>CM069434.1:92839675-94185190 GCA_035610365.1 Aquatica leii
AAATTTGTAAGTGACAGTTGGTACACTTTGAAAAAAATCGATCAGCGCGCAGAAAAACTAAGGATAGTTAAAAAAGCAGCTGAAATAATAAAATGCGATATTGCTGATGTTTGAACTTTAGAAACATCAATAATAATGGCCCCACCTGAAGTAATCGAGCCTAGAGCATTTTGCCAATTTGTTTTTGACAAATTTGATTTTAACGTATGCACGATTGATGGCTATAATACATTTCATAACATGGCTAGCATCAAATGTATAACTCCAGCCAGCTCAATCACATATCGTTCGGACGTGATTGAAAATTATCACAAATTGAAAAAGTTTGCAATTATTAAAAAAAACGTGTCGTTTGACGTAATATTTGAGAAAAAAAGGAAATGGGATTGCAAAATCTTGTTTTTGAGGATTTAGACAATCTTTTTCCATCTAAGGAATATAATGAGTTATCATCTGTCTATGACGCATTGTCAAGGTGCGGAAAGTGGAAAGGTTTTGATAATATTTCAGGATGGCAAGGATACATGGAAAAAATAACCTTTGCAGAACATTTTGATCAGTCGAAAATACTTCTATTTCCTTTTATAATGGCTTCAACGAGCAACTATAATACCGTTTATACGTCTTTAATGATGGCTGTCAAGAAATCTAAGGAATTGAACATCAGAACCACGTTTTTTACGTTTGATCAACCCTTGTACATGACCACTGTTGACTTAGTGCTTTCTGCTGGTGCAGATTCGGAATCGAGTAATGTTATAGTTAGGCTTAGAAGATTCCATTCCATTTACTGATACATCGGCTTTGTAAGGAAGGATAGCAGATTAAAGGAATTGCTAAATACTATCTACGCGCCCAACTCAGTTCATAAAATGCTAACAGAATAGGCTTATTTTCGAGCCATCAAAGAAAACTTATTAGTGCAATTAGCTCTTGCAAAAGTGATATTGAATGATATTGATTTTAGCGACAAAGAGCTAAGAACCATTGAAGAATTTTGAGAATACACTCCATCACGAAAGACGATCGAAGACAAATGTATATTGAAGAACTTGGCTAAGAAATTAAAGCAGCAGTTGTAAAACGTTGATCAACTGGGACCTACTGCAAGCTTGTGAGTGCAATATTTTAATATGGTTACTCTGATAAAAAACTTCATTGAAGCTGAACGGACAGGAAATTGGGAAAAACATATGTATAGTGTTAAATTGATGATTCCTTATTTTCATGCCAGTGGGCATTTTCCGTACGCAAAGTCTTGCCAAATTTATTTGAAGAGTATGTCAAATTGAAAGAAAAAATGGATGTGTTTGAATACGGCAATTTTGTTAACAATGGTTACTTCACAATAAGGCGGCATGATAAATTTTTTTTTCGGCATTTGGACTGATGTGTGCATTGAAGAAACTGCGAACAAAAGTTTCAAAATAAAAGGCGGTGTGATACATCGAGGATTCACAGAAGATATACTTACAGCTCATGTCGTTGCTAGCCCTACACTTCACGGCATTTGTGAAGCAATTGAAGAATATTGTGGCATTGATTGTGGCATCTCTGAGCTCCATGTAGAGTCGAGAAAATCTCGCATTAAAAGAAACTTAATAACTAGTTAGACATGCACAACCCTTTCATTTTGGCAAATGGAATAATGTCACTTAGTTCTGGCATAATAGTGCATAAAAGAGATTATTGGAAAGCTATCTAAAGATATTAAACTAAAACGTTCTAACACAGTTTCGTCCCTTGCAACAATAAATTCAACTGTAAAAGTTCACGGTAAAGTAGTTCCAATCGACCCATTTATTATTTTTCAAAGAATGCCAATAGCCAAAAAGTACGACAATGATCTTTTGGAATATTTCAAATATGAACTCGCACCGTATCTGTTCTCCCTCTTTAATGAAACAAGCGGGACAAGGAAAACAAAAAAATTAGCTCTTTATGAGTTGTTTCAACCCATCGATGAAAATTTGCTGGGCCCTGACGAATAGCGGTTTTTTATTGTATCGAGTATTATGGCAAATAAATAAAACGCACGGAAAAATTTGTTCTAGATCAATCACGTGAAAAACAATTTTGGGAAAAAATCATGCATTTTCTTTGATAGTTACGGAAATGACAGGAATACAAAAAAATCTGAGCAACAACGACGATACGTGAACAATAAATGTACAAAAATTTTATTTGATGAAAGTATGATATCTTCTGTTACCCAAAAAAAGTTCTTGTCAAATGACAAAAATAAAATACGGTTAATTTCAATGCTCACAAAAGCGCTCGAAAATTAAGGAATGCTTGTTAAGGCGGCGTCAGATGATGCGAATGTATTTATTGTCAAAACTGCAATTGGAATGTCAAATACCGGAAGAACGTTTGTTGTTGGTGCGAATGTAGATCTTATTTTGATAATTGCCTTAACTCTCGAAGACAAAGATATAATTCTCATGAAGCCAGGAACAGGAAAACTTTTTTTATTCGTCAGAGATTCAGAAAAATCACAAAAATGTGCGAAAAACAATTCTACTGGTTCATGCTTTTAGTGACAGCGATACCACGCCCACAATATTCCAGAACGGAAAATTGAAAATCTTCAGACTCCTACAAAAAGAAAAACCGTTAGCCACTGTGGTTACAATTTTCAATGATTCTGAACTAACACAAGCAAGAAAACAAAAGCCGGTAAAACCCTGTTTCTTTTTGTATACGGTGTAAAAAAAATGAAGACCTTACACTGAATGGTTACAGATTTACCCAATTCAAGAAATTATTGCAAAAACAGAAGTCGAAGCTAAAACTACTACCACCGACTTCAGAGGCAGCCGCTCAACATTCATTTCGAGTATTGCACCAAATTCAGACGTGGCTTGGAAATACGAAGAACCTAGAAGAATGGAGATGACGAAAGTGAATGGTTTTCTACAACCAAAAACAACACTTCTCACATCAGCTCCGGAATCAATATAATAATTGATTTCCTACAACTGTAGCTGCAAAAAAGCAGGACTAAAATGCTCCCCAATTTGCGGGAATTGCCAGAGAGTGCAATGTGTCAGTGCGTACACTTTTGCAAGTATCGCGGAGCCGGATGATGAAGATTTCGATCCTGATGACGTAAACGAGGGGACTAATGCAGGCGATATTATATTTTTCTCCACTTACGACCTGTATAATGAATATTAATTTTTTTTTTCAGAACATACCTAGAAGCGAGAAAAAGACGACAAGAATAAAAATAAAAAATGTCGAATAAAAATCATTCTTCCAGTAAACAATGGTTTGAACGTCAGCTCTTACAAAACAACTGAGGTATTAGAAGTAATTACTGTTTTTTAAATAATTTCTGTGTAATTCAATGTATTTGAGAAAAATTAGTTTACTCCACTTTTTTCAATATGGCGACTCAACTTTAATCTGGCAAACAAAAGTAAATTTAAAATATTTTTGTTTAATAATTATACTAACTTATATGATTTTATTAATAAAAGAATTCTATGCTTTCTTGCATTTTACATTTGCTCTTCCCTACTCGCGTCCCATCATATTCACGTAAACAAAAAAATTGTTAGAAATTAATATTTCAATCAAAAAGTAATAGAGCGAAGTTTTAAAAGTAATTTGTAGGTTTAATGTGTTATCAAATTTTACAAATCGATACGCCTGAATACATAATTAGGTTGGAGTTTTTCAGAAGTGTAGATATTAATCTCCTAGTTTTATATTATCGACATCTTTATGGTTAATTATTATTATAGTAAAAACTATTTAATGTAGTGAAAAAGATAATTTTTTTAAATATTACTTCAAGAAATTTATAATCCTTAATTATTTATGAATTTCAACAACGTATATAATTCAAAGAATTTTTATAATACTATTACAATGAATGATTAATAATATTACACGCTAAAACTGAGGTTTTTACTTTTATTCTATTTGAGTTCTTCTCTTTAACACCAACAGCATTAATTCTACATCTAAAACAAAGAAAAAACATGTGTGATTTTTGTCAAAGATTGAAACGTTTGCGCAATTAACGGACCTTATCTTTACGTTACCGCTTGACAGACTTCGGAGTAAGTGTTTGTGTCTTTTCCAAGAAGGTTGATCTTTGGCTTGGAGGGTGTAATACTGGTAGCCAAGATATGCCGAGTCTTAAACCGTTTTCTCGGTTCATATTACATGGACATGTTTCTATTTTCACAGTTTCGCGGCTTAGTCTGAGAAAGTAGAACACTTTAGTTTGATCAAAGTTTATCCTATGTCCTTGGTTCCACGCGTATTCTACCACTGCTGATTTTGTAACTCTGGGGTATTTGCAGTCAGCCATATGTTCTTTTACTTTAACTTTAATAGAGCGTCCCGTCTATCCTATATAACTTGATCCACAGGAACAAGAAATTTTGGAAACTCCGGAACCTTTTAGAGCCCCTTGTTTCTCTTTAGCATTAATTAGTTAATAGCCTTTATTTGTCGTAAAAAAAATTTTTTTTAACAAAGAATTCGTATTTTAAACTAAACACAAAATTGTCCTATTACATAAAACAAAAAAAAAACAATCCTAAACCCTCCACCACTAATCAATTCTCTATATACATCTATTACACTACTTGTATTCTTTTTCTCCTTTTTAATACTTCTTCCATCCATCTCACTTCTTCTCCCAAAATCTCCAACCTTCCTCTCTCCTCTTCTCTTAGTTCTATACATTCTTTATCATGTGCTCTACATTTTCCCATCCCTCCCCACATAGTCTACATCTCCTATCTTTATCTTCCTTCCAATACTTATTCTCTTGCGCTTCATTCCCGCATCTAAACCTTGCTACCATTCTTTTTAATCTCAATTCTCAAAAACATCTAAAAATCTCAAAAACCGTTGACTTTTGGGATAATGAGCTAAGAACAAAATTAGTTTAAAAATACACGTAAAATTGTAAGAATTGATAAAAATTATAGCATTCCATATAAAATAAAAAAGCTGATGTAACTTCCGGTTTTTGCTCTTTATGTACCTTGCAATATTGTCTATTATTATATTTGTATATCTCTCATTGTATTTCCCCTCTCTTATTCTTGCTCTTGTTTCTTGTCTATGTATATCTTTATTTCTTCTTATTATCTCATATTTTATTTCCCTTCCTGCCTCCTTTATTTTCTCTACCTCTTCTCTTGCATATCCAACTCTTTCATAACACTTTTTTCTTTTTTCTTGTCCATATCTAATTTTTCCATTCTTTACCTCTCTCCAGCACATTTGAAGCAATTTATATTCTTCTCTTTCTTTTATTTGTTCTTCGTAACATATCGCTTTCTTCCCCGCCTCCTACTTCCTCTACTATGTACCCTGGCGTCTCCTTTTCTAATCCTAACGTCCATTCCAGTATTTTCTTGTACTTTCTCTAATTCCTCCGATTCCTTCCACCCCTATATCCCCGTACATCATTACATTCTTTATTAATTTGTTAAACAACAATTTTTTTACTTCTATTTGCTTCCCCAACCCCCTTAATCCTATACCCCACATCTAACGTACTATTCTGTTACATTTCTTTGCCAACCACTTTATATAAACCCCATCTTTATTGTCGTATCTGATTCGATAACTCAAATAAGTCACTTCATTTACACTACCTCGTCTCCCCACTTCCACTGCACTTTTACCCCCCCACCCCTTTTGAAACACTACCATCTTTGTTTTTCCCACATTTACACTTCAACACTTTTTTTGCAGATACTTTTTTACTGTCTATATAATCTCTTTTTTTCTTTGCTATAATCACTATGTCATCCGTATACGCCAAAACCTACACTTTTAACCCCCCTCCATTCCTCCACTCTGTTGCCACATAAATTCTTTCTCTAAATTATCTAAATATACTGCAAATAAACTAGGACTAAGTAGGCACCTCTGCCTTAATCCTTTATTTGACCAAAAACTTAACTTTCCATCTATTCTTACTTTGCACTTTGTCTCATATATTTCTTTATATTATTTACTAATCCTTTCTCTATCTGTTTCTTAATATATTCCATAATTCACTCCTATTTACATTATCAAACGCTGCTTTTATATCCAGAAATACGCTAAAACTTTCCCTCTTTTCACTTTTAATTCTTTGTTTACTATCTGTTTCAATATGTATACATTATGTAATGCCCTTTTTCCTTTTCTAAATTCTGTCTGCCGGTCTGGTAAGATTTATTTTCCTCCATTTATTTTTCTAGTCTTTTTTGCAAAATTGTCATATAAATCTTATATCCCACTTTTGCCACACTTATACCTCTATAGTTTTTTTAGCTATGTTCTGTCTCCTCCTTTGTAAACTGGGCGCATTATTGCTTTTTTCCAATTATCCGGAAACCTTTTACCTGACCATATCTTATTTAAAATTTCCCCTATTTTTTATTTCGTTATCTCATCTGTATATTTCTATTATTCTCCTTGCATCTCACCCGTCCCTTCTGCTTTTCTTTTTTTTTATTTTTCTTAATGCTTTCTTTATTTTTTCTTTCTGTATAGTAGTATTGTTTCTTCCTCTTGTTATTATTTCTATTTTGAATTCACCCTTCCTCTCTTCTTCCCCCCTCTAAGACTTCTAAGCAAGGTTTTCTCCATTTGTTCATATCAATTTGTATCACCCCTTTTTTTACTAATTTTTTTTTCTTTGTTCCAAAAATCTCCATATGTCTCCTTCATTTTCTAACATTTTTATATGTTTCTCTAACTCTTTTTTATATTCCTCTTTTCTCTTACAACACTCTTTTCTATATTGCGACCTTAATCTTTTATATTCCTGAATATCAATTTTTCTTTTGTTTTACACCTTCTTTTACCTCTTCTTACCTCCTTCCTGGCTTCCCTGCATTTCTTATTCCACCACCTCTCTTTTATACTCCTTTATGTTTTTTTTCTTGTATTTTTTTCTTTCTACTGCTCTATTCATTTTGTTAATCAATTCTTCCACTCATTCGTCTACTCCTTCCTCTAGCCATTGTTCCTCCTCTAATTTTTTCTTATAAACCTCAATATTTTAATTTATTCATCCCCTTTTCTCCCCCTAAAATGTGTCTAAATTTTTTTCTCTCTTCCAACCTTTTAGTCTTACTTCTAATAGCTGATGGTCAGAATCAACCTCTTCTCCTATTTTAAAACTTTTTATTTCCTCCAAAACCTCCTCACTAACCATTACATAATCTACTATAGATCCTCCCCTCTCACTTATAATTGTATATTCTTCTCCTCTTGTTCCTCCATATTTCCGTTGCGTATAGTCCACCTTTTTCTGTCATATAACTTTAATAGCTCTCTACCTTGTTTGTTTAATGTCTTATCCATCGTTACTCTTTTTATTTCCTCTCCATTCACTATCATACCCGCACCTTCTCCAATTCTCGCGTTAAAATCTCCACCTGTTATTAATTTTCTTCTCTCCTCTTCAATCAGTAGCTTTTTCAAGTTTCTTATTGTTTCTTTCATTTCTTGACACTATACTATCATAATATATCTACATTCATCTTCCCTTAATATTTGATTTACTACTATTCCTTGCTCTTGCATTTTATTTTCGTTTTCTTCTACTACCCATTCTCTTTTACTCCCGATATTATGCCCCTTTTTTTCTTTTCTTGTCGCGAACTGTACATTCCATCTATGTATATCCCTCAGGTAAATTTACTTTCCACCTTTCCCAATCTTTCTCCTCTAGCTACGTTTCTACTAAACCCACAATGTCAAACCCTTCTGTATACTTCCAAAATTCAGCTCTTTTATTTTTAACCTCTGCAACGTTCTAAAAAACTAAACCTTTCCTTTATCTTTGCCTGGTTATTTGTAGTTTTTTGGCCTCTTTCTCTCTAATTTATTTTCTTTTACGTTCCAGTGCATCTCCTATCCCTTAACCCATAATTTTATAAACCCTATTTTTGTTCTTTTTCTTTCTTCTTTTAGTCTTCTTCCTGCCATCCTTATATTTTTTTGTACTTCTCTTTCCATTGGGGTCATATCTTTATCTATAAATTCTTCTTAGGCTTTCTTTTGTTTAATATTTTCAGTTTATCTTCTACAGAATCTAATTTTACCAGTATTAACCCACTTGCTATTTTAATTGCGTCTCTTATACCTTTTTCCACTACCATATTTAAACAAGTTATCCACTTGTCTTTTACGCTTTTCTCTTCCCTCTTGACCTTCCATCCCTTTTATAACCAAGTTCTTCCTTCTCTTTTCCCTTTTCATTATTTCCACCCTTCTTTCCAAATATTATCTCTTCCATGCACTTATTTTTTTCCCCACATATCGCATATCTCCCTTCGCTCTTCTCTTTTTTTTAACTCCTTCGTGATACTTTCCACATTAACTACTAATTTTTATGTTTGTTTGTCTTTAGTAAATGTAAAGCAAGTGTTCAGAGTATTTTTAGTCGTAAAGACAGTTTTGATATTATGCTTCTTTAGCACTCTGCTTATTTTGTCTGTCGAACCTATACAGTACGGTAAATAAGCGGTGCTATTAGGAGGTGATAAATCTTCTTTGACTTTTGGATTTATTGCTCTTTTCGATGCGTTTTAGATCTCTTTGAACCCGTATGTTATTATTTATTAAACTACGAATCGAAAAGGCAAGAATAAATTTTAACAAACTACGAAAGGTTCTTTGCAAAAGAGATTTAAAATTCAACTTGAGAATGCGGCTAGCTAAATGCTGCAAATTTTCTGTGTTGCTTTATGGGATGGAAGCTTGGATCACAAATAAGACAAGTTGTAAAAGACTGGAAGCCTTCGAAATGTGGGTATATAGAAGGATCTTGACATTATCATGGCCAGACCACGTCACAAACGACAAAGTTCTGAGAAGACTAAACAAAAAGAATGAGATCATAGAAACAATTAAAATAAGAAAACTACAATATCTAGGACATACTACACGCGGAGAAAAATACACCAGATTACAATTAATTATGTAAGATAAAATTCAGGGTAAGAGAAGCGTAGGTAACAGGAGGATTTCGTGGCTGCGAAACCTGAGAACGCTAATCAAATGAACTATTTAAAGCAGCCACTTCCAAAATGAAAATAATAATAATAATGATGCTAGCCAACCTATGTCGCGGAGATGGCACGTGAAGAAGAAAAAGAAGAAACTGAAATAGTAGATACGACTTGTCGATTATTAGAAAAATTCTGAACGAAGGATATTTAAGTCAATAAGTCAAAAAGTGTTGTGATTCACCCTGTTTTACGGTACTAGTTTACTTCACTTTCTTACCAGCTAGAACCAGCTTCTTTTCATAAAATGAATATCGCTAGCAATTTAGAATTATCTAAAAATATTTAACTTTTGTCCGGCGAAAACGTGCCAAATAATACCATAAACTAGTCTACAAAAATTGCTAAGAAAAATGCGATAGCTCTTTATAAAAATAATTTTATTTGTCCATATTTGCTACATTTTAAGAGTATCCCACACTATTACTAAAAAACAAATTATGTCAAAAGCCACAAATATTTTACGGCAAGAACTTTAGAAACAATTTGAAATTGGCCGTAAAGACAAACTTAAAAAAAATGGGATTTTTGAAAAAGCATTTATAATACGCATGTGTTGAAGAACAGTGTTCGAAAGACTTGGCTAATTTAAAAGTTGTATTTTTATTTTTATTATTTTCTTATTTTGCCCGGCATGTTAAATTTTTTATCACAGCATACAATAACATACCGTGCAGATTTGGATGATGGTACCCAAATTTTTATTTTGTCTAATAGAAAAATAAAACTAATTAAAACAATTTCTTGTCGTTTATTTATTATTTTTATAATCGTTTTAGTTTCAAATTGCAAATAAACTGCGAAGAAAAAAATATTTCTTAGTTTAAACCAAAAAACTGTTCCTAACTATTTACTTTAGTCAAAATAAAGAATAATTTACTTAAATCTACAAACAAACCATAACATTAATACACATATAAATCACACGGTTCTTAAATAATTATATGCCCCCGCATTGATATTCCTATCAAGATCTTCGTCATTAGAGTTGTGAGTGACCACTTTAAATTTTGCCTGCTCGTGATTTTGCTCAAATAGTTTCTTAATAGCGATGGAACCAGCAATTAGAAGAGCCATTTTACTTGCCAGTAAAGCTTTCGCAGCCATAACCATCAACGCGTTCATTACAACGGGAACAGTAATACCAAAAATTCCAAATATAATCCACATGACGTAATACAGATCTCTTCCTTTTTTTCCGCCTTTTTTTCTACCCTCGTAAAGCCTTCCTTCAAACGCATCGTCGTGAGACAAATCGTAAGTTAATTTATGCGTATTTAAGAAATTTCCGATAGCCGAAAAAAATCGATTTAAACCGTTATCCCATTTCCGCGGCGTTCTCGATTTTCTTATTTCTTTAAATTTTGTAAGAGTGATACCATTGAAAACTGTTAAATTTCTTGGGATTAAATGCTCGACGATAATTGCCGCCTTGTCGGCTAGACACGAGTATTTTTCTGGATCGGACGAACACTGATTGACTATTTTTTGTATTGTTTTGTAATCACGTTGTTCGTCATTTTGTGACGAACACACTAAAAAGAGATTCACTAAAACCAACAACAGTAATACACGATCCATAGAAGACATGGTCTTTTAGCACACTGCGTGTTATAAAATATTGAACTGGTACTATATATGCGTTTTCAATTACGAGCATTATAGTACTTAAGACCAATAATTAAGTAACGTTTTAATTCCTATATCGTAAAAATCTTTATCTTATGTTATTAAGTAGTACAAATTTACGCTTCTGTTTACATCCGTTAATAAAATGTAGGTATCCATTGACCGTGATATCAGAACGTAGCATGCAATTTTAATGTATTATTTACCCTACGCATAACAGAAAACTGTGTTGGTTTTAATATGCATTAATGTTGTAAACGCATCGCAAAGCATTTTAAACATTATTTGATTTGGTTCTACTATATTAGATTTGGTTTTGTTTAGAATGATAGTTTCTGTTGATAAACCTTTGTTATAAACGATTTTGTTTTTGAGTTTTTGAGTAAATAAATAGATCATCCAATGCAAGTAAAATTGCACTATTTGTAAACGACGTCTGGACAATAACCTTACTAAAAATTCCAAACCAATGTTAAAAAAATTAAAAACTATTAAAACCAAAACGAAAGTTTTAGAAAGCAGCTGATGTTAGAAATGAGCGGTTATTCAAAATTAACTGATCATTGAATAACCGGTATTTTTTTCGAAAACTAGTTAACCAAGTAACCGTTTAACTAAATAACCGTTTCTTTTTTTTGTAATTTGTAGTCCGGTTACGGTTATGTCCTTTAGTAGTCGCTTAACCGATTTAATCGATATAAGAAAACGTGATTTTAACCGGTGAATTTTAAGAAAAATGTTGATTACCTAAACAGCCCAGCATTAAAATTAAATTTTGAAATAAAAAGGGATATGTCATGCTTCAAAGATTGTGTAATAGCGAAGGCTTCCACGGCCGGAATCTATACTAAGATAAGAATGTCTTCCGGGTTTGGACCGTGTCATTGTTGTTGTAACCGAAGTTACCAACGTTTCTCCGACTTGCGTAAGGGGCTTCATCAGGGCGTGAGATAAATCGCAAAACTCAAATTAACAATCAACACTTAGATATCAAATTTACTATGGAAATCGAAAGTAATGGTTCTCTTCCATTTCTTGACGTTCTTGTGACTCGTAAGCCTGACGGACTTTTGGGCCATTCTGTTTATTGCAAATCCACCCATACGGATAGATACTTTCAAGCTTTGTCTCATCATCATCCTGCACAGAAACGTTCTGTTATTGAATTTTTGGTTCATCGTGCCTTTTCTATTTGCCAACCTGAGAATCTAAACTCTGTCATCTTACTAGAACCTTAGTGAACAATGGTTATGTAAGGCGAGATATTCATAGAGTTATTAATCGTCGTCTACATCCACGTACTCGATTACCTAAGGACATTTCTGTTGCAGAGTAACGGTAAAAACGTAACACACGCATTGAGTAATCAACACAAACTAACTTTATTGTATTGTACAGTAGTACACATTTACTTACATTCCTAAGCATTGTTTAACTTCTCCTAGATCCTTAATCTTAAAATTAGAACTTAACTCACGTTTTAAACTATTAGTTTCACCACTATTATTGGAAAACACAAAAAAGTCATCAACATATAATGCTATCACAGTTATGGATTCTCCAACACTCTTTTGGTATACACAGGGCTCAAATTTTGATTTTCTATATCCCAAATTAATCAAAAAATCATCAATTTTCTTATACCAGGCTCGTGAGGATTGTTTTAACCCATAAATGGCTCGTTTCAGCTTCAAGACTTTATTGTTCTGTGCGATAAAACCAGGTGGCTGTTTCATATACACATTCTCTTGTATATCACCATTTAAGAATGCTGTACTAACATCAAGATGGGTTACATCCAGGTCTAACTGTGCCGATAAAGCGATTAAAAGTCGCAGGGTTGAATATCTTACCACAGGTGAAAAGGTTTCTTCGTAATCCACCCCAGCTTTTTGAGTGAAACCCTTTGCGACTAGTCTAGCTCGGTACCTTAACCCATTATCACTTTCAGTTTTCTTTTTATATACCCATTTACATTCGACTACAATACCATTTTTCGTATTACCAACCAGTTCCCATGCCTCATTTTCTTGGAATGATTAAATTTCTTCCATCATTGCCAATTTCCATTTTTCTTGGTCTAGTCTGGCCTCTTCAAATGTGATTGGATTTTCATCCATATTTAATTCGTTATCTGTACTGCAGATGTAAGTGACATAATCATCAAAATTTCTTGGCTTCGGAGGTCGTGATGATCGTCGAACTTCAACAATTTTATTTTCTTCATCATTCAAACGGGGTTTTTGCTAGTCCGGCAGCTGCCGACTTATTTTTCAAATATACAGCGCAATTGACGGCTTCTGCCCAGAATTTCTTGCATAGTTTGGCATGAAAAAGCAGCCACTTTGTTTTTTCAACTATGCTGCGATTTAATCTTTCAGACATACCGTTTTGCTGAGGGATGTAAGGAACTGTTTTTTGGTGAGTGATACCATTTAATACTAAATTATGCTCCAGTTTATCACTACAAAATTCTCCACCATTATCTGTTCTAAAACACTTAATGTCTTCTTTGATTTGCTTTTTAGCGTAACTTTTGAATACTTTAAAGTAATGAAGTGCTTCATCTTTCGAGTTAAGAAAGTATACAAAGCTTATCCTGCTGAAGTCGTCTTCTAAAATCAAAAAATATTTAGAACCTCCTATAGATAGCTGTTCCATGAGACCGCATAAATCTCCATGAATAACTTCCAGGAGATCGCTAGCTCTTGTACCTTTCTCGGGAAATGGAAGTCTAGACTGTTTACCCTCACAGCAAACTACGCAATTTTGTTTTTGCTCACTTGCATTTCCTTGATAAACTAAACCATTCACCATTCCGTTTTTCAACTTAGTTAATGATTGACTGTTTATATGTCCTAACCTTCGGTGCCAAATTTCACTAGTTATACCAGTTCCTGGTGTTGCCAACAAACATTCGGTCAATTTATGTAGCTTTAATTTGTACACACCATTCACCAATTCTGCCACGGCTACTAAGTCATTAACATTATTGTGAATTAAACATCTGTCCTTGTAAAAACTAACCGTATTACCGTTTTTCATTAATTCACTAACTGATAAAAGGTTTGTAGTCAGTTCAGGTACACACAACACGTTCTTAACAGTCACTTCAAAACTATTATTATCAATCAATGTATTAATTTGTATGTCCCCACAACATTTAACTTTTACCTTTGCACTTATTTGCTACCATGATTTCTTCAACCTCTGACTTTCTCACATTTAATAAATTTTCCTCGTTGGCAGTGAAATGACTACTCGCACCTGAATCTAGATATCAGTCATTTACACTAAATTCGCCGTTTAGAAATACAACGTTAAATGCATTCGAAGTCTTAGTCGGATTTGCATATGGACATTTATTTTTAAAATGACCAATTTGTTTACATTTATAGCAATTAACTGTGCATCTAACCTCCTTTCGTGTACTTGACGTAGATGTTGCCAGATTGACCTTTGTGTTTTAAATGTGAACTTGCTACTAGAGCACCAACATCTAATTCCATGTCGAGTAAGTTCGTTTTAATGGCGTCGGTGGTAATGGCCATGCCGGAATACTCTATCGCCATTATCATTGGCGAAAACTTTTCCGGTAATCCCGCCAAAAGCAACGAACCAACCCATAAGTCGTTAATTTCGAAACCCGTGCCTTTCAATTTCTGGGAAGTCTCCACGATCTGATTTACGTATTCGGACATTGAATTACAATTTTCTAACCGAGTAGAGATCAAGCTTCGCAGTAGATTGATCTTCCTCGTAAAACCGGAATCGTCAAACAGCGACTTTAATTTATTCCACAACTCTTTCGATGTCTTTGTTTCCTTAATATGAATATGCAAAGTTGTATCTACCGTTAATATTATCGTGGCTCTAGTTTTCGTATTTTCTGCGGCTGCATCTGTAGAAGTTTCCGTTATATGATTCTGCAGGCCTTCTAATATTAAATAGTTTTCGACTGCAAATGCCCAGTCATTGTAATTTTCACGTCCCTTTAATCTGGGTACGCTGGCTAAAAAATTAACTGCCATCGTCGTGCACTTAATTTTAAAATAACACAAAAAAAACTTTTATACCACGTGGTAAGTACGCGTCACTTAGTTCTGGTTGGGGCTGGGCCTATAACCTGTTGCAGAGTAACGATAAAAACGTAACACACGCATTGAGTAATCAACACAGAGTAACTTTATTGTATTGTACAGTAGTACACATTTACTTACAGTGCGGAAATAAGTGGCGCTTTAGTCCACAGAACAAGTTTAAATATATTGCGATTTACATTTCAACAATTTCTACACCCGAATCCAACCCAAAATTGGCCTTTTTACCCTACATTCACAAGGTTACAGATCAAATAGGAAAACTTCTTCGTAAGAATGGCATTAAACCCATATTCAACTCGACAGGCAAAATTTCTCAGATTCTTCCTTCTCAAGGTGTGTACCAAATTCCTTGTTCATGTGGTTTAGTCTACATTGGTGAAACCGGTCGTTCCGTCATTACTCGCATTTGAGAACATGATCGTTGTATAAGGAGAAGGTATATTTCCAAGTCTGCGGTTGCTGAACATCATTTTACTACAGGTCACAAGATAGATTTTGATAATGTTTCGTTGATTGCCAAATCTCCATTATTTTTCAACAGGAAATTCCGAGAAAGCATAGAAATCATCAAACACCCCAATAACTTCAATCGCGATCATGGTTTCGAACTATCCCCTCTTTGGTTCCCGGTCCGCCTCTTATCAACCGTAATCCAATCACAGTCGAGGTCAACCATCCGTGACGATCCTTTTCTTTTATATGCGGAGACTATTTCTTTTTAAGTCACTTCTACGGAGTTTAAAATCTGACTTGGTTCACGAATTGATTACCTAACTCGGTAGTGGTTCTTTGTTAGTTTTTCGTTTGCTTTTTCAAGTTATCGTTTTCTTTCTTACCTTTTCAGAGTTTAGATTATGGCTTGTTTTACAAGTGGATAACCTAACTTTTGAGAAGTTCTTAGTGAGATTTCGATTGCTTGTTTGAGTTTTGCGATTTATCTCACGCCCTGATGAAGCCCCTTACGAAAGTGGGCGAAACGTTGGTAACTTCGGTTACACCAACAATGACGCGGCCCAAACGCGGAAGACATTCTTATCTTAGTATTTTCAAAGATTGTGTTTTTTTAATCGTTCGTATAGTTTTGCTAATTTTTATTTTAGTTTTTTTCCTGACTTTTTTTAGGATTTTAGCCAATATATTGTGTGGGGCGAAAGTTTTACTTTGCTTACAAATTTTTCGCAATTAGGTGTTTTGTCTGTTTTGGGTTATTCCTTCTTATTTTTTTCCTAGTTCCTTTTGATAATCAATTTTACTTTAAGATTGTTTTTGTTTATTTAATAGTCTTGTTTTTTCTTTTTTAGTGTAATTTGTTTGTTGTTTAACATACTAGTACGTTTTATTTTTGTTTCTTTATGGTTTGCCAATCTCTTTTTTTGGGAAAAAGATATTTTGTGTACAAGTTAAGTAGTCGTTCTTTTATATTTACTAGCGCATTTTCTTTTTTTGTTTAGTGTGTTATTCGTGTAAACAAATGATGAATTCTTTGGTACCTTATCTTTTGTCCATTTTGATTATCTCCAATTGTACTAATATATTTAAGAAAATATCTTACAAGTAATTTATGTATGACTATCAGTTCATTTTTATAAATACTGCCCGCAGATAAGTCGCACTTTTATTTATCTTAGCAGTTAAACACTTTATTTATTTAGACGTACAGTATGAACACTTTAGACTCCTGACTAGAATAATTCCAACTTTCTTTGTATACTTTTTATATTCTTAGGTTATCTCGATCTAAAATATTCCATCTTTTCCGACCATCGTCTTAAAGTTTCCAAATGCTTCGGGTACACTTCTGCTGCTGTCTAAGTAGTTTATCTAGCCGTTCAAACTTTTTCTTAAATATTACTGCATCCCCTATGAACATCTCAAAATCTTCACCCACGCAATGTGCAATGGCGTAATTCCTTCGTGTTTGAAACAGGTTTTGCTGCTCCTCGGTTGTATCTTCAAACATAGTTTTTTCAGAACCTCCGTACATGCTAATAAATTTATCGGTCTTGGGTAACGTTGTTATCGCCAACAAACGGGGCTAGACGATCGATGTGAACCACTTCTGGCTTGTTTCTGATTTTTGGAATACAATATATAACGTCGTTAATACGTTGTAGAACTTCATAAAAACCCTTTCATTGTTTCTGCAGCTTCGGCGACTAAACACGTCTTCTTTGGGAATCATATAAGTACACTATGTCGTCCGGTTAAAACCCACCGTTTCATGCCTTTACGTCATATCTGGTCTTCATTTTGTCGTTTGTATTCTTGCAATTTCTAGATCCATCTTGCCACTTGTCTTTCCGGATTATGGAACTGCAATAGCCATTTTAATGTAACGTGGTCCGTTCTTAGTAAAAATTTTTGTTTATACAAATATTCGTAGTTTTATGTTTTATGGACTTGACGACTGCTAACAGTCTTTCCTAGTCACGCAGTAATTTTTTTATGGTTTAGACAACACTTTGCTAAAGTGCGCGACAATTTTTTTGCCCATCTTGCACCTGAGAAAGAATCGCTCCTATGGTCAGATTGCATGCATTGGTATCCAAAACATATTTTCCATCTTCTTCTGGATAACTTAAAATCGGCGAGTCACTCTGGGACTTGTTTTAGTTGATGGAAAGTGTTTTCGCAATTTTCATTTCATCTAAAATCTGCTCTTTCTTTGGTCAGTTTTTTCAAACATTTGGTAATATTGGCAAGTTCACATACACATCGTCTATAATAGGCACACAACACAAGGAAATTTTGAACCACATGTTTGTCGATTGGTCTTAACCATGATTGCACTGCTCAAACTTTGTCAGGGCCAGCTTTTATTCTCTTTCTAGATACAATGTGGCCGAGGTATTGCATTTCACTTTTAAATACGTGGCACTTCTTTAGACTCAGTTTTAGATTTGCCTTACGTAGTCGTTGAAATACTCATTTTAAGTTGTTCAAATGCTCTTCAAACAACTATCCAACCACAATCACGTCGTTTAGATAAATCAGGCACGTTTTCCAAGACAGTCCTCGCAAGATGATCTTCATCAAATGCTCGAACGTTGCAGGAGCGTTACACAGATCGAAGGGCATAACCATGAACTGCGACAAACAAATTCCAATCATAAACGTTGTTTTTTTACGGTTTTGGGTTACAATTCTACTTACCAGTAACCATTCTTCAAATCCAACGTTGAAAACCACTGAAATACTAATAGGGTGTCTAAAGTAAAAGCTGTACTTTTTGTTCACGTCGTTAAACTTGTTGATCTTTTATCTTTACTAATACTACTGGGAACGCTCATAGGCTATTTGAAAGTTCAATCACACCTTCTATCTTCATATCCGTAATCATTTGTTGACAGCTTTTCCTTGTTTTGCCAAAAAAGCGGCGTAGATGTTATCGTGTTGACCGAATCTTTCCGTTATTAATTTTATCCTTCACTATGTTAGTCATTTCTTTGGAACCACTCTTCAACGCAAACACATCTTGATACTGCTGGATCAACACTTTAACTTTAAACAATTGGTCTTAGTCGAATTTTTGGCACTTTGAAGTGAGAATGTATAATAGATGTTGTGGACACTTCTTCGACGACGTAATTTTTTAAAAATTTATGCATCTCACAATTTGAGATACTGGCGTACATTTGCCTATCACGGTCTTTTTTTTAACGCAACTGACTCTGAGTTGACATTTAAGATCCTTAATACCATCGTGTTTTCACTCCTACTACTGTGCTCTGCCAACTAGTAATTCTTTTTCAACCAAGTCGCCCTCCATTGATTCAATAGCGCGAATGTAGGCTTCTCGAAGATTTGCATCACCACACTTTTAGTCCTTCCAGACAGAGTCACGTCTTTTCTCAATAAAACTCGTACGATTGTCTTCTCTGACAAATAAAAAAGAATTTCTTCACCGTCAATCTTAAGGACATCGTGCTTCATATCCAAATGGAACCCAGAATAACTTATTAACGTACATTCCCAGAATAACTTCTTCCTTGATGTCGGTTACCAGTACATGATAGTCGAATACTCCGTTTCTTAAACCTTTGGCTACTTTTACTTGTCCGTGGGTATTTCTTTGCTTGTCGCGGTTTGAAGTCGTACTGTTACTATCGTGACGTCTTCTCATTTCCAGTCAAAACGAATGATGGTCTGCGTCGCTCCCGTCTCAACCAGTAACTTCTTCCATTGATATTTTGTTTATTTTGACAACCTTGTCTTAGGATTTTGAATGCTTTTTTTGTCCTCTTCTTAAACTTAGTATGGTGTGATACGTGGTCAATTTCACTGCAGTTTGAAGTCGTCACTCCTCTTGCACTATTTCTTTGTTGTTTCTTGTGTTTATGCGGGTATTTCTGTAGCACAGTGGAGCTTATGGTTGCCTCGGTGCGACGCCTGTCTCGTTGTTTCAATTTCTAAAGCGTAGATTAAAGTGCATTTGTTCTTTGACAGTTTTTATTTGATTTTTGATGTTCGTTCTTATTTTCTCATTTATACTTTTCCAACAATTTTTCTTCTATTTTCTGAGATATTTAAAAAAACCACTTACATTATTGTATATTAGTATCACTAGGAAACTAATGTCCACGGATAACTTCTGTTTATCTAAACCAGTATCTGTTTAGATTAAAAGCACGTACACTTAATACGGCGTATTTATTATATCTTACCACACACAAGTTAATCACTTATTTACTTAAACCGACAAAGTCTTAACGTTTCTTCCGACTCGATTCGAAAAACTGATTTCAGATTCCCTTGAATAGCTTTTATATACTTCTGTTATCTAGATCTAGAATGTTCAACCATCCTTCAGTCATTGTCTCGATATTGACAATAACTTCAAGAACGTTTCACTGTCCCTTTCTTAAGACTATCCCTTCTCAGAACAGGAAACTGGATGCGACACCGATAGAAAAGATCGTGTCGATAACCGCAGCTCTCTCCATTTTGGCAACTTTTTTGATCATAAAGGTAGCAATCAATGAACTTTTCCTCGCCCGATATTCTACTTGGATGGCAACGTCTGTTCCTCGAAACCTAGCTTAAGTACTGCCATATTTCTTAATTTTGTAGAACTCCATTTTTCTCTTGAGATTCCGTAATGCTCGCTACAAATGTTTGTATAAAAGCTTTGTACGTGAGTACTTCTTGGTGACCAGAGAGAAAGTAAAGCGTTGGTCACCACGTAGTTTTAGTAGTTCATCTAACCGTCTAAACTTTTTTTTAAGTATGACTAGAAGCTCTCTAAACATGTAAAGATTCTCGCTCACGCAATGTGCAAAGACGTAATCTCTTTGTGTTTGAAACAGGTCTTATTGTTCCTCGGTTGTAATTCCGAACCTAGCTTTTCCAGATCCTCCGTATATGTCATATCTGCGAGCTGGTCACCTCATTCGCGAGAATTGATATACGCGCAACGTTAAGTTTATCTTATCAAACACGTGCGCGTATAACGATTCAAGCACGGTAAAATTTAAAGTATTATTATTTTAGTTATAAAATTACATTGGTAATGTAAATGCATTTTAAGTAATTGTATTATTATTTTCTTTTCGTAATTAAATATGTGTTCGGTAATTGTTAAACAGTGTTTTAATAATCGCAATTAATAATGTCGCGAGTGCCAAAGGCGGAAAAGCCAACAGTGCCACCGCACACCTCTGAACCGGATAATGCTAATAATCGCTCGGATACAACATTGGCGACGAGGATGGGATCCAACATTGCCGTTGGATCAATACCTGCATTTGACGTTGATAGCCCGGGCACATGGTCTGATTACTGTGATGATTTGGATGTCTTCTTTTCTGCAAACCGCATCGATCAAGAGTCACAGGTAATTCAAAGATCAACCTTTTGTAGTGTTATCGGTTCCGCGGCATTCAAACTGTTACGTACGATAATCGCACCGTACAAATACACCGAAAAAACGGTAGAACAATTACGACAGGCACTCACAAATCATTTTGCACCGAAGCAATCGGTTGTGTTATATTCGCATCGATTTTTTACGCGATTACAACGTCAAGGAGAAACTGCAAATCAATACTTGGCAGCCTTACGAGCTATAGCCGATCATTGTGAGTACGAAGCCATGCTTGATCGTTTAATACGCGATCGGTTTATATCCGGTGTGAGCGATACGGTTCTTCGGCGTCGCTTGCTGGAAGACCAAAACATTACCTTACAATTAGCAATAGAACGTGCCAACGCGTACGAACAGGCGTTAGTATCGTCCGACGAAGTGAAGTCGTCAGCATCACAACTGACCTCGCAACTCGATATCAAGCATACCGCGAGAGCGCTAAATCGACGCCGTTCTGTTTCTCGTAATCGACGACAATTTCGAAATTCACAGTCAAGTTCGCGATTACAATCTCCGCATCAAAGCCGAAGTTGTGCCGGATGTTTAGGATCGCATCCTCGGGCGCAGTGTCCATTTTTAAAGGCTATATGCCGCACGTGCAAGAAGAAAGGACACATATCGACCGCTTGTCGATCACGATCGTTAAACAATGTAAACACGACGCCCGCGTTAACAACACTAGATCACGATTCCGACGATCTGTTAGTAGCATCCATTCGTGCACAGAACAACCCGCCGTCGATGGTAACTGTTCGCATTAATGGTTATTCACTGCAGATGGAAATCGACACCGGCGCCGCTGTTACTATCGTGTCGAGATCAACTTATTGTCGAATTAATCAAGTGCGAGCGACTCCCTTAGAACCTTTTAAGGGCACAATTCGTGGTGTCAGTGGCAACACGATAAGCGTTCTGGGTTGCGCTGACGTAAATGTACAATATCGATCGATCAATACCGAATTACCACTTATCGTGTCCAACAACGAATCGCCGAACCTACTAGGCAGAGATTGGTTTTATCGCTTAGGATTCTTTGTCGGAGGCATTAATCACGTCGACTGTCCTAATCAAATTTCAACTATATTCACTAGACACGCGCCAGTTTTTGAACCAGGTCTGGGCGAATATAGAGGTGAACCAATTCATCTTGAACTTGACCCTAATATAAAACCACTTTTCTGCAAGCCACGTCGTGTCCCGTTAGACATCGTGGATAAGGTTAACACAGCTATCGATAAGCTAATCGAAGATGGTGTTTACGTTCCCGTTAATCATACGCAATGGGGAACTCCGCTTGTGCCGGTCATAAAGGCCGACGGCTCTATAAGACTCTACGCCGATTATAAGGTTACTATCAACAAAGCTTTGAGACCGCACCCACATCCAATTCCGGTAATAAGTCATTTGCTGACCAACTTGCGGGGTGGTAACGTCTTCGCTAAACTTGATCTAGCTCAAGCTTACCTGCAACTGAAGGTGAATTATCAATCATCGCTTTTGCAAACAGTAGTTACGCATAGAGGAGCTTTTCGAGTAACCAGGTTGCAGTTCGGAGTTAGCACAGCACCAGGCGAGTTTCAAGCCGTAATCGACAAATTATTAACCGGAATCGACGGTATCGCTGCATATTTCGACGACGTAGTCGTAGCCGCAGAAAACGTGACACAATTATCGTATCGACTCGATCAAGTGCTTAGCCGATTAAGAACAGTTGGTCTTCGCCTTCGACCGGATAAGTGCGTCCTCTTTACAAACGAAGTCAAGTTCTTAGGCTATATTATTTCATCCAAGGGTCTTAAACCTGATCCAGAATTATGTGCCGCTGTTCATAAAGCTCCAGCTCCCACCAATAAAAAAGAACTACAAGCGTTCTTGGGATTACTAAATTTCTTTCATACGTTCTTGTCAAACAAAGCAACCGTAGCCGAACCGTTACACCGTTTACTTGAGAAACAAAGTAGATGGAAATGGACAGCAAACCATCAGAACGCCTTTGTGTCATGCAAACGTCTTTTATCGGCAGATTCTGTTCTATCGCATTTTAATCCTAGAGTCCCAATTGTGCTCATTTGCGACGCATCTCCAGTCGGAATCGGTGCCGTTCTGTGCCATCGAAAACCTGATGGAAGTGAGTTACCGGTGGCTTACTTTAGTCGATCATTGTCTTCAGCCGAACGAAACTATGCACAAATCGATCGAGAGGCGTTAGCGATCATTGCTGGCGTTCGCAAATTTCATCACTTTCTTTTTGGATTTTCGTTTGAAATAGTGACCGATCACAAACCGCTTCTGGGGCTGTTTGACTCGTGTCGTCAGACGCCGGAAATTCTATCGCCAAGAATGCTACGATGGAGCGTCATGTTAGCCGCTTATAAGTACCGCATCATTCACCGTCCGGGCAAACAGATTCCACACGCCGATGCCCTTAGTCGACTTCCGTTGTCGGTACCCAAGGTTACGTCGACCGATCTGGCAGAGATATTTTTGCTTGAACATGAGGGAAAACTTCCGATAACTGCGACTGATATTGCTACCGAAACTCGAAAAGACAGCGACTTATCTAAAGTCTACTCGTGGGCGGTCACAGGGTGGCCACACGCTAACGCGGTGCCACTAAATTTGCGTTGTTACTCGCAACACCGAAACGTTATAAATACATACAAAGGGTGTTTGCTTTACGGGACCCGAACGATTGTTCCTCCATCAAGTCAAAAATACATTCTTGATTTGTTACATGTCGCACATCCGGGTATGACTCGAATGAAAGCAATTGCTCGAAACTACGCATGGTGGCCAACTATTAATAACGATGTTGAAGAGTACGTTCGAAACTGCAGTGCTTGTCAGATGCATCAGAGCGCATCGCCGTCAGTGCCAGCTGTTAAATGGTCAAAACCGCCAACACCGTGGTATCGCATACACGTGGATTATGCCGGTCCTTTCAAAGGTCGCCGTTTCCTATTAGTTGTTGACGCATTGACGAAGTGGTTAGAAGTGCGAGAAGTTAGCACCGTGAATCCAGTTAATACTATTATTTGTTTGCGATCAATTTTTGCGACTCACGGAGTACCTGCAATTTTGGTTAGCGACAACGACAAGGCATGTTTCGACACCCCTCAGTTCGAATTGTTTTGTAGATCAAATGCAGTTCGACATGTCCGTACAGCACCTTATCATCCGCAATCTAACGGTCAAATTAAACGCATGGTTCAGACAACTAAACGATCATTAGAAAAAATAATGGCTAATCACTCAATAGAGAAGGACGAGAAATGGAAACAAGCTATCGATAGTTTTCTTCTATCTCAACACGTGACGCCTTTAACTCCAGACACATTAAGCCCATCTGAATTGCTTTTCCGACGTCGACTACGAACTAGGCTTGACGCAATCAATCCCGTGAACAATCCAGACTTCGATCGACAAGAATCACCTAATATCAAACGGTCGCGTTCATTCAGCGCCGGTGAAGCAGTTTACGCCCGCAACTACGGAACCGGTCCCCGGTGGGTTCCAGCAACAGTTTTAGCGCCAAGAAGTGCAGTCACCTACGATCTTAGCACGTCAAATGGAACACCTTTTCACCGACACACTGATCAGTTACGACCAAGATTAAACGAACAATCATCAGTAGCGACAAATCAGCAAAGCAGTGAAGATGATCAATCAATATCAATTCCCGATGAAACCGTTCCGTTACCACCGTTGCCAGACCAATCGTCATCACCAGGTTCACCTATGTCAATACAGGCGCCTCTTCGAACGTTACCTGATCGAGCGGCTAAAAGAAAAGTCCGGTTCCCGTCTTCCGATGACTCTCTCGATGAGGCCAACGATGACCCAACGTATTCGCCCAGCAAATAACACCGTGTTCCCAGCTGGGTGGAGGAGTGTCATATCTGCGAGCTGGTCACCTCATTCGCGAGAATTGATATACGCGCAACGTTAAGTTTATCTTATCAAACACGTGCGCGTATAACGATTCAAGCACGGTAAAATTTAAAGTATTATTATTTTAGTTATAAAATTACATTGGTAATGTAAATGCATTTTAAGTAATTGTATTATTATTTTCTTTTCGTAATTAAATATGTGTTCGGTAATTGTTAAACAGTGTTTTAATAATCGCAATTAATAATGTCGCGAGTGCCAAAGGCGGAAAAGCCAACAGTGCCACCGCACACCTCTGAACCGGATAATGCTAATAATCGCTCGGATACAACAGTATATGCTCATAAAATTATCGAAATCTATTCCGTCGACTTAATTTCTGATTCTGTTAGTTATTACTCTGGTTTGGACGTGAGCTTGCGTAACGTTGTTATCGCCAGCAAACGGGGCTAGACGATCGATGTGACCTACTTATGGCTTGCCTATGGGTAGTTTTCGGATGCAATATATGATATCATTAATACGCTGCACGACTTCATAAGAGCCCTCCTATTGCATCTGCAGCTTCGGTGACAAACTACGTCTTCTTCGGGGATTATACAACCACACCATGTCGCCAAGTTGAAATCCACGGTTTTGTGCCTTGATGTCATATCTGCTTTTTATTCTGTCTCTGGCAATTTGTGTGTTTTTACGCACCGTTTCGTGTACTTTGTCTCTTCGTCAGCTTGCTAACGTAGTCTTCTCCAGCAACTTCTCCCGGTTTTTGTCCAAATTGGAGGTCGCATGGCAGTCCTATTTTGCAACCAAGCATGACACAGAATGGTGATGGCCTGTGCTTTTGTGAACGGATGATCGGTATACCATTAGAAAAAAGTGCAATTAGTAATCCCAGTCTCTTTGATGTTCGGACACTACTTTGGCTAAGTACTTTCCCATTGTTTGATTTATTCGTTCAACCATGCCATCGGATTGAGGCTGGAGAAGCGTCATTCCAGTATACTTTAGATGAATACAACTGCAGCTGATACTTGATTGCGTACGGCGTAAACCTCCGTCCATTTCGTGAAGTAATTCATCGCCACTAGATTGTATTTGTTTCCCGAATCAGATTCTGGGAACGGCTTTGCAATGTCAATCGCTACTTTATCTAAAGAGCTTCTCAGGTTATACTGTTTCATTTGTGCTTTGCGCTTTCTTGCTACACTATTTCTTGATGCGCAGACCGTGCACTTACGGCACCATTCCATGACGTTCTCTTTGCAATTCACCCAGTAGAATCTTTTTCAAAATTTCCCCAATATCTTTTTACGCCAAAGTATCCTCTTTGGCACTACTAACTGCAGTCTGTTTTCCGTGCCCTCGACAGTTCTGGATCGTTTTCTTGTTTAGGTTTCCACTCGTCATTAACCATAACAGTTCTGCAAATACATTCGACTTTTTCTTCAAGTCGCAAACTACTGTTTGCCGGACATGGCCTTCTAGATAAAGCATCAGCGTTCTGATGGCTGCTTCCTGCACGGTGTTCTGTGTCGTAGTCATACTCTTGAAGTTTCTCTATCCACCTTGCTACTTGTCTTTTTGGATTACAAAGCCGCAATAGCTATTTCACAGTTTTCGTTCATACAAATATTTGTAGAAGTGCTGTATAGACTTGACGACTGCTAACAGGTCTCTTTTAGTCACGCAGAAATCTTTTCTGGCTTAGACAAAACCATTTTTTTGTCCATTTTGTACCTGCGAAAGGAACGAACCTATTAACAGATTACTTGCGCCGGTATCCATAACAAAATTTCTATTTTTTTTAATAATTAAAAATCGCTGAATCTCTTTTGCAGTCTTTATTCTATCTAAATTCAACTCTTTCGTCGGTCAACTTTGTTAAAGATTTGGCAATGTTGGCAAATCTAGGTACAAATAATCTATAATATGTGCACAATTTAAGAAAACTGCGATCTTGATGCTTGTCGATTGATCTTGGCCATGCTTGCACTGATCGGACTTTATCTGATTTAGCTTTTACTCCATCTCTACATATGACGTGGTCAAAGTATTACACTTCCTTCATAAATACGTGGCACTTCTTTAAGCTCAATTTTAATTTTGCCATATGTAGTGTTTTTAAAAGACCTCCCAACCGCGATCACGTCATATAAGTAAACCAAACACGTCTTCCAAGGCAGTTCGCGCAAGATGGTCTCCATCAAACACTTGAACATTGCAGGAGCGTTACACAGGCCGAAGGGCATCACAGTAAACAGCCACAAATCAACTCCAATCGTAAAAACTGTTTCTTTACGATCTTTGGGTTCCAATTCTATCTGCCGGTAATCACACTTTAAAACGTAGAAAACCACTGAGATTCTGACAGTGCCTAAAGTGTCGTCAATTCTCGGTAAAGGGTAGCTGACCTTTTTGGTGTGGGGCGTAGCGTACCCGGTCGTAAGAGAGAAAAGAAACACACACAACGGAATGGGAAATATCAGTTACACGACTACCGCTGTCTAAACGGCTGACGTTCCTTTGAAAACGTTTTTTCCCAAAAACGACGACCGAACGGACGACCGCTTGCACGTAATGATAAGAAAAGCCTATAATGACACGAGGTCGTTAGGCGGAGCAGAAAGAGATGTCTAGAAAATTAAAGGAGAAATAGCAAAAGCGCTAAAAAGGATTAATAATAGAAAAACCCCGGAACACGACGGAATGTCTCCGGAAGCGGCATCTGCATGCATGCGAACGTTCAATTTATGCTTGAGAACGGGCATTTTTTTTAAATGCTGGGAAATACAAACGATAAAGTTTATTCCGAAGCCAGGAAAAGAAGACATGACGGAGCTTAAGAGCTACCGCCCGATTAGTTTACTACCGGTGTATGACAAAATTTTTGACAAAATAGTCGCCACTAGGATAGAATATCACGTAGCATTGAACGATGGTAAAGGAAGAAAAAGCAAAAGGTCAATACAGTGTCATAATCTTACTCGACCTCGAAGGTGCGTTTGATCATGCGCGGTTTCCTATCATAATCTGGTAAATGAAACGAAGAATGCTACCCGAATACATAATTAACATTAGTAAAAGTTGTTTCGGCGACAGAACGGCCCAACTAAAGCTGACTAACAAAACTAGGAGTAGAAAAGCCTTTCGGAGATACCTCCAGGGTAGTTGCACCAGTCCGGTTTACTGGAAATTGGTATACGATACCATTTCCAACAGTAAACTGTCAGAAGGATGCAGCCTGGTGGGGTACGCCGACGACACAATGCTCTTGGTGACAGCTGTCATTTTAAAAACTTTACAGAAAAAGGAATCAAAGCGCTTATGGTGCTGGAGCGGTGAATCGGAGAACAAAAACTAAAATTTAGCACGGTAAAAAGTCTTTTACGGAAAAAGAACAAGGGTCGTAAACTTGCTTCCAAAATCGACTCTGCGACGGGTCTCACGTGGGGATTGAATAAGAAAACGCTCGCTCACGTTTACCAGAGAGCTATCCAACCCGTCATTTTGTATGCTACCGTTAACGGTTAAAGTCGCAATGGCTTATAGCACGGTCTCTACGGAGGCTGCCCTTGTCTTAAGCAATTTACTGCCGCTTGATTTGATTTTGTATAAAACGATTGATGTTCAAAACATTTGGAGAAAGGTCTCGGACGATAAAACACGCGCCGCGATCGATGACATCGGTTACCGGGGACGCCTGATCGAAACGAGAGTCGACACATTCGAGTTGGGTCACCCAGCGAGTCTGCCAAGCTTCCGATTTCAATTGGGAGAAGAAGGAACGCCGCCCTGGTGTTAATACACCGATGGGTCGACGTTCGATGGCGGGAAAGCAAGAGCAGCGTTCGTGCTGTTTTCCAACGACGACAAAGTTACCGCAAAAAAGATGAAGCTTGCCGAAGGCTGCAACAATTTTCAAAGCGAGCTCGTTGGAATCTAAGAAGCGTTGCGTAGTCACAGACTCTAGAGCTGCGTTTGAATCACTGGGCAGTCGAAAAAACGCCAACGGAGCTAGTTTTTGAAATACAACGTTTTATCGCAAGAGCAAAATCCGTTTCCGCTGAATCAAGGCCTACGTTGGGACGGCGGGTAACGAAAGAGCCGACGCGTTAGTAAAAGAAGCAGCTTAAGTAATGGATATCGATGTAGATTACGACCGTCTGCCTTTGTCGGCGGTAAAAAGACGCGTTCGCAAAAAAAACATCCGGAAATGGAACGCGAAATGGAAAAACGCCGAAACCGGAAAACGGACCTTTTAGTTTATTTCCTCGATAGAAACGAAACGAAAAATTCTAATAAAACTTGACCGCTTCACGGTGCAGATCGTTACTGGGCACGGGAAATTTAATGTATACCTAAGCGGGATAGGCAGATTGGAAACGGGTGTCTGCGAGTGCGGAAGAAAAGATGACATCGAACACGTCTTGTTTGACTGTAACTTAACCCAACGCAAACGCAGTTTAGCGGACGCCAGACTAGCACGCATCGGACTGGCATGGCCTACAAACAAAAGAGAAGCGACGATCATTGCGAATAACGTCGAGCGGTGAACTGAATTGACTCGATTTGCGAATTCCTTGGACCGTCTAAAACGAGACAAAGCGGATGTGATTTGCAAAGTGAAGCGAAACTGAAAAACGCAGATTAGCAGTAACATAGAACAACTTTTGGAAAATCGTTCACGTAAAAGCTCATCTGGGAGAAAGATGACAGGCCACGGCACGACAACTAAAGAAAAACGAAAACCAAAAGTTTTAGTAAATGATCAGAAACGCAATAGTGCAAGGTAGAGTCTAAGCCATGTTGCTTAATAAGGAATTAGAGTGCCGTAGAGATATCGCAAAGTAACTCACGCGCGCGGTGACGAGCACGGTACCTCTTCTCCCATAAGCCCACCGACCGAGATTGGTATCGTAGCTTTGTTTAACATTAAATGCTGGACGAATTTGAATAAAATAATTAATTAGAATTGTAAGACCAGGCTGACGAGAATCTGCCTCTCATAGCCGCATAGGATAAAAACCTTAGAATTGTAATGTTATACGACTGCTTCATGCTTATGTTTGTAGTTTGAGAAAATCTCCTTTTTGGTACATTAAACTTGAATGTAAATTGACGTCTGGAGCGAGCATTGAAAGTTACGCTAAACGCACGGTGCTGTACTCCAAACTCAAACGCTAAACTTTGTTTAAATTGTTTTGTACTATGCTAAATATTTATGAGTCTAAAAATGTATTTGCACGTATAACCTTTATGCAACCCAACATTTTTGCGATTTTAAACCTCCAACTTGGTTTTTAATGTTTCCATTTATACTCGATAGTAATAACGGTATCAAAAAATTTCTTCCATAACCCCAAAAACTAGTTAAAAATCATATCAAGCGTCGCGCCTTGTTGCTTCGCGACACTATTTATATCAGGCTATCACAAGCGACATCGAGACCATTTGCATTGACTGCTAATAAAACTTTGCAAACTTTTTTAACGCAGGTCGTGATAAATAACCTGAAAATTGTATACAATCCACGGGCGACCCTGCATGAAACCCTAGCTTAGAATATGTTACAAGCTATAGGTCTTACGAACCTTGCACGGCCAACTCACACTAGTCGGAGATAGGGAAGGTTCAAAAAAATAAAATTCAAAAGGCGCCAGATCTTCCTAAGTAAGACTTCTTTTTCGATCCAAACCGAAGGTCCAAGCTTGTAACAAAATCAGGTTCGTAACCCTAAACGGACCAAAAAAAGAAAGATAAATATGTATAACAACTTTAATTTAAATATCGTAGATTATTAACAACGAACGCAAGAAATTTTGTAGTACATTACTCGATCCATAAATGCCGGAAGTATCGGCAACACACAATACATAAGTTTACACATAGGGTGTCGATAGCAAAAAAAAAATACATTACAAATATCTATGTTTTACAGCATGCGATTAACGAAAATACCTAAATGGTATTGAAACAGTTATTGTAATTGCGTAAGTAAGAACAAGCGAAATTTCTGAGAAACTTTTCTGACAGCGACAAAGTAATTAAATAAAACTTACCCACAATTAAATACTTGCCCGATGAAAACGTTTTCCTCGTTGAGTCGAACTGGAATATTTATGAACAACAAATCGTGTCAACACAACGACTCACGAAAGCAAAAATCTACAAAATTGTTAATTAATGCTAAAAGAAATTAGACATAAAAATCCGGTTTCCGGATTTCGCAGTGGACTGACGCATAAGGAGTAGTATCTCAGAGAAAAGTTCTTCTCGAGACTTCGTTTTTAGTTTGAACGTAGGCTTTCCAGACTTATAATTGTTTCATGAAGGTATTGGTCGATATTAACCCTTTATCGATCAATAATACATCGAAACATGCGACTAACACGTGACGGAACGTGCAACCAAATTAACAAGAAAATTACTAAAGAACTATAAAAACTAATAGGGAAAGCTTACCCTGTGATAGATAAACTACTAGAAATGCGTTTTCGATTTATATTCTTATTGCCATAAACGCTGAAGATGTTAGAAAATTAAAAGTTAACCATCACAAACACCATTTTAAGTAGTTGACGGTTTAACCTATTGACAGTAAATGAAGTAGAACTAAACACGCCAGAGGGCGTCAAAAATAGAAATCTAACTTTAGTGTAATGAATATACAGGGTATTACATTTAGAAATTTATGCACGTAACACAAAGTCGTAAACCGAGAGAGCGAAAGAAGCGGAGTTACAAAATAAAAGTCGCTGGCTTAACGCACCCTTTTCAAGTGCCTCCTGAAGCTAGTACCGACGCATAGAATAAGTATAGCATGTAACTGGGCTGAAGGAAGAACTGCAGCGTAGCCAACACTGGCAGTTTGGTTTGTTTTGGCTCCGACAGTGACGTTATAAACTGCAAGATTGTAATCCGACTGTTTCCACAGGATAGTGATAAGTCTTCTTTGTTTTATATTAGAATCATGGTTATTAAGATTAACTTTCAAGCGCCATTTGATGGTATGGTTTTTATACTTTGACAGTTAATTTTTTGCGATGTAACGTCAATTCGAGAAGAAGTGTAATGCCGAAAGGCGGTGCACTTACCCCCGCAATCTGACGATTGCGGTATAATAAATTGTATGTTTTTTTGGTCAAGTTGTTAAACTGTTTCCAGTCTACGCAAAACCTAGTTGATTCATCTAGTAGGTTGACCATGGAGCTTTACCATCAAATTTTGGAGGTAGAGTCTTAAACGTGTGCGTAGCTTCTTCTTGATGATCCATTAAATCTTCGCTCAGAACACTTCTTTCACGATGGCAGTTGATTTGATGTATCTTCTCTTAAAGCAGTTTCATTCTGTCTTCTAACTTGTCCTCTATTGCTTCTATTTTATTATTCATAGATTGTTCTCCGTTTTCTGGAACTTCGCATATTTCCTCTCTTAAATGTAACATATCTGCGCGAGTCTCTTCATAAACAGTTTTAATTTGGTTTTCTACACTAATTTGTTCTAGAATTTACTTCCATTTTATGAGTATGTTCAAACAGTTTTTTTTTTCATTTTCTGAGAATTTTCGAAACAATAGAAACACAACGGAATGATAGCCACTATAGCTGATTTTTTTAAATAAAGGAAGTTCAACCTTTTTAGTATATTTTGAGAGAACTTTAAACGGCCGTTGCGAAGGCATCAAAAAATTCATATTTTGACAATAAAGGCGTACAATATGAATACCAGTTACCAAATTACAAAAACATTTAAATTCGGAACTATAAATTATCAATTTCCACAAATAAGGTCAATAGTGCGTCATAACTTGAAATCGGCGTTGCGAACGTACCTGAAAACTCATAATTTGAACATCAAAACAAGTTACTGCATTGCAAATAAAGAAAAATAGAAAAAAAAACGAATTCTAACTAAAAAATGTAACAGTTTCTGTAGGCCTAAGATTTTACGATATTTAGTGAAAATGTTTTTTTTTATAATTTTTAAATTTAAATTTCTTTTATTTCATGTCTTTACTTATTTGTACGTTTTTCTGAGGTCCGTGAAGTTGGCCGTACCCAGTCGACGGAAATAAAAATACTTTACCTAGAAATTTTGTGCTAATTTTGTGCTATTTATTGCTGATAATTAAAAATTTTGTGCTAGTATATTTATAAAGTTATTAACAAAAACAAATGGGTATGGCCAACTTCACGCTGCCATACCCAGGTAATCAAACTTAATTTTTTTTACTGAATAATTTTGTGCTGGTTTTGTGCTATTTATTGCTGATAATTAAAAATATTGTGCTAGTATATTTAGAAAGTTATTACCAAAAACAAATGGGTACGGCCAACTTCACGCTGCCATACCCAGGTAATCAAACTTAATTTTTTTTACTGAATAATTTTGTGCTGATTTTGTGCTATTTATTGCTGATAATTAAAAATATTGTGCTAGTATATTTAGAAAGTTATTACCAAAAACAAATGGGTACGGCCAACTTCACGCTGCCATACCCAGATGATCAAATTTTAGTTTTTTTACTGAATAATTTTGTGCTAATTTTGTGCTATTTATTGCTGATAATTAAAAATATTGTGCCGGTACATTTAAAAAGTTATTACCAAAAACAAATGTGTATGTTCAACTTCACGCTGCCATATCCAGATGATTAAATTTAAATTGTTTCGCCGAATAATTTTGTGGTAATTTTGTGCTATTCATTGCTGTTCATTAAAAATTTTGTGCTAGTATAACTAAAAAGTCATTAACAAAAACAAATAGGTACGGTCGTGTGAACATAATTTGTCCTAATTCTATTGTTGCGGCTAATTAAAAATGCTGTGCTCGCCAATTAACAAAAAACGTTTGGTGTATTAATAATCAAAAAATGCGTTACTAACCTTGGTTCTTTTTTTATGTGTAGTACTGCCGGCAATATATAATCTAATGACATAATCAGACTATCACTTGATTGTTGTTGAGGACATAATAGTTTACTCTCAACCGATCGAGAACATTTGACAATTATAATTTATAATGTTGCATACTATATCGAATGAGAATCCTATAAAGTTAAACACAGTGCCTTATCAAATTTTACATATTATGATTTCCTAACGTTACTATTTTTATAAATAGCTAGTTGTCTGACATGTCATGTTAGAGCTAAAATAAATCAAAAGAACAAGCTGCTTGTTTGTTCAAAATAAGTAAAATCGTAAACACGAAAGCGGTCTTATGGTTAATACTTTTTTGAATAGAAAATTAGGTTAATGTTAATATTTTTATTTCACTCATTTTCTGCAATAGCAAACCTTTAGAAAGTGAGTTATATGTAAATCTGTACGTTTCATAGCTATGTATCATAACGCAACTCTCGTAATTACGGCCAGAGTGGATCAAACCTTTAGTACAAATTATGATTAAAATTTGATCAGAACCAAAGCAATTATGGCCGATTGCACCAATATTTTAATGTTATACTTAGTGGTAAATTACATTTAATTGCCATAAAAGCAATTGTTACAAAAATTAGTTAATCTGATAAGTATAACTCAAAAATTTTGTTGATGAACGCCACTAATCATTAGTATGTACTGAAACAATGCCCAACTCTGATTACGACTATACAACTCTTCTAATCCAACAATGTCGATCATCAAAGTTGATTGCTATCGACCGAGCGATACCGTCTTGACAACTGAGAATTCAAATCAGCATAAAAGGTTGGTCATGTTTAGTGGCGGTGGTCACTGGTCATGTTAATATTTATATTTCAGATGTAAAATGCAGTTTATTTGTACTAATTAAGGAAATGAAACGGTTACAAGTAATGCTTAACTAAATACTATATACTAATAATGCCACATTAAAGATATCACTGGGGTTCGTTCTATGCATTTTTTTTTGCATGTCGTCATATTTTTCCCACGTCCACGGTGATCTTCTAACTAGTGCAAAATAGTGCCCCAAACCTTTTTCATTAACAGGTGGAAGAAACGCAATTGCAGATGTGAAATTATAATTTTTGTGTTCTAACTCTAATATGAACGGAATATCATTTAGCTTACACGAAAAACACTTCTCAATACCAGTTTCTTTATCTCCAAATGCGAGTGGTTCAATAAAAATAATATCTTTATATTTAGTTTGAATTGTCATATTTGAATTACAGCACATTTTGATAGGTCTCTTATTAAATTCGGCGTCTAAAGCAAGTTTTAAATTACGTATTCCATTTTCAAGAATGAATGGACATGCCATTATTTTGGGAAATTTCTGACTATATGTTTGTCTACATTTTTCACATTTTCCTTCTTCGGCGTAAGATGTAACTTTTAATTTGGTTAGCAAATATATAATATTTGTTTCGCAGTTAACAATCCTAATAATACCATCAGTTATAGGAAAATGTGAAGCAAGGGTTGTAGCTCGAATATCATATGCTTCTTTAGTAACATTTTTTGTAGCTAATATGTAGGCTACTCTGTATAGTCCTGTAAGGGAATTAATATTAATATTTTCGAAGCCTCTTTTACTGTCACAAAAGGCTGCAGCAGTAGCTTGCGCCAGACTATCAAAGGCACAGGTATTCGATAAACTAATTACAGTTTTGTTTCTTCTTGTGACAGGTGTCTCGATCTTTCCTCCATTTTGAAGTACTCCAATTTTAGTTAGCTTAGAAACAGAAGAATTTGTGTCCATAGTGGACCATTCACTTTCTGGATTTAAATAAATACTGGGTTTTTTTTTCGATTTTGATAAAATTCCTCTCCAGTTTTCTGATGTGTTTAGTTCCTGAATTACAGGGTCTACTTCCTAGAGATTAAAGAAAAATATTTTTTTTTCTAATTTAAGCTAATAAAGTACCTTAACTGTTTGCTGATCTCCACTTTCGCATAGTAATCGACTGCTAACGTTCAATGAATCTAGTTAAAATAAAGTTATATATTTACTCGTAGGAATATTATTCGTTGGCAACACTAACCTTTTATTTTATATCTCTCTTCGTCGGTAATTTTTTTGTCAGGTTTTGCAGTACACTCTTGATTGTTGATATTATTCTGTAAATAAAACAAAAATTATAGAACATTTACAGGGAAGTAAAAAAATCCATTGTAATTGGAGCTTTTGTAATACATGGAGTGATATTAGAAGATTCCGTAATGCTTTGGTTATTATTAATGAAGTTTTAAATCATATTGCAGTAATAAAGTAAATATTGTGATATTGTCCTTTTAAATTAGCAAAATGACACTTAAGTTAAGACTATAAAAACAATTTACCTTAATCTCCTGTCCCTGAGATTTGAAATTAGAATTTCGAAAATAAGGCAATCCGCTGGCCAAATTCATTGTACCTAGTATTAAGTGTCGTTAGATATTCATTTTGTATTGTAAAACTTACCTTTTATCAAATTTATGTGCTCAACGACAAATTCGTCTATACGTTTATTTGTTTGTCTTGACAATAATCTTTGTTTTAAGTCGTTGAAGTGGCTCTCAACGGAAGCGGATGAAGCAGTAACATTTCCATACCCAAAGTGCTGGACCATAATAGCACTCCAGAATGGAAGGCTAATATAAAATTTGCAAATGAATATACTTTTAATTTAATATTGTATTCGATAACTTACGTATAGCACAGAACTTTTATACGTGATGCTATTTTTGGAAGGTACATTAAGTTGTCTCGGTCTCCTTCATCTTTAGTTGCTAAATGTTTAGCCTCGTCCAATGATTCTTGTACCCAAGTTTTTATTGTATCCGTTGTATAGATATCTTCAAATGTGTCTTGGACATCTTTCTCAAAATCTATATCGATCTCTGCCATAGAATCTACAGCACTTTGCTGCAGTCCACATGCAAATTTTTGTTTTAAATTATTTTTCATCTGTTCGCAAATGGTAGGCCGGCCATCAGAAAGGTTCCCTTCTGTCTCGCTTAAAGCAGTAACAAATAGGCTCAAAAGAATTTCTTTCGCCTCGTTTAAATGTGACGTTAAAATAAGTTGTCCGATTCCTCTTAAATAAAATTGTCTAATTCTAGGCCTTATAGTAGATGGATGTATTTCTCTCCAAGTGCCAACGGCTTTTAATAAATGAGCAACATCAATCCTTATGTAACAAGTTGGTAGAAATTCTCTTTTGCCATTTAGAACCATCATGCATTTTTTTAAATATTCACTAGTGTCTAACGTTCCGCAAAAAGCTCTACAAACCGCATTTAATAAAGCATATGAAAAATCGACTACTACTTCTTTTGGCTGAGTTGCTCCAAGACGTCGCCATTCAGACAACCAATAGTGTATAGCGCTAGCATTGTGTCTTTCACTTATCATTTGAACAACCGGTACTTGACCTTCACTTTCACCTTTTAACTTTATAACTCCGCAATAAAGAAGTAAGTGGCCAGATGTAGATTTATTTTCTCTGGGTATTTTGGACACTACAGATCCAGTTGCATCGATAAAAATAGACGGTTTTTGTCTTTTTGCATACTCATTATAAAGCCTGATCTGGTCAGGTAGCCAATAATGAATAAATACTTTATATATTCCTATTTCGTGAATGATTTTGTCATATGGATCGTGTTGAGTCATTCGAACTAAAGCTCGAAAGGGATCTGAATCAATTCTTTCTTGGATACGAAATTCTGATTTTAACTTTCTTAGAGTATTAAGTTTTGGGAGCACAGGCGGTTCATCGTCAAATGAATCCATAAGGTTAGTTGCCATTCGTTTACGAATCAGGGAAGAGCTGTAATTCTTTTCTATCATATCTCGAGCAAGTTTTTGTCTTGAAATGGCCGTAATTTGTCGTTTTTTTGTGTGCGGAATATTTTCTTGATATCCTAATAAAACACAATCTAAAATTAAACCTGTTGTACAAGGGTCGATTCCCTGGCGGTTGTTTACAGAGCATGTAAGTGTAGCACTGCATTCTTTGCACTCTGCCTTAATGCGTAAAAAATATTTGCAAGAAGATGATCTTGCAACATAGTGTCTTCTGTATCGAAATGGACATTTTAATCTTGTTGCTCTCCAAAGTGCTAAACTAAAAATATCTGACCACGCATTCTTTTTTAATCTGGAATAGGTTCTAGGTTTATTCATCCTTCCTTTTTCCGTCCTTTTAACAGTATGATCATCAGGCTGAGCTTCTATCCATTCTTCTTTTGAAATAAAACACTGAAAACGTCTGCTGTATTTCTGTAACTTTTTTTCTTCTTCAGATGTTTCACTAATACTACCACCTGACGTACTATCATTGGTTTCGTCTAACAAACTTATATTTTCTTCTTTATTGTTTATTCTAATATTGCGCAATGCTATAGTATAAAGAGTTTTGCTGTTGCACTCTAATTTATGTTTGTTTATAAGATAACCCCATTCTTTTGAAGATGGTGGTAAAACCTTTCCGCCTTGAAGATATATATCTTTACTCAACCCGAGGGCTTCCATAATTTTAACAGTATGTGCTTTTCTTGGTCGACCAGCCATTTCGAAATACTAGAATAACATTAGAAATCAAACACCTTCGTGCTTCCGGCAATTTTGCAGATTACTTCAATTTTTTATTAATGGAAATGGTAGTAATCTAACCGAACATAAAATAGTAAAATATCTAATATTAGCTGTACCAGAATGAGTTATTTTGATTGGTTATTAGTTTCCGATATAACTACGCGGTGATTTTAAAAATGAACCAATTTCTTTAAACCATTTTAGAGCTGTTGTTATGGATACAAAAGAAGTCTTAAATATTTGAATGCAATGGCATATTTTAAATTTTGTAAGGCTGGGTTTTTTTAATAATGGTCCTAATTAAGAATGTTGAAATTAAACAGACTAGTATCTTTAAGACTGCGGTTTAATCGCAATTTTTATTATAAAACTAAGCATAACAGATAGTATTTATTTTAGAAAGGTTTACCGATAAACTTCTCTAATAGACATTTTCACCACAGCGCTTTTTGAGAAGAAATTAATAATTATTAACATAGGTTACGCTTACCTTATTTACAGCTTCTAAAAGCACGAACAAAACAACACTAGAATTGTAGTTGTAGAATCACTTTCCGAAAATTATCTTCTAATAAAATGCGTCAACATATATAACCGTTTCAATTGGAATATTCGATATCCTTTTTATTCAAACAATAGTGCTTTGTGACACAATTGCAGAGATAAGAAAACTAAGGGTTTAAAATAAGCCTTTATTAAAAACAATAGCTGGTTCTGTTTGTGTGCTAAGTAATAGAAAGGGTTTACAATTTTGTATTTTCATGTACATATATTGAAAAGTTATAAATTTAAAAATCCGTTTTATTTTATATTATTAACTTGAATAATAGATACATTTAAATAAAAATATGTTAAGACACAATATGAAATAATTTTAGCTAAACACAAGTGGAACGGATTAAAGTTGTAGCTAACTTCATCTCTTTCTGGAATAACAGAAGGCGTAAATTTTGAAATCAAAGTGTTCGAATCAGTATTTCAAAAGCTATTAAATTATGTTTCAAAAACAGATATAAGAAATAGTAACGGTGTAAAAACGAAAATGAAATATTACCTATTACAGCAAAGTAAAGATTTTGCAAAAATACTGTATTAATTACAATACAATTACAATAATTATCATGAATGATAATTAAACTAATGCTTATGTATATATTAGTAAAACTGTTGAATTTCTCACATTTTTACCCACATATAAAATAATTAGAGAAAGAGATCCAAATATTTCAGCAATATTTTATCAAAATTATTTATTAAATGGCAGGTGTATAACAGATCTGATTGTTTGTATTCATAACGTAGTCAAAGATATCAGTAATATTCAAGTTTCAAATATATGATAAAACACTGAACCTTTGTTATAATTTTTGCCGATCGAATGCGGTTTTCTTTGACACTGTAGCCCACTACTACAATTACCAAATAAATACCTCTTCTTATCTTAATTTATAATCATCACAATAATTATATTGTAGACAATTTTCATTAACAAGAAGGTTTATCTAACGTTTTTCAGTCTCTAAAATTTTTATAAAATCTATTATAAAGTGATCAGCCTTTAGAAAAAATAAAACTGCAAGCAAATCTTCCTCTAGAAATTTGAGAAATACAGGAGTAACAACATACTAATAGGATATTAGTATAATTAAAAATCCTTTTTTGCATAATTTTAACACAACAGTATTTAACCAACTACCTATAAATATTAAGTTTAAATATTATTTTATAGTTTACTGTTTTGTGTTACTTTAGTTAGAATCTAGGTACGGGTACGTAGTAATACCATTATGATATTATCACAAAGATCATGTATTTGTTGTAGTATGTGCATTATTACAAAAAAGTTAAGTTGCTTTTGGCAGAATGAAAAAATGCTCAATGCACAGCTTCAAACAGCAGTTTGAATTCTAGTTTTATGTTTAAATCAAAGTGTTTTGAAAAATGAAAAAAAGGATTAAATGACTTTCATTTAGCCGCATGCATTTTTTTACCTATGCAAATAGTCAAATTTCCCACAAAACGAGTTATAAATAGTATATAATACAAAATTCTATTCATAACAAATTACTATAATTCTATTCAGCTGTTCTTTGTCGCTAAAACGATGTATTATTTACAATATTAAAGTTGATATATTGTTAGGCATCATTAAAAAAATTTGGCTTTCTTTGAAAGAGTGCTCAAAAGTCTTTAAAATTTTGTACATACGTAAAAAAAATAAATGACCCTAAACGCAGGTACTTTTAAAATATTTAATTTTTTAAAATGTATTTGAAACACATTTTTAAATACATTTATTTAAATACTTAACAATACTGGTCGTAAGAATAAAGTATAAGTAACGTATTATTGTATTTGTAACGTTATAAATGGACATCATCAAGTAAAATCTGTTTATTAATAATAAACTCCACAAAGTTATTAGTTTCAAGCATTTTTTGATTATTAGTACAGCCAAATGTTTTTGTTAATATGCAAGCACAACATTTTTAATTAGCAGCAACAAATAGTACAAAATTAGAAGAAATTATGTTAACACGACCGTACCTATTTGTTTTTGTTAATGACTTTTTAGTTATACTAGCACAAAATTTTTAATGAACAGCAATGAATAGCACAAAATTACCACAAAATTATTCGGCGAAACAATTTAAATTTAATCATCTGGATATGGCAGCGTGAAGTTGAATATACACATTTGTTTTTGGTAATAACTTTTTAAATGTACCGGCACAATATTTTTAATTATCAGCAATAAATAGCACAAAATTAGCACAAAATTATTCAGTAAAAAAACTAAAATTTGATCATCTGGGTATGGCAGCGTGAAGTTGGCCGTACCCATTTGTTTTTGGTAATAACTTTCTAAATATACTAGCACAATATTTTTAATTATCAGCAATAAATAGCACAAAATCAGCACAAAATTATTCAGTAAAAAAAATTAAGTTTGATTACCTGGGTATGGCAGCGTGAAGTTGGCCATACCCATTTGTTTTTGTTAATAACTTTATAAATATACTAGCACAAAATTTTTAATTATCAGCAATAAATAGCACAAAATTAGCACAAAATTTCTAGGTAAAGTATTTTTATCTCCGTCGACTGGGTACGGCCAACTTCACGGACCTGTTTTTCTGGTCAAAAATTTACTTATTATTTTTAAGGTTTTTAACGCCATGATTTTTAACAAATAAATGCTTTCCGGTTTTGAACCGCGTTCCATATTTGCACTTTTCATGAAATTCATAAAACTTAGAAAGCTTACAAACTTTGTAAAATTTACAATAGTTGACGTTTCGACAGTCATGTCGCTGTCTTCTTCAGAAAATCTGAAACTGAAGGTATAAGCCTTTATATTACGCCGTTCGTGTCCGTGGCTCGTGACGGTTTCGTTTCATTAGTCTTCCGGAGCATGTTTTTCCATACTGGTGCTAGATCAATTCCATTATGGCTATTGAAATAGTCGTACTTCTGGATTTCTCTGGCTTCTTTGTAGAGTCTAGGCCAGATTTTGGGATTTAGCCAACATTGTTGCCTCTTCAAATTTTGTCGTGTGAGCGGTGTCTAAAAAGTGTTCCGCAACAGCAGATCTTGTGTTATGTTTCTTTGTATCCGCCTTATGTTCTTTTAATCTGGCAGCTATGTTGCGCCCCGTTCGTCCTATATAAGCCAGCCCACACTACTAAGGGGTGTGGTAGACTCCTAGTTCCTCGAGTGGTGCTTTTGTTTCCTTTGATTTTGAAAAATTGGCGGTTATTTTATTTGTTGTAGTGAAGGTCACTTTGATATTTTTTCCTCTAAGTTTCCTAGCTGTTTTATCCGTGCAGCCTTTTATGTAAAAAGGGAAGGAAGTTGCTACGGGTTCTTCCTTCTTTGGTTTTTCCTTACTGTGTTTGTTAATTGCTCGATATATGTTTGCTTTTCTGAAACCGTTTTTTATTAAAGCGTTTGATAGGTGACCTAGCCCGGTCTTCAACGTGTTCGGTTCATTCGGCCCTGTGTATCTGTATCTGTCAGTATGTGTCGGTTTTCTGTATACTTGATGCCCCAATATGTTGTCCATCTTTCGAGTGACCAGTACGTCTAAAAACGGAATGCTTCTGTTTGTTTCCGTCTCCATGGTCAATTTGATGTTGAAATCTAACTGGTTGATGTGATTCAGAAAGTTGTTTAGTGTTTCTGCTCCATAAGACCAAATTACAAATGTATCGTTCACATAACGTAGTCAGCATTTTGGTTTGAGGGTAGCGGTTTCTAATGCTATTTCTTCAAAATCCTCCATAAATATATTGGCGATGACTGGAGAAAGTGGTAATCCCATGGCTGCTCCTTCAATTTGTTTGTATACAATATTGTTGAATGAGAAGTACGTAGACTTTAAGTATTGGTCAATTAGTCGGATAAGTTCCTCATCCAAATTTGTTTTTCGTAATTTGGTTTTCATGATCTCCAGTGTTGTTTGTAGTGGCACTTTCGTAAAGAAAAATTTCTTCTCGATCCAATTTAATTTCTTACATGATGGATGCTTTTTCTTGTAATCGGTTTTAAAATGGTACATAAGTATCTGGCTGAATCTTTAACACTCACATTTGAGTGAAGCGGTACTCCTGGTTTGTGGATTTTTGGAAGGTCGTAAAGATGCGGCATCCTGCTGTCTGTAGAAATTAGTCGTTTCTTTTGATGTTCCAAGATTGTGCTTGCGGATTGTACTGCGGCCGAAATCTTTTTCTCTAGAGGTTTTATTGGGTTCTTTTTTACTGGTTTATACGCCGAATCTTGTAGCAAAGTATTTTTTTCCCATGTAGTCGTTGGTGTTCATGATTATAGAAGCATTTCCTTTATCAGCTGGTTTTACAGTGATTTCTTTGTTAGCCTTAAGTTCCCTTAGAGCATTTCCTTCCTCTCGATTGATGTTGGATTTCGGTGCTGTAGATTTCTTCATAATATAGGCTGTTTTGACTCTCACCTCTTCTTGTAAATGTTGTGGTAGAGTTCTGAGTGTGCTTTCCAATGAACTCACTATTTTTTCCTTTGGTATAGATTTTGGTGTGATAGCAAAGTTTAATACTTTTGATAAAATGGCCGTTGCTGGTCTACTGAGTGTGGTGGAAGACAGATTGATGATGATCCTGTCTGTCTCTAATTGCGGCGTTGGAGAATGTTGTACTTCCTGTAACTTCTAAACCATTTGTATCTTCTCGGCGATCTCTTCGGCTTTTTTCGTAGATAGTTTGTCGAACAAATCCCAGATTGTCAAATCTATTGTGGTGACCAGTCGTGAACGGACTGAAAATAACTCCGTAGTTTTCTGGTCTAATTAGCGCCTAGTTTCGTGTATTCTCTCCCTTAATAAGGCTCGGCTGGCTCTTCGAAGTATATGCTTTCCCGTTCTAGTCTTGTCCTGGTCTCTACATCTGCTCAAAAAAGCTAATTCAGCAAGCAGGCGTTGGCGTTTGATCCTGAGTGTCTCCAATGGAAAAACATGTTCCGGAAAACTAATGAATCAAAACCGTCAAGAACCATTGACACCGAACGGCGTAATATAAAGGTTTGTCAGGATCCTATACCTTCAGTTTTAGTTTTTCTGAAGAAGACAGCGACATGACTGTCGAAACGTCAAATATTGTAAATTTTTCAAAGTTTGTAGATTTTCTAAATTTTCTAAATTTAGTGAAAACTGTAAATATGGAACGCAGAACCCGAAAGTATTTATTTGTTAAAAAATCATGGCCGCGAAAGCATTAAAAATAATATTATCTGACTCTAGGGGGAGAAAGTTTTTAAAATCGTACGGAAATTGGAGACACTCAAGATCAAACGCTTCGCCTAATTGTGAGTGCTACAGGTTCAGCCACCCATCCTCTGGCTAGATACGTATGTACCATTTTACAATTGCTTACAGGAAAAAACATCCATCACCTAAGGAATTCCCAGCACTTTGTCTCAAAAATTAAAGAAATTTGAATCAGAAGATATTTTAGTCAGTTTTGATGTGATATCTCTCTTCACGAAAGTGCCACTACAAACAACACTGGAGATCATCAAGACCAAATTACGAAAAGCGAATTTGGATGAGCTTAACGGACTTATTGAGCTATGCTTAAAGTCTCATTCAACAATATTATATACAAACAAATTGAAGGAGCAGTCATAGGATCACCACTTTCTCCAGTCATCGCCAATATATTTATGGAGGATCTTGAAGAAAGAGCATTAGAAACCGCTACCTTCAAACCAAAATGCTAGCTACGAAAACCGACACATACTAACAGATACCTCAACGCCGAATCACATCATCATTCAGCTCAGAAGTTTTTAGTTCTAAAAACTTTAGTACACAGGGGCATGGCGATCAGTGAAGCGAATACGTTAAAGACCGAGGTAGGTCACCGAACGAACACTTTAATAAAAAACGGTTTCAGAAAAGTAGACATATATCGAGCAATTAACAAACACAGTAGAGAAAAACCAAAGAAGGAAAACCCTGTCGCAACTTCCTGCCTTTCTTACATAAAAGGCTGTACGGATACAATAGTCAGGATACTTAAAGAAAAAAATATCAAAGTGAGCTCCACTGCAACAAATAAAATAGCCGTCAATTTTTCAAAATGGAAGAAAACAAAAAAAACTCGAGGAACCAGGAGTCTACCACATTCCTTGTTCGTGTGAGCTGGCTTATATAGGACAAACGGGGCGCAACATAGCTACCAGATTAAAATAACATAAGGCGGATACAAAGAAACATAACACAAGATCTGCTGTTGCGGAACACTTCTTAGACACCGGTCACACAATAAAATTTAAGAAGCAACAATGTTCGCTAAATCCCAACACTTCTAGCCTAGACTATACAAGGAAGCCATCGAAATCCAGAAATACGACAATTTCAATAGGGATAATGGAATCGATCTAGCACCAGTATGGAAAAACTTGTTACGGAAGACTAATGAATCGAAACCGTCACGAACTACTGAACCGAACGGCGTAATATAAAGGCTTGTCATAATCCTATACCTTCGGTTTCAGTTTTTCTGAAGAAAACTGTCGAAACGTCAAATATTGTAATTTTTCAAAGTTTGTAAGCTTTCTAAGTTTTATGAATTTCGTGAAAAGTGTAAATATGAAACGCGGTTTAAAACACGAAAGTATTTATTTGTTAAAAATTTACCTGTAACTACTTTTTTTTTCTAATTTTAGATGTTTTTTGATAGACGATGTTGAAATTATAAACGACTTTCGAATCGACGTGCCAAGTAGAAAGAAAATGGTTTTATCAATTAAACCAGGCTCAATTGGCAGTTAATTAAATTAACAAATACCTTCAACGAAAAATAAAAGCGTTAATCAATAATAATATAACATTTTTGATGCTGACTTGCATAGAAATTACTAAAATTAATATAATGCGAGTGTAATTGTTCTAATTAGTATTTAACTCAAATTATCAATACTTCAAAGTTCTGTCAGTAATTGGTTCTATTATTAGAATAAATTCAATTGTGTTACTATTAAATTGGGTGTGTGATTGGAAAAAACGCATACATTTGTAATGTGTGTTGCCTATGCGCCAGGAGTAAAGAATACCAATCTTTGTATTTTTTCCGAAAGCTGCTAAAGACTAGAAGCTTGTTTGGATTTATTTCCGGTGATTAATAATTTTGATTATTATTGTGTGTGGTTGTATATGCTTGATTGCTATAAATTTGGGTGTTGCGTATTGACACAATGTATATGGCAAAAGCTCTTTTAGTGTTAGTTTTCTTTTGTTTGCGTTCATTAATATTTCTCGTAAATTCTTCCTAAGGGTTCGTAGTATATTCTCAATTCCTTATTGTATAAATTCGATAGAACATGATAACTACATTTTATCTAAACGTATGGTTCGGATTTGCCGTTCTTCGTACATGACAAGCACATTTATTTGCGGTTTCTGTATTAAGCTTAAAATAAGTGGAATTCTGGGAACGTATAAAGCGCTATTCAGCGTTCAATTACGTTCTGTTAAAATTTAATTTGTACCGACGAAATGTAACTTTGTTTTGTGCAGTAAGCCGCAGGGAGATGATTCGTTGCTGGGCAGATATAACGCACGTAGATAGAACACTTTAATATAATTTCCAGTTGCGCGGTTTTGTTCAATCCCCTCGGAATTTCCCACGTGCGTGTGTGTCTGCCAATTTTCCATCAGAATTATCTTCTATTGCAATTATGGAATTTTAGCAATGCTTCGATAGTACCCTTGCGCGCAACTTCAAGCTCAAGTCTTTCCGATCGTAATCTCGACTTACTGGACCGCTCGGAGAAAGATTAATCAATTGTCACTCCTTTAGAGTATGGAGTTGTCCGCTTTAATAATTTACTTTTGCTAAACAATAGTCTTACGTTTACTACAGTTACGACATTTGAAATGTGTCCAATTGTAATGTTTGTCTTGGCATCCGTTCGAAAACTTTTTCTTTAATAATTTCAAAATTTATATTGTCTATTTGCTTTATGTTGAAAGTTGAGTTATGTCAACATTTTTTTTGTTTTAATGGTTACATCTATTTTAAGATGTTTTAGAACGTTAAATTATATTGTAATGATGGTAGAATAAACTATAAAGTGTTGAGCGACAAAACCATCTGTTTTTCTAAGTTTTGGTATCGATTCGTACGGTTATTTCAAAATAAAGGCGTCGTATCCAGATCTGATTATCATTAGTGGTTGTGTGTTACTACGTATTTTGGTTTATTCAGGCGACCTGTTGCTGCACCTGTAACGATTTTCATTAATTTTCACTCATTTCGTTGCAAATTAAATCGTTTATATTTGTTACGTACAAATCGCTTTGACATAGATCAATAAATCGATAAATTATTAAATCGTTCCTAAATTGACACAGTTAGTGTTTTTCATAAGTAAAGGTCAATAACAAGTAAGGTCAAATACAGAGTGAACCGAAAAACATATATATATATATATATATATATATATATATATATATAGATACAATTTTCAAATTTTTATGATTTATTTTTGTGTAGTTTCCAGTTTTTGCTGTATTTCAGTGTTCTATAAAAATAAAACAGGTTTTTGTTTTCCAGAAGGTGTAATAGATTCTATTGCATCAATTCTTGAAACAAGGCGCTACCGTTAAGTATCCCTTTTTGACAAGCAACTAAAATTGAAATTTGCACATAGAAAAGCAAATATTAGAACAGTATTTATCTCAGATAGAAATTTTACGGATTCTATGTACACTCGACTAAACAAAAAACGGGACACCTTGGTTAGTTATATTGAAATAGTTAGCGGTATAAACTAAGCTTGTTAGCAAATGCAATTGGCAATTCGTGGCTGTTTGCGATGCTATTTAAGAAATATCATATTAGACAAATAATAAACAATACCAGAATGTCAAATTGTTTATCAGCAAAAACTAAAAAATTAATAAATTCTTATTTTTGGATGATTTGGAACAGTAAACTGCATATAATTTTTATACGAAATAAAAAAATTAACTACTAAAGCTATTTTTTGTACCCATTTTATACTCTATGACATAAAAAATGCAACAATGGAAAACCGTCTCTCTTCTTATTACATTACAATATGTACATCTTCGATGTGCATATTTTTTGCTTGATCTTGCCGGAGGATTTTTTTGGAACATAATCCGTATGCGCACGCAGTTTTTTTTGGTAGGGTTATGGTTTCTCTTCTCTGGTAGTAAGTGTTCCAGAATTTCAAGTCGAAAATCATACAAGAAAACGCTTGGTTGTTTGATCTCTTTATACAAAAAGAATGCATTCATCAAAAGCACATACATAATATGTATTCCAATTTTCTTGTACTACCTCAAAGTTTTTCGTTTCGCAGAGGTAATACGCCGTCATTTGATCCTTCTTGTCTACTCCTCCCATCAAGGTATTGTAGTGAGAAATCATTTCAGGCTCTTCTGTTTCTTGCTGTCTCTTGTTGTAATATTTTTTTATATTATTATCAAACTCCGTCGATATATAGAACACGTCTTTTCTGTCCTTTCACATACCAATCATCACTACCTTGGAATAACAAGCAATGGTTTCTTCTTTCTTTAACTTTGCATTTTTGACATCAACTGGATTATTTTTTCTATCAACTCTGAGAGTCTATAATAGTTATCTAAATATGTTAAATGTCCCGCGTCTAACTTTTCGCCTGCTAAATGCAACACTACATTTGCAGCATGCCCCTTACCACCATAATCGATCAAAAAGCCAGCGTAGAAGGCAAATCTCAAAAGTGTGCCATCTGGTTCTATGATCAAATACAATTTCACGTTTTTAATGTGTTGTCTAAACATAAATCTACCGCGCCATAGTACCATGGATTTATCTAATGAGGTTTTTGTATAGATAATAGATTTTGATCATTTTGGCGTTGAAATAATCGACCATAGATCGACCGAATTTTAAATAATCTGTTAGCTGATTTTGGTTTATCAGTTAAAAGATTTTGACTGAAATGGGGACATCGCGAAATTAACATAAATTGGTTTCTGTTTATAAAACTAGAAAAAGCTGAATAACCGATGTGTTTTCCAATAGTTTTGTAACCTATTTAGTCTAATAGAACCCATATAAAACACTAACCCAATAAATATTTTTGATATGTCTTTAGTAAGCGTAGTCCAATGTGTTATGCGAGATTTCTCTCTTGTAGTATCGGAAAAAAATCTCCACGGTATATTTGTTGGTTTCCTGAACTATAATTTCTAAAAGATCGTCTCCGAACAATAAGTTGAAATAATCAACTGGAGTATGTCCTGTAACAGCAAACATCGTACAGGTATGGGTAATACAAAATAAATTACGATTAGGCTGAGTTAATAATCCGTTTTGTTTCGTAAAAGGGATTTCCAAAAAATCAGTTGACACTGCGTTACATACCACGGCATCATCGTGGCTTTCACTAGGTGGTTTAGGTTCCGGTACTTAAATAATATATTTTGCACAATTTACATTGTTCCCACAAACTAAAGGACTATACAATTCCCGATCGTCATAAGTTAGCACATGAGTTTCTGAGGCATCAGTACTTTCGGATTCTAATTCCCATTCTGAATCTCCAAAGTCCGGATCCGCAACATCATTGTCGGAGTTCCTTAAATAATATTCCAACTGTTTCTCCGTCAAAGGAATCACGCCACGACGACTTTTTTTTGCTCTCGAAAGCCTTGCCTGGCTATCACTCATTGCCGAATCGAACGAACACAGTTTTCAAGTAATATAGTACGTATACAACAGGCCGAGATCGAGACAACACAATCACTCACAAACTGACAACGTACTGAAGCACTGAAAGTTGCAATAGCAATGTCGATTCGAAAGCCGTCATGCGTTCTATACTTAAAATGCGGATAGCGTCAAAACACGTCATTAGTACTGAACGTGTTAACTAGTTAAAGGTAGTAATTGACTAAAATTTCAAAAAAATTAAGCAAAAAATAAAGTCATTTTTTATTAATAATCTCTTTGACCATCTCTATTCTTGCATTATTGCATTCCAGACAATCTGTAATTCATGCCGGAGAGCTTCTAGTGTTTGTGGAGGATTGGCTAATTGCTAGATTCATCACATGTTCGATAGGCAAAAGGTACGAAACGAATGCCTTACAATGTTGGAACGGGCATTATCCTGTTGGAAAATTGAGTCCTTTAGCTCCTGGAGTAATGGAACGATATAGGGTTTTACCACTTGTTTTGTCATATTATCTGGGATGAATAGTAATGCAACCGGTTTTCATAAACAATAGCACCCCATACCATAACCTCTACAGTATGGTGAACATGTCGCTCAACAGAAAACACATTGCGACGTTCTCCACGTATACCACCCTATGTCATTCCACGTCCCAATTCAGTCGCAAGGTACATTACACCAAACACTGTTTTCGATGACGAGCCGTCAGCAGAAACACAATATGTGGTCGATAGGACTGCAAGCCAAAAGCTCTAATTTAACCGTAAACTGTACGAAGGGTTACAAGACATTCTTTGTTTCAAAATCATTGATATTGTACTTGAGAATCGGTCTCTTAATGTCATTAATCGAAGATGGTGATCCTGGGCCACTTGTTCACTTTCTCGCCTACGACATTGTTAACCTTCTCTAAACCATGTTTGATAACGCCGTACTACAGAGTTGGTTACGAATAAGACGGTTAGCAATGTCTCTGAATAAAAAACCACCTTCACGTAAGCCAGTAATGCGACCTCTGTCGAATTCACTTAGTTATCGATAATTTTCACGTTGCCGAGCTCTAAGCATAATTGCAGTCTCAAAACGCAAAGAAGATCACAAAAACAAAAACAATGCTGAAATCTACTTAATTTCTTAAGCAATGTACCCGATAATTTCAATTGTAACAAGTAAAGCGTCAAATTTTCCATGACTACAAGATTATTTTGAATTAAATTTTAATCAATTACTACCTTTGACTAGTTAAAAACGTTTGCCAAGTTTGGTCTAAAAATTCTAACACCTTCTTGGTTTTTTATATCATAGAGTATGTATTACACTCATGTAATTTCACTTGTCACCTATATCCTGCTTTACAATAATACGATAAATACTCGTTCTTATTGTATTTTTTAGAAATGTCAATTAAGAACAATAAAGTATTTTACCTTTACAATAAAATTATTTAAACTTAAAGTCTTCTCCGCAAATCTGTTTTAATTTTTAATTTATTTTAAACACGTCTCGACATTTTTATATGTCATCATCAGTAATTCTACAAAATAGTATGAATTATTAAAAATATAGCAAATACATTAAATTATAAAAGAGCATACCAAATAATAAAAATTAAACTGACAAATATCAAAAATAACAAATTAAAACTATTAATAATCACACAGCCAGAAGTGATAAAAAAATTAAAAATAGAATAATAAAAATGTAAAAATAGAATTTAAGACATATCACCAAAAATTAAGATAATTAATTCAATGAAAAATCAGATTATGAGTTTGAGTAGTTCACCATTCCAAAAAAAAGAAACTTAACGATACTAAAAAACATATTAAAACGTAATAACTACCCTAGCAATATCATAATTAAACTATTATTCAAAACTAACAATATGCTACACCAGTAAACCTTCTAATCTAACCACTAACTCAAATTTTATATACACGAAAACATTAATGTACCTGGGTTAACTCAAAGATTAATAATAATATATTAAAATTCGTACATACAATAAAAGTACTTTTACAACGTGTTATATATAAATATAAAATATAATACAATTGGTGTACACTCGACTAAACAAAAAACGGGACATGTTGGTTAGTTTGATTGAAATAGGTAGCGGTGTAAACCAGACTCTGAAATTTTAAATAATTTTAGACACAAAACTTTCACCATAAAACATATTAACTTAAACCAAGTTCGAAAGCTTGCATTTAAATTTCTCTAAATAAATACACCAATAACCCTAAAAATATTTTTAAATAATTGTTTTTTTTAATATCTCTTTTTGGTCAAAATGTCAAAAAAAGCAGTTATAATAAATGTTTTAAATAATTAACACATTTCAAAAAGACTTAACGGTGGATCGGTTTTGTTAAAAAAAATGTATTTGCTGTATTTTATTTTTATACAAAATATTTTCGTGTAAAACGAGACTATCAGACTCAAATTATTCAAAATACTGTCCATCGGCAGCTATGACCTTCTCCCATCTTTCAGGTAGCATGCCGATTTCACGCTGAAAAAAGTCTTGGTCTTTTGAGGCAATCCAGTCATGAATCGCTGCTCAGCCAAGCCATGTGTCATCGACCGGAACAAGTAGTAATCGGATGAGGCAGTGTCTGGTAAATACGGCGGGTGACGTAAGACTCTAGGTAGTTTTTCACAACATTTACAACATGGAGTCGTGCGTTGTCATGTTAAAGAATAACCTTGTCATGTCTTTTGGCGTATTGCGGCCTTTTATCCTTTAATGCTTGGTTCAATTTGATTAATTGTCGTCGGTAACGGTCTGCTGTAATCGTCTCGTTCAGTTTAAGCAGCTCATAATATATTACTCCGAGCTGGTCCCACCAGATACAGAGCATAAGCTTGGAACCATGAATATTTGGTTTCGCTGTCGATGTTGATGGCTCGCAGGGCTTGACCCATGCTTTTCTGCGTTTAGAGTTGTCGTAACGAATCCATTTTTCATCACCAGTAACAATTTGATCCAAAAAACCTTTTCATTTTTGTTGCGCAAGCAGCTGTTCGCAGGTAAAAAATCGTCTTCTAATTTCCTTGTTTTTGAATAATTCCCAGTTGTTTCAAGCGCCTAAAAACTGTTGATTGATCAACTCTCAATGTTTCCGTAAGCTCTTCCTGTGTCTGGCAAGGATCTTCATCAAGTAATGCCTCCAATTCGATATCTTAAAACTTTTTCTCAGCACCAAGATGTTCTTCATCTTCTAGGTCAAAATCACCACCCTTGAATTGTTGAAACCATTTTTTGCATATTTGTTCTGAAAGAGCATTGTTGCCGTATGTTTCCACTAATATTCTATGCGCCTCAGCTGTTGTTGTCTTTTGGTGGAAGTAATGCAAACGAATTCCCCGCTAAAATGGTTTTGTAGACACAAAATCAGCCATGTTTAAAATTTCGGATAAAAACGTCTTTACACTCCGGCAGTTGAAATTGGACTGATGTTTGCAGCCTAAGGTTTTAGCTTTCAGCTAAATTTTATTTCAGCCCGATCGGATATATACCTGCCGAATTATGAGTCTCAATGCAAAACGCTCATTTTCAATGCATATTCCCGTATTAAAAAAATTAAATAAAAAACCTTGTGACTACATGAAATAAAGCTATTTTTGAATAAGTTTTACTGTTATTTGAAATATACCATTGCTAATAATGACCTTTATGGTCAATGCATTCTTGCAGTCGTCTAGGTATTGATGCTACAAAAACACGTAAGCAATCATCACTAATTGTCTCCGAAGCAGTTTCAATGATGGCAACTATTTGTTTGCGATCTTGGTCGTTTCCAGATGGTACAAACAACTTGACCCCAAACGTTTTCTATTGAAATCAAGACTTTTTGCTGGCCACGGTAAAACGTTCAAGTTATTTTGTTGTACTCAGTTTTGCACAAACCTGGATGTATGTATAAGGCCATTATCCATAAAGAATAAACAAAATTAATAAACAAAACTATAACTAACCTATATTCTGAGTAACTGTTAGATTATTGTTTGGCGTGCATACTGTAATAGTGGCACAATTAAGATAACTTTAAGTATTAAAGAAGCTCATCTGTTGAGAGATGTAGTCTTTCTTAGAATACAAAATTTAGACAGAAGGCTGCATAACGTTGTTTAAAATACCTAAATAGCATTATATCACCCAACAAACTCCTAAGCTATAGAAACTCACCTAACCCCATACATTTACTGAAAAATGTCCGTTACACTATTTGGTTTGTGTATAACAACTTCTTGGTGCTTGAAACACTTTTATAGCAGCGTCATTTGAACTTTTAAAAGCTTTTTTGTCTTTAAAAACAACAGGATTCCAAACATCCAGCGTTTTACTGATGTAACGTCCTGAAAATTTAAGACGCCTTCCTTTACTGTACTGGTTAAGAATTCCTTTAATTGCTGGTTGACACTTTTTTATTCCCGTTTTTTTTTACTATTGCTCGTGCGGTTAACTAAAATTAGGCGGAAATTCGACTTTGGCATTTCGGAAAATTATAAAAGGATTTTGAGTAACATATGCCACTAACGCCGCGTTCTATGCGACCGTAGACACTATTCGTCTACCACTCCTCATAGTCCTGTTTATGGTGTGTTTGCAATACTACTTAACTTGGATATGTTCCACAATAGTCCGTGAAATCATAAACATTCGAGCAATTGCTCGAATACTAAGACCGCGCGCTAACTCAGCGATAATTTGAGATTTCAAATCAACACTTGTATGCGCAGTAGTTAGTAGTAGTTTCTGAAAAATACAATAACGATTATTTATCGCATTATCGCATTATAGTAAAGCAGGATATGGGTGACAACAAAAATAGGAATTTTTTGTTTATCATACTAGTGATGGTGCACCCTCGCGCCTGTAAACGTAACGTGAAAATGCAATAACACACGCGTTTAAATCCATACGTGTTAACAACTATCAAATAAATGCTTTATTTTAGTGTAGCAAAAAGAAAATTATATAATTATATAATATATTGATTTTTTAGTTTTTGCGGATAAACGATTTGACCTTTTAGTATTATCAATTTTTATTATTTGTCTAATTTGAATTTCTTGGTTAGCGTCGCAACCGGCCTTGAATGATTGTAGATTGCATTCGCTAACAAGCTTTTTGTTTAGTTGAGTGTACACGTCGTATAAAAACAGACTGTAACAATTGCACTACATCTTACATAGAACAGACAAAACAAAACACAAAAAAACTGTTTAAAGAACTATCTATACAACTGTAAAAACAAAAAAAATACAGGTTATAATTTTGATTTTTTGAATGCTACAATCTAAGATGCAACTTAAGCAGCAGCTACCAAAACCTCCAAAGTTTGATTGAAATTTACTGTATTACAGCACTGCTTATGCTATATTATTTTATTTTTTATTTTTTATAAATTCTCAAAACCTTCCCATTATTTTATTTTAATTTTTTATTTTATTTTAGTAAGTTTATATTTAAATAATATTCGATTTTATATTTTTTATTTTATAGTATACGCCTGAAGATGACAATTAGTCGAAACATGTAGCGTTTATTAAAATTAAAATAAAATAATGGGAAGGTTTTAAGAATTTATAAAAAATAAAAAATAAAATAATATAATATAATAAACCCATTTTGAGTTATTAAAGATAATGGAAAAAATAAACTGTTTATGCTGATTACTGTAATAAGAAGTTTTCTTTTGTTTGTATTTTATAATTTCTACACACATTAAAAACGTCATTGTTCATTTATTTAATTTTAATTCTATAAGTTCATACAGACACCGAAAAGACAAGACAACTGAGAAGTTATTTATCATATTTTTTTCAATAAATTAATTAAAGCTTAATTTAAGAAATCTTGAAACAAAGTGAGAAGAACAGCAATTTCAATGATTTAGATATAAATTTAAAAATAACATTACCGTATTAAATACTCAAATTCAAATTAAAAAATTGTTTCGATGACTTGAAAATTTTTGTAAAATTAAAATATTGAATAAAATTAAACTCTCAAATTACAAGTAAAATGCCAAGAAATTAAAAAAAATATAAATAAAAACAAGAAATTAGAATCCACGAATAAAGAAAAATAAAGTTGAGTTGAAATTAAAAAAATTAAGAAAATAATTTGTTTTATTCATTTGAAAATTTTGGTAATAAATTCAAACAAATTTGTATAAATAAATTAAAAAAGAAAGAAACTTAAAAAACCATCGATTACAACTTTTTCTTGTTTATTTAAGAAAAACTAAAAAGTATAAACAAGTAATGTTTTTCTGTTTGAAAAATTGAAAAAGATTTTTTTAACAATCTTCTCTTTTCGTTCTTCATGTATTCATTTTTGACGTTAAATTTTTTACGTTTAATTCACTACTTTTTGGCTTTGTTTAAGTTTTTCTTAAATAAATTTAAATTAATTAAAAAAAAATTGTAGTCGAGTCAAGTTTGTTTTAATTTATTAGCAAAATATTTAAATACATTTTGTTTTCTTTATTTTATTAATTATAATTGTTTTCATTTTCATCACGTATCTTTTTAATTTCTCATTTTTTACTAAAAATTTTTATCGGTTAATAGATTTATATCTTATTTAATTTATTTTTTATTTGTTTTACAAAAATCTTTAAAACAATTTTTTTAAAATAATGTTCTTTATTTGGTTCATCTTATTAATTTAAGATTTTCCAAAATATCTCAAATTAAGAAACAATTGTAGTTATTGACCTATTAGTTTTCTTCACTTATTTCTTTATTTTACCTGAATAAAACTAATTGTGTCATTTATTTTTTGTTTTTCATTGTTCTCTATTTTAAGTTTTTCTAAAAATAAATAAAGATTTATTTTTTAGTTTTTACTTCAGTGTCTAGTCCACTGTGTGGAATTGAGCTTAAGTGTCTTAGAACAGAAGGAGGTTGAAAAACTGAAATCTAGCAAAGCTAGCAACCAACATTTTTCTAAATTTCGTTAGCTTATTGTAAACGACGCTTTACAAAAATTAATTAAAGTAGTTAAGAAATTGGGAAACTATCAAATTATTGTAAACGAAATAATCTAAAAAATCGATACATTTTTTTAACGCAATAAAATTAATTTTTTTCAGAACTCCATTACGAAATTGCTTTTATATGTTAGTGAAAAAATTATATTTACTTATCAATACAATTCAAAAATATACTCATTTAAATAACTTAGAGCTTTGAAAATTTTATTTTGTTGAAGATTTGCGTATTTGAAAATTCAAAGCACATTCAAAAGAAAGGAAAGAAACGCAATTGACTCGAGTTAAATGATGTAATAATTTAAAAAATATTTGATTGAAATTTAAAGTTTATTTTTGCAATTACAATTTTTTTCTTTTAATCGAAGTTGTTCACGGTAGTTTTTGTTATGATTCTAAGACGGTGTAATACGGTCGGATTCGATTAATTATTAATTGGATTAAAATTAAACTTTTCGCTGCGCGGCTAATGTAGTGAGCATTACATCGTACGGATTTTTTTGTGTCCAGTTGGGACAGTTTGTGAATCATTAACGTATACCTGTTGCTGGTACTATTAAGGCCAAACGTGTTGCACGTTGCTTACCACAATGAAAGCTTAAGGGAGGTGGTGTGTTGTCTTTTGTAACGGTTGCGTCTTAACCGTGTTTTCTCTTCTTCGCGCGATTCGTAGCGTTATTGTTTGACTTTGGCCTGTTTTCGTATTAAGCGGTAGGTGATGTAATTTTGACAATTTAGGGCCATTTATGCCAGCGAATATATATCGCGGTGGTGGTTCGAAATAGCGGCGGCGTGAGCGGCACGTGGTGTGCGCGACGGCTATTGATTACAGTGTGCATGCTAATGTCGCGAGGACAGTGTGCTCGCCGCCGGTCCGTTCCTGCTTGCGGTAAGTGGCATGCATCTGCTTGTTCCCCGCATTGTTCTGCGCCTGGCCGTTATGAACGCCGTCCAATGACGATATACAATATGATATGAAGCTCACGTGTGTATAGAACGGACGTTATCGATCGGGGTTGCGCCGACGCCCGCGACGCCACCAACCAATGCCCGCGCTTTATTATTTCATATTTGGGCTCGATTGGCCGGTAATATTTCCATTCCACCAATAGCTAACTGCTTATTATTTTTCATAAACTGTAGTTATGATTGGTGTGAGGACGTGGGCGCCGACGCCTTCGCATTCTATTTACGTGAGACGCTTGACCTAAAAATAACGCAAGTAGGACGCTGCCGCATACTTGTCCTTGCACTTAAAGCAATAACGAAATAAACCACTATAGATGTTAATGTACTTCTTCACATCGGTTTTTAGTCTGGGATTTGTATCTTGTATATCTATATACATATATATATATATATATATACACTCAATAAAATCGACAAACGTTTTTCTTAGATAGCCCCAATCTAAACTATGTATACACAATTTCCGATTCTGAAGTAGAAAGACCCAAGAGACTTCTATTCGATAAAACGAGTGAAAAATGGAAACGCGTTAGAAACGGTGTCCGGTCAAAGGAATTGTCCATCTGAATCAGTATGGACTCGATGTTGATATTGCATTTCTCGTTCGTTATAATGCAACAGAAGCCACCCGTGGGATTGCGGTGCGTGTGTGTACTGCCAAGTGTTTGCTCAAAGAAGTTATTGATTTTCAAGTTGTGCGGGCGCTGTCCGGCGAAGCTTCATCAGTACGCCAAATTGAAATCTTTCAGACGTAGCGCTCTGAGCTTTTGTGTCGTTTGGAGAATCGGGAAAGTCCCAACCTCCCAACAGTAAATATCGTTTCTCTTCTATAATGAGGTCCGGCGCACCGGCCGTTGTCCAGCAATACGAAACGCGCGCGCATCTCGCGACTCGAGACACAAAAATTCAATATTAATATCGAGGCGGAGAGAAGAAGTCCGCAATGCGCCACGGGGCCACTTTATTCCCCCCTAAGCCGCCAATCGTAGGGATCAGAACGACCCCGCGTTCTATGAATATGATGAATTTATGGAAGTAATAAATGAAAGGGCGCCTATTGGCTGCACCCCGTTGGAGGGATGCAATATATCTTAAGAGCCTGCCCCCGCACCCTAGCGTGCTTTTGATCATCGATTGTATGACGACCGCGCCGCGATTTGCATACCCACTCAGCTACCTGCGGCCGACCGCTTCAATTGCCTTCCTCAAAAGCAGTCTTTCGGGCGGAAGCTCTTTTGCTTTCCGCTACGATTCCTAAGTTCTGTCCGCATGATCTGCATTTAGTTGTTTTACTACTAATCCTATTCGCTTTTAACTAAACTCCAATCGCTCGCAAAATTATTTCGCATCGATCTTATCTTAATTTTATATTTATTCAAATCGCAAATTTCTCGACCCAACAGCGAAAAGCGACACTTAATTAAAATTTAAAAATAAATTCCACATGCAAATGACACAAATTCCAATCTATTATTGTCTCTAGCGGTCAGTTCATTGTACTCCACTCATAATTTTGTCTTCCATTTTACCGTGTCAATTAACTTTCTTTTGAACTACGAATCCTTTAACAAAAACAATAACACAACACGCTCGCTCGCAACAAAATAAACAAATGTGACGTCGGTCGAAAAATTCCATCAAAACCAATTAAATAAAACGACGATTTACGGGCAAAGTGTAGACCCGATACAAAAAAATTCGAATTGAGAGTTAAATTTATATTTTATTTGCATGTTTTTGTTAAAGAAAGAAAAAGGTTTTGTCATTGAGTTAAAATCCTTACTTCCTTTTACATCTATGGTTTATGTGTTGGGTTCAATGATGCTTTAGAAACTTAAAGCACCAACCCTTTTTCTTAAATATTTTATTTTCGACTATTTCTTTATTTCGTAGTTAATTCTACTAAATATTTAATTTCTATAAACAGTCTTTATTTTTATTTCAAATTAATTGATTCGTTATTCTAATATAATTTATTAATAATATTAGTAATTGATGTAATGTGATTAATAAAGACAAAACTTGGCAATAACGCTATTGATTTTACTGTTAAATTAATTTTCATTAATACCCTATTTCTTATAGCTTTTAAACGAATTTTTTATGATAAAACATCATTAACATAAAATAAAACATTGTTCAGTTAATTTAAAATGGCAGAGTTCCAGGAACATTTGATTTTTTCATTAATAAAAAAAATAAAATAAATTAATTAGCAAAGAAGTTTGACTTTTTTCGTGAGTTCATGTTCATTAAAGTGGTTTTTTTATCAAATCCAATTAGATTAATTAGAAACAAATACGGGGTAGCTAAAACTAAAATTATTGAGAATAAAAAATTTAGTTAGCTTAGTAAACAAATTGTTGTTTATTAAATAGTGCATTCTTTTACCTGTAAATGTCAGTTAAGTAAATAAAATTTGTTTAAATAGCGTTTAAGAAATAAACCATTAAATAAACTTCTGTTATCAAAAAAATAGAATTGTCACAAAAAAACTTTCGGATTTACTGATTTCAAGAAAGGCTTGAGCGCGTACGAGTGTAAAGAGAGTTTGAAATCGGAGTTTAGGTATCTCGCACGATTATTAACTACGTTTTATAGACGGTATAAAAAATTTGAACAAACTGACCCTCTTCTAACCGTTGTTAACCCCAAAAATATTGCTGCAGTTAAGAAGATAGTAGCAGAGGACAACCGAATTACCTATGTTGTAATAGAGTTGAGAAAATTAAGATCCTCGCATTTGAGATCAATACTGCACAAAGATTTACGTTTTTTGGTTTGTACTCCATTATCTGATAGATTCACAAAAAAACAGAACGTGTTAGAATCTGACAACAAACTTTAGTTTAGTTGAATGCTGGAAGCTATCAAATTATTAGTAAAATTATTACTGGAAATGATACCATTTCTTGATGTTCCCACTCGCCAAGAAAGCCGAATATAGATACATGCAGATGCAGAAACTCCTACAATTAGTTATGTTAAAAGTGTTTTGGTATGATGTTTGTACCGTATAAGATTTATTCTCGGAACGCGCACTTTCCGCTACATTAAAGAGAGGGGGGATTTCTGTCAATTTAAAAAGATTTGATATGGAAGTTCGATGGAAGAAAAATTATCTATCCAATGACAATGAAATAGGTAGCATATCATCTAACGTTATGTGTGCCCAATGAGGCTTGTATTTCTAATTATTCACACGCATCTATACGAGTATTGGGCGTAGTATTTTTACTATTTTCGTGAAAGTCTTTATTTCTTATGTTAGTGATTTAATTCTTCCATAATTGTCATTAGCGGTTTAGCAAATTTACTTTCTGAAAAGGTGCCACTAGCTAGTCGCATTCTTCAAAGTAAAACTGAATTCTAAGTATTATATTTTTCTAATTTAATTCGTGTCATCTACGTTGTCAGTTGTTTGCACGCACGATTGTACGGTACTATCAGGTTGTTGTCACAATTAACCATAAAACGTTTTTGTGTGTAATATATTATTAGACAGTACGCTTTGGTTCTCTGAACTATTAAAATTTGTATTTTTGTGTTATAATTTGAAGATTTAATTTGTTTGCTCTTGGAACGTAAAGGTTGAGCCGACAAGTTTAATTATTTGTACGACGTGTTGCCTAACCAAAGGGGGCTTACTTCAACAATGATTGTCTGTGATACCGACCTACGTTCTAGCGTTTGGTCGCATTTAGTTTAGTTACCTCGTTTCTCTTTCCTATCTTCTCTTTCTGTGATAAAACAAATATACTCGTTGTTAAAACCTGTGTATTGTTTTCTTTCCACTTTGGATATATTTAAACGGTATCTGTTATTCTAATCCTCCACCGTTTTGGCGCGTTTTTATCTTGCTTTATAATTTAGCACATCGAAACTTACGACCCAACAACCAAATCAAACTGAGTTAGTCGCTGCTTTATTAAGTTACAAGATAATTCTTGTAACAGATGATAGAAAAACAAGGAAAAAAGTTATGTATGTATACTTAGTATTTTTTAGAAGCACGGATTTGGTGGACGGAATTAAATTAGAGAGACAGAAAACAATTGCCGCGAAATGGTATGTTAAAATTTTTTTGGCTAATGCTATCATGCGTACATAAAAGAATTGATGACAGAACAGACCATATAGAATCGAGAAGGGTAGCGTTGTCAAAATTTGAAAGCTTCAGATATTTAAGCCAAGTGCTGTGGTGATATTTTAGATGTCATCTAAAATCCCGTTAAAAACTGTTATTAGACATTGTTTGAAAATGTAGTCCATGGTCTGCTTTGGAGCTCGACAACTGTAGCTTGGGTTTTCCAAACTTTAATAAAAAACTATTAATTTTGGTTGTTGGGTCATCCACAAGCTGTTTATTTTTAATTTTAGCTTTTCTCCAAAAGTCGTTCCATTGTTGGTTAATATAAATTTTTTTGCGTGGAGTTTTTCAGCAGTGATCCATAATGGGCGTCTATAATCTTAAATTTATATTGAATTTTGAAAAAAGTCCGTGTCTTCGTAAATAGGCAATGTTTTATTTTGTTTTTGCTTTCTCATAATGTTTTTGCCCAGAACTGGTAGCCACATGTTTTGCGTTGAATGCTGTACTTCAGACACGATTTGTTGTTGCGGCAAGTTTTTGAGTTAAGTTTAGTTTTGTTTTAGTTTTTGCAGCTAACTTTTCCAGATTGGGATTGTACGACAAAGTGCGGGCAAGAATAACGCCTAAGTATATTGGTGTACAATTATGATGTCCGTTAAAAATTACGTTTAATTTTATTTCTTTGTTATTTAGATGAAAAAATCAAAGCCTGCAGTTTTTTTAAGTCAGATTTGTAAAATCGCGCAATTTAATTCTTCAATAGAGAAAGATTTTATAATTTCAGAATCTTGTTGAGATTTTATAACTTTTTATTGACAATTTTTCTATTCCGGTTGTTGAATTTTTTCAATCTGTCTAGCAATTTTGTCAGAATGCGGAATTTAGTTTTTTTTATAGAAAGTGTTGGCTTGTGAGGTGTTTAAAAGAGACCATGCGGTTCTGCTTAAATGTGTAAAATTTAAGTTTTTTCAAGTACTTCTTCATCGAAGCTTTCTGCCTTCATTTAATCTCTTTATTAGAAGGTTAACAGCTTCAATTTTGTCAAATTTTAGAAATTTTCTAGAAAGTGTATTACACTGAACATCTAACATAACACACATTGCTTTCGGTGACCTCTAGAAACCCATTTTGTTGTTATTTTTATATACAAATCCAGAAAAACGATTAAAATTATTCCATCTGAACAAAATCAAAATTATGGAACATCCTTTTTACTCACCAAATTGAGCAATGTGTAACGTTTGGCTATTTTTTGAATTCAAAAATATATATTCAGAAAAAAAAATTGATATTGATATAATTGATTGATATTGTTAGTGCTATTTGTGAATTTGTATTATAATATAAACTAAATTCCACGGAATAAACTATTTTATTGTTACTAAGATGAGAACGTCTTCCGGGTTTGAACCGTGTCATTGTTGTAACCGAAGTTGCCAACGTTTCGTCCACTTAAGGGCTTCATCAGGAGTGTGAAAGAAATCGAAGAACTCCAACAAACAACCGAAATCTAACAAAGAACTTCTCAAAAGTTAAGTAATCAATTTGTGAACCAACTTAAACCTAAAAAAGCAAACGAAAATCTAACAAACAACAAAGTTTTTTAAAGTACTTTTCCATCGACGCTTTCTGCCTTCATTTAATCTCTTTATTAGGAGGTTAACAGCTTCAATTTTTCCATATTTTAGAAATTTTCTAGAAAGTGTATTACACTGAACATCTAACATGACATATTGCTTTCGGTGACCTCTAGAAACCCAATTTGATGTTATTTTTATAACTAATTCAGAAAAACTATTATAATTATTCCATCTGAACAAAATCAAAATTATCGAACATCCTTTTTACTCACTAAATTGAGCAATGTGTAACTTTTGGCTATTTTTTGAATTCAAAAATATATATTTAGAAAAAAAAATTGATATCGCTGTTAAGACTTATTTTGATAGTATTCCTAAAGACAGCTGACTAAGCGCTTTTAAATTACGGAAGGAGAGAATAGTATCTGGTATCTGTACAGCATTAAAAAGTGCCGATAGAGTATGTGGGAATTAAGATAAGTTTTGGAATCGTCTATTCATTATATTCCAGACATGCTCAATCTGTAGATTTTGGAGACTAGGGTAGCAAATCAATTTGATTACAATCAAAGTGTTTTAACGTAACTCTGGCTAGATGTGGCCGTACATTGTCTTCTGGGAACAATGTATTTTAAACAGTCCTGAGGTAGGGTAGAACATGTGTTTCTACCACGTTCTAAATGTAACGTTGGCTGTCATGTTGCTTCTGACGAAGAGCAAATGTGACTGATTTTCCACAGAAAATTGAGGATTACGACTTTCACCACGTCGCTTTCTCAGTCTTCTCGTTCTCTGCACCAATTGCAGTCAATTAAGTTGATGCCTAGGGGTAAACAATAACGCAACCCAAAACTTTTTACGTGACGATAAACGGTTTGCATCCTAATAAATTTTTCATGTTCTGCCAATGATTTGCAATCGCCTTTGTAAAAGTAAACCAGTCTAAAACGGCGATTTTTGCGGTTTGTCGTTCTTCTTCTTCTTCGTTTTTCGCCTTCTTGGAACCATGAACAGTGAACTACAGAGTTCAGACTCTAATTCGTGGTAGTAGCAATCTCTCTAACAATAAACTAGCTTCTCTCAGATCCATTATTCAACTCCTATCAACGTCGTTCAGTTGATAAAAATTTTCGTGATAACTTGCGTTAGGCATAACAAACAGATCAAAACACTACTTAGAAATTTATTATTATTTAAATTTTAAATTTCGCCAATAAGTAGATTTGTTTACATTGTAACTTAGTCACAAATTTCAATACCTGTCTATTAAAAAAATTATTTATTTTCTTACATGTTGTTACGCGGTTTTTTTCGTAAAAAAAGTGACGACTAACTCAGTTGTTCCGGCGATAGAGTCGTAGGCTTCATGGTGTTAGGTTATAAACTAATTTAAAAAAGCGCCAAAACGATCAAAGAAACACGTCCTACGGCAAAGTGACCTAGTCTAAATTTTACATTCAAAGAAGGAATGACTTTACATTGGTAAATTAAAATACAAAAGTACGGAAATTGAAAATTTAGAGAATCAAAGCGCACTGTATATTAATATAAAACACAACACAACAAAACCATTTTATAATTAATTGTGTTAACAACTTAACATGTACGTACGGTCGTTCTTGAAATCGACTGACCACCAGGACACTAAAAATTAAAATAGAAAGTGTAATACTTACAATAAAGTTTTCTCAAGTAGTAAGTAGCCAAGTACTAGCTAGTTCCGTACCAGTATTATCTAAAACGTAATTGAAATCTAACACAAAAAAACGTACAAAAATGTATACGATCACTAAAAATTAGCCAATGCGCAGAGTTTCCTTCAAATTAACTTCCTAAATTCGGTAATTGTTTCCTCCAATATGATGCTAATTATATTCAACCCCTCAAAAATGTAGAAGGCGTTAACTCCAGTGACGTAACGTCATCATAGAAATTTTCCAATTGCAACATGTGTTTATCAACTCCACAAATAAAAAACGCGGGTGGAGGTATGGAAACCCGCTACAGACAATTATGAAAATACTAAATTAAACCACAATACAAGAAATAAGTACTTAGCCCAAATAAAGACTTTCACTTAGATCGCAGCAATATTTTAATTTATATTTACATAAGTGTGCGTGAAACACTTAACGATAAAGGCTTTGTTGGGCGTACACAACGCTAGATGATGTCTGCGTTCTTAAAACTTTACCGGAAGAATAAAATCTCTAACAACAAAAAATGGACGCACCGAGGATAAATTATATACTAAAACATTTTTAACATAACAATGTTTAGAGTTATTTACATCAAAACTTTGTACCCGTAAAACCTGCAGTAGTCTGACTAAGATGAATACAACACAAATAACTTTTTTTGATCTGACTTACTACCAACCTTATATGATTGTGAGGGTTATAAAAATATATTTAGTGACTCACAGCATCTGAACAAAGGTGCTAGCTATACATGCAAATGTTCCACATTTTAGACATTTTTTGGAAGGGAGAGAATTTATTATATAGACTGACCATTAACCACACCATACGAAAGTCATCCGAAATTATGAAAAGTACTTCGTAGTTAAGTTAAAAGATAAGGAAGAACGCAATTCTATCAACAGATTGAAACCTGGGTTTTTACCACCTGCGATGCAAGTAACCGAAGAACAACAGTTGGGAAGTAGTAGTATCTTTAAATCATTGTTAACCACAAACTAACCTAGAAGAACCGTTCGTTTCCATTAAGTTACTCTCTAAAGGAGGAATGAGGGTTATAAAAATATATCTATAGTGACTTTGTCACACACAAAAACACAAAACTACAGTTGGTGGCAAGTTTTTAATATAAGCGATAGAAGAGGTAAACTCACTCTCTTTCCAGTTTTGTCGGTTAAATTATTAACTTAATTTGATTTGTATTTTATTGTTAGTGTTATTTATGAATTTGATTTTTTTATTTTTAATATAAGCTAAATTCCACGGATATGAAACTATTTTCTTATTACTAAGATGAGAACGTCTTCCGAGTTTCGACCGTATCATTGTTGTAACCGAAGTTGCCTACGTTTTACTCACTTACGTAAGGGGCTTTATCAGGGCGTGAGAGAAATCGAAGAACTCAAAAAAGCATCCGAAATCTGACTAAGAACTTCTCAAAAGTTAGGTAATCAACTTATGAACCAAGCCAGATTCTAAACTCTGAAAAGGTACGAAAGAAAACAATAAATTTGAAAAAGCAAACAAAAATCTAACAAACAACCACTACAGAGTAAAGTAATCATCTTAAGAACCAAACCAGATTCTAAACTCCATAGAAGTGACTTAAGAAGTATTAGTCTCTGTATATAAAGAAGAAGTATCGTCACAGCTGGTTAAGCTCGACTCTGATTGGGTTATAGTTTCTATAAAAGACTAATGACCGGGAACCAAAGAGGGAATACCTCAAAACTATGATAACGATTGAAGTTATTGGAATGTTTGATGATTTCTATGCTCTCTCGGAATTTCCTGTTAAAAAAGAATGGAGATTTGGCAATCACGAAACGTTATCAAAATCTATCTTGTGATCTGTAGTAAAATGATGTTCAACAACCGCAGACTTAGAAATATGCTTTTTTCTTATACAACGATCATGTTCTGAAATGCGAGTTATGACGAAACGACCAGTTATACCAATGTAGACTAAACCACAAGAAATTTGGTATACACCTTGAGATGAAAGTGTAGGAAATTTGTCCTTGGCAGAAGAAACAATCTGAGAGATTTTGCCCGTCGAGTTGAATATGGGTTTAATACCATACTTACGAAGAAGTTTCCCTATTCGACCTGTAGCTTGTGAATGGTAACAAAGTCAATTTCGGGTTGGATTTGGGAGTAGAAATGTTTTTAGGTAATTGAGTACGTGGATGTAGACGACGATAATTAACTGTATGAAAATCTCGCTTCATATAACCATTGTTCACTAAGGTTCTGGTAAAATGATGGAGTTCCAAGTCTAGATTCTCAGGTTCCCAAATAGAAAAAGCACGATAAACCAAAGCTTCAATAACAGAAAGTTTCTTTGCAGGATGATGATGAGACGAAGTATAAATGTATCTGTCCGTATGGGTGGGTTGCGATAAGCAGAATGGCCCAGAAGTCCGTTTGGCTTACGAGTCACAAAAACGCCGAGAAATGGGAGAAAACCATTACTCTGCATAGTAAATTTTATATCTAAATGTTGATGGTTAAGATGATCAAGAAACTTATACAACCGTTTCAAAGGATTCTATAAAAATGTTAGCTACAACAGGTGATAGAATGGAACCTATAACAGCACCAAAAAGCTGATCGTAAAAGTTGTTATCAAATTGGCGACCAGCATAAACAGAATAACACAGAAATAAGTCGGTTAGTTGAGTTACTTGGCCAGCTGATGGAAAAGGATAAATTTGGTACAAAAGATATTTATAATTGCGACGAAACAGGCATTTCAACAGTTCGAGCTCCTGGAAAAATTCTGGCTACCAAAGGACAGAAGAGAGTGGGATCGATAAACAGTTGGGAGAGAGGAAAAAAATCACTTTGTTGTGTGCTATGACCGCTGCAGGCGGGGACATTCCACCGATGTTTATTTTCCCTATGAAAAGGTTGACTCATCTGCTCGAGAAGGAACGGTTGGATTAATGAGTATTTTTTTCTTGAATGGTTGGCGCACTTTAAACAGCACGCTAAGCCGTTTGCAGATGAACTGTTCCTTTTAATATTAGATAACCATGCTAGTCACGTTCCTCTTTCCGTCTACGAATTTTGTAAGTCCAATTACATTCATATTTTGTCTCTGTTACCACACACGTTACATAGAATGCAACCCCTGGATGTTTCTTTTTTTGGTCCGTTCAAAATTGCCTATAAAGAAGAATGTGGCTTATTTTTAAAAAACCATCGTGCAGAAAAGATAACTCCCTACGACGTAACATCCTTGGCGAGGAAAACATTTAATAATGTTGCGTCTATTAGTAAAAGAAAATTGAGGTTTTGAGCTACTGGAATAATTCCACTAAGTCCGGAAGTATTTACAGAAGAAGATTTCATGGCTGCAGAAATTCTTGAATATGAGACTATTGCAATCCAACACTGCAATGAATCTCTCGCAGCTTCTAGCACGATTTCCAGCACATCAAAAGAAGTTCAGTCACCAGTTCCGAGCACTTCAAAACAAATTGTTCCACCGGATTTTAGGATGTCTAAACAAGTAGGCCCACTTGATACTGAACCAGATATTGTATCATTAGTACCTGACATGTCAAACCAAATTAGTGATAATTTGCATGATTTAATCAAGTTGCCAGAGAAAACATCTGTTAGAAATACAAAAAAGAGTCAAAAAAAGCAACACGCTACAATTTTAACTTCAACGCAATTCAAAGAAAACCTGATAGAAAAAGAAAATAAAGAAAACAGGGGACAAAGAAACAGAAAAGAAATGGAAAAGTAAAGGTCAAAGAAAAAAGCCTACAATACAGAAGAAAGGTTCTGAAAAAGCAAAGTACTACAAGAAATGAACGAAACTTCTGTATCAGATGTTGGCACTGACGACTTATGCCAGGACGATGAGGATGACGACACAGAAGATGCTGAAAACAGATGCCTAGTATGCAATGATGTTGGAAGAAATAACGAAATGTGGTTCCGTTACACCTCATGGGAGCTATGGGCTCACACGGAATGCACTGGGTGGGACTCCGATGAGGGTTATGTCTGCGATTTGTGCTAGATTTTCTTTGACTCCGATTGCCCACAGGGCGACCACCATTATTGGTGTAATGGGAGTCAAATTTGTTTTTTTTTTAACTTTTATAATATCCAAAGTTGATAGTAAATAGTTTTTTTATGGTTAAAATTTTTAAGTTCTCGCTTAAGTGACTCCATTACCTTCTTTTACCATACCTATATTTATACCAAATTATCCATATATTACACACACAAAAATGACTACTTTTGATTTTGATTTTTTAGAAAACCAGTTGCACAAAGTAGCCATTGTATATGCGAAATAGAAAAGTAGTATGTTGTACGAGTGTTACAATGACGACAATGCGAGTAAGTATGCTTTAAATAGAGGAAGATTTAAGCAATAGATGAGCGATACAACAAAGAACTGTAACACAATTTTTGTTTCGCTTTAATTTACATTATTTGTTGATAAAGCTTTTAATATACATATATATGTACTTATAGCAGTAATTTTTGATATATTATAGTTGGTAACAGTGATCAGTATCTGTCTACTTTCTAATAATTACAAATTTCAAAACAGTTGAATTCTGATAATTTTAAGATTGGCTAAAGCCAATAACGTCAATCTTACAGACGCAAAAATCATTACTTTCTATTACAGAAAGTTATACTTTGTAACAATGTTTTTTGAAAAAAAAAACAGTTGCACATTGTATATGCGAAAAGAAAAAAACGACGTACGATATTGTAAAATAAAATGCTAGCTTCTAAAGATGCGTCATATAAAGTCAAAGCTTGGGTTTTAATTAAAAATCTAAAAGAAAGAATATTAGCAACGAAAAACGCTGGAATGTAACATTGCACAACCACATAATAAAAAATAACAATTAAATTGCTGTGGTCACTTGAAAGAAGAAGAACTCCTGTAAGAAAAAGAAATAAAAAGTATTGGAAACTGGGGTGTTTTAGTACCAGTTTGTTCTTCTAAGTGTTTTAAAAAACGCTAATTAGTGCCCTTTGTATTAATTTTTTTTAACTAAAACATTGATTCAATTCAATTAAAATAATGAAAAAAATTTGTTTTTCGTGTTTCACTCTTGATCTAATTTATTGTTTGAAAACTGTCTTAATTGTAATAAAAAAAAACTTATATTTTGTGTTATTGATGGATTGGTAATCTGAGCACTTATTGACTAATTACAGAATACCAAATTTGACAAAATTGGTGATATAATATTTTATACATTTTTATTTGTCTTGTCAGTTTACCGTTTTCTCGATTTTGTTTCCCAAGTGTGTGCAGTTTGTTCTTTTGTAAAATTGTTAAATAAGAAAAATAATAAAATATGACTGTTTTTCTGATTTCAACAATCATGAAAGTTATACATTGATAAGTACGTCTCTTATAAAAATTGATTCTATTATACGTCTGATTTTATGAAACAGCGATTGTATTGATTGTTGCATTATTTATCTGTGTTTTTCTCTTTGTCAATATTTCAGAGCTGTACTTCTACGATTTTTATTAAAAATTGTAAACTGATTTTCTGTCAATCATATTATGACAAGAAACTTTTTTTTATTTGAAAGTTTGGCAGTAGTGACTAATTTACACGATATAGAATAGTCACAAAAAGGTAATAATCACAAAACAAATTGTGCACCAACTTGTATTTGTCTAAGAATCTGTTTTGTTACTAAAATAATTTATTATTTAATCCTTCAATGATGCAAACAAAAAAAATGAAAAGTTTATTAGACCGACCCCTGTTAACCCGACGGATAAAGCTTCAAACCAAAAGTACTCGATAGTCAATTCTAAGATTATTTTAATCGAGTTTGTTCGACCTTTAGAATTTTTTAAAAGGTACGTTTAAGATTTGTGTATTAATTTATTAATAATTTGCGACATAATTAACTAGGATAAATTGTTTTCAGAATTAAATTGTGTTTTTATGTAAAATACTTTTTTGCCGTAATAATAAAGTATTAAAAAAGTTTCGTTTGCGCTTACGAGAAGTGTAATTCGAGATGAGTTTTTGTCTAAAAAAAGAATTAAAAGTTGGTTTTTAGGAAGTATATCAAGATAATTCTTTTCTTTACCGGTATTGGATGACAATTGAAATTGACTTAAAAATTGAAAACCTGAAGTTGATGGGTCGCAATCGAGCAATACAAATCACCGATGCTCATGTTCAGTTCCCCGTCTATTAATAAAATCATTATTTAGGCCTGTTTCTGTCTGTAGTTGACAGAATTAATTTACCTTTTCAAAAGAGATTTACTTTGATGTGACATTTCAGGTGCGCATTTTCAATTTGAGCATTTCATTTTGTTGGCTGTAGTTGTTATTGGCAAAGAAGTTTTTCAGATATTCTACGTGGTCAATACTAACTTATCCAACGTCTAACTAAACTTTTATTGTCGACCTCTCAGAAAATCCTGAAAACTTTGTTTTTAGTTCGTTTGCCGTGAGGCTTCAGCCGGATTGCACCCCACTCCGAGAGAAAAGTACATATAGGGAGAAACAAAGAATGAAAAAGAAAAGCTTACGGGCGAGATTTGCCAGGAATTTGCGAAGCATAGCACTGTCGCTTTAAATAATCCAACCGGACTATGTTTGTGTATGCTTAAGATAAAGTCTAACTTTCTTTTATGACGCATTTATCAAAATAACAATTTCGCTTTGTGTGTGGCGTTGACGAATATCTAAAATAAAATTTGTTTATAATGAGATTTTATTAACGTTCTTGAATATAATCTCGTCGATAGCAATAAAAGTGTTATTGTTCATTAAAGGATCCGTCATAAAGAGGATCGTAAATACGAGAATGGCGTAGTTATATCCAGGTGTTTGCAGACTGTACTTCAAAGTTCTGGCTGTGTTATTTGTTCTTTTATCAAGAAACTTGTGCCGTTGTTCAGTTTGCACGCCAGAGGTATTTCTCCGGGCGCGACCATCAAACTTTGATAAGTTTCTTTCGCTCGAACTGCCTGCTCGGACAACGGTCATTTTTCTCTCGTTTTCAATCTACGCAGAAGAACTTCTCATCCTTTCAGACGAATTTCTTGTTTTAGGTTTTCTTTGTTTCTTTACAGATCGCTGATGGGCAGCATTAGTCTTGCATGAGGGCACGATATGCAGTGAAGCGTATCTCGTTCGTTCATGACAGAAATTCGCAATTTGTGTTAGAGTAAATGTTATACGTTTACATGTATAGGCGTCTTTAAATATTATATAGACAAAATCAAAGAGCAAATAAAGTAGACGGGAAATGGTAGTTCCAACACGGCGCTTGCTCCAGGCGCAGCTTAATGGCCGGATCCCGGAAATTGTGAGCACATATATCTCTTAGCAGATTTATGAAAGTGCTTTTCTTCCGAGTGGGGTAAGGACGAGGAAGAAATATATACAATAGTGCCCTCCCAGCCCCACCTGCTTCAGCGAAGGTGGACTTTGATCAAAGCTCATCATCGGCTATGATGCGTGCCGCGTGGTCGAATAACAGAAATTGAATTCCTCGAGATAAGTGTGCGAGGAGATCTCTCAAAGACGACTCGAAAGCGGATATTGACAGCCAGAACAATTGGACGCCCCAAAATGAGATAAAGGAAACAAACACTGAAGGTAAAGGGGCGGAGGTGGTTGAATAAAAACTAACATAGGTCACAACTCGACAGATAAGCTCGAACTCTTTATTTAAATACTAAAAACTACGCACTTTTCATTACAACAAATAAAAGTGATTAATTAAAATATTTACTCGTATTTTTATTGATGGAACGCTGGAAATTAATTTTCGTCGAGTAGGGAAAATGTAAAATTACAAGCGTTTCGAGAACTCCAAAAACCGAATTATTTTCTCAGTCACCCCATTTCACTTTGTCTCCAAATCCAAATACTCAATCATTCATGGAAATGACGGATTTTAATGTTACAAAGTTTTAATTCGCGGAAGAGGGTGGATGTCATTGGAAATATCTGCATTTCCATTTAAATGTATTCAGCAGGATGGGTCCGTCGTCCGCTTCTGAGATGTTGGAATTAACTTCGCTTTTTATATCTCCGCTGAGAACAGTATCAAAAGTTAATTTGTGGTGAAATCTGAGGGTCTGGCTAGTATTTACTCTCTAATGATGGAAATGCGCACTCTTACTTTAACTTTCCGTTTACATTTTATATTTATAGATGTTCTTTTAAATTAAACATGGAAGGAAAATAAACGGCGCACTCTACTTTCGCTCTGTATTAAAACCATTTTTATTGGTTATAAGATTTTAATTATAGTTTTAATTTAAACCAAACGTTTGCACGTCGTTTTCGGTGCGCGCCGAAATAGCAACACCTTCAATTTAATTAAAATTATAAGCATCGCCTGGGCAAAGTCAAATATCTTATTCGTATTAATTATACAAAGTAATGCATTAACAAATGCAATATTTTTTACTTTGAACGCATTCAATTAGCGTTGATCAATTTAACTGATCATGGGAATGCAATATTCATACTGCCACAAACCTATCGCATTACTCATTCAATTGGACAGGTTGCGTGCGATAGTATGGTCAGTTTGGTTGATTTCATTTGAACTTTCATAGAATACGTCGATAAAGTTTTACAGTAGCAAAATTAATAAATCAAATGATTAATTGGTTTTTACTTACTTTTTCAATTTTCGACAAACGAACAATGATTAAAAAGTGAAACCGACAATTTTGATTCAATTTTTGTTTCGCCATTAATTAATTTATTACTTTCATTAGCAGTATCACTTTTTTCCATCACCGTTTTATTAAATTAGTAAATGGATAAAAAGGATACTGAAACAGATATGTGTTAAGTATAAATTAATGCGTACACGAAATAATTTGCTACAAAGCACATTATTTTCAGCTTACATATACCAATATTTTTAGTACATAAAGTCTATAAATAAAAATCGCATTATATATCGAGTTAAAGAAACTGCGCTTTCCCCAGTATGCTGAAAATGCCTTCCTGTTTGCTTGGTCGATTAATTATTGCTGTAAGAATAAAATTCGAGTTAGATCCATATTTTAGGGGTCTTCTTTTGAACGAATGTCGATTCATAGAGTTTCTTGTTAGTCGTTTTTGTGTTATTCAATCCACGTGTTTATTGCATCCCATTATTTTCTTGCGTTAGTTGAGCTTATTTCTCCATACCGTTTTCATTATTATTTTCTCTTATTCAACTGTACTTAGAATATTTGTTTTTATTATAAGTATTTTTATATCGTTTTTTTATAATAGTTAATTATACCAATTTTATGTCTGTCTACTATAATCACAAATTAAAAATTAATTCACTCTTTCTAATCATGCTCCTCGTGGACGTGGCAATATTAATTAATTAAAAATACAAAAACATATAATAAAAACATTTAACTTAGACAAAAACCATACAAAAAAAATTATAACTTAACCAACAAATGCAAGACAATACACGAAGCTGAAGCATTCCGCACTGGGACACTGCAACAAGGCAAAAACAAGACGAAGAATCAAAATTAGTAAAAAAAATTATAATAAAAAAAGAAAATACAATAAGAAACATAATTATCAATGCTATGGTTAAGGCTGGTGGAGTCTTAACAATTTGTTAATGTTGGGTTTCAATTTAGTTAACATCAGTCGCAAATCACCACGCTCAGTAATCTGCAGTCTATTTCTTTTCTTAGACAGTAAATTAGCTACTGCACTGAACCCACGCTTAGCCAATTATGATGAAGGAAACGCAATTACAAATTTTTGTACTATTTTCCACAATCCAGGGTGAAAAGCTGATATTGATTTTTGGAGCCAGAACTGTTGGTATACATTTCTGAATGTTACTTTTAATTCTTCATTAGTTGTGACTTTTACGAGTTCTTTTTCTAAATTTGATGATTCTGGTGTATCTGCATTTGGGAAAGGGTTTAAAACCTAGCTTGGTATATTGATATTTAAAATATCTTGGAATCGCTCTGTAAAATCAGTATGAAAAGCGTTCAGGTGTTGGCAGTAGGTAAATAATCTTCTTGTTTTACTGATAATGCTGATAATTTTGGAAAGTATTCACCTCTTGTTTCGAGAAAATCAGGTTCTTTGAGTTGGACAGCCTATATTTGTTACGCTGGTCTTCTTGTAACAAAACAAAGCAACGGCTAGCACAGCTTCTCTGGAGAAGGATCGCAGGCTTTGTGATGCTAAATTATAGCTTAAATCTAAAAAAAAGCTCCAAGACGATGAAAGTATAAATTAGGGAGATACCGTCTAACTCTACCCGTAGCTGGAAAATAACAAATAACACCACATAAATAATAACATAGAATATATATTTATTTTATCACAGGCTATAATTCCAGAGAGGATGAAAAAGATACATAAATCTAAATTTTCCAAACGTTGATACGTGGGTCAAATCGATTATAAGTTGCGCCGTATACTGAGCAACACACCGTACAATAAGCTGACCCTGTCGATCTAAACTTTTACATAAGCAGAAAGTATGAATTTATATTCGCAAATTTAAAATCGCAAACAAACAAAACAATTTATGCCTTCGAGACTCAACGCGCACTGCATATGAGTTTGAGAAGCACAAAATGATTTTATGATTAATTGTGTTAACCTAACATGTACGTACGGTCAACAATCGATGTGACCACCGAAATACAAATCGTAAAAATTGAAATAGTAATACTTACAGTTAGGTTTTATCTAGTAGGGGATTAGCTAATTCCGTACTTGAGTTACCTAAAAAGTAATATTAAATCCCAACACAAACAAAAATATAACGTTAACACAAATAAAGTTCCCCTTTAGCATCCAATCATTTGAGATCGCAAATGCGCAGCGTTTTCCTTCGACTTAACAGAATAAGTTTTCGTAGTAGTTAATCTTCAAAAGAGGTACAATCCTGAAGGTTTCTAACCCTTGACGGTGTATATAACGTTTTCAATAACGTGACGTCATGGAAGTTTTCCCAACTATGCCACCTGTTCGTTATCTTCAGTGATAACAGTAAACGTGTAGTAGGTACCGAAATCCGCTACAGACAATTAGCACAGAATTAAATTAAACCCACAATAAAAAAAAATCTACAAAACCACAAAAATGATTTGCAATTTAGATGTCTCGGAAAGTCCTTACCATATATGACATTTTATTCTACTGTCATAGCTTCAAAAACAACAGAAGTTTTATTTCGCCTAAATAATAGCAACAAAAAGAGAATTAGCAGCATGCATTGCTTCTCTTATTTCATCAAAAAAAAAAGTCATCATTTACTGGTAGAAACCTACGGAAATTTTGATTTGAAAGACAGTAAACGTTTGGGTAGACCTAACATATTTGTGGATGCGAAATTGCAAAAGTTATCGGACAAAGATTCAACCCAAACTCAAAAAAATTGTCCGAATTGTTAAATGTGGTACAAAAAACGATTAACCACCGTTTGTAAGCAATGAGAAAGATTAAAAAACTGGGAAGCAAAAAACCATTTGTGAAACGTTGCTTCAACGGTACAAAAAGAAGTCTTTTTTGCATTAGATTGTTACGGGTGATGAAAAATGGATTTATTTCGAAAATCCAAAACGTAAAAAACTGCTTGTCCTAGCTGGCCCATCGACTCCAAGACTGAATCGCTTTGGTAAGAAGAGATTGTGTTTGGTAGAACCGAAGTAGTGTGGTGTATTATGAAATTTCTGAAATTTGGTGAAATAGTTAATACTGATTGTTACAAACAACAATTAATCAATTTAAACCATGCATTGGACCAAAACGTCTACATTGAACACGGTAAAATGATTTTTTTGCAAAACCAGAAGAAGACGCATTGAAATTGCTTGGATGAGACGCATTATCGCACCCACAAACCTGACACCGTTCAATTATCAATAAAAAATTTTTTGAAATGGCATTCATAAATTTTCAGAAAAATAGATAAAGTGTGTAGAATCAAACGGCAAATGCTTTGAATAAATAACTTTTTCCATTTTCGTAAAAAGTATGTGTTTTTTCATTAAAAAAACTGGTTAAGACTTTCCGGTATACCAAACATTTTTCGAAGCCATATTGTCAAGTATATTATTCTATCAAGATGAATTCATTGCAATTTTTAACAATGACGGAAAACCGCAAAATTAGTAAAAAACTCAAGAAACTCTTTCTATGCGTAGGAAAAATTTTGCTTAAAACACTTCTATAGGTACCATAGGTCTCTAGTTTTTATTGGTGCATTTTGTTTTTTTCTTTCAGTGTGCCCAAACCACTAAAATCTTTGCGCTTTTATAACCTTTACAATCCTTTTTGTTCAAGTAGGTTCCTCACCTCAAAGTTCATGAGTTGTCTGGGTTCTCCATCTGGTGTCTTCACTGATCCCAATATCATTTTTTTTAAGTATTCTCACTTTTTCTTTGTCTTTCTTAGATAGCCACATTATTTCTGGGAAAGAAATTATAACCGGCCTGATAGCTGCTTCATATATTTTAAACCTTGTTGTTTTGCTAAGGCTTCTGATTTTCAAGCATTTCCAGTACGGTTATTTCCAGACTTCTTTCGTGGTTACCATTTACTAGTACTCTTAAGTATTCCACTCTTTCAAATGTGTATGATTCCGCCTTTATTTCTTTTGAGTTACCCATTCCTTTTTTTGTGCTTACTGGGTATTTTGTTTTTTCCACATTTGTTTTCATATCTTTGATTTTGGCTTCTCTAGTGTGTTTCATTACACTTTTTTCTACACTTTTGTTGTCTTTTGCTATAAGCGCTAGCTTGTCAACGTATCCAATTATTTGTGAAAAGCTGTGTTATCGTTTTGTTTTACCATTTGCTTATGATTCCTTCTAGTGTTATGCTAAATAGCGTGGTTGAGAAGCCATCTCCTTGTCTTACCCCAACTTTTGTTTGTATTACCTTCAGTTGTTGATATTTTTCAGTGAAATTTTTTATAGTAATTTTTGTAGTATGTGTATGTTTTCCAATTCTCTTAAAAATCGTGGTCTATTTATCGTATAATGTCGAGGGCTTGTTGGAAGTCTATAAAAATAATATATTTTTCTATGTCGTGTTCGTAGCACTTTTCTAATAATTATTAATAGCCTTTATTTGCCATAAAAATATTTTTTTAACAAAGAATTCGTATTTTTAAAATAAACTTAAAATTATCCCACTTCCTAACCAATAAAATCATAAACCCTCTACCGCTAACTAATTCTCTATAAACAAATACATCTCAATATCCATGCTAACACTACTTGTAATCTTCTTCTCCTTTTTAATACCTCTTCCATCCATCCTGCCCTTTTCCTCCTTCTCCAAAAATCTCTTCTCTCCTCTTCTCTTAGTTCTATGCATTCTTTTAACATGTGATTTATATTTTCCTACCCCTCCCCACATAGTCTATTTCTCCTATCTTTATCTTTTTTTCAATACTTATTCTCTTGCTCTTCATTTCCGCATTTAAACCTTGCTACCATTCTTTTTAATCTCAAGCTTTTTTCGTCTCTTATGTACTATAGAATATTGTCTATTACTATATTTGTATATCTCTCATTGTATTTCCTCTCTCTTATTCTTGCTCTTGTTTCTGTATATCCGTAGCTGTTCTTATTATTTCATCTTTTATTTCCCTTCCTGTCTTCTTTATTTTGTCTGCCTCTTCTCTCGCATATCCAACTCTTTCATAATACCTTCTTCTTCCTTCTTGTCCATAATTAATTGTTTTATTCTTCACCTCTCTCCAGTACATTTAAAGCAATTTACATTCTTTTCTTTCATTTGTTCTTTGTAACACATTGCTCTCTTCCCCGCCTGCACTTTTATCTTTTCTAACTTTATTTCCTCCTCTACTATGTACCCTGGCGTCTCCCTTTCTAATCCTAACGTCCATTTCCAGTATTTTTCTTGTACTTTCTCCAATTCCTGACATTTCTTCCACCCCCATATTTCCGCCCCTTACATCATCATACTCTTTATTAATTTGTTAAACAACCATCTTCTTGCTTCTATTTGTTTCCCAAACGCCCTCTTTCCTATACCCTACACCTTACCTACTATTCTATTACATTTCTTCGCCAACAACTTTATATGACCCTCATCTTTATTGTCGTATCTGATTCGATAACACAAATAAGTCACTTCATTTACACTTTTCATCATCTTGTCTTCCCACTTCCACTCCACTCTTTTTTTACCTTTCCTCCTTTTTTGAAACACTACTATCTTTGTTTTTCCCACATTTACACAAATATTTTTTTCCAAATATTTTTTACTGTCTTTATCATCTCCTTCATCTATCTTTTTTTGTTCGCTATAATCACTACGTCATCCGCATACCCCAAAACCTACACTTTTAACCCCCCGATTACTATTCCTCTACTCTGTTGCCTCATCAACTCTTTCTCTAAATCCCCTAAATATACAGCAAATTTACTAGGATTAAGTGAGCACCACTGCGTTAATCCTTTATTTGTCCATAATGCTGCATTTAACTTTCCATCTATTTTTATTTTGCACTTTGTCTCATTATATATTTCCTCTATATTCCTAACTAGTTTTTCCTCTATCTGTTTTTTTCTTAATATATAATTTACTTCTATTGACATTATCAAACGGTGCTTTTATATTCAAAATAACGCAAGAACTTTCCCTTTCTTCACTTCTAATTCTTTGTTTACTATCTGTTTCAATATGTATACATTCTCTAATCTTTTTTCCTCCATTTCTCTTTCCAGTCTTTTTTGCAAAATTGTCATATAAATCTTATATCCCACAATTGCCACACTTATACCCTTATAACCCTTCACCTCACCATATCTTATTTAAAATTTTCTCTGTTCTTTCTATAGCCTTTCTGCTCCCTTTTCTTGTTATTATTTTTATTTCAAATTCACCATTTCTCTCTTCTTCCCCCTTTAAGATCTCTACGCAATGTTTGCTCCATTTTTTCATATCAATTTGTATCCCCCCTTTTTTCAAAATTTTTTTTTTTTATTCAAAAAGCTCCATACGTCTCCTTCATTTTCTAACATATTTATTTGATCCTCTAACTTTTTTCTATATTCGTCTTTTTTCTTACAACATTTTTTTTCTATATTGTGATCGTAGTCTTTTATATTAGTGAACATCAATTTTTCCTTTTTTCCACCTTCTTTTAACTTTTCTTATATCCTTCATGGCTTCCTTACATTCCTCATTCCATCACCTCTTTTCTTTACACTCTTTTATGTTTTTTTGTTGTAACTTTTCCTTTCTACCGTTTTATCCATTTTATTGATCACTCCTTCCTCCATCCATTGTTTCTCTTCTAATTTTTTCCTATAAACCTTAATATTTTTATCTGTCCATAACTTTTTTCCCATCAAACTGTGTTTGAATTTTTTTCTTTTTCTCTTCCAACCTTTTAGAATTACTTCTAATGGTTGATGGTCTAAATCAACTCCTTCCTCTATTTTAAAACTTTTTATTTCCTCCAAAACCTTCCCACTAACCATTACATTACAGTTCCCTTCCCCTCACATAACTTCAATACCTCTCTAACTTGTTTGCCTTATCCATCGTTACTCTTTTTATTTCCTCCCTATTCACTATTATACCTCCACCTTCTCAAATTCTCGCGTTAAAATCCGCACCTATTATTAATTTTCCTTTCTCCTCTTCAATCAGTAACTGTTTCAAGTTCCTTATTGTTTGTTTTATTTCTTGACCGTACACTGTTATCACTGTATATTTACCCTTATATTCCCTTAATATTTGATTTACTACTATTCCTTGCTTTTGCTTTTTATTCTCTTCTTCTTCTACCACCTATTCTTCTCTTACTCCCGATATTATACCTCTTGCGCCCTTCTTTTTTTCTTTTCTGGTTGCAAACTGTACATTCCATCTATATCCTTCTGGTAAAGTTACTTCCCATCTTTCCCAATCTTTCTCCTCCAGCCACGTTTTAACTAAACCCACAATGTCAAATCATTCTATATGTTTCCAAAATTCAGCTCCTTTATTTTTAACCCCTGCAACGTTCCAAAATACTTTTCCTATTTTCTTCGTTTTTTTATCCTATACCCTCCTTATTTCTAGTTTTTTGGCCCCCTTCTCTCTAATTTATTTTCTTTCACGTTCCAATGCATCTTCTCTCTTTCTCAACGCATAATTTCATAAACCCTATTTTTGTTCTTTTTCCTTCTTCTTTTAGTTTTCTTACTTCCATCTTTATATTGTTTTGTACCTCTCTTTTTACTGTGGTCATATCTTCATCTATAAATATGCTTGTTCCTCTTAGCCAATTTTACCAGTTAATGGGTTAACCATTCGCTATTTTAATTGCGTCTCTTAAACCGTTTCATTTTTGAACAAGTGATCCACTTGCTTTTTACGTTCCTCTCTTCCCTCTTGGCCTTCCATCGCTCTTATAACGAAGTTCTTTGTGTTTTTTCCCTTTTCCATTACTTCCACCCTTTCAAATTTATCTATGTTTTTTCTCCCACATATCGCGTATCTCTCTTCGCACTTCAATTTCTTTTCTTAACTTCTCCGTGATCTTTTCCAAATTTACTACTATTTTATTGTTCTCTTCCCTCATCTGCTTGATTTTTCTAATCATCTTCCTACGCATTTCCATTACTTCCTGCACCTCCTTATCACTCTCCTCTTTTCTCGGGTTTCTTTTTGTTCTCTTACTCCTTGCAAAAACTTCTTGCACAATTTCTTGTAAAATAAAATTTATATACAATGTATAAAAACAAATTTTATTTATCTAATTAGAAGTTGACAGTACGAGAAAGTTTTGGTACAAAGTGTTTGTTAACCAATGTTGAATTTAATTTAAATAGATGACTATTTATTTCATTTTTTTTTAATTTTTAGTATCTAACTAAACGTATTTTTAGTTCTCGATATCTCATGTGGTTTTTCTAAGAATAAGAGCTTTTATCAATTTGAGTACACGCAACTTAATACTACATCACTTAAATATCTAAGCTCAACTTAATTTTTCTCTTCGAAACATAAATTAGCACAGCGTTGAAGCAGTGGACATTCTTATACAACTTAAGCTTAAATTAAAAGCCATTTTAATGAACCTTTGTTTTCACAAACGATTGAATTTAGAAAGTAATGCAGCGTTTGGTTTTATTTAAAAGGACCAAACGGGAAATTACCAGAAATAAAGAAAACGATTTATTCAATTGTGAAGAATTTTATTTGCCATTTAGAAAATTCTATTTTAAAATTCAGTCACACGTGATATGTTTTAAAACGAAAAGGTGTGAAATAATGCAGGAGCCGAAGACAAAAATACCGTATGATTATTCTAAAGCTGTTAACTGAAGAAAACCGATGAATGCAAATGTTGTTATATAGTTTTAAATTTACTATTTGTATGCGCACTTTTAAATAAATAAGTTATTTTTTATTGTAATTGGGAAAATGATGTTTTGAATAATTGTTTGCGTTTGAATTGAAATGAGCCGAGAAGCGTATAAGAGGATGAAGATTGCTTCAGTTTTTATTTGTGTAAATTGTATAGGACGGTGGTCAGGTGAAAGAAAGCCAATTTACATCTTGCAAAATTAAAGATAAAAATAAGAAAGACATTTGACCTGTAATATAAAAAAAAGTAAATCCCATCCTTTTAGTTTCTTACTTCGAAGTAAATTTAATCTGCCCTAAGAAACGAAATGAAACCTCCCAAATCTGAGATAACTTTGAAAGCAAAACAAATAGTACAAAATCCAACTTCTCATTTTATCTTCTGATGAACAATAGCCTAGAATTCGCTATAGTTGCTTTGTTAGCACTCCGGTGGTGGACCTGAGTATTGATCAGTCTCCCCTTATCACCCCCTTCCCCTGCAAACCCCTCACTGACCATTGCCCAGTCCCGGCCGTCCAGCACCCACACTATGACAAATGCTTGCCTCAATCGATATATAACTGATATTGGCAGTCACATGCTACGGAATTACTAGAAATTATATTATTATACCTCGATGTGGCGAATGTTTCTTTTTGGATTCGAATGGACAACTTTGTCTTTTAGATTATTCTCATAGCGTGCTTTTGATGTTTCCACTTTCTGACCTTTATCGTGTCGAGAAAGCCGTTTGAAGAGTAAAAACCTTGTTTTTATTCGAAATAAAATCTTGACATAACCCATTCGTTCTAAATACGAGGTAAAAATAGCAACAGTTGTACAACAAGAGTACATCAAAAGGTAATTGAATTTGATTAATTTCGGCTTGTTAGAACGGTTATGAATGAACGTTGAAACACCGTATTTAAGCTTTTTTTTCAGAACGTTTACTGAATAATGCAAACCGACTCTTTTAGTTAATATCCAGGAAATATTTTCTGTAAAAGGGGAAGGATAATAAATGTCATGCTCATGAATAATAAACAAAAACAACATCTGGGCAAACTAGAAAAGGCGCAGCATCCGAATGTATGTGAGGGAGCGACAATTGTCCTTTTACATCTGAAAAGTCGTATATAGGTTTATCCCATTCGCTTAACCATTAACTCGATCCTTTTTCGTCACATACGAAGAACATTTGGTGCGGCAAGGACAAAACCATTTCGTAAAGTAATTCTTAAATTAGATTATTTGCAGGAGTTATATTTCTGCTGATGCTGGACAGTGGTCACTTCCTCTCCCCTAAAGCCACCCCTAGTTGTTGCTTAATCTTCCAACCGACAGAGTAATAACATGCGTGTATTAAACACAGAATATGTGTAATGACTAATTTTAGCCATTTCGATTCGACACGTGTCATATTTGAGTAAAGTTTGAGCTATTTCCGTACACATTCGCGTTCATTATTCTAACAACTTAATTGAATACTTGTCATAAACGGGATATATTATCTATTTATTTACTTTTAATATTTTTTTTCCTTTTAATAAGTATCCAGTTAATCGAAAAATTCAATCTCAATGGGTAAGATATACTTGTAATTACTACTTATGTATGTATGTTCAGATTATGGTAAAGTATTCTAAAAATCAACGAAAAACAACAGTCAAAATATTATTGAAAATATTAATGAAAATTTGATAATCTATCTATTTGAGGTTTATTTCAGCCGATCTTTCTACGCAAACAACATTAGTCAGTTTTACGCAGTCTGATATAATTGAGTTGCTTGCTTTTTTCAGTTTCATTAAAACAATTCCATAATTTATTTGCTTTAGTAAACTAAAACAAAAAAGTCGTTAAAGAATGCATGTTTTTCTCTTCTCTTCTTTAACCTTTATTCAATCCATTTTTGGATTTTCCGATTTCCTTCCATTGCCTTCTATCTGGGGTTCCTCTCTTCCACAAGTCCGCATGTTTTTGAACGTCGTTTTCCGATCTCATCTGAAAGCGTCCTCGTTCCCTCTTTCCCAGCCAGAGGTACCAGTTTGTAATTTGTATATTCCATCGGTCACCTTTGCGTCGATGGTTATGAGTATGACCCACAAATTGCCGTTTTAGTTGAGCTTCTTGTTTTCTCACATCTTTGACTTTTGTTCCTTCTCTTATTCAGCTGTTTCGTTTTTTATCCTTTAAACTTGTGTTCAACATTTGTCTTTTCATTGCTTTTTGTGTTACCACCATTCTTCTTCTTCTTTTCCATGGGTCAGAACGATAATCTTACCAGCATTAATAACTTTCGTTTTAAGGTGTTTTTCTGAATTGGGCCTATCTTAATTTACTTTTCTTAATGATCTCTGTTTCTTGTTTTCTTTGTTCAGTTTAATACGTTGATCAAGTACATATATGTATTCATTTACTTTTTCTATTTCTTGGTTATTTATAGTTATGATCATCTGTTTTTGTCATTACTTTAGTTTTCGTAGTGTTCATTTGTAAGCCCATTCATTTGGATTTTTTATTTAGTTCTTGTATTGTAGTTTGTAGTTGTAGTTTAGTAGTTTATCTTTATTTGTTCACATATGTGTTACAAAGTGATCCGTGTTTCCCCTAATTACAGTTTTATCCCTTTTTTTTACATTACATTCTTTTTACATTTATGTACACTTCTTTCTCTTTTCATTTTTCCTCCTCTTTTCTTAGCTGTTTCTTCCTTCTCCATACTTCCTCCATCAATTCCGTTCCTCTACTTTTGTAACTCTTAACTCCTTGCATTCATTCCTCATGTGCTTAAAGTCCTCCGTTCCTTCTCCACATAGTCTGCATATCCTTTCGTCTCTTTTCTTCAGTATTTATTTTCTAACTCTTCGTTCGCACATCCAAACTTTGCTATCATTTTTTTCTTATCCATCTCTCCATTCACTAACTGTTTCAATATATAAACATTGTCTATTGCCCTTCTTCCCACTCTAAATCCCATCTGCCAATCTGGTAATAGACTTATTTCTTCCACTTCCTTTTCCAACCTTCTTTGTATAATCATGGCATACAATTTATAACTTACATTAGTGACACTAATCCCTCTATAATTCTTTACCTCCTTTCTATCCCCTCCCTTATAAACCGGAAGGATTAAACTTTCTTTCCAACTCCCTGGCAATTCCTCCCCTTTTCATATTATATTAAAAAATTTTCTTATATTTTCTTTCACTTTCTCCCCTACATATTTCCATTGCTCTCTTTGCGTACCGTCCGTTCCTGCCGTCTTTCTTAATTTTAGTCTATTTATTGCTTCCTCCATTTCCTCTTTCGTTATCTCCCACCCCTCCTGTATTGTGTTTGCCCCTTGCACTGTCACCTGCCTTGATCCTTCTATTGTGCCCTCCAAACGCTCCATACAATAACCCAACCACATCTTTAAATCCATTAAAACTCCTCTCTTCTTACCTCTTCTTCTCTCCTTGTTTAGAAATTCCCACACTTCTCCTTCTTTCTTTATTTCCTTTATTTTTTTCCACTTCCTCTTTATAAGACACCTTTCTCTCAAAACATACATTTTTAAAATTCTCTTTCTTCCCCTTATACTCCTGTACATCTATTCTACTTTTCTTCCATCTTCTTCTAGCATTTCTCATCTCTGTTTTTGCCTCTCTACATTCTCTATTCCACCACCTATTTTCGTTCCTCTTTTTTCCTTGTCTTCTCTCAAACCTTTTCTTTTCTACTGTCTTCTCCATTTCTGCAGTCAACTCCTTTAATCCTTCTTCCCCCCCTACATCTCCCCAATTCACTTGCTCCAACTTCATCTTATATCTTTCTATGCTTTCCTCGGTCCACACCTTTTTCACTCCCTATCCCCTCTGTTCCTCCTTATTTCCTTGCTCTTTTCCTTTTAAAATCACTTCCAGTGGCTGATGATCCAATTCCTCTTCATCCCTCACTTTAAACTTTTCTATGTTCTCCCACATCTCCCCACTTACTATCACGTAATCGATCACCGATTCCCCCCTACCTCGCATATAAGTGTAGTCACCTTTGTACCCCTCCTCTATATTTCCATTAAGAATTGACCACCCTTTCTTTCCCATTCCTATTAACCGTCTTATCCATGCTAACTCTTCTCTTTACTTCCCCTCCTATAATCACTCCTCCCTTTTCCCTTGTTCTCGCGTTAAAATCACCCCCTATAATAATCTTTTCCTTTTCCTCCCCCTGTACCATTTTCTCAATCTGTTCACTTATCAACCTCATATCCCGCCCATAAACTGTTAACACTATATATTTTTCCTTTCCTTCTCTGACCACATAATTTTTTACGATCCCTTTCCCTTGCATCTCGTCTCTCTCCTCTTCTTCCACCGACCAGTTCCTTTTTATACCCGTTAGTATTCCTCCCCTTGCTCTACCTTTACTTTCTTTTCTAGTTGCAAATTCTACCTTCCAATTATACCCCTCTGGTAATATTTCCTTCCATACTTCCCAGTCTTTTTCCTCCAACCATGTTTCCGACATTCCCATCATATCAAAACCCTCTACGTATCTCCAGAAATCCTCTCCTTTATTTTTATGCCTGCCACATTCCAAAACAATAGTTTCATTTGATTCTGCAATTCCATCTCTTTTTCCTTAAAACTTGCGAAGCCAACATCGTTTGATCCATCCTTCCCTCTCCCAATTCTTAGTTTTTTGCTCCCTTCTTCACTAGAGTTCCTCTCTCGTCATCCCAAAACCTTTCTTCACCTTCCACCCACACTTTCAAGAATCCTATTTTAATACTTTTCCCCTCTCCCTTCATCTTACTCGCCTCATATCTTATCTTCTTTTGCATTTCTATTTCCCTTCTCGTCATGTTATCGTTTAAATAAATGTTCGTACCTCTTAACCTTCTTTTTTGCTTTCATAAATCTAACTTATCCTCAAATGTACCCATCCTTACTAACATTACACGCTCTGCTAGCTTTCTAGTTTCTACCACTGTTTTCTCTATATTTAAATCCCTCTTCATCCAATTTTCCACTTGCTCCTTTTGCTCCTTCTTTCCATCTTTCACTTCCATACCTCTTATGATTATGTTAGTTCTCCTTATTTCTTTTTCCGTTTTTTACCAGCTTCTCTCTATCTTCTCCAATCTGGCCTCCAATTTCCTATACTTTTCTGCCAATTCTTCAAATTTCCTCTTCCATTCTTCATTTGTCTTTCTTAATTCTTTTTTTACCTCCTTACTTCTTTATTATTCTCTTCCAACTTCTTACCCATCTTAATTTGTTGCTCTCTTATACTCTTAACAGTTCTTTACACATTTTTACTAACTCACCATCTTTTCTCTCTTTTTCTTCCGCTACCGGTGATTTCATTACTTTGGTGCTCTTCCTAAACGCCTCCTCCACCGTAGCTTGCCTTTTTTTTTCCTTCAGACCACCCTTCCTCTAAATCCGACATAATTTCCCTTCTCCTCTTATCGTTACACTACTTAACTGTCTACCCTTTCTGATTAACGAAATGTTAATTATATTAAATTCACCAAAAATTCCACGTATTTTATGAATGCAAATGCAATATATAAACGCCGGAAAATCAACGCTGATTATTATATTATCTTATTCGCACGCCGCACCTTATTTCGTAATCAAAACGACTACGTTATAAATGCACTACTACGTTTATCAACCTTTAAATTTTTATTTAAGTTTTAATACCGTTTAAACGTGTTATTTTAGATTTATTCAATTTACATATCTACACAACCTTCCTCTTTCACCGCCTAAACGTAACTGGTTTGAGCTAGGCAACTTGGTCTATAATTTTCACATTAGGTCCGTTCTCCATTCTTGTATATTGGTATTAGTAAGTTATTTTCTCATTCTCTTGGTATCTTTTGCTTTTCCCATGTTTCTTTACAAACAATTCCAATATCCAATATCAATATCCAATTTATTTCTTTTTGCCCCAGCCATTTAACCATTTCCGGTGCTATGTCATCATCCCTACCTGCTTTACTACTTTAATTTTTTATATTGCCTTCTCGATTTCTTCCCTCTTTGCTTCATGTTGTTTTTTTTTGGTTGTTTCCTTCTCTTATTTCTGTTCGGCATTTGTCCGTATACTTTCTTTTCATGCTTCTAATTTTTTTTCTATGTCTGTTTGTATTTGTTTGTGATTGTATTTTATTGCTTTAATTTTTTTGACATCATCTTAGTGTTTTATTATTGTACAGAATTTTCTTGGATTAGTTTTGTGTATTTCTATTACCTTTTCTTCAAATTCATTTCAAGTTTTGTTTTGCTTTTTTGATGAACTTTTTCACCTTTTTTCTTTTTTCATTATACTTTTGTTTATCATTTTGTCTTTTTGTTTAAATGTATTTGTTCCATGCTGTTCCATCTTTTCTTTTATTGCTATTTTTATTTCATTGTTCCATCATTTTGTATGTTTGTATATTTATTATGTATGTTTTTTCCCAAATATTTTTTCTGTTGTTATTTTGAATGTCTTCCATCTTTCTTCCAATGTCCATTCCCTTTTTTCTTCTTCTTGTTTTTGGAATACCATCTTGATATTTTCCTTATTTTTTTTAATTCTTTGAGTTTAATTCGACAGTTTGCTATGACGAATCTACGGTTTGAGCCAATTTTTTTTCTTTCTTCGTTTTAATTTTTTGAAACGTTTCTGCTATTTCCTGTGCGTATGTCATATAGTTCATCAAACTTCTAGCGTTCCTTTCCTCTATAACAAACCTTGTCCTCTATTTGTAGATTCCACATCGTATTTCCTATTATTATTCATTCTCTTCTTTCAATTCATCTAATGTTTGTTACAAGCTCATGTAAACTTCTACGTTTCCTCCTCTGCTGCTTTTTCTATTGGCCCATATATTTGTACGATATGAATTATTTCTTTTATTTTTATAGTGATTCTTAAATATCTTTAAATCTCAAACAAGATCGTTGATTTTTGATACGTAGTGCAATTTATTTTTTTTTGCAAAACATGATTTTCTTCAAAATGAGAGTGGCAATTTTAACATTTTGAGCAAAATGATACACCACTTTGTTATACTGCCCTAATTTAATGTAAAAAAGTATCAAGTAAAAAACTTGAGCTCGTCCATTATTTTTTGAACATTATGTCTACATATAACATTACTAAGCAATAAAGTTGCACACAAAATAATATATGGAAACATCTAATTATACGCAAATATATTGATTACTTTACATAAGTGTTTACCAAAGCTAAAGTTTCGCAAAAACTTTTAGGACTTCTGCAAGACAATAGTATCTTTTGCACTAAATTAGATTAGTTATAATTTAACTAGAACTTATTTGAGTGCACCATAAATATCCAAAATGTAAGTGATTTTGTAATGTTAATAGAATTTTTGTCCAATTTAATGTTTCATTAACGGTTAGTAAGAGGGTGAACTCGGAATTGTTTGTTCTAGGGCTATTTAACAGGCCTGTGATAGAATAAGTTTAAGAAGCACTGATTAACAGAACGTATATTTATTTCATAATTTTAGTATGGAGTTATTCTTATATGAGTGATGTAAATAATAGTACGAGAAAGCTAATACAAACGTAATGAAATAAAACGAAACAAAAAAGCAAAGTTAGAAACTTCAACTAATAAATTTAAACTTTTGTAAAAACAAAATAGAGGTGCAAGAAGTTGTATTCTACGTCAATGAATTATATAAAATAGTTTTCAATCGTAAAACTAATAATGCTTTCGAAATTAAAGTTTTCAAACTTTAGAATTGTTAATAAAAAAAAATTCTGAATATTTTACTAAGTAATGAATTAATATTTAAATAATACTGTTTTGTGCTGCCAACATCGCAAACGTCAATATTTGTTCGTTAGTGTAGTTACGCTTTGGGAAAAAAACTCTAGAGTTGCAAAGTAAAAAAATCAAAATATACGTAAAATCATGCTTTAAAAAGCAATTGAAAGAAAAACGCTTTAAAAATATCCTACATTCAAATAATAAAGTATTATATATTTAGGAGTACGTAAAACATTCGAATTTCAAACTTGACAGATTCAGTTAGTTATAAATGTACTTACTACCAACATTATATTTGTGATGTTTTCAATGTGTTCTTTTTTAAATTTTCTCAAAAAATAATGTATCTTACTCTCGTCAAAAGTTTCATAGTAAAACGCACTCTTATGCATTGACACATTAACATTCGTTATGCCATGCTTCGCTTTCGACGCTTATTACATAAATCACTATTATTAAATTATGCCTTGTTTCCGAGTTATTTTTCATTAAAGTGTAAAACGTGACTAATCTATTAGGTTAACATTTGGTATAGATAAAAATTAATAACTAAACAGTAATTTTTTAGACAAAATATGATAAATAAATGCAACACTAAAAGATCCCTGTAGCACGAAAAACAAAAGTACCAAGTTAAACAGTAGCAGTAGCAAAACGTGACAAAACTGAATATTAAAGTTCATCAAATCCTTCTCTAATTTTTCTGTTCTACCTCAAGCAATTACTAACTTTTTACATGTGCTTTATAAGTTTTCTAGGTTTAATTTTGTCACAATACCATATGTGAAAGGTTTCTTCAAAACATTATGCTAAGGTCAAATTTTAATCATTTTTTTTTAAATTTTTATCTTTTTCTTTGCATAAAAAATATGTTTTTTCTTTATTAAAAGTGTGCTTCTTACTTAACATTTTTGCTAGATTTTAAGTAGAGTTCTTATATCTCTTTGTGTTGTACAAGTCCGACAATCCAAAGGTTTTTTTTAATTGGTTTTTGGCATCAACGCTTAACTGTATATTTGGATTTACGGCGTTCTTTTTAAAAACAAATACCCGGTTGCATAAAACAAAGTTAACTATGTTGTTAGCTGACGCCGTTGTCCATGTTGTCAGCAAAATTGCAATTGCTTTTGTATCAATGACATCAATGCTAGTAGTCGTGTTGATGTTAATCTTTTTATGGCGGCGGTGGAACGTCCGTGAGTTGTAAACTTAATTATGTACGATTCGAATAAGCGAGAGCGGTTTGTTAGGTAGCTGCTGCCTTTAGAGCAATAATTATTCTACCCAATTCCGTGAGTCAAGTTTTGGACAGGAACTAGACGCGCGGTTATGTGTCATCGTTTCCCAATTGGTTTTACCATGCCGGTAAATACGGACCTAGTTCTAACTCTGAAGCTTGGTTCAAACTCCAGACAGAAACTTGAAGCTTGGTCTGTGCCCAAGGGTTTCACCAGTTACGGTAAATCGAGTCCTAATTCTAAAGAAATAAGAAAGGCTAAATTCTATTACAGAGAAGCATAGCAGGAAACTTGTTCATTCAGTACAGCAATCTACCTGGTTTCAGTATTCGCATTAGTGCACTTGTGTAAAAAGGGCGAGGGCTGTACAAGCATTGCGAGGTAGCAGAGAAATACATTTTGTAGGATGGAGCAGACTGCGACGATGACCTTTTAAGCGTGACCCGGCAGCAATATGAGTATCCAAAAAAAATACAGAGCTTCACTGGGGACTTCCGCTATCTGGTGCTCTATCTGCTGATGTCGGCTTCTTAGGGACTTGGGAACTGGCTTAGGCACAGGTTAGACATTGACTTACTTTGGCATTAGATTCTATTACTGAGGAGGGAAGAAACGCTTAAGCACTTTATCCCTACCGTGCGTGCAAAAGTTGAAATGCTGAACTGGCCAGCAAAAATCGTTTAAAAGTTAGAAAGTAACCTGTGTGCCTTAACCGCATTTTTTGCATGTATTCTTCTGTTGGTTTTTTTGTATTTGTATTAAAAAATGAGTGAAAAAACACTAACAATTTGTGTAAATATACCTAAGAAAATACAGAGGAAAAAGATAAAATCAACAAATAATGTTCGCAAAAATAACAAAACTCAAAGAAACAATGAACAATATAATAAAAAAAACCACGTACTTTCTGTTCAGGTAAAAAGGTCCTTCTCAAGTTGTTTAACAACTAAATTGTTCACAAATTGCATATAAAGTTTGAAAATTATTTATACTCCGATATTTTATTTCAGGTAACATTTAAGTTTAAGTATCGTTTGACCAATTCTCTTTAAGTATTACCTAATGATTCCATGTCTCGTTAGTACTTGTCGATGGGTGTTAGTTTTTTAAATTCTTTGATTGAAATTTTATACCCAACTCCCTAGATGTTATGTTTTTGGATTTATTAATCATCTTTCGGAGTTTCTTCTTTATTTTATTGTATCTATCCTCTTTCTGCGTCTTCTTTATTTCATGTTTTAATCTTGACCACCTTTTTCTTAATTTTACACAATTCTCTGTGCATTTCTTAATCTTCGCTGTACACCAGAAAGACTGCGTTGTGTCCTCGTCCTCATATTCAAGGGAGGATCTGTAACATTTTGACACAGTTTTGCCTAGATTTCTTGGAGTTATAATGCTCGTTACAATACAAGTAGTATTTAACATTTCTTTAAAAACAGATGAATTAAGTTTCTTTTTACTTTTTTTCTCGAGTATTGTTGGCGTTTTTGGCCATCGTTTATTACCACAAGTTTTTTGCAGCAACCTAAACATCCATGTAGTCTCCTTTGCGGTTGTTTAGCGTTGATCTCCATATTCTCGATTTTGCATTTATGCCCGCCTAAGACCGCAGTGTTATCGCCATCAATCGAGTTTATGATCTATTTGATTTTATTATCATATTCATGAATGTTTCTATTTTTCGATAAGTAACGTACAATAATTGTTACGTTTACCAGCTCTAATTTGACTAGTGATGGCCAAACGCAAGACCAAGATAAGACCATCTAAGTCTTGGTCTTGGTCTTGCACCAGTTGGTCTTGCTCTTGGTCTTGTATTGATATCCTTAATCTCGGTCTTGTTCTTGGTCTTGCATATAGAGTTTTAGTCTTGTTTTTGGTCTTGGACGCAAGACTCTTGCAGTCTTGCATTTTTACACCGTACTAGGAATGAAACTTCACAATGAAAGTCAATTTTGTTAAAAAAAAATTGCGACCATTCCATCGAATCTTCATCACTAGTCATTTTTAAGATCGTATTTTCAAAAACGTCGCCTTATATAATTAACCTATCTACAACGTTAAAACACTGAATGAGAACTTAGAATTACAACAAGCTTTTAAATTACAGACAAGTAAAAATATTTGTAAAGGTATAAACTTGTTGAAATGTGCTAAAGTATCGTCGATTTTTTTCCCACAAATATTAAATAATAAGCACTATTGCATTTTATAATAGATGTACTTTTAAGTTTTAAGAATTCAGTTGTTTTGTGAAAAGGAACAACGCTTCGGGATGTTTGAGGGATTTGCATGAGTATTACAGGCGCCGTGCTGGTTTAAAATCCTTTGTAGGTGCCTTTATTGTAAACTAAGTAAAACGTGCTTTTTACTACAAACTTAGAATTAAGAATTTGGGACTTTTCCACAAGTTGTTATTTTACGAGTTATTTTATTACTTGTGTATACTTTTATTAGATCATAGAAATGTAAAGAGTTTATATTCGATGAACTCAAAAAAATGTTAAATTAATTCAAAGATTTAATTAATTAATTAATTTTATTTTTCAAACAAGCATCATTTTACTAAAGTCGAAACAACGTTTTTTCAAAAAACTTTTTACTTACTTTACTTTCACGTATACATACAATAATTTTTTGGGAAAACAAATGTTTTCTTGTATGTGGGATAAATAAAAGAAGATAAATAATCGTTCGTAATAAGAAAAAAACTGCAAGAGTCTTGCAAGGTAGTCTTGTTCTTGCCGAAGTCTTGCAGAGCTAGTCTTGCATCCAGTCTTGGTCTTGCAACCTTGAGTCTTGGTATTGGTCTTGCTAATGGCGTTGTTGTCTTGCTCTTGGTCTTGGTCTTGCAAATCTTGCGAGACCAAGACAAGACTGCAAGACCAAGACCGATTTTGGCCATCACTAAATTTGACAAAAAATAACGTTCTTGGTAATTTTATATATATCTATGTTACGGTTAACAATATGCACTGCCACGTCATTTTTCTTGTAGCTCATCCAATAATATCCTTTCGTCATATTTCGATTAGATTCCGAAATTAAGAGCATGTCCATGTCCTTCTTTTTTGCCTCATTACATTTGCTTAAAGTATTTTCAATTTTTTTTTATCTGTGCGTCTTTTATCTTTTCTTGTTAGAGCCATTTTAGTATTTTATTATATATCTTTCGTATACGGGACACCTTGTGCGTGTGCCGTGACCCTTATCTTTACCCGGTTCAACTTTCTTGTATATTATGCAACATTGCTGCTTCATATGACCCTCTTTGCCGCATATGTGACAATTTTTAAGGTTATTTACTTGACTTGAGCAATTTGCCATTCTGTGTCCTTTCTCCTAGCACTTAGAGCATACATCTAGTATTTTAGGTTAACATTGCAGCTAAATCAACTAATTTTAAAGTTTTCTTCCCGTAGCATTTTCCATTTTTCATGGATAATATTAATTTTAATAGTGCAGATTTGTTGATCATGGTAGAGTTTTTCTAGCCTTATGATTTTGAAGTGAGCATCCTTATACTTAGAGTAGACCGGATTTCTAATTTACTTCTCTGTCGTAACTTTATCAATATCCCTAATTCCTACATTTATTTTCTCAATCATCGCTCTCACATTCACATTTGAAATTGCCGCAACAGCTCTGGCCTTGCAAGATTCTGCTTCCTTTACAGCTTGGTTCGTATTAAAGAGAATGTGTCCTTCCCTGGTCTGTTTAATGTTTTTTATAGTTATAGTTTATAGTGTTAATTCTATCTATATCAATCTGTTGAAGGGATTTAAAAGCTTTTATAATATTCTGTGCCGTTAGGTACTTTGACCAGTAGGGCCTCTGACCTTTCCTCCGCCCTTTTGATATACGTTTGTTGTTTAAGCTCTTGTATCTCTTTTTTTTTTAATTTTTTTACATGAAAATGAAGAAAAGAACGCTTATACCGGGTGCTCGGATGAGATCTAGAAGTTTGAAAAAAAATTCTTATAAACAAAGTTTGAAAGAAATATAGCTGGAGATTATTTTAAAGTTTGCAAATCCACTGCTAGAGAGCGGAACTACTATAAAGAAACATAAAGTTCGCGGTATCTCAGAAAGTTCAGCGATGAGCCATATTTTTGAAAACATAATTTAACAGCTTGAGTAATACGATATCATTTAGTTTTATATTTTTTCGTAATGCATTTTTCAATATTTACATTTTTATATATCCTGAACCATTCAACCTATTCGAATATTTTCGATCTTGTTTGAAAGAACATTTTATGGTTCTTTGACTGAAATTTTGTTGAACCGTTTATTTGAAAATAAATAAATTAGAGAGCGCTATCTGTCGCGATTAGTCATTTTCATGATTTTTGAAAAAAAGTTTAACAGAACGGTACTATTTGCGTAACAGATTTTTAGACGTCATAAGATTAGCTCAAATGTATTGAAAAAATTTTAAAAATTCTAAGGTTGTTTTTGTTTTTTATCAAGTTTTTTGTTCTGTTGTTTAATATAAAAAGAATGTGTTTTTAGTTATATTTGAAGCAAATGTCTTTTTCATAAAAAGTTTTTATTATATTATACTTTAATAATTTTATGTTTATTTCCTACAATTGCTCCTTAAAGTATATAAATCGAGTACCAACAATAAATGTTTTAGATTTAAAAAGATTTGGTGTTTTCATTACTTTGAAAAGTGGTTTTTGTACTTCCTGTAAAAATTAACAAAATGGCATATGGTGATTTTGCATATTTCACTTTTTAAATAAACAATCTTTATACTTTTTAAATAAAATTAAATAAATAATATCTATAGGCAGACAATAACATTTATTTTGAACACAAAAAAAATGTAGAAGAATTCTTATAATTTTATTAATTATGTAAATCTTCAGTCCTTCAGCTACAAATTAAATGTATTAGGGAGAATATAGAGCAGCCCTAGGGAACGACACTTTTCAAATTTTATTAGGTTCCATCGCACAAATAATTTATAACCAGAAAATTAAATTTGAAGCGCAAGACAGACGTACTTTACAGTCGAGAAAAAAATTTCGAACTTATGTAAACGGTGTAATCATTAATCAGTTATGCGTAATATATTTATTGAAATGTATATGAATGCATAATTTACTATAAAAATTATTAACATACAATGTAAACAAATAACCTTCATATTTTATAGAAATAGACAATTATGTAATAAATAAACACTTCCTGTAATATAAATTATTTAATTTTATGATTAACAAGTGCGTTTTTCTTTAGATTTATCGTTTTATTTTTCTTTGCAAATCACGATTTATCATAATTATACAAATTAATATTTATTTCTCTATTTTAACATAAGAATTAGCAATTCTCACACTAAAATCCATGTAAGAATTAGCAAATTTTTACACGAAATTTAGTAATGTTACTTTTTTTAGTAGAAGAAATTGTACAAGAAATATTAAAATTAAATCAAAATAGAGAAAAATAGTACAAAACACACGTCATAGAATACCTTTCAATCACTCTACCGTTTCATAAACTCGCCGCTGCGCGGCTCGTGTATGCAACCTAGTCTCGTGATTGAAGCGCGTTCATTCTGTAACTTGTGTTTTAATATACTATCCAAAGTAAGCGTTTTTTCCAACATCTACTTATGTCTTTTAAGTATTGCCTATAGTACATGCCAATATTTTTTATTTTAATTTTGACAAACAAAATGTTATACATTTCTTTAACCTTAGGATGCACACCTAAACGTGGCAGAAGCCTTTTATAAAATTTTATAACTTTGTAATTCCTTTATTCAGAAAGTTATGGTTTTGAAAATGCTTCATAGATTAATAGATAGATACATTTTACTGTAAAAAACCTGTACATCAGTATCATATAAACAGACATTAAGTTCAAAATGAATATCACATTTTTCTTCTTCTTCTTCTTCCTCTTCCTCCCTTGACCGTCTAGGACTTCCTTCGTCCATCCTTGTCTCTTCCCATCTTTATGTAGAACCCAGATACCCGTCTGCTCTAACTTCCTACATTGCCATAGTAAGTGCACCATTGTCTCGGAATCATAACCACACAATCTATAACCGTTTTCTTACTTCTTGTCCCAGCTTCTATCGCCATTTGCTTTGTTGCCGCATCTAAATCTAGCTATTAATCTGTGGTTTCTTTTTTTTCTTTTTGTTTTTAGGTCTTTTGGTACATCCCCATGTGTTCTTATTTTGCTGTAAATTTTTTTCCATTCATTTTTCCTTCTATTTTTTGCCAGTGTATTTCTTTCTTTCTCTTTGTGACCTCACTCTCCAGCTCTCCTCTTCTTTCTCTTCTCGCTTCCTTAAAGGACATCCTAACGCTTTCGCACATTTGATTCCTTTTCTCCGCCGTTATTACCTCGTCACACTTCCGCCAAGTAATTTCCATCTTTCGCGTTCTTCACTTTCCATTAGAGGGTATAGTTTCTAGCTGTGCTTCAAGTCGCCAGCTTCATACTTCCGCAGCGTACATGAGTATACTTTTGACTATGGAATCAAACAATATCATTCTGGCTTTGAAGTCACTATGGAACTTTCGTTTTCTTATTCCTCATAGTTGTCCCATAGCGGCTCTTGCTTTTTTCTTTGCGAATTTCCAGTGAGTTTTTGGTCCGTTATTATGTTGCAAATAGTATCCTAGATATTTAAACTCTTATACAACTTCTATCTTTTCGTTGTGCCATCTCCAGTCTTCATTTTTCTTTGTTTCGCCGCTTCTTCAAAACCCCATTATTTTTGATTTTTTTTTACGTTCAATGTTAGTTCTATCTTCTGCAGATATTTTTCTAAACTTCTTATTAAAGCTTTCATTTTTCTGATTTATTTGCCAATAGTATTATATCGTCTGCGTAAGCAAGAGCGAGTATTTTTGTATTGTCTACTATTACTCCCCCGCGTGTTCTCTGCTCAAGTGCCTTTTCATATCCGATATGTATAGGTTGAAGATGGTGGAAAACTTAAAGGACATCCTTGCTTCAATCCTCTTACTGCCCAAAAAATTAGCTCCTCTCCACCGTTTCTAATTACCTTAATCGTTTCGGCGTAAATATCCCGAATCCTATTAGGGTCTAAAAAAAGGCGTACTTTTTTCCTTTCTCTTTCTTTAATTCTCTTTTTGTCGCATAATTCAATATGTAAATATTATTTATCGTACTCCTCTCTTTTCTAAAACCTATTTGGCTTTTCGTTAAGATGTCTTTTTCTTTGAGTTCTCTTTTTAGCCTGGCATCCACGATCATTGTATATATTTTGTACATTGTATTTAACAAGGTAATGCCTGTATAGTTTCTCGGGTCCAACCTTTCTCTCGCCTTAAATATTGGATAAACTTGCCTTTTTTTCCATTTCGTTGGTATTTCCTTGCTGCCAAATTTTGTTCAAGGTTTTTCCTAATATTTGCTGTCCTATTTCTGATAGGTTAATCCAAGCTTTGTCTGGTATATTATCTGTTCAAGTTTTATTTTTCTTAAGTTTATTTATTTGCTCGTCAATTCGTCATTAAATATTTGATCATCCATTTCCACGTAGTCGTTCTCTATTGTTCTTCTTATATCACTCCCTTCCAGTAATTCCATTAAACACGCTTTCCAGTCTTCTGCGCTTATTTCTTGTGGAATTGTCGTATATTTCCTTCTATCTTTATTTATATATTTCCATAGATCTTGTTCTTTGGTTATTTCACTTATTTCTTTCAGTTCCTGTTTATTACGGTCTTGTTTTTTTTGTTATAACACATGTCCTTGTATTGTTTCTTTGACTTTAAGTAGAGTTCGATGCTGTTTTCTTGTTTTTACCATCTTCTCAGTAGTTTTTTCTTTCTCTTTTTTTCTGTCTGCAGTCTTTATTTCTTTCTTCCTGCTTTAAACTGCTTTTTTTCTACTTATATTGTATTGATTCCTTTACCGGTTTCATCAGTTGTTCTACATTTTCTATCTCCTTTTTGCCGATTAAGTCATCAAAAATGTTCTTGTATCTTATGGTATCTTCTTCTTTCCACGTTGTAATCTCTCTAACTTTCTTCCCGTCGTCTGTCTTTGTTATCTTTTTTTCTGTCTCCTGTAGTTCTATTATCAAAAATTGATGATCTGATTCGGTTCTCTCTCCCACTATAAACTTCTTTATTCTCTGCTCTGCCAATATGTTTACGATGCTGCAGTCTATTGTTCTTGCTCCCCTAGGGCCGATGTATGTATATTTTCCGACCTCATCTCCTGTGCAGATCCCATTTAATATGTTCCATCCATTTTCATTTCTCATGTCTATTAGTTTCTTTCCTTCTTTATTATGTACTTTGTCTTTTAACCTGTGTGACGGCTTTCTTTTTTATGGCTCTTCTGTGTCTATGTGCATGGGACTTAGCTCTCCTATTCTAGCGTTAAAGTTTCCTTCAATTAGAAAGTGTATGTCTGTCTCTTGTGCATCTTCTGTTTTTGTGACTACCTCCGGTGTTATTTTCTCCAACCTTTGGTTGCTGTATACAATCAGTATCCTCCATTTTTGTTGCTGTATCAATATTGTTCTTTCTTGTATTTCTTCTACATCGTGATGAATTGTTTCATTTTCTTCTGTAAGTTTTTTTTAACTCCTGTGATTATTGCTTCTTTAACTCTTCCTTTCTCTTTGTCTTTTACTGTTGCTTGGTAATTCCACTTAAATACTGCCAGTAGACGTCGACAAAAATTTTGGAGAAAGAAGTGATAATAGTTATTCGAAGAATTATTCAAGTGCTAGTGGTAATTTTATTATTCGAATGCTTGATAAGAAAGTACATGACTAAAAAAACAGCTACCCTTTACCAAGAATTGGTAATACGTTAGACACCCTGTCAGGATTTTGGTGGTTTTCCACGTTAGATTTAAAAAATGGTTACTGGCAGGTATAACTCAAGAATCGTAAAAAACCAGATTTTACAATTAAAACTGGTTTGTGGCAGTTCACTGTGATGCCCTTCAGCCTGTGTAACGATTCTACAACGTTCGAGCGTTCGATGGAAACCATCTTGCGCGGACTGTCTTGAAAGGCGTACTTGGTTTACCTAGACAACGTGATCGTGGTTAGAAAGTCGTTTGAAGAACATTTAAACAACCTAAGAGAAGTGTTTCAACGACTACGTAGGGCAAATCTAAAACTGAGCCCAAAGCAGTGCCATGTATTTAAGAAAAAAGAGCAATACTTTAGTCACGTCGTATCTAAAGATGGAGTAAAGGCTGACTCAGACAAAATCTGAGCAGTACAAGCATGATCAACACCAATTGACAAACATCAGATTCGAAGTTTCCCTGAGTTTTGCACCTATTATAAACGATTTGTACCCGGATTTGGCAATAAACCGACGCAAACAATGTGGCCATAGGCGTGGTATTTTGGCAGGTGCAAGATGGGCAAGAAAAAGTCTTTGCGTGTTTTACTAAAGTTTTCTCCAGGCCAGAAAGGAATTATTGCATAACTACGAGAAAGCTGTTAGCAGTTGTCAAGTCCGTAGAACACTTTTGCAAATACTTGAATGGTCAAAAATTTTTGCTGAGGTTGGATCACGCCGCTTTAAAATGGTTATTGCACTTCCCTTACCCGGAAGGACAAGTAGCAAGATGGATCAAGAGACTGTATGAGTATGACTATGACACAGAACACCGTGCCGGAAACAGTTATCGGAACGCTGATGCTTTGTCCAGAAGACCATGTCCGGCGGACAACATCGCAACTTGAAAACAAAGTCGAATGCCTCCGGAGAACTGCTGTGGTTGATGATAAGTAAAAACCTGAGCAGTTAAAGAAAAGAAGAAGAAAACGATCCAAAAATAAGACTACTTCTGAACTGAAAATAAAACAGCCGACGTTCAACCTGGGAAGAAGTGAGTACTTTGAGCAGAAACATTAAAGCGTACTAGGCGCAGTGGAATATTTTTATAGTAGAAGACAGTCTTCTTAAACGATCCCTAAAAAGGGTCGAAGAAACACAAAACAAACTACAATTGGTAGTGCCAAAGAGCCGGGTGTCACAAGTGTCAAAACATCTCTACGATGGTACATCAGGAAGACACTTTGAGATAAAAAAACATTGGGGAAAGTTCGACAAAGATTCTATTGGGTAAACTGCAAAGAAGACGTCATGAAATGGTGCTGTATGTGCACGGTCTGCGCATCATGTAATGGTCCAGCAAAAAAGCGCAACGTACCGATAAAGCAGTACAACGTAAGGAGCATTTGAGAAAGAGTAGCGATTGACATTGCAGGGCCGTGTTCAGAATCTGATTTGTGAAACAAATACATCCTGGTGGCGATGGATTGTTACACGAAATCGACGGAGACTTATGCCATACCCAATCAAGAAGCAGCTACAGTCGCAGACGTATGTATTACTGAAATAGTGTCGGTTAGGAGTTCCGTTGGAATTACACTCCAACCAAGGCCGCAACTTTGAGTCTGGGCTGTTTCAAGAAGTTTGCTGACTGTTAGGAATTAAGAAAACTAGGATGATACCTCTTTATCCTCAATCTGACAGTATGGTTGAGCGGATGAATTGAACAATGAGAAAATACTTAGCCAACGTAGTGTCCAAACATCAAAAAGACTGAGATCAGTACTTACACCTTTTTTTAAAGGCATACCGATCATCTGTTCACGAAAGCACAGGCCAAACACCATCTTGTGTGATGCTCGGTCGACTGCCATGCGATTTCCAATTTGGATGAAGACCGGAAGAAGAAGTTGCTGGAGAAGACTACGTCAGCAAGCTGACAGAGAGGTTAGACGAAGTACATGAGGCAGTCTGTAAAAACACATAAATTGCGAGCGACAGAATGAAGACCAGATATGACGTCAAGGTACAAAATGGTGGGTTTCAACATAGGGACATGGTGTGGTTGTATAATCCCCAAAGAAAACGTGGTTTGTCGCCAAAGCTGCAAAGGCCATGGGAGAGCCCTTATGAAGTCGTGCAGCGTATTAATCAATAAATATAATCATATATCGCATCCGAAAACCACCCAAACGCAAGCCAAAAGTGGTCCACATCGATCGTCTAGCCCTGTTTGCTGGCGATAACTACATTACGCAAGTTCAGGTACGAAAATCTGTGGCGAGCATTATGGAATCTCAAGAAAAAAATAAAATTCCACAATTTAAAAAAATTGACAGTACCTAAGCTTGGTTGTAGCTTAGATCAACTAAATTGGAGGACAGTTCAAAACATGTTTGAGGTCGCCTTTCGAGGAACAGGCGTTCAAGTGTTAGTCTGCAGTTACTAACCAAGAAGAATATTGGGTCAGGAAAAGTCCATTGACTGCTACTTTTATGGTCAAGAAAGTTGCCGAAATAGAGAGAGCTGTCGCTATCGCCACGATCTTTTCTACCGGTGTCGCATACAGTTTCCTGTTCTGGGACAGTCTTAAGAAGGGAGTAATGAAACGTTTGAGTATTTATTGTCAATTTCGAAAACGTTCACAAACTTATTATCAACTTCCAGGACGTTTACCAAAGGATGTAGAAAATTCTCGGGATAGATAACGGAAATATATAAAAACCGTGCAAAGAGAGCATAGGTCAGTTATTCGAAGTCGGAAGATGTTTAAATAAATGAGTCATTAACGCGTGTGTTCGAGATAAATATAACGGAATATAAACGTACGAGCTTTTAATGTAAACAAGTGTCAGTTTTAAGATAAACAGAAGGTATCCGCGGACATTATTTTTCGAGTGATTGTAATACATAAGTTAGCGTAAGTGTTTTTCTTAAATATGATTAGATTACATAAATTGCTTTTAAAATTCGTTACAATAATAAACATATACAAGTTGAATAATAAAACTCACCCAATACGAGATTAACCAGCAGAACACTAGAAGACGATTAAATAAACCAGGTCTCTTTAGACAATGTTGTTGCTACAAAATACAGTGTCATCAACGTTGTGAGTAAAAGAACTTTGAAGATTGACTTTTCTAACAAAATAATTCAAAAAATTATTAAATTCGTTAGTTACTTCAACAAAGCCAAACTGTTATTTTTGCATAACAGTTAAAAATAACAGATACTGTTAATCCGTTTATATATGTATATTATTGCACAATAACGTTAAAATTTGTCGTCTCTGTTCGTTGTCATGTTAGTAACACAAAGCAGATGTGAGAGCAAATGTTATAGCAAACTGTTTATTATTTTGTTAGTTTGGTCAATAGGGATGTAATTCTGCTACGTCAAGTAATGATGTTATATTTTGAGAGTTGTAACAATCTGTTATTGCTATTTTTTGTAACAGTTAAACGATCTATCACTAATCTAATGTTGCATAAATTTTTTTACCCAACTTTTTCCGTAAACATCTTGAACCCGCATTAGATTTCGGCTTAGTAATTGCTTTCTATAGAGCGATTCTCAGCACCTTCACGATGGAAAAGTGCACATATAAGTGGCGAAAACGAAAACAAAGTAAATTGAAGTTAATGATAATGTCTGTTCACTCTTCAATTTATATATACGCTTTGGTCGTTATTTTATTATTCACACGAAGGACATTTCACCTTGTTAATATTTTAAGAATGTTGTTCTTTTTTTAATTATTTTCTGTGTTTAAAGAAGGAATATGCGATAAGTATACTTTTTAGTAAACAAGAATTTACAACTTTTGTAATAAATCTAACGTGCACCTTTTACCGAAATCTAAAAACAAGAATGTAGTCGTCAAAAGTTGTTGGAAACTAATTAATTACAGTTTTAATACTCAAATAATTCCGATGAAGTTAAACATTCATCAGCGTGACTTAATGGATTACTATATTCTCGTTGAGTTTATCGCAGAATTACATTTAAAGTTATTAATTCGTCTGGCAGGGGAAGGAAACAAAAATGGAAACGATTAAACTAAAGACGTAAAGGGGAATAAACTTTACATGCACAAGTTTTCTCGGCAATTGCTGCTTTAATTTAATATCCCGCTTCATCTTCGCGAAATTGTGAGTAAAGAGAGTAGAAGGACAGAGAGAAATGATAGAAGGAGCTGGAAACCCATTAAGCTTCTCTTCTATATAATGTTTGTGTCACAATTATTAAGATTTCGTTTTCATCTTAATGTTTACCTGCATAAATGACATTCCTGCGAAACGCCTCTTGCAGGAATTATTACGAGCCGAGTGGCTCAGGCGCGAATTAATTTTCTGTATAACGCCTACGATGTTATTAAAGGGTTATTAAATTGTTATGAGAGAAAATTGAGTCGCTTTTGTGTACCCACCGCTAAATTAAACATTAATATCCGCACCGTAGAAAATTTAAGTTTCGTGGAAAAGACACTTTAGCTCATAATTATGTTTTTATAAGATACGTTATTTTTATTAATATTTACACGCGTTGCAAACGTACGCAGCAAAACAAATCGTTTTGTAGGACGATCGATCATTCATTAAGATTGATGGACGTGTTCTATACTCATTGTCCAACCACTTTTATCGCATTCTTCCCCATTTTCTCTATCTTCCGATTTGTCTTATTTAGTAGAAAAAAAGATGTCGTATACAACTTTCAATTATAATCATTTATGTTTCGTACCACAGAATTGCGCTTAATTTTTATTAAGAGCGGTTGTATTTATAATAAAAAAAAGAAACCTCTGGAGTATAACGTCTCCTTTTCTTTTTTCCATCCGAACGGCACATCAATCTTATTTATGTGGCTACAAAACGCGAGAATGGCGGCCGACCGAGCCATTCTCCTGGTTCGCGGTCTAACTGCCTTTACCACCCTACACCTGCAGATAATATGCTCCTGGTAACGACATTGTGTAAGTTTGGGCAGAAATTCGTTTAACTCTGTACAACTTTTCGTTAAGACTTCATTTCGAGTTTTTCCCTATAGAGTTTCTTCAGCTTCATTTATGTTTCTCTAAATGTCTTTAAGAAAATCTTATTTGGAAAAAATATTGCAACGAAATAATTTTACGAATCCTCATTTATAATTAGCGTTCTTCGAGAATTATCTACGTTTGTTATTTACTGCTTTATACTAATCTGCTACAAATTCACAGTCTAAATAAGCTACAGTCCGACTTATATTGCTGCTATTAATTTCAGTAACCGAGTCCAGTCATACCTTACGTCTAATTGTAACACCGAGAAATAAATTGCTCGCAATGCATTAATTACGTAGGGTCCATTCTTCTGTATGTATGAAGCATAGCGGGGAGATGCTGGTCATATATTACAGAACAGCTAGTGGACGTGCAGAGTATTAAAAACGAAGCACGTTCTACACTGGACGTTTCGCAACCAGGAAGCACTTTTACAAATGTTATTGGAATTGAACGTATAAATTTATCGGTCAATTCTAATGTTAATACTGAATTGGCGATGATGTAGTTTCATCTAAAATATTATTCTTTTCTTACATTGTTGTTTCTCTTAAAGATGTTGTGGCGGAGTGTTTTACGTAAATGTTCACGTAGATACATAGAGTTTAGAGAATTGCGTACTGGGATTACTAAGGGGTCAGTAAAGGATGATTTGTGGCCCACAGAGCGCACCAGGGCCGCGCAGAGAAATGGACTGTCCACTTCTAGAATCTTTCCCTCGCCGGGTGGAATATTGACGAGTGTGTTCAGCTAAAACCCCTCATACCGTCTATCTCCCGGAATTTATATGATGTTCGCTTCGCGGCGAGTATTGGTCGACGCCGGCGTCCAATAACTGGAGCCATTTCATGTCAAACTGAAAGAAAGCGTACCGATAAAACATGACATTCCAAAATGGTCATAGGGAATCTATAGATTTTCCCTTCTTGTAGGAAGGAACCACGCACGTCTGCACAGTTTCAGACAACGAACGGTTAAATTATATATAGGACAACGCAATGAGATTTCTCCCTACGACAAAATCCCTTGAAAAATTAATGTTGATTGTAAAACTTTGCAGTTATAAAGCTGGAGGGATATATTATACTTGTTTTTAGATGCTCTAACAATGTTTTAGGTGTTCTTCTAAAAGAAGTTGAATTTTTCATTAGTTAGAAAACGCGTTTGCGAATTACCACGTTTTCTCATCAGTCATCTTTCGTACATGACACTTTTTTACTACAATAATTAGAATCGCCATCAACTATGACGAAGCAAATCCGCAGTAGAATCGATAACGTTTATGTTGGATAATGTATTAATTTTTAAGGATAATTAGAAAAAAGACGTTTTTTATGTTGAACGGATCTGATCGTACGGACGATTTTAAATAAAATATTCAGTAAATCGCTAGTATCTGTTTTGAAAAAGAAAGAGAAATTAGATTGAATGACAGCATTGCTGAACAAAGATATAAGAAAAAACCACGCGTTACGGGCAACGACTGATTAAATATGCAACGAAACGGAAATTGTACGACATTTTTAATAGTAAAATTACCAATTATGAAAATACGACTTTAAGCGATTGATGTAAGAAATCCAAACTTAATTTTTGAATAATTAACTAATTCGTAATTAAGGTTAATTGGATTAAATACGAAATTTGTTTTATTCATTTCTATATCGACTTGTGGGGAGTAAGATTAAAATAGAGACGGTGTCTTTATGTTCGCGTAATGCGTGGAAAGCTTGTGAAATTACTTAAAGTAATAATGGCATTAGTTGATATGCGAAGGACATTCATGAGGGACTCTTAATGTTCCAATGATCCACTCGAGATGATTTGATTAGTGGCCGTTTTCCAGGCGAGCAGCCGCACCTGATCCGAGAGATTGCGGACCACATGGTCATTTCACACCCCGCTGCCATTTGCGTAGATGATAACGTTGCCATCTAATCTAATAACTAATTCCATCCGAGATCAGACCGCGTCTTGATTATACCGCAGTACCCTCGCCCGAACTCGTTACCCTTGTATCTGGCCACTGCTATCCGTGTCCGTCTGTTCTTAATTCTAATCACACTCCCTAGTTTATGGCGTAGTAAAATGTACGAATTCGGTAACTCCGTTTCTGTTCCCTAATGACAACCGCTTATGCGCTGACGTCAGACGAGGGTGACGGAGATGACGGATGGATGCGCTGACACGGGGTTAATTTGAAACAGGAACCAGATAAATGTAGTTAATATAATAAAACCATCCTTCCCTATCGCGGAAGAATAATTTGGCACTTTGTCAAATCTATATGTTAGCTGTTAATCGGGGATAATAAAACGACGAGACGTCGACACAATGCGTGATTTTAGTGGTACGTTAGCGGAGGATATATATGGCACGTGCATTTATCATTATTATCTGCGACCGCAGAAAAGGGATCAACGGGATCTATATTTTCTACTTTGCATGGACAGCAGGGCGGCCCGAGGTGACATAATATGGCGCCGCGTTTCAAAGCAACGATGGAACATTCATCAGTTCTCCCTGGCGTATCTATTCTTCGCGATGATGGAACTGCAGCTTCTACAACATCGCTGATAAGAGACGGCAAAAACTTGAGCGAGATGTCTCGAGATACTTTATGTATAAAAGAAACGGGCAGACGAGGAATCTTCTCAGATCGCGCAAAAGCTTCACATTTATAACTAACCTCATCCATCTTCTTCCGGAAGGGGGAACTCAAATGCAGCTCAATTTGTCAGAAAATCTAATGCTTCAGTTTCTTCCATCTCGAGCTATGGCAATACGATCTCGGTTCCAATAAAACCGAATCGAACAGCCGGTGCGGCTTTTGTTCGAGGATTGAAGTGCCATTTCGAAATTTATTTTATTTTTGTGCACTAGTATATCGAATCGACGGCAGCAGGTAATGTTTGCTGCTTACTCGTCATCGGTGTATATAATCGAGCGGAGGCGGCATAATCAGCGATAGATTGGCGATCGAACTACACTGTACGATACAACGATCAGGCATTGTCATTATCTTCGAGCAATACCAAATTAGCTTGTAAATATTCATGGCCAGCATCTCATTGCGGCGTTCATTAGGTAAGGCCGCGCCCTACGTCTCGAGCGGACAATCCTTATTAGCATGTCAAAAGACTCATATTGCCCGTGCCAAGTCATCCTATGCCTTTCTCTTGTAAAATCTGTGCTTACTTACTACTTATTTATCCTGGTTTTATTAATACACCCTCAATGTGCAAGCAATAAAGGCATTTGCATGGAGAGTGCGATGTGATTGAAATTTATCTGAGTAGCGAGCCGATAAATCCCTGCGACTTTATTAGATATCTCCTAATTTATAGCGCTTGTCTCGAGTCAGCAGTACAAATAACGGGCGAAGTTGTACGGCAAATGCCATCCGTAAGGGTGGATAGAAAGTTTAAACTATATTGGCTACTTTTACCCTTTCATTTTATAATCAATGAAAGCGCCGCGTCGTTAACAAAAAGTCCGAGTAATTCGGATAAATTTATAAATAGTAATAACCAAACTCGACGTACCTATATTAGCGTGCCAGCCTTCAATTTGCTCGTTAAACATCAAGTTTTAACTTCCGGTCACGCTAACCAAATATCAATAAGTAAACATAGTTATGATTACATGTCTGCATGCATCCCGGCTCGTAATCGAGATTTGATTTAAAATAGCTATAACTGTAAAACTTTTCCAATTTCATCAGGCGCCGCTCTTGTAATAGCCCATCAATTTTTGATTACTTTCTATCTCTCATCGTAGTCATTACATAATGTTTGTTATTTTCCCTTATTGTTTCAAGTTATGATGTTATTGAAGTCTGTCATGCATCGACCCCGTCAATTTAAATTATGTACGTTTCAGCATAAAAAAATTTAATTAAAACTCGTACGAATAAATCGCTTAAACTGTAAATCAAACCAAAAAGAAATAAAAACTTTAAAATAAGGACAAAAATTTAACGCAAAAAAAGTTTTAATAATTTTTGAATTAAAGTAGCGAAAGCAGCACCGTATCTACAAAATTTCTAGAGTAAAAAAAAATACCAAAGAAATAATTCTACAAAAAAAAAGTTATTAAAATAGTTTTCTTTAATCATTATCCTTAGTTAGATAATTACAATAAAATCGTTTAATAAAGAAAATGTTTGGAACGTAAACAGCTAAAATAAGAAAGACAAAAATGAACTAAAAAGTTATATATACTTATCATCGATTATTTTCAACACAAGACCAAATGATTAATTGTAATTAAAAAACGTAATTAACCCTTAACTTGGCAAAACAAAAAACTTAAGATTTTTTTAAGTAAAACTCAGTTAAATATTGAGTTATTATCCTAGAAAAAATATTAAAAAAAATTATGTTGTCTTGTTTTTTGAAAGAAATGTGTTTTGACAAATGCTGGGTATATCTCAAGGGTAGTTGGGCTTACGAATGTATCTCTCAGTACACTATGCAACATATCACAAAATAGAAATTTTTTTTGAGGTAATGTAACGTTATAGTGTACGATTATGAAATAAATAAAAACAATTTTTATCTTGTAACAAATGCAGTATTTGATTACATTTTTGGCATAATATATAAGTCTGTCATAATTTACATCTACCTTTTTTTTGGGAATTATATCGGCATTATTTCTCTTGTAAAGAATCCAAGCATTGTTGAGAAACAATAGACAGATACTCTCGATGGCCTTTTTAATTCCGTACGATAGGACCACTAGCATGTCCGGAAGGTGATATCTCAACGCGTCGGAGAGTGATTCTCGGTGTGCTGCTTATAACTCAATTAAAAAAGCGTCAAAACGGTAAAAGTATTCAATACATACCCCAATTACATCTGTCGAACACTGAAGGTAAAAAAGTTGCAAAACACAATTATAACAACGAATATATGTATTCCGACGATAGTGAAAGAGGTTAAAACGTCTAAAATTAAGCAAATAGATAACAATTCAGAGTTTGTCAACAAATATTATAGTTAATACTAATGATGTAAACTCCTGACATTAAGCAACACTTCGTACATACAAATCAAATGGCTTAACGTTACGTTCAAAAGTAGTTAATATGTACGTCCAGTCCTGCGCGCATATGACTGACCTCAAAACAAAAAAAATTATATATAAGAAGCAAAGTATCTATAATTATGCGTTTCCAAATATGCAATTAGCTAATGGCACATCCAACACTTTCTAAAATTTCTGTAAATTAAATGCGCTAAGATTTTCCGAATTTAATGAAGATATTTCAGCACTCTCTAGTTTATCGTAATGCTGTTCGAGATCGAAACGATGGTTTCAATGTCCCAATCGCGTCAGAATATGCATCTGAGACAGTTCTCAATAATTCGTGCGTGCCTTATTAGTAGGTCATAAAAATTTTCCAAAGTAACAAAACATATGTAGGTATCTAAAGTTACTACGACAACAAAAAATCAAATTGCGTTGTAAAATGAAAATGCATTTCTCACAACAACCACATCCGAAACCGCAATTTATTTATTCAAAATCAGCGTGGACGATTTAAGATACTTAAAATTTGCACACGCCTGAGCATGACATTAACACTCGCGTGTAATTTCTTTACAGTACAAAACGGAAGTTTCTTTATTGACCTTCAGTGTGTAAAATGACGTATCACAGAGCATAATTCCTAAAGTACGAAAACCATACCAAAATATTTTTTAAATAACAAACTGCCTGTTTCTTTTTAATTTGCTTCTCATACTAATTTATATACAATTCCAATAAGAGATGCTTTTACGCAGTTACTTACGACAGTAATACATGTAGTATCCGATCATTTAACATGAAATTTTATTTCTATTGCATACTACTCGAGAAAAATATTTTCCTTTTTTCTTGAGTTGTTTATCTGAATCTATTCTTAATTCGACTCCACGAATCCTATTTTTAAGTATGCTTCTTGCAAAGAACTAAAAACTAAAACAATTTTAGCGCCTACTTCTAAGTTTTCTTTATTTTTGGTAAAATCGTAGACACAAAAGGTATCTGCTTTACCGTAGATAAAAAAATCCCCATTTTCGTGGCTTATTTTTTACGTGCTGTTTTTGATTTCCAATGTTTTGCTTTTATAAGGCACTATCATTTCGTCGATGCTAAATCTGGTTTCGTGTTCCACTTTCAAGCAGGTATCTCAAATTTTCTGGATTATTGGTCGCACTTTGTAGTATCCCCATCGATCAGTGTGTTATATTTGCTATTGCTATTGCTGCTGTGATTAAAAACCTGTATAAGATGGGATAGATACCATACCCATAAGAACATTGATTCCAATAAAGTCTTCTGAAGATACATTGATTGACTTTCCAGTCATTTGAGTCGAATACAAATTTGTTTTGGTTACGATCATGTGGAATATATCTTCAAAAAAAAAAACAATGAAAAAGAAGCGAAGCTTATGTCGCTTACTTTTTGCTCTTGGTTTGCAGTTTCTGTTACTTTTGCTATTTTAATTTTTTTTGCTTTTGAACATTGCTTTTTGATTTTATTTCGTTGTTTATTTTAATGTTTTGTGTGTGTTTTGAAAATTGCTCGAGTTAATCTGCTGTCTAGCATATAAAACAGTTAAAAAAAGTTAAAAAAAAATTATGAAGCCAAAAAAAACACTTCATAGGTTTTGGACTAAAACGGTTCAAGATGCTCATCAGAAGTTTTTTTTAGTTTTATTTTTATGTCTCAATTCTGTTTTCTCATCATTACCACTCTGTTTTTTTCTTTATTTGTACTTGTAGCCAATAGTGTTTTATTTATAACACTTCATAGGCTTTGGACTAAACCGGTCTAGATTGCCCATCAGAAGATTTATCACTAAGAGAACAAAAAAACTAATTAAACGGGGTAAAAACTAAAATGAGCTGTTAAATTTTTACACACGCTAAAACGTTTCATTGCCATAAAAACTAAAAACAATCCTAACGGTAAGATGTGCCCAAAAAAAGGAAAAAAAAATTTTTTTCGTAAACTATGCAAACATCAAGTTTTTGTAGATGCTAGAATTTGATATTAGAAGATGAAACTCACTCTAAACCGGCTTTTTTGGAGCTCTTTGGCAGCGGGAGAACACTCTACTGCATTTCCACAAATGCATTGACAGACTTATGGCTTTATATTCATAAATGATGATGGTAACAAGAGTGAAATGCGCTGGCAGAGCTATTTTATAGTATAAACTTACTATGTATGAAGAACAGTATGTACATGGCTATAGAGATGGAAACGTTGAAAAATGATTTTATACCCGCGTAATACAAATAAATTTTGAATAAACAAAAAGATTCAGTTTTTAACGTTTTCGTTTCTATAGCTATTTACATGCTATTATTCATGCATAGTCAATTTATACTATGAGATGGCTCTGCTATCGCATTTCACTCATGTCACCAACATTATTTATTAATATAAAGCTATAGGTCTGTCAATGGATTTGTGAAAGCACAATAGAGTGTTCTCTCACTGCGGAAGAGCCCCAAAAAAAGCAAAGCGGCCGCCCAGTGATTCAGTCTGATGGAATTTTAACATTTGCATTTATATTGAGAGAAAAGAAATCTACGCAGACGGCCGAATTAAAAATTTTAAAAACGTTATTTGCTTTATTTTCTTTATCAGTAAAAAAATTCTATTAAAAACAACTACACATTCAAAACGAAAAAATGACAGTTTTTGTGTGCAACAAAAATCACGTAATTAATACCGCATAAATACACGCTGCTAAAAATAAGTTTTTTTACTCATTTTTGGCCTGTACTCCCATTAATAATGAAAATAACAAGATGACCAATGCAGATATTTGAAGTAAAAGCAAGAACTAAAGATCCTGTGAGTTTTACATTCTTATCTCGCAGTTGACATGTTTATATTCTATTTTCAACTGCGTGTATTGAGTGGTATTGACTCAGTAAATTTTTGTTGTGCATACAAAAACTATTATAGTTTCCTTTTAAAATTTCGCCTTAAATGTATGGTATTTCTAATAGAAGAAATTTTACAATTAAAAAGAATAAAGCATAAAAATTATGTTTTTTAAATGTTTTAATTTGGTCGGGTACAAATGGGCGCTTATAAAAATTAAATGTGCGTGGATTTATTTTTTTGGGATTATAAAGAAAACTTTGACCACAATCTATAATAGGTTAACAACGGTCGCTGTCGGCCAAAAACGTCACTGATGTCTTTTGTTGAAGTACTTCTTTTCTCTTGCTGATTGAACTGTATTAAATTGCATGTAACATGTCTTTGAAATGATAACTGATTACAATTATTATTTTCTAATTTGTATATTTGCCGACCACTAAGCAATAGATGTACCTCCGGCGGTAATTATAATGCAAAACATGTCTACTGAGGGTCCCGACTAAGCACTACATAAGGTAGAGAAATGCTGAAGGGTGTACAACCACTATCTACAAGCAAACTGACATACTGGCCGACCGACTTTACTAAACAACCAGACTTGCTCGATCCCTGTTTCGTTAAAAACGTAAATAAAAGCCTTCTAAACTTCTAAAGTTTCTGTTTTGACTTTCCAACTGACCAATTACCCCTAATAACACTGGACACAACAGCTTTATTCAAAGAGAAGGCACGCACACTAATCAACAAAAGGACGGGTTGAACTCTTTTCCCAAACCCTAAATACAAACATTCCACAAAAATCCCCACAAGACTTAGAAGATGCAGTATTACATTTTACACAGGTTATACAAACAACCGCTTGTCAGGCCACACCTCACTTGGACAACCAACATCACTGCAACAAAATGCCTTCCTATTATCGTCAAGCGCAAAATCGCAGAAAAAAAATTATGCAGGAGGTGACCGACAACGCGGCACCCAAATGACAAAAGTGCCCGAAATCAAGCTACCGCTAAACTTAAAACTCTCCTGTCCGACCTTTGCAATCAAAACAATATTTAAAAGACTTGCCGCCACTTGAGACAGACGACTACTCTATCTGCAAAGCCACCTAATACCTAAAGTGTCCACAACAACATAATGCACCTATCCGCACTTCCAACAACTTCTGCGCAAAAAACGACAGAGAGAAAGCGCAGTTCAATTTCCGACAGAGTCAGATACTAATGACAAAATCCAAAACTTTTTAGAAACCCCGTCTCAAAGGAGCTTCCCAATCAAACCCTTCAAAATCACCCAGGTAGAAACCACCATTTATACAAACCTAAATCCGAAAAAGCATCGGATCAATACTTCATTACTGACCATATCCTTAAACAGCTGCTCCAACTTTTAATCATCCTCTTTAATATCGCATTTCGTCTTCGTCATTTTCCTGACACATGAAAAGTAGCAATTACAATCCTAATCCCAAAACCAGAAAAACCTCTAGATCAAACTGTCCTACCATCATGCTTCCTGTGCTATCAAAAATGTTTAAATACATGCTCGTCGAAAAACTTACTATAATCTTACCGGACAACCATAACCCATCATCAATTTGGATTTAGAACACAATATGCTATAATTAAGCAACTTCACAGGGTAGTAACCCCTATTATTTAAAACTTCCAAGAGCGAAAATACTATGTTGTAACATTTCTCGATGTCCAACAGGCCTTTGATAAAGTATGGCATGCAAAACTCTTTTTTAAAATTAAGACACTCTTAATACCAGACTATTTTTAAATCTTTAAGTCCTACTTTTCGAATAGACAATTCATTGTCAGGCATGGCAGTGCGCTAACAAACTCGTACTCTGCAATTCAGGAGTTCCCCATGGTAGTGTACTGGGCCCAATATTGTATTTAATCTTTACGATGGACCTTCCGACAACCCCAGATACTATGATTGCTACATTTGCTGATGACACGATCGTACTTACATAGTACACTGGCCTGGTTCAGGCCTCCCAGCAGCTACAAACACACCTTGATAAAATACAACAATGGTGCATCAAATGGCATATACAAATCAATAAAACCAAATCAATGCTAGTAACTTACCTGTTAAAAAGAAGAACCTGCTCACTCGTGACATTTAATAACCACCAAGTCTCTCAGGCGGATAGCGCAAAGTATCTTGGCATTTACTTGGATAAAAAGTTAACTTAGAAAACCCATATATGAACCAAGCGCAAACAACTTGGATTAAAGCTTTAGAAAATGTACTGGTGCAATTCTCAGCTTTCGCTTGAAAGCAAATTACTACTATATAAAGCTATATTAAAACCTGTTTGGACTTACGGCATCCTAGTCTGGGGCATTACTAGTACATCTAGCATCAAAATTAACGACGAAATTATAGTGCGCCGCATAGTGTTTGCATCAATGCTCATCCCAACATCTTAGTGAAGGGATTACTAGATTATGACAATGAAGTACAACCGCGATTAAAAAATTTTAAACCGTCAGACCTACTCAACCGGTTTGAGAAATAGTAGTTGATAGTTTCACTTATACCGTCGAGATTGTGTTTATGTCAAAGTAGTCTAAGATAATATAGGAATGTAATTAATGGATGCAACTCTTGCGTGACTTATATTTAATTCTGTGTATGTTAAACCATCTAATGAATGTCACATCAAGATAGCTTGTAAAAACTGGTACATAAAAAAAACATTTTAACTTTGGCTTATTCTATCAATAGTAAGAGGCGGCATTTGTATTGTGTAATTAAGCTTCTACAGAGTGATATCAAAAGCGTCTTACATGTAAGACGTTGGTCATATTTGGGTTAATCCCAGAATAGTATAAACAACGCAAAATTCCGGTACGCATTATGTACTTCAGTGTCTTTCTAAACTGCAAACTGCAATAGTAGCTAAAGACTGGTCCACTTACAATATCATCAAGACATAACAACAAACAAGATACATACAAAACACATACAAAGATTATTTCCGTATACTAGGTTATAAATCTATCTTGGCTAGAGATTTCAACGGTAAACATACTCACTGGAGTTCTAAACTTAGAAATTCCGTAACCAGTTTGGGAGTATTATCTTTGTCCACTGGCAAATCTACACACTACCTTACGGATCCTAGATAACAGCCGGACCTGCTAGACTTGTGCTATATAAAAAAAATAAACAAAAATTTCTTAATGTTAATTCCTGCCTTGACCTCCCTACAGATTACTCTCCGATTATAGTAACTTTGAGCTTTACTGTAATACCTAAAAAAAAGTTTACAAATAGAAATACAAAGTGAGAACGTTTCGCATCTTTACAAGTAAATATTGCACTAAAAACAACCACTAATTTAGATGAAGCAGTACAACATTTGAATTAAGTTGTTTAAGAAACAACACATCAGCCCGGTATATTGTTTAATTATACTCAAACACATAAATGCAAGAAAAACGGAGATTATAAAAAACCTACCAGATAATACGACATCCAGACGACAGAAGAGCCTTAAATCATGTCGTGCCGTACAGCCGGGTGTCAGAAGTCCTGAAGCATCTCCACGATAGTGCATCAATAGGACACTTTGGCATAAAGAAGACATTGGGGAAAGTCCGAGAAAAATTCTACTGAGTGAACTGCAAAGAGGACGTCATGAAATGGTGCCGTAAGTGCACGGTTTGCGCATCAGGAGAGCAATACAACGTAGGAAGCCCTTTAGAAAGAGTAGCGACTGACATTGCAGGGCCATTCCCAAAATCTGATTTGTGAAACAAATACATCCTAGTGGCGATAGATATTTCACAAAATGGACGGAGGCTTACGCCATACCCAATCAAAGAGCAGCTACAGTCGCAGACGTATTAGTAAAAGAGTTTTTCTTCTTCAAGGCCGCAACTTTGAGTCTGGGCTGTTTCAAAAAGCTTGCAGACTGTTGGAAATTAAAAAAACTAGGACGACGCCTCTCCATCCTCAATCTAATAGCATGGTTAAGCGGATGAATCGAACAATGGGAAAATATTTAGCCAAAGTAGTGTCCGAACACCAAAAACACTGGGATCAGCACTTGCACCTTTTTCTAATGGCATACCGATCATCCGTTCACAAAAACATAGGCCAAACATCATCCTGTGTCATGCTCGGTCGCGAAATACGACTGCCATGCGACTTCCAATATGGACAAAGACCGGAAGAAGAAGTTGCTGGAGAAGACTGCGTCAACAAACTAATCAAGAGGTTAAGCGGAGTACACGAGGCACTCCGTAAAAACACACAAATTTACAGCGACAGAATGAAGTCAAGGCACAAAATGGTGGGTTTCAACCTGGCGACATGGTGTGGTTGTATAATCCCTAAAGAAGGCGTGGTTTGTCGCTGAAGCTGCAGAGGCAGTGGGAGGGCCCTTATGAAGTCTTGCAGCGTATTAATGACGTTATATATATATATAACATTTAAAAACCACCCAGAAGCAAGGCAAAAGTGGTCCACATCGATCGTTTAGTCCCGTTTGTTGGCGATAATAACATCACGCAGGTTCAAGTCCAAGCCAGAGTAATAACTAGCAAAACCAGAAATCAAGTCAAAGAAATGGACTTGGATAAGTTTATGACCATTAACGGAGGTTCTGGAAAGGCTAGGTTTGGAGTTACAATCGAGAAACAACAAGACCTGTTCCAAACACGAAAGGATTACGCCATCGCACATTGCGTGAGCGAAAATCTTGACATGCCCCAGAGGAGTTGCAGTTTGGACAGCTAGATGAACTACGAAGCCAGCAACCGGCGCCGGCGGTCGGAAAAGTTTTAAAACTACGTCGTGATAGACCCTTTGTTTTCTATCTGGTCACCAAGAAGTACTCACATACAAACCCGTTATACGAACATCTGTGGCGAGCATTATGGAATCCCAAGAGAGAAATAGAGTTCCACAATATTAAGAAATTGTCAGTACCCAAGCTTGGTTGTGGCTTAGATCAACTGAATTAGAGGACAGTTCGAAACATGTTAGAGGTCGTCTTTCGAGGAAGTGTTGGTCTGCAGTTACCAACCAAGGAAAACATCGGGTCAGTCCATTGACTGCTAGTTTTATGGTTAAGAAAGTTGCCAAAATGGAGAAAGCTTGTTGCTATCGCCACGATTCTTTTTACAGGTGTCACATCCAGTTTCCTGTTTTGGGACAGAACAGTCTTAAAAAAAGGACAGTGAAACGTTCAGCTTCAAAAGCGTTCAATAATTTGTTATCAACAACTAAAACGTTTGCAAAGGATGTAGAAAATTCTCGAGAATATAACAGAAATGTATGTATAAGCGGTTTAAACAAGTCATAGGTTAGTTATTCGAATTCGGAAGTGTTAAGGAGATGTTTAAATAAATAAGTGATTAACGCGTGTTTAAGATAAATATAACGAATTATAAACGTACACGTATTTAATGGAAACAAGTGTTAAATTGAAATTATCTGCGGGCATTATCTTTCGAGTGATTGTACTATATAAATTAGTGTGTTTTTCTTAAACATTGATAAATTTAATTAGTTCTTGTAGCTATAAACGTGTAAATATTTTGTCTATAAATAAATGAGTTTTAAAATTCGTTACAATAGCTACAGTAAACAAGTTTTGCTGCAGTCCATTTGAAGTAACTATAGTTTTGTTAGTTACTTTTGTATTATTTGTTTGAAATATGATTTATTCTTACCAAAAACACAATCTGTGTGAATTCGTTTCATTTCAACGCATTATAATAATTTGATTTACAAAAATATAAAACAAATATGAGAGGTGATATTTTATGCAATAAATAATCGAGCGACCCGATTTAATTTGACTAATTGGTATCGATTTAATTTGTAATTGCCTATAATATTTGTTTGATAAATCTTTAAATTCCCACCACAGCAACAAATCGATTTAGAAAAAAAGAACCGTATTAAATAACCACTTTCAGAAAGTTAGAAAAACCTAAAATGTTCACGTAAATTTCATAAGTTATTATTTCGAAGATTGGAAAACTTCGACAGTTGAAATTTTCCAGCATGAATTTAAAGTCAGATTTCGAATGCATAAAACATTTTCAGAATATATAAATGGTATTTTGAAGTTTGAAATGTTTTATTTTATTATTAGTGGGGGCGAAACGTAGGGATACGATGGAACGTGTAGACACTCGCACATATTCCAAACAGAAACGTACACCATCGCAAACAAATCAGCTTTGCAAACATGTTAATACGCTGCAGTGAGTATGAATCATGAGTTTCTATGTTACATTATTAAATTCGAGTTTCACGGTGTTTGCCATGAAGGATCATATATGCATACTGTCCCTAAACAGTTCCTAGTAGACTTTTTGTTCCCTAAGGGGTTTCCCCTTCGTGTTAACAGTACACAACATTGACACTGAGATTTGTACGAGTTTTCTAGGCCATGAGCTTCTTAACTTACGATTAAAACAAGTTTTCCAACTAGTCGGTTACTTACCATCAATTTCTTATACTTTGTGTTTTAATTTAAGAATCTACAAAAATTGCTTAATTAGAGATCAAATTTTAACAGAAAATATAATGTTAAAACAACACATAAATGTTATCAACGTATCAGCGAGCGTTAAATGTATAAGAGGAAAAATAATCTTTAACTATAGAAATTAAAAAAATCTACCACACCAAACAAACAGTAACAAGAAAAACAGGAAATGTCAAAAACCAAAAAAGTTTTTAATTCTTGAAAATTCTGTAATTTATTAAGAAATTGTGTCGTATAAAAAATATCAATAAACTCGAAAATTATTTTTGTAAAGCCATAGATTTCTTAACTTACTCTTAAAACTAATACCGTATATGGAATTTTTAATCGTTTCTATGATAAAAACACGTATGTCACTCCGATCAAATTTGATTTAGATTTTATTTTACAAAAATATTATCAAAAGTTGTAATTGTAAAGTTAAAACAATATACATTTTATTCTATTATTGAATTATTTAGTATAAGATCTTACCTTGAGTCATTACGTCAAAGTGAATCTGAAAGCAAAAACATAAAAATAAATAAGTTGTTATTTAATGGTAAAACAAAAACTAAGGTATATAAACATGTCTTTTACAAAATACATAATAATGTTTATTTGGAACAGTATACAATTTTAATTTGATTTATTAATAATAATTATTAATTTACTTATTATATCATGAATGTGTCAAAATAAACAATCTTATTCTAATTCACAAAAGTAAGCGTTTACTTGTGTGTGAATTTTCGCTTAGTCTAATAGAATGGCACTGAATATTTATGGTTAACTAATTGATGGAAAAACATATACTCTTACAAAATTACGAAAACTTAAACTAGATACTACTTTAAATACTTCGAGATAAAACATTTCAGAATTCCAATTTTTTCTTGCAACATCCACGTTTTAATATTGTTTATATATTTTTTCATTGGTATACTATTTCTTAGCTGCATCGGTATCTGATTAAAAATGCGTGGTCCTAGGAATTGAATTGACGTTTGACCCATTTTCTTATTTGCGTTTGTTATTATAAGGTTTTCGTTTGCTTTAATCCTAGTATCGTGATTGTGACTTATAATTTTTGTTGTTTTTTTGTTCTTAAATTGGTATAGGTATGAGTAATTTGTAAACATATATTTCTCTAATAGCAAGCATTTTTGTTTCATAATACAACATCTCAGTAGGATATCTATATACTTTGTTAAAAAGAATTTTGAGAAAACGCTTTTGAATTACTTCCAACTTTCTGAGATGCGTACTGGCTACTGTCCCCCATGCTAAGATTTTGTATTGAAGATGAGGGTATACTAATCTATAGTACACATTCTTTAGGTTTGATTGACTTAAGATTGGTTTTAAAGTTTTGAATTTGACTAAGATTCCTCTAAGCTTTTTAATAAGGATATTAATATGCAAATTCCATTTCAAGTGGACATCTATTTGAATTCCTAAGTACTTTAAATTTGTACATGGTTCTATTTGTATTTTATCTATAGCTGACACCCTGATTTCTAGTTTTTTAAATGTTAGTGTATGGTAATTATGACATAAAAATGGAATATGTTTGGTTTTATTAAAGTTAATTGTTAATAGTTTGCTATCAAACCAATTTTTGATTTCCAATAGGTCATTCTCTGCTTTTTGTTTGAGATTACTCCAGGTATTGTCTTTGTATAATATAGCTGTGTCATCAGCAAACGATATGATTTTTCCTGTCGATTTTAGACAAAAGAGCTCATTTATATATATTAAAAAGAGCACTGGACCTAAGACCGTACCTTGTGGTACTCTACATTCTACTATACCCTCTTCGCTTAAAGTACTTCCCACTTTTACATACTGTGGTCTGTCACTTAAATAACTTTCAAATAATTCATTAATTTTTCCTCTTATTCCAACATTATTAAGGTTTATTAATAGTTCTTGATGATTAACTGTGTCAAACGCTTTAGCCAAGTCAATAAATACACACAATGTTTTAAAATCGGAGTCAAGGTTGCTTTGGATTTCCGTTAGAAGTTGTATTATTGCATTTTGTGTAGATTTCCCTTCTTGAAAGCCATATTGATATGGTGATATAATTTTATATTTATTAAGAAAACTTAACATACGGTTTTTTAGTAACTTTTCAAAGATCTTTGCTACGCTTGAAATTAGTGAAATAGGTCTGTAGTTTTCTGTAACCTCTTTGTTTCCGTTTTTATATATTGGCTTGATAACTGCCATTTTGAATACTTTTGGGCAAATAGCAGTTTCAAATACTTTATTCATTACTATGGCAATCGGATTAGCTAAGATTTTCCTATGTTCTATCAAAATTTCATTTTCATCTGTTGGTACAATAAAGAACGTATAGTCTGTAAAATTTAACATTTTCAGTTTTGAATGGGATTATTCATTCAAAACTTGTTTGTAAAATTTTTAAATGTGTTTAAGAAAGCGCATGGTTGCTTTATTTGGTATTTCTTTCTAACCTAATGGTTGTTATGACGAATACTTTCAAACGTGTAGTGTAATTCTTAATTCGGATAACTAATGTACGTGCTCGCTTTACTTGATGAAATCCTACATGTAAGAAGGAAACGGCAATAGTGTATATATGTCGGTGTTAAATAAAGCGCTAATCCGAAACTGAAAATGTTAAATTTTACAGACTATATTTTGGTTTATCTTTATAGTGTTTTTGTTGAGTGTTTGGGGCTTCTGTATCTTATTTGCTAAAGTTTTACCAACGTTAATATAATGTTTATTGAATGCATCTGCAATTTCTTTTTCTGTGGTTACTGTGATGCCTAAATTGTTACATATTTCTTTTATCTCACATTTTTTAGATTTTGTTGGAGTGAGTGCCTTTACTGTGTTCCAAATACTTCTGCTATCATTCTTGTCATTCAACATATTGTTACGTATCTATTTATTAAAAACTAATTTATTTAAACTATTAAAACTACGTTTACTTATTATAGAAATATGTATACTTTTAAATTAACCGAACTAATTAAATCTAATAATAAAAGAAACACTTACACTATAATTTATGTATAACACTTAAGATAAGATAAGATAACGTCTTCGGATTTGTTTACACTATTTATCACATACACGATTATTCTCGATTCGGTGTACACTGTTATTTATGTAAAACGTCGCGCGTGCTAATCACTTATTTATCTTCACCTTAATTATCTTCTTAATACAGCTGCATTCGCGTTTCGACAATAACTGACCTACGATTTCCATCTTCGGGTTTTATAGACATCAGCGAATTTTTCTCGATCGTTCCTCACTTTTCGCTATATTTTCTAGAAACTAGATAACAGTTCTAGAAGGCTCTTGCATTTGCAAGTAATTTCTCGGACGTTTCACTGCCCCCTTCTTAGGACTGTTCTGTCCCAGAACAGGAGACTGGATGCGACACCGGTAAAAGGGATCGTGGCGATAGCGGCAGCTTCCTCCATTTCGGCAACTTCCTTGACCATAAAAGTAACAGTCAATGGACTTTTCCTGACCCAATACTCTCCTCGGTTGGTAACTACAGACCAACACTTGAACGCCTGTTCCTCGGAAGACGACCTCCAACATGTTTCGAACTGTCCTCCAATTCAATTGGTCTAAGCCACAACCAAGCTTGGGTACTGCCAATTTCTTAACATGATGGAACTCCATTTGTCTCTTGAGACTCCATAATGTTCGCCACAGATCTTCGTATAACGGCTTGACACGTGAGTATTTCTTGGTGACCAGATAGAAAACGAAGCGTCCGTCACCACGTAGTCCTAAAACCTTTCCGACTGCCGGTTGCTGTCTTCGTAATCCATCTAGCTGTCCAAACTTCTTTTTAAACACGACTGCAACCCCTTTGGACATGTCAAGCTCCTCGCTCACGCAATGTGCGATGGCGTAATCTTTTTGTGTCTGGAACAGGTCTTGTTGTTCCTCGGTGGTAACTCCGAACCTAGCTTTTCCAGAACCTCCGTATAAATTCATAAACTTTTCGAACTCCATTTCTTCGATTGGATTCCTGGTTCTGCTACTTATTACTCTGGTTCGGACCTGAACTTGCGGATTGTGGTTATCGCCAGCAAACGGGGCTAGACGATCGACGTGGACCACTTTTGGCTTGCCTCTGGGCGGTTTTCGGATGCGGTATATAACGTCGTTAATACGCTGCACGACTTCATAGGGGCCCTCCCATTGCCTTTGCAGCTTCGGCGACAAACCACGTCTCCTTTGAGGGTTATATAACCAAACCATATCGCCAGGTCGAAACCCACCATTTTGCGCCTTGACGTCATATCTTGTTTTCATCCTGTCGCTGGCAATTTGTGTGTTTTTACGAACCTCTTCATGTACTTCGTCTAGCCTCTTTGCCAGCTTGCTGACGTAATCTTCTCCAGCGACTTCTTCTTCCGGTCTTCGTCCAAATTGAAGATCGCATGGTAATCTTATCTCACGACCGAGCATGACACAGGATGGTGTTTGGCCTGTGCTTTCGTGAACGGATGATCGGTACGCCATTAAGAAGAGGTGCAAGTACTGATCCCAGTCTCTTTGATGTTCGGACACTACCTTGGCTAAGTACTTGCCCATTGTTCGATTCATCCGTTCAACCATGCCATCAGACTGAGGATGGAGAGGCGTTGTCCTAGTCTTTTTAATTCCTAACAGTCGGCAAACTTCTTGAAACAGCCCAAACTCAAAATTGCGGCCTTGATCGGAGTGTAATTCCAACGGAACTCCAAACCGGCAGAAAAACTCCTTTACTAATACGTCTGCGACTGTAGCTGCTTCCTGATTGGGTATGGCGTAAGCCTCCGTCCATTTCGTGAAATAATCCATCGCCACCAAGATGTATTTATTTCCCGAATCGGATTCTGGGAACGGCCCTGCGATGTCAATCGCAACTCTCTCAAAGGGCTTCCTACGTTGTATTGTTTCATGGGTGCTTTGCGCTTTCTCGCTGGACCATTTCCTGATGCGCAGACTGTGCATTTACGGCACCATTTCATGACGTCCTCTTTGCAGTTCATCCAGTAGAATCGTTCTCGCACTTTACCCAACGTCTTCTTAATGCCAAAGTGTCCTCCCGATGTCCCATCGTGGAGATGCTTCAACACTTCGGTCACCCTGCTCTTTGGCACTACCAGCTGTAGTCTGTTTCCCGTGCCCTCGGCACTTTCTAGGGATCGCTTAAGAAGACCGTCTTCTACTATCAAGGAGTCCCACTGCGCCCAGTACGCTTTGATATTTCTGCCCAAAGCACTCACTTCTTCCCAGGTTGGTCGTCGGCCGCTTTCTTTCCAGTCGAGGAGTTGTCTTATTTCAGGATCGTCTTCTTGTTCGCGACGTAACTGCTCAGGTTCCCACTCGTCATCAACCATAGCAGTTCTACGGACGCATTCGAGTTTTTCTTCCAGTCGCGAACAATGGCTGCAGTCCGCCGGACATGGTCTTCTGGACAAGGCATCAGCGTTCCGATGACTGCTTCCGGCACGGTGTTCTGTGTCGTAGTCATACTCTTGCAGTCTCTCGATCCATCTTGCCACTTGTCCTTCTGGGTTACGGAACTGCAGTAGCCATTTTAAAGCGGCGTGGTCTGTTCTCAGTAAAAATTTTCGTCCATACAAATACTTGTAGAAATGTTCGATGGACTTAACGACTGCTAACAGCTCCCTCCTAGTCACGCAATAATTCCTTTCTGGCCTGGACAAAACCTTGCTAAAATACGCGATAACCTTTTCTTGTCCATCTTGAATCTGCGAAAGGACCGCGCCTATGGCCAGATTGCTTGCGTCCGTATCCAAAACAAACTTTCCATCTTCTCTTGGATAACTCAAAATCGGCGAAGTGACTAGGGCCTGTTTTAGTTTATTAAAAGAATTTTCGCAGTCTTCATTCCATCTAAATTCTGCTTTTTCTTCGGTTAGTTTTGTCAATGGTTTGGCAATATTGGCAAATCCGGGGACAAATCTTCTATAATAAGTACACAACCCAAGGAAACTTCGGACCTGATGTTTGTCGATCGGTCTTGGCCATGCTTGCACTGCTCGGATTTTGTCTGGGTCAGCCCTTACTCCATCTCTAGATACGACGTGGCCAAGGTATTGGACTTCCTTCTTAAATACGTGGCACTTCTTTGGGCTCAGTTTGAGGTTAGCCCCACGTAATCGCTGGAACACTTCCTTCAAGTTGCTCAAGTGTTCTTCAAACGACCTTCCAACCACGATCACGTCGTCCAGGTAAACCAAGCACGTCTTCCAAGACAATCCGCGCAAGATGGTCTCCATCAAACGCTCGAACGTTGCAGGAGCGTTACACAGGCCGAAGGGCATTACAGTGAACTGCCACAAACCAGTTCCGATCGTAAAGCTGTTTTTCACGATCCTTGGGTTCCTAATTCTACCTGCCAGTATCCACTCTTTAAATCTAACGTAGAAAACCACTGGGATCCTGACAGGGTGTCTAGCGTATCGTCAATCCTGGGTAAAGGGTAGCTGTCCTTTTTGGTCACGTCGTTTAGCTGCCTGTAGTCTACGCAAAACCTCGTTGATCCATCCTTCTTCTTCACGAGTACCACTGGGGATGCCCATGGACTACTTGAAGGTTCAATCACGCCTTCTCTCTCCATATCCGTAATTATTTGTTCGGCTTCTTCTCTTTTCGCCAAAGGAAGTCTGCGTGGATGTTGTCGTATCGGTCGAGCGTCTCCGGTATTAATTTTGTGTTTCACCACGTTAGTTCTTCCTTTGGAACCACTCTCCAGCGCGAACACATCTTGGTACTCTTGGATCAACACTTTAACTTTAGCCAGCTGGTCTTGGCTGAGGTTTTGGCATTTGGTGGTAAGAGTGTCCAATAGATGTTGTGGACACTTCTTCGGCGGCGTATCTTCGTTCGTCTTCACGCATCTCACAATTTGTGATACTGGCGTGCATTGGCCTACCACGGTCTTCTTTTTCAACGTTACAGGATCTGAGTTGATGTTTAAGATCCTTACTGGCATCGTCTTCTTTACTCGTACTAAGGTTCTGGCAACGAGTAGTCCCTTTTCAACTAAACCGCCTTCCATTGGTTCAATCGCGCGTATGTAGCCTTCCCGGAGATTTCCATCCAGGCGTGCCATCACCACACTTTCCGTCCTTGCAGGCAGAATCACGTCTTCACTCAACAAGACTCGCACGGCTGCCTTCTCTGACGAATGAAAAGGAATTTCTTCATTGTCGATCTTCAGGACATCGTTCTTCATATCCAAATGGAACCCATACTTCTTTATCACGTCCATTCCCAGGATAACTTCTTCCGTGATGTCGGCTACCAGTACTTGATGGTCGAGTACTCCATTTCCCAAACCAATGGTTACTTTGACTTGTCCGTGAGTAGGTATTTCGTCGCCCGTCGCCGTTCGAAGTCGTACTGTTACTGGTGATGTTCTCTCGTTTTCCAATAACATGTCTGGACGAATGATGGTCTTCGTCGCTCCCGTGTCAACCAGTAACTGGACGCTTCTCCCATTGATCTTGCCATCGAGATAAATGCTATGCAATTGCTCCCTAGGCGATGCCATTTGGATGGTAATCTCCGGGGTCTGACTAGATGAGATTACTTTTTGTCTCTTTCGCTCGCCACGTTCCAAATTTTCGAGGGCTCTTCTAGTCCTCTTCTTAGGTTTGGTACGATGCCGTCGTACATGGCCTATTTCATCGCAGTTCAAAGCTGTCACTCCTCTTTCCCGAAGTATTCGTCGCGCTATCTCCTCGATGCTTTCCAGTGTCTGCGCGGGTACTTCTGTAGCACAGCAGAGTCTATGACCATCTCGTTGCGATGCTTGTTTTGCTGCTTCAAACTCCAAAGCATGCACCAAAGCGTCATCCAATGTCTTCGGTCGAGCTAACCGGAGAGTCTGCTGTGTTTCGCTGTCTCGGAGGCCATCTACGAAAGTTTGAATAGCCAACTGCTCCAAGAAGGTATCTGGTGCTGTAGGATACGCAAGCCGTGTTAATCTAGCGATGTCAGCCTCAAACTCTTGAAGACTTTCGGCAGCTTTTTGAACCCGATTTTTAATTTGAGCCTGGTATACTTGTTGAAGGTGAGCATCCCCATATCTCATTTCTAATCGTGATATTAAGAGTTCGTAATTTTCTTGCAGGTGGTCCGGAACAGTTTGTAAAATTCCAAGCGCTTCTCCACGTAAGGACACTATTAAAGACGTCGCTTTCTGCTTGTTGCTCCAACCATTAGCAGTAGCTGCGGCTTCAAACTGCTTGTAGTAGGTTGACCATGGAACTTTACCATCAAAATTCGGTGGTACAACTTTGAATTTGTGAGTGTTTTCTTCTCGATGGTTCATTATTAAATCTTCACTCGTGACGCTTCCTTCACCGTGACAATTCATTTGGGTCATTCTTTCTTCAAGCAGTTGCATTCTTTCTCTCAATTTTTTTTCTAGCTTGTCTTCTATGGTTCTTGAATTTTCTTTTAACTTCTCTTCTAATTTGTTTTGTACTTCTTCTATTATGTCATTCACAGAATCGCAAATTTCTTCTTTTAAGTTTAACATGTCTGCTTGGGTTTCCTCTTGAACAATTTTGATTTGATTTTCTATGCTCGTTCGTATTTCTTCTTTTAAACTTCTAGAATTTTCCTCCATTTTCTGAGAATGTTCGGAGAGTTTTTCTTCCATTTTTCTTGAATTTTCCGACAGTTTTTCTTCAATTTTCTGTGAATTTTCGCCCATTTTTCTATTCATCGACTCCTGACCATTTTTGATTGATTCAAGAAATTCAAATAGCTTTGCATCCATTTTAACTGTTTGCGAACGCGTCACCGGCATAAATTTAAATATAACACGAATATAAAGTTTTTAAATACACTACTTTTTAAAATGCAGTTTTTGTATAACACAAAATTTAATAACTATCCACTTATTAATATTAAACCACTAGTGTCCGGAAACGAATTTAATCGCGATCACGCTCTTGTTAAAAGAAAAAGTTTATTAAACACTATATTAACTTTATAAATAAACACGCTTATCGCGAATCTTAACAGATATTTACGCGATGAATGTTTTTATAACGGAAGCGATATTAGATTGCGAACCCCACACCTGACACCACTGTTACGTATCTATTTATTAAAAACTAATTTATTTAAACTATTAAAACTACGTTTACTTATTATAGAAATATGTATACTTTTAAATTAACCGAACTAATTAAATCTAATAATAAAAGAAACACTTACACTATAATTTATGTATAACACTTAAGATAAGATAAGATAACGTCTTCGGATTTGTTTACACTATTTATCACATACACGATTATTCTCGATTCGGTGTACACTGTTATTTATGTAAAACGTCGCGCGTGCTAATCACTTATTTATCTTCACCTTAATTATCTTCTTAATACAGCTGCATTCGCGTTTCGACAATAACTGACCTACGATTTCCATCTTCGGGTTTTATAGACATCAGCGAATTTTTCTCGATCGTTCCTCACTTTTCGCTATATTTTCTAGAAACTAGATAACAGTTCTAGAAGGCTCTTGCATTTGCAAGTAATTTCTCGGACGTTTCACTATCTCTAAAAAAGTTATTTTTTGCAGTTCTTATTAATGAATTTAGTCTATTTCTATATTTAGTGTACTTTGTCTTCGTATCTTCATTACAGTGTTTTTTCCAATCATTATAGAGTTGTTGTTTTATATTTATTGACTTTACAAGGCCGTTGGTTATCCATTGTTTTCTTTTTATATTTTTGTTGTTTATTATTATAGTTGTTGACAACACAAATTAAAAAATTAGTACTGAATTAGTTTTAAAATTAAAATTTTGATAATTTTTTTAATGTTCAATGATGTTTTATATTTTAAATTAATTTAAGACAATTTTTACAAAATTCTAATAATTTCTAGTAGTGTGCATGCTTCTTCAAACTTTGATTACGTTATTTAATGGTTGATTTATTGAGTTAAACAAACTTTTTAATTAAGTTATAAATCTTGCATGTGATTCGACATAAGTCAGAAACAAAAAAACATAAAAATCAGAAAGTAAAAAAAGTGTGTTTCTGAAGTTCTACAAATTAAAAAAAAATATAGTTTAACTGCACTTTTCATAGTTCTACAGATCCTCATACACATACATTAAAAAACTAAAATTGAAAAAATGTTGTGCGTATCCTGCATTACGTCTTTTTCTCTAAAGTACTAAAACCCATTAAATATAATTTTTGACAAGAGTTCTGAATGGTTCTGTTCAAGTTAAGCTTATACAATCGGCTCTTGATGATTCAAACCTTCGATAATTTGAACCTTTCTATAATTCGAAGTAATTGTTAGATTATACTAAGGTTTTGGACCGTGCCATTGTTGTAATCAAAGTTGCCAAAGTTTCGCCCATTCAAACAAGCAACCAAAATCTAACTAAAAACATCTCAAAAGTTAGGTAATCAACTTGTGAACCAAGCTAGATTCTGAACTCTGAAAAAGTAAGAAAGAAAACGATAAACTTGAAAAAGCAAACGAAAATCTAACAAAGAACTACTACAGAGTTAGGTAATCAACTTGTGAACCAAGCCAGACTCTAAACTCCATAAAAGTGACCTAAGAAGAAATAGTATTCGTGTATAAAGAAAAAAATTTGTCACAGCTGGTTAAGCTCGACTCTGATTGGGTTACGGCCGAAAGGAAAAAAGAATGGAGATTTGGCAATCACAGAAACCTTATCAAAATCTATCTTGTAAACTGTAGTAAAATTATGTTTAGCAACCGCAGACTTAAAAATATGCCTTTTTTTTATACAACGATTATGTTCTGAAATGCGAGTAATGACGAAACAATCGGTTTCACCAATGTAGACTAAACCACATAAACAAGGAATTTGGTATACACCTTGAGATGAAAGTGTAGGAAACTTGTTCTTGGGAGAAGGAAGTATCTGAGAGATTTGCCTGTCAAGTTGAATATAGGTTTAATACCATTATTACAACAAAGTTTCTCTATTTGATCTGTAACTTTGTAAATGTAGAGTAAAAAAGCCAATTTTGGATTAGATTCGGGAGTAGAAACGTCCTTAGGTAATCGAGTACGTGAATGTAGACGACGATTAATAACTGTATGAATATCTCGCTTCATATAACCATTATTCTCTAAAGTTCTAGTAAGATGACAGAGTTCTGAGTCTAGATTCTCAAGTTGGTAAATAGAAAAAGCACGATGAACCAAAAATTCAATAACAGAACGTTTCTGTGCAGGATGATGATGAGACAAAACATGAAAGTATCTATCCGTATGGGTGGGTTTGCGATAAACAGAATGGCTCAGAAATCCGTCGGGCTTACGAGTCACAAGAACTCGGAGAAATCGGAGAGAATCATTACTTTCGATTTCCATAATAAATTTGATATCTAAGTGTTGATTATTAAGATGATCAAGAAACTTGAACAATTTGAGATGACCATGAAACCATACAATACACGTGTCGTCAACATACCTAAACCAACCGTTTCAAAAGATTCCATAAAAATGTTAGCTAGAGCAGGTGATAGAGGAGAATCCTTAGCAGCACCAAAAACCTGTTCGTAAAATTTGTTATCAAATTGGAAGTACGTGGAGGATAAACACTGATCAACAAAAAGAATCAAATTCAAGTCCTAGCCACGTTGAGACGATAATAAACGAATCTTTAATAGGAACTTTAACAAAAAGTAAAGTGACATCAAAGCTCACAAGAAGATCTTGGGGTTTAAATTTTATAGTTTTTAAACGTTGAATTAAATGCTGAGAGTTAAAGATGTTTAAAGAGGTTTTATCTGTAAATTCGCAAAAAATGTTGGACAAGAATTTAGCTAGCTTGTAGGTAGGAGATTGGATAGTACTGACGATAGGTCAAAAGAGAATACCTTGTTTGTGAACTCTGGGAAGTCCGTATAGATGAAGTGGTTTAGAATCTAAAAAGGTAAATTGACGTTTAGTTTCAGGAGGTAGATTTTAAGATTTGATAATTTGGCTGATCTCACGTTTAATCCTCGAACTGGGATTACGAGTTAGAAGAGCATACGTTTTCTCGCATAAAATAGAATGGATTTTCGCAACTTAATCAATTTAGTTCAAAACAACAGTAACGTTGCCTTTGTCGACTGGAAGAACAATAATATCAGGGTTCCTACGAAAACTTTTTAGAAATTTTAGAAGATTCAAGAATTTTGCCAGTGTAAATCCGAATGGGATCTGTGGTAAGGAAAATGTCTTATAGAAGACTCGACAGCACATAAAATATCTTCTTTAGGAATACGTTTGGGAGCAACCGCAAAATTCAAACCCTTAAAGAGCACCGATTCCTGTTCTTAGGTGAGGACCAAACTAGATAAATTGACAACCGTCTTTAAGGAGTTAGTAGTGGATAAAACTTTACGATTCTTAGATTCCAATAATTAAAACTTTTTGAGATGACCTTCAGTGGTCAGTGGTATCAGACTGCTGCTAAGTAACGTTGTCAAAGAGATTCCAATCATCCGGTGATAGAGTGTTGGCCAATTCAAGATGTAGTTAAAAGAGTTGTTTCGAAATGGTTTCACGGTGATACGGTCCAAATCCGGAACACGTTCTCATCTTAGTATAGACTCCGGCCGTGAAAGACTTCGTTATTAATTCTTAGGTTTCTAAAAAATATCGATAAATCAAATAGAGTCAAGGATTTTTTGTACACTCAGTAATTCGAAGAAAAAAACTATCCGCACGTATCAAAACTTCGAGGTAATTTGAAATTCTTTCATCCAAACACTCAACAATCAAAATATGAACAAATTGAGATTTGTATACAGTACACACAAACGGTCACGTACGCAGGTTGCAATTTATTACAGTTTTATTAGTATTCGTCTTCTTGTGACATTGTTATGTTTGATTTTGTTTCAAAATGAGTCCTAAAAGGTACAAGTGCTTGTCGATTTTGTAGAAAAAGAAAATTAGTGAAACTGTAAAGAGAGGAAGCAACAAGACTGATGTGGCAAAAAAAATCAATATTCCTCTGAGTACTTTTTTAAGCATATTAAAAAAATTTAAAAAAATCTGTGCTGCACCACCGTACAATAACGTAAGAAAACAAATGACTAAAAGTAAATTTATTTGACGGAAGTCTGGCCATTTGGCTTAGACAGTGTAAGAGAAGAAAAAAAATATTAGCAAAAACTTGCTGAAAGAGCAAAATAGTTTACAACCACTCTAAGCGTCCAGAACTTTGCGGAAAGTAAAAGATAGCTTACGAATTTTAAAAAGAGAAATTCAAGGAATTGTAGTGAAAGTGGAAGTGTCGATGAAACGGTATGCTCAAATTGGCACAGCAAAATGCAAACTTCAATAAAAGATTACGGTGTCCGAAACATATTTAACGCCTCTTTTTCAAATGTTTGCCTAACAAAACTTTAATTTTCAAGGATGTAAAGTGTCACGATAAGAAGTATACAAAATAAAAGTTAACAATTTTACTTGCAGTTAACTTGAATGGTTCTGAAAAGTTGTCTTGTCGTAGGAAAAAGTATAAAACTGAGATTTTTTTAAGGAATTAAATTATTTTCTACCACTTATCGCACCAACAAAAAAGCTTGGATGAGCACAGAACTCTTCAATGAATGGTTGCTATTACTAAACACTAAACTGCAACTGTTCACAACAATGCCTCTATTTTGTTCAGTCTACAACTTCATTATCTTCCCCCGAAGAGTACTTCAAAACTACAGCCACTGGACCATTATTATTCATAATTTCAATACGTTCTGCTATGAAGATTGTGTCAGATTCCCTCATTAAAAATCATGTTATGTCAACATAACGGTGTTGACGGTTATTTTACTGATAAACAAACAAACAAACAAACAATTTTTATGTAATTTGTTTAGAGGAATGAACTACAGCCAATTGTTTGAAAAACAAATTAGATAAAAATATATAAACCAACAACTTTTATTTTTTATTCAATTGCTGAAGATGTAATATAAGAAGAAAAAGAAGCACAAATAGAAGGCGATGCCAAATATGGTGTAAATTTAGACGGATGGAGAAATTTTGATTGTTACAAAAACGAACGACAACAAAGAAAAGGACTATAACAACGACAAATCAAATTTTCCATCTCCTAAAATTATTTTCAGTTATACAGGATGTCCCATAACTGCTGGGCCGGACCCAACTTGATTTTTTGAAATGATGAATGAAATGATACAATTTTATATAAATATAATACAAAATAAAGGTCAGTTTAAGCTTTGTTATGCTTAAAACCGTTGGTTTTCGAAATTCTATGTATTTTTTCTTGCCTATAAAACGCAAAATCTAATATCCTTTCTTCTAATATCAGTTTGTTGCCACTTATTTCCAGCAAATTTTGAGATTAAGATCCATACCACATTCAGTTACATCAAGAATTACTGCTCAGGAACTTTGGGTCGCAGACGACGTTTGCACAATGGGCAACTAACAAATTTAACGAAGAAGATATTTTTAAAAACGTCTTCTTTTCTGATAAATTGATTTTCCACAAAAATGGGTTGGTTAACCGACACAATTTTCTTTATTGTGATACTGATAACCCTCGTGCTTCTCGTACAACTTCCCAATACCGTAGGTTACTGAGGCGGAACCTGAATAGAACCAGCTTCACAAATTATTAGAAGATGTCCCCTCGGCAGTAAGACAGAATATGTGGCTACAACACGACGGAGCATCGTGTCATGGTACTCAAGAAATCAGAAATTTCTTAAGCGCGAGTTTTTCGGATCGCTGGATCAAAAGAGAAGAGCCAATTAATTGACAGTTAAAAAATTCAATGATTTTTGAACGAAAGGTTTTGTGTAAAAAGTTACAATCGTAGTTCGTTTTCAGAAATTTTTGTTGGGCATTGATATTATGTGTTCACTTTACGGCTAACGTGATAAAAATGACAAACTAAGGCATCCAACAAAAATGGCAGTTATAAAACCAAATGCAAAGTTGCCAACTAAAATTATTATAAAATATACTTACGAAATATACAAAGTAACTGATAAGAAAATTCTTAACAGATAAAAGTGTTGTGGTCGACGCCATCTTGTGGTTAATGAGCCTACAAATTAGTGCTACAAGGATTGTAATATGTTGGTAGTTGGTTCTATTCATTAATATTTATGCAAAAAGTAATTGATAAGTAACTTTTCTCGGTTCAGTAAAACTGATTGAATTTAATGTTACGCATTACTTCAAGCTTTCACAGAAGCTTCAGCAGATACTAAAACATAACATAAGCCAATATCATTTTGGTGTCAACGATTTTTCAACTGTTTTTGAGTAATTTTTGTGTGCAAAATTCAAAATTGCGATTAAACTACGTATATCAGCCTATCTTTTATCTAGTTCTTGAAATACTTTTTAACATATGTACTTTTCACTATATTACTATTTTTATTGGCTCCGACTGCTAGATCAAAAAAAAACCCACTAAAATACAGAGTTCAGCATTTACTTTAAAAAGTAGTTGCACATACACTTATCACTTAAAGATTTGATTTAATAAGGCTTTCTAGCATGGAGTCTATTTGAACAGTTTCGTTGAAGACTTCAACAGTAGTCGGCCATCATGCAGCTATTCCATCGCCGTAGATATCGATCTTCCATAGTTTTAATTCTTAGATATAACCTTTTTCCCTGCTCTTCACTACAGTCACCTAGATTTTCTAAAAAGCGATCTAAATGGCTGTACAGGTAGTAAACTTTTGTCCTCATTGTACAATCAAGAACAATAAAGTTTGAAAGAATAATTTTCGCTAACTCGATGTAATTCTCTGTTTTATGATTTTTAAAAAAATTTCATTGATGCAATAAATTGGGAATCTTGGAGCCGTTTTTAGTTTTTTCGTACTAATTGTTGTAGTCTTCTTCCGTTTCAATTCAAAAACTAAATCGATCTTCCTTCGAATGCTTTTTATATTCTTCCGTGATTTGCATCCAGGATGTTTCACGTTTTTTGATAAACGTTCCAAAGTTTCCAAATACTTCCGGAACGCTGCAAGACGTTAATGTTTTTGTATCATCTTTTCAGCGTAGAAAGAGCACCAAACGATGAAATGGATATTTTTTAAAAATGCGGTACAGGTATTATTACTAAATCTAGATTAAGATATGTCTATTGTGTCTTCTTCTTTTTTTTAACTCTATAGGGTTTACTGCACGACATAAACCTCCTCTATCTTGTTCCATGTGTGTCTGTCTTGGGTTTTTAGTGTCTAATTTTTTCCTGTTGTTTTTTTTAGATCATCGTGCCATCGTGCTTGTGGTCGTCCATCATTTCTTTTTGTTGCCATTCTAATAGTGTCTTTGTCCACTTTTTGTAGTCTCTAGTGACTACCCCATTTCAGTTATTGCAAACTTTTTTACAATATTTTTAACCCTCGTTCTTGCTCTTATGTTTTTGTTTCAGATCTTGTTTTTTAGACTGACTATGAACATGGATTTTTCCATTGCTCGTGGGCAGATTCGTAATCTGTTTGCGCTGTAAAGATACATAAAAACAAACAATTAAACTACAACAAAGGAGGGAAAAGAAACTTTACCACTAAATAATTATATTCTTGGACATTTTCTATAGCTTGATTTCATCCGCAAATCTTAACTTGTTTAATATTATTCCATCTATGTTAAAGCCTTTATCTTTCCCGCGTAGTGTCTTGAATACGCCCTGAAGAACTAGGATAAAGAGTTTGGAGGAGATCGTGTCCTTTTGTCGCAATCCTCTTTCTACTGATATTTTGTCTGTCGTCATTGCCTTTTCCAGAGTTTTTTCTTCCATTTTGAACATTTCGATAATGATATTGTTTTCTCTTAAGGCTTTGCATGTCTTCATTAGTTTTAGTGCTATTTTTAGCTTTGTCATATGTATCTCAGGTATTTCCTCGAACCCGGGATTCCTGATTTGTCATTTGCACATGTTGCTTATACATTTTTTGATAAAATTTCTGTATAGTGTTTGCAATATCTTTTTTATTAGTCACCATGGTTTCTTCGTGGTTTCTTAGTTGCTTTATCACTAGCTTTCCTCTACCTCTTCTGGTCTTAGCATTTTTATATTCATGTTATTTTCTATTAGTTCCTTAATCATGCGAGTGTTATACATTCTTACGTCTTTTCTTTCCTTCTTTCACTTTTTTATTTAATTTTTCATACTCTGGAGAACCTCTGCGTTTTTTTTCATTTTGTTATAAGTTTGGATGTTTGATCGTTTTCGGTAGTTTGAAGCAGACTTGTTTGACGACAGTCTTCATGCAGTTTGTTATTTTAAGTAAGTTCGTTAGGTCCAGTTTGTCTAGATTTTCTATGAGCTCCAGTTTTGGTTTTATTACATTATTATATTGTCTTTCTTTTTTCGGTAAATCTGTTATTGATGGTGTGTTCCTCTTTTTGGTTTGTTTTTTTCGTTCCAGATAGATGTTTATGACACTACCCGTATTTAATCGATTTATAGCCGTAATTTCTACACATGTTTCTTACGAAGAATAGGATGTAATCGATCGCGTTCTTTGTTTTGCCGTAAGGGCTTTTTAAAGAAGGTATTCATACAATATTAGTTTTTTCTACATAAGCATTCAAGCTACATTTGTCCCCTAGGATTTTGATCTCTTAGTCTATATTTACCAATGTTTTCTGGGTATGTTTAGACCCGGTTTTGGCATTGAAGACTTCCATAATAATTTTCACTTGGTCATATCTTGGTATATAGCTGTTGCGAGGTCTTCGTTGAATTGTTGAGCATCTTTGTTTGTTGATGTGCTCGTAGGGGCATACCCTTGCATTATTTGTATGTTAAGTTTTTTATTTAGTTTTAGCATACATTATTACTTGGTCGGTCGGTCAGTTACCACTTTGTTTTAGTAGTGGGGCAGGACATGGTTACGTATGGATAAAAGTAAAGGAAACGGTAATTTTCTCGTACTACTTTTCACCAAACGAACACATGGACAACTTTAGGGATAATTTTGACAACTTAGCTAAAGGGATTAAAACTAACAGATGGAAGAAAGTCATAGTTGCAGGAGACCTGAATGCGGCGTCTGTAACATGGGGCGCAAAGAAAACCACAAAAAGAGGCTATCTGGTAGAGGAATGACTTGCAAAACTTGACTATGTCGTTGCTAATAAAGAGGATTTCCCAACATTCGAGAGAGGTGCGCAACAGTCGTTTATAGATATCACCGCTGTATCGGAAGGAATGACCGACTTATGCCGACAATGGGCAGTACTCGAACAGGAGACACTCTCCGACCACAAGTATATTTACTGGGAATGGCACGAAGAGAAAGAATTGAATAAGGCAAATAAGAAAACTAAAGAAAAAGTATGGAACACAAGAAAACTGGATAAAGTTAAACTCTACGGAATGATAATGCAAAATGATGGACCAGACATTGATACGGTGGAAAAACTGATCGACTACATGACTGGCTCTGTAAAGAAACGATGCCCAGAAAAATTCAAATGAAGAAAGACACAGTATACTGGTGGAACGACACTATAGCGGAAAAAAGAAAAGAGTGTTGCGCTGCCCGCAGAACATATCAGCGGAAACGAAGGAAAAATAGCGAGGCAGAAACAGAGAAGATAGCACTACAAAACGCAAGAAAATGCCTAAAACAAGAAATAAAGAAAAGCAAAAAAGACTGTTAGAAAGACCTGTGCGACCAACTGGACGATGACATCTAGGGCAAAGCTTACCAAACTGTCTCAAAAAAAATCTGAAAAAGATTAACGGAGATATAATGGACAGAGAAGAAAATGATAGAACACATTAGAATGCTTTTTCCAAACCAGAAAAAGACACAAAGGGACGAGGACTATAAGAGAGAATAGAGATTTGATAAAATAACTGAAAAAGAACTAAAGAAGTAATAGAAGCAGCAAGTCAACTAGCGACCGGAAAAGCAACGGGACTAGATAGTATACCCGCGGAAGTAGCCAAAGCAGTAGCCACGCTACAACCTATGATATGGAGCAAGATCCTAAATAACCATTAAAAAAAAAAGAAAATAGGATACAGGTCGCAGTGTATGATAGACGTAGCAGGGAAGATCTTTAAAAAAATCCTTGCAGAAAGACTAAAACCAATGGTACATTCAAAAATGTCAACAAGCCAATATGGCTTTATAAAAGGGACTAGACGTTAAAAACGCCTTCAATACTGCTTCACATGAAGCAATACAAAAAGGTCTTTCAAGTATGGAGGTGCCGCAATATCTTATAGAAATAATAAAAGATTACTTGGCAAACAGAGAAGTAGTGGCAAAAGCCCAGAGGGAAACGAAATTAGAGTAGCAGCCAAGGAGGGTGTACCGCAAAGATCAATTTTGGGACCAACCCTATGGAATGTCATGTACGACGACCTGCTTAAAACTAAAATTCAGGAAGGAGTGAAACTAACTTGTTTTGCAGACGATATTACGATAGTCGTAACTGATAAAGAGAAGACTCAAGCAGTTAGTAAAATGGAAGAAACATGCAAGATGATTAAAGAATGGATGAACAAAAGGAATCTAACAATAGTACCAGAAAAAACTAAAGTGGCACTGATGACGGGCAAAAGAAGAATAGGGGAGATAAATATTAATATCTTAGGACAAATCATCAAAACTAAAAAGTGCATCAAAATGCTAGGGGTGGTTATAGAGAAAGACCTAACGTTTATAAAACACATACAATATGTAACGGACAAAGCACTCAAAACTGTAAAGGCTTTGCAAAGGATACTACCAAATGCGGGAGGAGCCAAAGCATCTAAGAGAAGAGTTCTTGCCCACGCAGTAAACTCAATAATACTGTATGCGGCAGAGATATGGGAAGGAGCAACTAAGTGGGGAAAAACAATAACTTTGCTCAACAAGGTGCAAAGGTTAATTGCAATCAGAATATGCTGCGCATACAGAACCGTGGCAACAGAAGGCGTAATGGTAGTGGCAGGGATACCTCCAATACAATTGATGGCGAGAGGAAGAATAAATAAATGGGACAGTGAGCAGCTAACCACGGAATGGCAAAAGCAGTGGAACCAAAGAACATCATGGACACAGCGGTTGATACCAAAAATAGGAAAATGGCTCAACAGAAGACATGGTGAAACTAATTATTACCTAAGCCAGCTACTCACAGGTCATAGAGAAAACGGGCTGTATTTATTCAAAATTAAGAAAAGAAGAGACGACAAATGCATAGACTGCGGAGAATCAGACAGCAAAGAACATGCTGTTTTTAAATACACAAGATGGAACGAAGAAAGAGAAAAACTAAACCAAGAAATGCAAGTGGAAATAACCCCAGAAAACATCATCGAGAAAATGTGCAAATCAAAGAAGGGGTGGAGAGAATAGAACAATTTTACATAAAAGTAATCAAAACAAGGGAAACTGAAGGGAGATTGAAAAATGATAAATAGATAGAAGTGAGCGGTCAATGACAGCAGAGATGCATAGGAAGTTATGCGAGAGCGGTTCCCTATGCACCCGAATAATAAAGAAAGGGAGTGGTTTTAGCCGGTAGGCGCCTTGTCAGGACGGCAGGTAAATCCGGCACACCCCGGTAATCGGATTTCCACTCCTCAAAAAAAAAAAAAAATGATTACTTTGTTTACTAGGTGTTTTATTTTCCTGTGAATCATGATGGCTATTCCTTCTATGTGGTACTCTTCCTCTTTATTTCGTTGACAAGGCATGTGACCGGTTTTTATGATTGTGGTAGATTGTGATTTCAGATTTTGTTTCGCATAAACCGACTATATCCCACTTTAGAATTCTTAGCTCTTTCTTAAGGTCGTCCAGATGTTCTTCTAGCCTCATCGTGCGGATATTATACGTCCCAAGTAGGATAGTTTTTTTTGTTCTTTGATTTGGTTTTGTTTTTAATTTTATTCCGATCGATTTTTTTACAAAACAAGACTGGAAGTCATTGTGATGGTTTTGTGGTTCACGCCAAATCATTGGTAAGCACTGTCTCTTTGTCATGGTCAACTACTGAACACATGTTTTACATACGAAATGTAGAGATGTATTTATCTTGGTAAACGCCAAAGTATACTAGATAAGCCATTTTCACAAAGTCAGAAATAAGTTTTCAACTTTCTTGTTGTGTTTGTCACATACATAACAAAAAACGTATGGACGATTTACACAGCTATGCCTGTTTGTGTATGCTACAGTGTTTTAATACAAAGCCTAAAATCTACACAAAATAGTAGCACAACTTCACTTACGGTAGTTCAATAACAAACTGAGCCGGATAAAGCAGAATTAAACAAAAAATAATATCGTTCTAAGAGAGGAGAATAAGCAGTTGTAAAAAGGTCGGTTAAATCACGCGCAGTTCTAGGTAAATCAATCTAACTGAATTTTAATTTTAGGTGTGTAATTTCTATTTTGACTTTAAAATATGTCTCTTTACTTATGCTTTTTATCAGAACTAAATTTAATCAGCATGTATCTCAAAAAATAGTCTTGATAGACAAAATCTGATCTCGTTTTGGAAACCAGCACATGAAAAATATCCTAAATCAGTTTCCTATTTTTCGGCACCAAAAAAAAAATTATTTTGTTGGTCTGAGATAATCAACACCTTAAGAAAATTACGACTTAACTTTGTTGTTTTGGTGTTATAAACCCAAATTTAGCAACTATAAATTAGAGCGCTTATTTCAGTTTGTACTAATTCTAAAAAATTCCATTAATGTTATGGTTATTCCACAAAACAAAACCTGAATTTTTTCTGAAATCAACAGTATCAAAAACGTATACTTTTTATATTTGTCTAATAATTTTTTGTTAAATTTGTTAAATTTTAGTCTAAGAAACATTATGCAATCTTAAACACTACAACTGAAATTTTTTTGGTATCTTAAGATGCCTCCCGTTTTTGTTAGCTCTATTGCAGAATGAACTTCCCCTCAAACACAAATTCTGGCTACGCTTAGCTGCTTAGCATGTAACGTACAGCTAATTTATAAGTTTAGCGTTTAAAGTCTATTTACAGGATGCTTCTACAAATAATTTTTTTTAAATAACACCTTAGGATTATAGTAAATATAAAATTTGTTTAATGTTTTTGACATTTATTCGTTAAACATTTTTTTCTATAATTTTACGTTTATTGAATATATTATACAATAACTTTTACTTAAATATTCATAATTGCAGTGTTTTATTAATTTTTTTTACTCAACATTTTGTAAACTTTGTTTAGTTTTTTATGTTTTGATTATTCCATTCTTTTATTTGAAATTTAGGACCAGAAACAATTTATTGTTATTTGCATAGTTTTAGTGTTTGTTTTTTTTTGTGTTTTTGTTGTTGCAAGTCAGTATCAGTTTTTGATTGTTTAGTAATTACACAAATGTGTTAATTCAACGAATTCTTAAAGAAAGTTCTTTGTACCATACTTTAATCAAATTTTTCTGTCTACCCTTAACCCGGAAACAGAATCGAAAGGGGTTGAAAACTGACAGATCATTGTCCAGACCATCTGTACATTAATCCATAAATGTACACAAACAATATACCCATACATTTCGATTTTGATCGGTTGATTTATTAGTTTCCTTACAACAGAATAGATGTTAAGATGTCAATAATTTCAAAGCAAAACCAAATGTGTCATTTGTAATATTAAAGAAAATGTTTGATGTAGTTGTTAAAACATTGATTTTTTATGACTAAACTTAAACATGCACGAATACTTAATTTTTTATTGTTTCAGATCATCCTTTGGTGTCACGAAAAAGTCGTTGGGACCAATTCATCTCATCTCGCCAATAAGATTTTTAAAGGTACCTAACTAATTCGTGTTATATTAATCGATTCTGTTAAAAATTTTAATAAAATCACTCGAGAAAGATTAAATTCGTGTTTTCAAATAATTAAAGAGTAGGAAGACACGCAATTTTTATTTACTTTTAATGTAACTGTAACGACGTCTTCCTCCTTTTACTATAATTAAACGAACTGTAATTTTCTGACTGAATAAGAATAGTATAAATCATTTGAAGGGTATTGTCTTATTGTGTGCGATTTGTTTTTAGATTAAAATTTTTAAGCTTTAATAAATCGTTTAGATGGAGGGATTTTCCCTTGGGGTAAAAGACGTGTGCTTGAAAATATAATTTAACCTTCTGTCACTCGATCTGACTTGTCAGGCACAAAATTGATATAATGCTTAATTCGTGTCATTTCCTTTATGCTTTAAAACGATACTTCAGCGCATAGACTTTAGGGTCATTAGTTTAACAAGATATATAATTGAATGTTGCAGTATTAATCGAATTTTTGTTTGAGTAAATCGATTGAAAGTGATGCAGCAAATATTACTGTCGTTTTTTGTTATTAAACGTAATCGGCGGATTTCTCGTTTTGTAAACGAATCGATAGATCGAATTTATCGACGATAACCGTAATAAAGTCTGAAGATATATTAACAAAAGCGAATGCGTGTAGGGTCACTAAAGCTTTTAGTAATAACACAAAATAAGCGAATCTGTATTCCATATGCTTACTGTAATAAAGTGCAGCCATCAACAATGGCTGGTTATTTTTTGGGTTGTTTCGAGCTGAGTGGAGTAAATGGTCTGTGTGATCAATCCAGTTGGCAGGAGGATTATAAAGTGTTGCTCTATGTATGAGGTTCATTAATAAGCAGAGAAATGTATAGAAGTGGAATAATTTTTTTATTTTATTCTATGCATATACTCGGTCGTGCCAAAATTACTTAAGGCGTCCGATTATTTAAAGACGCTGGAACCGCACAAAAAATAATAACAAGTACGTTAAAAACTAAACTACTATAAATTAAAGATTGTATTATCCATTCCAATTCCAAAGTTTAAAAACACAAAATGGGATTTTAATTGTAATTATAAATAATTTAATTTATGCCTTTTCCATATATATATATTTCATTTATCATTTATTTATGGCTACATGTTTCCACCATTATAGTCATCGTCAGGCCTCTAAAATTATTAACTTAATAGTTAAATATAAACTTTAAAATATACTTACAACTAATAAATAAATAAATAAATTTGAAATATACAAGTTATGTCAAAATAACAATATAAATTAAACAACTTTTAAACAAGGTAGGTATATAAAAAATTACTATAATAAGATTAACAAGATAATTAAAATAATAATTTAAAATAAAACAAAAAATGTTAGTTAAGAAAAAAAAAATTATTAAAATTAACAACTTCATTTAAACACGCATCTGGTTGTAAATTATAATGTTTAACAATTTCTTTTATTTGTAAAGACTTTTATTGCAAATATGAGTAATTTTAATAGTTACTTTTAGAATCAAAAGATTGGTTATATTCTAATATGTATATGATTAGCGAAAGAAGATTTGTTAGATAAATTAACAACATTATTGTTTTTAATGTAAGAAAAATGTTCAGATTCTTGTCCAAAATTTACGACCGGTTTGTCCAATATAAAAAAATTACAGCTAACACAGTTTAATTTGTAAACACCAGATTTATTAATTACTATTAACAGGTATAGATTTTAAATTAAATTTAAATGAAAACGAAATGTCAATATTATGCTTATTAAATAAATTTTAAAATTGAAAATAAGAGCGACCAATGTAAGGAAGAGAAAAATATGTCTTTTTAATGTTATCAGAAAGTGAAGTAAAAGTTGAAAGATTTTTAATATTAATAGAGTTACAAATTTTATTTTGAAGTTCTTTGATCATATTTAGAGGATAATTATTATGATTAGTTAAATTATAATAATATTAAGCTCTTTACTAAAATTGAATTTATATAATATATAATTTATATAAACGGTTAAAAAAAAATCTAAAAGATGACATTTTGTGTGAGAAAAGATGGATAGAAGAAAAAGGAATGTAAGTACCAATTTTGATAGAATTATTAAATCTATTTAAAGATAAATCTAGAAAATTAAGAACGTTATTAGATTATTTTCAAAAGTGAATTTATTGTTATGGTTCATGAATTTAGAATATTAAAGCAAAGATCAAGTCATAATTATTACTTCTAAATATAACCAAAATATCGTCAACATATCTTTTATAGTAAATAAAATATTTTTTAATTAAATTATTCAAAAAAAGATTATTAATTTCTAGGTTAATAAGAAAACTTTCAGCAAATATAGCTGAAAAATTTCAGGACTGAGATTGATATAATACTAGATGATCTTATCTTTTCTGTATCTACTAGCAAAAAAAAAATAAACTTTTGTCACTTGATTTTTGTGTTAAAGGCAATATATGAGCGAGGTCAACAAAACTTATATACAAAGTTCAAACAATACTGTTAGCGCGTATTAGAAAACACTATTCCGGACACGTACGTACAGCGCGTGTATACCTATCTCGTACACGAACGCCCCTCGCCACCCGCTTACACCAAAGCGTATTTTATTTTGTTTTTATAACACTGCGACGACATCTTCTAGTAGAAAAACGAAATACATTCCTGCATAGAACAAAAATTTAAATGGAATCTGTTAGAATATGCAGAAGGTGTTTTGTATGACACGCAAAACTGATTCTGAAATTAAAAAACCCACGTCAACTCACTTCACCCATTCGAAGAAAAAAAGAAATCAATTTATTTTGTAAACATGATTTGACAATTGAGCCAAAACTCTAAAACGATTTCTACCCACAAACGTCCACAATTGCATATAAATTCAGTGCAGTTACTAGCGGAAGTAACAAAAAATACCAATATTTTGGCAAGTTTGAAAACAAAAAAAAGCTAAAAAAGCACGTAAAGCTCTACGGGTTAAGGGTCAGCAATTTGTGGCCATAAAGAAGAAGATTACAATTTTAGAACACGTTTAAACCTTTGAGCAAACAATATTCCAAGACTCGAAAAATGGATGAAATACAAGGGAGACTTTATATGGCTTTCAAGGAAAATAGCCAATGACATTTTGAACATAATGACAATTTTTTTTCTAAATGCAGTTTTAGAAGAAATACGACATTTTTTTTCGTTAATATTAAATGGAAGCACATATTACAGCAATTTTGAGTTGTTAAAAGGTTAATATCTGACCTACGGGCTGACTAACGTCTAGTGTTGTTTCTTCTAATCCAAAGACCCGCAAAAATTATATGCGGAGGAGCTCTATCGTGCATAAATCACATTGTTCTGCAAACTTCAAGCGGTAAGTCATCAAATTCTTGCGCAAAAGTTTCTTGTAAATGTACAAATTCCCTGTAAGTCTTTTTGATAAAATAAACGGTACAATTAAAGTATTTCTTTAAATACCCGCTCAAACATTAATAAAAACCGCCACTGAAAGTTACTTGATAAATATAACATTTTTTTTTCATTCCAAACATGAGTGTTGTGAAAACTCAGCACTACATTTCGTGTAAAACAACACTCATGTGAAAATAATATTTTAGCTCTAAACACAAAGTCAAAAGCTTTTTGTTGCTACAACCACTCATAAAACTAAAGTCGCGGTTCAAAATGAACGTCGGTTAACTGTTGAACTGGTTGAACATGGTAAGGGTACAAAGAATAATTCTTTAAAACAAGACGTAGCGTACTATGATACACGTTAGCTGCGCGACCTATTTCTCTAATGCTACTTCGTGCCCGATTTTCTACAATTTACAATATCTGCACATACATTGAAGAAAAACAAATATTAAAGTTTGGTTTTGTTGAAAAAATTCATTCCTTTTTTGCTGCTAACACATAAAGTATGGTCTTTCTTGACCACGGCATTTGTAGTTAAAAAGAACAGCTTTAGTTTCTCTAAGTTCTTGCACACACACTAAAATAAAGTTTACTGAATGCAATTTTCTATTAGGATATCGCTTGGTCCACAATCTACGTGTGGTGTAAAGGTTATAATTACACTCACTGGGCTTTAAAACAGTATCACTGTATTCTGCAGTAGAACATAAATAAAAAAAATTTAATTAAACATTATAAAATACGAGTACGTTCACACGAATTACTTAGCATCAACTAAAGAAATCCGTTAAAAAAACGAGACAGAAACAAATCAGATTGTCAAACTCAGTTCTAAAAAAGCTAAATTTGGCATTTAATTATGTGAATACTTGTTCTGGTTACCACCGAAGATAAACGTGATCGTGTACACAAAATTCATTTTGACGAAAAATATTTTTCGGGTACCTCACTAAATGATTTTTCGGTCCTTTGTTAACCGTATATTAAAACGTATGTTAACTGTGGGTTTTGAATTAGTTTCTTTTTCTGTATTTGCTACTTTAATTTTATTTGGTTTTTCTTTTTCTTTATTGGACATTTTGATTTCTTTAAATTTTAACTATTTTCATCTTCGGCATCCGTTGTTTTTTTATTTAGCGCTGTACGTTGTACAGTCTTCGTTTTATTCAATTTCACTTTCTACACTATTTTTTGTCTTTCAATATTTTTTTTTGTTTCTCTTACCCGTTTCTTATTTTCCTTTTTTTCCTTCTTCCTGTTTCTGATTTTTTTTGTTAGTCCTTTAATTCTTTCCACCCAGAAAAAGTTATAACTAAAGGCATTTTTCTAGTTATTTCTGTCCCTTTTCTTACAAGTGTTTTTGGGTAGTACAAAAGATTCTGCAAAATATCTTCAGTACTTTCATTGCACTCATTGTCTTTATATCTTGTTTTAAATTAGATACGTTAAATTTAATAATTAAAAGCGTGTTTGCGATATCAAATATATTTAAATTGTTGTCCTGTAGAGGTAAAAAGTTTTCACTTTTTGTTCATTTTTATGAGCTTTCAGAAGAACGTGGTAAAACATGAGTTGGGACTTTTGATATTATAAGTTTCTCCTCCAACATTGACATTGACATCTTACTGATACAAGACCCATACGTGTTTAGTTCTAGTTCAGGCTACAAGCTCGCTGGTGCGGCTGCACTCTTCAATAAGCTTTTCGCATCTTCTTCTATGCGGTATTTCTTGACTATTGTTTTCAATAGCTCAAAGCTCGTCGAACTGCTTACATTCAGCCATTTAACAAATAACTGTACTGTAGTATCTATGATGATGGTTGGAAACACCTCAATGGCAATCGCCCTCTATTGGTCGCCGAGTGAGAATGTACGCATTCATCTCTGACACTTTGATTAAATTTTAGATAAACTAAGAGACGTTCTTATCATAATAGCAGGCGACTTCAGTTCAAAATTGCCGCTTTGGCACTCCCCGGTGACCGACGAGCGCGGACGATGCGTGGAGAATCTCGCCACTTAAGTTACACTAGCATTGATGTCACTTTGGCAGTTTTTTGTGTTGCTAGAAAAATCGTAAACTGGCGTGTTGTTATTGAAAGTGATCACCGACTAATACGGTTTAGTTAACCGTCAAAGCTCCCCATCTAGAACCCATCCCTAAGAGAATCTTGATTATAAACGCATAGATCCCGTTAGCCTGAATATGGCAATCGCAAACTTTATTCCTGCTTATCTTCCACGTGGTGCTTCGTGCCACGAATCTGGATCTGTAAACGCCGTCATTAGTAAGTTGACCAAAATGATCCTCGATTCTTACCAACTTAGCTTAAACTTCATAAGCTCTAAAGCCGGTTAACGTGGAGTCCTAAGTTAGACAGGTTAAAGCGAGCGGTGCGTTGTATACGAAAACACCACAAAAAAGCTCCAGCAGACTTAAAACCTCAATGGCTTGACTCTTACAAAGCTGCGCTTTACCAGTACAAACTGGCAGTAGAAACAGCAAAGTATAACTCCTAGCAAATGTTCGTAAAAAAAACTTGGCAATGCACCTTTGAGGGTTAGTTTACAGGTTGTCCTCTTGTAAGTTCCTGTCGATCCAACCGTGCTCTAATGTCGGACACAGCAAAAGATACACTATCTCAGAATACGAGACGTTTAAAGTTATTGTTTGCTTTCTGTTTCCTGACAACAATTCTACGACAGATAGTTCCTTGTATGCTTAAACAAAATCCCTCACTGATTTGCAAATAAGATCCCTACAGTGATGGGTGATCACTAGCAACGATATAGCAGCAGTGGCTAGTAGGATTTCTATAAACAAGACTCCCGAACCTGACGGAATACATTGTACTGTCTTACGTGTAATTGTACAAGATTAATGACCAGTGTACGACCGTTGCTTTAGTAAAAATTCATAAATATCGCAAATCTTGCAATTATCGGAAGGTGTTGAAAACAAATACAATATTACCTAGGTAATATAATGAACAACGTTTATTACAATTTTCAAAAATAAGAATGCATATATAAATAATAAAAAAAACACAAATAACTAGTATTTTAGGTACATATTAAACGAGAATATGGTCGTATGATAATTCACCAATTGTTTGTATTTAAGATTTGTCCATGAAATGCCTGAGAATTGTTTCCCATAACCCCTTCATTGCTGGATGATGATGAAACAGCAACACCAATGACATATAGAGAATTTTTTGTGATAACAAATTATGAGCGAGACCGTTCGTTATGAAGAATTGCTGCACGCTGATAAAACATAGCTTCCAATGACATATCTAAAGAGAAACCCGATCTCATTATCTTAAATTCATGCACTTGAACAAACATCATGGCATGTAAATAGGCCGGCGTCACTAATTTTTTCTATTTTTGTAGTTTAATTTGTTTGCCCTTTATCTCTCCAAGAGGAACGGAAATTGTGCTCGGCAATAAATTAGTATTAAATCCAAACAGTCCCGGCTGTTGTTTCCAATTATAGCTTTAGTAGTATGTAATAGTTTAGTGCAAAATGATTACAAACTGGAGGGTACATTTTTTATAGAAAATTTTGCTAGAGAAGCACAAAAATGAGTAGTTGGACTGTGTTGATAACATTTAGGTGCTCTTTTCCAAGTGATGTACAGTAAGAAATACAAAACAAGCAACAAAATCTCAAAACATCAAACTTTATTTGACAAAAATATTTCAAAGGCAAAAAGTCATCTTCGCAAAGCTCAAATAATATTATTGCGTTCACAAGCATGTTATGCGAGAGGAGGTAAAAAATTTGAGATTTGTGTCAACTGACTGTCATTTTCTGCTAGCTAGCGACTAAGGGTAGCTTTTTCGATGTCGTAATATTACACAATATTACACCAGCATTAAAACCGCCACAATTTTTGTATTGAAATGATTTGCTTAATAACTTAAAATAGCTAATAAACTATTACCCTATAACAGAGCAAGATAGAAGAAAGTTGACATAAACATTTTTATAGAAGACAAAATTTACTATAAAAAAGTCGGCGGAAGGGTACAATTACCTTCAATAGTTTAAAAGATACAAGTGTGCAAAGTGGGACAAAAATGTCTTACATTACATTAAAATCCTGTAATTCTTAAACTATTAGATATAATTATACACTCCCGCGGACTTTTTTGTAGTCAATTTTGTGCTCAATAAATTGTTTATGTGCAATTTTTAACTATATTGTACCGTTTTTGCAGCGTACAAAGCGAAAGCTCGCGCGGATCTAATTCTGCAATTAGTATAATTATTTTTCATCACTACTGAGTGAAATTGAGACTTATTATATTTTTAAAACATAAAACGAATCATAAGGAATATCTTGTTTAATAATAATAAACACTGCATCCGAAAAATACAAAAAATGAAGTGAAATTGGGCAATGCCGCAAGTTTCAGATTTGTTTCATCTGAGCGTTTCATCGTTTCGTTGCACGAACCTTCAAATCAACCACTACAAAACTGACTAGGATATCTTCTTTAGTTATACGCAAGCTCTAAATTTTCTCTACAAAGTCTATAGAATATTTAATGTGAGTTACTATATTTTCTGTCAACGGCAAAATTTTTGTGTTAACGGTTGGGTCGGTGAATTGATGGTCCTCACTATCGGTCAAAGGGGGATTCTCCCTTTGTGTATCTTGGGAAGATCGTAAATTTGCGGCATAATTAGATTTTTGACAATCAAAGCTTGTTTCTTGTTAGTATTGTGGCGAGTTGACGAGCTTTGCCACTTGTGCAGTGGACATCATACCAGAGATTGGCAACAAAACCAGAAGACAGAGGTTCCAAAACGGGGGACTTCCGAGCGGGCAGATCAACGAGTGGCGTGAATAACAACGCACGGATATTAATCTTGTTTTATATTAGTTTTTGTACACCATCGTTAAGTTTAAATAATATTAAAATAGTGAGAACTATTACATAGTGTTAGTTACTATAAAACAACCCAAAGTATCTATAGTAGTAAAGTTTTTGATGACAAAGTTTTTTTTAGTGAAAAAAGGTCTTTTTTTAGACGTTTGTAGCAATTTTCCAAGAGTGAGTTTATCCTTTTTCGTAGTAATCTTGAATGTTCATAACGACTGTAGCGTTTCCTTTATCTGTCAGTACTATAACTGTTTTCACTTACCCGCTTAGCTGCTTCTTTCTCTTGTCTGTTAATATTTGAGTGTGGCTGACTACAAACACCGCAGAGTTACAAAGTCAACAGTGGCAAAACATGCGTGAAACCAGGGACACACGTTAAACTTTAACTAAAGCGTTGGTTAAAATTCCTTTTTACTTTCTCAGGTTAATTCACAAAGCTGTGGAAATAAAAAAACATCCATAAAATATAAACTGGAAAGACGGTTTCAAACTTAGCAAATCTTGACTACCAGTGCTACACTGTCTAAGACAAAGTTCAAACTTTTTAGAAAAATCACAAACTTTTACTCTAAGTAAGAAAGAAGTCAGTCAAGCGGTAATGGAAAGTGAAATTCCGTTAATTACCGGATCGCTACTATCGGTATAATATAATATAATATAATAATTTTTCTTTATTTGGGTTTGTGAACGACAATACGGCAAAAGCCAAGTTCAACATCTTGTTTTGGCACTCACGGAGACCTAGAACCAAAGTAAAAAGTCTAGGTGTTCAACTACGACGCTGTCTAAGCCTAAAGTCATTTATAATCAAAACCATAGTTTGAATAAAAAAATCAATTTGAAGTAGGCTCCTTCAATGCGAGAAAAGAAAATGATTATTTAGGATTTTATTTATTTTGCTCATGATAGTTCTAGATTATTATTAAAATAAATTTAGATTAGCCACGCTTAAAAATTTTTCTTCAGCCGAGTGCCCCTCTCCCTTTTCTTAAAAGTAAATTCTAGTTACGCCGTTAACTCAAAATATATCTTAGATCGACATCTCATTGGGGTCCTGGACAATTCACCAAAAAGCATTCACCTAAATCAATTCGCCAAAAACAGTTCGCCGAATGGACCTTTCACCGAACTGAGAATTGACTAAAAAAAAATTACCAAACACACGATTGACCAGATAGGCAACTGATCAAATCATATATATAAATTATGTAATGTAAATAAAACTATTTTTCAAAATAATTTTGAAAGCAAATTGTCAATTACATATAAAGAAAGGATATAAACCGTCTTGCACATGAATTTATAAATCGGAGTGCAGTTCGAAAAAACACGTTTTTTTTGTAAAAATGTAGTGAATAATGGTTCATCTTTTTTAAAATGTTCATTTGCGAATTCTTAGTTTGGTGACCTTATGTTTGCGTTTTTGTTGACACAGTGCACGCCGCTTATTGGAATTAGGGATAATGTTGTCAGTCGGGTAATATTATCACTTTATTAACCCTATAAGTCGTTTTGGTACATATATGTACCACTTGCATTTACAGCTTACAGATCATTCCTTTTTTACAGTAATATAGTCCTTATGCTAAGTAACCAGTAAGGTAAAGCTCTCTGGTGCATATTTGTACCACTTGTAACCCTTGGCGGCATCTACTGCCGATTATTTGAAATGTGGTTCACATTTGTACCAGTAAAACTTCTATCAACTTAATGGTGCTAATCAAAAGTTTTTCGTATTCTATTAAACGTAAGGTAAGTAATCCTTCTAATAAAGTCTAAATTTAGACAAAATGCAACAATATTTATATAAACTTACGCTTTATAGTCAATAATTTAGTAAATTTAGAAAAAATTATGTTTATAATAACCAGTTACTTTTCTGGTATCAAATTATTAAAATTTATTGCTTATTATATGTAGTTTGTAAACCACTAGTCACAATTCTGTAAAAAGTTCTGGCAAAGATAATTTTTAAACTTTCAAAGACCCTTGCGCATACGCTATCCATGATTGGGGACTTGAATTACAACTCGTGATCGTATACATCATATTTTGCTTTGTAGATGAAACAAAAGATATTATAAATTGAACAATTTAGCTGACGTCGAAATTTTGCATTTTTGGATGAGATGGCAGTCGACTCAGATGTCAATCGTGATGAGGATGTAGAAGATGACCATCCAATTTGTTCAACTTCTTTACGCAAAAACAATATAGATAAGAGACAGTTACCTTAGGTGGTGCAAAACAACGATAGCCCTTTTACGAGAATAATTGACAATGAAGAGGAATCAACGGAAGAATTATCTGACAACAAGGCGAGCTGATGAGGTGCACTGAAATTTGTTAGGATGTGAAACGACAGACCGTTCGGAATTTCACGGCATGCTAAATTAGATATCTAAAGCTCAAAGCAGATATGTTTAACTATGATGTCGCCTTTGTTTTTACAGTATATTGTAAATCAGTCGAATTTTTATACCACGCAAAACCATCAGTTATTGGATTTTGACATGGATGAATTCAAAGCATACAAAGGAATTTTAGTGATAATAGGATTCCATAATTTACCAAGTATGAAATTTCATTGGAATGCTGATAATAATTTTCATAACTCCAATATGATCAAAAAAGGTGAACTAACTTCTGATAAACTTTTTTCATAGATTATGTCAACAAAAGGTTCAGATTACTATTTCATCCTTCGCACTATCTGTTAGTAGATGAATCGATGATTAAATTTAAAGGACGAAGTAGTCTGAAACAGTACATGCCCATGAAGCTAATTAAGACTAACTAACTAACTGCATGGGCATGTCAATATATGAAGTAGCTGATTCTAGCGCTGATAAAGCTGACTCACTTGGTTCAAAAGTAGTAAACCATTTGGATCAAAGTTTTGAAGGTCTCGGATATTGTTTATTTTTTGATAATTTATTTCATCTATCGCATTGGCTGAAAAACTTTTGTAAAATATTTTTTTTAGCTGCGGAATTAATTATTGGATCAGAAATCTCCTGAAAAACGGTAAAGAAGGTAAGAAGGTAAAGGTTCTCTGGTACACATATGTACCATACTAAATCAAAAAAAAAATTTTAATTTACAAACATGTCAAATAATGCTATCTTAAGGTATAAAGAAAGAATATAAAAAAAAACAGGAGCAATAAAAGACCCCCCAGACTCTTAAAGAACGGACCGGACGTATGCTACTATATGGAAAAACATCGTTTATAGTAATAATAATTTTGGTTAATGTTAACAATTTTCTACTCAGGTTTTTTTCTATACCTGGATAATAACCTATTTTGCATGAATTTTTACAATATGCTTGTTTAGACTGACAAATTTAGTCATTGTACCCTAAAAATACAGTTTTATCTTTGCACCTTATTTAAATATCTGTAAATACGTTATCAAGTTATTTCCAGTGTACTTAGAAAAAATGTGCAGTTTTTAGAATAACAACTTAATTTAACTACGTCTTATATAACATGATTTTGTATTTCTTTTTATTTTTAATGTCGTTATTAAATTTTTGAGACAAAATGTGTAGTTCTTAGAACAGTGAATAACGTTAATGTTTTTAAATAATTTTATTAATTTTAACAAAAAAAACTTACGGTATCTATATACTTTTGTGTTTTTTAAATAACAAGCACGTCAAAGTTAATTATATTAAACTAATTTATAATGCCAAAAAATATGTAAAATTTCAACAAATCGAATTATAACTTTTAGTGAGAAATATTCGCACTTCAAATTAGTATTCAAACTCGAATAGAAAAACGAGTTCTTAGTGGAAGTAATAAAAATGTTTCATTAAAACTTTTTCTCATTTATTTATTAGTAGTTATTTGGTTAACTGATAAACAAAGTATTGTAATGACACAAAACGTAATTTGATTAGTTTAAAAAACGCCACTTTTAATAAGCCTTACTCACAGTGTACAAAAGTTCTTTCCAAATTTATTGCGTCTTAGAGAAAACTCCATTTTAGATGTATTAATAATAACTGTTAAAATTATTATTAAATTACCGTTATAAATAGAAAAAAAGTTTTTAAGAAAAGAAAGTATATTATGTAGGCAAGTCAAACCCTTCAATTTACACTACTTTTAGTTGTCTGTTAGAAAAGGGGGATAAAACGTTCACTTTGAATTGAAATACTGCCGATATAAATCCAGTCGGTGATTTAAAACGGCAGAAATTTCTACTGGCGTAAAAATATAATAAACCTTTTGTTTTTTTCGTTCAGTAAGACAAATTCTTGTAAGTTTTCCATCTCGAATAAAAGCCCATCCTTTTAAAAGCATGGCATCAAAACAATGTACGGGTACTTCTTTTTCGTTTTTTGTATTTCTTCGCTAAAAATAATATTAGCTAACGCTGAAACATAGCGATAATGCATTACAGGAATCGTTGTTTTTTGTCTCCTCGGCAAAGTGGATTCCTTAAATCAATATTGCATTACTGAAGAATCGCAAACACTGAGCTGCCATTTATTTGGTCGATTCTTGAAACAATAGATCGTGATTTGGAGACGCATTTAAATGTTTTATTTGCATACGTACAATGAAATTTCCGAATAAAAAGTAATAAAATGGACTATAAATTTATCCAACAACGCCGCTATTGCGCGTATATGTACAATAGCTTTCTGCAACAGACTTTACTGTAATTTGAAAGTAAGTGTTTAGTGGACACTGAACCCATTTCTTGATTAATGTTTTTAATACCAACTCTTAATAAAAATTTATGGTGCCAATATACAACCTTGCTTCTATAACAGTCGCGCATTAATATTCAATGCTAATAAATTGATCTGCCTTAATTAAATTGCTGTCTAAGGACATGAAGAAATCTCTATAATGGATTGACCGTTTATTATAATTTTGCACCGTTTCAATTCAAACTTAAACGTGTTTATTTATTTAATTTGAAGACGTAGGTTTTGAACTAAAATTCGTTTGCGGAATACAAGAAAAATAGATTTAATTTGGATTTTGTTACATACGTATTAACAAACACATATATGTTCAAGTACAAAAAACGATTTATTAAACCACAAACTTTTATACGTAATCAAAAATAGTTTTACTAAAAGCTGTATCATTCAAGCTTCAGTTTGATAGTACTTAATTCAATCACGACTTTGATTATAGATGCGTAACATTCTTGGACTGGGAACAGCTTGTACATTCGTTTTTATTATAAACGTATGTTGATTTTGCGTTATTTGTCGTAAGTAAGTAAAGCTACACTTTTAATTATTTTATATTTGATTTAGGAAAAAAAATTATATTTCTACTAGGCAAGGTTCTAAGGGCTTAAACTTCGGTTTAACTAAATTTGTTATAATCACTATCATATTATTGGTTAGCACAAAATCAACAACCAATAATATGACAGTATAATAGCAAAGGCTTCCACGGTCGGAGTCTATACTAAGATAAAAATGTTTTCCGGATTTGGACCGTGTCATTGTTGTAACCGAAATTGCCAACGTTTTGCCCACTTTCGTAAGAGGCTTCATCAGGGCGTGAACGAAATCAAAGAACTCAAACCAGCAACCAAGCCAGATTCTAAACTCCATAGAAGTGACTTAAAAAAACAGTCTCCGTATATAAAGAAAAACAACACATAAATGTTATCAACGTATCAGTGAGCGTTAAATGTATAAGAGGAAAAATAATCTTTAACTATAGAAATTACAAAAATCTACCATACCAAACAAACAGTAACAAGAAAAACAGGAAATGTCAAAAACCAAAAAAGTTTTTAACTCTTGAAAATTCTGTAATTTATTATGAAATTGTGTCCTATAAAAAATACCAATAAACTCGAAAATTTTTTTGTAAAGCCATAGAGTTCTTAACTTACTCTTAAAACTCATACCGTATATGGAATTTTCAATCGTTTCTATGATAAAAACACGTAAAAAAGTATGTAACTCCGAACAAGTTTGATTTAGATTTTATTTTACAAAAATATTATCAAAAGTTGAAATTGTAAAGTTAAAACAATATACATTTTATTCTATTATTGAATTATTTAGTGTAAGATCTTACCTTGAGTCATTACGTCAAAGTGAATCTGAAAGCAAAAACATAAAAATAAATAAGTTGTTATTTAATGGTAAAACAAAAACTAAGGTATAAAAACATGTCTTTAACAAAATACATAATGACAACACAAATTAAAAAATTAGTACTGAATTAGTTTTAAAATTAAAATTTTGATAATTTTTTTTAATGTTCAATGATGTTTTATATTTTAAATTAATTTAAGAAAATTTATACAAAATTCTAATAATCGACATACATAAGTCAGAAACAAAAATATAATAAATCAGAAAGTAAAAAAAGTGTGTTTTTGAAGTTCTACAAATTAAAAAAAAATATAGTTCAACTGCACTTTTTATAGTTCTACAGATCCTCATACACATACATTAAAAAACTAAAATTGAAAAAATGTTGTGCGTATCCTGCATTACGTCTTTTTCTCTAAAGTGCTAAAGCCCATTAAATATTATAATTTTTGACAAAAGTTCTGAATGGTTCTGTTCAAGTTAAACTTATACAGTCGGCTCTTGATAATTCAAACCTTCGATAATTTAAACTTTTCTATAATTCGAAGTAATTGTTAGATTATATTAAGGTTTTGGACAGTGTCATTGTTGTAACCAAAAATGCCAACGATTCGCCCACTTAAACAAGCAACCAAAATCTAACTAAGAACATCTCAAAAGTTAGGTAGTCAACTTGTGAACCAAGCCAGATTCTAAACTCTGAAAAAGTAAGAAAGAAAACGATAAACTTGAAAAAGCAAACAAAAATCTAACAAAGAACTACTACAGAGTTAAGTAATCAACTAGTATACCAAACCAGACTCTAAACTCCATAAAAGTGACTTAAGAAGAAATAGTCTCCGTATATAAAGAAGAAGTTTCGTCACAGCTGGTTAAGCTCTACTCTGAATGGGTTATGGTCGAAAAGAGGCGTGTTTTCGATAAAGGAGCGGTAACTAAAGAGGGAATAGCTCAAAACCATGATCACAATTGAACGTCTATCAAAATCTATCTTGTAAACTGTAGTAAAATGATGTTCAGCAACCGCAGACTTAGAAATACGCTTTTTCCTTATACAACGATTATGTTTTGAAATGCGAGTAATGACGGAACCACCGGTTTCACCAATGTAGACTAAACCACATGAACAAGAAATTTGGTATACACTTTGAGATGAAAGTGTAGGAAATTTGTCTTTGGGAAAAGGAAAAATCTGAGAGCTTTGTCTATCAGTTGAATATGGGTTTAATACCATTTTTACGAAGAAGTTTCCCTATTTGATCTGTAACCTTGTGCATGTAGAGTAAAAAAAATAATTTCAAATTGAATTAGAGAATAGAAATGTCCTTAGGCAATCAAGTACGTGGATGTAGACGACGATTAATAACATTATAAATATCTTGTTTCGTATAACCATTGTTCACTAACAGTAAGAGTAAGATGACGGAGTTCCAAATCTAGATTCTCAGGTTGGCAAATAGAAAAAGCACGATGAACCAAAGATTCAATAACAGAACGTTTCTGTGCAGAATGATGATGAGACAAAGCATAAAGGTACCTGGCCCTATAAGTGGGTTTGCGATAAACAGAATGGTCCAGAAGTTCGTCGGACTTAGGAGTCACAAGAACATAGAGAAATGGAAGAGAACCATTACTTCCGATTTCCATAGTAAATTTGATATTTAAATGTTGATGGTTGAGATGATCAAGAAACTTAGACAATTCGAGATAACTATGAAATCAAACAATAAACGTGTCGTCAACATACCTAAACCTAAACAATGACACGGACCAAACCCGGAAGACGTTTTCATCTTAATAAAACAATATATTTAAAATAAACCAAATTTAGTTAAACCATAGTTTAAACAGTGATGGTATAACTAGCCATAAATGTGACAATCATAATAATAACAATCAAATCGAACGATTATCTATGCACAAACTATATCAAGTCATCGAAATATAGTAAAAGATGTAATCAAAATAAAAATGTACAGCATGAAATAATAAGACATAAAAATTTAGTGTAATGAGCAAAAATTTGTACTGACTATTCAGATGTTATAACGCAAAAAAACTTTTGGGTTTTAAACTATATTTTCACATTTCACAAAATTCACAAACTTAAAAAGCTCACAAACTTTAAAAACTTACGTTTTCACAGTAGTGCCGCTGTCTTCTTCAGAAACACTAAAACTAAAGATATAAGAATCATACGGAAATTGGAGGCACTCGGGTTCAAACGTCAACACCTCTTTGCTCAATTAAATTTATTGAGCAGATGCAGACACTAGGACATGGTCCTAGGTTTTTTGCAAACACGCCATCACATAAAGAACGGAGAAGTATATGCTTTAAAAAGTCACTGAAGCTTTGATGAGTGAGATAACAGACGTCACCAAACGCCAATTAGACATGAAAGTTACAGAGCTATTTTCAGTCCATTCACGATTAGCCACAACTTGATTATCTAGGATTTGATCGACAAACTATTTATAAAGAAAGTCAAAGAGATTGCCAAAAAAGCAAAGATAATACAAATGGCAAAGTTTTAGAAGATGCAGAAAAAACGACATTCTCCAATTGCAAATTTACTAGTCTTTCGGTACATGCTTTTCAATACTGACGCTAGGCCGATACTATTATTCTGTTAAAGTTAGCGTAGTTTTGGATTTTGATGGTTTCTTTATATAGTTTGAGCCAGAAGTTGCGGAGTTTAATCAAAATTTTTGTCTCTTTAAATTTTATGGCGTATCTAGTGTTTCTCCATCGCGTTTGTTCTAAATAAACTAGTCCATACAAACACGGGATGTGGTAGACCTCTGATTCTTCAAGTTTTGCTGTTGTCTTTTTCGATTTTGAACAATTAGCGAAGATCTTATTTGTCGCATCACTGTTTTTCTGTTTTTGATTTTTGTTTGTTGTGCTGTTGGTCGCGCTATTTATGTCTGTTTTTCTGTATCAGTTTTTTCTCAAGGCGTCCGTTAGATGACCTATCTTGGTTTTCAACACGTTGGCTTTCTTCTTCTTCTTCTGGTACCTTATCCGTTTCGGACGTTGGCGATCAACATAGCTATTTTTATTTTGTTCACTGCTGTTCTAAACAGTTGTATAGATGTGTTACGTGCAAAATTTTTCTAACGGAGTACTCTGTATATTGAATTAAAATTAGATTCCGGTGTTGACGCCCTCTGCCGATCTTTTCGTGTGACTGTCATTTTACGACGAAATCGCTAAGCTGTCAACTGCATAAAATGGCCGGTGTGGCTTAAAAATAATTTCGAAGGACATCCTTAATAATGGGAATCAAATTATAATTTCATTACGATCGTAAAATATTTGAGTCGTCACCGGGTAAGATAATTGCTTCCGTTTTATTAGAATTCTGTTGTAATTTCTCGTTAATTTGATAGCCGTTCCACCACGTTCTGGCCCACATGTTTCTATTCGTTAATGAATTATAAGGGATTAACATCGACAAATACTTTCATGGGACGAGTATAACTCTATCTATAAGGCCTACGGTTAAAACTAAATAAACCGAAGACAATTACGTTTCTGCGAGATCTTACTCATGCGGCAAACACCTGCGAAACCAACTTTCATTGAAGGTGTACAACAGCATTCGACAATTGGGTTATGTTATGTGTACTTTCTTTAGCAATAATTAACCATTTTTGTAGATCTTGATTTTGTGAGGCATTGGTTTGACACGATTTGCTACTCAACTTTATTTCAGGTTCGCTTGCCGGGGAAAACGTTTTCTTCGACCAAGTAGGTAATGGATTGTGGGTAAGTTTATTTACTTATTTTATCGCTGTCAGAAAGGTCGCTCACGAAACTTTAGCTAGTGTTAATTCCGTAATTACTGTCATTGGTTTATTACCATTAAAGTAGTATCCTTAATTATTTTGTGTGTTTCGCATGCTGTGTACAACCAATATTTACTACGAAAGTTTAGTGTTAATTCAGTAATTACTATCACTGGCTTATTACCATTAAGGTAGTATGATTAATTATTTTGTGTGTTTCGCATGCTGCTAATTGTCGTTACCTAGTAACCAACTTTGGCAACTCGAACATCAGAGTGAACAAGGATTACGAACCTCAAATTTAGTTACAAGTTTGGACCGTCTGTCGTGATCGAGACAGAATTGTTAACTTGGATCAGATCTGGCGCCCTTAAGCATACTTCCTGTGAACCTCCTCTATCTCCAACTGTGTGAGTTGGCCGTGCAAGGTTCGTAAGACATAAAGCTTGTAACAGATGTTAGGCCGTACCATTGGCGCAGGTTGTGTAGCCACGAGTGTCTTCTTCTGCCGGGCCCTCTTTTGCTGTCCGTCTTGCCCTGCAGAATGAGTTGAAGGAGTCGGTACTTGTCATTGCGCATTACGTGTCCGAAGTATTCTAGTTTTCGTTTTTTTATTGTGTAAGATATTTCTTTCTGTTTGCCTAACCTGCGCAATGGTACGGCCTAACGGTTGGCTGTGCTGATGGTATTTGGCCCTGTGCACTAAGGTTTTTAGCATTAAAAATTTTCGAGCTGAATGATGGTGTTATTCGATATTGAGGTACCTGTCGGTGTGTGTAGGTTTTTTGTATAGTTGATGCCCCAATGTGTTATCTATTTTCTGAGTGACCAGTACGTCCAAAAACGGAATGTTTTTGCTTGTTTCAGTATCCATAGTAAATTTGATGTTGGGTTTGAACTAGTTGATGTGGTTTCAAAAAGTTGTTGAGTATTTCTACCCCGTGAGGCGAAATTATGAAAGTATCAACCACGTCACGTAGCCGCATTTTGATTTCAGGGTAACGGTTTCTAATGCTGTTACTTCAAAATCCTCCATAATTATATTAACGATGACTAAAAGAATTGGCGATCCCAGTCATCAAAATATAGTGAGAGATGTCCTCAAGATCAAAATGTACAGCATGAAATATTTAGAGTAATGAGCAAAAATTTGTCCAGTTGACTGATTATTTAGATGTTCTAACGTAAAAAGACTTTCGGGTTTTAAACCATATTTTCACATTTTACAAAATTCACAAAACTTAAAAAGCTCACAAACTTTAAAAAACTCACAATACTTGACGTTTTCACAGTCGTGTTGCTGTCTTCTTCAGAAACATTGAAACTAAAGATATAAGAATCATACGGAAATTGGAGACACTCAGAATCAAATGCGTTCTTGCTCAATTAGCTTTTTTGAGCAGATGCAGACACCAGGACATTGTTCCAGGTTTTTTGCAAATACGCCATCGTCACATCAAGACCGGAACGGGGAAGCATATATTTCAAACAGCCAGTCAAAATTTGATAAGTGAAATAATGCACGTCACCAAACGCCAATTACACAAGAAAGTTACAAAGCTATTTTCAGTCCATTCAGGATTCACCACCACAATAGATTTGATTATCTAAGATTTGATCGACAAAATATTTATGGAGGAAGCCGAAGAGATCGCCGAAAAAAGAGATAATACAAATAGCAAAGTTTCAGAAGTGACAGAAAGAACAACATCTTCCCACTGCAAATTTACTGGTCTTCCGAAACATGCTTTGCAATACTGGGACTAGGTCAATACTATTATACTGTTGCAATTAGCGTAGTGCTGGATTTTGATGGTTTCCTTATATAGTTTGAGCCAGAAATTACGGAGTTTAATAAAAATGTTTGTCTCTTCAAATTTTATGGCGTATCTAGTGTCTAAAAAGTGTTTTCCATCCCGTTCGTTCTACATAAGCTTGTCCACACAAACAAGGGATGTGGTAGACCTCTGATTGTTCAGGTTTTGCTGTTCTCTTCTTTGATTTTGAACAATTGGCGAAGATCTTATTTATCGCATTGAAGAGCACTGTTCTTTTGTTTTTGGTTTTTGTTTATTGGGCTGTTGCTCGCTTTATTTTTATCTGCTTTTTTGTATCAGTTTATGCTCAAGGCGTCCGTTAGATGACCTAGCTCGGTTTTTAACGCGTTGGCTTTGCTGATGGTTTTGACCCTACGAATTAAGGTTTTAAGCATTGAAAACTACCGAGCTGAATAATGGTGCTATTCGGTATTGAGATACCTGTGTGTGTCGGTTTTTTGTATACTTAATACCCCAATGTGTTATACATTTTCTGAGTGACCAGTTCGTCCAAGAAAGGAATGTTTTTGCTTGTTTCAGTCTCCATGGTGAATTTGATATTGGGTTCTAACTGGTTGATATGGTTTCAGGAAGTTGTTGAATATTTCTACTCCGTGAAGCCAAATTATGAAAGTATCATCTACGTAACGTAGTCGCATTTTGGTTTGAGGGTAACGTTGTGTAATGCAGTTTCTTCAGAATCTTCCGTAAATATATTAACGATGACTAAAAGAAGTGGCAGTCCCAGTCATCGTAATATAGTGAGAGATGTCCTCAAGATCAAAATGTACAACATGAAATAATAAGATATAAAAATTTAGTATAATGAGCAAAAATTTGTCAAGTGGACTGACTATTTAGATGTTCTAATGTAGAAAAACTTTCGGGTTTTAAACCATATTTTCACATTTCACAAAATTCAAAAAACTCAAAAAGGTCACAAACTTCAAAAAACTCACAATACTTGACGTTTTCACAGTCGTGTCGCTGTCTTCTTTAGAAGAACTAAAACTGAAGATATAAAAATAATACGGAAATTGGAGGCACTCAGAATCAAACGTCAACACCTCCTTGCTCAATTAAATTTTTGAGCAGATGCAGATACCAGGACATTGTGCCAGGTTTTTTTGCAAGTATAACATTACATTAAAACTAGAACATGAAAGCATATACTTCAAAAGGTCAGTCAAACTTTGATGAGTGAGATAATACACGTCACCAAACGCCAATTAGACAAGAAAGTTACAGAGCTATTTTCAGTCCATTCACGATTGGCCACTACAATAGATTCGATTATCTAGGATTTGATTGACAAACTATCTATGGAGAAAGCTTAAAAAATCGCCGAAAAAGCAAAGATAATACAAACAGCAAAGTTTCAGGAGTTGCAGAAAAAACAACATCCTTCAATTGCAAATTTACTAGTCTTCCGAAACATGCTTTTCAATACTGGGCCTAGGTCCATACTATTATCCTGTTGAAGTTAGCGTAGTTCTGGATTTGGATTAATTCTTTATATAGTTTGAGCCAGAAGTTACGGAGTTTAATCAAAATTTTTGTCTTTTCGAATTTTATGGCGTATCTAGTGTCTAGGATGTGTTGTCCATCCCGTTTGTTCTACATAAACTAATCCACATAAACAAGAGATGTGGTAGACTTCTGATTTCTCGAGTTTTGCAGCTGTCTTCTTCAAACAATTAGCGGCAATTTTATTTGTCGCATTGAACATCACTGATGTATTTAGCTCTAAGTATACTGGTTATTTTGTCCATATAGCCCTTTATGTAAAGACGAAAGATAGTTGCGACCGGTTCTTCTGTCTTTGGTTTTTGTTTATTGTACTGTTGAGTGTTCTATTTATATCTGCTTTTCTGTATTAGTTTTTCCTCAAGGCGTTCGTTAGATGGCCTAGCTTGGTTTTTAACGTGTTAGTTTTGCTGATGGTTTTGGCTTTGTGTACTAATGTTTTTAACACTGAAAACTTTCTAGCTGAATGATGGTGCTATTTGGTATTGAGGTACCTGTAAATGATGACTAAAAGAAGTGGCGATCCTAGTCATCGAAATATAGTGAAAGATATTCTCAAGATCAAAATGTAAAACATGAAATAATAAGATATAGAAATTTAGTGTAATGAGCAAAAATTTGTCCAGTTGACTGACTATTTACATGTTCCAACGTAGAAAGACTTTCGGGTTTTAAACCATATTCTTACATTTTACAAAATTCACAAAACTTAAAAAACATACAAATTAAAAAAAACTCACAATATTTGAGGTTTTGACAGTCGTGTCGCTGTCTTCTTGAGAAACATTGAATTACAGATATAAGAATCTACGGAAATTGAAGGAACTCAGGATCAAACGTCAACGCCTCCTTTCTCAATTTTTTGAGCAGATGCAGATATTAGGACATTATCCCAAGTTTTTGGCAAATACAACATCACATCAAGACCAGAACATGAAAGTATATACTTTAAAAGGTCAGTCAAGCTTTGATGAGTGTGATAATACACGTCACCAAACGCCAATTAGACAAGAAAGTTACAGAGTTATTTTCAGTCCATTCATGATTGGCCACCACATTAGATTCAATTATCTATCTAGGATTTGATCGACAAACCAAAAAGATCACCGAAAAGCAGTGATAATACAAATGGCAAAGTTTCAAGAGTTACAGAAAGAACATCAATTGCTAACAATTATGCTGAAAATCAGTATTCCATTAATAAAACAATGGACCCTTACAAGAGTAGTTTTTCAAGAAACCTGCGACAATATATTTAGAATAAATCTTACAAATGGAGATTTAGATTATTTGTCAGTACCGGCGTATCAGTTATAATTTATGACTGTATACCCTACCAGGGAAAACACACTTTAGAGAAACTGCAAAATTCTTCTAATGAATTGAACAAAAAAAAGAAGTCATTTGGCGTAGGAGCTTTTGTAGTGATTTCATTATGTAAAACAGCTCATGACCCAAATAATACATTTGTATTTTTTAACAATTATTTTTTAAATTTTCAGCTACTCACTTAACTCAAAAAGCAATTTGGTATAGTCTAGAAACAATAAAAACTAACAAAATTGCTGGTTGCCCTCTTATTTTTGATAAAGTTCTTAAAAAACGCGATCGAGACTCATAAACACAGAGAAAAAGATAGGCCATTATAAAGAATCTAGTTACCCCGAAGCCGGATAAAACTTCTAGGGTAAATGCTACAGCACGTTGGCCTATTCATACTTCTAAAGAAAAGTGTAAGTACTGTACTAATGGATAGTCATAGATATCATGTCAAAAATGTAATATGCGTTTATGCCTCACTAAAAACAAAAATTGTTTTTACGATTTTCAGCAATAACTAAGAACAATTTACTTTGTAAATTACAGCTAGTATTAGTCAATATAATACCTTTTTAGTATGTAATAAAAGAAAGACTAATAAACCAATTTTGAAAAGCTTTTTTTCTAACAGACTAAAGAAAAAAAATGTGTTTTCTTACAAATGTTTTCTATACCCCCTTATGTAAATTTTTGTACCTTAAGAGTTTTATGTAACTATGTGGCTGTAATTACTATAAACTGCTAATGACAAATGTAGCCATATACCTGGGTTTCAAATAAAATGCACCACATAGGAGGAGTAGACGTGGAGGGCTAAAATCTTGTATGTAAAACTGTTAATTATAGACAAATAAATGATTACAATTTGAAAGAAACAACAACGTTTTATTGAAAAAATGTTAATAATTACCACGTGCTTGTATGCAAAAAGTTACCCTTCTAGACATGCTGGAAATAAGGTCATTTATTGCGCCCTGGGGTATTTCATCCCAGGCTATTTTAAGCTGTTGTTGCAATTCTTCTATGGTATTTGGAGGGTGAGCTAGATGACGTAGTCTTTTGTCCATCATGTCCCAGACATGTTCTATTGGCGTTAAATCTGGCGCTCTAACAGACCACGGTACCAAATTTACGTCATTCACTTCAAAAACTTTCTGTGTCATTACTGCCACATGCGGTCGCGCATTATCTTGAAAGATAGCTTTTGGACATTCTTGAAGAAGAGGTAGAAGAACTGGTTCTAAGACGTTGTCGATGTAACGTCGAGCATTTAACGAGCTTTGGATAAATGTTAAAGAAAAGCGGCCTTCCTAATAAATGCCACCCCAAACCATTACAGCAGGTGTTAAGCCAGTATGTCTTCGTTATACAAAATATAAATTCTAGCGTTGACCTCTACAGAACCTAAACTCATCGGAAAAAAATAATGTTCTATTCATGTATCCAATGTTGTCTGGCTCGGCACCATTGAAGTCTGATTTCTTGGTGGTGAGGTGTGAGGTGTGAGGAATACGAGAGTTTGATCAATATGATCGCAACAGGTTTGACGATAAACAGTACTCATAGAGACTATGCGACCAACTGCTCGTATTAAGTATATTCTAACTGAACGCGATGGTTTTCAAGGGTCTTGAACGGCACTTCTTCTTAACAGACAATACGTCGTGTTTGCAACTGTTCTTTCTGCCATCCTCGACATGTTCCTAATATTGTTGTATTAGTACTTCTTAATCTTCTGACGATTTCACGATATCCCAACCTAGCTTCCTGCATACCAATAATTCACCCTATCTCAAAAGGCGTTAATTATTGAAAATTACCTCGTCTGCAAACTCGTGACATGCTGACACTTACAGACAATGACAACAGATAACTAGATCTAAAAAAAATTGGTGTGGTCACCACACGACTTTTCTATAAGGAATGATGAAGGAATATTTACATATTTTTTTAAGGTTATGCTGTCATAAAACCATTTTGAAGTGATATGTACAAGTTTGTATTGATTTTCTAGCATATTTGTGCGCCTCGATATTACTTACCCCTTTAGTAAATCAATTTTAAAAAAATCGTCACACACATGACATCGTCAAAAAATAAATGTTTAGGCAGATATTGTCGAAAATCGAATTCTTGAACCTTACTTTTTTGAAGACTCTTTAAATAGGGATCGCTACTTAGACTTTCTTTAGTTTGAACTCATTCTCGCTTCAGCTGTTGTGTTTTCTCATCCGCAAGATCCGGATATTTTCCATATTGACATATGGTTCCAACATGATGGGACAACTCCTCATTTTTCAATTGGAGTTCGACACTTTCTTAATTTAACTTTCTTTAATAAATGGATTAGACGCAGAGGTCCTATCAAGTGATCACCAAGGTCAAACGGATAAAAGATTGATCATATATTATAATCCAATTGTTATTATTTATTTTGTATGTTTTATTACTAAACTTCATTAATTTTTTTTCATTTATTAAATTTCAAATGTCATTATTTCGAAAAAAAATTACAGAGATATGGTATGCCACAGAAAAAGTGTTCAAAATTTACCGTACAATTCAAAAATAATATACAGTGTTCCATAAACAAAATAAATAATTTCTGCATATGTTCTTCTTGAGACTAATCGACTCGTTCGAGCGTTTCACGTTCAAAAATTTTTCATTAAAATCTAAATGTTTTTTTAAAACAGAGAGACATTCTAAGGGTGTAGTAGGAAATGATAATCATTCTACACGGAAGAAAAATCAATTTCAACAAATGCAAACTACTGTAAGTAATCTATATCGAGAAATTTGATCAAACTTTACTGAAATCGTATCATATTGATTTGTAGCCTTTTTTTTTGAAAGGTGTCAAAAATACGTTTGTTAAAATAATTATTCGTTTCATGGAGTAGCTAATTTACGACAAACTATACAACATACATGATTTGATATTTCATCCATAGGTAGCGTTGCTATGTATAAAGTTGTAAAAAATTAAAACAATTGTGTGCTCAGTTTTGACAGGTGGATAACCTTCAAAACGTGGTTTACAAATATAAAACATTTTACGGGAATTATCCAATTTATTGCTAAAAAAGTTATACAAAAGGAGTGGAAAAGTATGTATTGACATTTTCAATAAATAATACAGTAGTTTTACACTTTATAGTAATTACGTTAGCTGCTAAAACGACGTGTTGCCTATTTGCAACATTATGGACATTGGTAGTAATGTAAATGGTTGTGTTTTTAAATGTAGAATGACAGAAAGCCCTTGTCGGAAGCAGAACTGCAGCAAATTATTGATAATTTAGATGCAAGCAAAGATAAATATAAATACTTTTCTGATGCTGATACTATTGCTGACTCAGAGTATGTCCCAGAAGCCAACGACAATGATAAACAAAACCCAGTTAGTGAAAGTGCGGCTAATTTGGAAAATGTTGAAATATGCGATTGTGATCAATCTAACATTGAGGTAGTAGAGATTGAGAACGTTGAGCAAGGAAATATACAATCTTCAACATCTACAGGCATTACAAAGAAACCGGATTATTTGGAGATATCGACATTTGGTACTAGACAATGATGCAGTATTAGTTAGAGACAAATCCAATCTTTCAAAGGAATTGCTGTACTTGGAGACTCCATATACATGTTTCAAATATTTTTTCACTGATGAATTTTTGAAAAAAACAGTATGGCAAACTAATCTCTATAGTGTGCAAAACATTCAAACCCCTAAATATTTCTGTACAAGACGTTTCAAAATTTTTAGGTATATGTTTATACATGTCTGTATCTACATTACCACAAACACGCTGCTATTGGAAACATGATATTGATATACCTAATATAAAGCATACCATGACTATCAATCGGTTTGAAGCCATAGAGACAAATTTACATTTCAATAATAACGAAACGATGTTAGATCGCAGCGAAGAAAAATCCGATAACTTGCACAAATTCAGACCCCTCATTAGGAACTTTGTCAGCGATTTGTTTCAGTTCCTTTAGAATACAAATTGTCTATAGATGAGCAAATAACTGTTCATGCTATGTGGGATTGATGGTTTTTGTTATAATTTTGAGGTTTACCAAGGTTCGAACAACTACTTTACAAAGGTAAAGGAAGGAAAGCCTGGTTTGGAATCAAGTGCAAATATTGTAGTGACCAAAGAATGTCAATCACCAACTATACTGTAACAAATATTACACATCAGTCCCATTATTTGCACACATGACTAGCCAAAGCATATACATGCTAGGTACTGTGCGTAGAAATAGAATTCCATACAAAAAGCTTACTCATGAAAAAATGTGGACGGTGTCGATTTGAGCTTAGTTGCTTAGAAACGGTGGACATGTTGTTTTCTTGTTATGGTGAATTACCAGTTTCAAAAGTCAAAAGGTTTGACAGAAAACTAAAGAAAAAAAGTTAAAATTATTCGTTCAAATAAAATACAAGAATACAACAAGCATATGTTCCTCACGTTCCACCAACAAATGTACGTTTGGACAAAAATTCGCATTGGATAACATATGAATGGAACCGACTAAGATGCAAATTACCCAATTGCAAAGGATTCACCCATTTCAAATGTGCGAAATGTGCAGTGCCTTTGTGTCTTACAAAAGATAAAAATTGTTATAAATCTTTCTATGAGTAAGTTCCTATTAATTACTACCTAGGTTGCCATGGTGTTGCATATTTGCAACAAATGTATTTTTATAGTTTAATTAAAAACTATTAAGTTTGGATTCTTTTTGTTATTTTTCCTATAACCTACAACACAAAATGACAACAAAAAGATTTTTTTTAAAAAAAATTGAAATCATGAAATGAAGACAAAATTTATAATGATAAAAAAACCAGTAAGGAATTGCTAGCTATTATATTGTTTTTTATTTGTTTATTTTTACTCTTTGAGGCGAGGGAACCGAGTTACTTCTCGAAAATAATATCTTTTCGAAATGAGACTACGCAATAATAGCATTTATTCGATCGAATACGTAATATGTAACATGAGTTGTGTGAACTCAAATAAATCTTTTTTGAGCTTGAAATTTGGCTTGCAACGAGCCAACAAGCGAACAAGCGTTTTTTCCTGTCTGAGCTTGCAATGTACGAAACTTTATATATTTAAGCGCTGCATCGGTCGCGATTTCATTTGTTGCCTGATGCCCGATCGATAATTAACTTAGCGAAGTGAAAAGGTGCATAGGGTAAAAGAGATCTGCTTTTGAAACTTTAGTTTTTTGTAGTTTTACAGATTTTATATTGATGTGTTTTGTGTTGTGAATTAAGGTGAGTTCATCTAAAATTTATTTTTTATTTTAGATTTATTAAAACATTAAAAGCCAAAAACTTGCATCTCAAAAATCCTTTTATATTTGATTATATAAACATCATTGTTAATTGAAGTAAATTCAAACAGAATAATTGATAAGCACTAAAATTACTGTTTATAAAAATTTATAACTTGAAATAAGTAATGTTGAGAAAATACTTTCTAGTTTGAGTTTGAAACATTTACATTTTTCATGAATAATTTGTCAATTTGTTTACTTACGTATTAATTTCTTTACAGTATATAGGATGCCAAAAAAAAAAAGAAATTGTCTAGATACCAAAATTTGCTGAATAAAAGAAAAAGAGAGAAAGAACTGCAAAACCATGTCAAAATTACGCATTTTTTTTTTTAAACCCGAGTCTACTTTGCCAAATATTAATAACAACAATAATACAGGTGAATCCCAATATTCTGAACCTGTATGTGAAACAAGTATCACCAGCAGACAAGAAACTGATCTTCTAGAAAGCAATCCATCAACATCCTTAAGTTTCGCTGATAATGAGAAATCAACACGTTCAAAAATTACCAGAACGGAAAATATAAGTCAACTTTCGAAAGATGCTGCACTATGACCAAAGAAATTACGTAATAATAATATTCAAGAATTAATAGAAGGTGACCCTGCTCATTATCAAAACAAAAAGGATAGTTATCCGAGAGATAGTTTGGAGTCGAAGCTTTCCAATAGTTACTTCTTTAGAATTTTAACGAACAAAGAAAAAATTGAGCGTTTTTGGTTGTTGTATTCCAAAACAAAAAATCACTTCACTGCTTCTGTTGCAAAATTTGTAATGACAGTGATTTGAAATCTGTTCGCCTTAGTGATGAATCTGGTTACAATGACTGGCGGCATTTAAGCGAACATTTAAACATTTATGACAAGAGCAAGTTACATATCAAAAATGTTCTAAAATTGCTAGATATTTATAACCCTTTTAATAAAAATGAAATAATTGATTCTGAAATTCAAAATGTAATAAACAGAGAAACTAAATACTGGCAAGCTGTTATAGAAAGAGTTTTCTACGTGATTCAGTTTTTAGGTCAGAAAATTTAGATTTTCGTGAAAGTAATAATAAGAAAAAACAATGGTAACTTTTTAAAATGCATAGAAATGATTTCCAAATTCGACCCGATTATGTCATAACATACAAACGCTCTCAAATAAAAGATGACAAAAACTATCTCGGGGATAAAATACAAAATGAAGTAATCAACTTGATCGGCGAAAAAATCAAATCCAAAATTTTAGAACTAACTAAAAAAGCAAAATATTATTCCATATCATTATAATAATATGAAATAATATTATTATAATAATATGGAATAATATTTGCGGGGGTCAGGGTTACGACAGCTTTGTTTGTTTATTGTTGCAATCATACCCTGAATTTAGTTGTCAATGATGCTACAAAGTCGATTACTTTGAGCATCAATTTTTTTTCTTTAGTTCAAGAACTGTTTGTATTTTTTTAGCTTCTACTAAACCCTGGTTAATTCTGAAATCTAATTTATCTAATGTAACAAATTTAACTATAAAACCTTTATCGGATACTCGATGGTCTAGTATGTAGAGTAGATGCATTGGGGAGGTTTATGATGCTCTGTTTGAAATAAGCAAAGGAAACTTTGAAAATAACGTAAAAAAATTGGCCAAAAAATTGCAAAATTTTGAGTTCATTTGCATTCTTATATTGTGGTATAATATTTTAAATAAAGTTAAACATTGTTAGTAAAATTATTAAAAAACCGAATTTTGATGTTGCTCAGCGTTGTAATCATTTAAATAATTTGAATAATTTTTTAAAAGCTTATCGCTCCGATAAAGGCTTTAATGATCTAGTGATTGATGCTAAAGAAACAGCATCCAGCTTAGACATAGAACCTAAATTCAAAAAACAAAGAGATCTAAGACCCCAAAAAATAAAAAGAAAACATTTTGATTATGAATGTGGCGATGAACCAATCTACGACGAAACTTTAAAGCTCAAAGTTGATTGTTTTTTTAATGCTCTAGATGTAATCATAACATCAGTGGATGAGAGATTTCGCGTTTTTATGGAATATTGATAAATTTAAAAATTATTCTGAAAACGAACAATTAGAATTATTTCAAAAAAATGAAAATTTATTAAACGACAAAACTTGCAATGAACGAGACATAACGGCCGTGGAACTTGTTAAAGAATTGCAATATTTACAAAATTTTGATTAAAAAGTTATTACGTCTCCAGAAGAAACTTTAAATTGTATAGCAAATTAAAACGTAGTGGATTCTTTTCCTAATACGAGCATAATTCTTCGTATTTTATTAACAATGGCGGGTTCTGTTGCTACCGAATAACGATCTTTTTTAAAACTCAAAATAATAAAAAATTATTTAAGATCGACCATGGGGCAAAACCGGCTAAATAATCTTGCTATCATTTCAATAGAAACGGACCAGCTAAAAGAATTAGACACCGAAGATTTAATTAAACAATTTGCAAAAATTAAAGCACGGAAAGCTCAATTCACTTAGCTAAAATATTAATAACAATACTTAACACCTGGATATTAATCTTTAAAAGGTGACATATTGCATTATTAAAATAATATATTGTTTTGTTTTTATTTGTCGATCAGTTTCGTGCTGTGATGTATAAACGAGTACATATTTTAAATGTTTTAAATATTTTTTTTATTTCTTGTACTTTTGTATTATATATTACATTTGAAACTAAAATACAAAAATTTTGAGTTGTAATACTGTTAGAATATATTTCTGTTTTCTATAAGTTTATAGTTATGTTATGTACCTCAATGAAAAAATATTTGTATGGCTTATGGCTTCTACTTGTAAAATATAAAAATGAAAATAAATTTATGAAAATACTTTTTAAAATTATTTTTCAATAGTGGATAATAATACCTAACTTAACCCGTATGTGTACTCACATAAGAACGTAATACAAATTTGGGGCGTTATTTTAAATTTGCACAAGGGCGCCAAGGCGCGGGCCTGTTAAAACGTATTGTTACTTTTAAATTTAACAGGAGTAACAACGTGTTTTTTTAAGTAAAATTAGTATTCTGTAAGACAGTAGCATTCGCAACAAAAAGTTAATTTTTTCATTAAGCTGTTTGCGAAAAGTATTACAATAAATTCTTTGAAGCGGAAAAATGTTTACGAAAAGGCAATGTTTTATAAGCATTATTACAAAGAAAAGCATTTGCATAATTATAAAACTTAAAAAAATCTTTAATAAAGGTTTTCAGAAGCGAGTATTTTACATTTTGTTTGTTTTAAGAGGTTAATATTTGTTTATTAATTTGTGGCGATTTAAGTATTTGTTTAAAGTTATTGGTGTAGTAGAAGAAGAGTGTTGTATTTTAATTGTACGACTGTCGCGTGTGTAAACAAGGAGAAAAGCGTAATGGTAGTTAGGGTATTGAGATGTAAGTGACACTGTGCGAACCCAGCTGTGTCTGTTTGCTCCATCTGGTTCTATTTCGCGGCTCGCCGGATCTGCCGCCCGACTGAATCACTCCGATGCCGACGAATGTTTTGATTTTTAATAAAGACAGATACAATTCGAATGTCATTGTGAGACGACCCGATTATACGCTCTTTGCAAACGTACAAATTTTAATCCCCGAAGAATGAGAGGTTTAATAAAAGTAATATGGCTCCCTGCCGGGATCAGCGCATCCGTGTGGAAGAATGTCCCCGCTACTCCGATTGGTGGCAGCGTTATCATAATAATAGTTGTTCCCTTTCTGTTTACATATACTGGGACGTTCGCCCCCGGGAATATTTCACGCTCGGATGATCGCATTTAGAGACAATATTTTATTTAATCTGTTAATAATGAGGGCTGTTTAAAACCGTTGCGTTTCTCGCATTCTCGACCACTTTGTTAATCCTGGGAGACAAATGGAACAAAACCTCCCCGAGTGACTAAATATTTTCTTTTGCTAGGTTACGGCCACAACAATCATCGATACTCTATCCAAGAGGAAAGGTAAAGAGATTAAAGTAACGTACGTACTGCAATAACCCTCGCGAGGTGGCGATGTTTTATTCGAATTGGGCGCGGTCTCGTTTCTCCCTGTTTGTTATTTTATTACCCGTTGCCTTGTTCGAATCCCTGCGTCAGCAGAATAAGACAAGAAAGCAGAGGTCTCGGCTTATGAGCGTCGGTGTCACGTAACGTTCGCGGAGGAAAGTGAAATGATAAGAAAGAGGTTTGGCGTGGGGTGCGAGACCTGAACTGCCGAAATCCGTCATTTGTTGGAGAAATCACGTCGCAGCTCATCTCGATAACTGTATAAACATAGGAGATATCATCTACGCTCGCCAGTTGTCATGTCCGTCACGCTCGACGCCTGATTGCGGCCCGGACTTATGCTGCCCACGTCCGACCGGAACTGCAGCTCCGGACCTAATATATAACTTCGTGAGTTGCTTCTCCGCCGAGCCATATTTTGGACAAGCTCTTCGATCGATGCGCTCCACACGACGTCTTCCATCATGGAAATTAATGTTCCCCAAAGTATAATTTGTGGAGACGGCCCACCCCGACTGACACGATGCTGTATTGCTGCGACGCTTCAGTGACTATAATATGCCGCTTAATTGTCTCGAAATGAGAAATTCGTTTCCAAGTTATAATTGGATACGCGAAGCCCGTTCTACTTAATTCTACAGCTTTCTCTGTCTGTCGACGTCTCGGATGCTTATACGCCGCCCGGTTTCGGTGGCGGCGATTGCTTTGGGTGCTCGCGCTAATTACTTACATCATATCGGCGTCGAAGAACGCGCAAGGAGTTTATTGACAGGCCGACGCTTGAGATTGCGTGATGGCCGACGCCGCGCCGCCCCCGCCGCACCTGCTGACCGCCGCCCGGCCCTGCCCAGTGCCCGCCGTTGTCATGGAAACCACCTCGTCATTAAAGCATCGCCTTATCATAACCATGCCAGCCATCTTTGGTGACCGCACACATGCATCGCGCAAGCCCACATTGGCACTTTATGATAAACTTCTGACTACAACAATTATTGATAAGAAAAAAAAGAGATTTCCAGATACGTCCGGGTTTACACTCGATAGCCCCAACCGACTGCGATTTGAATTCATTTCTCTATTTGTCATTTCCATAGGCCGCATTCAGACGTCGGCGTCGTTATACATAATCCTTCTCTCAATAGCAGGAGTACGAATCGCTGTACGTCATTTGTTCCTGCTACATTTTAATGGAGCAGGAGTCGAAGCACAAAGCGGCCGCAGTCACCTGAACATTAATAAGTGATTTAGTGTCGGCGCGCTTACTGCATTCGCACAATAAGAGACGTTCATTTATATAACTCGACTCCGCTATACAATTCATTAATTATTATGACTGTCGAAAATGGATTTCCCATCTCTGCGTTTTCCTCCTTTATTTTAATCGCGCACTCCATTATGTACGTACTTCCTGGTACAAAGCATACATTCTGTTTAACTCGACACTGATAGCAACGATAAAGCTCCGACGACCTCGCAACAGGTATGCCGCAGTTTGCCTCATTACAGGAAAAAAGCAATCGAATCACGACTACCAGATTAGACAAAAACGACCAAGTATCTCAAAGTGACTGAGCACTTCATTCACTGCCTCGATCTTTATAAGCCACTCGTGAGATTTTATGTTCTGCATTTATTTGTTAACTTTTTCTTTTGCACAATCTAAACAAATACAAATGCATTAGCATTATTTCTTCTCCTAGAAATTTGTAATCACACGTATTATAAACTTGAATATAAAAACAATTAATTTACCTAATACGTACGGTAATAAACATCGGTTTCAGTGAGAGATCTGCAAGGATATCACTTATATTATTCTTAATTTGGATTTATCAACCATTTAGGGTTAATCCAAGAATGTGGAATAATCATTATTTTTTTTGCTTGTGTAATTAACAAACGTCATGTTGTTATTATATTTAAAATTGCGTATAATTTATTTATAAATTGAGTTAAAAATAGATCGTAATTATGGTGTTGGTGTGAGCTCTTGAAATTTTAAAGAATCAACATCTCCGTGAGCGTATATTAAACTAACGTGGCAAAGTTGGTCCTAAAAGCACGTTTGAAAGTATTTTTAAAGTATTTAAAGGGATAATGAATGATTTTGTTGGTCGAAAATAATGTTTAACAACGCGCATTTCTATAAATCAAGTGTGAATTATAACGAATTGTGGGCGTCATCGCTTAGAGATAAAGGTTTTTAAGTCTTTACAATTCTTAAGCTTAAATCTTAAACTATTTCTATCTAAGCAATAAAAGTCATTATTTGTGTGTAGCGGCAATAAAAGTATAATGGGTCTATTTTGAGTGCTAGAAGTGAGTATTTATTACAAGAAACAAAAGTGCGCTCTTAATGTACTTTAGAAAAGGGCGTCGGAACGGAATTCCGAGTTGTGAATAATTAGGAACCTGCGAGTATGTTAACCAGGAAAGGGACATTGCTTTTTCTCGGCACTGATTCCGATAACGTCAGGAATAAAAACCAATTTAGTCGGATGTCCTCGACGATCGTTTGTCTCAATCAGGGCTTAGCGATGTCTTCTCTACGCGGGACAAACAATACGAAATGTGAAATAATGAGAGCAATTAATTCAATTAACCGTTAATTAATGGCGTCGTATCCATGTATTTGCACGGGGTCGGGTCGCATAATGGAGTTTTGAGCCGGCAATCAATATTTTCAAGACACTTAATGCGTGCGGCTGAGGCATCGCTCTCCTACGGGATGTGCGGTCACTCATGCGAAGTGGTCGCTACAATATTTCGTTTGCGGATGCCGTTTTTAGTACCCTTAACTAAATTATTTAAAAGGAAAATTATGTGATCGCCCTTTACTATCTATGTAGCTTGAATTCAAAATAGATACTTACCAACGAGTAATTGCGAAAGTTTTTAATGCTCGACCTTTTACGAAGTCCATTAAAAAATTAACATCGTTAAACTAACCGATATGATCAACAATTTTTTATTACTAATTAAAAGTGCGAGATAAGTACATAAAATCGACGCAATTAATAAATAAGGAAGCGAAATCTTAATGGCCATTGTCTAGAAATAACATTAAGGGTGATCGATATGGCTTTTAAGAGGTATACGAAATATTGTCCGAAAGCGACAGGGCAAAGAGGCACCATTACATATGTTTTAATTACCGAGATCGATGAGGGTGCTTTTGAGATTTGTGTTCGCGCGGGCAAGTCATATCGGCGCGGGGTGGAAAACGACGTCAAGGAGGTGAGATTAGCGGGCGGTCTCATTAAAGTTGTGTAATAGCTTTGCGCCACCTTACGCCTGGCTTGCCACACTCAGCCTTCAACACCGCGGGCATCGAAATATCTTGAAACACTTATATATAGAAACTGCAATAACGACACCACCAGCTTTAATATCAAAAGACAAAGCTTTCGCAAAACAATCGAAGAAGACAACAACGTCAACAAATAAAATCTGAAACGTCTTCCAACCCCTCAACGCTATCCACACTACGGTGCGCTGTTATGCTAACTAACTGAATAATAACCAACGCATAAATTAACAATTTAATTTAATGGATTCAAGTTATACTTATTCCCCTCTTCTTCAGAACAATGTCGAGTTTTTCGCGCAGCTAATTCGGTTTGTTTCTGAATACCTGCGCAATCGGCGGGGTTTGATCTGGCGGGGTACTTTATTTCACTTCATCGCCCGTAATAAATCGAGCCGTGGCTGAGGTGGACCGGTTATAAAAACACCTCTTCAGCCATTTAACTCGGCGGGCGAGCGGGCCAAAATGAATCTTATCGAACATCCCATAAGTCTTGACATCACCTATTTCTTTCTGTTCGTTTTGTGTGAACTAAGGGAAGAGACTTATAAATATACGTACCGAGGGAAAACTTTCCCATTTAAGAAACCGAACGTGGCGATTTGGTAATGAATGTTAAGCCATCAATTACCTATCTACAGAATCTGCATTCCCTTAAAATTGACGTTAAATAAGAAAAGCATACATTCTCTACACTTCCTCATTCAATAATCGATATTCGATTCTATCGAATTGTAATAAACACAAACCATTTTAAGCTTACAAAATAAACATCATAAATAAAACCCTTAGCTAAAAGTAAGCATTCCTTAAAATAACTATTCTTAAACGCAATTTTTCATTTTAACACTGTTGTGCATTGATAAAAAAATTAAAAATAGTTGTCACCATGTTGTCATGTTGTCACATGACCACCAAGTAAATTAATACACAAAAAAAGTAATTTAAAGTTAAAAAAAAAATTTAAAAAAATTAAAACTTCTTGACAATTTAGTAGTTACCTTACAAGTTTTTGAATTCTCTCTTAACACTTTCATTAGACATTAGAAATTGTTGCAAGTGTACCATTTGTTTTTCTTGTTCAATATGGAACTTGAAAAAATTAATTAGACTATTACTGATATTTTCTTGCGGGTTTCACTGTGTATTGATCTTCATTAAAGTAGTTAAAGAAGACGCACTGACCATACTAGCAGATTTGAAACTGCAAGCAAATATCATCGAATTAGTAAATCTCTGCTTGTCTACTACCTATTCTTTGTATAAACAAAAATACTACAAACGGAAGATTGGAGTGGCAATAGAAAGTTATTTATCATCTATAGTAGCCAAATTGCTCATATAGGCATTTGAAGAAGAAACCATATGATTCATAAACAGAAACCAAAATATATTTGTTTAAGAAATATGTATGTTACGTGCAAAAGCTGAAAAAATAAAATTTGCCTGAATTAAAGTAACATAAACGAGGTTTTGCCGATGCTCAGTGAAGATGGGCGTGGATTATATTCAAAATTCCGTAACTTTTTAAGAAACTTGAAAGTAAACGAAAACAAAAGTCAAAATCAAAGGGGACCAAGAAGGTGTAAAGCTCAAATGGACTACAGGCCAACCACGAGTATGGTCCAAATGGATACACTCAAATGACACTTAAGAGTGTATCACACAAAAATCTGTAATCTTAAAATTCATATATACGAAGACTGACTGCATAAAAGCTTTATTACATATCGTCTTTTATTTTTGTTGATTATTAATAATAAAATAAAACAAAATTAAAATTAGCACAAACGATCCACATAAAACGTTTGTTGAATAATCAAAAGATTTGATAACTAGCAGCGATCTCTCATCATAATTAATTTCAAAGCTTTTCAATCACTGCACTCGCGAATAAATACATTAATCGGTAATCAATAAATACTTTGAAATTTTGTTCGTAGACGGACTCTTGTTTAGCTTTAGGCCAGTTAACGTTGGTAGGAACTTTGAGAGGGATCCCCAATCATTCGAATAGTTACCGTCGGAAAATTTTCAATAAGCCGCTACCAAAGCAAAAATAAAACCGCGTCGCACAATTAAACCATCACGATTATACATTACGTAAAAATAAAACTTAAGAACACGTAAAATTTTTAAAAGCCGTACATTTTACAAACTAGGAGAAACAAACCTCCACTAACTGAACTAAAAATTTACCGTTTTTTGCATGGCGTCAGCGGATACCTTTAAATCTTAACGGTTGATTCGCCCCTAACCAGACTACATATTATTGACTTTGAATGATTTAAAAGTTGTGTTACTTTTTTCCTAAAACCAAAAACACCTATCTTTATAAATACCACTTCCATAAAGGCTCGATCGAAATCTTTGAAAGAAAACCGTAAAGCAAAGACGTGGAAAGAAGATGCAAAAAAAAATATTCCAAAGATTGAATTATACTCATAAATGTTAACCTGTTAAAACCTGAATAATAAAATTGTCTATCGAAAGTAATAAATATAAAGTAGATTCCAAATGTAACTCAATACAATACAGCCTGACTAAAGTGCGTATGCACTAAGAATGTACTTAAAACAATGAACTTTTAAACAAACTTAAAAACTGTAAAAATGTATTTAGTTACACTGATGTCTCAAAAAGGAAACATAAATTAGATACCATTGGAATTTTAACAGAACAAAGAAAATTCCAAATCAACGTAAATGCAGAATACGGATGTATGTGCAGCGTAATAATTTCGAATTAATTGAATACAAAAATTTACTTAAAAATTTGATTTTCAACAATGAATATAAAAACGTGAATTAACTTTATTAAATTAACTTGAAGTTGCTTAAAGAATCCTAAAGTACACAAAACGAATAAAATCAACTGGGTCTTTCACAAAAAAATCGCATAAATTCAAACGACGGTTACAAATATTAATGTTATTTTAATGCCATAGTACTTTTTTATTGAATACTTTTTGAGTTCTTTAATTAACAACAAAGAAAAATGAGTGTTAAGAACAAAAAAAAACATTTCCGACACATCCTTTCGTTTGAGTATAAGCAAGGGCTTAAAACACCGGAAGCCGTTACAACTATTTGCAGAAGAATATATTATTGATTAATTTATGTATTTTTTATACTTACAAAATTAAGTTTAGAATTACAAAAAAACTTTAACCTGCAGTAGGCTGCGATCACTTATCAGTAATTTAAGTAGCGATAGTTCAGAGCTTCGAAAAGTGGGTCGTAGATGTGTAACTAAAAAGATTCAGCCTAATCTTTGATGTGCCGATTATAATGTAATTAAAGAAGTATCAAAACGAGAAAAAATTTACACTGCAGATGCCCGTTTACAGTTGTTAAAGTCTAACAACGAATATGTTTATTTCAACTATAGGTTAAAAGGATAACAAACAAATAGAATAAGAAATATATAACAACTAAGGGTTTCCAACAATATCACAGTGCAACTAATAATACAGAACCATTAAATTAGGCAACATCTTGTACACATAAGCAACAATGGCTTAAAGTTACACTTAATAGATTCACGTTAGTGAATACAACAAAAAACAGTCAATTATCATGAGCTTATGGTATTTGCACAATACTGAAACAAAGCACACCGTTTAAAACTTGTTATATTCAAAAAAGTTTCGTAGGTTGCGTGATAACAAGCGTAACATGTATGTCAAATCCTGCGTGCATACGGCCGATCTCAAACAAATAATTAAATATAAGAAACAGAGAACTACGAGAAGAAGAATTACGTAATGATGTGTTCCATCAAAGTGCAGATGCTTGTTTGTTCTTTGACTAGGTCGCCCAACAGACTGATTGATAAGTTTTGAATTTGTCTGAAGTAAGTTCAAAAAGTAAAATGGTCTGTGACTCAGTGTTGAATAAACAGTTTCGTTGCCAGGAATTTTGTATAGTCATATCTGAACAATGTGCAAATCAACGGAAGTACCATTTTCTTTTTCAAATTCCTGTTTTATATAGAGACACGTTTTGGTCGCTTCTATGAAACCCGCCCTTATTTGCAATTTATAGTTTTATCATACTAGGTTGAAGAAGTAAATCACTTTTTTTCTTGTTTTGAACATCGTTTTACTATTTTTACACTGACATTATTTGATATTAGTAAAAAGTTGCAATTAAGAATAATCAATTTTTTATCTTTATCAGATTTGTAGTCATGGGTATTTTTTGGGCATTTTTTGAGTTCACCTTATGACTTTAAAAGATTTTTTGAAATTTGGTTTGAGCGAACGGTTCTGATGCACCGAATATTTTATTCAGATAGATGGTCAAAAAGAAATAAATTGGAGAAAAGTCATTTCCAGGCCAACGCTTCAAAAGTTGATCTACACAAAAGAGCACAACTGTCGGACCTAAATCAACTTCTTTGTACTTTGGTCAAATATTTGTGGAAGCGCTTTGATATGGCTCAACACTATGGTTCTCAAGTTTAAGTGCATATTTAAAAAAAATTGGTTTAATAAAGTAAATAAAAATAGTTTCTTGAGTTAGTAAATCAAAAATGTTCATCAAAAATTTTTTAAAATTAGTAATCTTTCCTCTATGTTTTCCGATTCAGGTTGACTTAAATCAAAGTTGTTTCGATATCAAATCTGACTATTAGTTCAATTATAAACGTTATCAATTTTCGAAACACGTTTTGACGTTTTGGAAACAAGTTGAGCCAGACGAATTACTGTTATCTTCAGGATTGGAATCTTGAAGAGGTATGTACATTTTGGCTAGAGTTCTTAGTTGTGTACGCGTAAGTTATCAGGAAACATTGCATTCTCCTAGCCTGAATTCTTATCAGTTTAAAGATCGTCGTTGGGCGGCAACATAACTCCTTACATACTAATAAATTAATTCGCATACATTTGCTCTTAGTTCTAACGGGATACATAAAAAACGGCAATAAATGGCGAACGGTTGCTAACAACCAGTTCTAAGAATCACTCATCCAGATTTGTCATTAGTGGCGTATGCACATATAAATGCGCTTCCCAAAGTCATTTAAGGTATATCAACAGATGTGCTCTCTAATTCGTTGTAATACTTTGACAACATAGCGGAAATCTAAACGTTGGTTTCAAGTTTCCCATCTAACGTAGTTTAACATAATCGTATCCGGTATAGTTCTTGTATTCAGTGAATGCCGTATTAGTTAGTCATTGGAATTTCCATAGTAATAAACATGTGCGGGTTTGCTGTGATAATAAAAGACAAACCCCAGCGAATTTCTCACAACCAACACATTCAAAATCGCAATTTATTTATTCACTACCAGCGTAGATGATTTAAGATACTTAAAATGTAGAAATTTCTAGGAACGGCGTTAACACACGTTTTGTTTGCTCTACGTTTAAAACGAAAAACCGCTAATCAATAACGTACACCTCGTAGATGACACAAGAACGCAACGGGGCAAAATTCATACAGCACAAAAACTATACTAAGATGTTTTAACATAAAGTTTTCTATGGAAAAAAGAAATAATTGGAAATCTACTTTTCCTAAACGTAATTGTAACGAGAACCCAAAACAGGAAGCTACAATATATAAAAAAAGACGCACACCGATAGATATATACAAGTCACATCTTACTTACAATAATAATTGACCATGTCTCATTCTTAAAAAACTTACCAAAATTTAATAACTAGTAACAAATTATATTTACGAGGAAATCTGAAAAAAAGTTAACTGTTAGCGAATCCTCAATCAACAACGTCTCAAAAACAAAAGATAATAAACCTATGCAAAAACTCAAACTCACAAAGCTCTAAACAAATATATAAAAAGCAAAGCAGCGGAAGCTTATAATACAATGTATAACACAACTACACTACGCACCAACTTACCAAAAATAGAAGAATTTTGAACATTAATCAATCACTTCAGAAAAAGCAATATACAATATTATAGCTACCAAAATCCCAACGATAAAGCAATAGCTGTAGTTATTAAAAACGCTTCATTAGCATTCATTGAAATAAAAAAAAAAACCTAATTGAGTACCAATAATCAAATTAACGCGCCTAAACACTAAAGATAAAAAATATCTGCCAGTTTGTGCACTAAAATACTAACTAATAGCGAGCAAGCAAAACAGATGGACTTGCTAAAATTAATATACTGATCCATTATTACATTAAAAACCAAGAAGATCTCTAAAAACATTCCTCAGTGCCATAGGTATCAAAAGAAATCCAGCGACTCACCTAAATCGGTTAACTGTAAAGGTGAGCATTGCGGAAACTATGGCGGCAGTTTTTGCCACATTGAACAGTTAAAACAACGCGGAAGAACTCAAACAACAAACGAGTACGTACACAACAAGAAAATTTTTGCAGACAAACTCAAAAGTGGCTTAATCCCAAACACTACTATAACCTCGTCAAGTACATACATCATCAATACCAAATAAATATTTTGGTCAAATCAAAACTTTTATTATTAACCACCTCGTACGACTATAATAAAAAAAACAATACAAAATTTAATTATTTTTAATTAAAACACAAATACCATCATCAACCAATCAAGCTATCTGACCACAAATAATTTAATCCTTCAAAGGAATTCAATGGCAAAACATATAAAATTTTGTAATTACTTGTACTACAAATTATCAATGATATAGAAAGAAGAGTGCCTATTTTAAATTGTATTCAACTAACTTCACCTGATAAACCCACTACCACCATACATAATTTGCCAGACAAATCTTCTAGTCATGATTTAATCAAATCACACAACAATTGACCCCTTTTGAACAATATAGGTAAAATCATACAAAAATTGCCCCCATTCCTACAAAATTTTGTATCCGCACCTGTTTCTAAAGTTTAACAACAAGAGTTAACAAATGTATCGAAGCTGAAGGACAACATATCAAGCATCGGTTATTTCAAATAATTGTTATTACCAATTTTTATTTCAAATAAACAGGTATTGTTGTTGACTTGTTACTGTTTTTAATTAATTACTTAACCTTAATTAAGAGGTTACAAATCAAATTTTTCATTTAGTAATTTTAATTTTACTTTATACCTATTTAACCAATGTTGGTTGCCTAATAGATATGTCACGTGAGAAACGTTTTTATAAAGGCCCTGCATCTCGAGTAAACTGGGAACATTGTCGAGTTGTGACATTCTTCAACACCTAATATGTCAGGCATAGTATGTTAATAAGGAAGATGCCGAGACCTCGTTTATAAAGTTTCTACCAGCGCTCCTGTTCTGAACTCAAAATTAATTTCAAAATCGTAGAAATTAGAAGTTTAACGCACGTCGTGTTGCAGTATTGAATGTAACCAACTTAATTGTATTTGTAATATCGCGGCGATATACCTGTTATTTATTTTTCAGTTTTTAAAAATATTTCCACTGTTATTAGTAGTAGCAACAAGGAGCGAACCGTAATAGATCCTTTATTTTCTTAATCACATTTTATTGTCGATCGTATATACGACGACTGAGTATACGATTGTTTATGGCAAGTAGTTTGTCTTATTTAACGTTCTGATTTTTCAAACTCAAGGCTTGATTAGTTGTGCGCCATTTTTTTCAATTTTATTTGGCCTACTTGTTTTTTACCTTTTTTGGCAATACATTTTCTTGTTTTTTGGACTGTTGTAAGCCCAGTTTCATCCATATTGTAAACTTGTGAAGGTCCCAATTGGTATTTTTTTAATAGTTTGTAAAGCTATTCAAAAAATTGCCGAACAACTGGCTTGTTGAAGCCTATAGCTCTGCCCAAAGAAAAGATGCCGCTTTAGCCGATCTTAAGGATAACTTCTTTTTGCGTTAAATCACAATCTATCTGTAGTCTTATTTTCTACTCACGAAGATGGCATTTTGTTCTTATTTGCTAATTCCAGATCGTACGCTAACTTTCTTGAGCATTTTAGATTTATTTGCCATGATGGAGTTTTGTCATGGTTTGGAAATCTTTGCTCAAGATCTGTACCTCTTCCAAAAAGAAAGTATTTGGTTTATAATATAATTTGTTTGTAACCTTGATGCTCCTTTCCATACCGGTGAGTTACAATCATAAAATGGATCTTTGTTTGTGGGAGAAGAGAAAAATTTAAAAGATTTTACTTGTCGAGTTGAATATGGGTTTGATACCATTTTTAAAAAGTAGTTTTTCTATTTGATCTGTGACCTTATAAATGCAACGTAAAAATGCTAATTCCGGATTGAAATCTGAAATAAAAATGTTCTTTCGTATTCGAGTACAAGGATGTAGACGACAATTTATAACTACTTAAATATCCCACTTCATATAACATTCTTTACTAAAGTTATAATAAGACGACGGACTTTCAAATCTAGATATCAAGGAATAAGAGATAATCATTCTTTTTAATTTCCATGGTGAATTTGATATCAAGGTGTTGGTTGTTTAGATGATCAAGAAACCTAGACAATTCATAACAACCATGAGACTAAACAATAACCTAAACCGGTCTTTAGGTTTTAATATCAATCATTCCAAAGCAACAGTTTCAAAGGATTCCATAGAAATGTTACTTATAACAGGAGATAACGGAAAACCCATAGTGATGCTCAAAATTTGTTCTAAAAAATTTTTATCAAATTGAAAGTAAGTGGATGATAAATACTTCATCAATAAGAAAAACCAAACTCAAATCTTTAACTTTGGTAAAAAGTGACATCAAAACTCACAACAAGATTTTGGGGTCTAAACAAAAGTGGGATTACGAGTTAAAGAAGCAATCGTGTCCTCTGAAACAATATAATGTACTTTCTCAACGTAATTTGTTTTATTTAAAATGACAGTAGCGATGTCTTTGTCGGCTAGAAGAACGATGATATCGCGGTTCCTACAAAGACTTTTCAAAGCTAACTCTTCCAACTTAAAAATGTGGGATTTAGGAACTTCAAATGATTGAAGAATTTTACAAGTATGAATACGAAAGGAACCTGTAATGTGGAGCAGAAGATGTTTTATAGAAGACTCAGTAACAGATAAAATGTCTTCTTTAGGAATGCGTTTGGAAGCAACGGCAAAATTCAAACCTTTGGATAGCACCGATTCTTTTTCTGAAGTAAGAGTTAAACTAGATAGGTTAATTACCGTTTTCACTAAAGTTCAGCTCAAAAAGTTTCAATTGTTAGAATTCAAAAATCAGAAAATGTTTTCAACTACTGGCTCCGTGCAAACTGTAGTCAATCTATCTATTTTGACTCTTACTTCAGAACAGGAATCGGTAAATCGGCCATGTAAATAGAAATTCTGTGAATGGGTGGCCACTGACTGGTGTTTCATCGTACAGTGTGTTGTTTTACGCGAGGGTTTAGTGTACTTTTAATTAGATTTGTTAATTGCTGTGATGTTGCTAGTACAAATATTTGTTTGAATTTACATTTCTACTTGTTATGTGCTGTAAAGTATGAACGAGCAGCTACAGTCCTTCTCTCAGCCATATGTTCTTTTACTCTAACTTCAATAGAGCGTCCTGTCTGTTCTATATAACTTGATCCATAGGAACAAGAAATTTTGTATACTCTGGCATGTTTTATTACCCCTTGTTTGTTTTTAGCAAATGTAAACCAAGTGTTCAGGGTATCTTTACTCGTCAAAACAGTTTTGATATTATGTTTCTTTAGCACCCTGCTTACTTTGTCTGTCAAACCCATACAGTATGGTAAATAAGCCGTGCTAGTAGGAGGTGATAAGTGTTCTTTGACTTTTGGATTTATTGGTCTTTTCCATGCGTTTTGGATCTCTTTGAACTTGTATCCATTTTGTTATAGGGACTCCAACAGTGTTTCCTTTTTCTTTTGTAGTGTCATTATCTGACACACGTTTTTTAGCTAAAATATGTAAAACAGTATTCTTCTGTATTGGATGGTGGTGAGATTTGGCGTTTAAGTATCTATTAGTGTGCGTTTTCTTTCTATAAACGGAATGCCCTAATTTGCAGTTATTTTTCTTTATCACCAGTACATCAAAAAAGGCTAGACTACTGTTATGTTTTAACTCCATAGTAAATTTAATGCTATTATGTGCAGAGTTTAGATGTTGAAAGAACTCATTTAGTTTATCTTTGCCATGAGGCCATACAACAAACGTATCATCAACATGTCTGAACCAAGTTTTTGATTTCAACTCAACATTTTTCATAACTTCAGTTTCAAAATACTCCACGTAAATATTGGCTATAACTGGAGAGAGCGTTGAACCCATGGCCGTGCCTTCTACTTGTTTAAACAAGTTGTAGTTATAACTGAAATAAGTGTTAAGACAGATTTCGATAAGCAGAACTTTTTCTTCAGTAATTCTCTCCTTGAGCAAAAACAACACTTCGTCGACTGGGACTTTAGTAAAAAGAGATACCACGTCAAAACTAACTAGGATATCTTCTTTTGTTATATGCAAGTTCTTAATATTCTCTACAAAGTCTTAGAATGTTTAATGTGAGTTTCTGTATTTTCTGTCAACAGCAAGAGTTTTGCAGCTAGATAACGTGCTAACGATTAGGTTGGTGAATTGATGGTACTCACTATCGATCGAAGAGGGACTCTTTCTTTGTGTATCTTGAGAAGACCGTAGATTCGTGGTATAACTGGATTTTTGACAATTAAAGTTTGTTTATTGTTAATACCTATAGTAGTGGAGTTTTTGATGGCTGAGTTTACCTTAGTGCATAAAGAGTTTAAAGGGTTTTTTTGTAAACGTATTTAGCAATCTTCAGAGAGTAAGTTTGTCATTTTGTCGTTTATATTGTATGTTTATAACTACTGTAGTGTTTCTTTTATTTGCTCTCAATACTAAAACGTTCTTATTCTCACGTAACCGTTTAGCTGTTTTTCTCTCATGTCTGTTAATATTAGAGCGTGGCGGTTTTGCTTTTCGTGTCAAATAGTTTCACATACTATTAGTGTTGTCTTAAGCGTAACGGCGTAGTTAAAACCCTTCTTTAACAAGGATGTGGTCTGTTCAATTCGCTCAGTATGAGAAATTAGAAAATGATGTTTAATTCTCATACTAGCACAGCTTATTTACCATACTGTATGGGTTCGACAGACAAAATAAACAGGGTGCTAAAGAAACATAACATTAAAACTGTCTTTACGACTAAGGATACTCTGAACACTCGGTTTACATCTGCTAAAGACAAACAAGAAGCTCTAAAGCATGCCGGAGTTTACAAAATTCCTTGTTACTGTGGATCAAGTTATATAGAACAGACGGAACGCTCTATTGAAGTTAGAGTAAAAGAACATATGGCTGACTGCAAACATCGCAGAGTTACAAAATCAGCAGTGGCAGAACACGTGTGGAACCAAGGACACATGCTAAACTTTGACGAAACTAAAGTGTTGGCTAGAACTCCTTCTTACTTTACCAGACTAATCCGCAAATCTGGGGAAATAGAAAAATATCTATGTAATATGAATTGAGAAGACGGTTTAAGACTCAGCAAATCTTGGCTACCAGTATTACATCCTCTAAGACCAAGATCAACCTTTTTGGAAAGGACACAAACACTTACTCCGAATAATAATGAAGTCAGTCAAGCGGTAACGAAAAGATAAGGTCTGTTGATTACGTTAATCGCTAATGATAGAATATCGTCACTTACACTTTTTCAAACGTCAGTTTGTTTGGGTTCACGAACGACATTACGGCAAAGGCCAAGTTCTACTTCTTGTTTTTGCTTAAGCTTAAGCTTAAGATTTTCTAATTCTAATCTATATTTAAATTAAACATTTTAAGATCATTTTTTTCTTAAATAACGTTGAATGATTAAAAAACCATGTTATTCATGTTTTTTAATTAACAAATAAAAACCTTTCAATAATTTTTACGTAGTAATGTATTTACGTTTTAAACAATTTTCTTGTTTAAAAAAATAAGAAACGAATAACAACAGAAATCAAAATTGGATTGTTTTTTTATTATTTTCTCAAGATAAATAAATATAATTTAAAATCTATTTTTGTCGACAAAAAACCTGCGGAAGATAAAAATTAGAACGCTAAAAATAAATTTTTATTTTTAATTTTTAATCATTTGAATGAATCTTCGTGATTTTTTTTATTACGCTATTGGATCGTAGTGGATATAATATTCAAAGCTAGCTAACTTCATCCATTTAGGAATGTAAGCATAAATTCTGTATTCTTATATTAAAATGCATCCATATATTTTTCTATTTAATTGCATAGCCCCCCTACAAGGCTTTTCTAAAAAATGTATTTTCGTTTTTGGTTGCAGTATATGTAGAGTAGAAATTGTTCAATATTATAAAAATTATTTTTATAATATCGTTACTATTGTTTAAATTTAAAGAAAAAATATTATTATTACTAGAGTTCGTGTAATGGTGAGTACTCATAACGGTAGCCGTGTTTCAACAATGTCATTATTCGAATTGCTTGCATGTTCTTGTTAAAAAAAAGTAAGAAATTTAACGACGATGGAATATTGATGGAAATTGAATTGCGGCCAGTATAAAAACGTCTTATCGAATGCTTTAATATTTAGATAGATAGAATTGCGTATTTTGACTTAAAGCGAATGTGGCTTATGCAATAATATGCGAAGTTGTAGTTTTGAGTCGGAAAAGAATTTTCTCTTATTTCTCTTCGAGAAAGGCATTTCCCTCGTTGTTATATTAAGTTTGTTTTATTTTTATTTGATATACTTATCTATTTTTATGTTTTCGGTTTATTTCCATTTCTGCGTGTATTCTTCAGAGCCATAACCGTTGCTTGCATCATTGAATAGTAATAAGATCGTAGATGCGTGCGCTGCAGAAATGAATTGCTTCTGTTTTATGTTATTGCGAGCGGGCGCAGGTACCGCCGCTTCAGTTTTATCATCCCCCAAATTCGTATCGGAAATTCTTATATCGCCGAGTTCGAGAAGCGCTATAAAATAACTGATCTCTAGCTAAACGACACGCGTGATTTGCATATGAAGTTAGGTCCCGCATCCGAATGTACCGGATTGTTTAAATTAAAAGGAGCAGAGTCCGCAATAAGGCTCATCTCCGCGCCACCTAAGCGATATTGCTTTCGCCACCTTCCGTAACATGGCATCGACAACTGGCTCCTTGTGAATTTTAAACAGTCATAAAACGACTGATGTTAATTTTTCGTTCACGAATGTAATATCGCACAGTTGCGAACGTGATCGGAATTTTTGCAACCGCCTTTGCTGATTGGTGCGAACTTTTAACATACCGCAAAACGAGCCACAGAAAATCATCGCAAACGCTTTCCATGAGCCAACCGTTCATACCTGCCGTAGAATAATGAACGGTTTATGGAAGGAGATGAGTTTCGGTTGGCCCTGACACAATAGCTCGAATTTACGTTCCCTTTTATTATTTAGTGTATATTGCCCGAATGTTAATTTGTTTCAAGCTTTGTTTGCTTTCGACTGGTGACAATCATAAGTCGCGGCACGTGCGAGTACATCAGTCAGGGCGCAGATTGTTCCTCCTACTGATAACAGGACGAATTTCCATAGCTTGCTAGGGGTGACGCTATCTGCCTCGTGAATTACGCGAATCATGGATTATAATAACGGGATCGCTTTGCATATCTGCGAACGCGATTATCCTCCGGCTCTATCTTGTTTATGTTGGCATTACATTTATAATCGTTCCTGAGCTACTAGTGCGGGAAAGCGACCACTCGCCGCCACCCTACCTTAAGCTTGCTTGCAACTTCCTTTGCCTTCCAAAATTGCACATAAATAAACTCAGCCTTCCTGTTATTCCATTGTTTAATCGGGAACAATGCATGCAATGCCTTTATATCCACTTGAATTATTCTGCGTATAACAATGTAATTCTCGATCTCATTAATTTTCTTCATCAATAAACTCAACAATTTTTACTTCAACAAAATTGCTCGTGTACTTTTTATTATTTTTTTTCTCGACTTCAGAGAAAAATGCTATAAATCGTGTTTCGCCCCATTAACTTTATTCTTCTTACTAGAGAAGTCTGCAGCATTTTCATATACTTCTAATACCACCAATTTTATATAAATTAAAATTAATAACACATTTTTAATGTTATTGATTTAATTTAACCTATGATACTGCTCATGCTACGTTACAATTTGGATTAAATAGAAAGACAAAACAAAAACTCCTGAGTAGAGCGAAACGGTAGAGACAAAATTTCTTTAAAATACAGTGAATATTGAAATCGAAGAGAAAGTTCGATTGTATTGGTATAAACAAAACGAGAGATAAGTAAAATGCTGACTTGAATAAGCTTTCAAAGTTCACTATTACCTACATTAATTACAAAAAAGTAAGAAGAAGAATTATCTCCTTTTAATTGGTTGTTTTTCAAAACTATTATTTATTTGGCAATTTTAAGAGCGTAGCCATTTTCTTTGGGTTTTCTTATAGTATTTTTGATAGAATACTAACGATATTATATCTATTAAATGAAACATAAAATTGAAGTAATTTTTTTAGTCAAGATGAATTTTGTGATAAATTGTAGATTCTGTTAATAGTAAGATTAAATCTATTCCTTTCATGAAATTTGAGTTTAACATTTAGACTTCTCTTAAAGTTAAAGTTTTAAAGTAAACGTCTACGTATTGATAAAATATCAAAATCTTCTAATAACCACACAAATAGAAATATTTATATTAGAAATATTTATATGAGGTTGCAGAGGTTGCAGAAGTATACCAGAAACCATCCTACGTAACCTCTATAGTCTATACCGATGAGATGAATATACTCACGACTTGGCAGATTCTTGACTGCATCGTATTAAACCAATCGGAGGGAACAGCCTTAATTTCTAAAAACGCAATAGCTCGAGGTAAAGCATCAGGAACTATATGGTATATCCCCTTTCGATTCAAAATTTCAAAATCGTAATCATGTAACCTAAGCGACTAACGTACTAAACGTCTTGATGGATTTTGCAATTTATACAACTATTGTCACGAATGATGATCCGTAATGACAAGAAACTTAACGTCTTCAATGTACGCACGAAACTTTTCAATTGCCCAAACGACAGCCAAACATTCAAGCTCCGTTGCTAAAAACTTTGTTTTTGTATAGTTAATGCCCTACTGGCATAAGCAACGACTTTATCCCCATCCTCATGTTCTTGGGTCAGTACACATCATAATCCTACTTGCGAAGCGTCCGTTTGAATAACAAAACGAAAAATCAGGACAAACTAAGATAGGAGACAAAATAAGACATTGTTTAATGTTTTGAAAAGCTGTTTTAGCTTCGCCAGATCAAGAAAAGCGAGTTCCTCCTCTGGTAAGTCGATTGAGAGGTTCGGTTTGAGTATCAAAATCTTTCGTAAACATACGGTACCACGAAAGTAAACCGATGAATCTACGTACTTCTTTACTTGTGTTAGAAGTTAGATAGTTAACCATACTTTCTATTTTAGATAGATGATCATTTTTGTCTACAATATATCCAAGATATTTTAATTAGGATTTAACAAAATCACATTTTTTAGAATTAATTGTAAGACCTGCTTTCAAAAGTCTATCAAATACCTTATCTAAAATTTCTAAATGTAACGAGAATGTAGGCATTGAAATAATTATGTCATCAAGATACACTGAAACATGGGGTTTTGAATCTGGACTTGAAATTGTGTCAACCTGGAACTACAAATGCAGTTTTTTTTATTGTTTTCTTCTACCTCTACTTGCCAATAAACTGATTTAATTTAAGATTATAAGCGACTTTCGGCTTAGACCGCGCCGTAGTTAACACCCAGACTTTAGCATGGTCCTACCCGAGTAACAAAGTGGTTTTATAATTCTTAGGTTAGAAAACTTTTTAATTTTGTTGTAGTTATGTTGTTGCTCTCTAAATGTAAAATGATTCTATTAAAGTTGTCTGGAAGATTATTTTGTTATCTACTCAAAATTGTTTTTTAAATTGATGTTTAGAACGTTCTTACAACAAAATCACAAAACTGCTTATGAGATAAGTATAAAAGTGTTTTGTAAACATTATATAATATTGGTTATAAGACATTCACCCCTTACAAATATTAATTGATTTATAATAGCTATGTAGCTATGCCATTTATCACTTTAGAACTGTTTTATACAACTGTTTTAATAAAGTATGTGACTACGTTATATAATTGTTGTATTAGTAATAATAAATAACAATTTTGCTTTCTGCATCAGATTACTCACACCGAAAGTTTCAATATAACTGTTAATTAAAAGGACACAAACCCTCAGTTATAAAATAAAAGAAAGCAGTTATAGAGCAATACTGCTATTAAAGCGCAAAATTATTGTGTTAAATATAGTTATAAAACAATTCGGATATACTGGCGTAAGAGAAAACCACCTGATTTGGCAGCATATCTACAACCGTTTGTCGAAGAAACTAAAATAATTCTATCAAAAGGATTAATAATGAATGGATCGCAGCTTATTGTTAAGTTACGGTGCTTGATATGTGATTCGCCTGCTCGACCATTTTCATTAACTTTTTATTACTGAATACGAGATTAAAAATTCATCAAGATATAATCGTTGACTGAAGAAATGTATAAAGACTTGCAACTGCATGTTAAAAATCGTACCGTATTACTATCTCACTTTTGTGGCTCTTTGCACCCCGCTGCCAACAAACTTTACTCTTGGATAGTAGCGACACGGTTGTTTTCAACGCACGGAGAGAAATATTATACTGAATTTAATCATTACGATTTCATATTTAAAGCATTTGCTTTTTTTCTAAAATTGATCCACGTTCAAATAACATTCAACGTAAATGTACTAAAATTTAAACTACATCTCTTATTGCAATGCAATTACAGCAACAATCTAATAAAATAGAAGTTTAATTCAAGCGTACATCGGCTTGACTCAAAACCAACAGCCTTTTGCATGATACATATCAATTCCGCATAACCTTTTTTTCCGTGCGCAAACTAAGAAGATAAGACTGGTAAAAGATCGCTTAAAAATAATGCTTGGAAAGTAATAAGATAACTCTTCAAAATAATTGTTTGTTGTATTTACTAGATACCCTTGACTGATATAAAATGTTTTGAGTAAACGGAATGTAATTTGACAAGTTGAATTTTTTTCTTCGTTTGCCAGAGTTTGATTTTGTATTTTTTCTCTGCTGTTTTAATTCACTTTGCAATCCGCAATTCGTATCGAAATCTCGATACGTATCGGAATATCGACATTTCGATACATTCGATACGTATCGATATATCGATAGACGACCCAGGCCTAATAAAGTAGGAATGGTGATTTAAATAATTAAAAAACCGATTTTCGTACTCTAATAAAGCGATTTTTATAATCGATTTTTCTATCCAATTCAAAAATATAATCGATCGAAAATCGCGAACTTTATGGAATTATAATTATTCTACAATCAACTAGAATGTAAAAACAAAAAACTCATAAGTAAATAATCAAATCGCCAAAGTGAACAATAATTTAAAATAGCAAATTACAAATTCAAAACCGCCGGAGCCGGTAATTTGATACTTGCACAAGAAGTAAAGCAGAATTTTTGTTATGTTTATAAATGTATATAACTATTTTATCATGTTTTGCAGTTGATAATATTCTTTGAAAGGTGATTACAAAAGGGATTACCAAATCGGTTTTCCGTATAATTAAAACTTTTTAACTTGATTTGCTAATTAAGATTACACGAATGTTCAATAAAATTGTGAATTTGAAACGGCGTTTTAGTTTTTTTTTCTTAGATGCAGCATAGCGATACATCGCGAGTTGGTCCCCTAATTCATAAAAAATTACCTAGAATTCCCATCACTAATGGTATCGCTTGGTAGAAATCATTGTTAAATCATCGTCATCTGAACTGTAAAGAGAGCGGTATTACTAAGCGAAGCCACTGCTCGATACGCGTACGTACTTTGCGTACGTACGACGTAAACACTACAAGTGCCAGCAATGAACTGAAATCTCGGACCCCAAGTAGACGATGGCGCCCCCTATATCTCGGACCCTGCGGTGACTACGATTTTTAACATGGGCTTTGCGAGTATTTATACATTTCTTCAGTCAACGATATAATCACATTTGTAAAATACGATCCTGTCGTTAACTTTTACATAAACTAAGGTAATTAAATTTGAACGTTTTATAAGTTTTCTATATGCATCATAATTGTTATATAATAGTAAATTTGGTAATAAAAATGTTCTATTAAAAAGGGACCATTTTGAAAATGTACACGCATATATTTACATGGCCGCCATTCTCGAGGAACATAAAATTAACTTATATTTCACTACTTTGACGACAAAAATACATCAATTAAAGCTTCTTATACTGGTATCTATCTACTATTGTGGTTTTATGATAAAAAATTGAAACTTAAACTTTTTGTTTTTTATCTGATTTTTTAATTTTTTATAAAATACTCACACCTGCGACTTATCTACCTCATAATTGACAGTAAAACTTTCTTCGTAAGAAAAAACGACGTCCGTGTAGATTTATCTCATTAAATTTCGTGTAAATAATATATACTTTTATACGTTGCCATTTTTTATAAAATTGCCATCAGTTTTAGTTTAAGTAAATAATAGGAATAATTAAATTCCGAAAAGTAGTACTTAATAACCGTTTGATTTTATTCAAGCTGCTCTACACTACAAAAATGTTTTGTAACTTCATCAAAACTATTGTAATAAAGAGCCAACCAACTCTAAAATTTTCATGAAACTGTTTTGTAATTGATATATAACGTTTACGTAACTATCCCATAACAGTGTTTTGTTGACTTTATAAAACACGTTAAAAAACGAATATGTTTTATAAATATGTGCCCATTTTGCATTTATAGCTACTGAAAGAACGCTTTAGTTACGTTCTTAGGACAAAAGGTGTTTTATAAATCTTGTTTTGTAAACGTTCTCTCAAACGTTATAAAATATAAAATTGTTACTTGGCTAGTGTCTTCTTGAGAGCCAAAACAAGAAGTAGAATTTAACCTTTGCCGTATTGTCGTTCGTGAACCCAAACAAACTGACGTTTCGCAAGACATTGCAGCTTGCATCTTCAGAGTGGTATATGTCACTAAAAGAAAAAGTGTAAATGACAATATTTATACCAATAGCGATTAGTGTGATTAACGGACCTTATTTTTCCGTTACCGCTTGAGTGACTTCGTTATTACTCGGAGTAAGTGTTTGTGTCCTTTCCAAGAAGGTTGATCTTTGTCTTAGAGGATATAATACTGGTAGCCAAGATTTGCCGGCATGTTTTAGAGCCTCTTGTTTGTCTTCAGCAGATGTAAACCAGGTGTTCAGAGTATCATTAGTCGTAAAGACAGTTTTAATATTATGTTTCTTTAGCACCCCGCTTATTTTGTCTGTCAAACCCATACAGTATGGTAAATAAGAGGTGCTAGTGGAAGGTGATAAGTCTTCTTTGACTTTTGAATTTATTGCTCTTTTCCATGCTTTTTGGATCTCTTTGAACCCGTATCCACTTTGTTGTAAGAACTCCAACAGTGTTTCCTTTTTCTTTTGTAGATTTTTATTATCTGACACACGTATAGCTCTTTTGGCTAAAGTATGCAAAACAGTGTTCTTCTGTACTGAATGGTGGTGAGATTCGGCGTTTAAGTATCTATTAGCGTGCGTTTTCTTTCTATAAACGGAATGCCCCAATTTTCCGTTAATTTCCTTTATCACCAGTACATCAAGAAAGGCTAGACTACTGTTATGTTCTAACTCCATAATGAATTTAATGCTGTTATGTGCAGAATTTAGATGTTGAAAGAACTGATTTAGTTTATCTTTGCCATGAGGCCATACAACAAACGTATCATCAACATGTCTGAACCAAGTTTTTGATTTCAACTCAACATTTTTCATAACTTCAGTTTCAAAATACTCCACGTAAATATTGGCTATAACTGGAGAGAGCGTTGAACCCATGGCCGTGCCTTCTACTTGTTTAAAAAAGTTGTCGTTATAACTGAAATAAGTGTTTTCAAGGCAGAGTTTGATGAGCAGAACTTGTTCTACAGTAATTCTCTCCTTGAGCAAAAACACTTAGTCGACCGGGACTTTAGTAAAAAGAGATATCACGTCAAAGCTGACTAGGATATCTTCTTTTGTTATACGCAAGATATTAATTTTCTCTACAAAATCTGTAATGTGAGTTTCTGTATTTCCTGTCAACGGCAAGAGTTTTGCAGCTAGATAACGTGCTAACGATTGGGTTGGGCAATTGATGGTTCTCACTATTGGTCGAAACGGGACACCTTCTTTGTGTATCTTGGGAAGATCGTAGATTCGTGACATAATTGGATTTTTGACAATCAAAGTTTGTTTCTTGTTAATATCTATACTAGTGAAGTTTTTGATGGCGGAGTTTACCTTAGTGCATAAGGAGTTTAAAGGGTTTCTCTGTAGACGTATGTAGCAATCTTCTGAGAGTAATGTCATTTTGTCGTTGTAATCTTGTATGTTCTTTCTCATGTCTGTTAATATTAGAGCGTGGCGGTTTTGCGTTTCTTACAATGTTGCAAACATCTTGTCGAATAGTTTCAGAGATCTCCTTAGAGTGCGTATTGCAGCTTCTACTCCACATACTATATCTTCTATCGGAGTTGTTTTAGGCGTAACGGCGTAGTTAAAACACTTCTTCAACAAGGATGTGGTCTGTGCACCCAAAACAGTGTCTGTTAGGTTGACAATTACTTTATGGTCGTCTAACGTTTTCTTAGGCTGTGAAGCATGTAATTGCTCGAATTTCTTAGTTCGCTTTATTTTTGATTGTTCATAAATAACGTTAGCTTGTCTCGTAGTGATAGCATCTATTTTTACCCATATCGAATATTCTAGTTTGTTAGACAAAGTTAAATGTAGCTTGTATAACTGTTTGCTGACAAAATCCAGTACTTTGCGTTTATTGTGAATTTTTGAACGTAACAGTTCCAAGCCAGGATAAGAATGTCTTCCGGGTTTGGACCCTGAAATTTGCGATTTATCTCACGCCCTGATGAAGCCCCTTACGAAAGTGGGCAAAACGTTGTCAACTTCGGTTACAACAACGATACGGTCCAAACCCAGAAGACATTCTTATCTTAGTATAGATTCTGACCGTGGAAGCCTTCGCTATTACAGTTCGAAGCCAGCTTTGCGAAAAATTCGCTCAGTATGAGAATTTAGAAAATGACCGATAATGAGCACCATCAATTCACCCAATCGTTAGCACGTTTTCTAGCTGCAAAACTCTTGCCGTTGACAAGAAATACAGAAACTCACATTAAAGATTCTACAGACTTTGTAGAGAAAATTAAGATCTTGCGTATAACAAAAGAAGATATCCTAGTCAGCTTTGACGTGATATCTCTCTTTACTAAAGTCCCGGCCGACGAAGTGTTGTTTTTGCTCAAGGAGATAATTACTGAAAAAGAAGTTCTGCTCATCGAACTCTGCCTTAAAAACACTTATTTCAGTTATAACGACAACTTGTTTAAGCAAGTAGAAAGAACGGCCATGGATTCACCGCTGTCTCCAGTTAGAGCCATTATATACATGGAATATTTTAAAACTGAAATTATGAAAAATGTTGAGTTAAAACCAAAAACTTGGTTCAGATATGTTGATGATACGTTTGTTGTATGGCCTCATGGCAAAGATAAACTAAATCAATTCTTTCAACATCTAAACTGTGCACATAACAGCATTAAATTTACTATGGAGTTAGAACATAACAGCAGTCTAGCCTTTCTTGATGTACTGGTGATAAAGGAAAATATCGGAAAATTGGGACATTTTTTACATAAATACTACAATTCCTCAACGGAATTATACGCGTGAAGGTCTATTCCTCAAATATAATAAAGCAGTACCTTACGACTCAAAATAGCCAATTTTTCTTCTTTAAAGCAGGCCGAGTCAACCGAGCAAAAAGATTAATAATGCAAACAAAATAATTACCAACTTTTTTATTAGGAGTCTGTACCTTAGTACAAATTTCAGATCACAATTCTGTATTATAATTAACCGGTAAATATTCTTTACGTAATAAATCAACAAATTCTTTCTAAGTAGAAATATTAAGACGAATAGACCTATACCAAATCAAAGCGCTACCTTGTAAAAGATCAATAATATAATTATGTAACGTTTGCTAGTAAACGTTTCTAGCAATTTGATACTCTTCCACTCTTTCAATAAACGCGTTCACGCTAAGACCTATGTTATCTTCACTAAAACTAATACCCCATTTATGCACAAGCGCTATTTTACAAGTATTAAAAACCTAAATATCGTTTATAAACCTTGTTCCTTTATCACTGTGACTCAGCATAGAATCAGACAACGTGCTAACATTTGGAACTACTGAATTATTTTTCATATCAACCAACTCCTCTAATTGTTCAAGTTTTCTACTAAATTAATAACCGCCTTCATCGACTATTTGCTACCTTTCTGATCGATAACTTTTAACCTTGACAACCGATTCTCGATCACCTTTAAAATATTCAATAAAAGACGCTAAATTTTTAGTTTTCTTTAAACAAATTTTAATCTTTCTTGCTAATTTACAGATAAAATTAACTAATCCTCCAAATCGTTCTTTAGATAAACAGTCTCTAAATTTTTTCCTCATTGAATTACCAGTTTCCGCAGAAGTATTTGAAATACTACGAACTAATAATTTGTATTCCAATTCATCGCGTAACAACCTATAAGGATTTATACTTGATTAGAACCGTTATAAACAATATCAATATAAAACGTATTTGGGCTCCACGTTGGGAGTCAATTTTGCTACGTAAACTCTACACCAATGAGGTAAATATACTCACGACTTAAGGTGTCCCGAGCTAGTCAGTAGAAAAGCGTACAAAAGATAGATAACACAAGAAGAAAACGAATTTGGTTGCCACTCAGTTTAAACATAATGACCCAATTGGTGGCGAGTAATGGCAAACTGAAAAATTTTTTAATTGGTAAAGCAGCTACGTCACTATTTACTTATCGAACAGATAATTAAAACCACAAATCCCCATAATAGTGTAATAACGAAACTGCAATAATAACTATATATATATACAAAAACAGTAGCAAATACCGTTGTACACCTTAAAAATATACTGAGTTATTAACGTTAATTTACACTCACATCCACATTCATTTATTCTAATTTATATTTACCGTTTGAAAAGAAAAACTGTTTTTGCTTTGCTACAAGCACAACAAGTTATGATTTATAATTACAAATCAAGTTTAGTAAAATTTTCTTTTTTTTTTGGTTTAAATTTTTCTTATTAACAAAGTACGTAAACAAATAGAGAACTCAACAATCCTCCAAAGAAACTGAAGAAAAAAGTAAAAAAAATGGTGTGTCTTAGGAAGAATCAGTTTCTCAGGGATACTACTTACGGTATCAAATCCTTCAGTTTTTTCTCAGTTATGCAAAGATATCCGCCAACAATACAAAACAATCTTCTTTGTCTTATTATATCTTATAACGAAAATTGATTATTGCAAATAACGGACCACTAATTTCTTACAAACCCTATCGGATAAATAAAATAAATTAAAAAAAAATCAGATATTAAGTACTCACACATTCAGTCTACAAACTTTAAAAATGAACCATTTTCCAACCTTAAGCAACGAAAAAATTTGCTAAAATTATCGTTAAGCCACCATTTCGAAGTTCTTCATTAAACGGATCGCTAATACACTTAATAAAGTGTTAATTCACCTGAGGGTGTTAATAGACGCGTGGAACTTCATTACTGCCAATCGATTGATCTACAGATTTATCCATTTATTCTATCAAAAAAAGCTAATACGAGGATTGCTATTTATGTATTGAGGATAAATAACTAAAAGAAATACTCGTATTTGAGTGTGAAAACTTTTTTATTGTTTTTAAAGACACCCTCCTTTAAAACCTGCACATTTTGCATTCGATTAAACCAATTGGCATAGCAGGTTGTCGACGGAATGTTTTCTATATTTGACGGGCGCGTTCGGGCAAACAATTGGTTGTGTAGCATATTGTAATAAAAAAATACAGACGGAATAAAGAACGTATAATAAAAGTAAAAATAATATTACCACGGCAAGCAATCGTAAGCACAGACCCTCAAGGTGATGGGTTGAATGATAATAACTACAAAGACGTGAACTCCGTTAATTTATTAATTATAACTTAATCTACTATTTACATCAGAGAACAATGAACAATATTTGAATTAAACATATTTAGAATAAAACAGTATTTAAAATAAAATATTTGGACGCCAACCACATTAAGTGATGAATAAAAAGCGTAAAATCTTACACCTAATAAGTAATTAATATTAAATGCAAAAAAATAGTAAACGGTAAATTTGTTATCGAGTATGTTTCCCGAAAGGTTTTAAACAACACAATTTAATTACTTGAATTCAAAACGTAACACAGGTAGTATTAATTTTAGTTGACTCACCATGTTTAATATAACGTTATCGAATATCTTCTATTTTTAGCACATACTTTGTTCTTGTGATAAAATTCTTCAACAGGAATAAATACCAATGTATAATAAACTTCAATAACGAAAAATCCAGTAATTAAACGAAATACCAAAAAATAAAAAGATCCAAAAGAAAAAAAAAAGACCCTAAATACAAATAATTAGAACGGTTTTTTAAATGACATCATGTACTTACGTCACACCTTCAATGTAACGGTCTTCAAAGTAAAGTCCTTTGTCTTACTATTGCGCAATATTGCGAAAGCACTAAAAATGTTGAATTCAATAAAAAAATTATATCAGAATAAAGGTAAACTCACCAATAATTAGATGGAATGAATAAAAATTAAATTACATGCGTTTTTACGCCATAATCAAGAAAATTTTGTTTTCCTCGCATCACAACGACACGCGCAAGAAGGAAGCTTAACTTTCTCCTAAAGTCAACTACGCAGACGCTTCCGAAATACAACGCGACGTTGTCAAACTTAATAAATTTAAGTGCAATATTAGTTGCAAAAATAAACGATTGTAAAATTGAATTTTAATTGTAATGAATTCAAACGGGACGTTACACACCCCCTCCATAAAATTTGAAATCGGAAGGTTTCAAACTTCGAAGTGCAGAACAAAACAAACAATCGCAAAAATCAACAACAAACGCAAAATAAACGACAACAAACGCAAAATAAACAACAACAAACGCAAAAAGCAAGTCTCGCAACATCGTTGCACAAGAGTCAAATTCCAAAACTTATTTCCTAAACAAAATAACTTAATCTAATGAAATCCTAATCTAAACCTTAAACCAGAAGTCAAAATCGGTAAAGGTAATAAAACCTAATAAGTCACAATCGAGGATAGCGGATTACACTTTAGGAATACCGTCCAACCTACCATTTTCCCAAAGCGGAAGATGAAACTAGAATTACAAGTTCGACAGTACTATGTAACGAAGAATATAGATAAAAGAGGGACGTCGCGCGAATCCGCGTCATCGTTTGACGTATATTCCACAAATACCAAAACCACTCGAAACAATTTCCACCTTACTAAATAACTCAAAAAGAGAAGAGATTGAAAATAGAATTGAAGAAGAAATACTAAACAAAAGTTCCTAAGGTTAGTCGGCTCTTACGACAAGCAACAGGTATGGCTGTGAGAAAATTCTGCTCCCGTCCTCACACAGGGCAAATGAATAAATAACAAGATTAAATACAAAACTTTAAAATGAAATGAAAATCATCACCAATACTTCAAACAAGGAAAATAGGTATTAATGCTCTAAAATGAGTTTTAAAGTTACACATATAATTATATGCTCAAAGGTAAACTCAAAATGATCGTCTTAACAATTGCACGCAAGCAATTAAAATACTCAAATACGAGAAGACGAGTTCCAGAGAAGAAATTCTCAGAATTGGCAATAAATGTAATCAAATACATCAAAATAAAGCAGTAAAATAACTGCAAATAAAATAAAAGTCTTTGGTCAGCGCATTAACCAAAGAATTCATATACCCACACTGTGGTATAAAATAAACATTGAGATTTCCTCAACATAAAATAAAATATAAAATACAAAACATAAGGCATCCAATCACTTAGATTGTAATGATACCCTCAAGGGTGAGCATCAATAAAATTTAATTAAAAATGTTAAATCCCAAACCGAAGCTTGAAGTAAAGAAGAATCAATTTCAATCCATGTTTGAATCGTATGTCAAATTCAGGTTAATTTGAGACTTGGTTGGCTAAACAACCTCCAAAGCCATACATAAAGAAACTAAATGAGAAATAAAAGTATTCATCTCAGTCGTAGTTGAATTGAAGTTGTTGGAAAAGAACTTGAAATCGAAAACAGATGTATCAATAAGAGTAACTTCACAGTTATCAGAATCAAACGAAACAATCGAAACAACACTCTCAAATCATACACACAACAAACATTCTCAAACATCAAATCATATAGCGCTACTTTCAAAAGTAAAACATACTAAGCACATCCTAAAGATACCATAAGAAAAATATAACATATGGTCAATTACCAAATTTCAAAAATACTGAATGCAAAAACTTTCAAATGTAATGAATAACAAAATTCAGATAAACAAATCAACTTCAATACACTAAAACAGAACTGCACAACAAAAATAGGATTAACTTAAGATCACTAGTCTGTTGCATTAATGATAGGCAATCTAAGAAGAGGGAACTTCTGAGCTTCACGAGATCCACTCATAATGTTGTACACCCACAACTAAAAAGTACCAAAAACAAAAGCGGAACTGACATAAATAATCATTAAAGGTCAACCTAATGACACCAAAGAACTTAATTACTTGGCATAAAAACCAAACGAAACAAAACAAATTTTACAATAAAAATCACGATAAAACTAAACACAAACTAAAACAAGAAACGTAAACAAAAACAAAAGAAAATCAAACAAGTCAAAACTATACTAACATATCAAAAAGAAATAACAGTTCATATTTCTTAAAATATGATTACTGCTTTCACATCCTGAAGGCGGAGCTTCAAAACAAGAGAAAATTTAAAATGGCATAAACCAAAAGACAAAACATATTCGTGTGAACTCTGTGTTTCACTTCGAATTTCCAACAAATCATAATTGTAATCAACCAGAAGTAAATCTCTTTTAAAACCTAAACAAAATAGAATCGAACAAATTTCAGCTGTTGAATAATTTAGAAAAATCACTAAATCAAATTTTACAAGAAATAATTTAGCTCGTAACAACTTTCGTCTACTATCGACATTTTCATTACTAGCATCAACGCCTCGCAAAAACAATTCATGACATAGCTCGTCACTTCTGAGAGCTTCGACAAAATACATTATCACAATAAAATAAAATTCAAAAATAAATCTTAACCTAAAATACACAACACAATAAAAATACAAAGTACAAAAATATTCAAAATTTAAAATATAGGAAATTCACAGTAATTACTTCATTCAAAATTCAGCCCCACGTTGGGCGCCAGTGTAATAAAAAAATACAGACGGAATAAAGAACGTATAATAAAAGTAAAAATAATATTACCACGGCAAGCAATCGTAAGCACAGACCCTCAAGGTGATGGGTTGAATGATAATAACTACAAAGACGTGAACTCCGTTAATTTATTAATTATAACTTAATCTACTATTTACATCAGAGAACAATGAACAATATTTGAATTAAACATATTTAGAATAAAACAGTATTTAAAATAAAATATTTGGACGCCAACCACATTAAGTGATGAATAAAAAGTGTAAAATCTTACACCTAATAAGTAATTAATATTAAATGCAAAAAAATAGTAAACGGTAAATTTGTTATCGAGTATGTTTCCCGAAAGGTTTTAAACAACACAATTTAATTACTTGAATTCAAAACGTAACACAGGTAGTATTAATTTTAGTTGACTCACCATGTTTAATATAACGTTATCGAATATCTTCTATTTTTAGCACATACTTTGTTCTTGTGATAAAATTCTTCAACAGGAATAAATACCAATGTATAATAAACTTCAATAACGAAAAATCCAGTAATTAAACGAAATACCAGAAAATAAAAAGATCCAAAAGAAAAAAAAAGACCCTAAATACAAATAATTCGAACGGTTTTTTAAATGACATCATGTACTTACGTCACACCTTCAATGTAACGGTCTTCAAAGTAAAGTCCTTTGTCTTACTATTGCGCAATATTGCGAAAGCACTAAAAATGTTGAATTCAATAGAAAAATTATATCAGAATAAAGGTAAACTCACCAATAATTAGATGGAATGAATAAAAATTAAATTACATGCGTTTTTACGCCATAATCAAGAAAATTTTGTTTTTCTCGCATCACAACGACACGCGCAAGAAGGAAGCTTAACTTTCTCCTAAAGTCAACTACGCAGACGCTTCCGAAATACAACGCGACGTTGTCAAACTTAATAAATTTAAGTGCAATATTAGTTGCAAAAATAAACGATTGTAAAATTGAATTTTAATTGTAATGAATTCAAACGGGACGTTACAATATTACATGTTGTTTTAGAATGACTAACAACATCTAAAGAAATCGACCAAGTAAACGTTCATACAGTACAGATAACGGAGTTATAGTTTGTCTCAAGTTTCAAACCCATATAGCAAAACGAATGACCCACTAAACCTCATCAAGCAAAATAAAGAAAAAGAGCATAGATGCAGTGAACAATCAAGAGAAAAAGTAGCCAGAAAGAAAGTGCCTAAGCAAAAAAAGAAAAACGCAAGAATGGCAGAAAGAAGACAAAAGAAGAAAAGAGTACGATGTTGTTGTACGACTCGATTACCTCTTCCTAGAAAATCGACCCCAAGTGGCTTACCCTACTGCCCAACCCAAAAGGTGAACCTTAAGAAAGAACAAAAGAAATATAAAATATTGCAAAATCAAATAGAAACAAAGCAGCAGAGTATTTATAACTTTAGGTTACATTGCTCTCGCCTACAAATCCCAAAGAAAAAAAACATGCATGATAAAGTATTATTCTTCTTCTTTTTAGCCCTAGACCTTTTTACCTTCGAGTGTAAGGCTCCATTGCTTCCTATCAAGTCTTAGTTTTTGTATTCCTTCGCATGTCATTCCTTTTCCCCCTACTTCTTTCCCTATGTTATCAATCCATTTTGTTCTTGGTTTTCCTTTTTTATTATTCCCCGGCACTCACCTATCGAACATTTTTTTTGTTAGCCTAAACTATCTAAGCTGCCCATCTATGATTTTTATGTTGGTTGATTTCATTTTCAGATATTGTTAAAATGTTTCATTCGTTATTCTGTTCTTCTTAGTTTTATTTTCTATTTTGACTTGACTACTTAATTTTTATTTTCTTTGGCACTTTTCTTTTCTTAGAAAGGTTGTTTTCATTAGAGTGAATATTTTCTCCGCTTTTCCTATTTAATTGTCTAATTGTTTGTCCAATTCCATTTTTCCATTTCCTTCTATTATTACGCCTAGACATTTAAAATATTCTAATTGTTCTATTTATTTCCCGTCCAAACTTATTTGATATGTTTTCTTTGTGTTTAAAATTATCATTGTGTTTGTCTTTCCATATTTTTTCATGTTCGTTTTTTAGTTCATCCTTTATTACTTTAAGATTATTTTGCAGGGCATGTCATCTGCAATCATAAGTTCTATGAGCTGAGTTTGTGTCATTTTCCAGTATCCTAGTGTTAGTTTCATAATTTTCTTCTTGCTCTTCTTTATTGCTTCGTTCAGTACAATTGAAACGAGCAGTAAACTTAGAACACAACCCTGTTTGACTCCTTGCCTAGTTTTAAATTCTTTAAATTTTTCAATGTTCGTTCTTAAAATGTTTATATTGTCTTTGTACATATTTTTTATATTTTCTATGATATTTTTATTCACTCTCCTATTCTGTAATATTCCCATAAGTTTTCTTTTTTCTAGATCAATAAAGCATATGTGTATTTTCTTGTTCTTATTTATTAGTTTTTCACTTGCTTGTCTAAGTATGAATATAATGTTCATTATTTCTTCTTTATTTCTTATTATATTTTCATCCTTGTCTTTTATGTTAAGTATGTTATATTCCTTTTTTTCTTTAAATTGTTTTAAAGTACTATAAAATAATTATTGTTTTTTTTATAGTTGTCAGTCATTTTATATCCAAATTTTTCCCACGATTTCTCTGCTGCTGCTTGGATTGTTATTTTAACTTCTTTCCTTTTTTCTTTGTACATCTCATAATCTTTGACCCTTAGTGATTAAATATTTTTTCCATGCCACTTTTTTCGTCTTTACTTTTTTCCGTATATCTGCTATCCACTATTTAGTTTTTGTGTGTTCTTTATTCTTTTTTTTGCAATTTTCTTCTGCTACTGTCAATATACGATTCTTAAAGTGTTCCAATTTTTCCTCTTGGTATTTTTTTTGGTATTTTTTCTCTCTTAGTTTAAAATATTTTTATTTTTTCACTTCCACACTCCGTCTTTTGTCTTTTCTTTCTTTTATTTTTTTAAATTTTCATTATCACTAGATAGTGATCACTTCCTATCTATGCTTCTCTTTTTAATTTTACGTCTTTCACTTTTTGCTAGTTATTTTTGCTCACTAGATAATAGTCAATAATTGATTTCTCATTTCTGCTTATGTTTGTTATGATTAGGTTGTTTTCGATACATATTTTTATTATTCTTTTGCCGTTGTTGTTTAAAGTTTCTTCTTCTTATTTGCCCATTTGTTCTTTTTTTTCTATTCTATTTGAACTTGCACTTTAACTTTATCATAATCGGTGCATTTCTTTTTTCCAAATACGAAAAAAAACAACATCTGATCACCTCATGTTTGGCAGTTTGAATTACGCAACCAATCTTAAACAGGTTATTTATAGCAGTGACCAACGATAATAATTAGATAACAATGCAAGATGTTAACGAGAGCCGCAGTAAAGACTGGCGTTGCCTCAGTAAAGTAATATAGGCAGCAATCTGACTTGTAGCGTTTTTTAATGTTGTGTAAGGTCGCTACTCGATAAGGTGTTGTATACAGTAGTAGATTCTCGGCAACTTCAGCATGAAGGTGTAGGTATCGGTGATTGTATTTGTATCAAGTGTATTTGTAACTGCCTGGTTCACCATTGCATCCCTTAGTTTTCGCTAGTGGTAACATAGCCTAAGTTATCATTATATTGAATAAAGAAACGAGCAAATCTCAGGAAGAAAACATGAAAAGAAAAGAATAACTACAAAAAAACAATAGATCACTATAGTTACTCCATTTTGTACACCTACTAAAGGTCCTTATAAGCAAGATGAAAAATTGTACAGCCGTAACGCATTCTTTCGTTAGTAAATCTAAAAGAACGAATTCTAATCAAACGTAGAATTTATAGAAATATCTTTACGGAAAAAGACTTAGAAGGCAGAAACTATCCTATCCATTGTTTGATTTCGTCAATAAATAACAACTAGTTTGTCAATGGATTTTGAACTTCCTGTTGCTGTATTTTATTACAAAAACGGTTACACGTAAACTCTCTCTTGCGAAAAGAAAAGTTGCATGTTCTGATTTAACAAATAAAGATTAGAAAAAGCAGTGCAACTATGTGTTACATATTTATGAAAAAATGTGAATAGTTGGCTTACTTGATAAAGTTGTAGCAAGTTTAACGTTTACAGTGAATAATGATGATTCAGATGAGGATGAGCGGAAAACTAAAGAAAGTGAATCTTTAGATGACAATAAAAATCAATTATTGAATATTGTATGTCTTTTACTAAATAAGAAATAAATACAATGTGTTGTATTTTATACCGTAATGTCTATGTTTTCACTTTTTTGTTTTGTAAATTTAAATTTAAATGTAAATTAAACCAGATATTAGAACAGTAATCAATATTGTTCATACGTTACACAAAAAACTTCTTACTACGGCTTATGCAACCAATTCTACATTTGCGTATTAATGATTTGAGTTGAATTTTCTAATTTAGAATGGCAGAGTCTCATAAACACTTTACTTTTTCAACAATAAATAAAAATTAAAGAAAAATCAACAACCTGAAATGACAATTATTTTAATTTAAGTTTAATTTTTTCATTAGTATCTGCCACAAATGACAAAGAAGTTTACACACACTTAAGTTTTTCTTTAAAACACAAACACAGGGTGTATCTATTATGTTGTGCTTTTAATAGGTGAAATTAGAGCATAAATAAAAGCAAAAAATTTCAAAATAAAAGTTTAATTAAAACATTAAAAAAAACCAAAATAATTGTTTTAATTAAAATATTGCAACTTTAATGAATTTGGTAGGTTATAAGTATGTGATTTGACCCATGGAAAGACCACGCTATTATATACATGATCTGCAATTAATGTATTGTGGTCCGTTCCTGTGTACTTTTTAAGTCTAAAGCTTGAATTGAAATGTAAATAATTATACTACTATTTGTATTGCAAAATAAAATTAAAAAATAATTTAATATTTAAAATGTACTTATGGTTATGAATAATTACAACACATAATATTACGATTCTTTGACTAAAAACAGTTTATGTTTGATTAATATAGTTAATTTAATTTAAGGTGAATTAAACTGACACATAAACTGACAGAACGTTGTTTAAATTATCGGCGCAGGCTGGCGTTATAAATAACCTACGTTATAAAAATTAGCGTTACAGACTTTACTATATTATTTTAATTTTTTATTGGGTCAAGTATGAGTTATACTTCTTGTTATTACTGCTATATCTGCTTTAATTATTTTTTAACAGTTGATTTTGTAGATGATGGAAAATTAAAGAAAACGATAATTAACACAATACATTTCACGGATATTACAGCATTTAGTATTTACCGCATAGTTACAATCAACAAACAATTTCCATTTGTTTAGATAGTTAGGACCGGCCTGACAACTGAAATTACAAATATCTCAAAACTGGATCACTTTAGACCAAATCATTAAAATAAAAAATTTTCATTTAACGCCCTTAAGTTTGTAGTCGTATTTCAGATGTACTCTGCATTTAAAATTATTTTTACTAAATATAACATATAATAATTTAAGCAGCGATTGTTTAAATATTCTACGCCAATGGTAATATTTGTCCATACTCTGTATATTTTATAGTTTTGTAACCAAATTTAAGTGTATTGTAATTAATGATTGTAAATTTGTAAATGTTCATGTTGGTTTACACATTTTAACCCATATTTTTTTGAATATTTTTGACAAAATGCCATTTTAGAAGAAACGAGTAAAATTGTTGAACAAAAAACAGTTTTAAGTTGTTTTTTTGCATAAAGAAGGCGCTTCCAGTCGCAAAATAGCCGTGGAAGTGTTGTCAACCCACAATAAACCCAATAGTAGATGACCAAATTTGAGATGAAGCAGTCTTGCAAATAGACAGCTAAATTCTACCCAAATAACAAAAATGGGGTCTAAAGCTACATCGTGGATGACAGCCAATAAAGTTGACAGAATGGACTGGCCAGCACATTCACATGACCTAAACCCAATAGAAAACTTGTGACAAATTAACATACATAGTATCAAAGAGATGTGCAATGATCATCAATAACAAGAGCTGGCCAATTAAATATTAAAATTAGTGGATAACGTGTCGTTTATGATGTTCAAGGACTGCACCTTAAAAAAATGTATTTTGATTTAATAGTTTTCCTTTTGCAATTTTTGATATCCATAAAAAATATTTGAAATTTCTGCAATTTTTGGGTTTCTGTATGAAGAAATTTATTATTCTGCTCTTATATAATTAAAAATTTAAAGACTAGCGGGACTAATTCTAACCAACCTTTCTTGTCAAAATGTAAAACTTTTAACAATTCTAATTATCTAAAACATACGCAAGAAAATAAGAATGCATACATAAATAATAAAAAATAAAAACACAAATAACTAGTATTCTAGGTTAATTTTTGAAACGACAAAATGACCGGACGCGGCAAAGGAGGTAACGGTTTTGAAAAAAGGGGAGCAAAAAGTTCTTCGTGACAACATCCAGGACATCACGAAACCGGCAATCAGACGTTTAGCTCGAAGAGGCAGAGGTACATATCAAACGAGAATATAGTCGTATGATATTTCACCAATTGTTTGTATTTAACATTTGTCCATGAAATGCCTGAGAATTGTTTTCCATAACATCTTCATCGCTGGAAGATGATGAATCAGCAACACCAATGACTTATAGAAAATTTTTTGTCTTAACAAATTATGAGTTCATTATCAAGAATTGCTGCGCGCTGATAAAACATTGCTTCTAGGGACATATCTTAAGAGAAACCCGATCGTGTTATCTTAAATCCATGCACTTGAATAAACATCATTCCATGTAAATAGGCCGGCGTCACAATTTTTTTTCTATTTTTGTAGTTCAATTTGTTTGTCCTTTATCTCTCCAACAGGAACGGAAATTGTGCTCGGCATTGAATTAGTATTAAAAACTCTAAATGCAAACAGTCCCGGCTGTTGTTTTCCAATTATAGCTTTAGTAGTATGTAATAGTTTATTGCAAAATGATTGCAAGCTGGAGGGTACATCTTTTATAAAAAAATTTTCTAAGAGAAGCACAAAAATGGGTATTTGAACTGTGTTGATAACGTTTAGGTTCTCTTTTCCAAGTAATGTACGGTAAGAAACACAAAGCAAGCAACAAAATCTCAAAACATCAATTTTTATTTGACACAAAATATTTTTAAGGGAAAAAGTCACCTTCGCAAAGTTCAAATTAAATAATAATATTGCGATCACAACCATGTTATGTAAGGAAAGGTCAAAAAATTGTGATTCACGTCCACTGACTCATTTTCTGCTGGCTTAGATACATTTGAAAGCATTCGGATAAATGTAATATTTTCTCTAGACACAATCAATTTTAGAGTCAAAATAAAACTTTCAGAAATTTAGCCAGACTTTGATTGAATACGCTTGGATTAAATAAATCATTCAATGATTAAATAAACAATTTATATTGCGTGATTCCTAACAATTGCTTCACCACACTTTAACTAGTTGATGCGCATTTTTAAAAAAACAACAAAATTTAATGATTACTGGATTTTACCCGAGTTTTATGGCGGTTCACAGTTCTACAGCTTCTAAAATTATGACACGATTCGAGCTATGTTGCCACATCCTTGATGTAAAAGTTGCAAAGTAGAGATTTCATCTTTGGAAATGTGCATCCCCAGTTTAAAAATTGATTTTTTTTCAACAGTTTGTCGTGTTTGCAATTTTTTGTCATATCTAAAGAAAACTTACTCGCAATAAAAAAATTTCGCGACGCGAAAGAATCGACATGCCTTTTTATTAATTCTCTTTTTCTTACAGATTCTACACGTTTTCCTCCTATTAATATTTAACAAATGCGCTACTGACTATAGAAAGGCATTAAATAGATGAACTTTATCTTAACATGAATCCTTTCTCTAGTCTTAACAAATTTATAACGCTAATAATCTTTACAATTATTTGACTGTTGATACAATTTCGAGATTCAATATTTACTCAAATTTTATTTTACCTACTTTCGTCCTATGTTGATAACTTTACAATAAAATCGTTTATGATTTAAACTAGTAGTTACTGATAGTTTTTATTATAAAACCTTATAAATCAGGTTTATTAAATTATTTCGTTTACGCATTTTAAAATTTGAACATAAATTATCGGTTTAGTAGAACATGTGTGTTTCGGTCGAGTTGCTTTTGGTGACCACCGCGGCTTTTTTGCGGCTAAGGGTAGCTTTGTCGATGTTGTAATATTACACCAGCATCGAAACCGCCACAATTTTTGTATTGAAATGATTTGCTTAATAATTTAAAATAATCAATAAACTATTACCCTAAAACGGTGCATGATAGAAGAAAGTTGCACATAAACATTTTTATAGAGGACAAAATTTACTATAAAAAAAGTCGGCGGAAGGGTACAATTGCGTTCAATAGATTAGAAGATAAAAGTGTGCAAAGTTGCACAAAAATTACATTAAAATTCTGTAACTCTTAAACTATTAGATATAATTATACACTCCCGCGGACTTTTTGTAGTAAATTTTGTGCTCTATAAATTGTTTATGCGCAATTTTCATCTATATTGTACCGTTTTTGCAGCGTACAAGGCGGAGCTCGCGAGGATCTAATTCTGCAATTACTATAATCATTGTTCATCGCTGCTGAGTGAAATTAAGACATCATATTTTTAAAACATAAAACGAATCATAAGGAATATCTTGTTTAATAATAACAATAAACAATGCATCCGAAAAATACAAAAAATTAATTAAAATTGGACACCACCACAAGTTCCAGATTTGTTTCATCTGAGCGTTTTACCGTTACTCAGTTCTTTAGTGGTTTTATTCAATTTTCTGTTGTTTTCTTCTGTTCTGACTTGCTGCCATTGTTTTCGTAGGTGTCGTTTTGCTATAATCTGTTTTTAATGGCTGGGAATGTATCAGTTTTCTAATAGTGGTTACAAAGTTGGGCGTGGCAAACCATGCAGCCTCCTGTATTTTCTTTGGTAAACGTTCCACTGCAATTTCAATGTCCAGTTCAATGTTTAGCAGTTGGTCTGCCAAGATTAGATAATCCGAATTTTGCCTCAATGCATTCCAGTCAGTCTTACTATTATGTAAAGAAGGTTGTTTTTCTTTATTCGGGATCTGCTAAAGTACTGTTAGCATAACTATGGAGTAGTCAGATAATAAATCAAAGCAGGTCTTTGTTTTACATTTTTTGGTATCAATTTTTTTAGTAATACAGAAGTCTATAGCACCTGGGGTTTTGTTTCTATCAGTTGTCCACCAATACATAGCTGTTTAAGGAGTTCCTTGCCTTTTGGAGTTGTCAGCCTAAAATCTCAAGTTGGATGCTTGGCGTTAATCTTTTCCTGCAAAAAATTTATTACTTAGCGTTTTGAAGACTTTTATGAAATGCTGCCTTTTATTGAGGTGTTTAAGTGGACAGTAGATGGCAGACATAGTTATTAGTCCATGCTCTTCTTCAATGGTTACCCTGGTGGCTTGTAAAGTTCCTCCATGTGCTTTGTTACTAGGGTGTTTAGTATGATATATTTTGTATTTTGAAATCCGCATATAGTGCTTATCAGTAAAGCGTGTTTCAGAGATCATCATAATGTCTATGGTTATGTCATATAAAAATATTTTAAGTTCTTGAGCATGTTGCTGAAGGTCATTAGCATTCCAGATAGCTATTTTATATTTTAAATGTTCTTTGATTAAGCTAGTTTGATTACGACGGTCCTGAGTAAGTTAATCATTGTACTCATTTGTTTTATGAGTTTACTTATCATTTCTTCCAGTTTGTTCATATTGTTGACATGATGGTTGATTTTTGGCATTACTTGATTATTTTGTGTCTTGTTGCTGTTAGTTATTTGTGCGTAAGATGTTCCAGGTTGAATATATTGAGTTGATGTGAGCTGTGACTAACTATGATTTTTCTCGTAAACAGAATATAATTTTTATTGCAGTTGCTTGTGGACATAACACCCTCTATAATTGGCAGGATGGTTGCCACCACAAGTTCTACGGCAATATGTCTTAGTATTGTAACGTTTTGTATTAACTATTTAATTTTCTCACACTCCGTCGTAAATACTTTAAAGTAAAATTTAAATGCACTTTTTAATTTTATTAAAAATAATTGATACAGCGTAATAACGTGATAGAGAATAAATTTAGAAACAAAGATTGCAACGTTGAAAGCCGAAAAAAAGGACGTTATTGTCTTGAGAGTTCGGCCTCAAGTTTGAAGTAATTAACATAAATTTACGGAAATATCGTGATTAAGTTGAGTTTAATTTGTGGTACCGGACTATGTGTTGTTTTAAATTAAACTTTAATTAAACGCTGGTGCTTAACTTTGAAACTTGTCAAAAGAAAAAGTAGTTACAACGTTCTTGTTTGTGTTGTCATAACAAAAAAAAAATTAAGACGACGAACCATAATTTTTTTACGTCCATCAAATAATTGTGAAGAAATTTTTGAAACTACTGTTCTAGTAGTTTTTGGAATGAAAGGCTACAATAAGCTTACGTATTTCTGATGTGATGAGAAGCAGACTATCACCAACGAGCAGTCACGGCGGTTCCTTTTTTTTGGATTACGATTCTATTTTAAGTTGGGCTTAACTAATTCAGATAAGTGCAAAACTTAAATTGTAGATTTATTTTATGCTGGTTAAAGCCTGTTTACATATTATTATCTATATATCCATAATTGTGCTATGTTGATTTCTTGTAAATAGAATACTACTACTACTGTAAATACCAAATTCCTTTTATTTATTTTGACTAACGGTCCGCTTGCTTTTAACAAATGAGTGCCGGTGCAATGCAACAAAAATCTGGCGCCCAACGTGGGGCCCAACGTAAAATTATTAATTTTGTTTATGGCTAAAACGTATATAAACTATAAATACACAGGCTTTTGTTTAATTAACAATTTATAATTCGTTTTATGCCGTTGATAGTATAAAGTATTTTAAAAAAAACTGGCGTATCTTGACACTGTACTACGCGAATTAATTTATGAAAGTACATTTACTACACGAAAGTTATAATTCGAAATAATTTTTTTGATAATGATTGATTATTCATGTAATAGAAATTGTAGTATTTTTTTGTTTTCTAAGTGGAATATCAGTATTTGCTTATCTTATAATTAGTTTGAACGCAATTAAAAAAACATAAATAATTATGTTTAAAAGAGCATTTTAAGTTTTTTTATAATAAAAGGTAAAATAAACAAAAACAATTATAATCAATAAACTTACATCATTTCAAATTTTCTTACTTGCTTTTTTTCAATTTTGAATTTAGATTAAAAACAAACAATAAATTTTAGTTTTAATTCAAACATATGCTTTCTGAACAAATAAATAATTACCCATAATTTTCACAGTTGTGTGAAAACGAAGAAGAAAAAGGCTTTTATCTTAGTAAACGTGCATACGTTTATTAATGTTGATATTATGTAGTGTTTAAGTACTAGGTAAAATATACAGGCTTAGTGGCCCGTCTCGTAAACGTAACCATTAACATTTCACAAAGTGAAGCAAATATTACACGGTTCTGCACAAATTATGGTCTTCCGCTAGAAAAATCAAAATTGAGGTGAAGGGTTCACAATTACAACATCAGAAAGTCAGTCGTGGGTAAGCACACGAAGATGGACAACACGATATTGTAGAAAATTGCAGATCGGTTTTGCGTTGTGATTGACAGTTTCCTTCCGCAAAAAGAGAATTTGATTGGTGCATTTTACAATTTTTCATTGTTTATAGCAAATGAGTTTGTAACATGGCGATGCCAATTACTCTATCAAAACCTATAATTAATTATTCTTGCTGCGTGCGATGTTTTTTTTTGGTTTAAAATTTTTATTCGATCAATTAATCAGTAATTATTGCTTTATATTCTAAATTATTCTACTGTCAGATTTATTGGATTGGGGTTGACCGGTGATTGATTTCCTGATAGCACTTTTTGTTGAATTTGAATGGACTGTTAACTTGTTACTTATTATTTTATTAGGGTCGTCCATATGCTTTTTATTCTTTATTCCGTGCGCGTTTTTTTAATTATTTGCAAATGCTTATTTATATTGTATCAGTTTTTTTAAACGCAATTATCTGTTACATTGTTTTAAAAGGAATTATTGATGAAAACTGAAAATGAAACACATTCTGAAGTAACTTTAATTTTAATAAGTAATGATGAGTAGAACTGTGATTGTGCCCTCGTAAGTTGGTTTATAGGTTGTTTTGTGTTGAGAGCAGCCTCAACCGTGTTATACAAGAGGCTAATTTAAATGCATTTGATATGATTATTTAAACACCGTTTTAAAAAAGAGTTTTTATGAGAGGGCACAAGTAATAAAGATGATAACGAGAAAATTAACTTGTTCTGTGATATGTTAGCTGGTGGCATTAAGTGTATCTTATTCTAAATTTATCTTCTGTACTTATGTTAATTTAGTCTACTAATTTGTCTAATTTTTTTTTTATTTGATTCATATTTATACTCTTCTAATTTGGACTTTCCATTTTATTACAGACAAGATATTGTATTGAATAAAAAATTAACTTTTTATTAAAATTTATTAGTTAATTATTGTACTTTTATACTTGTAATGTTTGATTTTAAACAAATGTATGCTAAGCGTTTTTACTAAACGACGTGGTACTGTCAATTTCTTTCTTATATACAACGGTAGTAAGCATTTTAACTGGTCTAGACAAGAAATGTTCTTTGATTTCTTTGTACATTTACCGTGGACATTCTTTGCTTAGACTTACAAGATTTTATTTTCTAGTTTCTTGTTGTGTTTAGCTCAGTGCATTAATTTCTTTCTGGGAAATTTTATATAAGCTAATATGTGGTTAATTGTTTAACGTTAGAAGAATCAATGAAATTCAGGTTTTACATGCAATAAATTAAAAGCCTTATTTTGTTTTAACTTAAAATTACTCTTTTCTAACATCTCAAATATTTAGTTCTATTTTTGACTCCTAATAACAATATCTTTGTTCGATTTTAGATACAAAAAGTAGTAGGTAATAAAATATTTGAAGTTAAGTTGACAACGAAAGAGCATAACGTGGCTTTCTATAGTACAAGTTAAATAATAATAAAAAAAATATAAAACTTTATTAATTGAAATGATAAAAAAAATACAATACAAAACCGTAGTTTAATAAAGACGTTAAAATGGTTGCCCACAGTACAGAACTAATAAGAACACGAAAGAATAACAGAATGATGTAAGCACGAGAAACAACGTCAGTGCTCAAACAGAAATAGAACGACATTACTAGAAAAAGTTCTGCAAAGGCATAGATCACGACTTATATGTAAAATAAAGAACGGTATGGAACATGCTCAGAAACAGATAGAAACCTGTCAATAAATGCACAACCGTTTGTTATCAACCTTTTTGTTCCAACGGGTCCTGTTGGTAACAACCACGTCACCACATCTAGCTGAGATGTTGGTGAGTGGGCGTGGTTGAGTATACTATTATAGAAAAAAGAGAAATATAAGCGCCACCCCGCTTTATTAGAAAAATTCTTGGCTCGGAGACACCAAAGGTATTTTCCCAATCAATAACAGAATACCACTTCTGTATATCAAGAAGTAACAAGTAACAATAAAAATATAAACTCAATCCGTTACACACTGACACTGTATGGTATTACTAGCGTTTTTTTCGCCAGAGATAAGAATATTTTAATAAAATTGACTCATTAACAATTAATAATAGAACTATAAAGCACAAAGTAAAATCAATCACGTATTAAAAATTACATGCAGTCGATGTATATTTGCCAAAAACTGGCCTTGACTACGAGTAAGTACTTAAGGATACTCGATCGGAATCAAGTCAACGTAGACATAAATACACAGATTTGAATAAACTGAAAACTGAATGATTCACTCCATTGAAACTATCAATAATCATCTTCACAATGTAGCTAACGGCTTTATATGAGCAATAGAACATAAATAATAAACATGTAGGAAACTATGAAGTTGTTGAATAAATATTACAATCGCGAATTTTAAAATATGTTTTTGAATAATACGTGGCATAATATTACTAACTGTACTACGCAATTTTTTTCGTTTAATTCTGAATCGAAAATCTTAATGGTAAAATGTTGTGTCATGCTTCTTACGTCTACACAATGTTTTTGAGTTTCGGACTTTTGGTTTATAAATAAGTATTAGCTTCGATACTTGTTGGTAGAGATTAAGAATAATAAAAGAATTTCGATACTTTACTTTTGTTAACAATTTTTTTTTAAGTTCGAAGTTCGTTATGGCATACGTTCTCCAAACCGAAAACAACCTAGAGGAAATACATTTCAAAGACTAGATCAACGACTGTGAGAAACTGATTCGGTTATAACGAGAAACGTTAATGGTGGCCAACCAAGACAAAAACGTGAAATACAACTAGAAGAACAAACTTTAGATGCCGTACACGAAGATTCTTTGCTTAGTACCCAACATTAAATATCCCCAGTAACAAGACTCTTCACTAGCTTCTACAAAATTAAACCTGCTTACTCCATATTACGTTTCTAAAGTTCAGCCTATCTAGATAACGACAACATATTACGATTACAATTTTGTAACACAATGTTAAATTCGATTCAAGAGTTTGGCGACTTTCTCCGGCGCATTCTGTGAAGCGATAAAGCTATGTTTACCAGAGATGGTGTATTTGATACTTATAATTTTTACCATTGAGCAGATAAAAATTTGCAAGAATCTATAGAATATGTCCCCAAAAAAATCACAAGGTCGTTGAACCAATGTATCTACCAAACCGTTTTAATGCCAATAGGTACCTTAATGTATTCGAACAAGTTATTGACGAGATGGAGTTTTTATTCACTTTGATCGTAATGTAAAAGAGTGCTTAGATGAACGCTTCACGAATAGATGGATTAGTATGGTATGCAAAATCTCCCGATGTCAATTCTCAAAACTTTTTTGTTTGGAACTTCGTTAAAGAGAAAGTGTATGCAACGGTTTCTCAAGACGCTGAGCAAGTTACAGAAATAATTAACGCAACGGTATTAGAAATTACCACAATAAGGCTTGAACGAGTAATCCAGACGATACCTCAAAAGTTGCAAATATGTATAGAAACAGATTGATTTCAATACGAACATTTTTGTTGGGGTTAGTGTCATTGACTTACTATCATAAATTTAAAAAAATCACGTTAGAAAATACATTCTAAATTAACATTATTAATTAATTAATAATTAATTAATAAAAACGGCGATTTACAGGTGATTTAAACGGGCGATACACGGCGTTGTAATTGCGTAATAATCTTAACAAGTGATTATAAATTGGCGATACTGGAGGTAATTGTAATAAAATGGCGGAGCAGTACGTAGGAGAAGAGCTCATTATTTATGAGGATGGTGACGAGGTGTTATAGGGTATTATCGACAGTCCCCGGCGAGAAGAGGTTAGTCCTCGGCGTCGACGGCGTCATGGCGAAGGTTCACCACGGCGGGCTCCTCAGATGGCAATGCTTCCGGTCCAGGAGATGGTGGAAGCCATAATGGCGAGTGGGTTGCGTGAACAACTCATAACGGGTGCAAAGCAACAAGCGGCATTGGTGACGATCAGTGCAGCTCCTGGACCTGGACCGGCGAGTTCGGGTAGGTGTGGCGAGTCCATGGAGCTGGACTCATGCAGCAACAGACGATTCGGAGAACCCAGACTGTAACGTGGAACGGTGGCTCCGAAAAATTGATCAGCTGGGTGACATACACGGCTGGTCCGAATACCAGCAAAGCACCATATTACAAGCGAAGCTGGCGGGAACTGCCAAAACTTCGCATTAGCGCCTTGAGGATTATGATTTGTCGTGGGACCAGTGGAAAACGAAAATGGGAGCGGCATTTCCACGGCGGCGTGATTTCGCTGTCATCCTCAAAGAAATGATGTCGAGGCGTAAGACTAATTCTGAGACAATATTACCATGCTAAACTGGCATTGTGTGCAAGGGTTGGCGTCTCAGGCGGAAATGCCGTTTCATGTATTATCGATGGCTTGCCAATGGAGTTGTGGGCAAGCGCACACGGCGTTTGTGCTAGCCTGCCGGAGGTACTATATCACAACTTCCTGACGGGGCTAGACAGCTACCAGGTGGGCGAAATGGCTGCGCCTGCAACGGCGATGGCTCGAACCATGGCGTCTAAGATTTTTGTGGCTGGTATCAAACGACGCTTACCAACGCAAGATACGGTGAGGTGTTACAACTTCCAGGAGCTTGGCGATCACATGAACCGAGACTATCCAAAGTCTAGGGTAGACAGGTGCAAGCTTTGCGGCGGAACAGGCCACTGGGCTGCAAGCTGCTCAAAGAGGGGAACGGAAAAGCAAACGCAGGTGAGATTATTAATCACTCCAAACTATTCAGTTTTTAGACAAACGGCGTATGTCAATGGCGAAGCAGTACGCGTATATATTGATACCGGTAGCGAACAAAATATTATGGCAGGACACACGGCGAGGCGTTTAGCACTACCTGTGGATTGTTCTGCTGCTGGCATATCCTTATGTTTCAATTGGACATCACGGCGTTAGAAACTGATTCTGACATGGGGCGAATCGAGTTGTTGCTAGCTCAGCCAGGGATTCAGATTCCTAACGTCACGCTGGTGGTGCGAAGCGACAAGGCGGTGCTGACGGCTCAGGATGACGTTAGTGACACTTTTAGGCGATTGACACTCAAAGGCGAACACTCCGGCGTCCGGTGGTTTTAGCGGAAGATGTTATCTGCGCGCCGCAAATGAGTGTTTTGGCGAAAGTGGAAGTACTTAATGGCGAACATGTAAGTACTTCAGCAAAGTGATACTCCGATGGGCGTCTTTCCATGGCGATGCCGGCGTACGTCCTGGCGTGTGGGCAATACAACAGGTATCTATCACCAACATGGGCGACACACCATTTACCGTCAAGAAGGGGCGGCTGATGTCCCGGTCTAATGTGTGCCAACCGGCGGATGAGGCGCTAGTAAAGGTGAATATATGTAAAAGTATTAATAATCCATGCATGCTTGACTTGACATGCGCGAATGTAGGCAAAGTATCAGATGACTGTAAGAGGGGGTTGTTTACATTGTTACAAAACAAACCGCATTTTTTTTGCGAGGCGATGATGACTTGGGATCCACTGGCTTGGGCGAAATGGAAATTAAGCTAACCACTGATGTGCCAATATATTACCGGCCGTATAGGTTGTCATTGTCGAAGCGTCAGGTAGTACTATTGTGTTGGTGCCGAAAAAGTCTGGCGATATGCGGTTGTGTGTTGATTATAGGGCGTTAAATGCTATAACTGTCAAAGACAGGTTTCCATTACCATTAATCAAGGGTATCATGAGGTGCCAATGCATACTAATTCTGTGGATAAGACTGCCTTTGCGACACCGGATGGTCAGTACCAATATCTTCAAGTTCCTTTTATCCTTGCTAACTCTCCAGCTGTATTTCAGAGCATCATAAATAAAATGTTAGGTAATCTTAGGTATGATCAGGTGTTGGCGTATATAGATGATCTTCCAATCCCTTCCGGCGATGAACAACAAGGGTTTGAGTTGATAGATACGGTGTTGGAACTTATTTCTAGGGCAGGTGTAAAACTGAAGCTAGATAAATGCACTTTCCTTATGGACCGAGTAGAATATCTGGGACACGAGATATGTGCAAAAGGCATTTGTCCTGGTCGGCGGAAGATGTGAGCCGTACAGGAGTTTCCTGTTCCCACTAATGTTCACGGCGTTAGACATGCTGGCGAGGCCTCTTACGAATCTTACTATGAAGGGCGTTGAGTGGACTTAGGGCGATGAGCAGCAGAAAGCATTTGAGACATTAAAAGGTTGTCTGTCCAAGAGACCGGTGTAGTCCTTATACGACAGCCAGGCGGAAACAGAATTACACACCGACGCTAGCAAATGAGGCCTAGGCAATACTTTGATGCAGAAGGGCTAAGGAGAGGGGCGAGCACTGCAACCTGTCGAGTACTACAGAAGAATAACTACGGCGACCGAACAGGTGTACCATAGTTATGAACTAAAGACCTTGGCGGTTGTAGAATCTATAAGGCGCTTTTGGGTTTACTTGTTAGGAGTGTGGTTTAAGGTTGTCACAGCTTGCGTAGCGATAAGAGCAACCCTTATTAAACGAGATTTAGAGCCCCGTATTGCTAGGTGGTGGCTAACTATTCAGGAGTTTGACTTTGAGGTAGAATACAGAGCCGGCGGGCGCATGCAACACGTAGATGCGTTAAGCAGTAACCGTTTTGGCAAGACGATAGTGAGGACCTGCGTTAATGAGGTATCGATGGCGGACGACAATTCCGACCTTTTGGTTCCCTAGAATAAGGCGATTTGTTAGTTAGTATCTTAAATCGTGCTTGAGGTGTGCATTTGCGAAAAGCGACCATGGGCAGAGCGAAGGTTACTTACATCCAATAGAACGGCGACCGATACCCCACGACACGGTGCATATCGACCAATGTAACGTTTACATTTTTTCGATTGAATACTTCTGACTTAATTTAACATTTTTGGAGTCTCTGCGTGCGCAAATCGCTGATGCACATTACTCATGCGTGATTCGTAGCCATATTGTTTTAAGTATCTTCCGTTGAACTGTCAAAGGAAGCGGACGTTCCTGCATAACGTGCAGAAAATTTCCTCATGTTAAATTTGAACTGTGGAAATCTGCTTTAGTAGTAATGCAATGAAAATACCCGCTTTTGTCACTGTATTTTCGCTTTCGTCGCTTTATTTTTACGCCTTTGGTTATTTAAAGAAACCCGTAATCTAAAGGGGTAAGTGATTTCTTTGTTCTGTACACGTGTTGTGTAACCTTTAGATTTTGCGTTTTAGTTTCTTTTTTTTTGTACGCACGAACTGAAATTTTTTTTAACTATGAGTTACGATATCCTCTGGTTGATACGTTCGATTTGATTTGTTTGGACACGTACAATTTCGATGGTTTTACGTTACGTTTTTAATACGAATATTACGATTTATGTACGATACGATTATGGAAAATTTCTGATACGTACGTTCCCCTAATACGTTTTATGAAGTTATGGTTAATGATCATCGATCTAAGGTGATAGGATAAATCAAATTATACGAAAACAATGGAAAGTAAATTCCGGAAGATTTCCAAGTATTGCGTAATTCATTTAAGTCACATGATGACCACGCCCATGCGCTGAAGTTACGAACAGCAACAAGTAATTAACCTTCAAATAACACGTATGTACCTAAATAACCTAATTAAGTGTTAGTTTTAAGATTTGTTTATCAGTTGGTTTCAATATTTAACCGTTATAAATTTAATATAAAAAATATTGTGGCGTCCAAATTATATTTCTAATTAGAATTGTAAATATTAGTGTACGAGTAGAATACCCCGTCTTGATTATAATTAGTAATATTTCTCATCGCTCTAATGTTTGTGTGTTGTTTATATTTAATAAAATCATAGAGCTAGCACGGTGCATTATTATTATTTAAATTTTAAATTATGTTAGTAGTTATATATTTGGCACGATTAAAGTTTATTCGTTAGTTTATTAGTTACACCAATTAGGTCCTTTTGTAAAAAGTACAAGAGGAAACTCGTACATTCTCGTGGCGATCGACGGGTTTACGAAGTTTGTGGTTGCCAAGCCAACCAAAAATTTGAGGTCGACTGAAGCGATTAACAAGCTGAAGGAGGTGTTCAGTGAGTTTGGGTATCCTCGGCGGGTGATAAGCGACAGAGGACTGGCATTCACTAGTAGGGCGTTTGGCGAATTTTAAGCGACGTATGGCGTGCGACACGTCTTGAATGCTCAAGTGGAACGATCAAATCGCACGATTATACAGGCTCTGGCGACGAGCGTAGAGACAGAAGGTCGGTGGGACGAGAAGCTGTCTGATGTTGTTTGGGGCCTAAATAATACAGTCAACCCGAGCACGCATTTCTCTCTTGCTCACCTGATGTTTTCTCATAGTCACGGTATGATAGCCGATCTGGCCAACGGTGGGCTTGCAAGCAACACTGGTGCAAACGACGGTGAATGTTCGGCGGGCACGGCGAGTGTCTTTGGCAGGCCAACTGTCGCAGGAATGGCGAATACTGTCATGAAAGACGGCGATACGGTGATCGGACTAACAGTAATCTCTGCACCTCAGGTGGAATGCAGCTACTGCAAAAGCTAATCTCGGCGTAAGTCACAAATTGTCAAACAAATACGACGGGCCGTACTGCGTGACAAAAGTGCTAGCACATGACAGGTATTTGATTGAAACTGTCAAAGGCGTCAGGGGTTATAAACGGTTTCAGGCGACCGTGGCGGTTGACCCCCTTAGGCGTTATCCTGGTGTGAATGCGATCTCAGGCAAAAGCGACGGCGATGGCGAGGAAGTCGATCGGTTAGATCTGATCGATCTTCTAGACTCATGATACACAGGTGATTAATGAGGGCGTTAAACTGTTTCAGGATGGCCGAATGTTAGGGGTTTCTTCTTCGCGCGCATCCAACCGGCGCGGGAATGGATCGGGCGAGGACGATGGATCCATGCGCGGAGGAATACTAGACGCGGCGACCACGGCGATTACTAACTATTGTTGGCGTGGTGTAATAGTGCTTTTGTAGCTTATTATAATAAATTTATTAAATTGAAAAAGTTTTATTTAACACGTTTTACATTCTTGTATACAATTAACAAAACATTTCAATTGTTTTATTTTTTAGGTTACGTTTGTTTGTTTTGGTTCTGGGAATTTACAACATTTGAAATTGAATTGAAATTAAATATAGTTGGTATAGTTATATCATTTTCTCTTTGACATTCTCTTTTTAATCAAACTTTTATGATTCCCTGTTCTTTTTTTAATGGTTGATACTAAGAAAAAATACTAACTGCACCTGCTAATAGTAACAATTTTTCTTTTTCTATTGTCATTTTAGGTATAACGATTATAAATCCGAAATATCCATCCGGTAACGCGCGAGCTACCAGTACCTTACCAAGAGTTCTATTAAAATGCAAAAATTTAAAACGTTAATACTAACGACACGTAACACGTCCTTGAAACATAGGTAAACTATTTCAAAAAACTGTACCGCTCTGATACTAGTACTGCAATAGGCGGAGAACAAGAAACTGTGCAAAATCATGTCACCATCTCAAAAAATAAAGTGAAAATGTTCATCAGCAATTTAAAAAACAGAAAATCTCCTTTCAATTGATGATATCACAAACTAGTTGCTTAAATATGAAAAAGAGAACCAAAATGACTATCAACTAAAACTCGTATATGTTTTCTCTCATTCAGCATAATGGCGCGCTTAAATTTTTCTGCTATTGAACTAGTCGCTGGATCACAATTTTGTTCAAAATGACTACTATAAATGCAGAACTAAATTGGAAGTACTGAAATATTAAACGTTTCGTAAAATTAACGTCTTGAATAAAAAATTCATTAAACGTTTGACTTTCGTTTTCAAAGTGTTCCTTGCACTTATTGCAGAGGTTATAGCCCAAACAGTACCAATAATTGTCTGTGTAAATGTTGTCTGATTCTCTGAGTATTCGTTATCTTCAGGCTTACATGATGAATCATTATCGGTCGTTTCAGAGATTTCATCTTCATTATATTCTCTAAATTACAAAATAATGTAGACAACTAAAATCAGAAATGAATTACGTTAACAAAGATCCCAAGCAATACAGGTTGATTACTGCCGTAATCAAGACCAACATTTCCGTTTGAAATTGGAAGAGCAAATGAACGATTTAATCTTGCTACATCAAGATATGAAAACGACTGATAACGTATTTTTAACATGGAACATGTTTACAGGGAGAGGTGAATATGTCGAAAAGGAAAGAAAAAATTAAAAATTATGAGAGGGGTGTAAATTGAGAATTAAGAGAGGTAAATAGATTTAAAAATAGTATATTACGCAACAAGGGTGTAATATGATTCAGTTCTCAACTGTTATTGCAGCCACTTTCTTTAATGACAACGTTTAATCGACAATCAGTAATTCCTGCATGCTGACTTTTTAAACTCCTTGTATAACAATCCGATGCAAAATAGTAGTTTTATTTGCATACGTTCAAGGCAGCAATTTATCTGTAATGTTTGGCTTCAACTTTTGGAAGGCATCTTTGCATTTGTCGTAATTATACGCGGAACTAGCAACTATAAAAATCTCTCGGGACAGGTCTTGACATGCATCCAGCAAATTCAAAAATAGTTATGAGTGCTCTATCCATGTGCGTTTCTATGAGCATTTGAGCAACTAAAAATTGACCAGCTTCACATCTCACAACCAACATGTACAGGAATCTTGATTCGAAAAAATTTATGTAAAGTCGTGAAATTTTCTGAATGGAAAAATAAATAAAGATCGCAGCTGCTTGGAATTTAGCCAGCCGTCTATAAGTTTAAGTTTGTTCTACTGTAAAATAATGTACGTAGAACGGAAATAACCTAATCGCATGTATACGATTAGCGTACCTGGTTTGAATAAAAATTGAACCTCAATATCTGCAACCCGCCTTCTTGCTCCATCGCAAGTAGAATGAGCTGAAAAACATCAAATCGGAAAATAGAAAGACTACATATATTCAAGGTGTTTTATTTCGAGTACTGATCTCTCATAGACAGTGTTGACTATGAGCGATCAGGGACAGCGAGGATCACGGGAGATACTGAACTTTTTTCTCGTATTATACATTTTATATACCGTATGTTTCTGATAAATCTCTAGAATTTTAATGTGCTTACTGAGGGGCTAAAATTTTTAATGAGTGATATAAACATATGTAAAGAGGTGCGGGCTTAGGCCTGCACGATGTTATATAGAAGAATAAATACATGTTCATAGACAGTAAATTCCGTATTTACAAATCTTGCGTCAGGCCTATTATAACTTACACCGTGGAAACTGGAGCTAAAATTAAAACTACTAGAGGAACAATGAGACTGGAACTACACGGCTAGATCCTGCACATTAGCAGACCGTCGATCCGGCCTGCATAGTCCAGAACTGTGTGTGTGTGTGTTGATAATCAAACGGCCTGTGCAAGGCCAATTTGTGTCTCTGCTTAAAATTGACTTGCACAGACTTGCAAAAACTGAAAGTGTGGATGAAGAAGAGACCGAATGCTTTAGGTCAAGTTCCAAGCGCCAAACAATAGATATGTCTGTGAAATAATTTATATCCGAATTTATGTAATTTTGCAAAGAATTAAAAAAGTAAAAATTTTTGAACGTTTGGGTATAGAAAAGACAAAGATTTTTGTTCCTCATTTGTGGTATTGAAGACAACAACGACAATCCGTTGTGATGTCATTTTGCCATAAAACCGATTCCTCGTCGTTATAACGTCTTACAAACTCGCCCTAAATGCTTTAGCATCATCCGAATTGTTACGTCTGTATTCATTTTGTAAATTTCGGAATGATCCAGAGTTCTCATTTCTTGGCTGATCCCACAGAGAAACGTACGCATCAGAACAATTGCGCCTTAAGAAGTTGTGCAAATTACAGCGTCGATATAGTCCAGTTCTAAATCATGCAACAAGAATTCCCAACGCGTTTTCGACGATACGTCGCGTCCGCGAGAGTCACCTAAGTAACAAGGTGGTTTTATAATTCTTAAGTTACGAAACTTTTCAATTTTATTTTAGTTATGTTGTTGCTCTCTAAATGTAAAATGGTTCTATTAAAGTTGTCTATAAGATTATTTTGTTATATATTCAAAATTGTTTTTTAAATCGATGTTTAGAACGTTTTTACAACAAAATTATAAAACTGCTTATGAGATAAGTATAAAAGTGTTTTTTAAACGTTTATATAATATTCGTTATAAGAGATTTACACCTTACAAATATTAATTGATTTATAATAGCAATGTAGCTTTGTCATTTATCACTTTAGAACTGTTTTATACAACTGTTTTAATAAAGTATGTGACTACGTTATATAATTGTTGTATTAGTAATATTATATAACAATTTTGCTTTCTGCATCTGATTACTCACAACGAAAGTTCCAATATAACTGTTAATTAAAAGGACACAAAGCCTCAGTTATAAAAATAAGAGAAAAGCAGTTATAGAGCAATACTACTATTAAAGCGCAAAATTATTGTGTTAAATATAGTTATAAAACAATTCGGATATACTGGCGTAATAGAAAATCACCTGATTTGCCAGCATATCTACAACCGTTTGTCGAATAATTAATTCATAATTATTTCAAAAGGATTAATAATGAATGGATCGCAGCTTATTGTTAAGTTACGCTGCTTTATATGTGATTCGCCTGCTCCACCATTTTCATTAACTTTTTATTATTGAATACGCGATTAAAAATTCATCAAAATATAATCACATTTGTAAAATACGATGCTGTCGTGTTAACTTTTACATAAACTAAGGTAATTAAATTTGAACGTTTTTTAAGTTTTCTATTGTGAGCAATTATAGTTGTCAGAAAATAAAGATACAATAAACACAATTTTATTCACATGTAGTATTATTTATCCACGGCCATAATCCGAAGATATATGTACATAATATAAAAAGACCACATAAAACGTAATTTACATACACTTCATTATTCTTAACGTACATGTATCTTTATTTGTATCCTTATTTTTATTTTTATCATCTCCTACCTTACCGGCTTTAATTTACAACAAAAAAAAACAAAAGTTTGTTAAAATAGCCACAATTACTATAATAATCTTAAATAAAATTTTAAAAAAATGAAAATTTAATTTTTCACAATTATTGATGCATAAGCCTCATTGATAGAATTTTATGCATTGTAACAATTTTGCGGTAAATTAGTTTTACTAAATTCTTATAATTTTAGTTTAAACTTTTAAGTAACCTAAAATTTTCAAAAACGATCCAAATTAACGATAAAAAACGAAAAAACACTTCGTAATAATTTACTAGAAGTAATTTTTGAAATATGTACTAATTTATTTTGGAAAATCGCTCTACGGACAAATTTTCATTGGAGTATATTTGTTAATGTGGTGATTAAATATATATAAACTACAGAATATTTGTTTAAAGTAAAAATAACACCTTATTTTTTTACTTTTACGAATAAAAATTAACATTTTAAGTAAATTTTATTTGATTATAGTACTCCTTGCATATCGATTTCTTTCAAAATATCTACGCGCTTTCAAGAAACTTTCATTCAAGCGTCGTTTACATAAAAACATGTTTATAATCATTTCATTAAAATATACAAAAACGATTACGTACAAAATTAGACAAATTATTTAATATTCATTAGGCGTCATTTATTATACTTAACGTAGGAAAAGTTTCGAATGAATGTTTTAAAATGTTTTGAATGTAATAAAGAACAAGACGTAACATATAACCACAAGTAACTAATAAAAGAAAAGAATTATAAATTCCATAAGTTTACACAGGCACATACTTGGCATAAGAATTTTATAAAATGTGTGAAAAAACACACATTCGAAATTTATAACATTTTTAAAACAAACGTGCAAGTGGTTTAAACAACTTACTTTAGGAAAGTTTTTTTTTAAACGTTTGGAAAATAATTCTTACAGAATTAACATGTTTTACCTATCGACACTTCAAAATAGACCACGCCCGTGAAGTTTTTAATAATCTCATTTACATTATATTAAAATTAAAATTATACATTATAGAAAAATTTAATTTTTAAAACAAACTAATTGCTTGTTTCAAATGCATTGCGTTAAAAAATGCTTACGTTAAAAACAAAAATTTTTGTTTCTTTTGCATTATATAAAAAAATATTGTAGTTTATTTTGCAGTTTTTTTTAATACAAAACACAAAATGGACTCCTCAAATATGGTGAGTAACAAATCTAGTAACGATGTTGTGTTTTGACAATATTTGACTAATACAATCTGTAATACCATCAACATAACAGTTAAAACCATGATCCCGATAAACCGTGGTTTAGAAAAAGTAAAGTTTTAAATAAATTCTAAAATACTTTTGATATTATCGTTAAGGTTAAGGTTAACTAAGAGAAACAGCTTCATGCACTAAGAAATTAACAATCACTAATTGTTGAGAAAAAGTAAAGTTGTGTTTCCATTGTTTAAAAACGAAAATCGTAATTATTCATTATTTTACAATAATCACAATTTATTTATATAAAAAAATATATTATATTATCAGTTCAGTTTCTCATGTTGTTCAATAATAGTTAAAAATAATAATTTTTAATATTGATATTTATTTACCTAGTACATTTTAAGTTTGTTTATTTATTTATTAGTTTAGAATTGTTTAATAGCTTTTAATTAAAGTAAGTTGTATAATTTTGCATTTTGAATTTACATATTACATATAGACAAAATAGAAAAAGAAATTTTTTTTATATGAAAACTTAATAGGCAAACGAAACGAGAAGCAAATTTAGAAAAAACGAATGTAAACATAATTTCTAAAGAAAATAAAAATTTTCTGTCTACGTTATTTAAGTATGCATTTAAAAATTGAGCGTGTATTGCTTTTGCAGCCGATTTCAAAAAAAGAAAGCGGCTCTCAATTCGTCGAAATCTTTTTTTATATTTTTAGGTTTTTTCAATTTTTGTATTTATTTTAGAAGATTAAAAAAACTAACAGCACTTTGTCATTGCTAAACTTTTTGAGTTCTACAAAATAACGTTTTCAAATTTTTTAAATGGCTACAAAAAAAGAAACGCCTTGTATTCGCTAAATTTTTTTTAAATTTAACATTGTATCACACATTATGGTTATAAAGCCAAAATAGAGAAAATCTAAGCTTTAATATTTTCTCACTCTTTAATCTAGTAGGCGTTGGAACAATTGCAACATTTCTATTTAAGCTATCACATTATGATTGAAAATGTACCGTATTTTTGATTTGTATTTGTTGTCGTTATAAAAATCTTGTTTTCTTGTTATGAATATTTGTTAGTTTATTCTTTCGTGTTTATGTTTAATTTATTTGTAAGTGTTACGATTAAACGAGAAAATTTCACAAACGATGAAATATTTGATATGTTGACTTGTTACATTTTGTGCTACAAAAATTGTCACCCCTGTCAGAGTCCGTAGGTAAAAATTCCGATTTCAGAAGTGAGACTACATCGTTCCACGTAGATAGAGAATCTTTGGTGTTCTATAAAACCAGAGCGCTTTCCCCAAAAGTAGTGCAGAAGCAGTAGTAAACAGTTGACTAGAAGAAATGCCACGACCTAAATTTAAATCATCTACTCCAGTTAGATATTCTAACAAAGAAAGTGATCGCTCCTCTTTGAAAACCAAATCTAGTTTACTAGCACACCCAAGTTTAATTGGGTAAATAGGAATAGGTGTAGCGCTACTAATAAGAACAAAATGAGGCAAAAATAAGCCATGCGAGTCATCCGCAGCTTGAGCAGTGTTTGGCTTAAAACTGGAAATAGGAACATGTGAAAAATCCGCAAAAGTCGTACTTCGAAACTTTTTAATAGTTTATTACCTATCATTTTCATCAATGCCATTAAGCATGAACCCACAAAGAAGTAAGTTTTTGGTAGCCAGAAGAAGAAATATTTTCCTGAAAAACCTCAAGTTCCGACAGTTTAGTAAGAGCACACTTTAGTGCAGTCTTATTATCTTTAAAAAAAAGATTTATTTGTTTCTAAATACAAAGAATTGCGCATTGAAGAACAACGATCTTTTCCAGAAATCTTCAAGTCCAAACCTCTCAAAGCCAATTCGTATTGTAGCTTCCTTTTGTTAAAACGATTAATGTTCTGTTTTCACTGTTTAGGCATTGTAGATAATTATAATAAAAACTTACCAACAGAAACAAACTTGCATATCAATATTTAAAACTCCAAACAAGAGAAAATACAGTAAGCTAATAATAAGTAAATTTTCGAGAATTTGATTTCTATACATGTAAACAAGAATAGCAAACGTCCCCGAAACAATTTAATGAAACCAAAGAACAAGCCTAATAATTATAGTAGCTGCCAAGAAAATAAATTAAAGTAATCAAAAGAAATTGATAAAATCGAGGCTTCACGTTGGGCGTTAAAGATTTATAACACAAATTGCGAAGCTTAAAGAAATTAGTCTGGCGACTCAGCTGTTTTCGCTAGTTTTAAAGATAAAGCGGAAACATAAAAGTTGCAGTCTAGTCTTAAGTTATAAGAAAAATTGGGTGGTTTCAATAAATAAGTAGCGGAATAAGTGTTTAACGCGTGTGCCAGTGTAAATAAATAGTGAACATAAATAAAAGTCAATTTTACCCGCAGACATTGTTTATCAATATCCAGTGATAGTCATATATAAATTAATTGTAAGTTATTTTTCTTAAAAATTATTAGCTATACATTTTATTAGTATTAGTTGTATTGTGTTTTAGTTTATTAATAATTAGTAACATTTATTATAATCGTATGTCGAATCGTTTAAATAGTTAAAAATATATTAACTTTTAAAATTGGCTACAGTATATTAAAATATGAAGATAAAAAATAAAAAACACTCATTGAGGCAAATTTGTGACACTTGAAGTAGTAGCTTGATATTTACCCAGCTGTGAGTAGTCAGAATTGTAATCGCAAACAGAACATTATTTGAACATACCGTATTCAAATTTGTGCGTTATCAACGATTAGGTGTTTAATGCAATAATGATAAGTAACATCAAATTTTATAAATAAAATGCCACGCTCAGTTTTTTTTTGTAAAAAAGTATACAGGTTATCATATGTTTTATGTGTCATTGTAAAAATTGTAACACATTTCAATTTGTATTTTAATACATAACTAAACAATTGCTACTTACAAGTTACAACTGCATATTGTGCCATTTACTTGAAACAAATAAAAACAAATTAATAATATACTAAATACAGACGCTTTATAAGAATTATTTCTAAAAATATAGCAAGTACCTACTATATTTCAAGTTTTTTCAAGATTTCAAAATTTGAAAATACAAAAATATAATTAAAGAATAAAAATTCTAGTTAGAGTGAGTCAAAAAATAGAAACTAAACTACCTGTAATCAGTAAATTATTAACACCAAAAATGGATAAAAACCAGAAAAACGACCAAAAACCCTAAGACAATACTAATCAACAAACAAAAAAAAACTGACGTTGGCACCACACGACTTTTCTATAAAAAACGATGAAGGAATGTTTGCATATTTTATTTAAGATTATGTTGTCATAAAACCACTTTAAAGTGATATGTACACGTTTGTATTGACTTCCTAGCATGCTATAATTTTGTTGAAATTTCTCTCCTTGATTTCATTAAGATATAACCGAAATATGGCAAATTAAGCTTATGTTGTCATATTGACTAACCCTTATATTTGTGCGCTTCGATATTGCTTCCCCCTTTAATAAATCAGTAAAAATTATTTTTAACGTATCTTGCTTTCTCTTAGAGATATAAAATTTTTTCTAAAAAAAATTGTCGCAGGCAAGATTCGAACCTAGATTATATATTATTATATATATAAATGATTTTCTTCTCTACTCAACAAGACAATGCGTTTTTTTTTCTAAGATGACTGATATTGACGCTTCTCATCTTCTCAGAATAATAGTAAATAACATACAAAACTAAAAAAAATTAAATTATTTCTAGAAAACGAATTAACTATCACATCACATGTAACAGTGCGTTAGTATTAAAAAATTCTAAAAAAACTGTAATTACTGTAAATGTAATGCAGAGGAAAACGTTTATTTCCCGGTACACTGTTTTGCATGCTATGTTTTAACAACTCTAAGCGTGTTTATTCACAAAATTCATAGTTGATCGCGGCCCTGTTAAGCAATTAACATGTTTAAATTTTTATTTGAAAAAGTGGCAGGAATATAATCCTTCAAAAATTTCTAAGAGTTATTTTGATTCTTTGTGTCTTTTTCTCTGTCATTTTATCATTATAAAATGTTTTAAATTGGCTTTTGTAAACGGTACCATTGTAACTTTGTTTCACCTAGGTTATTTTAGTTTTATGTGAGTGTGCTTGACCGCTTTGTGTACACTTCAATTTGATGTTGTGGTAATTGGAGACTCTACGTCAAAACATGTTCAGTTTTATCTATTCTGCAAATAAATTTGTTTGTTACTAAAGAGCTGTCCAGTATGCTTTGTGTTGCTTTTAGAACTGACTGTGGTGTGTTTGTAGCATAGTGTCGTAGTGATTGCTATTGTACTATCGTATGTGTATTATTTTCCCTGATGCAGATATTGGCTTTACACGGTCTATTGTCATTTTTCAAATGCACTTTTAAAACACCATACATACTTTTTAATTTTATTTTTTATACACATATTTACCAAAGAATTCTGAGAAAACATAATCTTGAAAAATCTACAACAATAATTAAACTCGAAAGATTATCATAGATTACATGTCAAACCAGCAAATATCGTAAAATACAACCCTAACATTACGATAATGATTGAAGATGCTTACAGTAATCTTTAAAAATACCAAATCGTTTTATCTATCAAGATATTTAATGACTACATATACGGTAATTTTTTTTCTAATGTGAGCAAAAGAAAAAAATTCTAAGTGTATATAATTACATTATTTGAATTAAATATAAGTGTAATATAGTAATTTACGTAACAGGCGTCGAAAGTTAAACATAGTATAACGAACGTTAATGCGACGCGAGGCTTTATGAAAATTACATTCTTTTTGAAAAAAATTGACTACCAGAAATATGTTTCTAAATCTGTTAAATTTGACATTGACTTTAATATCGTTTTTTTTTCAAGTGGAATTGGCGTCTGAACGAATCCACCAGATTTGTTTAACACATACTATCTATTGTGTATAAACGCTTAGCTTAACAGAACTATAACCAAGCAACAAAAAAATTAAAGAAAAGAACGTAAAATTACTAATAAAGAAAGTTGAAACTTGATTTTATTGAACAACACCAACTGAATCTTTCCAGCAGCAAAAATAAAGCAATACATTCACTCTCGTTACAAGACAGTCTTTTTAAACACTCAAACTGTTACATTTCTTGAATTTTCCTGAAGGTAAAATCAAATATAAAATTACAATAATTAGACTTAATTTTTTATATACAGTGTGGTGACTTTTATTGAAATAAATTCAATAAAAATGTATCAATGTTTGTTCCAAAACTCTTGAAATAGGTCGATTTTTGTTTAATGTTGGTCACCAAACCAGATAGTGTCATGTAATTCATATAGAACGGTTTTTTTAACAAGGAGTCACAAGATAGAATTTTGTTTAAAAAAATATATGGATTTTTTTTAAACAATCATCATAGGCAGGATTCGAAGCAAGATTATACTTTGAATTGATTTTAAATCAAATATTTAATAAACTGTTTAATGTTTTTATTTAAAGATATGTTAGGAAGAATTATCTCTATAAGAAACTGTAAAAATAATTCGAATAATTTACATACATACAAAATTATATATAAATAACTGTTAAAATTGGCGGATACACCTACTTTCGGTTTCTTTATCTTTTTATAAAACCCAGAGAACATGAAAAATTAGCTCCATACTAAATTTCAGGTTACTAAAACTTTCAGTTCGCGAGTTATTGTGGGTACATCGTTACACACACACACACAGACACACACACACCCAAAATTTTTTTGACAAAAATACGTTTTTCTGATTCAGGAGACCTTGAAACGTAAAATTCTGAAAAAAAATTGCGATTGTTATTCTTTATAGAAAAGTAAAAAAGTTGGAGGTTTTTTAAGCAAAAATTATTCTGCCTAAGAAATTTTGCAAAAAACATTTTGGTATATATAAAATATTGCGTCTGTATAACAGTCTGTCTATATGTTTCCTCCTAAACTACTAAACCGATTTTTATGAGCGATACCTCATTTTCTCAGGATGTCAGGGCACTTCGGGTAAGGAAAGTGACATGTTGACCTGACGTTTCATCGATAAAGAAAACTAAGAAAAGTGTCGTCTTTGTTCACTAAATTTATTTAATTAACTCCTAAACGCCGTAGTGCAGTTTGTGAGACTGCGGCAGTCTTGCATTTGCAATCAACTTTTTTTCATTTTTACTTTAACGTTTCACAGTTTAGTACCTTTAGATAAGGTGCTTTTTAATTGGAAGTTGGAGTCTTACTAGTAAGTTGCTTACTAGAAATATTTGAATTTAAAGTTTGCCGCGGTCACTGAAATTTAACTACGGTGGTTTCTAACATGTTTAGTTTTTGTGTGTGTAGTGCTGTAAACAACACTCTTATTAAGCTAGTAAAACTTATAATAAGAACCAATCGTAACGTCACCGATGACAATTGATTTACGTTGATATAGACGGCGGAAAACTTAAAAAAAATAAAACTAACCTATGTAAGTACGTTAAAACAGAATAAACAAGAAATTCCAGAGTAATTTGTACCTAATAAAAATCTGTTTTGACTTTGTTTATGTTTTATTAAATGTGTATACAAAGAAACAATAGTTTTGTACAAAGCTATAACTATGTTGACTAACTAATTAACCGAGTAATTAACTAAGAACACTTCTCGCGTTACGCGTACTGAAACCCTGACTTGACTTAACTTAGAGTCTCTGGTTTTTCACACTAGATGGCGCTTGCCAATGCATCCGGTTTACTTTAATTTTATTTAGCACTACCCCCTAAACTAAACCTTCGAAAACAAAAATTCTGGTTATACGCCGAGTCCAATATTGGAACACATATTCTTAAAAACGTTCTGGTTTAAGGGTTTAGTGAACATGTCTCCAAGTTGATCTTCGGAACGAACGTATTCTACTTCTAAAGTACCATTTTGATAAAGTTCACGCACAAAATAGTAACGCACTTCAATGTGCTTGGAACGTTTGTGAAACTCGGGATTCTTTACTAGTTTAATAGCACTCGCGTTATCAACAAACAATACAGGCACATATTTCTTTTCGCTAATCTCGAATAAAAATCGTTTTAACCACACTAATTCCTTCGCACCTTCACTAGCAGCGACGAATTCTGCTTCGGTAGTGGACAATGCGATTGACTTTTGTAACTGAGAAGTCCATGTCACAGCTGTACCGCCAATTAATGACACGAATCCATTTGTTGACCGTCTAGTTTTGATGTCTCCAGCAAAATCGGCATCTGAGTACGCACATAATGGACCTCCTAATGAACTGTAGTTTAATCCAAGTTCTGGAGTACCACGAAGGTACCTGAAAATACGCTTAACACAGATCCAATCGAAAGATGTGGGCGCAGCCATTGATCGAGCAACTTTCGAAACTGCGTAGGCAATATCGGGGCGAGTAGCACAAGCCAAGTACATAAGTGATCCTACTGCAGACTGAAATGGAACGGAACTATCGAGAGCACCGTTTGATGTACTGTCTGGTTGTGCATTAACAGAAGGTGTCTTTGTTGGTTTGGATTCGACCATGTCAAAACGTTGTAATAATTTCTTAATGTAAGTTTTCTGTGAAACGAACAGTCCGGATTCTCGTTGCTCAATTTGCATACCTAAAAATGAATCCAAAGATCCTACTGTTATCTTAAATTCTACTTCGAGTAATTTCAAATACGAGTTGACCGCATCTTGTGTTGAACCTGCGATGAGACCATCGTCGACGTAAATTGCTACTAATAATTTTTCTGTTTGATTCTGTCGAATGTAAATGCACGGATCAGCTGTCGAACGAACAAAACCATTTCTTTCCATAAAAGAGTGAAATTTGTTGTTCCAACACCGAGGAGATTGTTTCAGACCGTATAAAGATTTATTTAAACGACAAACACGACCTGATCCATCATCGAAACCTTCCGGTTGTGTCATGTAAATCTCTGCATCTATGTTTCCATACAAGAACGCTGTTTTTACGTCAAATTGGCTAAGCAGTAATTTTTCTTCGGCTGCGACTGCGATTAAGGTACGAATCGCGTCGTAACGAGCAACCGGACTAAAAGTCTCATCATAGTCGACTCCTGCACGTTGAAATATCCCACGAATAACCAAACGAGCACGATAGCGATCTATCGAACCATCAGGTTTGTATTTCACACGAAGCACCCAACGGTTATCTATAACACGCTTGTCTTCCGGTAAAGATACCAAATCCCAAGTTTCATTTTCTTCAAAAGCGCTCATTTCTTCATTCATAGCACACAACCATTTGTCTGAATCGTGACTTTTCATAGCATCACTGAAATTTGTCGGAGCAAGTTCTTCGTGGACTGCTTTTGTTAAACATGCTATTGTACTATTTGCTTGGGAACGATGGGCTTGATAGCCTACTTCATACTCTTCAAATTTAGCTGGCGGATTAATTGTACGAACCGGAAGTTTATTCTGGACTTCACCTTGAGGTATCAAGTTAATTTTATCTGATTCCGGATTACTACTCGAGGGTAACTGATTTGTTGACTGTTCTTTTTCTATTTCTTCCTCGATGTGTCCGCATTCAAATTCAATCAAATCGTTCGTTGTGCATAATTTTTCCGGACGAAAATCTATGTTTCGCGATTTAATTATGCGATGTTGAAACGGTACCCATATTTTGTAACCATCCTTGTCGTTTACGTAACCGATGAAGTGCCCAAAAACTGCTTTATTATCGAATTTTGTTCGAAACTTCTTTGGTATGTTTACGTAACATTCTGAACCAAAAATGCGCAAATAATCTAAACTGTTGAATATTCTACCGTGCCATAACTCGAACGGAGTTTTACCTTGAACACTTGACTTTCCAGTGCGGTTAATTAAAAACGTAGCAGTGTCACATGCATGAGCCCAAAACGATTTTGGTAATTTACTGATTGAAAGCATTGAACGCGCTAGTTCAACTACGTGTCGGTTTGATTGTTCCGCGACGCCGTTTTGTTCTGGCGTATCCGGACACGTTAAACGAAATTCGATACCGCGATCGCGCAACTCTTTTAACACTTCTTTACAATCAAATTCACGACCACCGTCGGAACGAAAAACTTTAACTTTGTGACCAGCGGTGTCACATTCATTTAAAAATGTTTTCAAATTTTCAACCACTTCTGACTTACGTTTCATAAAGTATATACGGACAAACCGCGAATAATCGTCTTTAAAAACTACATAATAACGAAAACCATTTATGGAGTCAATCGACATAGGACCGTTTACATCGGCGTTAATTAATTCACCTACCTCTTGTGGACGATTTTCACGAGCACGAAACGGTTTTCGGTGTGATTTTCCGAGAATACATCCATCACAGAACGAAGAGGTATCGGAACATTTGACGTTTATAGCAAAACGAGATAGGACATTGCGTACGTGTCTTTTATCTTGATGTCCTAGTCGCTCGTGCCATCCTTGTAGTAATTCTTCAGAAGTTGCTAAATTAACTTCTACATTGGAATTCAAATGCCGAACTCGCATATTCATTATGTACATTGTACCAATGAGTCGGCCTGTTGCAACGATTTTACCGTCGCGCCGAATGTTAACGCCTTCACTATTGAAAACAACATCATTACCATGCTCAGCGGCTTGACGAACGGAGAAAAGTTGGTGACGAGCATCTGGAATGTACCAAACGTCATGTAACGAAGCGGGCGACCATTTGTTGTTTACACACACATCAACATTAACACTGCCGGATCCGTATGCGAGCAGAAATTTATTTCCTGCTGTCTGAACGCGCTGCGGAATTGGGAATTTTTCAAATGTAGCGAAATGTTGTTTATTTGCAGATATGTGATGTGTACTACCGGAGTCCGATATCCAAGAATCAGCATAATCTACGTCTCCATTGACTACCAGACCGGAGGCAAGAAATGTTCCTGGTTTGTTTAAACTTGTATCGGAATTATTTTTACTTGCTGCCGACTTTTCTTCCGTTGCGATTCGTTTTTTGCAGTTTGCAATAAGATGTCCTATCTTTTTGCAATATAAACACAAACGGGTTTCCTTCTTTTTCTTTGATTTGTTTATATCGTTTGATGACCTACATTCGTTTTGTTTTACGTGTAATTTAGATTTTGCATAGAAAGCGCTGATTGTTTGCGAGTTTCCGTGTGTTGTCAGCGAATTCTCAATCGAACGCAAATTCTCAATAAGCAGTTTTGTTGTTTGTTCAGCTTCCGGAACCCGATACCAAGTTGACCGATAATACTGGTATTCCGATCCAAGTGTTTTAAAAATGCGATGATGCAGCAGCGATAAGGGCAGCCTTGCATTCAGATTACTTTTGCGTAATTCATCGCAAAGGTCATCGAACAGATTTGATAATCGTGAAGTGTGTTTTGTAACGGAAGTGACGTCATCTTTCGTAGTCTCGAAAAAAGAATCGAATAGAGTGTATAAGCGCTGCAGTGAGGATTGCTCGAAAACTGAAATTAGGGTATCCCAAATTTCTTTCGCGTCAATTTTCCTTCGAACATGGATAGCGGGTTCTTCATCTAGAGCTGTACCAATTATACGGGCCGCACGGGCATTATCACGTTGCCAATTGCGGTATGCGTCAGACGGTTCTTCGTCTTTTGTAGGTGACGTCGGACACACGCGTGTACCATCAACAATCGAAAATAAGCACTGTTCTTTCAAACAAAGTTCAATCTGCCACTTCCACGTTTCCCACTGTTCTTCGTTTACTAATTTTCTAATGCTTACCGTACTACGAACACTATCGTCACTTTGTTGTGCTGTCGCGGCCATTGTTTCTTTGTCACGAATATGTTACTCAATTCTTTCACAGCGAATACACTTAATAGCGAGCTCAAAGCGCACCTGGGCCCATAACCTGTTTTATTAAATGTGTATACAAAGAAACAATAGTTTTGTACAAAGCTATAACTATGTTGACTAACTAATTAACTAAGAACACTTCTCGCGTTACGCGTACTGAAACCCTGACTTGACTTAACTTAGAGTCTCTGGTTTTTCACACTAGATGGCGCTTGCCAATGCATCCGGTTTAGTTTAATTTTATTTAGCAGTTTAGTTTTACGCAAATAGGCTTGTGCAAATCTACCCAATAGAAGCCTCTGCCAGTTGTGTATTTTGACAACTTCTTTATCAGTTTAGAGCTCGTCTCTTATCTTCGTAAAGAGTTTGGTATTCTAAGTTTGGGAACTATCAGATCAAATCGTCTAAGAGCTTGTTCTATGAAAGCTGACTTAAAACATCAAAGAGAAGGTAGAGGGTCGTTTAATCAAAAAGTTGACAACTCTAATTGTCTTGCACTGATCAAATGGTTTGACAACAAATATGTTACCTTAAGCAGCTGATATATTGCAACAAATCCGGTTGAAACAATGCAAAAATATGCTAAGACAGGAAACAGGAAAATCCAGATTGTGTGTCTACTGATAGTAAAGCATTATAACCGCCACATAGGCGGAGTTGACCTTGCAGATATGCTTATCCCCCTATATAGAACCGGTATAAAGACTAATAGATGGTATATGGTATTGTTTTCCCAGATGTTGGATATATGCGTCAACAATGCATGACTGCTGAAACATTTTAAGACTAACGTTGCAAAGGGTCTGTTCAAACTATCAGAATCAGAAGGGGGCAACTCAGCAACTCTAAAGCACCGCAAGCCACGAGGAAAATCCAGATTTTAAGAAGACAGCATCTTTGACAACAATTTCCAGTGTTTCTATCAAAAGAGCGTTGTAGAAATTGCAAATGTGGACAAACTCAGATATTTTGTCAAAAATGCAACATTAGATTATGTCTTTTACCACAAAGAAACTGCTTTGCAAACTTTCATTTTAAAAAGTAATTTTTGTGTTAATAATTAATATATAAATTAGTTTCGTTAAGTAAATTCTTATATTCTTGTCAAATAAATGATTCAGTTTACATTTCAATATTTTTATTAATTTAATTTTTTATTATTTTCCCTTAACTTGTCATTGTATCTCAAGAGATACTACTCAAAATTTTGGCTTCTTAACTCAACAAAAGTGTTATGAAGTTGCAATTGGTATTTAAAAGACTTTTGCAGTTTAGTTTCTGGTTATTATAATTTTTGGTAAAAAAATAAGTTTTTGTCAAGTTTAACGTTAAAAAGGTTTTTCTAAAAATGTTCATTTTCACAAATGGGTTTTATACTAGCAAGAAAATAAAATTTATCAATAGAAAATCAAAAATAAACTTGAATAAGACGTAAAACACTAAACAAGTATTAAATTAACGTACACCAAAATAAAAAGACACAAAAAGATGTCTACAGTAGTAAAAGCAACCTGGAAAATGCTGCAAAATAAGAAACTTAAAAAATAATTTTGAGCGAAAGCTATTAATAGTGCCCTTTACATACTAAAGCGTAAAGAACAAGTTCTATAAAATCTAAAACATTTTTAGAACTTTAAAAGACCTATACAAAATTTTCAAAGTCTTATTTGACTATTTTTAGCGGTGTTGCTTGTGCATTTTTATGTACTGAATAATTTAAGTTTTTCATCTATTAAAATTCCTAGATATTTTATCTATTGCTCTTTTTTGTTTTTTCTCATATTTTTACAAAATATTTTAGGTAATCCTTTTTTCAAAAATTTGTTTAAACTCACTTTGTTAATGTATTTCAAGCAATTCTTTTCTTAGCGAGTTTTTTGAGATCCATACAAGAAAATCATTCGCATAATCGGTTACTCACATTACTTGTGAGTTCTCTCTTTGTAGTCTTAGAAATAACTTTTCTAGTTCTTTCAATCATGTGGGTTACCATAAGTTTTTGAATGTTCTTTTAATATTGATGAACACTAGAATACTGTATTTTTTACCTATTTCGGTAAATACTTTACTTATGGCAATTTTTGCTTTTCTTTCTGAATCTAAATTATTATTTATTTTATTTTTATCCTATGTTTTTTGTTAATTGAATAAGATTATCTTCTGTATTTTTCCAAAGCTGTTTAGAAGATATATTGGCCTGTAGGAGTCTGGGTCCGTTTGGTCTTTATCTTCACCTTTCTCTATTATTGTTTTTACAAGTTTTTTGGTTTTCCTCTGCATTAGGAATTTATTAAACAGTGCTGTTAGTGTTTTTTTAAAAACCACAATGGTTACTTCATTCCAAAAATACGATTTGTAAAAAGTTAGCACTTCATCTTGTGTAAAACACACTTATCTGAAGATAATGTTTTGGTACTAAAGTCAAGGCTTAAAACTTTTTGTTGCTGCAGCTACTACACAACAATATTCTTTTTTTGTTGCTAATACACGGAGTGGTCTTTCTCGACCACTGTTTTTGTAAGTGGCAAATACACCTCCAGTCTTTGCACACATGCCAAAATAAAATGTATCGAAGGCAATTGTCTATTAAGATATCCCTCAACTCACAATCTACGTGTGGTGTAGAGGTTATAGTTACACTCACCGTACAATAAAACAGTATCACTGTATTCTGCAGTGTTACATAGTAAAGAAAAAATGTAATTAATTTAAAGCAACTATTATGTAGTACGAGTACGTTTACACGACTCACTTAACCTCAACTAAAAAAATCCGTAAAATAATCGAGACAGAGATACGGCAGATTGTCCAACTCAGTTCTGAGAAAACTAAATTTTGCATTTATTTATCTAAAGTCTTGTTGTGGTTACAACCGAAGATAAACTTGAACGTGTACACAAAAAATATTTTCTTAAATTAAGTCAGCAGTAATGCTAAGAAGTAAACATTACTATCTGGTTTAATTATTTTATTAAGAATTGATTTTGTAAATGATGGAAATATTAAAATTTGAACAGAAACACTTTGCAGCAGCTAAATAAAAACAAAAAAAACGTATGTACCAACCTTAAAAATTCAATTTTACAAGAGAAATTGAAACAGGTGCAATCGATCAGTTTGTTTTAGGCTTTGAATATCTTTTCGGTAACGTGTAGCAAAAGCTTAGCTGATCATTTTAAAGATTATGGTAATAATACAGTGTTCTTCCTCTTTTCTTTAATTATTCACTTATTTATTTTTAGTAGACTATTTTGATTTATTTCATTTTTTAACCGTTTTGTTAATTTAGTTATTTTAACATTTCAATCATTTCTGGTTGTGGTTTTATAACGCAGTTTTATTCAAAACTATTTTGCATTACCCGAGTGTAAAATCAACTTACACGTTTACTGCTGTTATAGCTTATTTACAGTTATCTTTTATACGTAGTAACTTATACTATGAGATGGCTCTGCCATTAAACATTGCTAATGCTTATTGTTATTCTAAATTGTACTTATATGTATTTACAAAGCCTTCTATTATTTACACAGTTTTGTTATATTCCTAATTGATAAGGGCGGGAGCCAACTTTTTTTTTTAAATAGAATGAGGGATCAAATTGCATACCGTTTGAAAGGTATATTCAAGTAAAATTCAACGACATGCCGCTTGCTTCTGAAGATAACTTTGCTATTGTAAATTAAACACTAGGAGTAGTTATTAACTGGATCGTTTAAAAAGTCGCCCAAAAAACTGCAACAAACGTTAAAAATTCTGTAAATGTTATGTTGGATGTTATTAGAGAGTTATTGCAAAGTAAAATAAAAGTTACTTTATTAAAAGAAACTTTAAATAAAGTATCCTATAATAAAGTTTTGCATTTATTTTAACTGAGTGCTATTGCAACGTGCCTTGATTTCGTACTTTATTTTATTTTTGACTTTACTCTGGCACTTTGTAATATAGGTTATAGAGGTTTTGTTAATTGTTTGTTAATTCTTTTTAACGAATCGACCAGAATCTTCTTATTTATACAGTTTCAAATTGAATTATTTGTTTTTTACCAAATCACAAAAAACGGATGTTAGGACTTACCTTTAAATATCTAAAATTACACAGAATTATAGAAACACTACTTTCTAGAAATACAATTATTTCTCTTCTTAAAAATACAAAATCTCTCAGAACTCCGATCGGTTTGACATGACATATGTCAAAATAAGGGTGTTTTTATTAAAGTATCTCTGCCTGTATTTAATTTAAATAGAGGAGGCCTGTATTTTAATAAAGTAAAAAATTTTAAGCGATAATATCTGCGCATGCGCGTATGTCAAATAAAAGAAAACTTTATTAAAGGATCAGCAAAAATGACATTGCAATAACTCTCTAATATTACGCCTAGGACTTCGGTACAGCAACTAGCAGAAAATCATGATCTATCCAAGTCTTCTATCTGCAGAGTCTTGAAACCTGAAGGCGGCTTTGATAGAAGATTAGAATTCTGTAAAGAAATTTTGCATCAAATAAATGATGATCCAAATTTTATCCATAATATCGAGTGACGAAACAACTTTTTTGCTAAATGGCGAAGTACATAAACAAAACTTCAAATACTAGGCAGACAGTAATCCTTATTGGATGGATGAAGCTTACACGCAGTTTTCGAGGTTACCTGAAGAGTCGTATTTACCTCGATAAATCAAATAACTTGAATGAACTAGTGTAACGAATTAAAAAAAAAAAAATTTTTTAATTCAGTTGAAAAATTTTCTAATCGAAAAAAACTGCTTAGAGGCAAATGGGGAAAAGTTTGAGCATCGCTATGTTTTAACTCTTGACCATACCATTGCACGATTAGCATTTTGTCAAGAAAATATAGATAGAGACTGGGCAAATGTTATATTTTCTGACGAAAAAACATTTTCGTCGTCTCAGGATGCTTCTGTTCAATTATGGCGACGAAATGGAACGCGATATAATGTTAAAAACGTTCTTACAAATAAAAGCAGCGGACGAATCAACGCAGGATTTTGTGGTTGAATATCTAAAGAAATTACAAGGATTATCCTACCTAGATTTAATTCGAGTGACTACATCCGATTATTAGAAGATGTATTATTACCTGAAGTAAAGACAATTTATCCTGAAAAAGAAATGAACAACATAGTTTTAGTGCAAGATAACTGCAGTATACACACAGCCCGAATGGTTAATGAATAGTTTGATGACCACCCCGAAATTCAATTGTTACCATGACCAGCAAAATCACTTAACCTTAAACATCGCAAATGCACCAATGGCGTAACACAATGTCACATGAGCCCACGCAATAAATTACATCCACTATTTGACTTTGAGACTTTCATTTTAACATACATATATTTGTCCCCAACAGCCTCAAACAAAACTTAACACCGACGATTCGCATCATGTTAAGAATTTAAAATTAGCTGACGACAGTTGTCATATACCTTCCGTTGTCAACATTCGGGTAGTGTTGAACTTACACTCTACATTCTTAAGTTCAATCGCATGACAGAAATACAAAAACAATCTGTCTTCCTAGACAGCGTCTTTGGTTGGATTCTACAAGAAAAATCAACAATTTGCTTTGTACCTCTCTTAGACAAGCCATTGTTAAATTGTCATATTTTTACAGAACCGCCTCTTTATATGTGTTTACAAAAAATCTGGGAAATAAATAACACTACTTTTAAAAAACAAACTAGGTCACCAGAAAACGAGCAATGTAAACAAAATTTTCAAAAATACTGTTAGGCAAGAAAATAATGGAAGATTTGTCGTTTCTCTTCCATTTAAGAACAAAGAAACACAATTGGATAAATACTACAACCAAACTATTTGCAGATTTCTTCTATTTTATACGTTTTAATTAGGGACTTTAAGAACGTAGTGATAAGGAAGAACGCATACGCACACGAGTACATATGTAGGTGTTAAAAATGCGGTCCGTGTATAGCCTATAAATAAAGTGTGTGTAAAGTTAAGAACAACTGGTAGCCCGACCAACAAAAAAGTGAATAAAAGTTTCAGTAAAGTACAAGGTACAAAAATCATTTGACCATCGCGACAACACTACTAATCAATTTGTTTCAGATTCTAAAGATGGTTACTGCGACGTGTAATAAAAGCTCAGCTTGTAGACAATTTTACAAACGCATTTCATCTAAAATGGAAAGTTGGGGTAGAAGTATAATCCGTAGAAACCTGAATTTTACTTTAGATGACGTTTTTCATGTGGTTGAAGTATCTTGTATTTTCTTTTTCTGTCATTATATGATTATATTGTAATAACGGACGCTTCTACGGCCGGAGTCTATACTAAGATGAAAACGTTTTCCGGGTTTGGACCGTGTCATTGTTGTGTTACGAGCATACATTTCATAATGTAATACCCTGTATATTCATTACCTTAAAGTTCGATTTCTATTTTCAACGCCCTCTAGGGAGTTTAGTTTTACTTCATTTCATGCCAAGACGTCAAACCGTCAACTACTTAAAATCGTGCTTGTGATGGTATAACTTCTTAATCTTATAACATCGACGCTAATGGAAATTAAAATATAATTTGAAAACGCATTTCTAGTAGTTTATTCATCACTTGGTAAGCAATTCCTATTAGTTTTTAGAATTTTTTGGTAATTTCCTTCTTAATTTGATAGCACGTCCCGTCAAGTGGTGGCGACATGTTTTGATGTATTATCGAAATCGAGAGGTTAATGTCGACTAAATATTTTCATAGAATGGTTATAATTCTGGAAGGTTTACGTTCAAACTAAAAACGAAGTCTCGACAAAAACTTTTCTCTGAGATACTACTCCTTATGTTACTTTTACTTAATGTGTGCAACAGCATTCAATAATCGGGTTTTTATGTCTAATTTCTTTTAGCACTAATTAACAATTTTGTAGATTTATGCTTTCATGAGTCATTGTGTTAACACGATTTGCTATTCATGTATATTCCAGATCGACTCAACGAGGAAAACGTTTTCTTTGGGCAAGTACTGGATTGTGGTTAAGTTTTATTTAATTACTTTGTCGATGTCAGAAAATTCTCTCACGAAATTGTGCTTGTTCTAACTTACGCAATTACAATAATTGTTTCAATATCATTTAGGTATTTTCATTAATTATTTTGTGTATTGCATGCTGTGGACCATAGATATTTGTCATGTAATTTTCTTCCCTATCGACACCTCATGTGTAAACTTATGTATTGTGTGTTGCCGATGCTTTCGGCATTTATGGATTGAATATATTACAAAATTTCTAGTGCTCGTTGTTCATAATCTACGTTATTAAATTAAAGTTTTTATACATATTTATCTTTTTATTTTTTTGGTTACACAAAAACCAGTGTAACAAGGGTTACGAACCTTATTTCTTTACAAGCTTGAACCTTCTGTCTTGATCGAAACAGAAGTATTACTTAGAAAGATCAGGCGCCTTTTAAATTCTATTTTTGGAACCTCCCCCATCTCCGAATAGTGTAAGTTGGCCGTGCAAGGTTTGTAAGGCCTATAACTTGTAACAAGGTGATAACCGACCATAAAGAAATAAATTCCAGAATAATGTATATATCGTTCAACTTCGACGAACTAATACATATAATACAAAAATATGCATTAGTTGAAGAGACCACATAAAAAAAAATCAATGATTTTTATTTGGATCTCCAAGAAACTTATGATAATATAAGAAAAACCAGTGAAAATAATATAATGCGAAGTAATAACATTCTGCTGAACTTTCATTGTTTATTATTTTGAAATGAATATACACAACGTTTCGATTGCTTTGGTATCTGCAATCGTCATCAAGTGAATACCAACAAACTTAGAAACTACTGGAGCTTATATACTAAAGACATGTTCGATGAAGCGTTCAAGCGTACAAAATCAATTTAGCGTAACAGAATAATTAACAAAATTACTTAGTGAAGTTTAAGTTGTTTTAGAGGTTCGATTAGTGGTTTCCATATGTTGCTTATCTCGACACTTGGCTGGCTGAAAATTTCTTTGTTGTTGTTGATGAATGCCGCTTCTTTAAATTTCCGTTTGTACCAATGTTCCTCTCTGTGTATGATTTTTGCTTCCGACCATTTCATTCGATGTTGATTATCCCATGAATGTTGCGCGATGCCGGACTTAGAAGTCTCTCCTCTCTGTGTGTGCGTCTGATGTTCTTTCAGTCTGATGTCAAGTGGTCTTTTGGTTTCCCCCACGTATGACTTACCACACTCACATGGAACTTGGTAAATACAGTTTTGGGAATCTCGACTTGTTTGTGGCTTTGTGTTGGAAATTATACTTCTAATGGTGGTCGATGATTTGAACACTGTATTTAAGTTGTAGCTTTTCCCTATACGTTTTATTGATTCTGATAAACCTTTGACATATGGGATGCTCAGCAGTGAATTGGGCAGTTCTTCTGTTTTAGGTTGCCCCATGGTGTTCAATTGCTTTTTCTGTAAAAGCTCTCCTACAATCTTATCTGGATAACCATTCTGCCTTAGATCGTTTCTAATGTTTTTGATTTCTTCTCGTAGCCCTTTCTCTGTGTTGCACAACCTGTATGCTCTGTCGATTAGAGATTTTACTACTCCCCTCTTCGTAGATGTGAAATGGTTGGATTCAAAGTTGAGATATCGACCGGTGTGCGTCGGTTTCCTGTAGACAGTCGTTTCCATAATTTTCTTGTTCTTTGTTACTTGAACGTCTAAAAAAGGAAGTGAGTTCTCCTTTTCCTTTTCCATAGTGAATTTGATGGATGGTTTGATGTTGTTCAGATGTTGTAGAAAAAGGTCTAGTAGCCGATTACTGTGGTTCCAAATTATGAAGGTATCGTCAACATATCTAAGCCATGTTTTGGAGAGGAAGATCTATCAAGTTCTAAAACTATACGAAAGACATCTAACACCAAGGATGAGAACGATGCTAACACCACACTACAGCAAACCGCCGCATCTATATGGACTACCAAAGATACATAAAAACAACATGCCGCTTCGACCGATAACCAGCTCCCGTAATGGACCCACATACCAGCTATCCAGATTTCTACTACCAATTGTGCAACCACTACAGAAGAACAGCTCATCTTTTGTCAAAGACTCCAAACATTTCGTTGAGATTCTGAAAACAATACAGCTACAACCACGGGATCAATTAATCAGCATCGACGTAGAAAGTCTTTATACTAATGTGCCAGTTGAAGAAGCATTGAAAATCATCCAAACGAAGCTCCAAGAAGATGAAAAACTCCAGGAAAGAACCACGCTGCCGGTAGAAGGAATAATGAAGCTCCTAGAATGTTGCCTCAAGAACTCGTACTTTCAGGAGAAAGACAGATTCTTCACTCAAGACGAAGGACTACCAATGGGCTCATCTCTATCACCAGTAGTCGCCAACATATACATGAACTGGTTTGAATCCCATGCCATAGAGAAATCAAAATTCAAACCCAAAACATGGCTTAGATATGTTGACGATACCTTCATAATTTGGAACCACAGTAATCGGCAACTAGACCTTTTTCTACAACATCTGAACAACATCAAACCATCCATCAAATTCACTATGGAAAAGGAAAAGGAGAACTCACTTCCTTTTTTAGACGTTCAAGTAACAAAGAACAAGAAAATTATGGAAACGACTGTCTACAGGAAACCGACGCACACCGGTCGATATCTCAACTTTGAATCCAACCATTCCACATCTACGAAGAGGGGAGTAGTAAAATCTCTAATCGACAGAGCATACAGGTTGTGCAACACAGAGAAAGGGCTACGAGAAGAAATCAAAAACATTATAAACGATCTAAGGCAGAATGGTTATCCAGATAAGATTGTAGGAGAGCTTTTACAGAAAAAGCAATTGAACACCATGGGGCAACCTAAAACAGAAGAACTGCCCAATTCACTGCTGAGCATCCCATATGTCAAAGGTTTATCAGAATCAATAAAACGTATAGGGAAAAGCTACAACTTAAATACAGTGTTCAAATCATCGACCACCATTAGGAGTATAATTTCCAACACAAAGCCACAAACAAGTCGAGATTCCCAAAACTGTATTTACCAAGTTCCATGTGAATGTGGTAAATCATACGTGGGGGAAACCAAAAGACCACTTGACATCAGACTGAAAGAACATCAGACGCACACACAGAGAGGAGAGACTTCTAAGTCCAGCATCGCGCAACATTCGTGGGATAATCAACATCGAATGAAATGGTCGGAAGCAAAAATCATACACAGAGGGGAACATTGGTACAAACGGAAATTTAAAGAAGCGGCATTCATCAACAACAACAAAGAAATTTTCAGCCAGCCAAGTGTCGAGATAAGCAACATATGGAAACCACTAATCGAACCTCTAAAACAACTTAAACTTCACTAAGTAATTTTGTTAATTATTCTGTTACGCTAAATTGATTTTGTACGTTTGAACGCTTCATCGAACATGTCTTTAGTATATAAGCTCCAGTAGTTTCTAAGTTTGTTAGTATTCACCTGATGACGATTGCAGATACCAAAACAATCGAAACGTTGTGTATATTCATTTCAAAATAATAAACAATGAAAGTTCAGCAGAATGTTATTACTTCGCATCAAGCAACATTGTTTAATACATTCAAACAAAATAATATAATAATGGGCGATTAGAACTCTAAGATAGAAAATGATATACATAGAGGAATAGGATGCTTAGGAAAGTATGGAAAAAAAAGAAACAGACTGAAAATGATTAGTTTCTGTGTAAGAAATGTTTATTGGAAACAATTTTTAAACCCAACCTTTTAAGGATAAATATACATTTGACCCTCTAGGGGAGAAATGCCTAAAGTGTCGTAAACTATATAATGTATAATTTCAAATTTAAAAGCAGGGTCGCAGAAGTAAAGGTAAATAAAGATGCAGAAATAGATTCCCAACATATGTAAGTTTATGCCAAAATCAAACAAAGATATGATATCCAAGAAACAGATACATGTAACAACCGTTAAATTCAAAATATAAAAAAAAATGAGAAAAGGAAATATAAAAAGATATACAGAAATAAAGTGGAAATGAAACTATTCAAAAAGTAATTATTAAAATTATTAAAAGACCAGAATAATATTGAATTACTGAAACATGGAATGAAATGAACCAAATCAAACGACAAAGAAGATAAAGTACGTAGGTAAAAGAAGCAACAAAACAAAAAAAAAGATAACATTCAAGAGATGTTTAAACTTAAGAAATGATATAAATATAGAAAATTACAATAAAAAGAAACAGAAGCAAAAAAATGTAGTGGAAAAAGCTAAACAAGATTCCTGGTTAAGTAAAGTCAGTAATAAGATATTCTGGGTTAAAATTAAAAGTCTTAGAGAAAGAAATAAAGAAAAATTAAATGCTAATGTTCGAGGGTAAAAAAACGTTTGTGTCAGGAAAACGAACAGAATATAACATTTTTTTGAATTTAAGAATTGAAGACCCTAATAGTGATTTATGGTTTTTTTTCAACAAAGTTTAAGATACAAAAAAAATTAAAAACAATAATTTCGCGTTTTTATTCATTTCATTTTTCATTACTTTTTTCTTGATAAAATTCGAGAAATGCGAAAACGTGTTTTATATGACAATGCTAACCAAAACGGCGTTTTTTATGCACCATGTACTTAGTGGTGAGATAAGTTGTGCTTAAATAAGTCATTTTATAACTTAAGCGTGTTTGTTTTCTTGAGACGAGTTATATAGAATATTTGCCATAACGTAGAAATAAAAACCTTTAATTTATGTAATAAAAGTCGGTCGTTACAAGAATAATATAACGTAACGCACAAATATGTTACGATGTTTACTAGACGTAAAATTTTTATTTCGGTTAAGACGAAATTCGTATGTTGATGTCGTTATTCCGAAACGCACATTGCAAATATCTCGAGTAGTAGAAGCCCTCAGAGCATCGTTATAGCGTGGCTGGAAAAATGGCATGTTATTCCCCTTATCAAAACATAAAACCGTCACGCCGTTGAAAATGTCCATTTTTACAGTTTCTCATTATGCGAGTCTATGAATAAATTCGCACTTTCCTGGCGCGTTACGTTGCCATCCACGCGAGTTGAAGACGAAATGGAGAATTACAGATAAGCGAGTATTGCCGTATAGATGCCAAGAGTAACAAACTGGGCCATGTTTTGCTCTGTACTTCATCACTTTTATGGGGGCGATAAATGAACATATCGAATTCAACACATTTAACAGAAAGCTTCGCTATTTTCGGTTAAAAGCTACCGTAATCTTCGCAGGTAAATATATCTATGCCAAAAAAGCGTGTTAACAATAAAAGAAGCAAAAATCCAACAATACCCTCCGCTAGATTGTAATAATGTAATAATGAATAATTAAAAAGTTTCAAATGTTAATTTAACTAAACGTTTGAAATGAATTATGAATACAAGACAGAAGCAACTTTAAAACAAAGCGCAACCCCCGGATGTGAAGGGTTGGATGTGTTTACTTAACAGTGTTATGACAGAATATTATGAAGACACCCTAACTAAAACTCTCAAGCCTTTTAACGTGAGTAAATGCTTATTTTAATAACTTTAGAAACCTAAATACATACATGCAACAGGGGATGTTTACCAACTGTGTATGCATGAGCACCTGTTTTCAAAACTAAATTAATAAACAATTTTTTTAATAATTATTCAACAAATTGGTTGAGTAATACCGGAAGGCATTTTGCAAGAGTAGTATTTTTTATTGCGTTATCAGTGTTTACGGAAGTAGCAGGATGGAAATGTCCAAACAATATTAAGTATTTTAGCCCCTTCATCCCTATAGTCATAACCCATACATGCATTTCCGGTAAGGACGGGAAGTTTTCTCCGGCTGATTAAGCACTCTTCATTACTGCAAGACTTATACGTTAAATTGTCGTCAATCACGCCAGTCGTTTATTATGAGTTGGTTGGGCGTATGTTCAAAATAATACACGCACGAGTCATGCAACTGGAATAATAAATACATACATCATATACATATTTTATACTGTATGGGAAAACAATTTTGTAAATGTGACAGAAAAAATGTTATTCTAAATGTCTGCTGACGGAATAATGTATGGTTTATTTAAATATTAACGGTAAAATACAAAGTCGTATTGCACGACGAATTCGTCCAAATTAATTCTTTTATTATTGCAATTAAATTAATAGTGAAATAAAAAGTTTATCTTGCAATCGTTCGTGAAAATAAACGTGATACAAATAGTTTTACTGTAATTATCGTATTTGTATGTAAATAATCTATTAATTTTTTAACGATTAATTAATTGTAGATTATTCAATGATTATTTAACAAAAATGACACAATAGTACATAAACTTTTCGTGTTACTCGAAAATCTTGAATTTTTTATACAAGAGGTTTGGGTAATATTCATAAAGATGGCGCAACTGTTATAAAAAACGCAAATACATACAACAAAAATTCTCTAATTCGAAAGTTAAGGTTGAATTAACAAAATCTTGTCCTTACTGCTTTATAATTTAGTTTTAGGGTTTTCTGTATCTTGAGTTTGTCATATTTGTGGTAACTTTTGTTTTAAAACTAACTGGTGTAAAAACAATATAATAATTTTTATTCTTTACATGAGAAATGAAAACTGAGTAGGTTTTTGTCCAAAAACTTCAACTGAAATAATAAAATGTATTCTAGCAAAGAACCAAATCTCGAAGACATGTAAAATTATGTTTATAAGTGAAGTTTTGATAAATAATCCAGTCATTTGTTTTACAAACAAAAGCTTTTAATAAACACTGATCACGATTTGCTGTTGATTCCAATTGTACCGTTACGATTGATTACAAAAACTGATAACGATAAAGCAGTACATTTTTGGATAAACTTTTAAAGTTTGTTCGCTAGGTTTAGCAATAAAATTTCAATTTGAGATTTCAAGAAGAAACGAAAACGCCCGTATATAAATAGTTATTAATTTATTTAGTACTTAGATAAATTGAGGGTTTTTTTACGATAGGAACAAATTATTTATTGTTCAAACAGAGACTACAAGACCCCGAAAGTTTCAAAATCTCTCAAAAACAGTTTGACGTTTCTGTTGACAAGTGCGCAAATATTGTCAAGGACGATTTACAAAAACGAAAAATTAAAATTTATTACAGTTAAGAACAATAAGCCAAATTTTAGCTTTGACACCCACCAGCATAAATATTAAACAATTAAACAAGTAGACAAATCAAAAAAAAAACAGAAACTAAACGTAAGGATTTATCACTCTTAAGACGACAGTAAGCACAAACAGTAGAGTTGGCAAACAATACAGAACCCGGAGGTAGAGGTTCGGCTAAAGCATACATATTTTACACACAGAGATTTTCAAAACAAATCCAGCTATTGCTATCGTAGGTACAACAAAAAGACAACCAGCAGAATTACTAATTATCGATACAGAAAAAAGTAAATCTATCCAATAAGTAAGATAAATCAAGAGACCAAGAAGCAAAACTAATTTGATAATTACTAAGGACTAACGAATACAACCGATCAATTACATTAAAAGAAAAAAAGTAGTAAAGTAACTTAAGGCCTCACGTTGGACGCCACTTCCTTGTTACCAACCTTTTTTTCCAACGGGTCCTGTTGGTAACATTCACGTCACCACGGCTAACTGAGATGTTAATGAGTAAACGTGATTGAGAATACTATAAATCAAAAGAAAAGAAAAACAGACTCCACTCCGTTATACTGGCAAAATCCTTGGCTCGGAAGAACGAACAACTTTGTTACATTTATATTCCCAATTGATAACCGACTATCTTTCTTGCCTTTTAAACGATAACAAGTAATAATAAAAAAAAATAATAATCAATCGGTTACACATTAACACTGAATGTTACTAGTTTTTTTTTTAGATAAGATTATATTAATAAATTGAACTCAGAAGCGATTAATACTTAGTTTATAAAACAAAGTGAAATATATCACGCATTAATATTTACATGCAGCCGCAAAAAGTTAGTTCTTAACAATCGAACCTGAACGTTTAAATTACTATAAAAATGTAAATAACAAATAAATATACAATTTCAGTAATATTATTGCTTGGCTTAATGAAGAGTGTAAGCTTACACTTGTCGCTGTATATTTTGTTACGTTCGAAACGTCCGGTATATAAAGTCACTTTGTATATTATGTGCTTTTGACGCGCCCACCGTTTAGTTGATCGTCAAAAACGTTAAAAGGCGCAATTTTGCCATTGTAGCATTTCCATTATTTTTCGCAAGTCAGTTGGGCCCAGGTGACATTTTCCATTCACTTAATGCGTAATTAGGCTAAATTAATTACCAAGCGCTTTGGCTAAGTTGGACGTTATCTTGGGGTGAGTAATTTTTAGATATTACAAAGGTGTTTTATAATCAAACTAATTCCGGTCGTAATAATTTATAGCGGCTATCATACCCGCACCAAATGGCGAAAGGTGATAAGGTCTTTATCTTTGGAAATTTTCCATAGCCATCTGTCAGCGGCGATAAGGGCATCATTGAAGAAAAAAACAACTTTCCACTTGCGGATATATATTTTTTTGGGGTCCTTAACCCTTGAACTGGACATGTAAGGTAAAAATATTCCTTGTGCGCTCCAATACAAAAATCACAAATTTAAATTAAAAGTGGAATTTGACGAATCTGTTTGCTCACGTCAAACTTATTTAAAATTTGAGAATATCAGGGCTTTCTGACAGCACCGATGTACGGCTACGAACTTTTTATTTACTAGTTATTACGTTTGCGGGACCTGTAACTGTAACTTTTTCTTATTGCTATTAATATATAATTTTGTTCGGGATATGCGATAGTATTATCGACGTGCATACATGAGTAGTGTTGTACACAATTCATTCTTTTTTTATTTTCTTTTAGAGAATTACGGTTACTCCTTTCAAACCGCTACTTTTGTGTTTTTGTATCTTTTGATTGTTATAGAAATTGTCAGATTAACAAAACTACATTGTTGTACGGCGTGTTGCTCACCCAGTAGAGTTGCACGATTACTGAATATTTTGTGTAATTACTATTTACGCCTTCTGTGATAATAAACCTACGCTATGTTATTGTTTATGTATGGATTTTTATTCTTCTACGCTTTGTGATAGATTTAAGACGGAATCTATCTTCTTACCTCTCCTTTCTCCGTTTTTGGCGCCCGTTTTACTTTGGCATTATGATCAAACCACACGAAGCTTGCGATCCTCTTTACGACAACCACCTGGGCTACCGGTACCCCTTAATTACAAGTGAGCTTGTAACAATTTGTCAAAGTCTAGCCTTGACTGCAAAAAAATGCTTAAAATACTCGATCGGAATCAAGTCAACGTACACAATAAGTACATACATTCGAATAAGTTAAAAGCTGAACTATAGACTAATATGTAGTACAGTTGCAAAAATCAGAAATTAATTATTAATAATATAATGCACATCGAAACCACACTTGGCCCTCAATTAAGTACCGTAGTAATTGGCTTGTTGTAGATAGAACTTTACTTACACTTCGTATTAGCCAATAGTGTGCGAGCAATTTATACTTAAAACTAAGTGCTGTGGACCGTTTTTAAAATATTGTGTTTTATTAAATTAAATTAAATGTGAGTTTGTAGTCTTTACTTCGCGTTACAGTAAAACGTAAACTTGCACTAGACTGAAGTGCAATCAGTTACCAATAACCCAAAGAAAATAGCAACAGCTTAGAACTAATAAGATTCAGCCTGATCTTCAATGTGTCGAATATAATTTAATTAAAAAGAGCGTCAAAACGAGGAGAAATATAAACTAGAAATGCCCGTTTTCACTTGACAACGCTTAAGGTACATAAAGCGACTAACACAAGTCTAACAACAAGTATATTTATTTCAACAACATAAAAAAGAATAAAAGAACAAGTAGAATAAGAAATATATAACTAATGGTTCGCAAACAATATTACAGTAAAACTAATATTAATAAATTCTTATATTAGTCAACAAATTAACTTTGGTAAATACAAAAAGAAATTAAATTATTACAAAATCATAGTGATTACCCAATCATGAAACAAAGCGCACTGTTTAAACTACAAAATACAAAAAGGTTGCGTACGTTAATCGTATATAATGTTGAGTCACTCGTGCATACAACTGACACCAAAACAAATAATTAAATATAAGAAACCAGACTCAGCGATCGTAATATGTGATTAGCTAAAGGCATATCCAAAACATCTCCTTAAAATTTCTGAAAATTAAGCTGATACATATACAATCATGCTATTACAAATAAGATGCTAAAAATTTAATAAAATGATTAAAACCAAAGTGTGCTAAACTTCCCGAAGTCGTTTAAGTTATATTAACAAATGTGCCACCAATTTTTTGTAATTATTTGTCCCAGCAGAGAATATACAAACGCTGGTGTCAATTGTTTATCTAACGTAGGTTAGTGGCTGACATTGACATCTAACTACTACGGTTTAGTTCATGTATTCCGTATATGTATTTGTCAGTCATTGAAATTTTCTAAAGTAACGAACACGTGCTGGCTACCCAACTTGCTATGATAATAAAAGAGACTATAAACTGCGCCGTAAAATGAAAATGCATTCTTATACCAGCATCTCTCACAAACAACACATCAAAATCACAATTGATTTACTCACTAATAACAAAAATGTTCTACGATACTTAAAATGTTGAAATCACTGGGCATTGCATTAGCACGTGCTATTTCTTTAACGTTAGAAACGAAAGTATAATAACCAACAACTTTCAATTTGCGGTTGACATTTACGACTAGGCAAAATTTATACAGCACAAGAAACCGTACCAAGGTTTTTTAACATAACAACCCACACTTTCTACAAAACTTAAATGCAAATTAATGGCGCCTAGTGGTTAATGATGCCAAAAGGTCATTTTAATATTAAAAATACATTTTCTTTTTATAACCCTCGGGTAAGTTCGCTAGTTTCCAATGTATAAATTAAAAATAGCCGTAATATTTGTACTTACTGTCTTTTAACCTAACAATATTTTAAGATGAGAACGCCTTCCGGGTTTGGACCGTGTCATAGTTGAAGTTGTCAACATCAGGGCGTTAGAAAAATCGAAGAACTCAAACAAGCAATCGAAATCTAACTAAGAACTTAGTTAGGTAATCAACTTGTAAACCAAGCCAGATACTAAACTCTGAAAAGATAAGAAAGAAAACGATAAACCTGAAAAAGCACACGAAAATCTAACAAACAATCACTACAGAGTTAGGTTATCAACTTGTGAACTAAGCCAGATTCTAAACTCCATAGAAGTGACTTAAGAAGAAGTAGTCTCAGTATATAAAGAAGAAGTATCGTCACAACTAGTTAAGCTCGACTCTGATTGGGTTACGGTCGAAAGGGAGCGTGTTTGCGAGAAAGGAGTAATGACCGGAAGCCATGATCATGACTAAAGTTATTAGGGTATTTGATGATTTCTATGCTATCTAAAAAATTTTTATTGAAAAAGAATGGAGATTTAGCAATCACCGAAAGAAGAAGAGAATTAAAACTCCTCTGTGGTATACTAACAGAACACATACACTGCAGATACCACTTGAGTAAGATGGAACTGTTGGGTGATGACACATGCAGGTACTGTGGTGAAGAGGTGGAGCATATGGACCACATCATCATGAGGTGCCCAGCTTTGTGCCTAAAGAGACAAAAACATCTAGATTTCATCTTCATCTCGGAAGAAGAATTACTAAACCTTCCAACCAGAGGCTTGATCGAATTCGTCAAAGACATAGATCTCTCCTAAGTCCAATTAGAAGGGGGTACAAAAAATCTAATCTGGTCGCAGTGCAGAAGATTTTTCATAATACTTACCCTACTTCTAATAATAATAATAATAAAATCACCGAAACGTTATCAAAATTCAGTAAAATGTAGTAAAATGATGTTCAGCAACCGCAAACTTAGAAATATGCCTTTTCCTTATACAACGATCATGTTTTGAAATGCGATTAATGACGGAACGACCGGTTTCACCTATGTAGACTAAACCATATAAACAAAGAATTTGGTATACACCTTGAGATGAAAGTGTAGTAAATTTGTTCTTGGGAGAAGGAAAAATCTGCAAAATTTTGACAATTTCGGTTAGCGAATATGTACGGATCCAATAAATTAATTAAACCCTTAGTAAGATTTTTAGTTAATCTAAATAAATTGAAAAATATTAACATTAGAATGTCTTCCGGGTTTGGACCGTGTCATATTTGCAACCGAAGCTGCCAACGTTTCGCCCACTTTCGTAAGGGGCTTCATCAGGGCGTGAGATAAATCGCAAAACTCAAACAAGCAATCGGAATCTAACTAAGAACTTCTCAAAAGTTAGGTTATCCACTTGTAAAACAAGCCATAACCTAAACTATGAAAAGGTAAGAAAGAAAACGATAACCTGAAAAAGCAAACGAAAATCTAACAAAGAAGCACTACCGAGTTAGGTAATCAACTTGTGAACCAAGCCAGATTCTAAACTAGGTAGAAGTGACTTAAGAAGAAATAGTCTCCGTATTTAAAGGAACAGGATCGTCACGGATGATTAAGCTCGACCCTGATTGGGTTACGGTTGCTAGGGGGCGTGTTTTTGTTAAATGACAAATAACCGGGAACCAAAGAGGGGATAGTTCGAAACCATGATCGCGATTGAAGTTATTGGGGTGTTTGATGATTTCTATGCTTTCTCGGAATTTCCTGTTGAAAAAGAATGGGGATTTGGCAATCAACGAAACATTATCAAAATCTATCTTGTGACCTGTAGTAAAATGATGTTCAGCAACCGCAGACTTGGAAGTATACCTTTTCCTTATACAACGATCATGTTCTGAAATGCGAGTAATGACCGAACGACCGGTTTCACCAATGTAGACTAAACCACAAGAACAGGGAATTTGGTATACACCTTGAGATGAAAGTGTAGGAAATTTGTCTTTGGGAGAAGGAAGAATCTGAGAGATTTTGCCTGTCGAGTTGAATATGGGTTTAATACCATTCTTACGAAGGAGTTTCCCTATTTGATCTGTAACCTTGTGGATGTAGGGTAAAAAGGCCAATTTCGGGTTGGATTCGGGAGTAGAAATGTCCTTAGGTAATCGAGTACGTGGATGTAAACGACGATTAATAACTCTATGAATATCTCGCTTGACATAACCATTGTTCACTAAGGTTCTAGTAAGATGACGGAGTTCTGAGTCTAGATTCTCAGGTTGACAAATAGAAAAGGCACGATGGACCAAAGATTCAATGACAGAACGTTTCTGTGCAGGATGATGATGAGACGAAGCATGAATGTATCTGTCCGTATGGGTGGGTTTGCGATAAACAGAATGGCCTAGAAGTCCGTCGGGCTTACGAGTCACAAGAACGTCAAGAAATGGAAGAGAACCATTACTTTCGATTTCCATAGTAAATTTGATATCTAAGTGTTGATTGTTAAGATGATCAAGAAACTTAGACAATTCAAGATGACCATGAGACCAAACAATAAACGTGTCGTCAACATACCTAAACCACACTTTAGGTTTTAATATTGATGATTCCAAAGCAACCGTTTCAAAGGATTCCATAAAAATGTTAGCTACAACAGGTGATAGAGGCGAGCCCATAGCAGCACCAGAAACTTGTTCGTAAAACTTATTATCAAATTGGAAGTAAGTAGAGGATAGACACTTTTCAATAAGAGGAACCAAACTCAGGTCCTTGCCATGTTGAGACAGAATCTGTTTGATGATAATAAGCGAATCCTTAATAGGAACTTTAGTAAAAAGTGAAGTCACATCAAAGCTCACGAGAAGATCTTGGGGTTCAAGTTTTATAGTTCCTAGACGTTGAATAAAATGCTGAGAGTTGAGGATGTGAGAAGAGGTCATTACTCGCATTTCAGAACATGATCGTTGTATAAGGAAAAGGTATACTTCCAAGTCTGCGGTTGCTGAACATCATTTTACTACAGGTCACAAGATAGATTTTGATAATGTTTCGTTGATTGCCAAATCCCCATTCTTTTTCAACAGGAAATTCCGAGAAAGCATAGAAATCATCAAACACCCCAATAACTTCAATCGCGATCATGGTTTCGAACTATCCCCTCTTTGGTTCCCGGTTATTTGTCATTTAACAAAAACACGCCCCCTAGCAACCGTAACCCAATCAGGGTCGAGCTTAATCATCCGTGACGATCCTGTTCCTTTAAATACGGAGACTATTTCTTCTTAAGTCACTTCTACCTAGTTTAGAATCTGGCTTGGTTCACAAGTTGATTACCTAACTCGGTAGTGCTTCTTTGTTAGATTTTCGTTTGCTTTTTCAGGTTATCGTTTTCTTTCTTACCTTTTCATAGTTTAGGTTATGGCTTGTTTTACAAGTGGATAACCTAACTTTTGAGAAGTTCTTAGTTAGATTCCGATTGCTTGTTTGAGTTTTGCGATTTATCTCACGCCCTGATGAAGCCCCTTACGAAAGTGGGCGAAACGTTGGCAGCTTCGGTTGCAAATATGACACGGTCCAAACCCGGAAGACATTCTAATGTTAGTATAGATTCCGGCCGTGGAAGCCTTCGCTATTACATTGAAAAATATTATTTTTATTCAATACTTCAAAAAGATCTAAAGTTTGACTTTTTAGCGATAAGCGTGTGTCTGATAGTTAAGCATACGAAGCTTCAAGAGTAACCAGTTTGAGTTTGTATAAAAAAATTTGGTATTTTCTTATAGAAACAATACTCCTAGTAACTCAAAAATTGGTACTCTGACCAGTAGGACGTCAAAGTTTCATTTGAAGCGACCATCTGCGGTTATCACTCCCACTTCACTACACTTGTCTGGTCTGATTTAGTTTACAAGATGCGAAACATTATTATGTTTAGCCGTTGAAGTTGTGCTTGAAAAAAGGTTTCGAGCTTCCTCTAATTCGTTATCAAAATTTAAGTTAATAAAAGCAAAATGGCGTTCGATACTTGTGAAGATTAAGTAGATTGAGAATATCTTTAATTTCGTTAATATACGTAGAAAATTTTTATTTCAGTTAAATTGCTAAAATCGTAATAGTAATAACGACGATAAAAAATTAAATAAAAACAAATTACTTATAATTGGACGAATAAGGTTTTTATCAAAATCAAACAACTCATAGCGAATGTTCAACAGAAATTGATGATGAAAATCGGCGCAAAGTTTCCCACCGTAGGTATCAAATAAAACCGAAATAACCAACTTATGGTGTGCGCTTACTAGTTAAGTGGCAAGAATTTTATTAAAATACAAAAATGTAAACCGTTATTACTAATGACACGTAACGTACCGTACTTTACGGTAGTAAAGTGTAAATAAAACGCGGAAACATACGTATTTAGTGTATCAAGTACTGCAAGTAGGTGTACTTTGCATTTTAAGCTGTTGGCAAAACCGTCTGACACGGCTTGTAACTACATTTTTTTGCTTCACCTTTAAGATAAAGCTGTTGGCAAAACCGTCTGACACGGATTGTAACTGCATTTTTTTTGCTTCACCTTTAAGATAAAGATGTAAGTAATCAATTCATCATTTGCTTTACTTATTTTCTTACTCGTATCTTAAAAGAACCGAAATTTGCGGAAACTACTTACTTTGCAAGAACTTCTCGACTAGGTACAAAAGCGGTCGGATATATCAGAGAAAGATAAGAAAAAACGTTCGCCACTAATAACATTTGCCAAATCACAGACATAAAAAACGTTCTGGCTTATGCAGTGTCTTATGTCAACAGCATCCAAATCCCCTTAATCGATTTTGCCAAACTTGAAAAAACACAAATACACGACGGGGATCTGCAAACACATTTACGGAAATTCACTGCAACTTAAACAAGTGACATTTCCAAACACCGACATAGCTGTTTACTGCAATCTTTCAACTTTAATTGCTTGTCTCTTCGTTCCAAAAAGTTACCGCCAATCACGATTTGGCACATCCAGGAGTATAAGCTACAAGTCGTCTCAGCGCTACGTCTAGCAATCCATCGATGTTGACTGCAAAAAATGAACGCAAACATGTATTTAGTGCCAGTGCTCAAAAATTACACGACGCACAATCGATCCCATTGAAACAATCTAACTTTCAACCCCTCGTTTTGAACATGTCTATTTAGACGTAGTAGGATTATTTCCTACGACTCCCGCGATTGCTTTACAATGTAATAAAGTTTAATTTATTATATCGTTCATTGATAAAATATCTAAAAGATTTAGCCAAATATTTGTCTGGTTTACAAATTTAGTTTAAATAACATTTAAAATTAGAAATTTAGCGCACATTGTGGTGTAGTACTCTAACGTATACTTATTACTTTATTTTCTAGCTTTTAGGTGATGTTTTGTATGCCAATAGCGTTAGTAGCATGTTTGAAACAAGGTAAGTACCCTTTTCTGTATGCAAAAAATTTAGTGTCGACTGTATGTGCAACAACCAAGTATACGTATGCTGTCACAATTAGTTTACGTTGTTTTTTATTATTACCTTTCAAATTTCTCAAGCTTGAGACTTGACTGACTGTGCGCCTTGTTCTCAATTTGAATATCTTTTCTATCCGTTAACGATCAATCCTTTAACTTAAATTAATTAATTCAATTTAATCGTGCTGCTCTAATTACCTTCTCGTACAGAGTATTGCTAGTTTAATGTATCTGAAATTGAAGTTACTGTGCTAGTGTTTTACGCATAGCTGTTAGATTTGTATTTCTTTTATTTATGCGTTGTCGATAAAATAAATATACTTCTTAGATTAGTTGTTTTTGATTTAGTTGCCTTAAGTGTTGTCAGGTGAAAACGGGCTCCTGAAGTTTTTTTATTCAAATTATAATCGGCACATTAAAGATAGGCTGAATTCTGTCAGTTACTTTTCCCACCTCATACTTTTCAAAACTTTGAGCTCACATTGCTGTCTTTGTCGTGGATTAAGTTATCGGTAGTTGATCGCATTTCAACAGAATACAGAACTGACGTTTTACCATAACAGATAACGATATCTAACGTATCTTAATGAAGAAGTCGGATTAAACAGTTCTTGCAACTTCACTAAAAGACACTTTCCTAAAAAGATTGAGAATAAGGTTTAGCGCCGTATGAACCAGAAACGAAACAAAAATTATACTTAATGTTGTTACTGTATTGTTATTTTTTTTAAAAATGTTCCTTAATGAACAAAAAATATCAAAAAATTTGTTTTTTTTTAATACAGAATACATTTCTTTACAATTTCAAAGTTTTAACTTAATTTTCCAATAAAAATTGATATTTTTGTTATATTTTATATTACCCGCCTCAAATATTAGACAAGTTGTCTATTGTGTTAATTTATTACCATAGACTAAAAAAAACAAAATACAAGTTATTAGCAATATCAGTGACACTCATCATAAATGAATACATTTTCTTCGTGTGTAATGATTAAATATTAACAAAAAGCACACCAAAAAATTTTCTTATGGTTTCAGAATTTAGAATCGATTAAAAGAAATCAGCCATCGACTATAAATAGTTTTTTTAAAGAAAAATAAATTCAATTCTACGAATTTTTAATGTGAGTTAAAACAAATAAAAATCATAATCTTGTGGAGTGGAAAAGTGTCATTTGAAGACATCAATCAAAATTAAAAATTTTTAGTTTTTTGTTGGTAAATAAGCAGGTGAACGTATGCTCGATCAATATAATTTACTGTCAATAAAAAAAAATTTGTAATAATTTTAGAAAAAAGTACAAATTTATACAATGTACAGAAAAAATAAAAATTCGGAAAATACAAATAAGTGAATCTTACTAAAGTAAGCAACCAACAGATTAAAAAAAAATACAAACTGATTTTTTATTGGTTGTTTAAATTACTCTATTAACAAACAACAAAAATTCTGCAACTCCTAATTTTTTGTCATCGTTTTTGTGCTCTACCGTGTTTTCCTATTTTATTTTATGTGTTTAAATATATGTATGTACTTTTACTTATTTACATAAACAAATTAAAAAACTTTTAAAATGCTTATATGTGTAATGTATTTTTAAACTAGTTATAATTTAAAAAAGATTATAGTACTCAAGCTTGTTCCTTTAAATTCTTCAGATTTTAACTAGCTGTTTACGATTAATTCTGGCTCAAAAATATTTACATATTTATAAAAATCATATAGTAAATGGTAAAGCAAGCAAAGTTTAAAAAAATTTGTACATGCTTTGTATAATAGTATTTACATATACCTAAAAAAACTATATAACAATTATTGCAATATATAAGTGCTTTTTAAAGATCAAAATGTGCTTAGATTATTTTAAAACATATTTTTAAGTAACGGGATTCGTTTAATCTGCCAAATTAAAAGTAAACACTCTCAACCGTTAAACCGCAGAGGGTAAATTAAAAATAACATAAACATTTGCAATAACATTTTAATACAAATTTCGCAACGCCTCTGAACATTTACAAAATTTTCTTTATAGCACATTTGATAAAGGAAATCTCCTCATAACGTACTGGAAAAGATTTGTTTTCAAGGAAACTCGAGAATTGCCTAAACATTAAATCGCTTCCAATTTCAGTTAGAAGGGGGAGCATGTCCCTTAATTTGTCACGTAAATATATCAAATATGCATGAATTGTATATATGGATTTCGAGTATGTAGAACGTAGTAGACCAATATAGTTTCCGTTCTATATTCTACATTATTTTGAATTAATTTAAAGGGTCGCTGGTGTAGGGTTAACAAGGAACAATTGAATTGTTCAGGGACAAGTTTATTCCCTATTCTATAGAATATAATATTTGGCCCCCTTTTCCTAGAAATAACTCGCTATAGTGTAGCGTAACAATAAGTAAGTGTGTATGGTATCTATTGTGATTCTGCAGTCAAGTATGTATAAGTATCGAAAATATTTATTCATAATTGATTGCTTTGCATAACTACATTCCGTGTGCTCGACTTTATTTCCTTTCTTACAGCAAATGATATTATTATACCATTAATGTTTAGTACAAATTTGAATATAAATAGAAAATCTCAGTCAATAAAATAAAAATTAATTTACTCATAAATTACTAAAAAAAATTAAATTATTTGACTAAGCTAACTAAACATACAGCAGGTTGTTTACAGCGTTAAAAAAACAGCATTTGTAGATGATGGAATAAGTGGTGTTATTTAATCCACTCGTTTAGTAAATGTTGATATCGACACTTTCCACGAAAAACTTCATGTGTTCTAAAAGAAAAACATTCAAAAATTGTGTCAACATTTGTATAAGTACCAAATTTTTTATTTTTAAAATTAAAGTCTGTTTATTTACTTATATAAACATTTATTTTGTAGTGTATTATTATTTTCTTATTACATAATTATTACATAAAGTATAATATTAATAACTTCTTGTTATTTTTTTTTATTGATTATGGTAATAGTAACTCCTTTTTAAAAATTTTTTTAAAGTTATATGATATATTGATAAAACTCAAAAGTTTTTACTTTTTTTTTATATATGGTACAAATATTTTAAAACTTTAAACTCTAAACAACAAAATTCGATATTATAAAATGTTAGGAATTAAATTTAGAATTTTCACTTCTTATCAGTTTTAGGCAGTTTAAAGTAATTTTAAAATATTTGACATAACACAATTAAAACAACCATTTTTCAAAATTTGTTAAATAATTTAGACTAAAATATTAATTAAAATTAAGCATCGCGCAACAAAGAAATTGCGTAAAAACTTGAATTCTAAAGTTACTGTGGTATAATCAAATTACAAAAAACGTAGCTTTTATAACGCATCAAAAATGACATCAAACTTCTACCGAAGATGTAACCGATAATTTTATTTTTATTATTTTTTACTTTTATATTAATAAATATTGAAGATAAAACACGTGTTTTTATCATCTTTTTTTTTGTTAGTAATTTTTTTAATTAAACTTGTGAATGCAGATATTGTGTAAAAAACTAAATTAAAACAAAAAAAAATTAAACGTGCGAGCCTCATCCACATAAGCTCACGAAAGAAGTGAAATCTTCTTTGCTCATTATTTTAATTTTTATTTATTCACGAAAAAATAAAATGTTCCTGTTGAAAACAACGCTTTATAAACACGTGGATAGTCACAACAAAATTAAAAAGAATAGTTCATGTCAATATAAACGTCAGAAATGTAAATAAAAAATATAGTTCGTGGCGACTGTACTGCCACCTTTTTCGTTTTGTTATAGTGCCCCTTTTTCATTGTCGACCTAACAGACACGGTTTTGGATGAACAGACCACATCCTTGTTAAAGAAGGGTGTTAATTACGCCGTTACGCCTAAGACAACACCGATAGATGAAGCTGCAATATGCACTCTGCCTAAGGACATCTCTGAAACTATTCGACAAGATGTTTGAAACATTCTAAGAAAAGCAAAACTGCTACGCTCTGATATTAACAGACAGTAGAGAGAAGCAGCTAAGCGGTTATGTGAGAATAAAAACATTTTAGTATTGAGAGCAAATACAGGAAACGCTACAGTCGTTATGAACATACAAGATTACAACGACAAAATGACAAACTTACTCTCGAAATATTTCTACACACGTCTACAAAGAAACCCTTTAAACTCCTTGTACACTAAGGTAAACTCCGCCATCAAAAACTCCACGACTATAGATATTAACAAGAAACAAACTTTGATTGTCAAAAATCCAGTTATGCCACGAATCTACGGTCTTCCCAAGATACACAAAGAAGCAGCCCGTCTCCCTTCGACCGATAGTAAGCACCATCCATTTACCAACCCAAGCATTAGCACGTTATCTAGCTGCAAAACTCTTACCGTTGACAGGAAATACAGAGACTTACATGGAAGATTCTACAGAGTTTATAAAGAAAATTAAAAATTTGCGTATAACAAAAAAAAATATCCTAGTTAGTTTTGACGTGGTATATCTTTTTATTAAAGTCCCGATTGACGAAGTGTTGTTTTTGCTCAAGGGAAGAATTACTGAAGAAAAAGTTCTGCTCGCCAAACTCTGTCTTAAAAACACTTATTTCAGTTATAACGACAACTTATTTGAACAAAGAAAACTGGGGCATTCCGTTTATAGAAAGCAAACGCACACTAATACATACTTAAACACCAAATCTCACCACCATCCAGTACACATACTTTAACTAAAAGAGCTATACGTGTGTCAGAAAATAAAAATCTACAAAAAGAAAAGGAAACACTGTTGGAGTCCCTACAACAATATAGATACAGGTTCAAAGAAATCCAAAACGCATGGAAAAGAGTAATACATTCAAAAGTCAAAGAAGACTTATCACCTCCTACTAGCACCGTTTATTTACCATACTGTATGGGTTCGACAGACAAAATAAACAGGATGTTAAAGAAACATAATATCAAAACTGTCTTTACGACTAAGGATACCCTGAACACTTGGTTTACATCTGTTGAAGACAAACAAGGGGCTCTAAAAAATGTGAGAGTTAACCAAATCTTTGTTTCTGTGAATCAAGTTATATAGGACAGACGGAAGGCCCTATTAAAGTTACGGTAAAAGAACATATGGTTGATTGTAAACACCGCAGAGTTACAAAATTAGCAGTGGCAGAACACGTGTGAAACCAAGGATACACGCTAAACTTTGACCAAACTAAAGTGTTGACTAGAACTCCTTTCTACTTTCCCAAACTAATCTGCGAAGCTGTGAAAATAGAAAAACATCCATGTTATGTTAACCGAGAAGACGGTTTAAAACTCAGCAAATCTTGGCTACCTTACGTAAATCGCTAATGATGTAAATATCGTCACTTACCCTTTACCTTTAGTGACATTTACCACTCTGAAGATGTAAGCTGCAATGTCTTACGAAACGTCAGTTTGTTTGGGTTCACGAACGACAATACGACAAAGGCCTACTTCTACTTCTTGTTTTAGCTCTCAAGGAGAGACTAGGACGAAGCCTAAAAAGTCTGGATGTTTAACTACGACGCTGTCTCAGCGGAAAGTCGTTTATAATAATTAACAGTGCCACCTTTTCTACATATGAAAATTAAACAAAAATAGTATACAGTGTCATTGCATCCCATTCCTTTGCACAAATGCCTCAAGTTTAAAAAAAACTATATATTATTACAAGAATTAGTTCTAAAGCAAACACTCTGTATAATATGTTTAAAGTAACTGTAAAATTACAAATTAAATAAATTATACGGAAGCGTCGGTTTCAATTTTAATCGATGAAATGTCTCATAATTATGCAGATTAGAGATTTTAGTAGAAATTATAGTAATTAGTCTAGTTATTCCGTCATAGTCAAAAATGTGATAGAACGGACTAAGTTGGTTAATCAGTCTAGGCAAAGTTTGAAATAATCTATCACACGAAGAATTAGATGTTTTAGAAATAAATAAAAAAAGTCTTAATGTTGAAAAGTTTTTTAGTTTAAAAAAAACTTGAAACGATAATATAATAATAATAATTTCTTATATTTAAACATAACAAATGACAAAGAGAGACAAAAAGAAATAATATTAATTTGTATAATTAAAATTACTTAAAAAGATAGTTTTGTTCAAAAATACATAAATTGAGCAAGAAAAATAATACGGTTTTTTTGAATAAAAATTAAAAAAAAAACATATTTTGTTACATGCTGAACTTCAACATCCAATTACGAAAATTAATTGCATTGGCCACTATTAGCAAGAAATACTGCTTGCAAAACATCACAAAAATAAATAACTTGTTTTCATGCAAAATCACGATGCACCAACCCGCTAACGAGAAGTTTACCAAATGTTAGAACACAATTTAGCTTTCAATTTACATTTGCAATAGTCGACTATAAAAGATAATTTCTGATTTGTTACAAACAAAAAAGAGTTCTTAAGACAACAAAATCTTGTCTTATGACACAAGAAGTAAATCTAGTATTAGTTTCAAACAATGGTAAGCATTTTTTCCAACTTTTAGTCGTTTTGCATAAAAAAAACGTTGAAAATATTTTACCATTACAGAAAAAATTTAACAAAAACACGTGCTCCAAGTTATCCCAAAAGGGCAAATAAACACGTGGTGGTAACCCAAGTCGCTAAGACAATACGGAAGAATTAAACCGCGTCGTGAAAATAGAATTTAATTCTTACCTCAGCAAATCTCCCACATATACGAAACGAATTTAAAGCACCTATTTATTACGTGGATGATATGCGAATATTTAAAAATGAAAGTCTCACTGAGCGCAACGTTAGATTTTTACTCACAGTCCTTGTTAATTCAAAAGCTCAAATGCTATTTTTTTATGTATCCATATGTAAAAAAAACGACTTTTAATGTCATCTATGCAAAAGGTTCGTTTCGGGACAGAATTCATACAGTACGCAGCCTATATAAAAATATTCTTAATATAACAAACAGAAAAAGTATTTGTTGCAAAATCGACAGTAGTCAAAAAGTTAGCAAAGTAAGAAAAATAAACGCGGGCTTATAAAAATTATCAACGTAAGCCAAGAAAAAAAGAAGAGGTATAGGAAAAACAAAAGTTTAAACCACAGACAAGACAAGCGCCCTTAAATCCCATAAAACTTAAGCCCATAGATGAAATCCAATTCCAAATTTAATCCCTAAAAGTATATTTTTAATGGTGATATCCGAATTAAGAAAGAAAAAAGTCTAAAAAAAACTAAGACTGTTGTGCCAAAAAGTCGTCAACAGGCGGTATGAGGTTATCCCACTAAAAAACCAAACAGACTAAAGATCTAAGACCAAGCAAAATCAACAAAGAACTCTTGAACAAAAAAAATCTGATTAAAAGTAGACACAAATTGGACTACCTAAATAGCATAAAAATAAACCAGCAATCCAAAAGTTACAACTACAAAGTCCCGAAAAGCTAAATACTACATTAGTGTACCAATCCCAGTAACACCAAACCGCATAACTAAACAAAACCAAAAGAAAGGAGCGTAAATAAGAAGCTTTACTTGTTAATCAAACATCGTTAGTCGTTGCTCGTCATTGTGAAATGTCACAATAGAACTTAAATGCCTAGGAACGGATTAGAATATTTGTGGAGCAAAAAAACTCAAAGAAAAGGGAAATACTCTAACAGTAACTGACATCAAAATTTCCGACTAAGGAGAAGTACGTAGAGTACGGGAAACTGCGTTGCAGTCTATTTCAAGTTTCAAACCAAACACAACCAAAAAAAAATTCACTAAACCCGATAAAGCAAGAAAAAAAAGAAAAAAAAGATATAGTTGCAGTAAAAAAAAAGATACTAAACAGGAAAGAAAAAAAGTGTTCAAATAACTAACCAAGACCAAGAAAAAAAATAAACAATTGTCTTATAGGCAAACCTTAAAGAATAAAAAAAAGCAAAGACATAAATAGAGAGTAAGGAAGACAAGATAAAAAGAAAACAGACGGAGAAACATGTAAATGTCTGATTGGTTCTTTTCTCCGCAGAAGGAACGAAATGGGCGACCAACGCTTTGATGCCTAATCAACCGCCCAACAGGTGAACTATATAGAGACTCCAAAAGAACGAAAAACGATTGGCACATAAAAAAACGCTAGACCCAAGAACAAAGAAATAAAAAGTCGGAAGACAGTGATTGGGAACGAATGGATGATATGAATACCTGATTCGTTCTTTTCCGAATAAAAAAAAATGAAAAAAATGACTGTCTCTACGGTGCCCAACCAACCGCTCACAATATATATATATATATATATATATATATATATATATATATATATATACTCCGAAAAGTTCAATTCGAGATCCTTAAACTACTACACATTCCGAGATCCATCTTGTAAAATGCAGATAAAATTAAAATTTTGAAAGATGATATAAAATGCACTTATAAATTTACGAAATTATGTTAAAATCTCCAAAATTTCAAAAATTAAACAAAATAATTTAAAATATAGATTACATCATTACGAGGTCCGTAAACAAAGTCGTATTCCGAGATCCATACTGATATACAAAAATATATATAGACGCAGGCGTCGAAATCGAGATCCTTACAATGTTGTCTGTTATTTGGATCTCGCATCGTATGTGTACTACCTATATACATAAGTAAGTAGGTTTAGCACGTTTTGTTTAATTATTATTTAGTTGAATAAGCGATAAGGTTCTTTTTATTTTCGCTATCAGTAAGTTAAGTAAAATTAGAGGAATGTTTCGCCGCTTCTGCTACTACGACATTTTTTTTACGCCGTTATAATTTTCTTTATCTAATTGAATTAAAATTAATCAACACAAATCAAAGTAAAAAAAAATTAGTTTACAAATGTACTGTCATAACTTTTATCTATACAACTGTCTTTTTATGTAACAGGTATTTGAAACTGCCTGTTGTTATTCACATTTTATTCTTTTTGATAATAATTCTTGTTCTTTAAAAGAATGATTAAAAATAGTTATATTTTTATTTTCCGATTTTTGCAGTTAATATTACGGTGTTAAAAAACATATTTTAAAATATATGCTTATATGTGTTTAAAATAATTAGTAAAATATATTCTGTACTATCCAAATGATTTTTGCTGTAAGGTTATAGTTGAACACACTTTTTTTAGTAAAAAGCAAAGATAAGTAGGTACACAAGATATGTATTTATTAAAAAAAATTCAACAGATGTTTTATTTTACATAAAAAGTAAATTAACTGTAAATACTCTATAATACTGGTCGTCTGTATTCATTACAAATTTACGTTGTACAACGTCAATCGAGAAAAAAAGCAATTTTTTCAATGTAGTAAAGTTTTTTTTGAAAACAATAGTTTGAATACATAAAAACTATAATCTACAAACAAGAAAAATAATAACGTTATTCACGTTAAAACGATAATTTACCATTATCATTACAAGTGAATAACTTAAATGGGATATTCGGAATATAATACTAAAACAAAATTTTCTTGATAAAATTGTTAATTTTATGTCCCATACAAACTCTCTAAAATGGCAATTAATTAATTAGTACATCTAAATTTTCAAAGGGATTGCGACAAAAAACGCAGAAAAACATTATTCAAAACCGAAAAAGATTTAACAGAAGCTAATCATAAAAAAACATACAACCAAAGCAAAAAGGTACAAAAGTCGCTCGAACATTAGGAGAGCAAGACATCAAGAAACAACTTCATTAGTTACAAACCAAAAACACACTAAACGAAGCAGAAGCTGAAACTATGGAGGATTTAAAAAAATGATGAAACAAATAATGACTGAAATGTCAAAAATACTAATGAGCTAAAGAATGATATAAGAGAAAAACAAAATAAAAAGGAACCAGAATGGAATGAAGAAAGAAGACAACTGAAAATATAAGTAAAACGATTAGAAGAAAAAAACAAGAAAGGCGGAGAAAAAAAACATTATTAAAAGATTTTCTGGAGAATTAAAAATAAACACGCTAGTAATAAGAGCATACAGTACTAGTAATAGTCAAAATGCAAATGTCATTGCCACCGAGATTGATCCATGGGAAAAAAAGCAAGAAAATTATGAAGAAAAATGAAATACGAAAATATACATACATCGAACATGATTTAACAGCAAATAAGCAAAAAATACAAAAGAAACTGTGAAGTATCGCAAGGAAACAAAAAATGAATGGTAAAAGAGTGAAAAAGTGGTTTATAAAAAAAATTCATGCATGTTGTATACGTATGGGATATGGAATTGAAAGAAATGATAAAACAACAGGTACAAAAAAATTTGTTTACTGCGCTAGTGTAAAGAAAGATGACAAAAATGCAAAGGAAACGGATATGAAACTGGAAAATTAATAACAAACAATTCAAATAAAAGAAATAACCGAGACAAGAAGGAATTTAACAAGACAAAAAAAATTAATTGTATTGGAAAATCGAAACCTGGAATATAAGAAGTCTAATAACAAAAACACTAGGCCTTAGTGAGACTAAAAGGAAAGTATATAAACAACTAGGAGGCAATTTTAAAAAGAATTTTAAAAATAGAAATAAAGACAGTGAAAGATACAGACCAAACGAAAACGATCCGTATTACATAAAAACAATTTTTGAAGAAACTAGAGGAAGGACTGAAAAACATAAGAGGTAGAATAGTTAACCTTAGGGATATGAACAGTAGAGTAGGAAGCTACACAGGTGCAACAGACGTCGTAGAACAGTACGGCGAGCAACGCATAAATGACAATGGCGAAGGACTAATTAATCTCTGCATGCAAAATAACCTCATAATAACAAACACATTTTACAAACATTAAGACATTCACAAATACACGACAGAAGGTCCCAGTAGATAGGAGAAGTCAATTATTGATTATATACTCATTTACCACTTACATAGATATGAAATAACAGAGTCAAGAAGAGGATATGAAATAGGAAGTGATCATCTTGTAATAAGGCAGATACACATCATAGGCTCAATACAGAACATAATTACAAGTAGTCCAGCAACATACACTGAAACCATAAAAACATATAGGCTTTCAGAACAAGAAGCATCTAACAGATATAGAAAACGGATTGAAATAAAGATGAAAAAAGTAGAAGAAAATGTGGTAAAGGACAATACTAGATACTACAAAAGAAGTATGTGGGACAACAAAACTATATCAAGGAAAAAGCAAATTAGCTGGTGGAATAAAGAAAATAAAAAGAAATACAACTAAAAAGAAAATGTGGAGAACCTACTTAAAGAATAAAACATTCAAATATTACGAAGAATATGAAAACTAACGCATCAAAATAAAATAGATAGTTAACAATAGAAAACGGGAAAATTGGAAGAAGAATAACAAGAGCAATTAAAAAATTTAAGAGAAAAATCTAAAGGGCATTACGGAATAACATCTAAAATGATAAAAAATATGGGTGATAGGAGTATTAGCGTGTTAACAGTTTTATGCAATAGAACCTGGAATCGTAAAAAAATTCCAGAAGATTGGAAAATGGGAAAATAGTAGCAGTGTATAAAAAACGGAATGCGGGAGAATGCAAAAATAATTGAGGTTACTAAGCACAGTAAAAAAAATATAAAAGAATAAAAGAGGTAAGGTTAAGAAAACTAGGAGTGCACATGATGACATATTTATAATAATAAATGAAAATTTGACATTTAAAAATTCATAGCTCCGAAACCACTACTATTCCAAACATGAAATTTTTAATGCTATTTAAGAATAACATCAAATCCAATCCCTAAAATATTTAAAAGATTTCCAGTTGTTAGAAAAAAGTTATGGATATCTAACAACGGGGATTTTTGAAAATTGATCGGCTTTGCGGGTCTGTATTTTAAAAATAACAGAAATCTAGGCAAAGTAGAGTTGAAATCAACTAAGTATACGTTAACAAAAAATTGAGTTTTTGATCGTCTCTTTATTCCAAAAACGAAAGTATTTTGAAAATTGGAAAAATTGCTAAAACGGTAGATTAGTTAGAAACTTATATCTAATCCGGATTTAAGTTTAGATTAATACCTAAATTTTTTTAAGATATAGGGTTAACAAAAAAATGTCGGCCTAACCAAATGTCTACGTTATATAGAAGCTGAGATACGAATTTTTGAAAATTGCCAACAAATCAAAATTTTTGAAACTTCAAAAAATTCTTCAGCGGCCGTATTTGATTGTATCAAGCTCAAATTTTTAGAGTTTTTTTTTTCTAATCTACTTTTTAAAAAATTGGCGTTGAAATCAGTGACTCACGCGCACACGCTTTTGTCGAAAAACAATGGATCTGCCCATATTATATTTTACGCAACTAAACGAACCTTTTGGAAAAAGCAGTATTTTTGTAAACCCTAAGCAATGAGGTTTAAGCCGCTTACGTGAATTTTAAACGATTTTTTCTTGAGGTATTTGTAAGTGTACTTACAATAAATTAATAAATATTGAAGAAAAAATAAAAGATTTTTCAATTTTACTACTTTTTTTGTTTGAAAATTTAGTGTATACAACATAGGTTATGAAAAAATCAATAAAGAGAATAGTCATCTGTCAAGTGTAATGCACTGTTAATTTAGCGATAATAATTTTGTTCATCTTAGCATAAAACAATAATGAAATGCTGACGTGACCCGGTAAAAAGTATACGTTAAATACAATTTAAATCTTAGATTAAAATTGTTCGTTACAAGGTTTACTTATATACAAAACGAAAAAAACGGTATAACACCGACTAAACGAAATCCGTACAGCGTTGATGTTTTTTGGACCTCGCATAGATCAAAGTTTATTTATCTACTTATATATAAAAGCAACATAAGCGCCACCTACAAAGTTAATTCAAGAACGAAACGTATACACATGTATTCTTTTTGCTGAAATTCGAGTTCCGCCTAAAACTTCGTTATATAAGTCTTTACACTACGTAGACCTGAAAAACACGTCAAAACGTTCCGAGATCCGGGGTATGGATCTCATGATCTCGGATTCCTTAAGTATATAATGAAAAGGATCTCAGATTCCACCGCCAGGAATATATATATATATATAAAAAAGAAAGAAAAAGTATGTCACAGTTAGCCATAGAATGAATGTTCCAGATCGGAAATTTTACTGCAAGTCTTTAATGACGACTAGCGACTAGAAAGGTAGTATGTCCTGAAGTATGATAATGAAAAAAAAAATCAAAAGAAATTTATCTGAAACTTAAGTAAAGAAAGAAATATCGGTGACAGCAGCATGAGAGAGAGCAAATAGATAGAATCCGTATTACGCTTACCCACCACGTATTCAAAGACTCGAATCACCAAAGCTAAGAGACAAAATCCAAAAGAATAGCAAAAGTCAAAAGCCAAAAGCTAGAAACCTTAACTAGCGCTTACGACGTTTGCACGCCGAAAGAAATTAGAGAACGATTCTAAGAAAGAAACAACTCTAAATGAGTAGCTGTTGACAAAAAAGAACTAGCTTCCGCATTTTTAGAACGACGACGGATTTTAGCTTTTTACAGCTAGGCCAAAATGAGTAGGCGATAAAAAACCAACAGTTCGATCGCACCTTCGATCTAAACCAAGCGCTTTCTGTGAGCGAAAAGTCGGACAGTAACAAACGTACTCCGCTAATTTAGGTTTTATATGAGGCCAATAAAAATGACGCCGAAAAAGTAACGTCTTGGCAACACTACGATGATCAGAAGTGGAGTGAACGTCAAGATAGTGAACAATTGGTTTGCATTAGTCGTTCGGAACTACCAGCTTCCGCAGACGCTGATCGTCAGAAAAAACCCGTACTTGTTCGCCCAGAAAACTTAGACCACAAACAAACGTGAAAATCAACAAGGAGACGCCGACACTTTACAGACTAACTGGTTATACCATTAGTTTTTAGTAACGCCGGTAATCTGTAAAAACGAAGACAAACCATTTGAAAAATCAGAAGGAAGAAGAAAGCGAACATGCAACCAAATTAGACAACGACTGACGATCATAGTGTAGATTAAAAAGGCGTAGGTGGTTTATACTCAGTCGTCTATAAAAGTCTTAGATTCAGAGAGCTGTTTTTCATACGTCAGTAATTCTGTAAACGTTGTAACCAGTGTTAATCAAATGCTGACAGATAACAAGGAGTGAGATTAAAACGCACGATCTTAAGTTGCATTTGACCAGAGACCGGTTCTAACATTTGTAAGAAAATGTATCGCACGAAAGTAACGTACCGATGGATTAGTTAGCTTCCAATTGTAATAATCTACAGGAAGAAATTTCGATTTCAACAGTCACAACATCCTTCAAAAAACGCAAAAAACTTTGGTTCGTTCTAAAAACAAAAAGAGAGACAAAACCTTAAAAACCGAGAAAAAAGTTCATACTGTAACACAACACGAGACAAGCACAATTCCATAAATACAGAAGAATCTTCGCTAGAAAAAGTCACGTTCCAATTCGCGAAGCTCATTTTTGAATCCGAATCCGAAGAAGCAAGAAGAGGTGCTTCTTCATCTGAAGAATACTTATCTAACACAGTAGGAGACACAATAAAACCTAAAGAAGAAACTAAGTAAGCGTAAAGACAAACTGTACAACTAGAATTTTAATACCCTAAATAATCTAAAATAAATGAGTTCATAACCAAAGAGAAGTATACTGACGATGCTATCGTATCGCACACACTGTAACCAATTATCAAACAAAAGAAAAAAGTTTAACCGACGTAATGTAAAATATGCTGGATTTCTACGATTTCGTATGGAATTACTACTTGTTGGATAGGTTTGTAAAAAACCTAAGTAGTTTTATTAAAGAACAAAAAAAAATTCCATCAAAAGTTACAATTATGGAATATCGATGGAAGAGGGGATGGCCCATTACTTTTGAAGTCTTCAAGTCTGTCCTAGTAAACTCTTGTTTGATAAAATCATATAAAAGAAAATTTTTAAGTAGCAAGTTCATAAACTGAAATGTTTATTAATTTTTTTGTAAAAAATTGTCAAATGTGCCAGTGATGAACACATTATTAGCGAGTGTGGGTGAGTAATCGACATGTTAAAACTTTTCAATTTTATTAATATTTGTTCATTTCAGGTACACTATAGTGAGTCCCTGGCTCTTTTGTTGCGGTTCTGCAATATTACAAACAATGTCTTCTTTAAGATAATACAATACATCGTCTTTAATGGGTCATTTCCATGCACTCCCTGCAGGAACCGAACTTCTGCTCCTTGTGCACCACTCTTCAAGATAACGCCTGCAAAGTTAAGGTGTATTATTAGAATGAAAATCGAGTGTCCTTCTACTCACCAGAGTAATACTTCTCCTCATATTTTAGAATTACATGTTTACCAACGCTCAGATCTATTTCTTCAATATCGCTTACATCTAAATCCTCATCATTGTAAGTGACGGTTAGATCGGAGTCTGAACTTTCGGCGATAGGTTCAGATGTTTTCTTCTTTTTTGTCTTTGGAAGCGATTTCTTTTTCAATTCATTCTCGTAGTATTGCCGATACTTCCCACTTGATACAACTGTTGGAAATATTTTGCGTTTTTGTTTCGGTGTTTTCGTCTCAGCATTAGGGTCCGGAAATATCAAACATTTCTTAAATGGTGTATGAATTTGGAAACCATATTTTTCCTTGCTCTCATAATAATTCCTATTTACCGTGTCGGGGGTTCTCCATTCTGTGGAGGGTTCTTGTTGATCTGGCCAAGCTTCCCTTAAATTATTTTTTTTGTTCAGTTTCTGATGAAGATCTCAAAGTATTCATCATAATATCTTCTTCTGGGAGCACATTGTCATTTTATTCTGTCGCTGCCAAATTTTCTTTATTAATTCTGATTCATTATTTTATTGCACCCCACACTTTATATAAGTTGTTCGATTCCTTATTGCTGGTCCACTCAGCACCCCTTCTGTATGTTTCTCAAAATTGATTCAGTTCCTCTTTTTCGATTTTTTCGTTAATTACGAGGATAATTATTTCGAGCGCCTTGCTATAGTCGTTTGGAATATCATTATTATTTTTAGTTTCATTAATTATTGGTCTGTTTGGAATACATTTACTGTAGTCTACGTTTTCTTTATTAAATGGAAATAAACCAGTCTTTCTAAACACATTTTATATCGTGAATTCTTAACAAATTCATCAAAAACGACCTTTAAAATTGCCTCGAATGTATACCTTGTTACTTCCTTAGAAAAATGATTAAATTTCCAGTTTATAACGGCAGATTTCTACCCCCACTTTAGAGGTTTAAATACAGCCACATCTACAAGCTGAATAATATGAGTCGCATTAGAAAATAGGGATATTAAAGTGATACAATTTTCATCATAAAGTTGGCTGACTTGCAGCGTCATATGGAAACGATGTCCATCCACAAACAGTGCAACTGGTCGAACAATATTTGAAGATTTTAAGAAAGGGATAAAATGATTTGAAATAGATTCGTAAAACACTTCCGAATTGATTCATCCTGAATCTGACCTGGCGAGAGCCCAATTTTCATGAACGGATTCAACAATAGTTTTAAGCATTTTTTGTACGGAAAAATTATTATGGGTGGTACTACAGTTCCATTGGCCGCAAATGTAGCCATCACTGTTATTTGTTCTTTTTCAGAAGTTACTCTTGCATAGAAATCTTTTGTGTTTTTGGCTGAACACTGTCCCACTTTTTGAATACAATGCAAATCCAGATTCGTCGCCATTAAGTATCTGGCTAGGATTCAAGATAATTGATTCCAGATTATTATCGTTAAAATATTCTAATATTTCATCAAACCACGTCTGAATACGATCTTTTGTAACTGCAGCTCTAGCCTTGCTAACGGTTTAGGCATTTTTTTAAATTTTAGGATGCCTTCTTAAAAAACCTTGATACCATGATTCGGATGGGGTTTTAGAATCATTTATGTATAGAGTTTCTCTGTTTTGTTCTTCTAAATATTTTTTAACGGATAATATCAGATTTTGTTTATGTACTGGGAACCCCCTTTTTGCCATAGCAAGAATTCATGTGACTAATAGATTTTTTTCTGTTTCAGATAGCTCTGACTGAAGACCCATTTTCCTCTGACGAGGAACTGCACCGGACAATTTTCGAATCAGGGTACTGCGGGGAACCCCAAACTGTTTGGCGGCTTGTTTTTTTACTTAAGGTGATTTAGTACCAAATAGGGACAAGTGAAATCCACTACGCGGCGCTAGTGTATGTTTTACTGTATTATTAACAATTGCTCCGCCCATCAAAATATAAAAGGTATTATTTGTACAGGCTTTGAATATTACCTGAAACAAGAAAATCTGAAAAATTTACCTGCCGTTTCTAATTCTCGTTATTGGAAATAAGTACAATTAATTTGTCGGTTTGTTTGTATAGGCTTTTAATACTTTTTGTAATAAGCTATTAAAAACATATATACGTTTACGTATTGATTTGACTTTTATTACTTTTTATAGAATAGTTGAGATTTGACTTTTATTACTTTTTATAGAATAGTTGAGAACAACAAAACGATTAATACAATTTATTATTTGTATATTTACAATTTTCTTCAATTTATCTCTCTAATTCTCATGTTCCTTGGTAGACGTGGATCAATAATTTCCAGAATCACACACTTGAAATAAAATGATTTCAATTTTGGGACCATTTTATTTTTCCACAGATCTATAAATTCTTTCCACGTGGAAATCGTTTTCACTAAATAAAATAAGATCGAAGAAAGATTTTTCAACAGAAACTGAGTCTCGAAATTTTTGATTTCCAATCTCTGGTAGACATTTTACTTCTATGACACCATTATTCCCGTTTATTAAGCCGTCTGGTGATGCCCCCCAAAAAATAAGTTTTGCATAAGTATAAACCGCACTTTTGCATTTGAACTTTTCGATTTATACATTATTTCTCAATTGCTTCGGTTTCATGGGTTCTTCCATAAGCAATTGCGCTAGTATATAAAATTCTTTTTACCAGATTGTGGCATGGTGTGTTTTTTCTTCTTTTTATAACTGCTCCAAAATTGGAAGCTGTCAAGTAGTTACGACGAAGTTCACGCCAAAGTCCATTTTCGTGTTGTCCTCTAGTGTTAACTTTAAATTTGCTACTCACTAATTTGCAATGTAAGAATGCAATCTTGACTTCGATTAATTTTGAAGTAGGTACAACTACTTCCTATAATGCCTTCAAAACTTGAATCTTGAGAATTTCCCTAATGAGACCTTCCAAACGATTAAGAAGCATTATTGTTAATTTATATGTAAAGATCATTATTTTATTGTTTCTATAGCTATATATAATTACGTTTTTCTCTAGTGTAAGTACCTAATATGAAACGCTATTGTCGCTTTTATGAAAAATTTAATCACTTTGTTTAGAATTCTATCCTTTTTATTCAAGAGGAAAAACCTTGCGCGTAATTTAAACGGAAGTACCCATTACTTGTTAAAAAAGAATAGATTATAGAAATACTTCTAGTATGTATTTACTAATACTGAATCCACATAAAAAAAATTTTAATTACCACAAATATTACGAAGTGTTTTTCTTCATAGTTGTGCTTGAGATACCTTAGCATACCTATAGATTAACATTATTAATACCATAATTACCAATTTATTAATATGTTATTTTATATAACCACAATTAATTTTCATTGTCATGAAAACTTTCAGTTGATAGGATATTGATAGATTTGTATTTGACACATGCCTGCGAAATTTCAACCAAATCGAACATTTACTATAAAAAATATTTCTGAATTCGAGTACCTTATTTTTGTAAACAACTGTTACAAAAGAATTTCTACACAATGACTTTATTACCAATCAGAGGTACTCATTTCATTTATTGCGCTTATGCCGAAAAGCAGGCTGAACTTATATTGGCAAACAAAAGAAAAAAGGTGTGGCAAATATGGGGTGGAGATTTTAGTTAAAAAAATAATTAAAACAGTCCCAGAGCTTCTAATTATGGACCAATCTATTTGAAACTGCTTATTTGGATACTTTGTTCTTACAGTCACGACCTGACATTTGAGAATTTTTAGTTTTCAAGTTTAAACTAATAAAAAAACTCACTTAAAAATTTGCAAAACTCAAAAACGCGTTTAATCAAAATTTAGTTAAAATTAAAAAAAAATGAGAATTACAAGTTGTAGACATAATAGAGTAGTTTGATTATACAAAATATGATATTTCTAAGTCTCTCCGTTTTAGTGGTGGCACTGATTGAAATTTATCAAATTTTGACTTTTTTTCGTTAATAACTTTTTTAATTGCTTCGATTAATTTTTTTAAAATTTTTTTTATGCACCTTTTGTTAGCTATTTTCAAAGTATCTAATAAAATTTATCTAATTTAAATATTTAAGAGAAGCCTTAAAACGTACCAAATCCCCTTAAGCCCTGTTCTTTAACCATTTGGACAGTTTTCTGCATGTTTTCGTCAGAATAAGAAAAAAACTCTTTTTGTTTTTAACGTGACTCGTCTTTTTGTTTTTCCCATTGCTCTATAAATAAAAATTAAAGTCAATGCGTTAATAAAATACCTGCATACATTTAAATTCAAATTAAATGGGTGTCCATAACTAAGTTTATTTGTCTGAATGGGGGACACCTCCCGGGTCCATTACTAGCACATTGCTAAATTTCTTGTTTGAGTAGTGGTCACCCCCCAATAAAACTTCCACAATTAAATTTTGGTATGTTTATAGTGTATACATATATTTTTGACTTACCTTAGTAAAACTTAATATAAACTCAAAGTCTATAACACTCTCCCCACCAAACTTGTTTTTAATTTCGTGAAATAACGCACCAACCTAAAGAACATTTTGAACAGCTGATTACACGGCAACCATACTAAAATATTCTACCACTTCCACAAAAACTTCAGTTAGGCGCGCGAAATTCATATTGAATGCGTAATGGCAACCAATGAATAATTGAGCCATCATAACACAATTATATGGGGCTTATTTTGAAAATTATGAGTCAATTTCTAGCACGGTTGTCTATTACCGTTGCAATGTCAATTACTGGGACAGTTACCCTAGGTTACATCGCTAACAAAAATGTTGGTAGTACATTAGATGCGCAAAAAATGATTAACGTTTCCAATCTTACGTGAGACATGTTCTAATAGTAAAAACGTCAAATGTACTTACAGTAAAGGATTTTAGAACTAAATGTAACTATTTTTTATACAACACTAATAAAACCTATACCTAACAATATTTCAGAAAAAAATTTACAGGTAATTTATATATGACTATCACTAGATATTTATAAACACTGTTCGCAGATATGTTGCACCTTTATTTATCTATTTATTTACATTGGCACACGCCTTAATTTATTTATTTAGATCGATTTGCAACTTTCAGCGATTACCTTTTATATTCTTATATTATCTGTTACTAAAACATTCTGTCTCTTTCGGTAATCGTTTTGAATGATCTTGAATAATGTCGAAGTTTCAATGCGTTTCAATACGTTAAAAAATTATTGTCATCTAAAAAAGTCAAACAATCGTATGTATGTATATCAAAAATTAGATCTGATGGAGAGGGTTATTTTGTATTCTGGAACTAAAAATTGCATTGAGTGATTTGTCACTTTAGTCACATTTAAATATTATTTCTGTACGTAATATGCTAGATATATAAAAATTCTATTCACCTAATTATAAATTCTTAGGTTACGTAAATTTTCTTTAAAACTATATTCGAATTTGTATGTAAACACTTTCTGCCTACTTTCGAAAGAATTTTTTTTAATGTATAGTTAGTATATGAGCAATTCAACGTAATATGTATGTAAGTCACTTTTTCTTTAAATTTGTTTTATTAGATTTGTCTAGAAGTTTTCATAATTTATAAACTGCAAAACTACAGAAAAAATTGTAATGCAAATATTTTAGTTTAGTGAAATTGAAATTCTGAAAAAAATTAAGTCTTCTCAAAGTTAATTTAATATAAAATAAAATTTTTAAAAATTTTTTTTATGAAAGTAACACATATATAAAATGTGTTAATTTAGTTAAGGTAATAAGTTCTTTTTGACATGTTTTTGATAAATTATTTAAAAAATTGCTTTTCGAAATTGGCTGCATAAATTTTTCAACGTCATTAAGTAAATCCATCCGTCACAGAAGTGACTTTTAAGTAACGTTAACGAATATTATGGAATAACGTTATTAATTGATTCAGGGGTAGATGGTAAACACATCAAGTCTCATTGGGAACAAGTTATTGAAGTTAAACTGTTTAATTTTAGAGTATTAGCATGTCCCTCGCGCTATATTCCCGACGGAAACCATATTTCATTATACACTTGCAGGGCGTGTAGTGATTACAAGCGTCAAATAATCGTCATAGCTAAAAAAATCTAAATTGAATCATGAAACGCCGATTGTACCATTATGCTATTAGAGGGCTCGACCCCATATTATAAGAAAATGCATTCAATTGTCGATTGAGTATGTATGAACACTTATGATAACGTGTTAGAGGGTGATGATGATTGTATTATGATTGAGATGGAGGTGTTGAAGTGTTCTTGGTGCACGTTGTATAAAAATCCATCGGTTTACTTTTATCAACTCAAATTCGATACTTAAATGTTGTAGGAAATTCGTTCGAAATCTTTTAAAGTTTTGTGTTTATTTGTTGTCGTAGATGTTTATAATATATTGAAAGAATTCGAATCCCAATTCCAAAAAGCTATCTCATATATCAAAGGAAGTAATACTTGCCGAATGGCTGGAAGCTAAGAGGGTCAGCATGGAATATCTATTTACGAAGTGCGTCCTTTAAAATGGTCAGTATTCTCCAGAGGACTTTCCCTTCCAAATAATAGCAAAATTGATTGCATACACTGGGACACAATCGGTAGCTTTATATACATTCATACACATGTAAGGATCACCATATTATATTAGACCAGTTCGTTTTTCCCAAACAATAACAACAATATGTTTGTATAAAATCTATAAGTTATTTTTAGTTAACCAACAATTCTAAGAATATCTAAACATTATTTTCTTCGATAAAGGATGCGAAAACAGCTTTCTCAGTTTCCGGTCAAGCACTTCTATATGTAATAAATCGTTATTTCGATTGATAGTCTTGCTTGCTAGTCCACTGAACAGAAAAACGTGATTCACATGTAATCGTAACAGTTACAAAACTATGAAAAAAAAGTTAAAATAATAAATACAGCCTAAGCTCGTTATAATTATTCACTAGGTAAAATTTTCGTAAAATGCAAACTTTTGATTAATTAATAGTTAATTGTACAACTAAATATTTAATCTGACAGATTAATGCATCAAATCCGTTTTTTTTTATTGAAAAACAAAGAGTAAATAAAACAAATAAATTTTCTAAAAGTTTAAACAGTATAGATTAGTTCTCGGTTTTTAGGTGACAACTTAGCCAAATAAATTATTTACAATTCGCTAAAATACATTTTTTTAAATGTTTTATTATTGTTAGCGTTAATTGAATATTTATATATTGTTTCACAAATATTGTATTTATTGTTGCTAATAAAATATCTAAAAATTGTATACATTTTTTATTAGCAAAGATAAATTTGGTTAAATTGGAAATGTGTAATATTGTGTACTAATTGATTTAATAATTTACAAAACATTATTAAAAAAATTACGTAGTTTTCTAAAAAACAGAAAAGACAGGTGTAAAATATATCTTAAAATTTAAAGATTCGTGTAAACAAAGTGACATTTGTTATTTTTCTGGCAACTTTACAGCGTCATTATCATTAAAAGTTTTACTATTGGAAGAGTTTTGGTGTCACATGCAAAATATGTTAAAAGGAAAATTGTCTTGGATTGGTAACATTAAGGAAGTATTTACGGGAAAGTAACAATGACAGCGTTAAAAATAATTTTCAAGCATTCAATACAAATGTGCCGCAGTATAATAAAAAAGTTAATAATTCCCAAAATTACAACCAACGAGGCAAGCCTGGAAATTCAAGGAATTTTTACAGCAATCAACCAAGTACTTCAACCTCATAAAAAGATGCGACGCCCTTACCACCGTGCAACCCCCATCAAATGACTATACGATTGCCGCTCAAGGGTCTCGGCTAAACATACTTGGGGAAACCGTCGAAAAATGCGTATTGTTATCGGAAGATGTAGACGTTAGATTTCTCGTCGTCGAAGACCTTACGGTGCTTGTGATACTAGGACAAGGAGGGCTACTAGACCAAAAAGCAGTTATTGACTTTAACCGGCACTGCATCCACTTTGGAAAAAACCAGCGACAAACGCTATTCTGGCACCTGGACACGACCGTCAGACCCGTCCGACCGATCGATCCTCTCGAAATAGACCAAGGATTCTCCGACGAGCATCAACCCCAACTAGTAGCTTTACTAGAAGACTTCTAATCCGTGTTTTCGACTGGTGCTCCGCAAACAACTACAAGAACCACCAACCACAAGATTCGCTTGAAGGAAGACAGACCGTTCCGTTTAATGACGTACCGATACTCACCCGCCAAAAAAACGGTGATTACCAGAGAAGTGGAAAGTGTGCTAGCGACCGGTATTATAGAGGCATCTCATTCTGACTACTCGTCACCCATAGTAGTAGTCGACAATAAAGATGGCACACCAAGATTTTGTGTAGATTACCGGAAACTAAATGAGTTAACCCATGATGAAACTTCCAACTTACCGGTAATACATGAAACGCTCCGCGACCTCGGAACGGCCACGGTATTTTCCACTATTGACCTGAAAAGTGGATATTGGCAGGTGCCTTTAGACGAATCATCACGTCCATACACGGTCTTCTCAACTCACGACGGAGCCACCTACCAATTTCGGGTGATGCCTTTTAGCCTTAAAAACGCCCCGGCGAGCTTTCAGAAATTTATGACCAACGAAGTGTTTCCCGGATTTTTGTGGAAATTTCTATTGGTGTACTTAGACTATATTGTGGTATACTCGAATTCGGTAGAAAAACACCTACAACACCTGCCATTAACGTTCGAACGCCTGAATAAACACCAACTAAAGGTAGCGGTAAACAAATACAAGTTTGGAGTCGATAACATCAGGTACCTCGGCCATGTTAGCACTTCCACGCGAAACGTGCCACTACCGGAACACGTCTAAACCATTGCGGCATCCGAACAACCGACTAATCGCACGCAACTTCGTCGCTTCCTAGAATTGTCCAACTGGTTGCGCGACTGTATACCCAACTGTGCACAGCTTCAAGCACCGCTCCATGATTTGGTAAAGCCCTCGCAAAAATTCCGCTGGGATGAAAAAGCCGAAGAAGCGTTCCAACAAATTAAACCAAGCATCGCACATCCCTTAGAACTAAATTGACCGGACTTCAAAGAACTATTCTTCTTGCAAACGGATGCCAGCAGGATAGGAATAGCCGCCGTTCTCTACCAAGAGTCCCAAGGTCAGAAAAAAATCATCAGCTATGCAAGCGCAAAACTACGACCACCCGAACAGAAATACCACGTAAACGAACAAGAATGTTTAGCAGCCGTGTGGGCCATAAAAAAGTACCGCCCGTACTTAAAGGATAAGCGGTTCACCCTCTGGACGGACAGCTTAGCGCTTACCTGGCTTGATCGCGCCATAAAAGTCAAAAGCAAGCTAATGAAGTGGTCTCTGCTCCTCCAAGAATTCAACTTTGACGTGGAACACTGCCCGGGAGAAAAGAACGAGCTGCCGGACCACCTTTCCCAAAATCCAACTTCGGAAAAATCGATTGAGACTCACTGGGAACGGTTGTTGCCGCCGTCTCCGAACAGCAATAGCGTAGAGAAACCGATGGTGATGCAATTAACTCCGGTCTCTAATCTTATGCGCGAAATACAAGACACGCAACAAACCTCACCGGGAATCGAACGAATTATTGCTGCATGGAAAAGAGTCCAAGCCAACGGCCTTGGCCCCGAAGACAAAACCGACACACACGATGAATATAGGGTACACGAAGGCTATTTACACCACGTGACCAAAGAATTGCTTACGCTCGTCGTGCTTACTGAGTCAAGAGAGCGAGTCATGTACGCATACCACGACAGTCACGACGCCGGTCACCCGGGAGCAGAAGAGACGCTTTGAGCAATCGTCAAAAGGTTCTGGTGGCCACGAATACGAAGCGACGTTCTCACCTACGTCAAATTATGCTGGGTTTGTGCATCCGTAAAAAGAGAACTGCCGTGGGAGGTAGTGTTCGTTGACCTGATAGGACCATATACGCCAACAAAACTCGCACAGAAATGGATCCTTGTAGTAACGAATCTATTCAGCCGCTGGGTAGAAGCATTCCCGATGAAAACGACCACAAGCTCGGCCATCGTCGAAATACTAGACCGGGAAGTATTCCAACAATTTGGCTACCCTAAGGCCATCGTTACCGACAATGGAGGCCAGTTCCTTTCAGTCAGCTGGGATGTTGCTCTTCGAAAGTAAGGGTCATATCATTGGACAACGCCCATATGGCACCCACAAACCAACCCAGTGGAAAGGAAGAACCAAGAGATAAAAAAGGGGTTACGGATCTAGTTATATCGAAAGGATCCAGCAACGTGGAACGAAATTCCTCCCACAATTCTATACCAACTGAGAACGCGGAAGAACGCAGCCACCGGAACCACATCTGGAGAACCGTTACTGGGTCAACGACTTCAACGACCAGGGGATTGGAAACTCCCAACTACATCCAGAGACGACGATCCACAACAGCGCATCACCAAAATCCACCGAAACCAGCATCGTTACAGATCCGGTTATGCCGACTACACGCCGCCAAAAACGCAGTACAAAGAAGGAGACAGGGTAATGGAAAGAACTGTTGTGTATACGCTAAAGTTACATAAATGTAGTTAAAAGTTGCATACATATAGGATTAGAATGTACGTGTAATGTTACTTTAGTAAGAAGAGAGATAGAAGTAAAGAATAAAAAAGGTGTGTATCAGTATTGTAACAATCTCATGTAAAATAAAGTAAAAGGATCAGAAATAAGGCATTATAATTAAAATCCACTGTGCATAAAACTAAAATCAACAAGAACGCACCAAGAATCAGGCAAAGCAAAATTTCCGGCAAAATGGGGCGGATCATGCAAAATCATTCAATCAGCAAGAGTGAATGCTTACTGGATCGAGCGGGCAAACTTAGAATGGGCAAAAATTTACGTTCACGACTTGCGGGCCGCCCGACTCGACCACCATCAGCACCAGCCGCCCCGGAGACCACTTTTGACCAGGGAGACCCCTATCACGCTGCGCCTTTCACCTCCGATCTCGTGGCCTCCGGCAGTAACTGAGGCTTTATAAACGGACCACGGAGATGCAAGCGGCAATAGTCGACCTGAGTCTGGGTGCCCAGCAAACGATAAAACCTAAATCGCGTTGTATACGTTATATGTATTCAATTTATTGTATATATGTATTTCTTTAAATATATTATTTAAACCACGCCGATCTCTTACTTATTTTCGTGTCGCGTTTATCGGTCACCACCTCCGTCACCACCAACCCCGCCACCTACAACATCGCCACCTCGCTCATTACGTTCCTTACCTAGGCAACGGTAACAAAGTTTGTTACCTCGACGCCCCACTACCAACGCCACTGTGTAAGACTGGGGGTGGTTTACAGCCCGGAAAGAGCTTAAAAGAAAAACCCCGGACACCCAAAAATAACTTGAGCTGCACAAGTCTACCTTTGCTTAAAGGGCACCTGAGAACTGGGTGTCCGGCTTAAGTTCTGAGTATCCTCTGGCTGCGACACCATTGCGACTACCGTCGTTTGTTTAGCTGCAATAAGTCTACCTTTGCTTAATGGGCACCTGAAATTGGGTGTCCGGCTAACTAAGGGCATTACTACGCTCGCACTTCGTCGCCATAATTGACACCACCGGCCCGTGCGCTTCGGTTTCCTGTAGTAGTGCTAGTGTATTACAGTTAAGTTTTCGCGAATGCCGTGGAAGCGTGTAGTAGTAGCAAAACGTAATAACACGTAAGTTCGGACGAGGTTTTATATGTCTTACATGCAACTGCAAGCAATGATAACGTAATATAATCGAAACTCTTAAAAGTGTTAAAATAAACAAACGATCATAATATCGAATGTCAGTCGAAAACTATAATGCAATCTAAATTTTATTAACCACAAAGAAAATGCTAAATTAACAAATACCAACAAACTGATGTTTTAACTACATAAACCATAAGTTAATTGAAAACAAAAATTACTTAATAAGTCAGAATGACAAAAATTTCTTGAAATACGTCAAACTTATTAACTAAAAGCATTCAAATCTTGACTAAATGCAAAACGATTGTAGACACGACCGACGGTTTGTCATAAAGTAGGTATCAAAATTTAATGCAGGTTACATTGCAAAGATCAATATAAATCTGTTGGTGAAGGGCATATGTTGGATATAAAATCAATTCCCAACCAAGATCCAATAACTTTTAGCAATGGATCAAAAATGTCTAGCGTTATTCTAGTGAAAAATGACACTTTTATGATTAAACAATTTTGATCGTTTTTCGTTAACTGCTGCATTTAATTTGTATAGTTTTTTTTAGTATTTTAAAATAGCTTGAGGTGGTTCATCATGCCTGTGCTATAATAGTTTCAAACAAGAATCAAATTGATTGAATTTTTTTGAATTTGTGTGGAATTCAAACATCAAGTTCCATACGTTGTAAATGTTTCTCAATTGCTGCGTGTGACACATTTAACTTCTTTGCTATATCTCGTACAGATACACAACGATCCGACTCGACTAAAGCTTTCGTTTGGTCATCATTAAGCACATCTTGTTTACCTGAACGTTGGTCTTGTTTGATAGAAAAATTCTCAGAATGAAATTTATCAAACCAATTTTGACACTGTTTTTCTTTTATGGCTTCCTTGCCATACACATCACGTAACTGTTAACAGGTTGCGCTGCGTAGAATATGACGAAAATGCTGGTTTTTGCTTCTATTTGCTATAAAGTTAATTAATGTTATAAGAAATTTATTTTATTAACGTATTTTTAATAAAAATTTGTTGCATTGTCATTTGTCCACGCCGAACTTTTTATAATAGAAATTCGTTAAAAACTCTTTCTATAATTACTTCTAAAATCTCAGGAAATGAGAAATAGATACTAAATATTATACTAATTTGCATAGAGCTGAAAATTGGTATTAATGTTGGGAACACCATTATAAATAGAATGTGAAAAGTCCTCATCGATCCTACATATGTAAAAAAATTATTCAATGTCAAAGTTGACAACTCGAGCGTATCATAAAATTGCTTCTTTTCGTTCTTTATTTAATCGTTTCTTTTCTATTCCTCTTTCTAAGTCTAGTTTTAATAAAGAATTTGATATTATTAAACATTTAGCTTATAATAATAGTTACCCTTTTCATATTTTAAACAATGTTTTTTGTAAAGGTTGTTTATACCATGTCTTTAAAATTTGTTCCCAAAAAAAATCAGATAATGCTACTAACTATCGTTCTATGCCTTATATTAATTCTTGTTCTCTTTTTCTTAAAAATTGTTTTAAAAAGTATAATATTTCTATGTCTTTTTCTACCAATCGTAATTTAAAATATTTTATTGTTAATAATAAAGATTCTGTTTCTTTTTTAGATAAATCTGGTGTGTATAAAATTTCTTGCTCTTCTTGCAATTGTTCTTATGTAGGACAAACTGATAGAAAGTTTAAGACTAGATTAAAAGAACATATTTGTTTTATTAAAAGGTATTTAAATTCTGGTATATCAAACACTGTTTAATTTCTTCATTTTTGTAACAAAAGTTATTTTCTTAATCGTCTTGAAATTCACCGGCTTTATAATAAAAATTCAGATAATTGTCTTAATTAAATTCTTGATTTAAATATTTCTCCTCTTCTTAAAAATAAATTTTAATTTACTTTTTTTATTTTCCTTTTCACATTATCTATGGCTGTGTATTTAATGTCAGTTTTAATTTAAAATTTCTAATTTGTTGACATTTGTCATTTATTTTATTCTTTTATATAACTTGTAATCTTTATTAAATGTTTAATTATTTTTGTTAATTCATTTGCTTTTAGTTTAACTGATGATAACAATTTAAATTGTCGAAATTAGTTTTAGAATAAATATAATTGTGGATTGACTTAAAGAAAAATATCATATCTTACTACAATACTTTCTCCACTTAGAGATGGATTACTTTAACTATATTATTAATATGGAAATTAAAATAAATAATAATGAATAAATTATTAGCAATTTTTACGTCCTAAGTAAAATATACGTATAGACAGGTACATAAAATATAAGAAATAACAGGCATCGCGGTGAATCAGGTCTATCTATAGAGGTTTAAACAGGAACGTAATAGAACCGATACTTTGTTCAACTAGTCTATAATATAAACCATACAAGAGTCGTGCATCTAATTTACAACTTCCTTCTCTGTTATGCGTGATGGGAAGTGTATACAACAAATTTTTCTAGTCTTAGACAAAAAAAGTATAATTTTTTGTATTGTTACGCAGTTAACGTACTTTTCTTACGTAAATGTATTTGAATAAAACTGATCTCTCTCATTAATTTAAATTTATTTAAGCAAAGTTATATTCTTGCGTAAGTTGATCAAAACAATTGTATATCATTAGCATAATCCCTTAAGGGCGTACTAAACGGAGCCATTTGCTATGTAAATTGAGGTACAGTTTTCTCAAAAGAAAAGTGTACCGAAATAGAAACAATACCACTGCTCAAGAGAAGCAAGAAACAAAAAAGTTTTGTTTTTTTATCTTTAGTAGTTGTTTTTGCTTTTCAAAGTTGTTGTTGCTGTTTGTATATTGTAGGGTTATTGTTTTACTTATGTTTATTGCAGAGATTTTATTTTACTCGTTTCAAATATGCCGAGAACGGGTCCGGTTTTCAAGAAAAGAAAAAAGCGGTTTTTAAGTAAAAGGCCTGCAGAAATGACATCGAATGCAACTTGTTCAGTAAATGTGGAGTCACCACAACCTTGCTCGACAATACAAACTCATGTTTCTTCAGGTTCTAAAATAAAACCTCAATTGCACGAGTATTCGAAGTATGAAAGCAATGATGTTTTCGATATTGTTTGTATCGGAGCGTTGCCGAATTTTTTATTTATTAGGCATTGAAGCAGGCAATTTTTCTGTAACGCATAGCTAGAAGAGTCCTTCTAAGTTTACGCTTAAATTTAAGTAACTTTAAATTAAATAATTAAAAAAATTATTATAATTAACAGTATGTGATTGGTATTGCTTTACAACTAACCTACGGTGGCATGAAACACCATCTTGTTGGAACCATATATTAGTTGATGTTGAAGGAGGGAAACGTTTTTAAGAAAATTTTCTAATTAATTCTCTAAAAAAAGTAAATATCGGTTCGCATTCAAAGATTCATGAAAAAAAAGGTCAAATTCTTTTATTTAAATTTTACACCACACATTTGTTTTAAATGCATACTAGTCGCGAGTTTTGATAGTAAAATTTGGATTAGTATCACTCCACCAACGGCAATTTTGGAAAAAAAATGTTCCATTTGATGTAAAATGTTGCTTCATCTGAAAAAAGAATATGTCTTCCCATAAACTGGTTATCTTCTAACATTCCTTAGATATCAGAACAGCATTCAAAGCGTCTATCAAAATCTACTGGTCTTAACGTATAAATAAATTGGGGTTTGTATGACTACAACCTGTTCTCTTTTAAAATTTTTGAAACCGTATCTTTACTAATAGGATATGACATGGAAGCTACCCTTGTTCGCAAGGATTTTTTAGGATGTTCGATTGCTGAGAGCATTATTTCAAATTCCATATCATCATTGACAACCCGTTGTTGGCAATTGTTGGTAAATTTATTACTTACATCTTCAAAAGCCTTGAATTTGTTTAATATTTTTCTTACTGTGCCGTAGTGAAGATTTCTCTCTGGGTGTCGGTTATTAAAGATTTCTGCAGCTTTTTGATACGTTTTATAATTGTCGCTTACAAATAACAAAGTTTCAATTTTATTTTTAGTAATTAATGTTGCTGGCATTTCTACTAAATTTTATAATTACTTTCTATCAAATTTCGTCGTTTATCATTCAATACATCAAAGTTAAATTTGTAATTTTTCTATTATGGATTTATGTAGTTCTTTTACTCAAGGGCCCGTGGACAAGTTTTGACTATGAAAAGGGGTCTGTAAGCCAAAACAGTTTGGGAACCACTGATTTAAGTAGACTTGATAGATTTAGGCTAGTTGAGGGATATAAGTCGCAAGGGCTATAATAATATTCTCAAACGTGGCTTACATACACTTTAAACTATTGAATCTATTTGTTATTGTTTTTTAATTTAAATTATTAATTTTATATAAAAATATAATAATTTTTGAGTTTGAGTATAGTATTTAACATTTATTTTAAAACATGTATTTCTAAATTAAATAAAATATGCGGTAATTTGTGCTAATGCTTAAGTTGTGATTAGTGATAACAAAATTTCAATTTCTGTTTTTTTAATAGAAAATATTAAGCTGTTTTTGCCAAAAATAAGTTAATCATAAAATTATTTGACTTGAACGCTGACAAAGTATATCTTGTATTTACATTAAATCGCTTTGTTATAAAAAAAATATATAAAAAATAAAGTACACATTAAAAGATTGTTAAAACAGTTCATACAAACTCACACTAAATATAATTTTAATTGAAATAAATAAGGTTAATGCCAAATTAATTGTGCAATGCAGAAAATACATTTTTTTGTTCTAAGAAGTAATAAATTACATATACAAAATGTAGATGTAGTCGTTAACGACATCGTTATAATATTGTTGTCTTAATGAGAATAATTAAAACGTCGAAACATTTCCAAAGAAAAAAATCTAAAAAAACGAACTTAAAATGTTTGGTCGAATGCACCGACAAAGTTTGACGATTAAAGAATGACAAATATTGCACGGTGTATTGTAGTAGTTTGACCCCTCGAAGGGGACAAGCCATTACATTACTCGGACACTGATGCAATGGACTCAAGTACCTGTTCATCAATAATTCACTGCTTCCCAATCTGATACATTTGCAGCATCTGAATCACCAACATTTACTACACTTACTGCAATACATTACTCTACTGCAATTGCATTTAGGGAGGAGTTAGAACTTAAATGTAATAAATATTGATGTATACACAGTGGAATTCCTATGAACAGCTTTAGAAATGTCTGAGATAAGTAATGGATACGTTGAAATAGTGGTTTAATAATGTTTTCCAAATCAGTTTCCAATATCCAAATACATTTATTATCATTATGATGTACACACCATAAATTTCTACTCAACAAAAAAATAAGAAAAAAATTCTTCTAAGACAATCGACTATTAAGCTACCAGCAGATACATTTCTAATTTATTATTTGCAAAGCAAAAGAAAATTTTTTTTTGCATTCAGTAATTTTAAAACAATGAAATTCATAAGATTCAGTCAGTCGATAAATTATCATCATAATAGTGTATATCCGGTGTTGCATTTGTATTTTATTATTAGAGATTAGCATGACAAAAGTTTAAATAATAACGCTTCAGGCTTGATTTAATCACCATGACACTTATGTTTTATTAGAATTTTAAATTTATACCTTGCTATAGTATACTCCTTTCATGTACTAATAATCGTAAATCTGATTACTTACAAGTTACTTACAATAATTTAGTGTAGGTCAATAAAAAAATTTATTAAAATTTGTGTATGTGTTTTAATAAGTAAATATTTATTTTTAGACTCAAACAGAAATTTGTAAAAACTTGGAAAAATTATGAATATTAGATATAAACGTTAAAAACTAAGCATATTAAAAAATTTGGCAATGCATCGATTCTGAGTTATTATTAACAAAACGTGTTTTTGCTGAAGAAGATGATTTTAAAAGTTTTTAAAAAGACTGGCATTTGAATTTACTCCTACAAGTTAAGGGATAATTCATTCAATTTAAATTTATATAAAAAAACTTGTAAGAGTTAAAGAAAGTTATTAAAACAACTAAACACATTCAATCTGCGAAAATAAAAGAAATCAATTTAAATTATAAGATATCGATGGTAACAGTTAGTTCAAATACTCAAAAAAATTATAAAAACACCTAGAAAGTAATTCAGAAAACTGTCTTTACTTCTTGGACACACTTCACACCTTTTTCTTTTTTATTCGCAATATTCTTTAATGTCGGAATATTGAAGTCAAGTTTAACGTGTATTCGTTCGCGAATTTGCCTTAGACTTGCATCTAGAGTCAATTTTCTTAGTTGATGCTCTTTCAATAATTCCAATGAAAAATTAGAAAAAAAAAACTTATTGTCAGGTCTGGTTTATTATTTTTCTCTTTATATACACTAGACTCGCGCTAGTGAGAACGACCCAGTAGTGTGAACGATAACATTATTTACATTAAGTAAGTCCCAGTAGTGTAAAGAACTCTCGGTCTCGATAGTGTGAATAAGGTCCAACCTGCAGAAACCTTCAATACACACAGAATAAGCGCTGTTTATTCAGTGCTTATTATTTACTGTGCGTTGTTAATTATTCAGTGTAGCCATCAAAATGGCAAAAACAAAAAAATGTTGAAGTCTTTATGAGAAGTCAAAGGTTACTAAGATCACGGAAAAAGATTGAGTGCAACAATGTTATCAAAAAAATAGGGGATTGCAAAATCAACAATTTGTTTGTAAAGAATAAAGAGACAAAAATTTTAAGAGTAGTGAGCCAGAGCATTAAACCTAATACAATAAAAAAATGTGTTTTGAAGGAAGCTGCATAGAGAAGCTCTTATATAGCAAAGAGAGTTAAATTTGTCTGTGTCAGGTAAATTGTTAACGCAGAAAATCCTTCAGCTACATAAAATGTTGAAAAGTGATAATGAAACATTTAGTGCAAGTGATGAATGGCTGCAAAAATTTAAGGTTCGCTATATAGTGTTAGATTCTAAAAAAGTTATGGTGAAACGTATGATCAGCCGTCGAGAATGTTAGCCCATTAAAAATTGATAGAAAAATTCAATTCAATTTTACCGAGCACCAAATATATAACATTGATGAGACTAAAAAATTCTAAAAAAACTGCACCTGGTCTCAAAGCATCCAAGCAAAAGATAACGTTTTTGGGTTGTGCCAACGCATCAGAGTCCCACAAACTCACTCCTTTCATTATTGGTTTAGCAAAATCACCATGAGTTTTTAAAAATTTTCATAATCCCTGCAAAACAGCAAAAATGCTTGGATGACAAAAAAAAATTTCTCAAATTGGTTCTACATACAAATGCTTTATTCTAGAGGTATTTTTTACAAAACTCAAACAAAATGTTGATTAATGGAAATCTTTGTAGGTTAAAAGATTTCTAAAATCTTAAAATTTTCTAGAAATGACCATGCGTCTTTTAGATAATGATCTTCATCTATTAGCTGAAAATCTAAAAACAGAAAATGGTGGCATATTTGTAATGTTTATGCGTCCAAATGTAACTCCGTTGATACAACGGATGTATCAGAATATTTTGAGATAAACCAAACTATTCTACAAAAAAACCTACTAAGTTTTGTAGTGGTCACAGGAGAAAACATAGCAGATGCACTGAGAAGACTTAAAATTTAAACAAAGCGTGGCAACAATTGTATTCCTCAGTAATCGAAAAATATCGACACAAAATTATTGACAATAGTGACGTTGAGGAAAACGACATCCCTCTTGCAACAATTCGAAAAATATTGATTAGCAAAAAATCTGAATCTCTTGCTAAGAATTGTTTAGAATAATTGAACAGATTAGTTGAAAGAATTTTGAAACATTCCTATAAAATGACATTTAAATTATTTTTTATAATGTTTGACTGCTTCTATTTTTAGGCCAAGTATAATGCTGACGATGTTGAAAACTAGAATAAAAATACGCTAGAAGAAGAATAAAACATCAAGTGACATCAATATCAAAGTTTTACTGAATGTTTACACCGATTCAGAAAGTAACAACTTTGATGTTGAAATGAAAGATTCTACCTAAATTCTTAATCCAGAGGTTCTAGAGGCATTGAAAGTGGTTTCACAATGATTGAAACAGAATGATGCCACATTAGTAACACATAGCTGATTGTTAGTGCCCGTTCCTCCTTTTGCGGTATTATAGTACTCTATGATTTCTGGTTTTGTGCTGTTGTCTAAATTATTTGCGGATGCATGCATAGTAGACAGCTTTATTTTTTTTTAAATATAGCATAATATAATCATGTTTTTTTGAAATTCGTACAAAGCACTATTCACTTGTCTTTCCATATTTGCCTGAAATGGTGTTAGAATTTATGCTTTTTGAGCAATCCAAGTGCTAGAGGTATGCTGGTGTAGTTATATTTGTCCTACTTTCAAAAATGTGGTCCACGTCTATAAACAATATCTGGCGCACTATTGCTATGATGATTTATACTAATAGGTGCCTACGTATATTTCCATATTACTGAAATAATATATTTTTGAGTCTACTACAGCAAACACTTTGAGGCTATATTTATTTGGCTTCAACAGTAAATACTATATTAGTTGCTCGTTTACGGATACTTAATCTGACAAATTGGAATTATTGCGGCAGTTGTTATTTATTAAAGAAAATAATACTCTTATCACCTTTAGTTTGTCAGTCTTATTTTGGTCCGACCTGGTTGCTAAGTCATCGAATCAAAACCATCTCAGAACAAACAGAAATCTCTTAGTAGGCATTGTTTTAAGAAACATTTTAACTTTAGTGCCATCCGTTGCCCAAAGGTACATAGATCAGAAGAAATTCAAGGAAAACTTCCATCTCAGACTTACTTGTTTCATTTGCTTCACGTCTTCTCCCCAACTTATCTCCAATTTTTTTGAATGTATTTGTTAGTATAATTAATGAGAACTTTTCTTCTGAGTTTTTGCGTGACAGGAATTGGCCAAAAATACACCTTTTTCCTTTATTTTATTTTGTTGACGTATCCTACTCTTCACAGTAACAGTAATTTTATACAATTTAGTCACAATATTGCCATTTTCTTAATTTTTTTCAGAGGTACACTCATCTTTGGACTAATGTAGAAGATTACATAAAATAACAGTAAATTTTAAAATAAACAAAAAAATTGTAAATTTGCGGTCTCATTTGGCCCATGCGACTAAATCAAATAAAGTCAACAGTTTTTGGTACACTCAGTATTCGAAGAAACAAAATCTTAAAACATCATAACCTCGTGGTAATTCGACATTATTTTACCCAAACATTCGACCTATCGAAATATAAATATGAACAAGTTGAACCTTGAAACTTATATACAGTGCACACTAGACTGTTTCAAAAAAATCGATAATTTTTTTTCCTTGGGCACTGTGAAAATATCATTAGAAATGACGAAAAAAAATACTGTGAAAGTTTAAGCTCTTCATATTATTCATATTAAGCTGTGCCGCATCGCAAATTTCGATTTCCCGTTTAATTAACATGGGAAAAAGTTTTGTTTAGACTTTGGAATTTTGTAGCTTAGTAACTGAATTGGTTATCAGTAAGACTATAATATATTCCTATAGCAAATTTAATGCTCTACAAATCTTATGTCTAATAAATTTTTCGTAAATCTACTCCTTCAAAAGTTATTGAAAGTTGAAGTTGAACCCTCGATAAATTTCATCATTTTTTCAAATTTCCAGCGAAACTATCAACTTTATCGAAAAATGTTATTGAACTTTTTTTGTAGATCATTTAATTTTCTATAAATTATCTATCACAAGTTTTTTGAAATTTTCTACGGTTCGTGAGCGGCATCCATCAAAGTGTGAAATTTTTGAATAATCGTACTTTAACTGTATTAAAAATTAAAATTATTCAGTTTTTTGACTAGAAATTGTCAATAAAGTCATATGGTAAATCCAAATGTTTAAAGATCACGAACCGTAGAAAATTTCGAAAAAGTCTAGTCATATGACTCAGGAAGTGTAAAAAAACAAAAAATATCTATTAACGGAAACTTGTTGAAAAAAAAACGCAAAAGAGTTTGCAACTAATCTGAGCATCCAAATTTTGCTTTAAGTAAAGGATGGTTTTCGAATTTTAAGAAGAAGCATGGTGTTGTATTAAAAAAAATTGTGGTAAAAGTGGATGTGTTGATAAAACTGTATGCTCATATCGACACAGAAAAGTCCAAACATTGATAAAAGATTACAGTGCCCAAGACATATTTAAAAAAAAAGCTTGAATGACCACAGAACGATTTAATAAATGGTTGTTATTACTACATTGTCATAAAAAAGCAACACCGGAGCATCTTTCTATTTTTTAGACAACTGCACTGTCCACAACAATGCCCTTATTTTAAACGTTCTACCGCAAGGAAGATTGTTAAGATTCTTTCTTTTTTTTGTCTTTTAGTGAAGTACAGACTGTCAATATAACGGTTGTGTCGGCTATTTTACTGATAGCCACAGCACGGAGAGCTGTAACTCCACAAACAATTGTAAAGTGTTTAAAAAAATCCGGTTTTACAAATAAAGCTGAAGATGTAATTCAAGAAGAAGAAGCACAAGTAGAAAGCGATGTCAGATATTATGTAAATTAAGACGAGTATGTGCAAGTGGATGAAGGATTGGTGTGTCGAAACCTCTTACCAATGGAGAAATTTTGTCTGCTACCAATACGGATGAAAACAAACAAGAAGACAATGACGACGACAATTCGGAGTCTTTGGAAGCGATGACTGTCAAGGATATAAGCGTGTCATTCGAGACACTACAAAATTTTAATATTTAATCCAATTAACCACTAAAGATTTGCAAAGACTGGCATGTGATTTGGCTCTCAGAAATAAAATCAACGTGAAGAAAAATTTGGAAAACTAATTAAATAGTATCAAAATATTGCTTGATGAAATTCGTATAAAAACATCCACATTTGTCTTTTTGCACTCCTGAATTAACCAGTCTTGCTAGAGCTACATCATTTAATAGTGCTCATTTCGATTTATTTTTGATAATCTAAGTGTAGTTTACAAAAAATACAAATTCCATCCAAATGACGTTATAACGTTAATCAAACTTGTCATTCAGAATTTAACCTCGGCTTGAATAAAACCCAACTGATCTAAAACCTTACAGTAAACGATCATGGACAACCCGGTTGATTGGAGTTTAAAGCAGTTGAAAGTTGACCCAAATTTTGCCAAAATCTTTTTTTTAAGACAACGTTCACTTTTCAATGAGTTTTTGAATTGTCGGATATAACAGTCAATTTTTTGCAAATTAAACTGGACGACATAGCTACCGACGATATGTGATATTTGAGAGCATCGTTAAGAATACGTGTGTAGGTTACAGAATTGGCACGATACAAATGTTTTTATTTTAGTATAAACCCCGGTCTTACAACCTTCGTTGTTACAAAAACTCATTTCAATAAAATATACGTTCCTAAAAAAATTGCATTCACCCTACGGTGTCCATCCAACAGCTCGCGCGAAGCTCTAGAATCCAGTAGTGCTTTGAAAAAAAATCCCAGAACAGTAACATTTAAAAAAGGACGTTTGTCACCCCTAACACTTGCCAAAACAAAGTACAAAAAAAATTGTTGCTTATCTTCTAAGCCATTAAAAGATGTGTCCAAGCTTAAAAATAATTTGCAGAAAACCTCGACTCGGACCGAAGACTCCAACGTTAGTTTCCTGAGTTACAACGCGGACAAGAAGTACAAGTTACACCATGTCTCCCACAACTATACCAGTGAAGTGTTTGTGGTTTCGAGCGTTGCGAAAATAAGTGACCAACCATATTGCAGTTCCAACAACGTGTAGAAGAAGTAGACGAAATTCAAAAAGTAGAAGCTCAATTATCAGAAATAGACGAGGTACTAGGAGAAGGATAAGAAGGACGAGAGCGAGCAGAAGTGTTAGCAAAAGTAACTCTAGTAGGTCTTTGGTGGTTCTACAACTGGACCTACATAAGCTAAATTAGGTTTAAGCAATCGAGAAGTTTTCCTAAAAAGGAGAAGGCTTAAACGTATCTACTAGTTGTTCGTTGTGTTCCAATTGCTTGCCAATAGCTAACAATTGTGAAAGCGACGTAATGTCTACAAGAACGAGAGAAGTTTGATAGAAAGGAGAAAGGTTTTGCAAAACGATTCAAGTTGTTGAGCCTCTGACAAAGGTCAGTCGATTAAATAGACTTTGCATAATAGCGACATAAAACAGCAATAGTTTCGGTATGTCCCATAGTTTGAGAACAAATCTCTTCCAACAATCTATCGTCGGAATCAACAGATAAGAATTCCTCTTTAAGAAGTGTAACCATTTCTTTCCACGAACGTAACTGAGAATAACGAGTGCGGAAAAGAAGTAATGCCTTGCCACTAAAAATTTCAGGAGTTGTTTACAAACATTACAAGCGTAATTCTTCAATTGTAGTAAGAAAATCTAATACAGACGAAGAGTTATCGCCAGAAAAAGAAATATAAAATTTAGCTATTATAGTAGACTTAGAATAACTCTCAGCCGATGGTACAAGAGTGATCCTTCAGATTCGGAAAAAATCAAGTCAGGTTCCTCCTCATGTTGTAAGTAAGTAAAATGTGTTTGGAACACAGAGTGAGTTACCGGAGAAGAAACAGTAGCACTAGAAGGTCTTGCCTTGCGAATTTTTGATTCAACGTCATTTTTCAGTTCCTGTAAAGTTATTAAGAAATTATTTCGTTCAGCCAATTCTGAGTCAGATGTTGCATTAAGTAATTCACACCGTCGTTGTGCATGAAGCCAAAGAGTACTTAATTTTGAAAATAAAGAAGAAGAAATGTCCTTATCAAAGTTATTCGCTAACGCTGTGAGTTCGCTAAGAGTTTGTTCGAAAGCTGTCTTAACTTCCCCATTCGGTATAGAATGTTCAACTGAGGTAAAGAATTTATTCAATTCCACCTGATAAGCTGTTCGTGCAGTTTTCCTGAGACGGTCTACCTTAATATCTGCATCGATACCTCTAGAGATTAATTCATATTTGAGTTCAAATTTGTGAAGACAATTAACATCACATTTCCAAATAGTCAATACTACATTACACATCTCTGAATGATAGTAATCTTAAGCTAATCACAGTTAAAGAAAATAGCTAAATGAAATATAGAGAATAAGAAAATCGTTATAAGAAAATCGACCCCCTGAAGTTGGGCAGCCAAATTTGCTACAACTTTATAGGTGTTACAAACCCTGCTCTGCCAACTCGCACTAGTCGGAGATAAGGGAGGTTCAAGTAAATAGAATTTAATGGGCGCTTACTAAGTAAAAACTTCTGTTAACATCAAGACATACGGTTTAAGCTTGCAACTAAATCAGGTTCGTAATCCTCAACGGGCAAAAAAAGAAAGATAGAAAGGTATAACAATTTTAATATAACATCGTAGATTGTTCAACAATGGTTATATAAATGCCGGAAGTAGCGGCAACACACAATACATAGGTTTAAATTACACATAGGGTGTTTATAGCGATGAAAATTAAATTGATAATGACAAATATCTATGATTAACAGCATGCGACACACAAAAAAAAGTAATGAAATTACGTAAGTGGTATTGAAACAATTATTGTAATTGAATAGAATAACAAGCAACATTTTTGTGAGAGACCTTAATCATGACACAAATGTAATTAAATAAGACGTACATACAATCCAGTACTTGTCGGAAGAAAACGTTTTCCTCGTTGAGTCGAACTGGAATATTAATAAACAAAGCAAATCGTGTCAGCACAATGACTCACGAAAGCAAAAATCTACTATTAATCAATGCTAAAAGAAATTAGAAATAAAAAACTGGTTATCTAATGCTGTTGCACACATTGAATTAAAGGAGATATCGCAGTCTACTGATTTATGAGTTACAGTACATCAGAAAAAATTTCTTCTTAAAGTTTTTTTTTAGATTTAAATCAGGCCTTCTAAATTACAATATTTCCATTAAGGTATTTGTTCGATATTAATCCTTTATTAGTGGAGAATACACCGAAATATGTGGACGAACACGTGTCAGGTCGTGCGAATTCGAAAAAATAATAGTAAAAGCTTACCGTTTGATGAATAAACTAATAGAAACGCGTTGTCGTTTTATATCATAGGTTCAACATAAGCCGATGATGTTAGAAAATTCATTTAGACATCGCAAGCACTATTTTTAAGTAATGGACGGTTTAACGTCTTGACAGGAAGTGAATTAAAAACGAAATTTGTTAGAGGGCGTCGAAAGTAGAAATCTAACTTTAGTGTAATGAATAAACAGGGTATTACATTTTGAAATGTATGCACGTAACAGTTTCAAGCTTATAATAATAAAGCTCATCTTCAAAATGTTTTTTTTTTTAAAAGAATTAATACATTTATGTATTATTGACAGACTAGAATAAATTTAATAATTTAAAAAAATAGTTTAGGTAAATTTCGATTTATCAATTTGGCTGTAAAATTTTTTTCGTCGTTACGTAACTACATTAATGAATATTGATGTTTGCGATATAAGTATCACAAATTAGTAATTTATGTCGTTAATGTTAAAAGTGAAGCATAGCATAAAGAACGTTAATGCGACGTGAGACTTTAGGTCAAGCGCTGCATGAAAATGAGTCAAGCTATGAGACATTTAACAAGAGTCACAAAAATTATTGATTGAAACTGATCACATTTTAATTAAATGTAAAACTTAAAGAAATATAGGATTTAAAAGGTAAAAAAAAACATTTAGAAGTGAAAGGGATATTTGTGGATATGGCGGACAAAATTATTTACTATTTTTCACAGTGGAAAACCGTAATTTTAGATTTACATATAGTAAATAAAACAACAGAACAAATTATTAAAAAAACTTAAGGTTTATGTTGCCACGACATAACATTAATATTAGTAGTTGACAATATGTCAAAACAAGTTATATAAATTTAAACAAATTCTTATTTAGAAACGTTAAACTAAAATTATCTGAAAAGTAACGATTTTGCAGAGATTACCACACTGAAAATAGCTAAAAACATACTAATACAAAGCTATGACTCAAACTTACGCTACGCAATTATGGAAATGCTTCGTTAGAAAGTATTGGGATATTGCAATTACTATAATAGATGGCAACAGTACGTCAATATGTAATATATAATATTAAAAAAAATTAAAAAACGTTAAGACAAACAAATATTAGAATATATGTATAAATATGTGTTTATACCAGTTCTTATAGATGCGATATTCTTATAATTCCTAAGAGCTTAGTTATACGATCAAACTTTTCTCAACAAAAAGTACATCTGCTACAAAGTTTATTGAAGTCGTAATTTCAACATAGTAGACGACAAAATTTCTGAAAAAAAAACCAAAATAAGAAAAAACCAAGCTACGTTTTATAAGTAAACATAAAATCAACACCGTCGGATAATAATTCGATATTTAACCTAAAAATGGCAACGTCTTATGTAAAATAATGCAAAGTCGTTTTCGCTAACTGTAGAAACGGAAATAATAAAATTTATTTTTTTGATCTAAATTGAAATATCAAAAATGATACATAAATGTAATTGTAGCAGATAAAATGAGTAGAAAAAAAAACGTAGAACGCTTTGGATCTTAGAACAAATGCAATAAACACTTAAAGTTTATAATTAAATTGAACACAAAATTTATTGTAAATATAACAATGCAAAGTAAATAAATTATAAATAAAAAAAATTATGAAAACGAATTTTTTAATGCCCTCAGTAAGTGCATTCAGTTTTATGGTTTGTTGCAGGTTCGAGCAGTTGTCATCGCAATCAACCGTAAGTATACTCGTACAGTTGTTGATCTTTAAATTCATTTAAAAAAATGAGGCATTAAACAAATTATATCTGTAATGGTAAAATTATTGTGAGTTTTGAAGTTGATGAGTAGTTTTGTCATCAGATAGGTTTGTCATATAGGGGATCAAAGTTTAATTTGGTAAATGTATCGCTGAAGATGTAAGATGCTATCTCAACCACTTGAAGTCTTATATTATTTTGTAGGGCTTTGAGTAGTTTTATTTGAATTGTGTAAATGTTTATTATTCGTTTGGGAGTCGCATTATTAAAAACGGCAAACTCCCCATCAGGGTACGTGACAGAATTCTGTCTCGGCATGAACATGAAAACAACGCCAACGTTTATGTAAATTATTCTACATCGCCCTTCGTAAGATTTCATTACGGAATGTAGAATTCAAATATCCGTTCCTATAAAAATAATTCGAGGGTAATTACTATAGCGAGATGGATAACAAAGCTCAGCGTGCAGTTTTCCAATAACGAAGCAGTCAAGAAACCGGACAGCGGTGTGACGTAGTTAGTAAGGGTCAATTAGGAAAGAGAGTAATGAAATAGTAAGTTTGGAGCGACATCACCCCGGGGCGGTGCGCCGCCCTCGCAGATCGCAGATACTTCTCACCGGGCGGTATACATAATATGACCGAAAACTTGCGTCCAACAACTTCCCAGAAGATACGTGATCGACAGTCAGATGAAATTGCCTATTGTAATGGATTATGGTATAATGAAAGTCATTAAGCTCCCGTAGCGGGCCGCACGGCCGCGGTAGCACCACCAACTCTGCTTTCAACTGATTTATTACTCAAAAAACATATAAACATTCCGACGAGAAATTTAATTAATTATTTTAAACAACCCTCTAGAAGAATTCGTATAAAAAGTTTGCTATGGTACTTGGAAATGTTAAATTTTAACAGAGCTCTTTTTTAATTGCGATTCAAACTTCTGCGAATCGTAAGAGTGGGGGGAGCGTAGTTAAGACAGTAATGAAAACAAAGAACCAATTTAAATGAGCTTTATTTTTGCATACACTATAAGCGATTCCGTGATAGCAAGAAAACTCCGTAGTCAGACTCGATGTGGGTATCTCGAGAAATGCATCGCTTTAAACGTCGGTCGTTCTTCGAACCACAGTCGAGACTTCCGTACGGTAGCCAGTTTTATTTTCAACATCGCGATGAATCTTCACGTGATTCAAATTAAAAAAAAAAATAATAAAACTAATGCTGTATCACTGTCCCGATTGTTATTATAAAACCTCAATCTAAATTAAAACGGGGTTCTAACGAATTGCGGCAGGGAACCAATATTTGTGTGAAAGCATAATATTAATAACCTTTTTAATATTTTAACTTAGTAATAGAATGATTTTTGTATTTGCCGGAATTCATTATAAAATCTAATAATACACGAGTCATCGAAGCTTACATCCTGTGATTGATGATATTGTGTGGAATTAATTTTTATTGGGATCTGGAATTATTCATGCCTAAAAGCAATAACTCTATGAATGGTACTTTTTTTTATACAACTTTCCGTCTTAAAATTTTGTAACCGTATAATTACCACGTTTTTCGTTCGCTTCTATTTATAGAAGAATAAATAGTAAAGAGCGCGTTCTAAACAATTAAGACGACATATTCTGCGTTTTAAAATGCTTAAGTAAAATAGTGAAGTACCACTATTTTTGTTACACAAAACTTGTCAAATGCGGTTATTTTTAGAATGTAACTTGCTATTTTAATGTAACTGTAAGGAAAGTGGGTGTAGTGTTACATTTGACGTTTACTAACGATGGTCTAAATTTGATCTTTATATGCAGACATAAACAGTTAAAGTTATACCAAATTATGTAAAATAAATATTAATAACTTTAAAATATAAATTAAAATGAGTTTTCTAATCTATTTTTTCTTTAAAAATTATAGCAAAAAAAAATACATGTTTGAATCTCAAACTTGTTTAAAATGAAATTAAAAAACTAAAATAAAAACACGCTTTGATAGCAAACCAAACTAAAAAGTAGAAAAAATTTTTACTTATGAAGAGCTTTATGATACAGCAATAGAAAATTTAATAATCAATCATTATTAATAACCTCAACATAAAATTATAGCAAAACATAAGCTATTAACAAAATAATTTAATTCAGAGTAAAAAAATCGTAAGGTGCTTGATATTAAATGTTACAATTATTCCATTGCTAACTATTTATAAAAGAAAATTTATAAATATACATTAAATTGCACCTTACGCTTTTTTACTCTGAATTGAATTGTTTTGTTAATGTTTTGCTATAATTTTTTTAAAGGATTTCAAAATACCTTTTGTGTGACAATAAATTTAAGTGTATTTCGTTCATGTTTACGTAACCTTTCTATTTCATCTAACGCATCACTATTACTTGAGAATTCAAATAATTTTTAAAACGTGACAGTGACAGCTGCAGTACCATACTCGTTACCATTTAAATCGGTAACGAAGAATGACATTTACCGTCGTTTCGTGGTTATAATACATTTATTAACCTACAAACTTATCTAAATATTTTTCTTTTTATCCTGATAATCCTAGACATAACGTTGGAACAAAGTTATGAAATAATGGTATTGTTATCAGTCCTTGACACGTGTGCAAATTTTCAAGTTAATCAGACTTTAGGAAATTGATGAAAATTACGTTCAAAGATTTCGTTACATCCGTCACCTAAATAATATTGTTTCTAAGTTAATACATAGAAGCAATATTCTTACGTATGCAAAATAATTTGAGAACATTGAATAGAAGTGATTCTGTAAATTTTAAATTAAAAAAATAGGAAATCAAAGCACCAACAAAAACTGCACTTTGTTGCAATTTAAGGTTTTGTTTTTATACAAAAATTAAAAAATATTTTGTTTTTATTAAAATATATTTGTAATAATTATAATAAAATGTAGAGTAAAGTCGCCGAATGTGGAATACCATTTTGTTTTAATTAGAAAAAAAATCGAAAATTTCAAAATTATTTCTTAACCTTTTTTGTACATGTATATCCAAGTATCTAAGATATGTAGATAATATTACAAAAATATATAATCCAGTACAAACGACGAAAAAAAATTTAGAATGCAAAAAGAGTATTTAGTAGAGTTTAAAAAATGGATTCCTAATCTGGAATACCTACGCACCTACAGTGAAATATCGTTATTTTTCAGTCTTCCAAAGAAAACAGTAAATCAGGAAAGCAACTGTATATTAAAGATACAAAAAAACACAAATCAATACAAAGATAGATACAAAAAAACTAACGGCAAAAATCACAAACGTATGGTTCCTTTTCAAGTGGGGCACACTCTTCATGTGATCAACAGAAGCACATTATGCACATAATCCAAATTTCCCTTTGATTGTCATCTGAGAACTTGGCTTCACAAAAAAAGCATTAAGCGTCTTTCTTGGGATTGGATCCTTCTTTAGGAAACAATTAGTCTTCTAAAGAACCGTGCACAGACATGCTCGATACAGACGACTCGTTACCTGATGACACATCTTTCATTTGACTTTTAGTTGCTCTTTTCTTCTTATCAGAACAAAACACTTTTCTTTTAAATGTGTCCTTCTTTTTAGTCGCTGATTTTTCATTTTTCACCCTTAGAGACTGTACCAGTTTTTCCTTATTTGGTGTTGAAGTTTTTATTTTAGCTGTGCCTGCTTTTCTTCCTCGGGTACCTACTTTTCTTTTTACATTAGGTATTGGTGCAATATCCTCAGGATTAATGACTAATGACACATTTTAATATCGGTTTTCCTTTTCTTCTGCGTTGCATCTTTGTGTTTAACGGCTAGAAAATTGTCGTCGTTAAAGATATTTCTTCTTGTAGGATAAATCCCTGTCGTTTCGAATCCTCGGCTCGTTTTGTCGATTGAGTCTTCAAATATGCCCTACCAAAAAGTTCGCACACATTAAAATAAGAAACAGGCCGTTGATTATTTCGTAAAAATATCCTTATTTCTTCGTTATAAAACGCTTTTAACGCTCCCATTACTGTTTTGTCGAGTGGTTGCATTTTATGCGAAGTGTGTGGCGACAAGGAAATAATTGTGACAAAACTTTCTTTAGCCTTACTTATCACCTCAAGATTCCTTGTGTGTGTGTTATGTCCGTATAACACTATAAGAACGGGGTTGGTTTCAGACAGATGAACATATTCGATAAAGTGCTCAAACCAAGCAGTAAATAGATCAATTTGAATCCACCCTGATGGATAAAATTTCAATAATCATCCAAGTGGAGCACCCTTTTTTAGTTGTTCGTTGCAATTTTTCCGAGGAAATATTATCATCGATGGTACAAATATCCCATCTGCGCTCATACACATCGTAACTGTTATTAGAGATCCCCGTTCTGTAGAAGTCAGAGCTCCAATTTGTCGTTTGCCTTTCATAGCTAAAATTTGGGGTCATTTAGATTGGACGATACAAATGCCACATTCATCCACGTTGAAAATCTGCTTATCAGAAAATTTCTTTTCTTTCATAACTGTTTCCAGTATGTCCCGTGTGGGTCTTCTTATGCTAATTTTATCGCTATGTCTTTTAAGAAATGCCTTTAGCTATTTTTTACCTGCAGATTTTTGCAATAGTGAAAACTGATTTGGAACATTATTACGTCTGGCCAGCTGAAATGCAAGAGAACTCACATCTCTCCTGGTCAATCCAAAAAATTGTTTTTCCATCTTAAGGATGTAGTCAACGAGTTTAGCTTCTAATTCTTCTGATAAAATAGGCTTTCTTCCTAATGTTTTCTTCTTAACGTCGTTGACATCATTGTCACCTGTGCAGTACCTACATAATGTGGAACGCGGTACATTATAATATTTGGCAGCTTTTAAATAGCCCATTGCACGAGTTCGTACTGCTGTTACGGCATTTTTCATATCCTCTTCTCCCCACTTTTGTTTTTTTTTCAAAGACATTTTTCTGAAACAATGAATTTCAAAAATAGTTTTGTAATGTGGAATATTTCACATTTGAGTCCCCTTGGCTATTCCACAATAAAAGACTTTTAATTTTTTTTTTCAGATCAACATACTGGAAACTAAAATGGTTACTGGTTTTAAACATTCACCATATTTAAACCTCCTTACTGTCTACTTTAACCCTACAAAATAACTTACCTTCAATACTAAAAAACAACGAAATCAATATTTTTTGTTACTACGTGTGACAAAGTCGGTTCTAACTGAAATGAGGTTTACTTCGACATCACTGAACAACTGACGCTAGTCGTGTCGCAGTGGCCGACGTACGAAAACGATTTAAGAGGGGCGTTTGATGCGCTGATTATTAATTAGATGGCACATATAGTTTGGCGTATAATCGCATATTCCACATTAAAAACCTATGCCACAATAGGCGACTTTACTCTATTCTCAAAATTTGATCTCAGATACAGATGTAGTCAAGTAAAATATGTTAAAGAAACTTGTAAAGCTGATATTAATAATTTTAATTAGTAACGCTACTGGCGGATACATTATTACATATGCGTTTTTTCCACATACACGTTTATAATAGATATAACAAAAGATCATGGATTTGGGACACGGCGATATTAACAATTCTACTCAGTGTTAATTTTAATTAGTGACTGAAAGTAAATTTGCTTGTAAAGTTAGCCGAAGTGCAAAAAGACAGAACAAAATATAGCCGGATCTTTCAAGGGCAATTAAACTATAAAAAATAGAGAATTGGGGTGATTGGAAATCCAAGTAAAAATGTTGATGTCCAACAAGGACATAATTACGGTCGTCGACGGTTTTCCTGCAGTAGGCCCCGTTGGTAAAAACCACATCACTACGGCTTGCTACAATTTCGGTGAGTGGGCGTAGTTGAAAAACTAAAATAAAGATAGAAAAATACCTAAGCGCCACTCCTCGTACTAATCAATATCTTCGGCTTGGAGAGACCAAGAGTACGTCTCAACCTACTACGAAGCAAACCGGATAGAAACAAAAAAAAAGGAAAAGAAGCAAAAACAATGTAACAATTGCAATATATATTATCCAAAGATAACATGTACTATACTAAAAAATTTAACAGCAGTTGAGCTACTACTATTGTATTAATAGCAATTATATAATTTGTAAGGAAGTTATTAACGAACATGATAATAAGCTAGTTTTATTGTAACAGTAATTATAACAATGCAAAGAATTTAATAATACACCAGATCATCAACGAACTGACACGTTTAGCTAAATGATAAACAATCACCGCAATTTCGAAATTGATCAGACACTATCATTGTGTCAATGTCAGCAAGAAATTTAATGTGCTCTATATAAAGAGTTAAAGTAATTATTAAATGTGTAATTATTACTGACTCCTGCACAGCCTCATGTTGGTAAATTGTGACTTGGATAGCCAGTAGTGCAGTAGATACGATTTAAAAAGTATCAGTCTTGCACAGCCTCGTGCAGGTAATTATGGCTTGGTCCACTAAACTGTAGTGGTTGAGGCAATTAAAATACGGTTGTAAAATGACTGCTGGTTTATTAACTTAATTTAAGAGTATTTAAACACATAAAATGCTTAGCTCCACATTCAACCATTTTATTGTTAGTCTACATTATAAAATATTTATGTGTTATGACATTGTAAAGAATTTGCTAATACACATTATAACGCTGTATATTATTAAATTTGCAATTTTGTATTTTATTATAAATATAATTCATGTTTGTAGTTCAAACACCGCCTAAAGAAGGAATTTGTTAAACATTTACCCACCAGAGCTCCTTGATATCGAGCAGCAACAATCACTACCTCTTATGTAATTATAATTGAAAAAATGCATATGTAAGCTTACATACGGCGATTGAGGGCTTAACTCTGGCTTTACTGTACTGAAATTGATTCAAAGGAATTCGACGGGTAATTAGTCAGCGTACGCACAACAGCTGATTTACATAAATGCTACAATGCTTTAAAAGTTACAACTGAAAGTAAAGTTTTAGTGTGATCTAAGACTTAAAATGTTTTAAAGTTACGAATTTGAAAATGTTATGTTTATTTAGTCATAAACATTGTATTTATTATTTAATAGTTTAATACACAATGGTTAAGTTACAATTTATTTTAAAATCTACGCTATCACTACTAACATGTCATAAGTACTAACTCAGTGTTGCCATATTATACAACATCTGCCTTTTTTTACAACACAAAATCATTGCATTTTTTAGGTAATTTAATTTGCCTTTAAGGGCGATCATTTCTAATTACATTATTTGGCTCCACTGTATCTTTAATTTCAGTCCTGACATTTGTTCCCACTGGTTTTTGATTTTCATTATCATTACACTCTATACCAGGCAAATATTCATGTTTGATGAACGTCTAATGTATGTGCTGTTTCGTCTGTACTCTTTACCTTCTGTTGAACTGTTTGGCATGCGCGATACAACCCTACTTAAGGGGTAGCGTAAGTAAGTAAGTAAGGTGTAGGAAGTAGTTGTTGTACTTCACTACTAGCGCTAATCACGTCTCGTTAATGTAACAATAATTCAATCGATAAGAGAAAATAAATGGTTTATTCAACCTCTCGTACTCCGTCCTCATCACGTACAATATATGAGCGTGAAGTATTGGCTGGCCTATTAATTTCAGCTGGCACCCATGCTTAGTCCCTTTGAATTGTTACACTTTCTCTCGTACTAAACTCACTGCCTACCTTACAATTTCTATCATAGTATTTCTTGACATTCAACAACTTTTTATACACGTTTACACTATTTTCAGGGTTTAATGATAAATTCGTAACTGGTAGTTTAGTTTTTAATTTACGCCCCATTAATAATTGTACGGGTGATAAACCAACTCCCACACTTTCAGTATTTCTGTAGTTTAACAGAGAGATATCTAAATCACATCCTTTTCTCAAAAACTGTTTTGCAATTTTCACGCCACTCTCAGCTTGACCATTTGACTTGGAATAACGAAGACTACTCGTCGTTACCTTTACCCCATATTTTCTGGCAAATTGATTAAAAAAAAATGAATTAAATGGCATGTTATCAGAGACTATTTCATCAGGGAGTCCAGGAGTAGAAAAACAATTCCTAAATTTCTTAATTACTTGCTCTGCAGTTTTATTGTGAATTTTCAATATTTCCAACCACTTAGAATAATAATCAAAAATTACTAAATAATTACTATTACCGAGCTCACAAATATCTGCAGCAATTTTTCTAAACGGTCTGTTAGGGATTGGATGACATATCATTGGTTCTTTTGTTTTGCTAACCTTATATCTTTCACATATTTTACATTTTTTCACATACTTTAATATATCCTCATTAATTAAACCCTAATATAAACTATCTTTAGCCTTAGCTCTAGCCTTTGTCACCCCAAAATGACCTTCATCGTGCAGCAACTTAAACATATCTTGTCTCAATTCTGCAGGCACAACTAGACGATTTTTAAAAAAATACCAAATTATCCACTATATGAAGATCATTACGTAACATGTAGTATTGTCTTACACAGTTTTGCACTTTGTTAATTTCATTTGGCCACCCCAACGAAACAAATTTCTCGATTTCACTCAGTTCAAAGTCTGCTTTTGTTGCTAACTGAAACTGTCGTTTTTTCTCTTCCGATATGTTTACAATCGAATGTACATTATGAACTATCTCTAGCATAGTAGGATCATCCTTTGTGTTACCACTAAGATAATCTCTCGACAGCATGTCAGCCACATGTAATAATTTCCCTGGTACAAACTCTACTGTCAAGTTATACCTAATTAATTTTAACTTAATTCTTTGCAGTCTGGGTGAGACTATATCATTTATACACTTACTCTGTATTGCTATTAGAGGTTTATGATCTGTGCAAATTTTTATATTTCTCCCATAAATTAAGTAATGAAATTTATTTACAGCAAATGCTATTGCAAGGTATTCCTTCTCTATTTGCGCATATTTTTGTTCCGCAGCTGTAAGGCTACGTGACGCATAAGACACCGGTCTGCCCTATTGTAACAAACAACAACCCAGCCCACTTTTTGAAGCATCTGTATGTATGTCAATCATTTTATTATCATTATAGTTTGCTAACACTGGTGTTTTAGTCAATATTCTTTTAATTCTTTCTAAAGCATCCATTGAAGTCTTTTCCCAAATGAACTCAGTTTTTTTTTTCAGAATTTCCCTAATTTGTGCAGTTAGCTCAGACAAATTTGGAATAAAATTCCTACAATAGTTCACCATTCCCAGCAACCTCTGTAGTTCTTTTTATTTGTAGGATTTTTAAAATTTTGTATCGACTCTATTCGACTACTCTCAATTTTATAACCCTCCTTAGAAAAAACATATCCTACATACTTGACCTCATTTACCTTAAATTGCAATTTACTTTTATTGAATTTAACATTTAGTTCTCTTGCCCTCTTCAGAACCTTATTTAGTATTTTATTATGCTCCTCCTCAGCAATCAAAAGATCATCAAAATATAATTTTGAACATTACCTTTTTGAAAAAATTCCGGTGCTATGCTCAGCCCAAATGGCAATCTTAAGAACTTATAGTAACCAAAGGAAGTACCAAATGTACACAATTTAGCAGATGCACTGTCAAGCTCCTTGAAATCTAACAATTGTAACGTTCCTAGATGTAACATCCCGTAACTTCATCAGTTACGACGAAATTTACTTAACATAAAACAAACGCATAACAAATAAATGAATTAATGCACCAGCCAGCTCACAAAAATATTTATTTAAAACACACATTAAAAACATAAACTAAATAAGAGCAATGAGAAATTTTCATATTTATTAGATTAGAGTCGTGGGAATTCTTACGTTACTTAAGATTAACATTTTTAACTTGATAAAAGTTTTATAAATTGGACGCCACAATATTTTTTATCTACGAAGGGTTAAATATTGAAACCAAAAACAAAACTTAACTTAAAACTAATAATTACAGATTATTTACATACGTGTCCTTGAAGGTATTTTATCACTTACGAATTGCGCAACTTCCTATTTGGGTGTGATCATCATGTGACTCATTGAAATGATGCAATATGATGCAATTTCCGTAAATCGTATATTTAATTCTTTTACGAAGATTTGATTGATATCTTGCCTTTCAATCGATAAAATTGATAACCGTAGATCGTAGTTTCCATAATCGCAGATGTATAAAAATCGAAATCGTACTCATAAGACTTTCATACTTAAAAACATCGTTAAGAACAAAACCAAGAATCCAGAAAAAAAAACCCTTCGAATTATCGAGTTTTATCTTTCCATTTTTTGTAAATACAACGGAACGCAAGTGCTACAACAAAACGCAGATGCTACAACAAACGCCGGCTTAAATAATTTTCACCATTGAGGCAAAAATTCACAAACACAAATTCAATAAGTGGTAATTCCACTTTTTGCAGCACGCAAAAAAATGTCCGCTTCGTCTCATTGCGAAACGTAAGATGCAGGAGGATGACTTAGTACTTATGCGCACTCGTCAGAATTATGCGCGTACGCAATGAATCAAAAATGTTAACTTAAAACAGAGGTTTTCAATAATGCAAAAATGTGCACGTTACACAATGTAAAACAGCTCTTACTCCTTAAATTTGTACATATTTCTTCAATCTTCAACCAGTACTCACGCTTTAACGCCTTATTTAATTCAGACGGGTCAAGACACACTCTTAGAGATCCATCCGGTTTTTCCACCACTACCGAATTACTAGCTCATTCAAAAGTACCATTTTCTTTTGCGATGATTCCATCACTTTCTAATTTATGCAAGTGATTCAGTAATTTTCATTTCAAAGAGTTAGGCACGCGCCGACGAGGTCTAGCAACTGGTAACACATTATCTCTAATTTGAATCGTACATTTGTTTTTAAATTTTCCAACTCCTGTAAATAAATCCAAATTATTATTCACTACAGAATTCTTATTTTTTAATTGCACCAACCTTATTTTTACAAAGTATTCTTAACTTCATACTTGTATCAAGCCTTAACAATGCCAGTGAATCGTTATCATTTTTTACTACTACAAAACTATGTAATCCTTTTTAGCCTTTAGCTTCGCACCATAGTTCCACTTTACCTACTGGCTTAATTTTAAATCGAACCAAATGCCTCTAAAACCACATTTATTTTCTTTACTTCTTTACTGCATCCCATTTTTTCAATTACTCCAAAAGGTATTCTATTAACTTCCGCCGCCGTTTCAACCTTGAACGTGACCTCCATGCCATTGACCTGGACAGCTTCCAGCCAACATGCAGCATCTATTCTTTTTATTTCACACAGTTTCTACACATAATCCACCTGTGTCTTTTTGTTGTTCCATCAGATTTAATTGTTTGCTGTTCTTGTAGCAGTTTCTTCTAAAATGGTTCAATTTTTCACACTTACTACACTTTTTCCGATATGCCGGACACTTTTTTATTTCATGTTCACCTCCACAGCTCCTACAATCAGTAATTTTTGCCTTTCCTGGAGTAACACTTTGTTTATTTGTCTGGTAACTTTTGTGCTTCCTAACCATATTTACTTTATCCTGCTCTTGTAACACTTTTAATTGTTCTTTTGTAATTTCACTTGACCGACAAATGTCAACACACTTTTGTAACTGTAGATCTTCAATGTATAACAGCTTTTCCTGTATCTTCTTATCTGCAATTCCTATGACAATTCTATCTTTTAAAATATTTTCCTGCTGTTCTCCATATTCACACGTCTTGATCAAATTTTTTATATCTTGTAAGAACGAATCAAAGGGTTCACCTTCTTTTTGGTTTCGATTATTAAATACAAATCGCTCATACGTTACATTCCTTTTCAGAATCAGATATTTTTCAAAGGCTTTAATAACTTCATCATACTTATCTTGAAAGTACAATCTGTATTCAGTAGCATCGGCAATGGTCGAAGTGAAATTATAACCGTAAAACCTACAGGCTATCAAAGAACGAAAGCGTTGCTGCAGTGGGATAGCGGAGAAAAAACCTATACAAAATAAAATTTCCGACTAATCTTATAGAAAAAGAGCCAAAGAAAAAGGCTAAGTCGGTAAAGCCAAGAACAATTTACAGTTATGATACGGGAACCATTTTCAACAAGCCAATCACAAACCGAAGCAGCGGGTGGTCTGATTCACTCAGATCTTTGTGGTTACATGGATCCAACGTCGTACGGAGGATCAAAAATATTTCTTACTCCTTGAAGATGATCATTCACACTGCTTCATAAGGAGTTTTATTCAATTTTAACAAGTGCCACATATTGTTAATGTATGTGACTAGCGTCGAAAATCAAGCATAGCGTAATGAATTTTAATGAATTTTAATAATTTTGATTTCTCACTTTGCTCTAAAGTTGTTCCTTGTTATTACGTAACTACACTAACAAACGAATATTGATATTTGCAATAAGGGCAGCACAAAAATTACTTTTTTGATATAAACAAAATCACGACAAAAGATTTAGAAATAGCAGTGACTCCAAGTTGATTTAACATGCAAAACGGCACAATATGTATGCGACGGGTACAGTCATTTGCGTAGAAAGATTTAAACAAACGATTTTAACGAAAATTTTCAAAAATAACTCTCTTTACCAATAAAATCAATTTCATTCTAAAAAATGGTTTACTCTAATTTGGGTGGGCACAAGTGTGGGTACTCTGATCTACAATATTTAGTTTTCTGCTATAGACTACTATTTCCTAGAAATAAAACATTTTTTTTAGATTAGCCTACTACTTTGACAAAATAAAGTAATTTATAAGGTAGTAGAATTCAGGTTTCTACGGCCTGCATTTGTAACACAATTTTTCATTCTGGAAAATTCTCATGTTATCATCACACAATCTGAACTTTTCTGACACGTCCCAGTGGACATCTTTAGAACCCGTAACAAACTGATTGATTGCGCCGTGAAGTCTCGCTTTTATAGACTTGCCTCCGATTGGAAAAACTGGTTACCAAATCTCCGGTAAAGAAAAACTAGAATCTCGGTTAATATTAAAAATATTTTTAATTATTTCAATAAATTTTATAATTTTTTGCAGATGGTAATTAGAAACATTTGCCAAAATTTTATTGTTTTTAAATATAATTTAATGTTTAAGACGACTACACCTTTGATGCTTCTTAATACGAATTGCCACGCTTCTACTCGATTCCCATATGTATGCACGACTACAAGAGTTTAGAATGCTATAAACACCTTCAAATTGAAAAGGAATATGGTCCTTCGCCAGATTTAGGATTTGAGCCAATTTAGAAAGAGTAGAAAACCGAGTAACGATGTTGTGTTTAGACAACATTTTGGCAGACGTAAATTTTGTAATAGATCGCTTAATTCTTTTTCTATTGTAATCGTTTGCGACTAACACCTTGGTTAGATGATTCGACTCTTCTTGAAAGCTTTGGGTTGACTTAAGGAAACAGATCTGTACACTAAAGAATTCACTACTGATAAATTTTGAAAAGACTAATAATGAGACAATTTGTTTAAACATCTATCTGTGTAGGTCGGTTTTCGATAAACTGAATGTGATGAAAAACTGTCTTCATTTCGATTAACTAAAACGTTCAAAAATGGTAAAAAGGAGTTCTTTTCTAATTTCATAGTAAAACAAATACGCGGTCTAAGCCGAAAGTCGCTTATAATCATAAACATAGAATTTTTTCGCTGTGTGTAAGGTATAAGATTACCTAACCTTACTCAATAGTCACACGACTGTGCAATTAGTTTATAAACCGCTTTTTAAAAATTAACAAACGTTTTGTTAAAATAATGCCTAAAAGAAAATAATAATAACAGGGTTTGATCCTAACACAGAAAATACAGCGACGGTTCTATTTTACTTTTAGTCAAACTAATTTCAAAATATATTTTTAAAATGAACCGTAATACAGAATTTACTGTATTATTGAGCTTAAAAGTTAATTTCATTTTCAAGATTAGCTAATTAATGTAAATTGTAACAAAATCAAATGTAGTTAGAGTTACAGAAAGAATCAACTGTTACTACAGAAAATTTAAAAGAATTTATGTAGAAAAAAGATACTGTGAGAGTGAATTACTCGTCTCGAGTTAACGCCATTAAGAATGTGTAACTTTTAAAAATAATCAAAACTTAAAGAATACTGCAACAGCAATAAATTTAAACCACTCAAAAGTCATTTGCAGAAAACTTAAATAGTGATCATGGCTTAAATTAACACTAATATTAATTTGATTAAATTTAAAACCGGAAACTAAAATTAATTGTTTTTGTCATTAAAATACTAAGCAACTCAAGTTCGCAAAAATTATTTCAACAACAGACATATTAATAAAAAATTAATATTTAATACAACTCAGAAAAAAATCCAAAAAAAAGTAAAACTAGACGAATAAGAAAAGTCAAACACAAGCAAAATTTCGGAAGATCTAAAAAATTATATGAGAAATTACATATTTCTTTTAAAGTTTTAATTTAAATATTTAGATTACGTACAGACATGACAGTGAACAACACAAAAGAAATAGAAGATAACTAACAACATACAGACACCTTGAAACAAATGCTTTTATACGCACAAAAGAAGACCAATGTTCACTGTGTAAAAAAACGGGTGTGGTCACCACACGACTTTCCTATAAGGAATAATGAAAGAATGTCTACATATTTTTTAAGGTTATGTTGTCATAAAATCACTTTGAAGTAACATGTGTCTTCGATTTTATTAAAATAACTAAAATTTGGCAAATTGAGATCTTGTTGTTATATGGACTAACCCCTATATTTGTGCGCCTCAATATTGCTTTCCCTTATAGTAAATCAGTAAAAATTTATTTTCAACGTAACTTGCTTTCTTTTCAAGATATGAAATTTAAAAAAAAAAAAATTGTCGCAGGCAAGATTCGAGCCTAGATTATATTTGTGAACTTATTTTAAATTATAAATAAAATATCTAATAAACTGTTAATGTTAGAAACGTTTTTATTTTATTAAATTGTTAGGAAGAATTATCTCTATAAGAAACTGTAAAGATAATTTACATACGCACAAAATTATATAAGAAAAAGTGTTAAAAATAGTGGATACACTCACTTCCGGTTTCTTTATCAGACCCATCTTTTGATAAAAGCGAGAGAATATGAAAAGCGAGCTCCATACCAAATTTCAAATTACTAGGACTTTTGGTTCGAGAGTTATCGTGGGTACATCGTTACACACACACAGACACACACACCTAAATCTGTTTTGTCAAAAATACATTTTTCTGATTCAAAAAACCTTGAAACGTAAAATTATGAAAAAAAGTGGCGATGGCGATACTTTGCTTATAGAAAATTAAAAAAAGTAAAAATGCAAAGCAGAATAAAAAATTTTGTTTTAATTGATGACGTTATTGTTATAATATGCAATTAGTGTTACTTATCTTATAAATTTATTTACAATTTCCAGGTGAGGTGCGAATAAAACATTCAATTGTGTTTTGAAATTCACATTCAACAACAAAAATAACATTTTTTTTACAATAATTTTCAAAAGTTTCAGAATATTGAGGATAACATTTTTGAACAGTAGGCCACACTCAAAATGAGGGAGACAGTTGAACGTGGTAGTCACGTAGGTAGTAGACGAAAGCTCTACTACCGATGTTATAGACTTTAAAAAAACTGGTTTTACAAATTTCAAATTAAAAAAAATTAAAAACAGAAGGTAGTTTGAAATGCGCCAAAAGTTTCGACTTTGATATTTTTTACATTTTGTCTCTCTACGAATAAATCAAATCAGAAAAAAAATGGTTATTGTTCAATGTTAATAAAAAAATAAAATTTTTATGTGGCAGCTTTTTAATGCTACAATAAAATCTATGCTTCAAAAATTTTAAATCTGTTTTACTCTAAACTGTTTTTTTCTAGTTCTCGGAATACGGGTATCGATGTGATGGAAAACTATTGAAAAAGTTGCCATTAAAAATAAGTCTAAAACAAGAACAAATATAGATACAGTTTTATTTGAATTAGTAAAGTTGATGTCAATTTACGATATTTCCAAAAGTGTTTTCATATTAAAAATAATTTTATTGAATAGATTTTACTGATTTATAATTTTTAAAATTCAAATCAATAGGATTTTTCTAATAAATCACTAAGTATATACGAATTTAATTTTAATTTTAAACCAAAAATAATAATTAATTAAATTTAAATAATGATTATACGCATACTTTAATTTTTGATTACTTTAAGATCTGTAAGCTCTACTATGACAACTTCTTGTCGCGTATTCGAAGCTTAATGCGTTTTAAATCAGAAATGTGTAAATCCTTTCATTGCGCTACTTTGTAGAAATACACAATTAAACAATAAAACAAAACAACTCTTTGTTAGACTAAAATCATATTTGTTTAACAATGCAATTTAACTATTTGGGTGGCCGATGTTCCCACGATAAATTAACAAACGCAATTTATTTGCGTTTAAATTAAATATTTATTACAATTTGTAACAGCGCGTCTAATAATAACACGAAATAATTAAAAAATTATTTTTTATGGCGCACTGTGTAAAAAGAACCAGGAAAGTTTTTTGTTAGAAAAGCAATCAATCGGTCGAGTGTGAACAAAAAGATTTTTAATAAAGTCAAATCATTCATATTTCAGTGAAGAGAAGACAAAATAGAGGCGATGAGTTTGCGTTTTTGTTTAATTTTATGCTATTTCACAGTTCACACATAAATGAAGACGAAAAAGCGACTACGTGAGTAACCATTGTTTAGAAAAGATCGACTTTTGATGCTTAGTTTTTTTGTGTATTTGCGTTGTTTTGGTGAATTATAGCTGAACGTGGCGAATAAAAGAAATTAATCGCTCGATTCTTACGTTTGTTTAAGATGCAAAGTTGATTAATACCGGTTTAGTCGTTTTGTAGAAATAGTTGCTAAGCCGACATTTAACTATTTGTTTCTAAAGAATTCACGGCGATTTTCGATTCGCGCGTTTCTACCGTAAATCAGATGCAGAGACCGTGTAGCCCAGGGTGCCTTGGATTGGCAATTTCTATTAGCCGATACGGGACAAATTAGTGGATTATTACTCTCGGTGATCAATGATACGGTGTTAATTCTTCGGGAGGATGGGGGCGTGAGGCGACACGTTCTGCTGCGATCCAATTTGGAGCTCCAATAAAACTGCCAGAGTAAAGCCCCGTCGATGTTGTTAAGTGACATGAATTATCCTCCCCCGCCCCTCACCGACTCTAGATCTATAGCTCGAGGAACATGAAAAATTTAATGTTAATAGTAAAAATCCGATGTTTCGTATGATATTAGCTCTTTCGAACTAAAACCTTAATGACGCGTTCAAATAAATACAAAAAAAATACCGAAATTTGTTTCAAATTAAGAAAGATTAACTATAATTGATGGTTTTTAATTAATTAATTAATTTATAATATTACTGTTGGAAATACTATAGTTTTATTTTCTTCTGTTAAATTTTTGTTTTAAATTTAATATAGAAAAGTTGCTAGTATTGAGAACCACTGATTAGCGGTGTATAAAACTTGATTTCATTTCTTTTGTAAAATAAGTAAAAAGTAATGAGTTTATATTAAAATAGTGTTTTTTTCATAAAAAGATTTTTATTTTAAAATGGTAGCAGAGGTTCTTGGTTTTCAAGATTAAGCAAAAGTTACTAATTGTGGGTTGATTAATCATAGTAAACGATAAGAAGGAGGATTTTATGTTACAAGTTTTTGATGGCGTAAATTATGACAAATGGAAGCTTCGACTAAATTTATTTCTTGAAATAAAAGAATGTAAGGAGGTTATCTTATATGAAAACAGACCAGGAAGCATTAAAGAAGAAATTTGGAAAAAGAGCTTAAAGTTAAAAATTACATCGTTAATAGCATTACAAACACACAATTACAATTAATCATCTCGGAAGCTACTACTAGGAAAATGATAAAAAAACTTGATGAAATTTATTTAGTTAAAAACAGTGCAATCAAATTATTATGTAAAAGAAAGTTATTAGATTTAAGAATGCAAGAAAACAAAAATCAGAATTTTTTAATGATTTCGAAAAGCATGAAATTGAAAAATGCTGGAGAAACCGTGAGTGATGATGATAAATCAAACTACCTTTGTTAACGCTGCCAGAAAGCTTCTCGCATATGGTGGATATAGTTGATGCTTTACCGCAGCAAGACAAATCTGTAGGATATGTAAAATCAAAGTTAATGTTGCAATTTCAAAAACGGAAAAGTAACATTGACAGCTTTAAAAATAATTTTCAAGCATTCAATACAAATGTGCTGCAGTATAACGAAAAAGTTAATAATTTCCAAAGTTACAATCAACGAGGCAAGCCTGGAAATTCAAGGAATTTTTACAGCAATCAACCAAGTACTTCAAGATATTAAAATAAACCAAGTTATTCCACAAAAAGATGTTTTAAGTGCAATCGAATTGGGCATACACAACATTACTGTCGAAGCATTTCAAACTGGAGGGCTGGCTTTTCAAGAAATTTTGGTAGATCAAGATCAGCGTCAAATTCAACAGCCGAAAACAAAGCTGATAACAACTCATTCAATGTTCAACTCATGTCAACAAGAACTGAGGTACAGCAGCAAGCCCAGGTTACAATTGGTGAAGATATCAAATGGTTATTGGATAGTGGATGTTCAGACCACATCATGAACACAGATAAGTATCTCCCTGAGTGTACTTTTTTAAAACATCCTGAAAATATTAAAGTTGGAGATGGTTTTTCATTAACCTCAAACAAAACATTGATGTTTATTTTAATGTTTATAACAAGCTTATCAAAATCAAAATTACAAATGTGTATCATGTACCTAATATGAGACAAAATTACTTAAGTGTTTCTTGTATTGTAAACCAAAAGAATTCAGTTATATTTAAAAATGATACAGCAAAAATTTATAATTGTAAAGATGAATTAATTGCCATTGCTAGTAAAACAAATAAATTTTTTGAACTAAATGGAAAGATTACACACGTTTATTTTTTCCATTTATTCTTTAGTAACTCGAAATGGGTTTATTATTATATTATTTTATTTTTATTTTTTATATAACCTTCCCATAACTTAATTTTTTAGAAATTTTGAAATTTTACATATTTGCAATAAAGGTTTAAGAATTAATTTTTTTAGAAATAAAAGAAATTATTAAAAATTACAATTCCAATCGTGAATCATCCCTTAACGAAGTTGTTAACTTTAATAATAATTTACTTTTTCTAAATTAGTTTTTGTTTGATTATTTCCATGATTATATTATTTTGTTGTATCCTAGGATTTTCTATTATTATGATAATTTTGTGTTGTTCATTTTTCGAAATTTGTCAAACTTAATATTTAACCATTTTTAATTTGATTAATATATTTTGGTAAGCTTATTCATTTTTATAACTTTTTGATTTTTTAATTTATTTTTCAGATTTCTATAATTATTATTTTTTAAAGTTTATGTTATATTTAAAGTTTGATTCTTCAATTCTAATGTAGGTTTATGTTTAATTAAGATTCGATTTTATATTTTTTAAGTTATAGTATACGCCTGAAGATGACAATTTGTCGAAACATGTAGCGTTTATTAAAATGTAAAAATAACAATTAAAATTAAGTAATGGGAAGGTTTTGAGAATCTATAAAAAATAAAATAATATAAGATTACACATTGTGAAAATAATGAAGCAACATCGTATGCTAGCTCCTCAGAAATGTTGAAAAAGGAAAAATGGCATCGAATCCTTGGTCATAAAAACTTTCAAAATTTGAAACATTTATGTCAATTTCAGTTGCTAAAAGAATTACCCGAAAAAATTAATATGAATTTTTAAAGTGTGAAATATGTTTAGAAAATAAAATGACAAATCGAAAATTTTAAAATAAAGTACAGCAACTTATATATTACAAATAATCCACACAGATGTTTGTAGACCATTTACTCAAACTGGTTATAAGAGTAAAAGTTTTTTTGTATCATTCATTGATGGTTTCAGTAAAATTGCTGTTGTTTATTGCATAAAACAAAAAAGTGAAGTATTTAATCGTTTTGTAGAATTCATAAAGTTAATGCAAAATCAAACAGAAAAGAAAATAGAGAAAATTCGTTATGACAATGGACGAGAATACATAAACAAAGATTTTTTCACATTAGCAAGAAACGAAGGTATATATTTGCGACGTGGTCCACCACACACACATGAATTAAATAGAGTTGCAGAAAGGTTTAACATAACCATCATAGATCGTTCTCGTTGTTTGCTTTCTGAAGCTGCATATATTGGTAATCGATTACTAACTAATACAAACATTACAAGAATTCCATATGAAATATTTTTGACAAGTAACCTGATGTTTCAAATTTACGCTTGTGTGGAAGTAAAACATTTATTAAAATTGCTGAAGAATGTCGTCATTCGAAACTAAACCCGAAAGCTGTGAAAGGTATTTTAATTGGCTACACTGATAGTGGCTATAAAATACTGGTTGGCGATAAGGTAATTACAAGTCGTCATGTACAATTTACTGAGAAGGACACAAAATTTATTAGACGATAATAAATATGTAAAAAATATTGAAGAACATGATACAAGTCTCAAGTTGTGTGAAGAAGAATAAAAAAAATGAAAATCAAGAGGAAATCGAGACCAGCAAAGATGTTGAATTTGAGGAGGTAAGAACCACAGACCGTTCTAAACGTGAAATAAAGTTACCCAAAAGATTTAATGATCATGTGGTTTATTTAAATTACTCGAATATTTTAATACCAAATAGTTATGAAGATGCAATTAGCTGTCCTAAGTCTAAAAATGGAAATATGCAATGAACAAAGAACTTAGTTTAGAAGATAATGATATTTGGTCACTAGTAGAAGCACCTGTAGATAAAAATATTATTGAAGTTAGATGGATTTATCGAGTTAAGTTAGATGGTCAGTATAAAGCACGTGTAGTTACAAAAGGTTATCAACAGACATATCAAGAAAATGAGGAAATATATTTGGCGATAGCAAAGATGAATACCTTAAAGATTTTATTATCAGTTGCAAGTAAGAAAAATTGGACAATTGAATAAATGGATGTCTAAACTGCGCTTCTAAATGGTACTATTAAATCAGAAGTTTATGTTTATCCGCCAGATGGTTATGAAACTGAACCAAACCAGGTAAATCTATTAAAAAAATCTCTTTATGGCTTGAGGGAAAATCCACGTCACGTGACCGGTACGAATGTTTTCATGATTTTATGACTACCATGAAATTTCGAAGCTCAAATTTTGAATATTGTTTATACATTTGTGATACAAATGGCAATGAAACATTTGTCGTTTTATATGTAGATGATCTACTAATTTTTGGAACAGACGAGAAAACCATCAAAGATATTAAATTAATGTTCTGCCAAAAATTTTATGTGAAAGATGTAGGTCAAGTAAAACAATACTTAGGAATTGAAGTTGATTGTCACAAAAAGGTAAAAGAGATACTTGTTTAAGATGTGTAAGTAACTTTTTCATTTTCTGCTTAATAGTTAGACGTTCTTTCGATGTTACTAGAAGTTTGCCAAAAAATTAAAAAATCCTACCTTTTTTGATGTGACGTTTTGACAAAGGAATAATATCACTAGCACGCAAAACTCGATACATTGTTCACGCGACAATTGCCGATAATAAACTGATCATTAGTTTTGACAAGAAAATGTTTTTCACTTCCTTATCTTTACGTACATATTTTACAGGTGTTCAAGTTGAAACGTCATACTTCAACATTCTTAAAATATTTTAAACAAGTAAAAAATTATGTAAGTGATTTTGGTTTATTATTGTAAATAAAAATCAAATAGATAACTTGAAATATATCAAATCCGTGGTAACTTTTCAAAGAAAAAGAAATAGGAAAAACAACCTTTGGCAAAACCAACTCAAAGTTTTTCCCTTTATAGATTCGTCTCCATCTCGCAGTTTTCCTAGTCCTCTTGTTAAAAGTCGATTTTTCCCATTATGTTTGTTACATACGTTTATCATTTTGTTATTTTACACTAATTTTACAATAAACTGACATTTAATGTAACTTTTACCGGCACATAAAAAGTTTTGAAATAATAAAACAGGTTTATTGTTTATTTCAAACTCTGCCTAAATTCCAATAATAATAATTAAGCAATTAAAAAAAATGATAATAACAGAAAGTGCAACAATAAAAAGTATTATGATCAAAGAGATAACAAAAAATGTAAAATATTAAAAAAATTAATCTGTATCAAACAGTTGTCAAAAAATTTTGATAAAGAGGAACTTAGTTACCAACCTCTTGACTTCTCCTGCTTTGTCTTTTTTCCAATAGCATCCGATAGTTGTCAAAATTTTATTCTAGTATAGTTTTCCTTTAGGTCTGTACTGTATGCCACCTAATTCATTAACAGTAAGATCTCCAGGACAAATAGAAGAGTGGTACTTTAGTGCAGAAGACCTTTTAAATATTTATGATTTACATATTGAAGTAGATAAGGTTGTGAATTTGAAACCAGCAATATACTCTGCAAGAAAAATAATTCCTTTAGTACGAATTTGTTGCTCTATTGTAGAGTACATGCTATCGCACTCCATATGTGTGTAGCCACTGACTAAGTATTTCTAAGTAATATTGATGTCTTTGTTTATTGATGAATTTAACAGCACGTTTCTCAAAATAACATTTTTATTTTGAACAATGCATCCATCACTATACAAAATAATTTCTTGTCTGTTTGACAAATTGGTTTCTATAAATCTGTGCAACATTGTTGCAAATTCTTCCTTCAGTCTCGTGCTACAAAAAGCAATACGCGCCATTGGTTATTAAATTGTACAAGGTACTTATAGACCACTAATTTCTTTGTATAATAAGTTTTTAAAACTTTAAGCATTGGATAAAAAAATATTGATTAGCTAATAGCATATCCAAAACATCCATAATACAATCATGATATTACAAATAAGCTGCTAAAAATTTTAATGCAATGATTAAAACCAAAGTGCGCTAAGCTTCCAGAAGTCGTGTAAGTTATGTTAACAGGCGTACCACCAATTTTTCGTAGTTATTTCCCCCAACAGAAGATGTATAAACGTTGGTTTCAATTTTCTTATCGTAAAGTAGTTGCTGACATGATGAACATTTAACTGATACGGTTTAGTTTTTGTATCCATGTATGCGTTAATTTTCGACTCAATGAGAAACCAGTCAGCTAGTCCTAAGATTTTCTGAAGCAACAAGCACGTGCGGGTGACTAAACTTGCTGTAATAATAAATAAAAATTACATCTCGCCGTAAAATATAAATGCATTCTGATCCCAGCAATTCTTGCACATGTAAAACATCGACATCCCAACTGATCTGCACATTAAAAACGTGGGTGTGGCAAGATTATCAAATGTGAATATCACAAAGCATTGCGTTAACACACGTGCTGTTACCTTAGCCCGAAACAGCGGAAGTGCGTTAATGACCAAATCAATCTCGTAGATGGCGTTTACGCCGGGGCAAAAATATTAGGAAAAACAATATTGTGATTCTTACTTAAAGTTGCTCAGTTATGCAAGAACCTAGTTTTCAAGCTTAAGATATGAACAAACAAAGCCTGACACACTCTTACACATTTTTCTTCAAATGCTGTATAAATGTGTTAGAACGTATTTAAGTTTTATTGATTTGGTTTTATAAATCTCTGGGAGACATGCTGTCTACAATGCTTAAAATGTTTTTGTTTCACAGCAGGTCATATTTTGTCAAAATGTACTAGAACGGTTTTATATCACGAGGTGGTTTTGCTACATCAATTGTCCATTTTCCCTCTGCGTTTCTTCAAAACCCATTATATCGTTCACTTTTTTTACGTTTGATTCAACACTCTTGCTTTTTCCAACTCGCTGCATCAGGTGTTTATTTTTTTTCTTTGGATTTTGGAGTATTCTTCTTCAATATTTTTGACTAACAATTCGATGTTTTCTTGTCCACAATCTTCAGTACTTAAAATTCTTCTTTCTTATTATTTATTGACATCAAGATTAGAGGTGTGCGAACTTTCAAAATATTCGAATCGGTCAAGAAGTACAAGCTTATTGCTAATAATTTGTGAATCGGACACGGTCTATTTCAATTTAAATGTTCACTGAAAAAATTGGGGTCAATTACAATATTATTTATTGTTCTTAACTGTCATAAATTCTAATTCTTCGCTTGTGTAAACCGTCTTTGGCAGTTTTTTCGTACTTGTCAACACCTATTTTGATATTTTGGAAGCTTCATAGTCTTGTTCGAGCACAACAGAATCCATTTTTTTAAATGTTAATTTTTGACAATTTATTTGTAAAAGTGTTTTTTATATAAATTTTTGTTTCCTACTCACAGACAAAAATCCAAATATTTAGCTTCGTTCTAAATTGTGGTTTAAACCGTATAATTTGGTTGACGGGCGCATATTACAAAAAAATCTTTGACATGGGTAATTTTAAAATTTTTCGAATAAAATATTTACTTATACCAATTTGCAATACTCTTTTTTGATTGTTGGGAAGTTTTTTCTACAGAGCTTAACGTTAGAATACAAGCAGCCCAAGCAACACATTGATATAAAAAACGTCTAAATGTCCGGCTAATAGACGTTTATTAGACATTAAAACGTTTTTAAACGCGTTATTAACGTTTATTAGACGGACATTTAGACGTTTTTTGTACCAATGTGTTGTTTGGGAGGCAGCATCGTCTTCGTTAAGCCTTTCTTTGATTTTTTTTTGTATTTTATAAACTAGTTTCTAAATATTTCTTGACTTAATTTTCCTACCGCAAATAAAAAACATTTATCTATAGAATTTTTTTTAAATTTTGTAAAACTTGCTTACTTCAGCAATATTTTAATAGCAAAGTAAAAATAAGTTTAAAAAATAGTAATTTACGTAAGAAACGTCGAAAGTAAAGCATAGCATAACGAACGTTAATGCGACGCAAAGCCGCTATTATGTTCATGAGTTTTTTTTTGCAGTTGTAAATTGTCAATGTATTTTTGTTGTAGTTTTTACATGATTCTACTGCAAATTATAATTTGGGCCAAATAATTAATAAAGTTTTTTCTGATCTGGAAAGTCATTGCAAAAGGTCTAGTGGAACCTCATTTCTCACTTACAATGAGATTCGATGGTACCAAAACAATAATCAAAAATCAGAATACACCACAAATGAGACTTTTGAAATAATAAAGTGTTATAATTGCAATGGTCGTGGTCATATGTATGTCAAATAACTGCAAGAAACCAAGGAGAAAAGATTAACAAGGAAAATAAACAGACTCCGTCAACGTCTACTGCAAGATCTTGTTTTCTTGTTTGTGATAATTTTTTTTTTTGATAATGATGATTGGTATTTTGACTCAGATGCCATTGTTTATCTTACAAAACATTTAATAAATTTCAGAAAAATCAAGTTCTACTTTAGAACACAAAGCACTTGAAGAGGAAGATGCCAAAAAAATGGCAAATGGCCATGGAGGAAAAGATAATGTCTCATCGTCTGAATAAATCATGAACTCCTGCCGAACTTCTACTTGGTCGTTAAGCTATAACTATGAAATGGGGTTTTTAGTCCAAATTAGATTAGATACTCATGAAACTGTGATCCGCCACAATACAAGATTGGTAACCAGAGGATGCTCTCAAACAAAACGTACAGAATATGAAAAAACGTTTTCTCTTGCCATCTGCTCTAGCTCAATCCGTGTCTTGATGGCACTTGCGGTAAATTACGAACTGTCAATAGATCCCATGGACGTGTTACTACAACTCTTTTACATTCTAAACTTGCGAAAATAATATATGTAAAACTTCTAGATGGTAAAATTTGTTGAATGTTAGAATCGGTATATGATTTTAAAGAAGCCAGTCGTTTCTGGTGTTTGGAATTAGATAAAGTATTAAAGCAACATGAATTTCAACCATCATGTCATGATACCTACGTCTACACACGACTTCAGCTTGGGAATCACTAATAAAAGGAATCTATGTAGACGATTTGATTATTTTAGCAACAGTAAAAAGGAAAATGCCAATTAAAAAAAAAAGATTCAATATGAGTAATTGTAAGTCGGCTCAAACTCTTTTAGACCCGAACACAAAACTTTCCAAAAATATGGAACCAACAACAACAGAAGATATAAAAGAAATGAGTAAGATTCCATATCTCAAAGCACTGGAAAGCATAATGTATGTTGTCTATGGAATGAGACCTGACATAGCATTTGCAATTGGTATGTTAAGCAGATTTAATGAAAACCCAGAACGAGCTCATTGGTCTGCTGTAAAAAGATTTTTCCAATAAATAAAAGAAACACTTACTTACACTTACAACCAACAGTGGTCTTGTCTTTTACTGAAACAGAGTACACGACTTTTAGTGTTGCTATCCAGGAGGTAATTTAGATAAGAAGTCTTCTAACCGAATTCACAGCAAAACTCGAAGAACTATTAATCATCATGTGTGATAAGTCGCGTGTAGACGCAGGTATCATGACATGATTTAAAATACCAAATTGCTTTAATACTTTAGCCAATTCTAAACACCAGACACGACTGACTTGTTGACCGTTGACGGAGCTTACTTATTTTGCATTTTATTTCTTTGCAGTCAAAATTGGAAAAAACCTAAAATTTGGTGCTAAAAACAAACACATTGACATAAAACATCATTCTGTGAAAGAATGCGCTGAGTTGGAACAAGTTAATTTGAATTAATGTGACTCTAAAAAAATGACAGCTGACGTATTGACAAAGGCACTTAGTTCAGTATTGCACCACAAACACTGTCAAACTCTAGGTTTAATTGATACAATGTAATCGTTAGCCAGGATTGAGGTACGGTGTTGTAACTAATTGTCAACCCGGTATATATGTAGTAGGTATGTAGTAACATTAAGATAATGTAAAAAGTAAAAACTTGAAACCTAATATAATTTTTCTGTTTAATTGGGTTTCCAATTGAACGTAATTTGAACTGTTTAGACGAAAATAATCTAATTTATTAATAAATTAAAAATAAATTAATTTATTTCTCAATACTTTTTTCTTGTCAAAAAATTGTCAAAATCATAAACCAAGCATACCGCTCAATTCCTTATTAAATTTCCCAAAAAATAACGTATTACAAGTAAAGTCGTGCAATTTAGAAAAAATTAAGGATAGTTGCTGGTCAAGGGGTTGATTTTACAAATGTCGTTTTAACGTCAAAAATTGTCTCCTTCGATATTAAAATTGACCTGTTTTTGTATTTTTTTTAAATATTTGCAATTGAGAGTTTTAACAAACTCACGTTCTATATCGTTTTTGATATTTAGTTTAATTTTTAAGATAAAATATTCTTAATTGGAAACTTCCGTTTAAACTCATTTTAAACATTGAAGAAAAATAGAGAAATATGTGAAAAATCAAAAGAAATTAGCAAGCAGTTAAAAAAAATTAAGCAGCAATTATGAAATTACGTGTTTTGTTAGCGCAAATCTGACACTTTCGTCTTTGCTTAAATTTATTAAAAATATTTTGCACATTATGCATTTATTTTGATATTTTCTTTTGTTAAGAAACACGACCTTCGGCGTGACTTATAAAATCGTTGATTCAAGACGGAAGAAAGCAAATTGTTGAAGTACTCCTCGTAAAAGATGGAATTCGTATTCTGTCTTATTAAAGTTGTAGTAGGAAGAAAAAAATGCATAACGCGGTATAGAATTATATAAATGGTATTAAGGTAATAGCAAATGATCGAGTATAAAATAAAAGGCAATCGAGTTTTTTCCCCCGATATGCCACAACTGATGCCTTATAGAAATCAAACCATAAACGACGAAACTCATCAACTCGAATCATTAAATTAAACCTGACTAATGAAAATGAAAAAAATGTCTTCAATTAAAAAAGTAGCTAATAGTCGAGAACAATTAAAAATCCTTTTTATAATTGACATGAATTTAAAACGACCTTAAATGAGCAATATCTATTCGTGTCTGTCTTTTAAGTAATGCATCAAATGTTTGCCGTAGGGAATTATCTGAAAAGTAAATTATAATTTATATACACCTGTGTAGTGACCGACTGTCTGTCAGCAAGAAATGATGGCGCGTTCGTCAAAGGATATCAACTGTTATAAATATTGTATCATAGCTGAACGTCGCCTGCCACCCACGTTGCTCAAACCAGACCCATTTGCAGGAGACGTTTTTTTTTCACGGCTGCATGGAGTATCTACTTTTCGCATGCGGCTGGATCGTCAATCGTGTAATCGACCATCACCATCTCGACATGACCACCTTTACTTGATACATGTGCGAAATGATGGAAGCTGAGTGACAGATCAACACTTCTTGTTTTTCGCATTTATTTACAAAAATACTTGCACCCATTTTTAATGTCGCGCGCGTTTAAATTATTCAAAAAATACATACGTATCGATATCCGATCGAAAACTGTTATTTGTATGAAATAAAATTTGTTAAGCGTGAAAAATAAATTGTATATTGTGTAAGGCGCAGCTGCAAGCTAGTTTATGCAACTATTCGAATATTTACCGAATCTAACTACTTTCCGGTCGTGTGGTTATGTTTGTTGCTAATTAATGTGAACTGCTGCAGAAGCTGTTTGTTTTAATAACTAATTTAAAATTATTTAATTTAGCAGATACTAATCCTAATAATTTTTTCTATTTTAATTCTGTTACCTTGTATAAAAAATTGCAAACATTTTAGAAGTCACGTTAAACGACAAAAAAAACTAACTGAATCTGTTAGTTTATTAAAATTACCAGTCCACCAATAATAAAAGCGTTAACTTTCAAAATGTATTTTTTACATATGTTTCGAGCTTTAAAATAATGCTCATCTTCAAAAAAGTCTACAAAAAATATTTACAACTTATAAAAAGTTAATATTAAAAAATTTTTTAACTTAAATTTAAAAAAAAAGTAAAATATGAACATTTGTAATTAAAAAATGTAAGTTTTACAAAATGTTAAATGTAAATTATTTTAAAAAAGGGAAGCTGGTGCAATTTAGAAACAAATCTAAGAAAATTTTAATTTTAAAATCATAATTGAAATTAGTTTCATCGTTCAACAAAAAATTTTTATTTGATATTTTAATATAAATCAATTCTAGTAATTCAAGAATTTGTTTGTTATTGATGTTATTAAAAGGATGAAATAATTGGAAGAAATAAGAGTATGACGATTATCCAAAACATGCAAATGTAGATTTCACTAAATTTGGATTATTAATTTATTTTGAACTATTTTTTAAATATCTAAGATGTTCATTAAGTCTAGTTTGAAAAGATTTTTGTGTCATACCAATATAAAATTTGTTACAAGAACAAATTAATTTGTAAACTCCACTTTAATTGATGTTATTATTATGATTATTGAAAATATTACAAGAAAAAAGATTCCGAAGAGATATTTCATTAGAAAAAGAAATCTTGAAATCATTACCTTTACTTAATTTCTTAAAAAAAAATAAGAAAATCTGGTATAAAAGAAACAGAAAAATTTTTTTTTGTAGAATTTGTTGGAATTGGTGTTAATTTAGTGTAAGATTTAATGTTAATATAAGTGTTTGTGATAAACATTGTAAATAATATCTAAAGGAAAATTATTAGTATAAGCTAAATAAAAAATAATATCTAATTCAATTTTATAATTTTTAATTGATAAAGGAATAGCAAGAAACCTGTTAAAAAAATAAAGAAATGAAGCTAGTATGTGAGAAATATGGTGATTTGAGTCAAACGGTATTAAATGGTTAGTAGTTGTAGGTTTTCTATAAATTTCAAATTCGAAAGTGTTATTATTATTTAAAGAAATTAATAAATCAAGAAAACGCAGCTTATTATTTTTTGAAAAGTCAACGGTAAATTCTATTCTATTATAAATATTAAAAAAATCTAAAGTTCTTAACATCATCATTAGAACCATTAAAAATAAAAAAAAAATGTCATCAACATATCTTTTCCAAAATTTTTTATATGAAAATTTGGTTTTTAGAAATATATTTACTTTCTAAATTGTTTAAGAAAATTTCAGCAAAAATAGCTGATAAAGGAGAACCCATTGGAAGATCTAAAATTTGTTTAAAAAATTGGTTATCAAATTGGATGAAAACGTTATTTAATCAAAATTTAGTAATTTTTAATAAATCATTTGTTACAAAATCAGGAAAATCAGAAAGATTAGAGATTATAAGTAATACATCTATAGGAGGAACTGAATTAAAAAAAATTTTAACACCAAAAGAAATAATATTAGGATTTAAGATTGTATCAAAAGGAAAAATTAAATTATTTAAAAAATCTATTAATTTTTTTGTATTTTTTTTTGAGTATGTAGTAATAAAATTAATTTCAAAATTAAATATTTTAGTTAAAAATTTGGTAATTTTATAAGTAGGTGAATTAATAAAATTTACGACTGGTCTAATAGGAAAATTGGGTTTATGAATTTTTGATAAACAATAAAGTAAAGGAATACAATAAGATACTTTCAAATAGACAAATGTACATTAAAACAATTAAACGTGTTTTCAGTTAAATGTAAAATATGAATAGTACTAATCACACATTTAGTTAAAGGAGATTTTTTTAATTTTTCAAAATCAGTACAATCTAAAAATTTAAAGTTTTATTAATGTATTCTAATCTATTAAGAATATTTGTACAATTACCTTTATCTGGTTTAATAATTATTATGTCATTATCAATAATTTTTTGTTTAATAGATTTAATTACATTGATCTGATTGAAGTTAATGTAATTTTCTTTAAATGAATTTAAATTGTTTGGAATTGTAGAAATATCAAGATTTGAAGAATCTAAATTAGGTAATGATTGTAAAATAAACTCAACAGAAGCTTTAAAATTGTTAAAAGAAGTATCATTTAATTGTAGTGAAAATAAAAATTTAAGACCTTTGTTTAAAAGTTTTATTTCATTTTGTGTAAAAATTACATTAGCAAGATTTAAAGTATTTTTATAAAATTCAAAAGTTGGTTTTATATTTTTGTCAAAATTATAACGAAATTAAAAAATATAAAAAGTTAAGATTATAAATATTTTTAACTTAAATTTTTTTGAAAAATGTTAAATATGAAAATTTGTAACCAGATAATTAAAAAATGTAGATTTTACAAAATGATGATGCAATTTAGAAACAAATCTAAGAAAATTTAAGTTTAAAATCATAATTGAAATTAGTTTGATCGTTCAACAAAAAAATTTTTTCATTATTTTGAAGCTCAAAACATATGTAAAAAATACATTTTCAAAGTTAACGCTTTTGTTATTGGCGGACCGCTAATTTTAATAAATTAGAAATTGACCAATAACAATGAATCCCTTTAACAATTTGAATTTGTTAAGTTCTAATTTTAAATCTTTTACGTGATACCAATTTTTAAAACGGTTTTTTTTTCAGTTTTAAGTAAATTTTAGAATTAAAAAACGCAGTTTTACGTAGATTGGGATTTATTACTTTGTAGTTCTAGAGTTTGTTTTTAAACGAACGAAGTTGATGTTTGCGATTGAGAAAAACAATATTCGATCCTGACGTCCTAATAGTAAGACACAGAAATTTGGATGAGTGGTTACAAAACAACACTGCATGCTGGTTGTTGTCCTTTATGTAGGCCGCAAGAATTAAGAGCTTTTTTATGCGTATTAATATTATTTTATTAGTATTTAAATAGTATAATACAATATAAAATAACCGTTATTATTGTTTCAAAAGATTTTCGTTGCATGAGGCATTAGCAATACTTGAAGAAGATGATTTTTTGCATCATTCAGCAGATATAGTTAGGTTGCCACCCAACGACGACCTTTAAATCGATAAGGATTTAGGTTACGAAGATGTAATGTCTCCTGATAACTTATGTACTACACAACTAATGCTCCCACACAAAACACAGATACCTCTTCAAGATTCTAATTCTGAAGATGACAATACTCCTCTGGCTTAACTTGTTTCCAAAACGTCAAAAATTGGTAAAATTTTCAATTGAACTAATAGTTGTATAAAAACAACTTTGATTTAAGTCAACCTGAATCAGAAAATTTTTTGATGAACATTTTTGGTTTACTAACAAGAAACTAATCGTTATGCGGTTTTAAAAAATAAAAATATAAAACCGGTTACAATCTGAGAAATAAAGTGTTTTGTAGGAATTGTAATTTTAAGCGGGTATATACAATATCCGAGGCGTAAAATGTTTTGGAATCAAGACAAAGTTGTAAAAAACATTTTTGTTTCAGATGCACTTTTTAAAGATAGGTTCAATAAGCGTTTTTAATATGACAGATGACGATAATGTCGTTCCTAATGATACATTTGTTAAAATTTGTTTTTTATTTATTTTATTAAGCCAAAATTTTCTAAAATATGCACCTCAAGTTGAGAACCATAGTGTTGATGAAACCATAGTACTTTATTTCGGCCGCCACGACTGCAAACAATTTATAAAACGCTACAAAATTAGGGTAGGCTGCTCAACAAATAGTTATATAAATTGATTTAGGCCATATTAAAGCGCTTCCACAAATATTTGACCAAAGTACAAAGAGCTGCTCTTTTATGTAGATTAACTTTTGAAGCGTTGGTCTAAAAATAACCTTTCTTCTTCAATTTGTCTCTTTTTGATCATTTATCTGCAAAAAACCGGAACCGTTTGCTTAAACCAAATTCCAAAGATGGAACTATAATAGCGTGATTTTACTAATATCAAAAACTGTCGCCGTAAATCATATAAAAATGGCAAAACGGTATTCAAAACAAGGAAAAAAGTGATTTAGTCCCTTAACCTAGTATGATAAAACTGTAAATTGTAAATAAAGGTGGGGTCGATAGAAGCGACTAAATTATCTCTCCATGCTACAAGGTCTGGAATGAGTTTTCTTGACCAGGCTGTTTTTGTATATTCTGACCATTCTGTTTGCCATTTCTGGTTTGTAATGGCTTTTCTCTCCATTTTGCTCAATCCACTCCTAGCATTCTTCCTTTCTTCAGCTAACAGGTCTATTAGAATGGTGCCTGCCAGGATTCTCCCTGTCTCCTATATGCTGATATTATTTTTAACGCTAGTTTCCTTTCTGTTTTATCCACTAGGTTTCTTCATTTTGCGATATTCATTGCTTTATTCTATATGGGCGCTGCGTATAATATAATTGAGTTTACGGTTGTCATTATAAGTTTTCTTATGGCTTGTGATGGTCCTTGTCGCATGTCTATCCTTGGCCGACTTAACCACCTTCTATACATGTGGACCAAACGATAGATGCTTTTTAAACGTAACGCTTGGGTATATCATTGTGTCTTTGGAAATTACACTTTTTCTTCTTGTGGAAGGAGCTGGATGAACAGGAGGTCATCATAAAATAAATTCCATAGCATTAGTCCCAATATAGACCCTTGCGGTACACCGCACGTTACGTTTTGAGTATGGTAGTAAATGATTCTCCTGTTTGTCAGATAGTTTGCAATAATATTTACTAGATGGGCGGCTACTTCTCTATATCAGAGTTTTTCTATTACCAGACTTCAGAAGACCGAGTTGAATGCGTCTTCAATGTCCAGCGATACCAGCGCGTCTATCTGCCGGGTTAGGTTAGGTTTCTTTCTAGGTATTTCCTGCCAGTTCACAAATTTTTTCAAGTGCATCCATTGTCGGTTTTTCTTTTAAACCCGAACTCCTAGACTCTTGACAGTAATAATCTTGTATGTTTTGTTTTCTTTATCACCATTTTGTGCTTTCGGAATCAGGGCTACCTGCGCTGCTTTCCACTGCCTAGGGAAAGTTCTTCTCGTCAGTTTGCTCTTGTACATTTGTAAGAATATTTCATGAAACTCTTTAACTGCTATCTTTATAATTTCCACGGGGATGCCGTTGGGTCCTGAAGCTTTTTTGTTTATAACATTACTTGTTCTTGTAGTCGTTCATTTGTTAGAGAAACGAGAAATATTTCTTATCCACGAAGGTAGAACTCAACATGATAAAAAGAAAGGCGCTAACCTGAACGCAATAAATGAAACGTTACAAGTAATTCTTAAAAAACTAAAGAAGCAAGAAGACTCCTTAAGAATTACTCTAAAAATTGTTAAAACAATTAGAATAGCTCTATAGAATGTAGATGGGTTTCTTCAGCACGTCCCTAAATTAGCACTATTCTTTTGGAATAAAAAAATAGACAGATGCCTAATTTCTAAAACTCATTTCACTAAAGGCGGGTTGCACAAAGCAAATCAAACATGTAGCAAGTGATTATTTCTGAAATCAATTGTTGAATAAACGTGGTTTCATTGGCTATGTAGCAATTGTTTTGAGAAATAATCTGTTGTTACATTTTTGATTTGCTTTGTGCAACCCACCTTAAGTGAAGCTACCTAAATATAAAAAGATATTTCTTCTTCTTCTTGTTTGAAGACTTGCCCTGTCTTCATCTAACTTTGCTTTTCTTTGTTATTAATGTTTGTGGTCTTTCCATCATTTCTACTTTTGTAACTCGATAGTTTTCTATTTTCTGTAAGTGATCTCTCCATTCTCTTCTCCTATCTTGTACCCATCTGACGATATACTGAATTTTGCATCTGTTTCTTTCTTCTTGTTTTTTGATTGTCGTTTACGCGTTTTGCTTTGAACAGACATATCTTTGTTTCTCCAGATAATATCACTTAAGGCTTTTGCTAGTGCTGAAGCTTTTGTCCCTTGGTATTTTACTTCATGATATAAGTTTCGTGAACTAAGAATTTTTGCATTGAGATAATTAAACTTCATTACTTCTTCTATTGGGTGATTATCTACGACTAATTTACAACGGATTAGATCTCTGGACACAGTGAGAGATTTTGTTTTGTCTATCAAAATTTTTATATTAAAGTGTTATAATTGTTGTTCATTTATTGGATTTCACTTTTTAAACAGTTTTGATGTGCAACTAAGCAGGCATATTCCTCGGCAATTTTAAGGTTTGTTTTTGATCCTTTTTTAAAAATAGGCATCGTGATGCTAGTTTTGCATTGGTCAGGAGTAGATTTTATTCGATAGATTACTTGAAACAGCTTTGTTACTTTTTCTATAAGTTTGTTTCTGCCATACTTTCATAATTCATTTGTAATCTGGTCTGGTATAGCATTTGCCCTATTTCTTACTTCAGTTTATTGCTTTTGGCTAGCAGTTTGATTTGCAGTGTAAACAAGAGTTAAGAGGTTATTTCTATTTGTTTTAAAGATCTTTGTGTTGCAGATATTATATTAGTAAATAATTTATTGAATCTTGTATTACTGTTATCAGTTTTATCTATTCCGTTTGCTGTGCTTGAGTTTTTTATGATATAAGTGTTGAGTGCAGGCACTACTTAATGATTCTATGTTGAGATTTTATACAATCGCTGATTCTTTAAGTTTAGAGTATATTTCTAAGTTTGCATAGAACCAAACTGTGTTGTGTACCTATATTTATAAAAAGATAATAATAATAAAATATAATAATAATTGCAGACCAACATACCGGGTTTCAGATAAAAATAAAATACCAGATCTGATTGATTTCTTTAACTACATTGGTATTGAAGATAACTAGGACCTGTCATCAGACCATGACCTCCTAATGTTGACGCTATGTTAAACAATCTTCAATAAAAAATTTGTACTATCACTACCAAACAAGTGAATACTAGAATAGATTTCAAGCAGAAAAGCGTATTAAACTAAATTTTCTACTAAAATCCACTTAGCAGTTTGTAACCGACCTGCAGCATGCCGCTTGGAGGAATATCCCTGCAGTTAGATAAAACGATTATCGTGAACCAATCTACGGAAATCAGAGAGCTCACTAGAGACAAAACGCAGCTAAGCCGGCTAAGCCAGCAACTCAAAAAAAAATTTGCTCGGCTAAAAATAAAACGTTCACTAATTTCGTACACTACACTCAGCTGATGACAATGAAAATCTACCGGAGATAAACATCAAGGAGAACAGAGTCGTTTTACCGTTAGCTCTAATAGAGATACAAAAGAACCTGAGTGCCATAAAGCTTCCGGTTATGAGCTAATACGTAGACGATTGCTAAAAAAACTACCAAAAAAGATATTAATAAATTTAATGCAGTATTACGATTACAATACGTACCAATATAGTGGAAGATTGCAGAAGTCAGTCATTGTAATTCCCAAACCGGCTAAACTTCCCAACGTCATACCGACCAATCTCATTATTACCAATCATATCTAAATTGTTTGTTTGAGAATCTGTCTGCCAAAGCAAATGAGCCATATTCTGAAATCATACATCTCTAATCGCCAATTCATGGTAAGGTATGGTGAAGAATACTCCGATCTAAGAAATGCAGATGTACCGCAAAAAAGCGTTCTCAGACCAATTTTGTACTTGTTTTACACCAGTGATGGAGTGACAATTTCCACATTCGTTGATTATTTTTTTATGGAGTCGCGGCGCTCTTTTAAAATTTTCTCAAAACAGAATTTTGCTAAAAAAACTTGTATTGAAGGTTACATGCAGAAATTTTTATTGTTTTTTTTTCTTTTTTTTTAAGTTTTATAAAACAGTGTAATTTAAACAAAAAAAATTGATCTAAAATGTTTTAATTTATTTGAGATTTATCTTAAATTCAGACTTGCTTTAGCATAATGACGTATAAAATAAATCTTCGTTTGTATTAATGATACTTTAAGATAAAATAAATTTATTGAAGTCTAACAACTGCAGTATCATCTAAACTTAAAAGCAACTTCTTTTTATAAAGTGAAAGAATTAGTTTGTTCAGAACAAGATATTACTTGTTTTGCACGAGTAAATAAAATGTTATAAATATTACGTCAAAGTTGCGTATTTTTTATAAACATTTAGACATTACCAAATATAAATAAAAAAAAATAATAAGAGTTCCAATAGCGCTTTTCATAGTTCTACAGTTCCTAATAAAAATCAAAAAAAGTTCCGCATTTCTTACCTTAAAATTGTAAATTTTAAAAATGTGTTAACTTTGCAAATCTAGCGACGCCCTCCTCTCCAAAGTACTAAAACGCATTAAATATTACTATTTTTGACAAGAGTTCTGAGTAATCCTGGACAAGATAAGTAAGCATATATGTGTAATTTTAGATCGCTATTTTAACAATTAACATTTTAATATTTAGGCTCATCACGACGTTTTGTAAAAATATGTCGTGCTAACGATTTTCCGCAGTTTTAATGATAATTTTACACAGTTCTATAAGAGTTCCATGCATTAGAAAAATTTAAAAAAAAAGTTCCAACTGATTACTATTTTTACAACAATTTTCAAAAATTACATCTGGCACAACATTTTGTGAAAATGTGTCCTGCTGATAATTTTCCGCAGTTTTTTAATTGGTAATTTTACACAGTTCTATGAGTTTTATGTTTTAAAAGCATTTTAACGAAAAGTTCCAACTGATTACTATTTTTTTAACAATTTTTAAAAATTATGTCTGGAACGACATTTTGTGAAAATGTGTTCTGCTGATGATTTTCCGCAGTTTTTTTAATGGTAATTTTACGCAGTTCTATAAGCGTTCTATGCTTTAGAGACCTTTTAACAAAAAATTCCAACTAATTAAAATTTTTAAAACAATTTTCAAAAATTACATCTGGCACGACATTTTGTGAAAATGTGTACTGCTGATGATTCTCCGCAGTTTTTTAAAAGTAGTTTTACACAGTTCTATGAGTTCTATGCTTTAGAAACATTTTAACAAAAAGTTCCAACTGATTACTATTTTTTAAACAATTTTCAAAAATTATGTCTGGCACGACATTTTGTGAAAATGTGTTCTGCTTTTGATTTTCCGCAGTTTTTTATTGGTAATTTTACACAGTTCTATAAGAGTTCTATGCTTTAGAAACATTTTAACAAAAAATTCTAACTGATTACTATTTTCAAAACAATTTTCAAAAATTACATCTGGCACGACATTTTGTGAAAATGTGTAGTGCTGATGATTTTCCGCAGTTTTAATAGTAATTTTACACAGTTCTATAAGAGTTCTATGCTTTAGAAACATTTTAACGAAAAGTTCCAACTGATTACTATTTTTTAAACAATTTTCAAAAATTACGTCTGGCACGACATTTTGTGAAAATGTGTCGTGCTGATGATTTTCCGCAGTTTTAATAGTAATTTTTCACAGTTTTATAAGAATTTAATGCCTTAGAAACATTTTAACAATAACTTCCAATTAATTACTATTTTTTAAACAATTTTCAAAAATTACATATGGCACGACATTTTGTGAAAATGTGTCCTGCTGATGATTTTCCGCAGTTTTTTAATGGTAATTTTACACAGATCTATGAGTTTTATGCTTTAGAAACATTTTAACGAAAGGTCCAACTGATTACTATTTTCTAAACAATTTTCAAAAATTATGTCTGGCACGATATTTTGTGAAAATTTGTTCTGCTGATGTTTTTCCGCAGTTTTTTTTAATGGTAATTTTACACAGTTTTATAAGAGTTCTATGCTTTAGAAACATTTTAACAAAAAGTTCCAACTGATTACTCTTTTTTAAACAATTTTCGGAAATCACATCTGGCACGACATTTTCTGAAAATGTGTCGTGGTAATGATTTTCCGCAGTTTTAATGGTAATTTTTCACAGTTCTATAAAAGTTCCTTGCTTTAAAAACATTTTAAAAAAAAGTTCCAACTGATTACTCTTTCTTAAGCAATTTTTAAATATTATCTGTAGCACGACATTTTGTGAAAATGTGTAGTGCTGATGATTTCCAGCAGTTTTAATAGTAATTTTACACAGTTCTATAAGAGTTCTATGCTTTAGAAACATTTTAACAAAAAGTTCCAACTGATTACTCTTTTGTAAACAATTTTCAGAAATTACATCTGGCACGACATTTTGTGAAAATGTATCGTGCTGATGATTTTCAGCAGATTTAATGGTAATTTTACACAGTTCTATAAGAGTTTCATGCTTAAAAAACATTTTAAAAAAAAGTTCTAATTTTCAAAAATTACGTCTGGCACGACATTTTGTGAAAATGTGTTCTGCTGATGATTTTCCGCAGATTTTTTAAGGGTAATTTTACACAGTTCTATGAGTTCTATGCTTTAGAAACATTTTAATGAAAAGTTCCAATTGATACTATTTTTTAAACAATTTTTAAAAATTATGTCTGGCACGACATTTTGTGAAAATGTGTTCTGCTGATGATTTTCCGCAGTTTTTTTAATGGTAATTTTACACAGTTCTATAAGAGTTCTATGTTTTAGAAACATTTTAACAAAAACTGCCAACTGACTACTCTTTTTTAAACAATTTTCAGAAATTACATCTGGCACGACATTTGTCATTTGACATGTGTCGTGTTGATGTTTTTCCGCAGTTTTAATGGTTTTATAAGAATTCAATGCCTTAGAAACATTTCAACGAAAAGTTCTACTATTACTGTTTTTTAAGCAATTTTTAAATATTACGTCTGGCGCTACGTTTTGTGAAAATGTGTGGTGCTGATGATTTTCCGCAGTTTTAATAGTAATTTTATACAGTTCTGTAAGAGTTCTATGCTTTAGAAACATTTTAACAAAAAGCACAGAACTCTTATAGTGTAAAATTACCATTAAAGATTAAAACTGTGGAAAATCATCAATACGACACATTTTCACAAAATGTCGTGCCAGACGTATTTTTTGAAAATTGTTTAAAAAATAGTAATCAGCTAGAACTTTTTGTTAAAATGTTTTTAAAGCATAGAGCTCCTATAGGACTGTCTAAAATTACCATTAAAACTGCGAAAAATCATTAGCATGACACATTTTCACAAAATGTCGTTCCAGACGTAATTTTTAAAAGTTGTTTAAAAAATAGTAATCAGGAAGTTTTCTTTAAATTTATTTAATGCATAGAACTCTTATGCAACTGTGTAAAATCACCATTAAAACTGCGGAAAATCATCAGCACGACACATTTTTTAAATTTGAATCAGGAACTGTACTACTATAAAAAGTGCAATTGGAATTCAATTTTTTTTGTATTTATAGAATGTACTGCTAACTTAACAGATAAACATAAAAACTTAAATTATTTTTAATCCACAGATCAAAACATACACAACATAACCTAAAATAGTTTGACTTCACGTGCAGAAAAATAAGAAAATATAATAGTTAAACAAATATATAAATTTAATAGTTGAGGCTTGTTTCTTATGTAATTAACCATTTAGTATAATTTCACTTACTAAGTAATAGAATTAACAAACAAATAAAAAAATATGTACGTTCGTACAACATAAAATTTTATAGATTCTTACAAAACTAAAAAAATTATTCAAGTCTCGGAACTATACAAAAAGTACAAATTTTTACAGGAATGTTGATAAATTGTTTAAGTCGTTGAACGTAAAAAATGTTCTCTTTTATGGTAATCAAGTAGTGCTTGTATAGATAAAATTAGTGTAAAAACTAAATTGACTCAACAAATCACTGTACGATCTAAGTTTAACAAAAAATGATATCATTTGTCGTTAATGGTACAATTAAGAAGCAACACGTTGCGTTGCAAGTTACATTGGAACATGTAGATAAGTAGAATTAGATTATGATTAGACATATAGATGTTTATAGATTATCAAACGGTAGTTTAACAAACAATAAAAGAATAAATAATGAAAAATAACAGGAAATATTACCGTGACAGGACATTTTAAAGCTACTTTTAAAAAGGGGACCCATTCCGTTTGACATGCATACCACGTCTGCTCGGAATATATAAAATACCGTGTTCATATTTCGGTAGCGGACGCGTGACAGGACTGATTGACAGATTGGCGACACGGCCTAGACAGGCCTTGAACTGCGACGCTCCCGCGATCGTGACAATATGCATGTTGTACGTCCGAACTTGCTAAGTCGCTCTTAGAATAAACTATACAAGTACCCGCTATTTTAAAGTGCATTGTTTAAATCGTTTAAACGTTAAAGTTTTGACAATGCTTTGATAAACTATAAAGTTGTTCGAAGGGGAAAACAAAGTTTTCTAGGAAATTTCTTGAAACTAATAGAACAACAACTTTAGCAATAAAGCTAGCAAATATTAAGCTCTCGTACGAACGTCTTTACATCATCAAAAAAAATCTATTATTTCGTAACAAAACTTTGTATAAGAAGGAAATCAAATATCAACTTTTTTCATTCATTTTATGACGAAAAGTGGTAAAAGCACTAAGCTTCAAGTAAACATAAACACCACTTTTTCGTTATATTACATTCAAAACAATTTTATTATTTACTAGTTATGTACATAGACGAGTAAAAAATAATTTTGTGAATGCATAAGTTGTTTTTGTGTTTTCGTCTATTTTGGTGTATTTTATAGGCATCATAATCGGATTTTACTTTTCCGGCGTAGACCGGTAAAGTGTAGTAGAATTTTATAACTAGAAGTTGACACTAATAATCATTAATTAATTAAATGTCATTCTGTCAGATTTAGTAACGTACACGTATTGTTTAGAAAAACACTAAAAAAATGGTTTTAAACAAATATAATAAATTTGCTTATATCTTACAATTACTAAAAACAATAAAGTCGGGTTGCACAAAGCAAATAAAAAATGTAGCAAATAAGTGATTATTTTGGAAATCAATTGTTACATCACCAATAAACTTGGTTTCATTGGTTATGTAGCAATTGTTTTGAGAAATAATCAGTTGTTACATTTAAGATTTGCTTTGTGCAACCCGCCTTAATAGATTTATTTTCATATAAGTTAATATGTAGGCAATTGTCAAATTAATTTCAAAAACAATTGAATTTTGTCAGTACAGGTTTCAGTTTTATCAACATGTTATTAAGTTTTATTAAAAATCAATACTTAAATAAACGTTATTAACAAATTTATACTATAAAAATTAAGACAAAAAAATTTGTATATCACACGTCCTAAAAGTATTTTGCGAGTATACACTTGCAAAATACCACTTTCTGGAGTAATGATACAAATAACCATTGCTTTAAAAAAAAAGAAAAACGACAAAAAAAATTTTTTCATCTTAAGTGTAATGAACCGCTTTTTATTAGCAACACATTTCATGTTTTTAACAAAGTTTTTTTCGCTATAATCATTTTGCAATTCTTTTTTTATTTTTATGTTATTATTTACTTGACTTGACTAACGTTTTCTGTTTACTTTACTGAGATTTTCTTTTCTATTCTTTCACGTTGCCATTGTTTTGTTTGCAGCGTTGGTGATGACTGTGATAAAATTATGTAAACCGTTATTACTTTAATTTTTAAAAAACGCGCATATTAAGAAATGATATTTATAATAATTAACACAACAAATCACGTTGTAACAAAATTTGCTAATTTTTTCTAGCGTAAAACAAAAATAGGAAAAAGTAATGCTCGGTAATAGATTCTAGAACAACTGACAAATAATTGTTATGGAACAAGTCTTCCATGTCTAAATTTCAGCTAATAGTGGAAATGATTTAATTAGAATTAAAATAAAATATAAAAAAATCAAAAACTAATGATAAAAGACGAATGACGTTAGAACACAAACAACAGCAATTTAGAAAAAAGAAACAAGATAAATGAAAGAGCAAATCTAAAAAAATGAATTGTCACTCGGACCGAAAACATGGCATTGACGTCAATAAAAAAAAACAAACAACTAGAAATAACAAACAACATTTTAAAATTAGTAGAAAAGCCACTAATAAAAATTACAAAATCCAAACTTATTATCCATCACCAAAACGAAGACAAGAGAGAACTAAAACCACCATCAAAAGCGCCACTTTCTTTAACAGCTGTTACGGTTTTCCTTAGATGCGATTAGCTAATGGCATATCCAAAACATCTTCCTTAAATAAAAAAACCCATTAAAATTTAGATATTTATTTCCGGCATCCGCGCACGTCCTAATTATCGACCCTAAAAGAAGAATTAATTAGGTAATAGTAATAACAATTTCCGGAAATAACAGACACGTGGAGGTGGTCAAACTTGCTGCGATAATACAAGAAACAAAAATCGCGCCGTGGATCTTAAAAACCTCAATATGTCATGAAACCTTTGACGTGACATTGTCTTCACACCCATGAACATAAGCTATAGACTTCTAAAGCACGAGCACTATGTGCCTCATAAGCAAGTAGAACGTCAATAAAAGCTTCACGTTCTGCAATAAATACAGTCCAATCATCATCTTCCAGTTGTCTTTTGGTTTCGGCTACACTGTCTATGAATAAATATAATGCACTAAGTGGAGACTCTGTTACACTCCGTTTTGCAAAAAAGTTGGCCCAAGAATACCACGAATTACATTCCGTTGCTGTGCACGTCTAACCCAAGCTTATTACATTTTGTAACTGTTTACACATCTCCACTTTTCGCAGTTTGTTTGCTTTTTATTTTTAGAGACACGAAGTTTTTATCGGGTTTATGCTTTCTTCTACCCTTTACCGTCTTCGTGCAAGTGGACAGTTGAGGACTAAGTATCGAATGCAGAGGAATCGTTATATTCACTAACTATAGATCTCTCATCGTTTTCACTGGGAATGTATCCATCAGATTCTTTTTTTAATTTGTTTGAGAAAAATTACAACGGCTTAATGGTTTGAACCGTAAACTAAATAATTAGTAAATTGAACAATGTCAAAAATTAGTGTGCTAGAGTGAGTTGAGTCTTCAAGTGTTACACGACTAATTTGAACCGTTTGTAACAAACATGTAACAATTTAAATTTCATTTTGGGTACATTTCAAGCTGACGAGGATGCAACTTTCCACTCACAGTCTTGTTAAGAGTCAATTTTCAATTTTTCTGATAAATATTATTATTCGCTTTAGGTATCGGTCAAAGAATGCAGTTTTTTTTCTGCAAACATCCATTTTACGTAAATTGTTTTAGGAAAAAATTGATTCGGTATAAAAGATATCAATACCTAAGAAACCCGCTTGGTGCCGATTTGTATCAGAAATGGAGATCTACTCAAGGTTTGTAAGAAATTTTAATCCACACGTTGCTGCGTGCTACACACTTTACAAATTCAGCTCCTGGCTTATTACCCTCATGTTCAATATTTGCTAACAGCACGTAAAAAGTACTACTGATGCTATCAATTTGCTATTTTGCCTCGAATACATTATCATCTTTTCAGTTGTAACTCAAAGTATCTATACTGCATTACTTAACTCTTGATATATGCGAACGTAATCGACAAACACGGTGGTTAGTAAATAAACAAAATCTGCTAGTAACACATGGTTTCTCGCTTATTAATAATTATTTTGTTACACAATGCATGAACCATTTAATGTCCATTGTTTTGCTATTCATTTAGTGCGCTTATGACAACGAAATATTAGTAAATATTAGTGTCCATACATTCAATTTAACGAACATTTTCCAAAAGCAAACTTTACTCACGATGCTTTCCAAAAACGTAAAGTTTTACTTAATCGATTTTTGAATAAGAGTTGCATTTGCAAAGAGAAACCTAAAACATGCTTACCCTACTTGCTGCACCTGTTGTCAAAGATATTCGCAATCGCATGAAACAAAGTCCTAATAAATCAATGTCAAAATTATCTGCGGCAACAGATATAAAGTTATTTTAAATTCGACTTTTAAGTTACAAGCATTCAATTTTTAGGATTGAAAAGGATTTGAAAAGGAAAGAACCTTCCAATGACTTTTTACAAGGTTACGGTTTATCAAGAATTACGTGCTCCTGATTTCTTGCAACGTGTGCAATTTTGTGAATGATTTAATGAGCATTTAAATAACGATAACCTGTTGAATTTAACTTTCTTTACGGACGAGCATTTATATTAATATGTAAATAGCCAAAATTATCGTACTTGGGCACCCGAAAATCTACACAATAACAAAATAGTAAGCTAAAGGTATCCTCCACGATCTCCAGAACTTACGCCACTAAATTTTCTCGGGCATTTAAAAAACACAGTATATAAAAATCAGCTGCGGAATATTGAAGACCTAGAACATGGAATTACTGATGCTATTCGAAGTATAGAAGTTTATGAGCATTGTAATGTTTTCTAAAATTTAAAGAAAAGAGTTAACTTATGTATCGCAGCTAAAGGACATGTTGAACATTAGTTATAAATTTTAATTAATTGTTACTACCTATTTTGATTTTAAATAAACAGGTATTGTTGATAATGTATTACCGTTTTTAATTAATTACTTAACTTTAATTTAGAGGTTACAAATCAAATTTTTCATTTAGCAATTTTTGTTTTACTTCATACTAATGTGATTGCTTGACATATATGCCACGTGAAGAATAAATTTATGTGAAATCCCTGTACATGTTTAATCTATAGCTTGCACAGGTTTGTAGATCACATTTGCAATGTGTCGCCGAAAATTGACCACATAATTAGAACATTATTTGGAAAATATGGTTTTTAGGTTATTAAGAAAATTATATCTTTTTCTGATAGGAATATCTCTCCCAGATAAAATCAGTGCAGAAAGCAATGGTTGAAGAAGATGTTGTAGCAAAACTATGTCAAAGCACTAAGCTGCAGAAGTTTGCACCTTTTTTTAAAGGTTTGTAGAAATAAAAAAATCATTAAACATTTAGTTCTTTGTTTACTGCCAAAGAAACTAAATTACAATTACATGCTATGCATGTAGTGTAGACCCAGAGGTACTAGAGATGGTTTTAGACCTAATTGAATGTCCCTTTACAACTACTCCTTACACAGAGTTAAAGAAGCGGTTATTAAGAATTTGGAAAAAGTGATAATTCAAAAGAAAAAAGAACTCCTTACAGAATGGGAATAAGAGACCATTGGTTCTATTAAGAGAAATGATGAGTTTGGCAAAACCACAGATCAAAGAAAATTTTTTGCGCAGTCTGTTTTTACAGCGCTTTTTAGAACAAGCTAGTTGTGTTTTGGCTGCAAGTAGCAATAACTTAAATCCATTAGCTGGTACGGCAGATACAATCTCAGAAGTTACCCGTTCGTCACGCATTTTTTCAACTGCTTCCAGTTTAAGTGCTGCATCAGCTCTATGGGAGGTTCAAATGTTTGCACTGGAGACTCAAATAGCTCAATTAGCTAAACCTATTAAGAAACCGCAAGAACGCAGGTCTGGTTTCAAGGAACAAAATTAGCTTTTTGAGTAATGCTGTTTACTACATCCTAGTACATCATTTAAAACACCTAAACACGAAATTACACAATAAAGCCACCGGTCACACTTAAAGCCCGTCTAGCTTCAGAAAAGTTGTAAGATGCAAACATTGAATTTAAGAAGATGGTTATTCACAAAATTTGCCGACCGTCGAGCAGTCCTTAAGCCAGTCCACTCTATTTAATGTCAAAAAAACATTGACTGTGGAGACCCTGAGAGGACTATAGGGCTTTGAATGCCGTAAGAAAACCAAACATTCCGCATGTACAAGATTTTAATTTGCAGTTTGACAATAAAAATATATACTTCAAAGATTGATTTTAGTACGAGCATATCGTACTACACCTGTAGCGGATAAAGATATTCCTAAGACAACTGTGATAACTCCATTTCGTCTTTTTGAGTTTGTGCTACTTACTTTGGGCCTTAGAAATAAAGCTCAGTCATTTCAACCTTTCATGCACCAAATTCTTAAAGATATTTCTTTCCGTTTTTTCTTATTTGAATGACATTTTAATTGCTTCGGAGAATAAAACGGAAGATGGCAGTATTTGTGTTTGTTACTAGAAAGGCTGCACAAGTTTGACCCTGCTATAAACATTAATAAAACTATTATTAATACTGATTGAGTTGATTTTCTAGGTTTTACGGCAAACTTGCAAGGTATTAAACCACAAACAGGGAGACTACAAGCAGTGCAAGATTAACGTTAGCCGACAACAGCTAAAAAACTGAGAGCTTTGTTGGGCATGATAAATTTTTATCGACAATTTCTTCCGAATTCTGTCCAAAAACAAAAAGTTTTATTTGCCACAATTAATGGAAAAGTGAACGGAACGATAAAACGACATTAAATGTTTCTATTTTATCCTCTTCCAAATGCGCCGCTAGCACCTATGGTAGACGCATCGGACATTTGTGTTACTCCAAGTGATCGGCAACTCGCTGCAACCAAAACAATAAAATCATTTTTTTTATGTCGGAAGCCAACGATTTCACAATATACACCGATCATAAGCCTAAAAAAGGTTTCACCAAGACAATTGCTACACTTGAATTTTATTGGGCAATTTACAACAGCAATTGCGTATATCCCAGGTAAAGAAAATGTGCCAGCGGACGCTTGTTTACAAATTTTTATCACTCACAATAGCTTCTAAGCATAAAGAATTAGCCGTGGCTCAAACCCATAATAGTGAGTTAAAAAAAGTGCTAATAAATTCATAATCGTTGAAATTGTAGAAGATACATTAAAAATTAGTTTGTAATACCTCTACAGGTTATCTTCGACAGTCTGTGCCACAAATAAGAAATAAATCTTTCATTCACTCCATACTATGACACACCCAGGCGTGAAAAAAACAGTTAAGTTAGTAAATAAACGGTACATATGGCTTAGTCGCATAATGGACCCGGGCTTATGTCGCTTGCCAGCGTGTCGAAATGGACACACAAACAGTCTACTGATGTCATACTCGGAGCTAGAAAATAGGTACCAATATCTTAATTTGGACATAGTTAGTCCGTTGGCACCACCTAGTTACCATGATTGACCAGTTTTTAAGGTGAGCAGAGGAAGTGCAAGTAAAGAAGGTTACGGCTGAAACTGTGACGCGAGTGATAATGTCAACAAGGATATCTCACTTGGGAGTTCGAAGCCGTATAACAACGGATAGAGGAAGCCGGAATACCTACTGCAAACTTCAAGTCCACTGGATCCAAATCAAGTTGAACAACCTACACATGCACCTCAAAAATGATTACAGATGACAACCTACAAGACCATATTTAGTATGAGCAAAGAAAAACTGCTTGAGGTCGCATCGTCCGTTTCTCACGTAAATACCTAGACACTGTCACTGGAAAGGAAGTACATGTAGTAGCCAACTACGGCAAAACTGTTTTCCTTTGTATAAAAAAGATACATAATCTTTTATATTTTAGCATAAACAGCTGAATATTTTATGTCATATTTAGATAAATATGAAATTAATGATGATAGTGTACATATCGAGGTCGATTAAAAAATTAAAAATTAAGGATATGTTATGTAAGGAAGTAAGTTCAACAAATTGTTAACGTTAAATTTAGTTAAAAAAATATTCTGCTTATAACAAAACTATAGAATATTAGAATTAATTGCAACAATTTTTTTAATTCTTTAATTAGGAGATGAAAGACAAACCACTTTATACTACTTATAAGGCAACGTTTTGTGTTGCAAGTGAGTATTTCATAAGGTTGTGTTATTAATGATTAAAAAATGAACTGGTTTTGCAAAAACCATAGTAGCAAGTTGTCAAACTGACTAACTAAACTGTTGACTCGTGGTCAATGAAAATGAACACATCCAAGTAAGGACGTGATCACAATCTAAGATAAGAAACCACTTTCTCTCTGGTAAAAAAACTTAAAATTCAGTGATATATGTATGAATCTATGTTCAATTTCGTTAACAATTAGATATATAAATAATTACAAAAAATTATATACATAATAACAGTAAGGTTATGCTAATTAAATGGGATATTAAATACCCAGTAAACACGGATTGAAACTGTTACAGTCACAAAATTCAAACAATTGTTTCAATACGTTGTTTCGTGTTAGTTCCATTTTTATATCATTTACATGTAACTGACAGTGAATAAATTGAAAGAGTTCCGATTTTTCACAATCAGTTTTGAACCGTTTCAGTACTTGCAATTTTTTTCCCATAATCAGCAACCGGTTAAAAACTGATTTGTTAAATCCGAATGTTTTTTGAATAACTAGAATTGCTTGAAGATCGATTAAATAAGATTGAATTATTTTCAAAACAGTAGAATCGTTCTAGGAAAAACGAATACTTTGTAGTTAGTCAGCATTAGTCGTTGCTATATTTTTGATTACTGTCGTCAACGCTTGCGCTGCAAATTGATATCTTTTCACTTGTTCGGTTGCAGTTTGATAAGTGATGCTGTGTGTACAATTACGAAATGGAACAATAAACGGTAAGTCGAAGCATTTTATTATAATCCATAAATGTAATCAATATTATTATCATTTCTGTTCTTTATGTATCATGTTTTAATTTGTATAAAAAATGTAAATTAACACACATGATTGCGTTAAGGTTATAATTACAGTTCAATTCTTCAAGTTTTCATTACGATTATGTACAGCTAAAGGTATTCACAGTGTTTTTATAACTTTCTAATGATTGCTAAAGTGATATTTATATTAAGTTTGTGTTGTTTTTTATTTAAAAAATGTAATTAATTTTGTGTAACTATGTTACAGATGCGGTTAAAAGTTGCTACCCAACAGTAACTGATGCAGTTTTCGAGGCTTCCGTGAAAAGACCACATCAAAGAAATTTGCAATATGTAAAAAACTCAATGTGATAATGTATTTAAAAATATTTATTGTGCAATAAATTTTGAAACGTGCATTCGAAAATGTATTATTATATTATTGAAAGAATTGTTTTAGTTGATTATTGAAACAAAAAAATCATACATGTATCGATCATTTAGTATCAGTTCAAGAACGAAGCTTTTAAAACGTAAACCGAATGCAACATTTAGTTTGCAACAGATTTGAATTTAAAATACCGAAACTATACTGATTCAAATAAGTGAAACAGCGATGGACTTATAGCTATTTTATTGCAGTTAGGTTTCTTTTATGTTTGAAACAAGAGTGAATCATAAATTTTTTGTTTTGAAACTGTTACTAAACATTATCAATTTTGTGTTTACTGGGTAACTACAAAGAAACCAATAAAGTTATTTATGCAACAAAAAATGCAATGGGAAAAATGATAATTTTCAAGTTTATTATTATTTAACGAATATTTATGAATAAAAAAAATATTTTTATTTTATGTTTCACGTTTTATTTAAGAGTATTGAATTTTAATAAATTTAGAATTATAAAAAGTGCCAAAAAACAATTTTTCATAGTCATGTAGTCAAATGACTTTAAAGGTAATTGAACTGCTTATTTACAAAATATTTGCTAAATTTAAGCATGAATGAATAAAATTAAGAATGAAACGATACATTTAATACATAATACACATAATATATAATTTAATACACATAATATATAATATAATACATATGATAATATAAAATACAAGAAATGCCACCTTAGTACTTTGTGTAATACCCATTATTATTAATACATTCTTCTAAACGTCCCCGCATACTATTTACAAGATTTCCCCAAATTGGAGAATTCCGGAATGATAGTCCTGCAAATTGCTTTCTCTTACTCCATTGAATCCAACGTCATTCCAACTTTTTACCATGGCAGCCCAAAGATTTTCAATCGGGTTAAGGTCAGGTGATTTTGCTGGCCATGGTAACAATTGAATTTCGGGGTGGTTATCAAACTATTCATTAACTATTCGGGCTGTGTGTATACTGCAGTTATCTTGAACTAAAACTATGTTGTCTATTTCTTCTTCAGGATAAATTGTCCTTACTGCAGATAATAATACATCTTCTAATACTCGGATATATTCACTCGAATTAAATCTAGGTGGGATAATCCTTGTAATTTCTCATGGTCCATCTTTAGACATACAACCCCAAAATCCTGCGTTGATTTTTCCGCTGCTTTTATTTGCAAAAACGTTTTCAACACTATATTGCGTTCCATTTCGTTGCCGTAGGAGCATCCAGAAACGACGAAAATGTTTTTTTGTCAGAAAATATAACATTTTACCAGTGTCTATCTATATTTTCTTGACAAAATGCTTATCGTGCAATGGCATAGTCAGGAGTTAAAACAATTTTTTTGTCGAATTGTCGATTATGCATGCCAACTTCGTGCAGCCGACGTCAGATAGTTCGCACACTACAACCCACTCCTAAATTTTCACGTATTTGAACTGCTGAAAAAAACCTTATTTTATTGATTGTATGCATAATGGCGTAATGTTCAACTTCGGTAGTTATACGAACTCTTCCAGGACGAAAAGTATCTAATTCCCCATTTCACTTCTCGTAATCCACCGTCTAATAGTTTGTCTCTATAAGTATTGTATAAAAATTATTGAAAAGATCAAGTAAATTAATATTACAGTAATAAAAGCAATTGAATGGATCGGGGTAACAAGGATACATGCCACATCTCAAATGTCACATCTCAAAATATTTTTTTGTTTAATTTAAAAAAATCTTAGCCATTAAGTGTAATTGCAGGAATTTATAGATAAAATATAATATAAACACTTACAGAAAAATCAACATTTTGAGAAATTCTTGTTATGGACCAACCAGCTTCAGCTAGAGCTGCTATACGGTTACGAATTACTAAAGAAGAATCCCCCTGATTCGGTCTTCTGGGCATTTTTGATTTAATTACAAAATTAAATGACGGAACACTCTCGACGGGTAAATCACTACTAAATTATAACTTACCCCGTAAGTAATTAAATTAAAGGTTTTCCCACTAAACCCTCTTTATTGAAAAATTACATATATTGTCTTAATCGATACTATTGTCTTGTTTTTGTATTGTTTTTTAAATCAGGAAATTAGAAAATCCCTTAATTATTCTGTGTGCAGGAAATATGATTAAAAGAAAGATACATAGATAATGCTCTATTTAGGATATTGACCTTTTGACATATGGACTAATTAAAATTCTTAAATAAAATTGTTCATATTTGCTTCGTGACATTCTGGGTACTTTTTATAGTTATGAATTTATTAAAAGTTTTATACTTCTAAATAAAAAGTGAAAGAAGGAATAGAAATATTTCATTTATTCATTGTGAATTTTGTAAAATTTTGTTAAGTAACAATAAATCACCTGACAATTAGCACTTTTATTAGTTTTTTTGTAGAAGTTAATATCCAATTTATTTAACATTACCTAAGTATTAATATGTAGATAATTTTTTGTAATTATTTACATATTTAATTGTTAACGAAGTAGAATATATATTCATATATAATTAAAACAATTGAGTTTCCAATGTATAAAAAGTAAATAACAAATCATATATACTGTAGCGTTTGTTACCTCAGAGATTATAAGGGTCACGGCACTTTTCCGTCTTAGACTGTGGCCAAGTACTTCTATTTCTATCTGAATATGTCCATTTTCATTGACCGCGGGTGTACATCAAAAACCAACGATTATCAGAAGTGGAATAAAGAAAAAACAAATTAGATTAATAAAACAAAGAAAAACTGAATACATTTATTCAGTCTAACACAAAATCAAAGTAACCTGATCAAACAAATAATAAACTTTCTTAAAAAGCTTTTCACTATTGAATATAAAAAAAATTTTTTTTGTCTTGAAGAATCTTCTAACTTGGTCAGTAAATAAGTTAACAAAAGAGCAACATAAATAGTATAAAAGCATATTTCGCTGTAAAATTTTTCTACGTGATTGCAACTTATTAAATAATGAACGCTACTTGATAGGCAATATTTAAACATGCGTTTGAATAATTGTGAAAAAAGATTATCCTACACATAAAATTAGAAAAAGATTAAATTTGTCAAAACGATTAAAATCAAACTAAATAAGTAAATCTACAAAAATCAACACTATTTAATATTAATAAAATAAAAAAAAGTTGGGATTAATAATTGAAAAAAAATTAATTTTGTTTCTCAGCTTTAACAGTCTAAAGTTAAAAGTGAAGCAATAGTTAAAAACTTTAATTCTAATTCTAAAATAAATATAATAACATTTTAAATAAACTACTGAAAACAGTAACAACGTAATTTGTAATAGGCTTAGATGGTGACTGTGTATCGACAATTATATTTTCAGAAACATTTCTTTACTTCAATATAATCATCAAGAAAAAATAACCAACAGAGAATTTAAATCTAAAATTTGTTGTATTTAATTGTCAATGCATTTAATGCAGAAATCACAATTGCTCAAACTTTGAAGAGACATATTTCTCAACGAGGTATATTCTCATTTCCATGCAGATGCACTAAACTTGTATGCCATTTTCAGCAAAATAAAGCAAGCTGTCAGATAGATGGATAATGCAATATACGCCCCGAAATTAGTGCATAACAACTACAAATATTACAAACGCGAAAGTGACTGAAGCCAAGAATGGAAACGTAGCGTTGTCCTTAACAAACCAAGATGTTATTTGGTATTAATGCTTCACCGCGAACTCGGGCGTAAATGTTTGATGAGATTAAGACACAAACCATGTTTCATCATCACTCGCTGTGGCGTTTACTCATCTCGCTACCGTTTGCATATCAAAGTTTAGTCAATCTAACTGTGATCGTTCGTGCATACCGTCTCCTCCCACGAATATTATAACAACTAAACAGGGGTGGATCAAGAAACTTTTCGAATAACAAACATTTTCCCTTAAAATTCCGATTCTAAAAGGAAATTGTTTCGAGTTTGTACTTTAATTTACTGTATGTATAATTGTAATGGTTTTCTGGACTTTGCACGTTTGCTCGACGATGCTCCGCAATTTAACAAACAATTCAAATTATAATTTCCTATGCAATTTTATCGATGTAAATTCCTCAACATAAAATTAATTATATGTTAATTAGTAATTCTAATTAAAACTTTAAATGCAAAGATGTACAGATTCGAGAGATAATGAGGAAAGTATTGTGAATTATCCGTTACAACGAAGAAGACTCGATCTGGAAGCGATAATGTTCTGCATGCGACACAATGGTTGCACACGCACTCTTGATCGTCCGGAACGTCTTTTCCCACGACTCTTCGTTTTGTTTAATATGGGCTTTCACTATGTGAATATTTAATGACTATCTAATAATGCTTATCTTACTTTTCCTTAATTACGAAAACATCGAAGGCGCCATTGAAAGTATGTACACAACACAATGGATTCTAGAGACTTCATACCTTTTATCAGTTTCAATAAAATGTGTTATTTTCGTCTATAAGTAATTATTGCTAAATGTATTAGGTATTATTGCTCACTGCCATTTATGTTTGTTAAAATCATAATTCAACTGAAACATGAAAACATAATCTTATAACACAATGGCATAGAACGTTGTCCCTTAAACAACAACACAAAGCTTGTTTGTCTAAAAATAGTAGTAGCTAAATCAAAATTCGATATTATGCAAAATTTATTTGAACAAGTGTGCTTTAAATATAACATTTATTATTCTGTAATTGTTAATTAGCTTAAGCTTGGCATATTTATTGTTAGACGCAACAGAACAATAAATATCATTTTTGAATATTTACACTTATAAATTTATCTAATTCTTTTATTTATGATGTAATTACGTAAATATTTATACAATAAACTAAATATAATATCATAAATTATTTTTTACATGATCATAGGATAGGACTTGGCCAAGTCTTTTTTTTTTAATGGGGAATACAATCAAAACTATAAAACAATGTAAAATTATAATTTAAATCAAAAGTTCAAATTCCTGTACGTTAATGACAAGTCAATGCCCTAATCTATTAACAAATTTTTATGAAATATTCTGTAACATTTTCGGGATAATTGAGCAATTTTTTTTGTCAAATTCTTTCTTTTAACGCATGAATATTTTTAAATTTAATAAAATAAATAATAAAAACGTGTATGATAAGGAAGTTGTAATCAAATTTTTAAATCGAATAAATTAAGATCTTATTATAATTTTGCGTTTTGGATAATTTCCGTGTTGTTATCACACAAGCTGAGCGAAAAGAAACTGATTGATTGCGCTATGAAGTTTAGTTTTTATAGACCGGCCTTCGACCGATCAAACTGGTTTCCAAATCTCCGGTAAAGAAAAACTATCATCTCGGTTAATAATAAAAGGATTTTTAATTATTTTAACAGATTCCTTAATTTTTCGCTGATAGTAATTAGAAACATTAGCCAAAATCTTAGTGTTTACAAACAAAATTTGATGACCCGTTTCTAACACATATTACGCCACCGCTGGCTTATAAGATTGTTTAAGAAGATTGCATCTTTGAAGCTCCTTAAAACGAATTCCTACGTATCTACCGTTTTTTTCTATGTATGCATGACTTCAATAGCAAGGAATCTTATAAACACCGTCAGATTGAAAAGGAATAACGTTTTTTTTGAGTTTATGAGGTGACCCAATTTAGCAAGAGTAGAACACTAAGTAACAATGTTGTGTTTAGACAACATTTTACCTATACGGTTCGTGGTACTTTTGGCATAGAATAGATAAACGATAGACACTGGCTGAGACATAGATTCCGCTGTTAATCTTGGTTTTGCAGACGTAAACTTTGTAAAAGATTTTTTAATACTTTTTCTATTGTAATTGTTTGCGACACACCTTTTTTGGTATTGACTTAAGGCAATGATTGTCAAACTTATTTGGCCTATGGCCCCTTTACAGAAAAAAAATATTATTTCGCGCCTCCTGCAAATTATTTTTTTTAAATTAATAATTTAAATACTTGAAATGTTCAAAATGCTCGTCGTTCCCCTCCTGACAATAAGCAAACCTATTAATAAATTCGTGAGTCACTCTTTCCTAGACTTCTCCGCGTATTAGTTCAGATTTATCAATAATTTTTTGTTTTAATTCCTGCAAGCATGTTGGTCGTCTAACGTAAACACGTGATTTTAGATAACCCCAAAAAAAAATCTAACGGGTTAAAATCCAAAGAACAAGCAGGCCACTCTATGGATCCTCTACGTCCAATCCATCGATTTGGAAAATTTACACCCAAAAAATCCCTAGCCCGTCGATCATAGTGCGGAGGTGCTCCATCTTGTTGAATACAATAATTTTGAATTCTGTTGAAAGTCAGGAATAATTTGGTTATTCAGTAAATCCAAATACTTGTCACCATTCAAGTTTCCGTCTATAAAAAATAGGCCTATAAGCCTATTTTCCACAATCCCCATTCTAAACATTCAATTTTTGTGGATGCTGAAGATGTGCTTTATAAATCCAATATCGATTCTCATTTGACCAACATCTTGAGTTATGGCGGTTAACTGTTCTATTTAAACAAAAAGTTGTCTTATCTGAAAACATTAGATTAGCTGCAAAATGTTTGTCGTTAGTGCAAATGTCTATCCATCGTTTGCAAAACTCCCTCCGTCGCGTCGGTCAAAATCATCGCCTGACAATTCTTGAATCTTATACGGATAGTACTCTTTAATTTTCAATATTTTCCTTACAGAACACCGACTTATGCCATGGTTTAGTGTCAAATTTTTTGTAGAAGTTTGAAGTGATTCTTCTAAATCAAATGCAATATTCTGTCTAATAACTTTGTGCGTTGCGGTCAGCGGTTTTCCAGTTTTTTGTTAATTTTTGACCATCCCAGTTGTACTAAAACGTTGTAATGTTTTAGTTACCGTTGAACGTGATATGAGTTTTTTATTAATATCTCAATACGATCTTTTTCACTTAAATCAACCATTCTTAATCGTACAGTTTATTTCTGTCAATTAGTTTGGCAAACAGTTACCTACTATATAGTAAATAATGAATTCATCTATTCTTTAACTGTAAAGTGATTTATGACACGAAAACTAATATGTGCGGGTTTGGAAAAACAAGATCTATTAAAATGTGAAAAAATTTACAGGGTGTCTTATGTAAATTAAATAAGTTAAAGGTATTTTCGGTGAAACCGGAAGTACAATAGTAACAAAAAATATGACATCAGATGCATTATGCGTCATTGAAGTTTCCTGCAAAGTTACATAATTATAGTCATTCTCGTTTTAAAGATATTTATTTGGTCCCTGTATACGTAACACAATTTTCCATTCTGGATAATTTCCATGTTGTCGTTATCACACAAGCTGAGTTTTTGTCTAACGTCGCACTAGATATCTTTAGAGCCCGTAAGAAACTGATTGATTGCGCGGTAAAATTTTGCTTTTGTAGACCTGCTTTCGGTCGATAAAACTGGTTTTCTAAATTTCTGGCAAAGGAAAACTAGATTTTTAATTATTTCAACGAATTCCCTAATTTTTTGCTGTTAGTAATTAGAAACATTTGTCAAAATTTTGGTGTTTTCAAACATAATTTGATGATCCGTTTCTAGTACGTATTTCGCCACGGCTGATTTAGAAGATTGTATATAACTACACCTATGATGCTCCTTAATACGAATTCCCACGTTTCTACCCCTTTTTCCTATGTATGCACAACACCAAAAGCAAGGAATGCTATAAGCGCCGTCAAATTGAAAAGTAATAACGTCCTTCACCGAATTTAAGATTTAACCTAGTTTAGGAAGAGTAGAAAGCCGAGCAACAATGTAGTGTTTAGACAACATTTTTCCTATACGGTCCGTAGTACCATTGACATACAGTACTATAAACTGGTCATCAAACTATGTTTAAAATCACTAAAATTTTGGGGAATGTTTCTAATTATTATCAGCAAAAAATTAAAAAATTGATTAACACAATTAAAAATTCTTTTAATTTTTAACCAGATTCTAGTTTTCCTTTACAGAAAATTTGAAAACCAGTTTAATCGATCGGAGGCAGGTTTATAAAAGAGAAATTTCACGGCGCAATCAATCAGTTTTTACGGTCTCTGAAGTTGACCACTGCGACGTGTGACAAAAGCTTAGCTTGTGTGATAACGACAACACGAGAATTATCCAAAATGGAAAATTGTGTTACAAATCCATCCTGTAGAAACCTAAATTCTACTAGAAAGATATATTATTAATATGTTTTAATGTTTCTACTTTTTTCGTAAAATATGGTAAAGAAATGTGTAAATTTAAAACACTGAAGTTTGAAATTGACCATTTCCAATCGGTTTTTTTTTAGTAATAAACTGGATACCGCACTGAACTGATAAAGGATACGCAATTAAGATCTTTCGAATTACAGCCCATATTCTAGGAATCTCCTTTTGCAGCCAGAATTATTGGTGGCCGCTTTTGAATTTAAATTCAAGTCATTATTTGTAGTAATTTCTATCAGTTCTTCTTGTAACTGTAGAGATTCTTCTGTGTTTCCACTTCAAAAAAGATACAAAATCCAATCGGATATAATCATTTTAAAAATATTATCAAAACGTTGATCCCAAATAAATTTGAAAAATGGCTGAATTCGCTTCGTTCAAAATTTCGTTTGTACAGAAAAAGCTTTGTCACAACTGCAGAAATAACAGGTTTTGTTTTTATTGAACCAAATGGGTCAAAAAATGGCACTTTTAGATTGAATTAAATTGGATCGTAAAGCATCATTTTTACCTTTCAAGAACTTCAGCACCAAGTTTATACAGTTTATAAAACAGATTTAAACAGACACCTTTTGACAACCAACGAACTTATATATAAAGCAACAAATGATTAAATTCTATATCGCTTTCAATACAAAGCTGCTTAAATAATCTGTCAATCAATGATTTGTTTCTGATTGTTTTGATAGATACTACTACTAGATATTGACGATAGATGATACAGTGTACTCTAAATGAATTTGGCACCTCCTTTTTTAAATATGCAAGAAAACCCCTGTAGCGCCTTACTATCTCAAGGGCACCGTCTGTGGCTACTGATAAGATGTTACTCAAAGGTATATCTTTTTCTTTAAAAAACTCATTCAATGCATACAATATTAATTCTTCTTTAGTATCAGTTTGCAAAATTTTTGTAAATAATAATTGTTAGTAAATGTGTTCTTTCTTTGTGAACCGCACGTATGCTAAAAGTAAAGCTTCATTTCTTAGCGAACTTGACTCATCCAGTTGAATAGAAAACCAAGATGTTTTTAAATAGCCTCACAATAAATCTTTAACACCTTGAGCCATTTCATCAATGCTTATGTAATACTTTAGTTAATATTAGTGAAACTAAATGAATACATTAAAGAGATAAGGTTAAAGTTAATTATAAAACAAAAATAAAAAAATTAAGCAAGTAAGCCTCGCCCACATAAGCTCGCGCAAGAAGTGAAACTTCTTTGCTAATTAATTTGTTTAATTTTTGTTTATTGATAGAAAGGTAAAATGTTCCTGGTACTCTGCCATTTTATATTAACTGAACACTGTTTTATATATTAATGTTGTTTTATATTCTATATAAAATTCGTTCATACTTTGTATATACATAACTTTGGTGATTTTACGTTAAAAAGGACATGTTTGACGACAAAAACATAAAGGTTTACTATTTTAATTGGCATTACGCTCGTGAAAATCAATAAAATATTTTCTATTTAGTACGAAGCAAAGATTAATCTTGCTTTCTTTAAAATAACCGTTGTTTCTCTTATCACAGACTGAGTTACGGCAACGATGTTTTAGTTTATAATCAGGAGGAAAGGTAAAGGCACTACAGTGATCTTGGGTTTTTTATGTTGTCGCAGAGTTTGTCAAGTTCATTTGGGTCACCTTTTCAGTCACTGCTTTGATCATTATCTTCTATCCATTCGCAAAAGTTATCAAATTTCTAATAGTTTTTTTGCAATGAACAACTTTTATTTCCCGTACTGTAACCAAGAATTGACAACAGCTAAATTAAAACAATAAGAAATGACTCTAATGATCCACTTTTTGGTGCGGTTTCTAGACGGGCATACAGAAAACATTCGATCGGTTAATATAACTCTACCCATATTCTTATTATACGCTTAAACAACTTTGAGTCTTTGAACGCATTTTTCGTTGTTTTGACCACTATTCGCACTCATCTGAATTTTCATTGCAGTACCGAGATGACAACATTAACGGGTTTGTTGTCAAGTCACATCATAGCTGCTGTGAATACGTACTTCATTCGTTCTTTGAAGTTGCTTCTTAAAACCTTTTTTATCCGTGAAAACACAATATCTTAGAAGCTTATTTCTCATTATGGTACCAGTGCCATAAAAAACAAGTTTTATAAGTTTATCACAGTTGTGAAATACCAATCAAATCAAAGAATAAATTATGCCCAAGTACAAAAAAACGTATCAGGTCCCATTATATGTACTATACCTAGGACATTGGCAGTCCTTACAATCAAAATATAATAGTCTCTAATTGTACTACTAATGTTAATTTACTTATTTTTAGACTGATGTATATTACCTTTTCAGATATCGCCATTTCAACTGTTATCATTTAATTTAACGTTTGAAATCTATAAAGCTTGAATCTCAAAATCTTATTGTGAGCTTTAATATCACTTCACTTTTTACCAAAGTTTCTATTAAGTACTCGCTTATTATCATCGAACAGATTCTGTCTCAATATAGCAAGAGCTTGAGTTTGATTCCAAATTTTGACGCCGCTATAGGTTTTTTTTAATCTTCTGTCGCAGCTATTTTTATGGAATAATTTGAAACGGTTGTTTTGGAACCATTGATATTAAAACCTAAAGTCTGCTTTAGATATGCTGATGACACTGTAACGTTTCCGTTACTGTTATTATTTGATTTCAAATTATCTGTATTAGTTTAACTAAATTTGCGTGTAAACCTTTCTTTATTTTTATTTTGTGGAGTTGCTACTTTTTAAGGCGTTGTCGCCTTGAGATTCATTCAGTACTCAGCGCTCGACGAGTACGCATGTGGTATTTCATTTTGAAGCCATGTAATTTTTTTATCTTACCTTATATCTACAATATCTTTATTTAAAAAGTCTGTGTTAATAATACAGGTATGTCTTTCATTTCTATTTTGTTGGGTTTATCTATTCCCGGTTTTTATTTATTTTAGACTTTTTATTTGTGGTACCGATTTTATCTTTAACGAAATTATCATTATCTTTATAATTTGAATGGGTTTGGTATATGAATAATAAACTAAATACCAATGATCCGAATCGATTTTCGTGAAGAAAATACACTTTGATCATCAATTTTGATGGGAAATTTTCCAAGGCCATCCGCCAGCTTCAACTCTGCATTCCGTTGGAAATTTGATCCATATGCGTGAGTTACTTTTATCTCTACATTCCTTTTCGTCGATTAAAAACTGTTTTACCAACAAATTTTTTAACTAGGACGATTGGACTAGAGCAGGGATTCGAAGAAGGTTGTACTACACCTAGTTGTAACATCTTGTCTAGTTCTGTGTGAGCTATGGAGAGTAAATTAGAAGAAAGAGCGTAGTAACGTTGCTTAAACGGTTCGGCCGAAGACACGATTTGATTTACCAAATTAGTTTGTCTCAGATCCGATAGTTGAGAGAAAATTGCTTGGTCAAGCAAATTAGACCAAGTAAAATTTTGTTTCATAGTTAAATCAGTAGAAACGTGTAAAACATCAACACTCAAGTCCGAGTCTAAAGAAGAATTATAGCTCCATAATTCTTTTCGAAATTCATGTCCAAAATTAAGAGTTGAGAAATTTCAAAAATAATTAAAATAACCAATATTGTCACTTTATCTACGAGACGGAAAGGAAGAGATAAAAAACTTAAAACTGTACATGTCACCCGATGAGCCAACTAGCAAATGAAAGGCTTAAAGAAATTTACGTTTAAAGAACGTAGTTTCTTCCACTCTGGTCTGCCAAGAGTAGTGCGTGAAGCGCCAAAATTAAGTAGTGTTTTAAAAGAAATTTCCAAAACAATAACATTTAGAAAAAGTCGTTCGTCACCCCTAACACTTGCGAAAACAAAGTCCAAAAGAAGTCGTTGCTTATTTCCTCAGCCTTTGAAAGGTGTGAGAGAGTTTAAAAATAGTTTGCAAGAATCCTTGAATTGATTCGAACACTTCGAAGTTATTTTTTTAAATTACAACGTGGACAAGAAGTACGAATTACACCCTATCTCCCACAACCATAGCAATCTCGTGTTTGTAATCTCGAGCATTGCGGAGATAAGTGACCAATTTGATTACAATTCCAACAACGTAACTCGCTGACAGTAGTAGTAGAAGGAATTTGAGAAGTAGAAGTTCGGTTATCTAAAGAAGCAAATGAAGTACTAAGAGAAGGTTATGAACGACAAGAGCGAGCAAAAGTGTTAGCAAAACTAACTCTAGCAGAAGTTTTTCGTGGTTCTACAAGTGGACCCACTCAAGCTAAATTAAGTTTAAGTAATCGAAATAGTTTCCAATAAGGGGAAGGTTTAAACGTATCTGCTAGTTAGTTGTTGTATTCCAATTGCTTGCCTATAGATAACAATTGTGAAGCGAAGTAGTGTCTACAAGAACCAGAGTAGTTTCATAGAAGAGAGAGACGTTTTGCAAAATGATTGAGTCTCCTACGTTTTGCCAGTCCATTAAATAGACTTTGCGTTGTAGCGACATAAATAGCAATCGTGGTATGTACCATAGTTTGAGGACGAATCTCTTCTAACAATCTTTCGTTGCAGTCAACAGGTAAGAATTTCTTTTTAAGTAATCTCACCACATCTTTCCACAAACGCAAATAAGAACGACCAGTACGGAAAAGAAGTAATGCCTTCCCACTTCCAGGAGTACAGTTAAACTGTTGCTTAGAAATGTTACGAGCTATTCTAAATTCTTCGATTCTAGAAAGTTATCGCCAAAAAAAAATTAAATTTAGCTACCGTGTCAATTTTCTTTCAGATTCGGAAGAAATCAAGTCAAGTTTTTACTCATGCTGTAAGTTAGTAAAATTAGATTGAAGCACAAAATAATTCAACGTCGTTTTTCATTTCATGTAGTGTTATCAAGGATTTTGTTCAGCTGATTCAGAGTCAGATACTTCATTAAGCAACTCGCACCGTCTTTGTGCATGTAGCCAAAGAATATTTAATTTTGAAAACAAATAAGAAGAGATGTCTCCAACAAAGTTATTAACTAACGGCATAAGTTTGAAGGATCTTTCCCATACGAAATAGTATGTTTAAATAATACAAAAGATTTATTTAACACGACCTAGTAAACTGTACGTACAGTTTTCTTCAGATGATCTGCATTAATATCTATATCGATACCTCTAGAGATTTATTCACATTTAAATTTATGAATACGATTTACATCAAGTTTCCACGGAGTAGTACTTTTCGTTGAAGCAATAAGTAATAGACAAAGTCAAGAGAAAACCAACAATATAATCTATTTCTAAATTAACTAGCTAACGAAACTACCGGTGAATGATGGTAATCATAAGAAAACCACAATTAAAGAAAATCGCTAAAAGAAATATAGAGAACAGAAAAATTGTTATAAGAAAATCGGTCCTCTTGAGATGGGCGTCAAAATTTGCTACAAGCTTCTAGAAGTTTACAAATCGTGCACGGTCAACTCGCAATAAAATTTAAACAATTTCTATTCGGAGAGGAGATCTCGGTTTGCAGAAACAGCACTTGTTGGATCAGTACAAAAAGTTCGTAAACTTCTAAAAGCTTCTATAAAATTTTGGCGCCCAACGTGTGACCGTAAACCCGACAGACAGATGATATCTTTATGCTTTGTCTCTTCATCATTCGGTATAGAAACGTTCTGTCATTAATTTGCCAACTTAAGAATGTAGATTTGAAACTCCCTCATCTTACTAAAACTTTAGTAAACAATGGTTATATACAGCGAGATGTTCAGGCAGTTATAAATCGTGGTCTGCATCTTCGTAATGAAAATGTTCTTAAGTATTTGATACTTAAGAACATTTTCATTTTCATTTTTATCTTACATTTATAAGATCGCAGATCAAATAAAAAAATTTTTTTTAAGAATAGTAGTAAGCCTGTTCTACATAGTACTTTTTGCGTCCAAGTTTACATCCAAGTTTCTATGAACTAGAACTTGTCAAAGAAAAAAGTATAGTGTGAAACAGAAAACTTACCGCATCTAAACTTTTTTGAAAACTAGAAACGATCCAAGTTTCTGTCCAAGTTTGTATCATAGATCATGCCCAGAAAAGAGACAAATAATCACCCATTTCTTTCTGTTTTTACTAAACTTGTTTCTTTGACAAGTTCTAGTTTACAGAAATCCACTTAAATCTCAATATGTATATCAAATTTCTTGTTTATCCGTAAAATTGGTCGTTCCGTCATCACACGTATTTCAGAACACAATCGTTGTATAAAGAAAGGATTTTTTGTAAGTCTGCTGTTGTTGAACTTTATTTTACTACAAGCCACAATATGGATTTAGATAACGACTCAGTTTTTGCATAATCTTCATTCGTCTTCAATGGGAAAGTTCGAGCGTCGAAATCATCAAACATCTTAATAACTTCCTTCGTGACATCGGTTTTGAACCCCTCTTGGGTCTCGGTTGCTACTGGTTTATCAATTCTTTGTTAGATTATTGTTTTTGATTTATTTCACGCTCTGATGAAACCCTTTACATAAATGGGCGCCAGATAAATAAAAAAACTCAAACAAGCAACCAAAATTTAACTAAAAACTTCTCAAAAGTTAGGTAATCAACTTTTGAACCAAGCTTGATTCTAACCTCTAAAAAGGTAAGAAAGAAAACGGTAAACTAGAAAAAGCAAACGAATATCTAACAAAGAACCGCTACAGAGTTAGGTAATCAATTTGAAAACCAAGCCAGATTCTAAACTCCATAGAAGTTACTTGAGAAGAAATAATCTCCGTATATAAAGAAGAAGGGTCGTCACGAATGGTTAAGCTCGACTCTGATTGGGTTATAGTTGAAAGAGGGCGTGTTTTCAATAAAGGACTAATGACCGGTAACCAAAGAAGGCATAGCTCAAAACCATGATCGCGATTGAAGTTATTGGGGTGTTTGATGATTTCTATGCTCTCTCGGAATTTCCTGTTGAAAAAGAATGGAGATTTGATAAGATGATTAAGAAATTTAGACAATTTGAGATGACCATAAAACCAAACAATAAACGTGTCGTCAACATACCTAAACCAAACCTTAGGTTTTAATATTGATGATTCCAAAGCAACCGTTTCAAAGGATTCCATAAAAATGTTAGCTACAACAGGTGATAGAAGAGAACACATAGCACGAAGCATAGGAGCAAGTTAACAAAAAAGCTGTACTAAAAAAGAAACAGAAAGGAAAGGGAGTATGTTAAGGAATGTCAAAAAAAGGAAGAAAAATGCCTCCGAATTTTGCACGGACACGTTTTCTAAAGATAATCAGGGTGAAGGATGGATAAGATGTTGTTTGTCAAAAATGGGGCCATGACGCTTGTGCCGGGATAGATAGCGATGATCCAGATAACTTTGTTTGTGATTTATGTACCTAACAGAACACCAAGCAAAACGCGTTGAGACTTTTAAGAGAAACAAACCAAGTTCTTTTAATTTTTTGATGACATCTTGTTGAAGATTCTTTAATGTTGACTTTCAAAATGATTGTTTTTTTTTTATTACTTTTGTTTTATTATAAATCATTGTTTGTTTAAAGCATATACTATGTTAATTTTTTTTGCCGTTCAGTTTATAAAACCTTAGTTAAAACAAAAACATTGTAAGCTCAAGCCGAGTTTTGTTTTTATTTACCTTATTATTCTAAAATCCAAAACAGGGGTAAGATAATTTCGGGGATCATCTTGTCCATACCGTAGGGATTATCTTGACCGCCGGGATGGGCAAACTTTTTAAAAAAGGAAAGTAATATAATGATGCCCTAATGAAAACATTTTTTTGAGCATGGCAATAGTAATATAAATAATGAAGGCAATAGGAAACTTCTTCATATCTGAATTGTATTGAATATTGTTGAAATTACGTCCATTTTACCTTAAGGGTATCATCTCGTACACCTTTCCCCTAAATATAGTGTTTTTTCAAAAGATTTATAAAAATTTTAGTAACAATTGGTGAAAACAGAATAGTATATTAAAACACAAGTTACAGAATGAACGCGCTTCCATCACGAGACCGGGTTTCATACACGAGCCGCGCAGCGGTGAGTTTATGAAACGGTAGAGTGATTGAAACGTATTGTATGACGTGTGTTTTATACTATTTTGTTTATTTTGATTCAATTTTAATATTTTCTGTATAATTTTAATTTTAAAACCACATATGGGAAACTTTTGTATTTTATTAAATTGGCAACACTTACACTTTGACATATTGAAGTTTATGCGTTAACCTAAAAACTCATACCAAATGATCTCTTTATACATTTAAATAAATAACTTTGAATTAACAGGACGTCTTTATGTTATTCTGATATCAACATTTGAATTCACAATTTTTAAGTTACAATACGTTTGATTTCTTTTTCATGTAACGTCAACTTACGATGCAGAGATACCAGCTTTGAAAAAACTAACATTACTGAAATTCGTGTAAGAATTGAACAATTCATACACGAGCCGCGCAGCGGCTAGTTTAGGAAACGGTAGAGTAATTGAAACGTATTCTATACTATTTTCTCTATTTAGATTCAATTTTAGTATTTTCTGTATAATTTTAATTTTCAAACAACATTGGGGACTATAATATTTTATTGAATTGGCAACACTTACACTTTGACATATTGAAATTTATCTATGTTAACCTAAAATCTCATATGAAATCATCTCTTTATGCCGTTACAAGTAAATAACTTTGAATTAATAGGACGTCTTTATTTACCTTGGTATCAACATTTGAATTTCAATTGTTAAGTTGCAATAATTTTGATTTCTTTTTCATGCGTCAACTTAGGATGCAGGAATACCAACTTTGAAAAAACTAACATTACTAAAATGTATGTAAGAATTTGCTAATTTTTACACGAACAATGCGTTTCATAGACTTGATACACATTAATAAAAATTGCAAATACTGTATTGGTGTGTAATTTTTCATTTTTAATAGAACAAAACATGAATATCTTGAAGTACGTTAATAAACATAAAATATGGCTACAGTGCTTTCAAAAAACATGCCATTTTATTGCAAGCTTCATAAACAATAAATTAGCAAAATCTTATTGCAAGAAAAATTATCATTAAAGCTTTTACGAATCATAAAGATGACATTGATACTTATATTTTATTATAAAATTAGTTTTGTTGAGCTAATGTAGATGATAAAAGCATAATTTGGTTTCGCACAGTTAAAGACTGATTTATAGACTGTAACTTTTATGACAAGGGATGACACGTACTATTATTTTTTGTGGTCGTAACGTCATGGTCATTGCAGCATAATGATCGTTGTATTTATGAGAAGAGTTTAATTCGCAGAATTTTATGATCATTTAACTGCCTCAAGCTTTATAGTAATAATAAGATCTTAACCGCGTTAAATTGTAAAACATAAAACAGAACATTGACTGTCCGCGTTATGGCAGGATAAAATATTTTACTAAACCAGGCTGTCGTAACATGTTTCTAATATAATCATTAATGGTTTGCGAGTTCTTTAATAATTTTAAAGACAGGTATATTTTAGATAACGTTAAATAGTTGGTAAAAATATCTTGATGGAAGTCTCCCAGGTGACTGGCGCCTCCTTTGATTTAGTGCTGACGTCCCGGACGCGTCCCTTGGACATGCTTTATGTGAGGACCTTTGGGACTCGCGACAATGAGAATCGCTCTTTGCAGATTTATACTCCGCGGTGGTCTCCCAGCTGCCAATCTTCCTATCTGACCAAAGTTTTTGTTTGTGTAATGCCCTTTACAACAAAAAAAAACGAGAAATACGAGAGACATTTTTCAATTCTGCTTTATCCACCTGTTCTTGCAATGAAAGAAAATAGAAAGCTTGACTAACTTCGTTGGGGAATGATTACAACTAGAAATTTTCGCCCGAAGATATATAGAGAGCAATCAATTGCGTCCTGTAACACTTAGTATTTTTACAAACAGAGAATTTGGTGTTAGATTAATTAACAAAAAATATCACAAGTTACCTTTTTTCTATTAATAGCAATTAAACAAATATTCGAAATCTCAATATCAACTTATTGCTTTTGGTTTATTTGTGTATGTAATTTTAGATAAATACGATTGTTTTTGTGTGTCTCACATTTTAATTACTTCTCATTATTATTTAACAACAGTTAATTAGTAATATGTTTTGAGTAAATTAAGGTAAAACAAACAACGTTTTTTATAAAGTTTATAAATAAAATTAGATAGTTAATTAAATATATTCTTTATTTATGGTTAATGCCATTATTCTTTAAGTTTCTTATAATTTGTTGATTATACAACTCAACAAAATTAAATGTTTTATTCTTATCAAAATAAAATTATTCTTAAAAATACCTAATAATAAACAAATTCAAAAGAATATTGATTTTAAAGCACATGAACTAAATTTAGAAAAAAATGCTGTATTTATCCCTATTTGTTTTATTTAAGAAAATATTTAGAAGAAAGTTAGATAAGAACAAAACACCAAAAATATGAGACTAAAGCTTCAAAAAATCAGAGATAAATTATTGTAACAATGACGTTTCAAAATTGAAAGCAAAGTACCTAAATATTTTTAAACGTTTTTGAATTTTTCTCAAGATACTCTAAGAATAAGCGTTTATTTAGAGACGAAAAAATTACTTTGTCATTTTTGAACTAGTTAGCAATAGCATGGTTAATAATCATCAATTTGTGATTTTTAATAGATGGTTTTAGTTTAGTTTTCTTTTGCTGAAAACCGACAAAATCGTATCACACGATACATTTAGATACTTTGTTACGTGTCGTTACTAATAACGTTTTACATTTTCGTATGTTAATAAAAATTTTTGACACGCTACTGGTGGCCGGCGCCCCTGGTTAGATTTTTAGCAAAATTCGAAATTCACGGTGGTGTTACGTTGTCGCATACCGTGTTTAAATATTCTCTTTTTTTATTCCAGAGAAGAGAGTTTAGCGTTTTGTTTGTGGTATTAAAAAAGTGGTACTTTAATTCCTATTTTAACTCTTGTATAATTATTCTGATAATAGTAGCCCAAATTATAATACCATAGTTTTCATATAGGTACGCTGTCATATGCTTTTTCCAGATCTATGAAAGCTACGTAAGTATCTCTGTTACGTTGCACTCTCTTCTCTAAGGTTATTTTGAAGTTGAAAGCATTGTCAGCAGTCGATTGTACAGCTAAAAAACCTGTCTGCTTTTCTGTTTTTTCTCTTTCATCTTCGATTAGGTTTTTTTAGCACACATTTTATTTGGCGTATGGTTGGCATTATAGTAATCCTTCTACAATTATTTGAATTGTTTTTTAGACTTTTTTTTATAAATATAGGATATATAAGATTGTTTTCAATTTTTTGAGTATGGTTTTTTTATTTACATATTTCTCAAGGAACTTTCAAAACATTCAATCAATTCAGCACATATCCCACCAGGAATATGAAATTTGTTTAGTTTTGTTCCTTTTACTGCTTCTTTTACTTGTTCAATAGTTAGTTGGATGTTTTCCTCTAAAACAGGGGGTTTTTCTTTACCCAGAAAATTTGTTCTTGTCTCAATTAGTAGTTTTCGGTGATACTGTAGCCATTGTTTATCTGACACGTTGTTTAGTACAATGTTCTTATTGATTTTATTGTTTTCTAGGCTTTGAGTTTCTTGTATCTCCTATTTGGTTGTGAATGTATACACATTCACATTTGTTTTGCCTTGTGTTGTTTTATTTCTTATTATCTCCTGTTTCACTTTCTTGTTCATTCTTCTGTAATGTGTTGTAGTTTCGTCTTCTTGGTTTTGTAGTAATTTTGAGCAAATTTCTTTTTTTTTGTTTGATTTTTTCTTTCACGTACAAATTGTGGACGTGACAGAAATGATTTAGTAGATAGTCAACTCATTTAATCGGTTAGCTACTGTCGCAGATGGTTATAAGTCAGATTGTAAGTATCTAATTTATTCGAGTAAGTCTTGCGCTACCTTCCCTTGCGTGCAGAGAAACAATTTCAGAAGGAAACAAAAGTCTAAGCCAAAAAAAAATACCCTAGAACCCGCAAGTCCTAATTTTACGTGCAGAAATGAAACAATCCAAAGTTATCACAGACTTAAAGTTTTGATTTATGGTAGACTAGCATGTATGAACCGTTGATAAACAAAGAAGAGAGAGAGGCACACAGAGATATCAACGCAAAATTCCAACTAAAAAAAGCTAGTTGTTGGTACACCTCTAAATTATTATTACAAACAATAATACGAGCAGGTGGGTACGCCAGTGCTAATAAAAATTTTTTAAAAAGTAAATGACAATAATTAAGCAATTCAAATGGCATAATATTAACGATACTCGAAAATTTAATTTAGATAACTAGGACTAACTTAGGAACTAGCACAATGAGTGTTCATGCACCGAAACAAACTCCAACTTGTTTAAGGCTCCGGTAAAATCTTTGCGAAAACAACGCCATTGTAGTGACATATATCAACGCGTAACTCCACTTGACTCGGCATAATATTATTGTTGAAGTAATAAATACTTTACAGTACGGTGTTACTCAGAAAAGGTATCCCCCGGTGTCAGCATCTTCCAGTCAGTCAGCATCCAGTGATTAAGGATCACACCGTTTCTGCGGGTAGTTATGGTTTGAGTAATTATTTCAATTATTTATTTGTGTGTATTTGAGATTTGATCTAAAACTGTGTTCTCTTCAAAGTCGTTTTTTTGTACTGTAACATCATTGCCTAGGGCACATATGGCGTTCATTGATGAGTTCCCAAGCTGTAATGCGTTTCTGTTACTTTTTATGTAGAAAAATGGATATACCAGCTTTAACTAGTTGGTCTTTTATTACACTTGAGAAGAAGTGTATATATTCCGTAATATTTTCGCTTTTATTTTTTTCTTCTTTGTTTTGAGAAGATGGTCATATTTTTCTTCTCACGAGTTCTTGTATTATTATTTTTTGTAGGTTGATTCAAATTTCTTGTACGTTCCATTTTCCAAAAGTTATTATCCTTTTCCGTCACTGTTTTCGTATTCTGTTATTTCTGTAGATTTCCCGAGACATTTCATGATTTTCAGCGGTACATTTATTTCACGAGTGTAGAGTTGTTAGCCCAACGACTTAACCCTCATCCTTGAAGAACTGGGCATCTCTCTTAGTTTTCCTCTTCGAGCTGTCCAACTTGGTGACCCTACTAGTTCCTACGCTACAGTCAGCATATTATTAGAGCATGCAATCTCTCCTACCCGGCAATTTCTGCTTTTGTTAAGTTAGATATACTTAAACTTAGTTAATGTCTTTTTTAATAAAAGTTTATGAGATAACCATAAGATGCTAATCATTAATGTATGTCGATAACACAACTACATTTGAACTGGCAAATAGTAATGTTTTTCGTACCTTACAAATAGCCGATTTTGGTTTCACTTTACTATATGTGGGTAAAACAAAACATTATTATTTTAGTAACAAGATAAAACTACAGATACCAGTTTATCTAGAACAACACTTACGAATTACCTGTAATTAACGTGTTAAACAATTTGGGTAGTTTTTTTCATTTCTGTCAAAGTATGTATTAAAAAAATTTAAATTGAACATTTTCTTGGAGATTAGTGCTTGCCCTCATCTCCGTTAAACGTAATTATATTTAAAAAGTTTTGTAACAAAAGTAGATTACCTTGACAAAACTCAACTTTAACATATGGATGATGGAACACATAAAGGCTTACCTGAAACAAAAAAGTTTTTTTAAAAAAATTGCATCAAACGTTCGAAATCAAATTACTGCTGTCGTCTTAGTATGCAAGTTTGTTTTTTATTTTTTGAGTAAAATAGCACACAATACACGATTTTAAAAATATATTTATGCATGAATTCTACATTTTACAAAAATGATAAACAACATAAACACGTTTGAAGTTTAGTTTCCGGACTGGATTCTGCGTCGATGATAAATTTGATTTCTTGACGTTTTGGTAATCATATTGTGAAGCATTTTGAAACTGTTTTGTTTTGCCTTGGATTTGAGTATTTATACTAATTGTTTCTTCATCTTCATTGGTACGTGACGTTTCGAATGACCGGTCTACGAATAAATGCTTCTATGTGGAAAGAAACTCCATTCTGTCATTTCTATTAAAATTGTTGCAATCTTTCAAAATCTCTATCGTTTCCTTGTAGATTATTAGCCAAAAGCGTCTGACTCTGGCAAGTGTCCTGATTCCGTCAAAGTCGATTGTATGCCCTGAGGTCTGGGAGTGTTCCGCTACCGTCGATCTTATGTTATTCCTTCTTATGTTTGTTATGTGTTTATTTAGCCAGGTGTTGATCTTTTTTCCGGTCTGTCTTATGTATACTTTCTCACAGAGGCAGGGAATATTGCAGACTCCAGGATCTTAAAGTTTTTTTTAGATTCTTTGGCTTTCAAGAATAGAGTTGCATCTTTTCTTTAATATTGAAGACCTCCTTTACTTTATTTCTCTTAGAAGTTGTATTATTTTGTCTGTATATTCTAGAATGCCTGTTAGGGTTGTTGTTGTTTTGGTATCTTTTTGTTTTAGTCTTTCGATTGGTTGTTTTCGAATCACGTTGAGCATTTTCTTCCTGTAGTATCCATTTTTTAGTAGAGCACTTTGTAAATGTTTTATTTCTTCTTCCGTTGGTTCACATATCACTTTTGCGCTCTTCACCAAGTTGTGGAGCACTCCTAGCTTTTGCATGGACATTATGAACTAGATTACGGTGTTTTTGCCGTAGGGTCACACTACAAATGTGTCGTCCACATATTGGTACCAGCACTTTTAGGTTTCAGATTGCTAGTTGCCAGTGCTCTCTTCTCAAAAGAAAGACAAAAATACCCTATTGCTGCGCCGCCCGTCTGTTGGTAATAAGATCTATTGAATGTGAACACTGTAGATTTTGTGCAAACGCGTACAAGATTGGTCAGCGTCCCATCTATGTTTTCTTCTTCCAAGTATTGATGGATGAATTCCAAAGTATGGTCTGTAGAAATATTGCTGAAAAGGAAAGTAACATCAAAACTTACCAGGATGTCGGTAGATTGGAGCCTCATACTCCGTATTTGGTCGATAAAATGGGCTGAGTTCTTAATGTGATGTTCTGATTTCCAACAAACACACACCAAATTTTACATTATCTAACTAATAACTCATGGCACAGTGCATCCCGTTATCCTGTAATGCTTTAATTTAAAAAAAAAACAATCGACGGTTAAATTAAATGTATCAATTTGTAATCACTCTTTCTCAGTTAAGAAATCCGTGTATTTTTACGTTCAGATTACATGTCTATAATAGTAAAAATTGCATGATTGTTACTATAACACTTTATCTTTTTTTTGCAGTAATATTTAATCAAGAATCTAAAATTACTTAAGTATACAGAGTGTATCTACTGACAGTAGACAAAAAAATACTAATAATGTTTTTTGCAATTTTATGATTTAGAGCTTCGTTTTCGAGATAGTTAAGATTTTCAGATTATCTATTTTTACTGATAACTTCTACGTTCTTTTGAATTGTTTTTTCGCACAAAAGTTTGTACATTACTTTACAACTCTTGTATAAAGATTATTTTTGTTAATGATTTTCAAAATGGCGACCATTAAAAAAAATTGACCTCGATTTTCTAGAAAATTGAACAATGGATTTTCAAAGTATTCATTAATTAAGATTCTCATGAAAAAAATTTTGAAAAACCATATTTAAGATTTTTCGAAATACTTTTAAGATTTAAAAATTGATGGCCACGAATAACTTAACTGCGTAACTACTTTTGTTTTAAATAACCAAGTTGCATTGACTACGAACAAAACAAATGATTACAAATAGTTTTTGTTTTGTTTAGTTTGTGTTAGTTTCTATCTAAGTAATAATGGACGGTTTTAGAAAAATTCAATACCTTTATATGCATTTATTATTTAGAGAAGTTAAAAAAATGGTAGAAAAGCGCAAAGAATTTAAAGAGAAAGCTTTCCAGATAGAAAGTGTCCCCAGCACAGTACGTTTTTATCAATGCATAATCGTTTGCTTAAAACTGGCAGTATTGAACCAGGTGGTTAAAGGAAAGGCAATACTTAGTCTATAAGAACACCAACCTTTCAGAAAGAAGTTTTAGATCTATCTATTAACATCAGATCATTACGGAGCATTACGGAGAACCATAAATTGCGGTTACATGATCGTTTGGAAAGTTTTGCACAAGCAACTATTGCACCCGTACCATCTGCAAAAAGTGCAAGAATTATCACCCGATAATTATCCGCCTATAGTGAAATACTGCCGTTGGTTACTTAAGCGACTTGGTCTCCAGTCAGATTTACACAAAACAATACTTTTCACTGACAAAGCGACGTTCACAAAAGCAAGTATTTTTAATAACCGAAATTCACGTTTGGACCAAAAAAAATCCTCGCGCAATGTAGGTTTGCAGTTACCAACGTCGATTTCAGATAAGTGTATGGGTTGGTGAATATGTCATAAGTCCTTTCATATTTCCATATCAATTAAATTGCAAAAACTATAGACTATTCTTAGTCAACAGACTAGTTGAACTGCTCGAAGATCTTTCCTTAGATGTAAGAATTAGAATATGGTTTCAACATGACGAAGCCTCCTGTCATTTCAGCAGACAAGGTAGAAGATGTCTTAATGAAATGTTTCCAAATAAATGGATTGGCAGAGAAGGCCCAGTAAATTTTCCACCGAGAGCCCCTGATTTTAATCATTTAGATACGATAAAAGAGAAGCCCGACGTTCTAACATAAATGTTAAGCGTTGTCAAATGTGTCTTCGGGAAAATGATGCACAATTTTAACGTTTATTATACATTTTAAAAACAAAAACTAATATACTAAACAAACAAAATAGAAATCTGTTATCATTTGTTTTGTTGGTAACCAACGTGGTATCTACGTAGAAAATTTATTCGTAGCCATCAATTTTTAAATCTTCACAACTTTTACATAAAAAAAAATTTTGAAAAATCTTAAAAATGATCTTTTAAATTTTTTTTAATGAGAATCTTAATTAATGAATCAGTTCAGTCCAGTAAAGAATTTTGCTGTGAAAATCATTGGTCATTATGTTCGTCATTACATTGGTAGTTGAAACTCATTCAAAATTTTGAATTTTGTTGAAAATGCATCAATGCATTTATTCTTATATACAATTCACGAACTTTAGAATAACTAAATACGTTCATACACAGAAAATATGCAGTTAAACTAAAAGAAAATTAGAAATTATAAAAGCAAAATTACAAGAACAGTGTTAAAAAGTCTTTGTGTAATGTTCTTTATGACTGAGGTTTCATTGCAAGATAACTCTTACGTTTTACGTTAACAGAGTTACTGAAAATAGAAGCAAAATTATATGAAAACCGAATATCCGTTATTTTATTGAAGTGCATTGCAGAATCTAATGTATCAAAATCATTTGCATAAATGCGCTGTAATAGCAATCTTCTCAGGTGAATGAGAGCTATCGAGAGACCAGGACATGATATGGGATGTCCGCATACAAATCTACCCTAAGCAATTTAACGTGTCATATAGATTCATTTTGGAAAGTTCAAATCGAAAACTGACAGAAGCTTTGAATTTATTTATCTATCTGTTTTTAGAATCTAAAACGCATAACGTTACGTGCAAGGAATTCATTATTGTTCACTAGCGTTGATAATTTTATCACGAGAACCTGACAAAGATATTTAATTCTCATTTAATTCATTCATATTTATATGGCATATAACTTCGTCGGTATGTTTTGAGACCGTGCGAATATATGAATGACATACTTATATCGATATTCATATTTGCATCGATGGGGACACTCCCTCATATTGTTCAGTTACGTAGATATTTCAAACGACAGTTGCATACAGATTTATAAGCCGTTCTATGAATGGGCTATTGCCGAACAATGCCCTTATTTTGTTTATTATTAATGTCAATATTAAACGAGTTTATGATTGTAAATTCCTTCAGGTATGTTACATAGTTCTATGAACAAAATTGGTATGCAGAATTATCGGAAATCGTCTAAGCATAAACAATTACATAACACGCACTCCCATGCAACTTAACAAGAAAAAAATGTATAAAAATTATACAGAGGCAACAGAACCTTCACTAACGGAACGTTTTCATGTACATTAAAAGACACTATCCGTTTATTACCTATTAATTATAATGCAAAATTGTCAAGAATCTTCATTTGAGTAGTCTGTGACTTCATGTAAACGTTTTTAAACTGTTTTAATGTCATAAAACGAAGGTTGTTATTAATGCAATTTAGGTGCTTATAAATTAATTTCTTCTAAGTATTTTTTATTGCAGTTACAAAGCTTCATAATATATTTTTTTAATTGTTATAGTATTACCAGTTTTTAATTGAATAAATGCTAAGAATTATTCTATTGCTCGTAAATGTTTCCAAGTTGCTTGGAAATTAAATTCAAATTATTATATAGTCTGGTCAAAACAAACATTGTAAATAACGAAAATTCCGACAGAGCTAAATTTTGGTGGAGACCTTAGGTAGACCATTAGAAATAAAATCCCATGTGTCCTAAAAAAGTTCAAAGGTCAAAATTTGAGGTTTTTTGCATTTTTTTCGAAAACGGTAAGTTTCATCAAAAAAGTAGGCCAGACAAAAATTGTAGATCTTAAGATTATCTACATTCTTATACATTTTTTTCTAAGAATTGCCATTCTTGAGGTATCGCGATTCTAAAAGTTAAAGGAGTCGCGTTCTAATCATACGCACACATTTCCACACCACCTGTGAGATAGTGCACTTGAGTGCATTTTTTTACTTTCCTATAAGGAAAGTATAGCGATCGCAATTTTTTTTTTGAAGAATTTTACGTTTCAAGGTCTCCTGAATCAGAAAAACGACAAAAAAATTTTGGGTCTCTGTGTATGTGTGTGTGTGTCTGTGTGTAACGTTATACCACGATAACTCTCGAATCAAAAGTCCTAGTAACTTGAAATTTGTTATGGAGCTAGCCTTTCATATTCTCTCGGTTCTATCAAGATGGGTCTGATAAAGAAACCAGAAGTGGGTGTATCCGTCATTTTTAACAGTTTTTCTTATATAATTTTGTACAATTATTTTTATAGTTTCTTATCGAGACGATACTTCCTAACAATTTAATTTTTGAAGTGAAACTTCTTTATCGGCGTTGGAAAAAAATTTACCGTCACATTTTTTCGTTACGCGCCATCTTTTTTTTATAAAATTCTAAAATATTTTTAAATAAATACAAATTGTACAAGGTGTTCAAAGGTAGTAAAATAAATAAAAAGTTTGCCCGCGGGTGGGCTCGAACCACCAACCTTTCGGTTAACAGCCGAACGCGCTAGTCGATTGCGCCACGGAGGCACATATTATAGCTCACAAAACGGATGGTTATAAGGTACACGATCAAAACGTTGCTATAAGATACGATCAATTGTTGTTTTGTAATTAATGGCTTATGGTAACTGAAATATGAAATTGAATCTACAAAAATTAGTTAATTGATTTACAAAAATTTGTATTCATGTTTATGATAATAAAATCCTTTTGTTTAAAATTTATTTAACTTTATTTAACCAATTTCTGAAAAGTTGCATGTAGATCATTTTGCGAAAAATAAGGCCATAAAGAAGTTTCACTTCTTACGTGTGTACACTAGTACACGCCTTCATATTTTTTTCTATCATTAACAGTTTATTAGATATTTAATTTACAATTTAAAGTAAATTTCATTATATAATCTAGGTTCGAATCCTGCTTGCAACGATTTAAAAAAAAATATTTTTTTTGCATAAGTTTACGTTTCAAAGTCTCCTAAGTCAGAAAAAAATGTTTTTGACAAAAAAATTTTGGGTGTGTGTTTGTGTCTGTGTGTAACGATGTACACACGATAACTCTCAAACCAAAAGTCCTAGTAACTTGAAATTTGATATGGAGCTGGCTTTTTATACTCTCTCAGTTCTATCAAAAGATGGGTCTGATAAAAAAACCGGAAGTGGGTGTATCCGCCATTTTTAACAGCTTTTCTTATATAATTTTGTACGAATGTAAATTATTCGAATTATTTTTACAATTTCTTATAAAGATACAATTCTTCCTAACAATTTATTCAAATAATTTTTTTTTCTAACATTTACAATTTATTAGATATTTAATTTACAATTTAAAGCGAATTTCATTATATAATCTAGGTTCAAATCCTGCCTGCGAGGATTCAAAAAAAATTATATATATTCAAATTTTTTTTTCAAATAATTTTAATACTGATGTAGTATCGCAGCCGGTTATCGCATGTAAAAATAAGATATGGTTTTGGCATTTTGGATAAGCAGATAAACTTTTTGAAGAATATATTTCTGTTTGCTGTTGAACTTTTCCAGGTTTTAAAAAGTATATAATTTTATCAATTGGAGTCTTTGTAGTGAGTATGATTAATAAGTCAGCATCTTTACAATAGTTGTATTTGTTGCATTAAATTGTTCTATTGCTGTTTGAATTTTGAGGACATCTGCGTCATTTTAAGCTTGCCTCACGGCTATATTTTCAGTTGTCAATTTGTCAATATGAAAATTAAACGAGATTTACAATGAACGTTAGCAAAAAATTTTTGTTGGTTTGCTGGAACTGTCATAAATTCATCAAAGATAATATCGGAACACGGAGATCTTTTTGTAGTCTGACGACGTTGTTCTGCAAAACTGCTTGAATGATTTTTGTCAAGTCACCATAGCCATCAAATACTACCGTCATTCTATGACCATAATGTGTAGGTAGATACTAAATATATTTTAAAAAAATTATGTTGAATTTTTTTTCTCGATCGGACAACGTAATGTAGTAGATATCCTCCATCGATAATGTAAGTAACGTTTGTACGATCAATCTCAGCATTGACTGATTGAAAGTAAACGTAAATGGCCGACTTTGGCGTTTTGCGCATTCCATCTGCATCAAAGAGTGATAACCGGCGAGGGACTAAATTATACTAGAAACGTTCGTTGAAGTTCCACAACTAAATTTATTAAAACGTCAAACAGTAAAAAATCCTTCTGTGAACCTTTGATTAACACTAGGATTAATTACCTCCTCTAATTGAAGAATATCTTGCAAGCATAAGTGCGCTGACTTGGCATGAGATAAACGTCCTGATGCATGGAAGTAAGAAAAAATTTCTTTAACGCTGTTCAAATGAGCTTGCTAATCCCACATACGTTCAGCTCTTATAAATTCTTTTGCAATGAACACCATTCGAAAATATTGTACCTATAATTGTGCAACTGGTCGTCGTTTCTAATATTCCATTAATTTTTGATTGAACTGATCGAGTAATTGTCCAGATATCTTCTTATCATCTTCAATATCATAGTATGAAAAAGTTTTATTTAGAATATTTTTAACAGTAATAATAAGATTTGCATCAATTACGTCATCAATAACTAGTTCTTTTAATATTCTTAATGCTAGCTGAAGTAATATGTGAGCTCAAACTGACCTCGCGTAAGCATGACCATTAAACATTTTTGAAGTGAAACTTCTTTATCGGCGTTGGAAAAAAATTTACCGTCACATTTTTTCGTTACGCGCCATCTTTTTTTTATAAAATTCTAAAATATTTTTAAATAAATACAAATTGTACAAGGTGTTTAAAGGTAGTAAAATAAATAAAAAGTTTGCCCGCGGGTGGGCTCGAACCACCAACCTTTCGGTTAACAGCCGAACGCGCTAGTCGATTGCGCCACGGAGGCACATATTATAGCTCACAAAACGGATGGTTATAAGGTACACGATCAAAACGTTGCTATAAGATACGATCAATTGTTGTTTTGTAATTAATGGCTTATGGTAACTGAAATATGAAATTGAATCTACAAAAATTAGTTAATTGATTTACAAAAATTTGTATTCATGTTTATGATAATAAAATCCTTTTGTTTAAAATTTATTTAACTTTGTTTAACCAATTTCTGAAAAGTTTCATGTAGATCATTTTGCGAAAAATAAGGCCATAAAGAAGTTTCACTTCTTACGTGTGTACACTAGTACACGCCCTCATATTTTTTCTAAAGACTTAGGTGCATAAATCTCAGCAAGTACTTCTTTTAAACCATTTCCTTGCATAATATAAACTATTGTTCCAAAAAATGACATAAGTAAATTAAATCCTCCTAGTCTTACTATAATATTTGATAATTCAGACCTTTCAGGTTTCAGATTTCTCAAGGTTTTGCATATAGATTTTGATCAAAAATAATGATGCATATTTTACAGTTATGACGTTTTGCATTCTCAAAGACACAACGTAAAGTTGTGTATGTAGTACTATAATTACTGGTTGGTGGATGGACAAATGACAGAAATGAAATCCATAATATTAATACTTGTCAGGCGTTCATTATAATCATTCCAACCGGGTAAAGAAAAATTTTTCCATTTGCCATAGAACCATATCACAGACTTTCTTTATAAAAATTGCTATTGCTTCACTTTCATAATCAAAATTGCGCACATTTATTTTGCTATATAGTACTACACTAGTGTTTTGATAGACATGTATCGGTACATAAGCCTTTGTTGCGAAATCTTTTGCTGAAAGGACTTTAGTTACTTGTGGTATAGGCTCTTTTAGTAATACTGAATCTTTAGAAGTAACAAATTGAATAATACCCATTATGTGAAGCTTATTATTACCGTCCAAAGCATTTACATTTATATCAGCATTGTCTAGAACATATTGAATAAGTGTACCCGTTTCTGGTGATAAATTATGAGGTGGACGACTGAAAACTGCTGCTGCTTGATAGTTTATTGTATCACTGTAAGATGCGCACAAACCAAAAGACGAGAAAATTTGTATGAGATGTTTTGAACCAAACCGCCGATGAAAAAAAAACTGAAAGACCCAGTTGCAGTTTAGATTTAAAGGTGCTGAGCCAAACAGCAGTCATTATGCTATGACTAATATTTGTACAAACTAACTTCAGATGATCCAAATTATGACGTTTGTTTTTACGAATGACTCGTTACAAAAAATAAGACAATACTTTTGGAATATCGTTGTTTACATCCTCGAACATTCTACTCGATGGGGGGTACGCAGCTTTTAAAATTTTCAACCGTTTTTCTTTTTCATTCAAGTATTTTTTATCAGACCAAGTTTGACTTGAAATGTCTTGGTAATTGTCGACGAAACAAATGAATGTTAATTTTTCAGACTTTCCTGCAATAATAATTCTACTATTACCATACTTCAACTTCAATCTTATTTTTATAATTTTGTTATCTAAAGCTACATTTTTACAAAAATTCTTTAGTTTATCCAACGTAAACTGGGAATCATTACTACTTTCTATGAATTAAAAAATTTCCTCCATCGCGGAGTTTATTGCTCTGTCGAAATTTTCGTTATTTGACCATTATTTTTATGACTAATTTGACTGGACTATGTCTGAAACTTGTATCAATAGCATCACTATTTTAGTTGATATAGTCAAAAACTGAAAAAAATAACATATTTATATTAAATAAAAACACAAGTAGTGATCAATTTTATACTCAGAGTGGGGTAAAATTGTGGCTAAATGCATTAAAACACGATACAAACTAAGTATGTACTAGTTCCAATTAATTTGACTCTAAACAAATTAAATTTTCCACAACTACACTGAAGTTCCTTCTATCCCGTACTTTCTTTAAACTATTAGTCAATCCAGCGATGCAGGTTAGCTAAACGAATCCAGCTGGCGCTGGTTGTGATTCGTTCCACTTTGTAGTATTTGCTCTTCGAATTTCTTTAGATTTATAGCCATTCTTTTCCAGTGCGTCAGTTACCCGTAGAATCTCTGCTGGTATGTTTTTCAAATCACTATTTTTCTCTGCTCGTCGCATAAATGCAGTATAGTGGGCGGTGGTGTAATGTAACATGCAGATATCTGTCTGTAGGAGTTTTGACATAGTTTGTTATGTGTGCGTGTCAAAGAACGAAGCACAACGAGCGCCAGCTGAATTCACTTACCAAACTACGTCGCCGGAGTGACTGTTAAATTGAAGAAAGTGCTAGATAGTAGGAACATTAGAGTAAGATACAACATGATCAAAAATAATTAACAACTTGTATCCACAAATAAAGACCGACTACCCGAACTACGAACAAAGGGAATTTACGAGTTAGCAACGTTTAATGACAGAGTCATCTCATAGTGTGAGTTACTATGTACCAAAGATAACTGTAAATAACTACAACGGCGGTAACACGTTAAAAGTTAATTTTACAGCAGCGAAATTCAAAATAGTTTTGAATAAAACTGCGAGATAAAACCACAACTTAAAGACATTGCGGGTAAAGCAATGTCAATGCAATTGTGCAAATGCCAACAGAGTGAACTATTGGACGGCTATTTCGCCCTTTTGGGGCTCATCAGCAGTAGGAGATACATTCTAATGTAATTCCCACAATTGAATTGACAACTCTATAGCTTTATATTCATGTATGACAAAGGTAACGATTAGCAATGTTTGATAACAGAACCATCTCATACTGTGAGTTACTATATATGAAAGATAACTGTAAATAGCTATAACGGCGGTAACACGTTAAAAGTTGATTTAATACCCGCGAAATTCAAAATAGTTTTGAATAAAACTGCGGGATAAAACCACAACGTAAAAGACATTGCGGGTAAAGCAATGTCAATGCAATTGTGCAAATCAACTCTCTCCTGTCCGCGAGGTGCATCGATCTCAAATGCTTCATCTACATCCGAACAAACTAGTTTATCATGTACAAACTCCAATCAGGTTTTGCTTTCAACTGCTGTTATTAGAGTTCTAACAAAAGGTAATAAATGGATAAATGCAAGATGTGTTTTGAACTCAGCTTCTCAAGTTAGTTTCATAACAAACATTTTGTGCAGTAAATTAAGTCACGTGTCTACTATAATAAATACTTCAGTTATTGCTATTAATGGAAATTCCTCTCTTTTGAACGGAGCTGTTAATGTGAAGTTTTCTTCACCAAACAATACATTTCGAACTAACTTATCCTGCTTAGTAATTTCTAAGATTACTCAATCCTTTCCCATTAGGAGTTTTGATAAGTCTTCTCTTGATATTATATTTAACATAAGGTTAGCAGATACAAATTTCCATAAATCTAGTTCCATCGATGTTCTTATAGGTGCTACTCATTTTTACCGTTTATTATGTATCGGGCAAATATCCATAGGACGAAATATGCCCACGCTACAAAAACTCTGCTTGGTTAAGTTATTTCAGGTTATCATGGTAAAAAAAACTACCAACTTAACTTAAGTACTTGTAACATTACTCTTACGAAACAACAAGGCCATCTTTCAAATGAGACTCTTCATATGTCACTTTTGGCGAGTTGAAAATATTCAACTACAAAACTCCATTTCTTTATTGTCTTCTAAAGAACACTTTGCTGAAACTGTGACGCAAGACCAAACTGGCATACTCATTGTTTTAATATCTTTCAACTCAAAACTATCTTTGTTAGGCGATTCTAAAAAACATGCTCAAGCTAGACTTTACAGCCCAAAAAGAATATTTGTTAGAAAGCCTTCCTTTCACCAGGAATACTCAAAATTTATTCATTAATACATATATACCATGAACACACAATTTCCATTATTGATGGTCAAATGTTAATAAAAGATATACCCAATTTTTATTTTCCACATCATGCAATATTTAAAACAAATTCGTGAACAACAAAAATTTGCGTTGTTTTGATGGTAGTGCAAAATCGAATTCAAACATTTCAATCAACGAGACTCATACTGTTAATCATGTTTTACAAGATAAAATAGCATTTACAGAAGAATGCGAAAAAATGTATCGCATGATTAAGGTACATTCAGCTTTACAAAAATTTTAGTGCATATTATTTCGAGACAATCCAGAACAAGCTGTCAATACATATCAGCTTAATACGATTACGTATGGCACCGCATCCGCTAGCTATTTAGCAACTAAATATTTAGAATACCTAGCTAATCAAAATAAGGTTAAATTTCTAAAGGCATCTAAAGTCGTAAAAAGGAAGTATTGCAAGTAAAGAAAAAAATAATTGAAATTTTTGATACAGTCAATATTCAAATTCGAGAATTCTTATCAAACAACCCAATTGCCATTCAGCAGACCGACAAGTCCAACACTCCATTCTTCATTGTTCCTGTGGGAGAACGTTCTAACGCAAAGGCGCTAGATCTTTCATGAAACTTTGATTCTGATTACATTTATTGCAATGTGCAACTGCACAACAATTGTTCTTGCATTACAAAACAAACTATTCTTTCCATAGTGTGTCAGCTTTTTGACCCATTGGGTTTGCTGCCTCCTATTTTAATTACAGGAAAAATAACAATTCAACGGCTCTGGGAACCCAAACTTTCATGAGATGAACAAGATCTCTCTCTTATTCACTCTTAGTGGCTTAGTTTCGATTAGCAATTACTTCATCTAAACTCATTACAGATCCCACGATATGTAACGTTAGGTCCTAAATTTACAATTCAGCTGCACTGTTTTTGTGACAGTAGTTCTGTTGCATACGGTGCGTGCATTTAAATAAGGTGCAATTTTGGTAATCAGGTTTCAATACTGTGCTCTAAATCTAGAGCTGCTCCATTGGATACCATAACTACACCAAAACTGTAATTATGCTCGGCTGTGCTACTAGCGCAACTTATGCACAAAGTTAAAAATGCTCTCAATATGAGCTCCAATTCAATTTATCTTTGGTCCGATTCGACAATAGCGTTAAACTGGATATAATCCCGTCCAAACGAGTACAAAACATTTACAGCCAATGACATTACTGCTATACAAGAATTGTTTCCAAGTGATCACTGGCGTCATGCAAAATTGGAGCAAAACGCTGCTTATCCCATCTCTCGAGGACTTACAGTTTCTGAAATATTGACCAACTGTCTTTGGTGATCTGGACCTAATTTCCTATATATAATAATAATATCACAGTTGTCGACACTGACACTTCAGATACAGAATTAAAAGTTAAATCATTAATTGTGACAAGTAAAGAAGGATTACAAGACCATCTAAACCTATTTAATAAATTTTCAAGTTTTGTGAAACAACAACGTGTGGTAGTTTACATTCTTAGGTTCGTCTCAAATTGCAAAAAAACCTTCACATATTCGCTCTTTCATATATTTTACCTTTAAACCCCTTTTTGGACAAAGACCAGATTCTCAAAGTAGCTGGTCGTATAAAAAATTTAACATTAAGCTACGCTTAAAAGCATTCAGTGCTACTACCTAAGAATCATCCTCTCACCGAACTGTTGTTCAAAAATTTCCGTAATACTCTAATATATTGTGGAACGCAGCAATTACTTTTATGTATTCGCGAACAATATTGGCCTATTTCAGGAAAGAGCATTACCAAAAAGATAACTCGAGGATGCATTAAATGTTTTCGTGTAAACCCTGTATCCTTCAATCCTTTATTTGGTGATTTACCCTTAAAAAAATAGAGCTAAACACTACTCCGTTGTACAACATAAAACTAGACTATGTTCGTCTTAAGAAACAAAAAGGGCAGAGGAACCAAATTAATAAAAGCGTACATCTATATTTTCGTATGCATGGTTACTCCCGCTGTTCATCTAGAGATCGTTACAGATCTTTTAACTGCTTTATTTATTGTAGTGCTTAAGCGTTTTGTTGCTCGTCGAGGTAAACCATTCACGATTTCTAGCGATAACGCCAGAAACTTTGCGGGCGCTAGAAATGAAATAAAAAAACTTCACAAAATTCTGCAATCACAGAGTATTCAAAATGAAATTTCAAATCATTTACAAAAAGAAAGCATTAAATGGAAATTTACTATACCCCGTACGCACCATCAGGGTGGAATATGAAAGAGTAGAATAAAATCCACCAAGTTACATTTAAAAAAGATATTAGGAAAAACAAATTTAACCTACAAAGATTTTTGTACAGTTTTGATTCAAATAAAACGGTTTCTAAACTCCAGACCTCTATCCTGTCTATCATCAGATCCTCTGGGCTTAAATCCTTTGACTCTTGGTCATTTTTTAATTGGCAGGCCTCAATGTGCATTACTAGAGCCTAATTATCTAGATATTAAGAAAAATGGTTTTCCCTTCATCAAAGAAGTCAACAAATCATGCATCACTTTTGGAAGCGTTGGAGTCAAGAACTAGTTCCAGAATTACAACGTCGAACCAAGTGGTTTAGAAACTTACCAAACCTGGTGTTTTAATTTTTATCTTAAAAGATAATTTTCTACTTCTTAATTGGTTACTAGGCAAAGTAACAGAAATACATCGATCTAGAGATGGTGTTGTGCGTTCGTGTGAAGTGAAAACTGTTAGTGGAAACGTTATCAAACGTCTCGTACATAAATTGTGTGCACTGCCAATGTGAGCACACAGTATTTCCAAGTTCATGTATAGTTATTTAAGTAGTTTAGTTTAGTTTTTTATTTTTTTTCTTTAAAGTTTTTACATATAAGCATTGTTGTAATATTTTTCCTGTTGAAAGCCACGGCATTTTAAGGTGGCCGGTTTATGTACAGAAATTTCTTTTATGTAATGTTGTATACGTGGGTGTGCATAAGCAACCAAACTTAATTTTCATTATGCACTCTTTGCGCATGATAGTATTATATTCATTTTGCTCTTAAAATTTTAAGGGATGTAAAGAGACGCTATTAATTAAGCTCTCTAATGTATCAGTTCAAGTAAGATGCATTTACAATGCTACAACAAAATTTCAATTAAATAGAATAATGCAGTTGTTTGTAAGTGATGTTAAAGTGTGTAAATATATTGAAACATTTGCGTTTACGTACTTTTTATCCACGTTTAGAACGTTCACGGAAGAACATAGAAGATTCTCGAAAGATGACAGGAATGTATAAATGCGGTATAAACAAATCATAGGTCAGTTATTGCAGTAATTCGAAGTCCGCAGTGTTCAGCAGATTATTAAAATTTAAACAAATAAGTGATTAACGCGTGCCAAGACAAATATAACGGGGTATAACCTTGAACGTGACTTTAAGGTAAACAAGTGTCAGTGTTTAGATAAATAGAAGTTATCAGCGGACATTATCTTTCGAGTGATAGTACTATATAAATTAGTGTAAGTGTTTCTTAAATATCCTTAGATTTAATTAGCTTCGGTTAGTTACCAACGTGTAAATATTTTTAGTATAAATAAATTAGTTTTAAATTTGTTACAATATTTTGTAAATACGTTCGCGCCTGAATTTTATTTACATATTTCAAAGAAGAAAAGGTAAAATTGAACCAGCTTCGCCATTGCATTTTTTCTAAATGCAACCATTAACATTACAACATTTTTAATAATTTCAATCCATACCTTTGTTAGCACGCTTTATGTAGGTTAACAAACATTTTGAAATTACGACTGTTCATTATTTAGTTTCACTAAAAAGAAAACATAAATCACAAAATAACAAAAAATTCGAATAAACGCAGAAAGAAGTAGAACAAATACGTTATCAAAATAGCAAATTACAAATACACAAAAATAACAACAAAAACTTTGCGGAAGAGTATTAATCTAAAGTTGACAGTTAGATTTTTGCGATAATATTCATAGGAACAAATAAACCATCTTAAAAACATTGAAAATATTACTATACATATTTCGTTGGTCCATTTTATAAATTTAATTTTTTTTTCTTGAATTTAGTTGTCTTAATTTATTGTATTTGTTATAATTTTTAATCGATTTAGTGTTGATTTTTTAAAATTTTCGTCTGATTTATTTTCTTCTTGCAGGTTTCACGCAGCCATATTTAAATAAATTGAAATACAGTTAGTTACAACAGAAAATAGCAGATGAACGATGTTGACCTGTTTACTATTACAATGTTATTTATAAACGGATAATGGAAAGAAAACAACTTTAGAATTTATTCCTTTGGTCAAATTTTAATTTAAATCGATTGGAAGTTTATTTTTATAGACAGATGTTCACACCAAATCCCCTCTACGCATATTCATTCACAGACGAACTTATACTATTTTTGTTTCGTGGTAAACACAATGAAACTAAAAAGATTTGTATTTAGATTATGTGAAGTGAAATTTCAAAAATGCATTATATTAGTTTTTTCGATTGCAATTAATGTCAAAGCGAGTTGAATTGGCAATGTTTAAAAAAAATTTAAGATAAAGAAGTTATGATTCCTTTTATCTCAGAAAGACATAGTTAAGATAATCCGAAGTTGAGTTAAAATCCAAAGGTGATCAGAATGTCTGGGTGACAGCTGCAGTGACAGGCGCGCCGCGTCCCTCAGACACACAAATCTCCAAGCCTCATTGTTTCTGAGTTAAAACAACACAGATTTTGACATATTTACGAGCCACGACTGGAGTGTATCTCCCTTGAATACTTCAGTTTTGACATTCATTGGTAAAAATACCTCCAATTAATTTCGGATTCATTGTTTGTATCAACAGAAAACCAGCTTTTTCCATAAATCACTTTATATGTACCTAACTCACAAGAACCTGAAATTTCTTTACTCGACTTAATTAATGACTATTTGAAATGACCATTAAATATTTCATTTTATATTGTATTTAAAAAATGTGCATTAGCGAGTTCGAAACTTTCATGCACTCGTCTTAATCCTCGAGCAACGCCATTAACATAATCCTTGTTATAAGCGTACTTTTTTCGACGATACCATCTGATTATTATCTGCAAGAGCTTCTTGTTTACACTTAGTTTTTAGTTAGCATTATGTTATTACATAATATAATAATTCATTAAGATTATAGATACGTATTTATTACCATAACATTTGTTAGGGAGGAGTTATTTTCGGTAATATATTAATCATAACCGGAAAACAATTTTAATTTTACAAATATACAGAAGCCGTTTATGCTAATTTCGGTTTGTATAATAACGCAGTGAAATTGCTTTAATTCCGTAAACAAATATTTTGGCAAATTCTCATTGTACTTAATGCTACATTAATTTCAACACAGTTTTTAATGATCCAAGACACGTACCAAACAATAAAAATTTATTTAAAAAACGAGCAAGTTATAAATCAATAATAAACGTCGTCAATTTGTTTTGTATTAGCGATTTACAAAATCCAGACATGAAAACTATTTTAAAAACTAACGATCTTGTTTTAATTTAGTATTGTGAGATATAAACAATCGTCTTAAATCTTAATTTATAAATCTGAAGTTGTATTAATTCAATTACTTTTTTTAATATATAATTTTAAGGGAATTAAATACATTCTAGCTATTTACGTATATTGAAATTTAAAAATTTTACATTACGTATGACACACGTATTTTTATATCTGTCTGTAAAAAATTCAAACATTATAATAAAAAATATTGCATTTAAATTAAAAATATACATAAAAAACTTGAGCCAATGCTTTCTAATGTAGACAGAAATAGTCTCCACTTATACACAAGTGAAGATAAAAACAAAATAATTTTTGTTTTGTACTACCCAAACATAAAAAATACCAAAAAAAGAATCAAAACTGACCCAAAACTACGGAACAAAAAAAACTAAACCAAAAAAAAGTTTAAAATCAGCAACTACTAAAACTTCAACACTAAAAAACTAGCATAACTAAAGAACTAAACGCCAAATCTTAAAAAAAAAAAGATTGTGTTACAGTAAAACGTAAACCTGCACAAAGTTGAAGTGCAATCACTTAATAACTTAATAGCCCTAAAAAAATTAGCGACAGCTCAGAATTTCGCAGGCTAGGTGGGATTATAATTTATAGATGCTCGTTTTCAATTGACAAAGCTTAAGGTAGATAAATCAAATAATATTCAGAATAAGAAATATACAACAACTAATGATTCGCAAACAATATCACAGTAAAGCTAGTATTCGCGGATCTTTAAATTAGGCAACACTTTACAAACATAAGCAATAAATTGGTTAACGTTGCATTCAGTAAATTAAAATTGGCGAATACCAAGGAAAATTAAATTTTTACAAAATTACATTGATTACACAAAATGAAACAAAGCGCATCGTTAATACTTGTTAAATAAGTACAAAAAGTGACGTACGTTAACAACGTACTCGCTGTTCTAATGCGATTAGCTAATGGCATAACCAAAACATAACCCCAAAATTGCTGAAAAGGAATTTGATGCATATACAATTATACTATCACAAATAAGCTGTTAAAATTTTTATACAATTATTAAAACCAAAGTGCGCTAAGCTTCCACAAGTCGCATAAATTAAATTAACAGGTATGCCACTAATTTTTCGTAGTTATTTGCTTGAGCAGAAGATATATAAACGTTGTTTATAATTTGCCCATCTAACGTAGATTAGTGGCTGACATGGTTGGCATCTAACTAATACGGTTTAGTTTTTGCATCTGTGAATGTCTTATTTATCGACCCCAAAAAGAAACTAAACTAGTCCTTAAGATTTTCTGAAATAACAAACACTTGTGGTGACCAAACTTATTGTGATAATAAAAGAAAAATTAAATTATTCCGTAAAATGGAAATGCATTCGTACCCCAGCAAATCTCTCACATATAACACATTGAAATCGTAAATGATTTACCCATTAATAGCGTGGATGTTCTAAGGTTTCACTTGACATGGCGTTAGGACACGTGTTGTTTCTTTATCGTTAGAAACATAAATAATAATCAGTAACGTCTAACTGGTTGATGACATTTATGACTGAGCAAAATTCATACAGCTTTAGAAACATACCAAAGTTTTTTAACATAACAATTGCCAGATGCAGATAATTTATTGCTGTAATTTGTTACGTTACAGCAATGTTGCCGCTAACATTTCTACAAAAAAAATTAAATTATGATAAATAGAAACTCAAAATTGTACATAATACTAGTATATAAAACATGTTACGTACCATAGTAAATTTTAAAACTTGAAATATTAAAAAAATAGTGTGAAGTTTCCGTAAAACTTTAATTTATTATATTTATTTATAGTTCGGCGGAAAAATAATATTTTGCTTCATTTGTTTATTACAGTTTTTTATTACTATCACTGAAGCAACAAATGTAACAACATAGGTTATAGGTAACAAATAATGATCCACATAATCTTGTGCGCTTCACGCATTCGGTAAAACAGAGTATATTTGCACCTGCGCATCCAAGCTAACATTTGTGAATCGTAACCGCAACAGTACCCCCTCACCAGTGAACTGTAAGCATATCGGCATATTTTTTGGGAACGTAACGGATCTGCCCGATTCTAAACGTGACCGCAAAAACTAAACAATCAACAATCCCGGTTTGAACCGTGTTGATGTTGCCAACGTTTCGCTTACTTTGTAAAGAATTTATCAGGGTGTAAAAGAAATTGAAAACTTAAAGAAGTAAACGATTATCTAACAACAAATCACTACTGAATTAGATAATCAATTTGTAAACCAAGCCAGATTCTAAACTTTATGCAACGATTATGTTTTGGAATACGTTTGATGGATCGACCAGTTTCACCAATATGGGTTAAACCACATGAACAAGAAACTTAGTATACACTTTGAAATAAAGTGTAGAAAAATTGTTCTTGGCAAAAGAAAGAATTTGAGAGATTTTACTATGGATCTAATACTATTTTTACGAAAAAGTTTTCCTATTTGATTTGCCAACTTCAGATTGGAATCAGAAATAGAAATGTCCTTAGGTGCTCAAGTACGAAAATGTAGACGACAATTTATAACTACCTAAATACCCCGTTTCATATAACTATTGTTTACTAACGTTCTAGCAAGAGGATGGAGTTTTGAATCTAGATTCTCGAATTGACAAATAAAAAAACGCAACAAATCAAAGATTCAAGACAACCATTCTTTTTGATTTTCATGGTGAATTTGATATCAGGTTTTTGTTGCTTAGGTGATCAAGAAATTTAGGCAATTCAAGACGACCATGAGACCAAGCAACATACCTAAACCAGACTTTAAGTTCTAATATGGATGATTTTAATGCAACCGTTTCAAAGAATTCCATAAAAATATGAACTAAACTTAAATGTGAGTATTGGTGAGACAGAATTTGTTCCATGATAATAAGCGAATCTTTAATAGCATCGGTGGTAAATGTGGTGAAATGACATCAAAACTTACAATTAGATTTTAGAGGTTAAGCTTTAAAGATTACAAACGTTGAATAAAATGATAAGAATTGAGAAGGCGAAAAGAAGTTTTACCAGTAAATTCGGAAAGAATGTTGGAAAAAAACTTGGCTAGTTTGTAAGTAAAATGTTGGATAGTACTGACGATAAGCCTAAAAGGTATATCTTATTTGTGGATTTTATGAACCCCGTATTGTCGAAGTATTGTAGAAACTCAAGAACGAAATTTAAAAATTTGATGATTTCGCTGACTTAGCGATCAATTTTCGAAGTTAAAGTAGCGAACGTATTCTCTGACAGAATAGAATAAATTTTTTCAACGAAATTCGTTTGGTTTAAAATAACAGTAGCGTTGTCTTTGACGGTTAGAAGAACGATGATATCGCGGTTCGTACGAAGACTTTTCAAAGCTAACTCTTTCGAAATGTTGGATTCAGCAGCTTTAGATGATTAAAGAATTTTGCAAGTTTAAATACAAATAGAATCTGAAATGTAAAGATGTGTTATAAAAGACTAAAATTCGTTTAGGAGCACCAACAAAATTCAAATCCTTGGATAGCACCGATTCCAATTCTCAAGTGACAAACTCGTCAAACTTATGTGCCTTTAAACTTTTCTTAGTCGTTGTCACCATTACTGAATTTCTATATAAAAATTTACAAGTTATATCTTTTAGATCTATCGTCAGTACTATCTAATCATCATCATACAAATTCTGTGTCGCCATAACAAATATTTGAGATTGATCTTCTGTTTATTATCCACTTACTTTCACCTTGATAACAAAATGTACAAACAAGTTTTGGGTGCCGCTATAGGTTCTCTCTTATCTCTTGTTGTAACTAACATTTTTATAGAATCCTCAGAAATGATTGCTTTAGAATTATTGATATTTAAACTTGAAGTCTGGTTTAGGTTAATGACATCTTTATTGTTTAGTTTCATGGTCGCCTTATATTGTTCAGGTTTCTGGATCATCTAAACAACAACCACCTCCTTATCAAATTCACCATGGAAATCGAAAATAATGGTTCTCTCCTATTTCTCGACGTTCTTGTGACACGTAAACTCGACAAACTTTTAAACCACTTTGTTTATCGCAAACCACACATACGGATCTTCATGTCTTGTCTCATCATCACCCGGCACAGAAACAATGTTTTATTATTGAATATTTGGTTCATCGCGCTTTTGTTTTATTTGCTAATTCAAGAATCTAGATTTAGAACTTTATTATCTTACTAGAACCTTAGTAGAAAATTGTTTAAACAGTTATAAAGTATTGTCTACATCCCCCGTACTCGAGGTCACAGATCAAATAAGGAAACTTCTTCGTAAGAATGGGATTAAATCCATATTTCACTTGACAGATAAAATCTATCAAATTCTTTTTTTTCTCAAGAACAAATTTTATACACTTTTATTTCAAACTGTATACCAAACTCCTGGTTCATGTGGTTCAGGCTAAATCGTTGAAACTGGTCGTTCCATGATCACACGTATTTCAGAACATAATCGTTGCATAAAGAAAATATATAACTTTAAATCTGTTATTGCTGAACATTATTTTGCTACAGTCCACAATATAGATTTTGATAACGCTTTGATTATAGCAAAATCTTCATTCGTCTTTAATAAGAACGTACGAGAAAGTATAAAAATCGCCTAACAACCCAATAACTTTAATCGTGTCAACGGTTTTGAACTATCGCCTCGTTGGTTAAAGGTTTTTACTGGTTTATCGAAAACACGCCCTTTTTCAAACGTAACCGAATCATAGTCGAGCTCATCCCACCGCGACTTATTCTATAAATACAGAGACAACTTCTTCTTCAGTCACTTTTAATGAGTTTCGAAATTGGTTTAGTTCACAAGTTGATTACCTAATTCTGTAGTGATTCGTTGTTAGATTATCATTAAATTCTTTAAATTTTCGATTTATTTTACGCCCTTACAAAAATCGACGAAACGTTGGCAACTTCGATTTTTTGCATTCACATATGCCGGTTTAAATCGATCTGTAGATACGACTTGAGTATGCTAGTTTGTTTTCTGAAATTATAGTTGCTAAAATTTAGTTTTAATGTCGGTGATAAAATCATTAAGTACTTGTTGTGTTCAAGTGATAGGTCAAGGTGAAACAGCTAACCTCAGTTTTGTTCTGTACACAAGTTCTGCTGGAGTCGTTACGATATCTTCTTTATGGTATTTTGTATGACAAATAATACCAGTTAAATGTGCACGAGTCTACGAAGTGTCGTAGCATTTCAATGATGTTTTTAGTTGGCGATGGAAACGTTCCACTAAACCGTTATTATTTGGATGGTACATAATTGTGCGTATACGATTTATACCTATTAATTCACGTAGTAATTGTTATTGCTACGCCAAAACTTGGGGTCCAGTTATTGAAAAACGCTTCGACACATGTTTCTGCAGTAATATTTTCGATTGGTATAATTTTTGGCCATCTGCTGAAACGATCGATTATGGTTTAGCGTCTGTGATCAGTCCGACTATGTTCATGTGGAGGTAAAGGAAACAAACATTTTGAGCTCGCTGATATGGCGTGCAGTTTTTGGCCTAGGTATATATTTTTTCATATATATATACTTTCTTGTTATTTGTTTGATGCTACAACGTATGTCTGAGTAAGATAGATTATGTGTTGGATTAAACAAATTTTTTGGAACATAGATTTTGTTTCTATTGCTAGTTTCGTACTATAAAGATTGTGCCGAGGTAGGTAATTTGTATTAAATTATACTTTCTTCATTATTTCATCATCATTTTCCTGTTGTCGTGCTATTGTGTCAGCGTCCAACTGAGATGTTATTGTTCCTATTATAAATAAAGCGTCTGTTCGTATATTGTCATTGCTTTTTATGTGGCGTTTGTCTGTGGTAAATTGTGAAATTAGATATAATTGCCTAGCTTGCCTAGGGTTGTACTTGTCTAATGTATGTTAGAAAGGAAATGGTAAAGTGTGTTTAAGAAAATGGCTCTTTGTCATAAGCACTGTGTTTTTGTCCTACTGGCTTTAGTTTAACAGAGAAAAAAGTTATTGGTTTAGGTTTTTCTTGCTTGGGTTGCTGTAGAACTTTATCCACATTTGTATCTGATGCGCCCGTAGTAAGAGTTAGTTCCAAGTTGAAATTTGTATATGATAATATTGTTGCACTAGCCAAGGCTTCCTTATACTTATGGAAAGCTGTAGGTGCTTCTTCTGTAAAAAGAATTAGTTTGAGTGTAACCATTGAAGGGAATATTAAATGGTGCTTGTGTCGAGGTTGTAGTAGGCATCTATCGACGATAGTAGTTTATCATCCCTAAAAACCCCTAAATTTTTTTAGTGGTTTTTGGAATGGCAAATCTTCAACTATTCCTTCAGCAGATATTTCCATTCTTGGGAAGTTGAGTTTTGAGGCTCCTCGCGTGCGCTTTTTTAAGGTGATGACTATTCCATGGTCACTGAATCTGTTAATTACATTACATGTTTTAGATGCTTTTTGTTAGATGTTGAGGCAATAATAATAATAAGTCTAATTACAATAAGAACTGATCTAAAAATGTTTGAGCAGCAAATCTTGGATATGTGGTATGGAATACCAATTAGGTACTGTCACAGCATTTGATAAACCATAATTTTCACAGGGTTCTTATGTGCTGTCACTCTAAGGTACCATGTGTAATGGACTTAACCAAGGTGAAGATGAAAATTGAACTATTCCGAATTTTTCAATGCTGTCGAATTTTTGTTCTGCTATTTTAAATTTGTTCATTAGTAGTCTACGTAGCTTCAAATTGACAAGAAGTCATTTTGTTATAATGTAGTGTACTACAATATGTTTTGGTATTTTTGTTGCCGTAGCTTGACGTAACACATTAGGATAATTGATTAGTATTTCTTTGTAAAGTGTAGTTACATCAACTACATCATGTATACTTACTTCATTAGTTAGCTTTAAACAGGCACAGAATATGAAGTTTGAAGGTCCTCTATTTGAATTAATCACATTGTTATTTGCAATGAAAAGACGGTGAGAGTTTTGAGAGGTCACAACAGCTGCAGTTACTTCTGCTCCACTGACTGGTTTTTTCAATAACTGCAAAGTTCTGTACATTTTCGTACTTTTTGACCAAACTTGTTATGGTACCAGCACTTTTCGTTGTTTTTGTATCAATGTGTCCATGATGTCGGTTAAAATTGAGTCTTGTTTTGGAACTGCTTGTTTGTCAACTGCAGACACCGTGATAGTTGGTGTGGTTTTTACGATTTTGTTGACAACTTTAGGTCGGACAAAAGCTGTTTTAACTTTTGGTTTTCAGACATCCTTGCAATTACAGCTTCTTTGAGTTGAGTGTAAAGTAAGCTTTGGTCAGGTTTACTGAATAAATCATTCGCTTCAGCTGCTACCTGTGGTGATATGACAGACAGTACGTGATCGAGCTTCAAATTTTCTTTCATTATTTGAGTAGCCACGTTAAATTTTGCTTCCTCTATTGCTTCCGGTTTGTTACCCCAAAAAAGAGGTAAGATTACAGTCGCAACCGCTACTTGCCATGTACAGATAATACACAATCTATAAAATATGTTTGCTTGTTTGGTCGAAGATGTGCTTTTCACGTGAGCTTTTTTTGCTTTTATTTCCGCAACCCAACGAAAAATATGATGTTAGGTTGCACGTTTATTACGTCGGGGTCACGCATTTAAGCAAAAAAAATAATATTTCGTTTTATTTGTTTATTACAGCTTTTTATTACTATCACTAAAAGCAACAAAGGTAACAAAAACGTTACGTAATAATGCGTGCCTCACTCCGTTGGTAAAATAGAGTGTTATGTTAAAAAGTTGGTATGTCAAAACGATTCGAGTATAAAATTTGTCCTCGACTCGCCCACTTTTCGCGGTTTACTGTAAAATTTCAACACAGACCTCCGTTTAGCGATGTCTAGGCTCAACCAGCCTTTCGTCATTAAGTTATTTCAATATGCAATTGAATTTTTTTGTATTGGAGGTTTAAATTGATTCTTTCATAATTATATTTAGCGGATTTCCGTACACGTTTTTTTTATAGGTAGAGATAACAAACAAATCGCATATTTGAGAACATTTCTATGACGTCACGTTGCTGTAATTTAACCATTCATACCGTCAAGGGGTTGGAAGCCTTTACGATTTCGATTTCTTTCGGAAAGAACTTTTGCCATCAATTACTACATTAAGTAGAGGGGAAACACTTTGCATTCCCTATCTTTAATGATTTAAAAACGGAATTTACTTGTGATAATGCCGTATGTACGTTTTTGTGTTAGATTTCATATTATGTTTTAAGTAATACAGGTGTGGACCTAGCTAGATTTTTACTGGATGAAACATAACTGTAAGTCTTACAATTTCTATTTTTATGAGTACTAATGCGTTGGTCATGTCGATTGTTAAAATGACCGTACGTACATGTTAGGTTGTTAACACAATTAATTATAAGATTATTCTGTTCATCACAAAGTGGTAGGTAGTGCGTGTTGAGTCTCTAAATCTTCATTTTTAGATACCTTTGTGATTTTGAATTCCCGAATATAACGTCATTTCTTCTTTGAATGTAAAAGTTTGACCGACTAAGCCATTTTACTGTACGACGTGTTGCCCAGTATAGAGCGTAACTTATATTTTGTCCAGCGTTTAGAAAATTTATATAATTAAACTTATATACCTTCTTCGTCCTCTTTGGAAATACTGTCTATGATAAAATAAATATATATTCTGTGTTATCTTTTCTGTCATGTTATTTGTTCTTTTTCAGCTGCGGGTAGATTTAAACGACATGTCCCTAATTTAGTCTTTCATCGTTTTGGTGTCTTTTAGATTTAATTTATAATCTAGCATCACAAAGCTTGCGACTCTCTCCGGGAACAATTGTGTAAACCGTCGCGTCGCTTTCTTTTTTTTTTGTTACACAAAAACCAGCGTAACAAGAGTATATCCACATCTACGCATCCAAGACAAAATTTTTGAATCGTAACCCCCAATTTCGTATTATAGTTTTAAAAATTAACACCAAAAAAACATATTCAAAACAAATTTGCTCTAATTAACTTTAACACAAGAATAAAATTGCGTTACCTAGAGCGTATAAAATTTATTTTGTTACAACAAAAAAGACATTGTTATGATTATGTATGTAAAACAAAACTTTGCATAGCGACAGCTAAAAAATAATAAACTGCATTGTTTAAGAACCTAATAAATATGTATGTTAAAATAACATTTGTTAACTTCTAACTAAAATTTATTTCATTAAAACAACAACGTAATTTAATGACAATGTAAAAATGCTAATCAGTTTAATTATGAATATACAACAAATAAAAGCAAAAATTACAAAACAAATTATGCTACAAGCCATAAATGTTAAAAAAAAATCTTAGCATGTAGGCATGGGAAGTAATGTTTTATTTAAACGAGTTTTGCATAAAAATTACAATAAGATCATAAATTGAGTTGTAACCATAACATCATTCCCATAAATGATTATAAATAAGTGATGTAACTGAGAACGATTTACACAATTATCTTGTATATTATAATCTTTATTTGTGAAAAATTTTAAACTAATAAATTAATCTTAGCTTAAAGGTAATATAAAGTAATGTATGTTACTTTGTATTGAAAATTTATGATAATTAGTTTGTTTTTGGTGGTTATTTTTGTAATAGACAACGACTGGTTCTAAAAACATTTTTACATTTTACCATTCATAGGTTGATAACCCCTTAAAAAAATCTTTTTCTGTTCGTAAAAGCAACTATAATTTGCTAGAACAGCGACAGTGGACACTGCGACGTGTGACAAAAGCTCAGCTTGTGTGATAACGACAACACGGGAATTATCCAGAATGGAAAATTGTGTTACAAATGCAACCCGTGGAAACCTGAATTCTACAATAAAACTGTTGTGGAAATTAACCAGTGATGCCATCGTTGACATAAGGAATCATCAGGTCTGGTTCGAGACTAATTATTGTTTTGTTTTCTAGAGAAAGCTTTAAGTCTTTTCCTATCAACCAATAGAATTTTTTTACCTTTAAGTCAATCTGCTTCGGTTTTTTGGTAATGTGAAGTTTATCCGAGATATTTGGTTGATACCGCTCGAGGAAGTCAACGTTGTTTAGATAAAGCGGAAGACAACGTTTTTGTCTTAGCGTGAAGACTATGTACTAATTTAATTTTATTTATTTTAATTTTCCAGAAATGCAACCAGACCTGTAGTACCTTTAAATGGGTTTACTAAGTCAGTCCTAAGACGCATTGCTGGACTACACCCGCTTCTATGGAATGATAGTCTGAATGGGTATCTCCTATTGTAGTTCTAAATTTGTGGACTAAAAGATAGGATTTTAAGAAACCAAAATACTTCAGTGGGAAGATTTTATATAGCACGCCTTTGTGCCAGATCTTGTCAAAGACCTGGCTAGCATCCAGTAGGACTGATCTACAATAACGTTTTTGCTCGAAAGCTTGGTTAATAACTTAGATTAATGGATTGTAGAGTGTTCTGCTCAAAAACCAAATTGATAAGGAGAAAATCAGTTACCTTGTAGAATATCGGCATTTATAAGAAGCAAACTAAGTAGACGGTAGGAAGTTACGTCATTTAAATGGCTTTGAAAATGTAAGTGATACAGAGTGTTTTTTTTTGGAAATGGGGATGGTAAAATGCAGAATAAGCTAAGACAGATGCTAGATGATCCGCAGAAAGATCAGCTTTTTCTTGGTCACGTCTTGCTGATTTAACGTTGTGGTCAACAAGATTTTTTATTAAAGTTTTGTTTTTTTTTTGTTTTTTAAAGATTTAATTGGTCGCCAGATTTTTCACGAAGTTGAATCTTTAATTGGTTTATGGTAATGGTGCTTGGGTTCGATGCCACCTAGACCGTGCTTTCTGTTTTTAGCAAATAATTTTTTTATTTTAATTGGTATTAATTTTATGGTATTAGTTATTGGTAGGAGTAGAGTATTTTCCATGACTAAATGTTTAAAGATACTTGTGAGGGCATCTAGAGCGTTTTCAATTTGGTGATGAGTTTTGAGGCTTGTTTTTAAATTAATCCGTTGCATCACTTTGTTTTTGTATTCATCCCGATTAGTTTTATTGTTGTAAAGTTTAAATGTATAATTCTTAAAAATTACAAAAATACTATTGCAATTATTGAGGAGTGGTCCGAAAAGTCGAAAAGGTCAGTATGTTGGTTTACCGGTAGACAGGAATAAATAGTATTTTTCCTGGATTAGGTTAGCTAGCTTTTGACCTTTAGTAGTTATTAGCCGAAAACCAAATTTGTTGAAAAAGTTTCTGAAGTAGATGATTTTCAAGGTTTGCCTAGGACAGCAGTATACTACAGAAACTGTTATATATTACGAGAAAATTTTGAGTAAAGTGGCTTGCAAGTAATTTTTTACCTGCATTTAATTTGCTGTATCGTTAGAGCGTTTTGTGTTGTAGGTCAAATAGAATGGTATTTAAAAAAGAATCCGTCAGTAACGTGTGTTTCACTAACAAGCAATATATCAATCGAATTATAAAAAAAGGTTCTATTTTAGACATAAAACTTTCACCATAAAACATATTAAAGTTACCTTAGTTTTATAATTGTCAAATTAATTTAATTTTGCCTGATGAAGAACTTAGACCAAGTTCGAAAGCTTGCATTTAAATTGTTTTTTAAAAAAGCTTCTACTTTGTTTTTGCATTGGAAGAAGCTCTTGGCATTCCATTGGGCAATTGGTATGGTTTTAGTCAATTTTGTTGATGAGCGTTGTAAGCGTGGTAAGAATTGATTTGTTTTGTTGCATTAGCTGCTGGAACATATTTTTGAACTCATTCAAGAAAGTGCTCAGAGTAATTGAGTTTCCCTCTTCTACATTTTGAGGGTTTTGATTCTTTAGTATATTCGAGTAGTGCTTAAGCTATTGGATGTATTTTGTGTCGTGGGATAAAGGTGTGTTGGTGCTGGTAATTGTTAAGCCTGTTTTAAACAATATTGGGTTAATTCAGAAGGTTAGATACTAAGATAAGAATGTCTTTCGAGTTTGTATCGTGCCATTGTTGTTGTAACCGAAGTTGCCAACGTTTTGCCTACTTTCGTAAGGGGCTTTATCAGGGCGTGAGATAAATCGCAAAACTCAAGCAAGCAACCGAAATCTAACTAAGAACTTCTTAAAAGTTAGGTTATCCACTTGTGAAACAAGCCATAATCTAAACTCTGAAAAGGTAAGAAAGAAAACGACAACTTGAAAAAGCAAACAAAAATCTAACAAAGAACCACTACCGAGTAAGGCAATCAACTTGTGAACCAAGCCAGATTCTAAAGTGTGGTTTAAGTATGTTGACGACACGTTTATTATTTGGTCTCATGGTCATCTTGAATTGTCTAAGTTTCTTGATCATCTCAACAATCAATACTTAGATATCAAATCTATGGAAATCGAAAGTAATGGTTCTCTTCCATTTCATGGCGTTTTTGTGACTCGTAAGCCAAACGGACTTTTGGGCAATTCTGCTTATCGCAACCCACCCATACGGACAGATACTTTAATGCTTCGTCTCATCATCATCTTGCACAGAAACATTCTGTTATTGAATCTTTGGTTCATCGTGCCTTTTGTATTTGCCTGAGAATCTAGACTCGGAACTACGTCATCTTACTAGAACTTTAGTGAACAAGGGTTATGTAAAGCGAGATACTCATAGAGTTATTAATCGTCATCTACATCCACGTACTCGATTACCTAAAGACATTTCTACTCTCGAATCCAACCCGAAATTGACCTTTTTACCCTACATTTACAAGGTTACAGATCAAATAAGAAAACTTCTTCGTAAGAATACTATTAAACCCATATTCAACTCGACAGGCAAAATCTCTCAGATTCTTCCTTCTCCCAAAGCTAAATTTCCTACACTTTGATCTCAAGGTGTATACCAAATTCCTTGTTTATGTGGTTTAGTCTACATTGGTGAAACCGGTCGTTCCGTCATTACCCGCATTTCAGAACATGATCGTTGTATAAGGAAAAGGTATATTTCCAAGTCTGCGGTCGCTGAACATCATTTTACTACAGGTCGCAAGATAGACTTTGATAATGTTTCGTTGATAGCCAAATTTCCATTCTTTTCCAACAAGAAATACCGAGAAAGCATAGAAATCATCAAACATCCCAATAACTTCAATCGCGATCATTGTTTCGAGCTATCCTCGCTTTGGTTCCCGGTCATTAGTCATTTATCAAAAATACGCCGCTTATCAACCGTAACCCAATCATAGTCGAGCTTAACCATCCGTGACGATCCTTTTCCTTTATATACGGAGAATTTTCTTTTTCTAGTGAAAACAACACAAAAAACCATGTGGTAAATAAAATTTCTTAATGTCAAAAGTCTCCTCCAAAGTTAAGCAAAATTATATTCCTAACAGTTCTGTTGTTAGGAAAAATTTTTTCTTTCCTTTTCCTTTATATACGGAGACTATTTCTTCTTAAGTCACTTCTACGGAGTTTAGAATCTGGCTTGGTTCACAAGTTGATTACCTAACCCGGTAGTGATTTAAATATAAAATCTTAAGCTTTCGCGGTTGTTATGTTTATGATTGTAAACGACTTTTCGCTTAGACCGCGTCGTAGTAAAAGACCTAGACTTAGGCTTAGGCTCCTAGTCTCTTCTTGAGAGCCAAAACAAGAAGTAGAACTTAACCTTTGCCGTATTGTCGTTCGTAAACCCAAACAAACTGTCGTTTTGCAAGACATTGCAGCTTGCATCTTCAGAGTGGTAAATGTCACTGTAAAAAGCTAGTTTGTACATACATGGCAATGCACCCTATCATTTGAAAATGCATTGATTATGTTAAAAACAAACAAAATCTAAATAAAGTCCGTATAGAGCAATATGTAGACGGATTCAAACCTTAACCGCAAAAGAAGAAATATAAGGATTGTACTAAACGCATGAAAAATATTGTTCTTTCAGGGTGACGGGTACAGTTGTTGGCCGGGGGACAGTAATTGACAACTTTATTAAAATTGAAAAATCATTAGGTTTATATTCCTTTTCATAGTCTATAGTTTCTTTCGATGTTAGAAACATTTGTTCATCTACTGGTGAAATTTGTATTGTCGGATAGGCAAACCTGGTAAAGTGACGCCAAATCATCAACGGTGTGTCAAGTGTGTCCTCACTGTAAAGTGAAAACTAAAAAAACTGGCAAGCTTTTGTGTTTGTCAGTTTTGTATGAAATTGCTGTTTTTTTTCTTTATGGTAATTTGTTAAATGCAGAAAGTTTGGTTGGGTTTTTCTCAATTATAATGGTACACATAATTGTACATATACTAGTCATACGCCAGGCTGTTCACTAACTGATACTGCAAAAGTTTCTTATATTTTTAGGTAACGGCCTGTTTTAGTGTAGTTTCATTTGACTTAGCATATTTACGTAAAAAATATTGTATTTATCGTGCGGTTACAGTTGTTGGCCGAATGTCCAATAATTATTGCTGAGGCGGCCAATCACTGTATAAGTGTGTATCTTATCCTTCTTATCTAAATGTATTTTTACTTAGGTACCTACCTAGGTCAACTATAACTGGATCATGACAATGCAAAGTTTGTTTTACAGAATATTCTCGCAAAAATGGCTAAAGCAGAGACGGGGATAAAGTACCATAAAAAATATGATAAAGATGATATTGCCAAAGGATTGCAAGCCGTTGAGGACGGAATGTGGCAAAGATATTATTTATTAAAATATAACGTCCTGAGAGCAACTCTTCAATTTAGACAAGGTGTTAACTTTGGGAATAAAGTTACACCTGGTCCTAGACCGGTACTAATAGATGAGGAAGAACAAACCTTAGTAGATTGGATATTTTTTTGCCATGCATAAGGTTTCCCAGTTCGAAACAAAGACGTTCAGATTGCAGTAAAAAAATGTTTGAACAATAATCTTAGACCAAACCCTTTTCACAGAAAACCACAAAAAAGTCGTGACTGGATAAAGGTGTTTTTGTGACGACATTCTGAAGTTTCGCTGAGAACATCCGAGGTTGCTAGTGCTAATATTGCTAAAGTAGTCTTAAAGAAATTGTTTATAGAAATCGAATCATATTTGAAAAAAAAATTTGTTTGTTATTTTGGAAGATCCAACCGTGTGTTTAATAGTGATAAAACATGTTTTCTATTGTGCCCGAAAAACAAGAAGGTTTTATCTTCCAAAATGTCTATGAGGTAGGAGATCATCCCAAAAAGAATTGTCATGTCATGTTTACGTTTGGAGCTTCTGGTTTACTGACACCATCATATATGCCCAATTACGACTAACATCGGCATAACTAATTCAGTGCTTGGTGAATTAGGTGTTGGGCTTAGGGATAGATAGATGGATGAAACACGAGTCATTTTATGAATATATTGGAAATGTTTTGCAACCTTTTTTAAGACAAAGTACTACAAAATTTCCAATTACACTATTCGTCGATAGTCATTTTACTCATTTAACCTACCAAGTTAGTCAACTGTGTACTAAACTCAACATAATATTAATTGCTCTGTAGCCCAGTGCAACCCAAATTTTGCAACCATCAGATGTTGCTACTATTGAATCCTTAAAGAATGGTTGGAAGGCAGGAGTTCTGAAATTTTGACAAAAAAGAAAATTTTGTTCTTATTTTAAAAAATGTAATCTATAAAACTTTTAGAACTGAAACAATAAAGAATGGCTTTAGAACTACTGGATTGTGTCCATGGAATTTTTTAGAAATCAATTTTAGAAAATGTGTGGGGAAAAACAAGTAATACAAGTACTAATAGGAAAAATATAAAAAGATTCATTACTTTAGAAGAGTTTTAAGGCATTATTGGCAAACAAAAGTATCAACTACTTGCTTCTGCAAATGGTGACCGTACCTAAATTGCAGATTTAGCCTTATTAAACAATTTGTGTGATGAAATGTATGGCACGCAGCATCAGCAGAATCAGAATCAAGATACACAGAATTCAGCTAATCAAAATATGATTTTTAATTTGACAGAGAAAATATGCCCGTTATAATCGATAGTTGTACTACAGACAAAATGCCACTTTCTGCTTTTTTGAATAGCACCTCAGAAAACTGCAAACTGTCATACTATCGACATCAACAAACGATTGAATGAATTCGATTCTTACTTGGTCAAAAACTCCAGAAAGAAAAATACAAAACAAATTGCGAGATTACCATTTGTGCTTACTTTATCTACAAGGAAAACAGAGAACAAAAAAGAAACGAGAAGAATCTCTAAAGACAAGACGTAAAACCGAGAGGTAAAAAGATATCAATAAAAGACAGTAAGATTAACTCTGAACAAATGCAAGTTCAAATTAAAAACAGCAATGATGAAGCAGCAAATTGTACTATACAACATACTATTGGAATACATTAAATATTTAAGGAAAATAGTAAGAACAGCCATAAAAAACACATATTCAAATTTATTTTAAATTACGTTTCGCCAGTTTGTATATAGGCTTCTTCAGATTTTCAATTATAATTCTTATTTAACATCATTCTTAAATACCTTGTTATATTTACAATATTTCTAAAATTAAATTTAACAAATTAAATTTATATATGAAAGGATAAAATTTTTTTAAAACTTACCCAAATTTAGAGACACTTTTTCCAATTAACTATTTATTCATTATTAATAACCTTTATGAAATTTTACGTCAATACTAACTTATCCGTATACAGCCTTCAAAATTTTTATAATGTAATTGGATCGGAATTTAATACACAAATGGTAACTTTGATATCTTACTCAATTGTTATGTACAAGTGAGAATTTTGTATTCAAAATACTTTTAACATTAAAATTTATATATTTACTTAACTTGTTTATTATCTATGTTTTAATTAGGTTATAAACTATTTTTATTTAGATTAATTAAGGATGAAATTATAAATTGAATTTAGATTATCAATATCTGTTTTATAATTAACTGTAGTATTATTTTTTTTTATTTCTATCATTTCATAAAGCATTCTTTTTTTTAAATTATATATATATTATATAATTTCATCCTTAATTAATCTAAATAAAAATAGTTTATAACCTAATTAAAACATAGATAATAAACAAGTTAAGTAAATATATAAATTTTAATGTTAAAAGTATTTTGAATACAAAATTCTCACTTGTACATAACAATTGAGTAAGATATCAAAGTTACCATTTGTGTATTAAATTCCGATCCAATTACATTATAAAAATTTTGAAGGCTGTATACGGATAAGTTAGTATTGACGTAAAATTTCATAAAAGGTTATTAATAATGAATAAATAGTTAATTGGAAAAAAGTGTCTCTAAATTTGGGTAAGTTTTAAAAAAATTTTATCCTTTCATATATAAATTTAATTTGTTAAATTTAATTTTAGAAATATTGTAAATATAACAAGGTATTTAAGAATGATGTTAAATAAGAATTATAATTGAAAATCTGAAGAAGCCTATATACAAACTGGCGAAACGTAATTTAAAATAAATTTGAATATGTGTTTTTTATGGCTGTTCTTACTATTTTCCTTAAATATTTAATGCATACAAGAATTCCAACAGCTACAAGGTTTATTAAAATACTATTGGAATATTATTTGTTAAAAAGGAAAACAGATCAGACAAGTTCACCTCTGCAAAAAATGCTAAGCTGCTAGTGAAAACAACACAGAAAACCATGTGATAAATACAATTTCTTAATGTCAAAAGTTTCTTCCAAAGTTATGCAAAATCATATTTCTAACAGTTTTGTTGTAAGGAAAATTTTTCAGAATGTTGACAATGATTCCACAGGCAAAAAAATTTAAATTATTTCAGATATTTTACTGACAAGTGAAAAGGTTACACGGAATACCACAATAACGACGAGAATGTGCGACGGGAGTGGCTTAAAATGCACGACCCGTCAAAGAACGTAGCGTACATACCTTGCATTCTCAAATTCAAAAAGCACACGAAAACTTCAAATAATTGTTTTTCCTGCTTAGGTAAAGTTAAAATACATTTTAGTTAATACCTAGGTATCTATATGTACCTAGGTACCTAAATACTTTATTGTCAAAAAATAAATTAATGTTTTTTTAAATATTTTGTGTTTCGTTATAATAGCCACTAATTATAGGTACCTACCTAGCTTACACAAGTATAAATTATCTATCCACATACCTACCTACCTACGTAAAAGTAGTAAAAAACTTAAAAAAAAAGAGATTAAATATCGAATGAGTAATCATTATACTAGATGTATGCCAATAACTGTCTCCTGATAGCTAATAACCTTCACATTGTGCAATTTTGAATAAATGTGTTGGAATTGTTATGACAACATTTATCTTAAGTAAATGCAGTAGCACCATCTGATTTTCTCCAATTCTTAGCATATAATGTACTATTTATTACACAGCCCAACACACATTTTGGTGCCAGGGTTTTTGTAACTGTTTTTAAGTGAGTTTTGGGTGCAGAATACAAAACTGTCTTCAGATTTGGTCTATCAGATCTAGTTTTTGAGATATTGTATTTTGACCTTTTTTTTAGAACTAAATAGGCCAGGTTTTTTAATTTTATACTTTTTACGTTATTACTAATACTATCTGCTTTAAGTGCTAGTAAAAAAACACATAAAATCCAAAGTAATGTTGTTTCACAAAATAAACAAATAAGTTTATAAATTATATTTACATATCATTTAAAAATTTTCTTTTATATGACTTTCTAGCATGGTAGTTATTAGGACAGTCTCGCTGAAGGCTCCAGCAGTAGTCGGCCATCATGTGGGTACCCCATCTTCCTTGATATCGATCTTCCATAGTTTTAATGTCCTGATGGAATCTTTCCCCCTGTTCTTCACTCAAATCACCTAGGTTTTCTGGAAACCGATCTAAGTGGCTGTAGAGGTAGTGAACTTTTATGCTTATGTTGCAGCCGAGTATATTAAAGTTTGAAAGCATATTTTCCACTAATTCTATTAATTTTTTGCCTTATAATTTCCCAGAAAATTTTGTACAACTTGAACAAATGAAAACCAATCGTTAGATTCAATTTCATTCATTGATGCGGTAAATTGTGGATCTTTAATAAGCTGCCTTATCTGAGGGTCATCGAATATTCCGGCTTTCAGTTTGATTTCCATTGCGATTTAAAGCCTTCACAAATTGCTTCATAAGCCCCAACTTGATATGCAAGGGTGGAAATACGATTTTGTCTTTCGCAACCAAAGGTTCGTTGATTACATTTTGGTTTTCTTGAGTAATAACATTTCTTAAAGGCCAATTTCTGTTAACCCAGTGCTGATCCTTAGCTCTGCTGTTCCAAAGACATAAATAACAGGAATATTTTGTATATCCACTTTGCTGTCCACTGAGGTTCTTCATATTTAATTTTTTTCAGTACTAGTGATATTGCCTCGTATTCTTCTTTCATGCTGGTAGAATGACCAATGGGTATTGAGCCATATTTATTACCATTGTGTAAAAGCACACATTTCAAACTTTGTCTGGAACTGACTATAAAATGGCGCTATTCGTCTGGTGTGTATTCCGACAAACCCATTTTTTGTAAGAGTCCTTGTATATCGTTACAGAACACTAGGTTATTTTCCTCAGAGTAAAAGGGCAGCAGATCCTTATTTCTTTTACGATAAAAGGTAATATTGGTATCTGGCTGCAGTAGATTCTTCTCATTTAATCTGGAAGCGAGTAATTTAGAAGATTCTTTTGAAAGATTCAGGTCTCTAATGAGATCGTTCAGTTCTTGTTGATTGAAACGTTGCGGCTTTGATAAATCTGCTTCAGAATTACTGTCGTTTTCTGATTCCATACACTGAATTTCATCAAACGTGGGTAGTTCTGCATCATCTTCCGGGAGCGAAGGCAGACTGCTGAATGATGGAATGGGTATTTCTTCACTATGCAGTACAGGCCTCTTTGCTGAATCTAGATCAGGATCTGGCCATTTCTGTCTATTGTTCCGATTGATTCCATTGATATTCACGAGACAAAAATAGCAGTCATCGTGATGGTTTCTTGGTTCTCTCCAAACCATTGGTACTCCAAACTTTAGACACTTTCTCTTTCCAACTGTCCACTGACGCAGATGTTCAATACATGTTTTACATACGAAATGTGGAGCCCAAGATTTATCCTGGTCACCCAAGTGAACGCCAAAATAGGCCAAATAACTTCTTCTCACACAATCAGAAATAGGCTTTCTACCTTCTTTAAAAGAGTACTCGCCACATACATAGCAAAAAACGTCTGCATGATTCATACAACTACGTTTGCTTCTGAATGATTTTAAGTAAATGTATGTTTTATCACTGAACAACACCAAATGATACCACAACTTCAGCTATGTAAACTAAATGGGTAAATGTGCTTCGTAAAACAAAGATACGAGTTAATATAGCTGTGTGTTAATTAGGTTTTGATAGAAGTAATTATAAGAATGTTGGGTTTTACACAAATGAATAAATACCAAATAACTCAAACTGGCTAATTAGATTCTAATTTTTTTATATAAACTGTACCTCGTAAAGCAGAGATATTTGCGAGGTAATACGACGAATTAATTAGTTTTTGATAGGGGTATATGAATGAATGAAATTTCACTTTTGGCCTCTAAAGATATCACTATTTCAATATTTTTGCGTTTTATCAGAACTAATACCAATTAGCCCATATCTCAAAAACTGGAGTTGCTACGAAAAAAAGCCAGGTATTTTTGGAATCAGCACATCACAAATATTCAAAATCAGTTCTTACTTTTCCGGCACCAAGACAAAAACTTTATTTTGTTGGGCTGTGTTATATACATATGTATATATAAAATATTTTATGTTTTAATCTGTCAAAGTTTAGGTAGATGCTTTAGTGACCAATCACTGTACCCTTTACCCTATTGTATAATGCTGATAACATACTAGAACATGTTAGAAGGCAAACCCATAATATATTGCATTAATCTTACTATACATTTTATTATCTTAGGTTGATGTACTTAGAATATTAATTGTTTTAAGAAACTGAATATTTAATGTTTTTCTTAAAGATATTTTTAATTTTCACCATCAGTCCATTTGAACAACAAAATAAATATTTTTGTTGCGGTGAGCGGCAAATTGTCGCAGCAATGAACTGTTGGCTATGAATTTCTAACGGTGAATTGTTGGCGGTGAATTTTCCTAGACGCAAAAACGACACAATTATTTGTAAACGGGCAGTTATTTGCCTAAAAATATTCTAAAAAACTAATTTAATGGCAGTTTTGAATTATGAAAAGTTTATCTATTCTTAAAACATTTTTGTTTGCAAGAAGATGAAAAATTGTCTAAAAATTGTCAAACAAATACAATTTTTTTAAATTAAAGTTGTTTAGCAAACTTTTAATACGGGTACGACTTTTTTTAAACAAAACTTGATACAACAGTGTGTTAATGTTATCTTTTTTATTACGTTTTCTAATTCCAAGAAATTTTTTGTATTATTATTAATTGCCAATACTTTGTATGTGCAACTCGTTGTTTGTCATATACTAACCTGGCGCCCAAATTGATATTTTGATTTACAAAGTTATTCTAATGCTCATATAAGTATATAAATTGTAGATCTAAAGTACAAGTAATCTAATTACTAAAATTATTTAAAAACAAGAATCTAAAGTACTAACAATAATAACAGGGGACTATAGAGCACAGAGCATGGATATTATATAAGTTGTTTAAAAAAAGTAACAACGAATTCAAATACTAAAATAAGTTTGCTTAAAGTATAAAATACATGCAATAGTACTAAGAATAAATCAAAAAATAACTAAAAAATAAACATTTAGTTGAAATGCTAGAAGAAAATAAACACCGGCATATGAAAAATGGTTAACGTTAAAAACGGAGAAGTAGAACTTTGGGAGTAAATGCGTTGTAAAAAAGAACTATAAACATCGCTTTAATATTTTTTAATAGCTAAGTTTCGTGCTACATCAAACCAATTAAAATTATAGTTGAAACTAAATAACTTTATGTATTAGAACCAGTCATGTGTAAGTAAATACCAGTATAAGAAAACTATTAAAAGTATAACTAGCAAAAGATTGCAAATCAAAGGTATGACGTTACATAAATCATTTCGATAAACATCGCCCATTCGTTTATCAGCATGACGTACACTTATCAGTAAATAAATAGTACCTCCCTTAAGTATTCCAACCCTTACCAATTTCACACAGCATTTCCCAACATAATGATTTATAATACATAAAACAAACATAATAATTTTTTGACATGTTTACTGTAGCACAGCTTTTGTAGCCAATAAAAATAGAAAAAGCATTATTCCAACTTCTTAATTTATGTTGGGACAACTTTTATTTTGCAGTAAACGTCAGATATTAAAGGAAATATTGTTGCTAATTATTTTTTATCGTTTTGTATATGGATTTAAAAATGCTGTTATTATTTCTGCAATTGTTACATTTTTGATTGTTAGTTATCATATACCTTATATGGTATCGATCAACCACTACGTGTCGGTTATATTCCGGTTTCTTTGACATACGTTAACGTCAATCCTGAAACGTATCTTAATATATGAGACTACTACTGACAGCTACAGGTATCAGAACAGAAGAAGATTTAAAGCGACCGCAATTATTTCTTTAAACATTTCTGATCCAAATATAGGTAATTCTTTACGAATAATAACAATAAAAGTAAATATTAAGAAAATGTAGTAAACGTGCAGTAATTTTTATTTTCTTTGCAACTGGAACGGAAATTTTTTACACAAATTTTATTAGTATTACGAGTAGGTATTTTGTTTTGGCGATTCAAGTAAAAGTAATAGAAAAGTAAAAATTAACGCAATAATAAAAAAATTAAATTGTGAAAAAATAATTTAGTTTCTATATTGTTGAATAAAATTTAAAAAAAATGATCAAACTACAAGTAAAAAAAAGTTATTAAATAGTTTTACAATTTTTATATCAGTCAGTTGAAACGGATTTCGATTTTCATAATCTGTTGTAAATATCAAATAATTAAAAAAAAATCTTATGTTTTCAGGTATTGTTTTTTAATATTGCATAACTGGGTATATTTTTGCTTCTTTCAATTTTATTTTACATAAAAACTAAAACGACTGAAATAAGTACTCGCTGTTTCCTGACAGATTGAACGACAGTGTACGTTATTCCGCCGAAGTGTAAACAACATATGTTTTCATAACGTTGAACACGACGAATTTTGTGAGAAGAAAATCTGTAGTTAAACTACAGAAAATTTTAACCAACCATATTCCTTCAGAAACAGCATGCAGAGATTGGTTTTGAGGTTTTAAAATAATTAATTTTGATGTTGAAGATAAAGAAACTTCTGACTACCGAAAAAATTTGAAGATAAAGAATTGAAAAAGTGACTCGAGGTTAAACCCATGTAAAATGCAGAATCAGCTGGGTCAAGTGTATAATAAGCTTCTCATACCCAGCGAAACTATCACGGTATATCTATCGACTACAATTGATGGGTTTGAGCGTAAGGTTGAAGTAAAACGGTTTTAATAGGAGAAGAGACACGACAAAGTAATTTTGCAGGATGAGAATGTAAAACCTAATTGGTAACGCTCAAATGAAAATATAAATTTAGCTCAATGATTATGGCTATTGAACATTTAGGTATTAAAATTACCACCTATGCAATAAAAACAAAGTTAATGGGTATGAAGGATGCAAAAACCAAAAGTGTATTAATCGGAAAAGATTGCAGACAAAGACCTGTAAAAAAGCGTGATTGTTGTGATACATCAAAGAAAACGGACAAAACTGAAGAAAATGATGTTTACAGGGTCATTTTGGTCGTAAAAATTTCAAGAAAATGAGTAATACATTGACTCTGTTACATGACACACGACCTTAGATGAAGAATAGTTGAATAACAAACGTTATTCAGATATAAACAAAATTGTATTGGCTAAAAGTAATAAGCTAAACGTAACACGTGTAGGAGATTGAATAATAATAATGGCAAGAACTAAATTAGTTAACAATATGTACAGACTTTGCAAAAATAATGTAAATTGTTTTCTGACCATAAATGCTGATGTGAACTTGTGGCTTCGTACATTGGGTCACATTAATGATCAAAGTTTAAACAAGATGAAGCATGTGATAGTAGTTGGCATATATTATAGTGATCAAAAGGATAAAAATCTAGTCTGTGAATCATGTTGAGAAGGCAATCAATCAAGAGTGTCATTTCAACAAAGTAGTTTACCTACAGATTCAATTTTAAATATAATTCACTCTGATATTTGCGGTCTCATGGAGATCGAATCATTACGAAATTCAAGATATTTTCTCTTATACATGGAAGAAGATCCAGATTATGTACATGAAATAGAAAATTCAGATTGTACACCTGCTGAAGATCGTCCAGAGAATATCAACCCAGTATTTAGACGTGTTAAAAAATAGAAAAAAAATAAAGATTATGTAGCGTTTTACGTAATAGTGATATAAAATTATTAATAGATGCAAGCACAGCGGATAAAGTTATGAAAATCAAAAATTCTAAAAATTGAATAAGTGCAATGAAAGAAGAATATGATTCGCTTATTCAAAATAACACTTGGACTTTGGTTACAAAGCTTGAAAATTATAACGTCATCAAGTTTAAGTGAGTTTTAAAACCAAAATAGATAATAATGAACAAGTGAATAGATTTAAATCAAGATTAGTAGCAAAACGATGCGCGCAACAAAAAAGAATTGATTATAAAAAAAACATATTTGCCAGTTGCAAGATATACTTCAATCAGATATCTTACAGCAACTGTAGTACAGTACAACCTTAAAGTCATACACATAGATGCAGTTACTGTCTTTTTGCAAGAGAATCTAGATGAAAATATATATATGTATGTGTCAACCAAAACAATTTGATAAACAGTGTCCGTAATATTAAAAATGCTGTTTTAATTGAAACTGGTTTTAAACAATCGCAACTTGATCTATGCATTTATTTTAAAATAAAAGGAGAATCATTGATAATTTTTACTATATATGTGGACGATTTGATTAGATTCTTAAATAAATATGATTTAAGATCTAGAGAAAGTAAAACCAAGAACATTTTTCTTAATCAAGAGATTTACATTATTGACAAAGTTGAATATAGATAATTCAAAATCAGCAGCGACGACACTCGTAGACATAAATCACAGACTGACAAAAGAAATGTTTTCAAAGACAGAAGAAAAAATCATGGAAATGAAAAGTGTTCTATACTAAGAGGCATTGGGTAGTTTACTATATCTAGCACATGGTAGAAAGTCCGATATAGCATTTGCTACAAATAACGTTAGTAAATTTAACAACAACCCAGGAAGGTCACATTGGACTGCTGTGAAGCAAATATTTTGATACTTAAAGAGTTCTTCAAATGCAAAATTGAAATTTAGTAAGTAGACACAATCAAAGTTAATTGGTTATAGTGATGCAAACTGGGCCAGTGATTCAGATGAGAGACGTTTATGTTTGATATATGTTTTTGTCAGAAATGACGGAGCTATCTTGGAGGAGCTAAATGTAATTTTAACTAAAAGTAAATCATGAATATCAGCATATGATAATTAAAGTGCAATTCGTTTGGCAGAGACTGATAACTACCTCTCTAATAGCAAACAGATAGATGTTCGAAATCATTTTGTTAGAAACAAAATTGCAGATGAAGTTATTAAGCTGGTATTTATTGGAATATAATAGATAGTACCTGATAGCCTAACAAAAAAAATAACAAATGTGTTTTAACAACATAACATTACGAGTTAAGTTGGCTGTAGTATTGATATCTATGGTTACAACTTATATTCTTATGAAGATGCTAAGATATAACTCAATGCGTAGATAACCTTAAAAAATAAGTCGTTTTTTGAACATGATAACAACGTGTTTTTGTAATCAAAATATTTTTGTTAAAATTAGATCTATTTATTAAACAAAAAGCTTTGTACTTTATTTTATGTTAAACATAAATTATCGTTATGGTGGGACAACAGCAGAATCAAAATTACCCAATTTTTGAAATTTAGCTTCATTTATTGAACTTTAGTTAATAGTTGCTTAATGACAAATTAAAGACTTTTTAAAATATTATAGATAATATTAAGATGATGGATAATTATCGAAATTCGATAATTGTCTTAGTCGTGCATAATGAATACCACAGTTCTTTACTGTCACGTATTCCGTCAAGCCATGTCAGAACTAATTATAATAACAAAATCTAAATGTATCATGAGTACATTAATCTAACAATCATTGGACCATATTTAGTCTTTTTCGAATATTTTCAAAAAGACAAAATGCAATCTCAGAAGAAACGAACAAATTTGTAGGACGAAAAAAGTTTTTTTTGCATAAAAAAAACGTTTCCAGTAGTGGGAACTGCAAAAGTAAACTGTTCAATCTTCAGTTTTTATTACTATTTAAAAAGTACGCTAAAGATAAAAAAAAACAACGGCAAACCGCTTAATGAATGACCAAAAAAACCTCAATTTAAAACGATGCAGTACTAAGAAAAGTTAATCTTGAAGATAGACAAGTTAAATACCACCAAACTAACAAAAATATTGTCTAAAGTTGCAAGTTTAAACGTGTGCATTTTGAAGGCTAGGGAAAGACTGCTTGGTTTTAAATTAAGAAGACGGCGAAAGAAAAAGTTATTTAGTAATAAATTGTCTTTTACTATTAATAATCATGTCAGAAGATTTCCTAGGAATAAAATTTTCTCAAAGAGTAAGTAACATCCAACAACAAGGCGAAAACCAAAAAATCCAACCAGCTTTTCAAAAGTTTGTTTAAAAATTCTGCCGCTACAGGTTTACTTAAATTTTTGTCAAACTTGCATAAATTCGAAGCTGATTCAAGCGCAGATCAGATCAGAACAAAAAATGTATCAACAAAGAAAACTGCTGGAAATGACGCTGTAAGTGACACTAAAGATGACGTTGGAAATATCCCTTAAGATGTCACTACAGCTGTTGACAAAGAAGATGCTACAAATGTTATTAAAATGCAATTTATAACCCAACGACATTGGACTTTTGAAATTCTACGTTGATACTGGAAAAACAATCGTAGAGTAAGTTCTACGTATTTTTGAAATAGTGACCAGTCGTTTTTACCGACAAACAACCAGACGATAAACAAATCTTGATTTGAAAAGATTTGGCAAATGTTGAGGAAATGGCTCAATCGTGGCTATAATTTATTTACTTGCCAAAAAATTTGCTGCTTTCTTTGTTTGAGTCATGAATCGAGTTTGAAGCTAGAAAGCGGATTTTTTTATAAGATCCATGGTAAGTTTACAATCTGTTTAAATACAAACAATCAGTAAATGGTTTAACCATTGATAAACATTGACATAGCTCCTATAAGATCTTAGTGTAAATAATATGTATAAAGTACTAATTATATTAAAGTTTGACTACATGGAACAAAATTTAATTGCACTTTATGCTCTATTCGGGAGGTCCAACGGATCCCATATTTTCAGTCCTTTAACAGTTGGTACATTAAGGAACGCTCTAGGTAGCACGTTGGCATGTTTTTGAAAGCGATCGTATTTAGCACTAAGAATGTTAATTTCACTTTTCACTGTTTCAGCATGAAGTGTATGACTGAATTTGCGACAACACCACGGGACATCCACAATTGACCGCAGCACTTTTTATTGAAACCTTTGAAGTATGGAGATATTCGATTTACTGGCTGAGCCCCACAACTGTATTCCGTATGTCGATACTGACTTCAAGATTGCTTTGTATAATAACGTTTTGTTTCCAACGATATCTGAGATTTGCGTCCTATTAGCCAGTACATTTTAGAAAATTAAAGACCAAGTTGTTTACGTTTAGTAAAGATGTGCGTACCCTATGTGAGTCGCCTGTCAAGGTGCATGCCTAAATATTTCACAACGTCTTTTTGAGGGAGTATACAGTTATTTATTTGGACAGTTTGACATTTTTTTTATAGTGTAAAAGTAATATGGGTTGACTTCGTTTCGTTAATTTTTATGCGCTAGTGTCTAAGTCAATTTTGAATTTTATTTATATGTTTCTGCAAGTTTTGAGAGGCAATTCTAGGATCCTTGCTTGAGGCTAAAACAGCTGTGTCGTCAGCGAAGGTGGCGATCGAGGTTAATCTAATTTTTGGCAAATCTGTTATATACAATAGGCACTTGGTTGGTCCAATGACGCTGCCCTGAGGTACTCCTGCCTTAAATCGGCAGCAAGGTTGTTTGGACATCTAGGTACTTTATCACGAAATATCTATCTACTAAATAAGATTTTAATATTTGGTAGTAGTTATATGGCAACATACTTTTAATTTTATATAACAATCCTTCGTGTCACAATTTATCAAAGGCCATTGAAACATCTAGAAATCTGTTAGTTTCCAGATCGTGCCTGTTTTTTTTCGCAACACGATGCACTTGTTCGAATGTCGAATGTTTGTGTCTGAAGCCAAACTGATGTTTGGAAATAATTTCTTTGTCTTCGAGTATGGGAAGTAGTTTCTGCAAGAGAAGTTTTTCTAAGATCTTAGATATTACTGATAAGAGGCTGATTGAACGATAAGAGCTTAATTTTTCTGCTGGTTTACAAAGTTCTTGGATCATTATAATTTGTGGCACCGGAACGGAACGTACAAGTAGGTAATTCTTGGAGTATCTTTGACTTCATCCAATTTGAACTTTTTTTATCGGAAAATCTATTTGAAATGGCCCTTCAAGCATTTCATAAATCTGTGCTTCTTTCTCAGTTGCGAGTTTTGAAGGAAACGGTTCAAACACATTGACCAGATATTCATCGAAGGCATTTGCTTTTTCGTTGTTGTCCCTTGCCCAAGTGTTGTCACTTTTACGAATGGGCGGTATTCACTTTTGTGGTTGATTCAAGTTTTTTGTTGTCTTCCATAAGGAGTTATCATTTCCTTTTGTTGCAGAAAGGCCAGCTAGATATTCTTGGATTTCACGATTTTTGTTATTACCTAATAATACTTTAACCTGCTTTGTGGCTTGATTTAATTTTCTTTTATCCTCCGGGGCTCTGGTAGTTTGCCATAGTCCCCTAAATCTACGCTTTTCTGTTATAATTTCTTTGTAAGAAGGACTTTGATTTTATATTGGTCTCTGAAGTTGTTTTCCATGCTGCTTGTTGGATAAAGCGATTGAAGATTTCTATTGCTTCATCAATTTTGTCTGGTGTTTTAAGCAGTATGTTTAAAAGAAGGTTTTTGTTTACCTCATTTCTGAAGATTTTCCAGTTTTTTGTTTTATTGTAAAGCTTGTGGGGAGTGCTGTTATAAATTACTTGTGTACTAACATTAGCTAGTAGCGGTGGGTGGTCAGAAAACAGTTCGAAGCAGGACTTAATTTCTAGATAACTGCTGGAAATGCCTTTGGTTACACAGAAATATATGGCATCAGGGGCCTTGGTCAAATCTAAGGACCAATACGTAGGTTCTCCAGTAACTAGGTGATGTACGTTACTGTTTCTTATTGCTTAAAATAGTTGACGTCTCCTAGGTGTGGTTAATCTCGACCCCCATAAAACAGCTTAACTGTTCTGCTTTGATTATTGGTTTAGGTTGACAGTCTTCTATAGCGACGCTGGTGGCTTGGAGATGCTTTTCACTATATTTGCTTAGCTTTTAATGTTTGATACTATTTTTAATAATGATCGCAGTACTTCCATGCTCTGTTTCATCTGAATGCTTTGTATTGTATATGATGAAATTTAGGAGCTTAACGACAACAGAGGTGAACAGGTTTAGGAGTACGTCCATTTTCTACATCATTTTTAGGCTGTTGTTTGACAACTGTAGAGAAGGAACAAAGGCTTGACTGCTTTAACACTTTTGTTGACTCAATAATTGACTGGTGCTACTAGCAATCTGGGTGTAAGTATATCGAGGCTGCTGAAGTGTTGTATTAGGATTATATGTTGGTTGCACCGGTACAGGTGTTTTCTTTTCTCTTAGGGCAGGACATTAGATTTTTTGTAGTTCCTTATATATCCTACATCCTTTGTAATTTGCGGGGTGGTTTTCTCCACAGTTGGTGCATTTTACGTCGTTGTTGCGTTCTTTTCTGGAACACTGGGATGTTGCATGATTTCCGGTGCATTTAACACAACGTGGGTTTCTGTAACAGAACTTCTTCGTATGCCCATAGCACTGGCAATTCATGCACTGTGGCATCTTGCGTTTTCGGCGGGGTGGTTCAAATTTGACAATTGTGTGTAAAAAAGAATTGACGTTATATATTTCTTTATTTGGCTGTGCTTTAAGTTCGACGTGGAAAAATGGTAAATCTATTTTTGTTTCACGTTGGCGGATGTTGGCTACATTTTTATCTCATGCCCTAGTACGTTTATTTTGGTTTTCAATTGTTCTATGTCAGTGAATGGATGCATGTTCCGCAGAAAAACTCGAAACAATTTATCTTCCCTAAGTTAGTAAATGTGAAATCGAGTTTTTTTTCCATGAGAGCTTTTATGATAGCTTGATAGGCTTCTTTTGTATTTGCTTGTATCTTTACTTCATCATTATTTAAACATTTTTGAATGTACTGGTTTGGTGCAACTTGTTTAAGCAAATCTACCAGTGGCTGTGTAAATTTTACACCTACTATAAAGAGAGGTGGAGGTTTAATAACTTTAGTTGTAGTTTCTTGTTTATTGACTGTTTGTTCCGGGTTTTCTAATTTCTTGTATCTGTTAGAGGTTTTGGGGGGTTGATTTAGGCAGTAGTCTTTTAGGGTTGGCTGTTTAATTATTCGCATAAGGCCTTCTGGACTATCTTTTCTAAAACGTTTTTTGTACTCTACCGTACTTCTGCAATTGGAATTTGTGGAAGGGCAGCAGTATAATGCTCTGTTAATTATGTAAAAGCTTGAAGGCTACGCCATTATAATTATTCTGCATTTGTGGGATTAATTGTTGCATTTTGGGCAAGTACGGCCCTGATCTTACTATATTTTATTACTTGTGATACACATGTTAAAACGATTAACTTATACTTGTTAATTCTTGCATTTACTACTACTTACTAAATTACGTGATCAACAAATCTTGTGTAAGTCGAATTTCTGCTGTCCTTTTTTGAAAGTCGTCGTTGTGAAATATTTGTAGTAAGTTGGAAAAGTTGGCTTTTTTATGGTGGAGAGACGTTTTAGATATGCCATTAGATAATCGCATATTAAGAACGTTAAGTTAGTACGTTGTTCCTTATATTTAATTATTTGTGTTAGTGTCGGTCGTATGCACGAACGACTCGACATATACGGTTGTTATCACAGTTAACATACGCAACTTTTTGGTATTTAAGTAACAAGTTTTAAACGGTGCGCTTGTTTAATTATCGTGTAACCACTATAACTTCGTAATAATTGAATTTTTTTTGTATTCACCAACTATATTTTACTGAATGCAACGTTAAGTTTTTCACTGCTTATCTGTGTAAGGAACTGCCCAATTTATCTAATTTAAGGGTCCGTTCATACTAGTTTCATTGTGTTGTTTCCAAACCATTAATTACACTGGTCTGCATGAAAATCGGCCCTGATACCATTCTTGACGATTCTTATGTAAAATGACCTCCTGAATCCAAAAATGAGCTCCGTCACCCACTTATTTTGGGGGGACCCCATTTTTATTTTATTTATTGCATTTTTTTTTTAGAATTTTAACTTGTAGCCGTTAAACATCTCAAAGCAGGTAATAAAATTTATACCAAAGTATATGGCAAAAGTTTTGCTATAAAATGTATATAGAAACAACAATAAAATACAAATATATAAGAACACTAAAAAATATCAATAAACAGTTAGGAAGATTTACTGCACGACGCTGGCGATCTCAATACCACATGCAGGTTTGAACAGGAATTTTCGACAGGCTTGAACTTGCATTACTCTTCTCATTATAGTATATTACATTGTTTGCTTAACTGCTTCGATCAGTACATCTATAGCTGTTGCAAAGTTAACTTGTCGACGTTTTAAACGTGCTGGATTTTGTGTTCATTTTTGTTCATTTGTGTAAAACAGTAAAACTACTTTTACTCCGGATTTTTTTAAGTAACTAAGTGTGATTTGTGGTTAATGTCGGGCGTTGAATTACTGTTTAATTATGCCATGCGAGTGTAAAAATCATCCCGATAGCTTCTGCTATGTCTGCGGGGAATTAACTTTAAAAGCGCAACGAAAACCCCTTTCTCCGTTTGTTAAAACAACTTATAAATTGTACTTTGATTGTCAAGTTGGCCACCAAGACAAGACTTGGGCTCCATCAGTTTGCTGTACGACTTGTTACAGTAGTTTGACCAAATGGCTCAAAAGTACCCGTAAATCAATGCCATTTGCTGTGCCCATGGTTTGGCTTGAACCTCGCTGTCATCTTACAGATTGTTACTTTTGTATGACTTCCACCATCGGGTTTTCGAGCAAAAGTAAGCATACAATTCAGTATCCCAACATTCCGTCAGCTCTAAGACCTGTTCCTCATAACGATACTTTGCCAATCCCAGAGCCCCCAAACACTTATACTCTAGAGCCGGAAATTGATTTAAAAGACTCTGAGCCACAACCTGGGGCTTCGAATGATACGTTCAATGATGATGAAAAGTATTCCGCAGATTTAGTTTCTCGGCAACCTCACCTCCTCACTCAATCGGAATTAAATGATCTTGTCAGGGATTTGCAGTTACCCAAGACTAAATCTCAACTCCTAGGATCGCGACAACAGTGGAATCTCTTAGAAAAGGGAGTAAAAATATCTTCTTACAGGACCAGACAAGCAACGCTGAAATGTCTTTTCTCAGAAGATAAAGGTTTAGTGTTCTGCCCTAATGCAAATTTATTGATGACAGAGCTACAGATGCCATGTGACCCAGACAAATAGAGACTGTTTATAGACTCATCAAAAACAAGCTTAAAAGTTGTCCTGTTGGTAAATGGGAATGACTTCCCATCAGTTCCAGTTGCATACTCTGTTGATATGAAGGAAACGTACGAAAACATCTTCAGAATCCTTGATAAAATTAGTTATAATGATTATAAGTGGAAACTTTGCGCTGACTTAAAAGTTGTTGCTATACTCACGGGCCTGCAATCGGGATTCACAAAATATTGCTGATTCCTTTGTGAATGGGATAGCCGAGCCCGAGATAAACATTACATCGTACGGGACTGGCCTCTGCGAGAAAATCTTATTCCTGGTCAGGAAAATGTCGCCCACAATCCTTTAGTTCCGAAGGAAAATATTTACTTACCACCTTTACACATCAAACTTGGATTGATCAAGCAGTTTGTGAAAGCAGTGGACTCGTCTTAGCGAAGCTAAAATCAAAGAAGGCGTTTTTGTTGGTCCCCCGATTAGACAACTCTTCTAAGATTCGACGTTTATTGAACACCTAAATCGAAAAGAAAAACGAGCTTGGCTTGCATTTCAAAACGTTTGTAAGAACTTCCTGGGTAACCACAAAAGTGAAGATTATGTCGCTCACGTCGAGGAACTGCTTTTAGCGTACAAGGACATAGGATATAACATGTCTCTTAAAGTTCACTTCCTTCACTCGCATGTGGACCTTTTCCCTGAAAATTTAGGAGCAGTCTCGGATGAACACGAGAAACGGTTCCATCAAGACATCGCTAAGCTGGAAAAGAGATTTTCAGGGAAGTGGAATGCAAGCATGTTGGCGGAGTACTGCTGGTTTTTAAAACGAAAGAGCTGTACCTCAGGGTATAAAAGGAAAGCAAGCACCAAGTAACGATGAATATATTTTTATTTATTATTGTTTATAGCTAAAATAGTTTTTTTTCCCATTTAAATTAAATTCATGTCCATATATTTATTATTATAATAGTTATTATAATTATTATTATCGTTCGTGAAATACATATATTCGTTGTTAAACTTGTGTTAGTCGATTTATCTATTTTAAGCGTGTCAGGTGAAAACGAGGATCTGTAGTTTATACTTCTCCATGTATTAGCAATTTTTTTAAATGAAATTATAATCGACACATCAAAGATTAGGCTGAATCCTATTAGTTACTTACCCGCTACCCACTCTGCAAAGTTTTAAGCTGTCGCTCCTTTCTTTGGGATAATTAAATTATTGGTAAGTGAACGCACTTTACGTTATACCGTAACATGTTCTAATTTATATTTGTGTACCGTTGTGGACTTTCTTTTTATGTTGCGGGTTCCGATTGCTATCTTGTTTATCCGGCAAGATTTTTCTATAAGCGTTAAACGAATACAGCGCCCTTGTAATCGAACTGTTTAGTTCTATTTACTGAAGGAAGTTGCTAAGGTCTTCCCATAAACTCAAAGATTTAATAAAGTTCAACGAAGGGAAAAAAGGTGGAAAATCATGGAAAACACCTAGACTGATTACTGATACTGCATTTGAATCGTTTATTGTTAAAACAGGTTAAGTGACATTTTACAAACTTTTCAGGAAATGAAAAAAACGTTTTATTTTCTAAACTGATAAAAAATATAACTTATGTTGGCCTTTTTAGATACTTCAACTACATTCAAGACCTTTGATAAAAAATGAAGTATAAAAATTTTTTGATTGAGACTGTAAAAATGACTGAAAAAATGCACATGGATTGTTTCTGCAACAAAACAACAAATTTTAAATTCAAAAATTCTTTAATAATGAGTAACTAAGTTCACAAAACATTTTTATTTTATTTTATTTTTGGTTCTTTTTGACTTTTTCATCTTTTGGTGGGTGGTTTAGTAGAATATTATGATAATATTCCTTATGTTCTTCTTCAACCCAGCGTAATAGCGTTTTTATGTTGTCAAGTTTCACAGTTCCTATAGGTAATGGACCTTTGTATGCCTTTTCTGTAGGAAGTTGAAGACATGATGTGGATGTTCGAGGCTGTAGTAAATCTGTAAAAGTGTTCCACATAAAACCATTAATGTATTCAGAAGCTTTGACCACATTATCTTCTTCATAAACTAAGTGGTGAAACTTTGAAACTGAGAACTGAACTTTGGAATTTCTATCTTTCTCCATCTTTGTTTCATTTGATATGCAGTTGAGCTTATAATATTTGGGCCACCAAGTCTTAAAGTTTATAATGTCGTTTGTTTCTATTTCTTTAACGGTAAAAATATTTTTAGCACTAGCAAGAACTATAAGTTCTGTATATTGATGTACATTATACACTCTATCAAACCTTCGTAATTTTCTTTTTATTATGCCAAATGCGCGATCGCATGGCAAAAATGAATGGCCTCGTATTGGATAATATTGCACAATTTTTTGAAATCTATCAGTTGCATTAAGAGCCATACACATTCTAACAACTAAGTGATTCTTGTTTTGCCTGCGGCAATTGTCACAAAACATACGCAACTCAGTGGCTCCTTTAGGAACAACATTTTTAATATAATCTAAAATAAAAGAGCAAACTTCATTTGGACCTTTAGCTGCTTGCCCCTCGTTATAAATATAGAAGAAGGACTTCTGGGTTTTTTAAATTTGTTATACAAAACAAACTAACGGTTAACTGTGACAGATAAAATTTATCTTGGGTAGGGAATTCCGGCAACTGTAGGTTTTGCATAAAATCAAAGCAAAATGCTGCTAAATCTTCACGCTGTTGGCATTCTTCCGTTGTCGTCTTAAGAGTACTGTAGAATTTTTTTGCTCTACGCTGGTGCACAATTTTCTCGGCAACTGCAACTCTTTTGGCTTGAGCGTTTAACTTCGGGTTTTTTATTTTAAGAGATAAATCTTCACAAGTATTGCAGACGTCTACTTGAGGTCTTCCAAAATGTAGTTCAAAATTTTGTTTAAAAAATTTAATATAATAACTGTACTTCACAGGTGAATTTGTGTATTTTTCTTTAAAAAGACTGTACATAATTTTAACGTTAAGTCGAGCATCTAGATATTTGTAGTCTTTATTAGAATAATGGGATGTTTTAATCGGAAAACAAGAAATATGTTCCCTTATTTCTTCTCTGTATTGTTCACCCATCAGATTTGATTCAACATTTTTTCCTCTTTTGTCCTCTGGAGTTTCATTATTACATAACAATAGTTTTATTCTCTGTACGCGTTGTTTTGAAACTGCATGGATACTCAAAAAAGCTTTCGACAAACTTTTACATTTTTGCCATTTATCTTAACAAAATGGTAATATGAACGAGCCCTCAACGTATTTTTAGGTTACGTAAAGAATGCACTCAATATGTTCCAGTTTACTGCAGAAACAAGCCAAATGCTGTACTTGGATTGTTTCTGCACTAAATGACTTGGATGGTACAGCGATATTAGTATATTAGGCTATGTGTACTTGGATTCTTTCTGCACTAAACGATGCGTCTACATGTTAATTGTTGATTTCCGTCAAAAAACTAAAATGTCCGAAAATGTCACTTAACCTGTTTTAACAATAAACGATTCATTTATAAAAAAAATCATGTGAAAGTTCTAAATATTAAATAAATAAGTAAACATATATATACTTAAATATTTACATTTTTCTATATACTAAAACCTAATTATATAGTAAAAATTGAGTTTATCGTGCCAAAGGCGCCATTCGTTACGTTTGCAACAATTGCTTTGTTATGTCACACTTTTGCATGTTATATTTCTTACTTCTAAACGGTTACTATATTTCAAACTACATTGATTTGGTTTTTTAGTTTTCCTATTTGAACTTGGTTTTTTCGATTTGTAAATATGTTATTATACATATTTTGTTTTTAGATATAATCGTATTATATAGTATAAGTAATCTAACTTTGAGTAAACTTTAGTGAGGAAAAAATTATTAAAAAATTTAGAAGACGTGTATTCGTTTAAAATTAAAATTAACACACTTTACAGAAAACCTAAAAACCTTAGCATATTCTATAACAAACGTAAAGGTATAAATAAATTCATTTCATCAACATCTTACATATTTTATAAAACATTTTGTTGTCTCGCTTGAAAACTTTTGATTTCTGTAAAAAAAACTTCATGTTTCGTAAAGGTTGTACACCTGTTGGTTCATAATTTCTGAAGTAAAATTGTCGTCAAACTAATGACTTTGTTTTCAGTTCATAAAAATCATTTCGTATAAATAAATTGTTATGTGTCTACTATTTTGACTACCACTTTAGCGAATAACAAGATATAATAAATAATTGCAATGAAAAGATGAATTTAGCAATCAGTTTGAGACGATAATATTTATAGACTTATATTAAGTTGTCAGACAAACACCTATTTTATACAATAAATTTAATATTATTTTTACTTTGAATTAAAACAGACTAAAATATATTCGTATATAATGAAGAAACATTGTTTTTGTAAATTTAGCATAGTTTTTATTAGAAATTTAGACGTTTTAATTACAGTTATTTATCATTTCTAATTAGAATTTTCGTATAGTTTGAGCAAGAGTTAGAAGGCCATATTTTATTAAATTAGCGAAGTAATCACTGTTTGTGTCACCATCATGCATAATTAACATCAAATATCAACTTAATGGCGGTGTCAAAGAGACCCAAGTTTGCATCTAGTTAGAACAAAGTTTCCGCTTCCAAGGAAGTGTTGGTTTAAGGTGGCCTGACCACCACGGACCGGAACAGAGGGTCTTGAAAAGACCACTTGAGAACTTAAACTTTACACCGGAGTCGTAGTTAAAAATCAAACTATTCGATGAAGTTACAATAATTTTCATTACACAGAAAACGCATTCTTGAATTGATTTTGTATACAATTAAGATTTTTAACAAAAAAGAGATTTCTAATGTAAATCGATGTTTAAGTGCAAGAAATGTAACCACAGTCTCGGTGAGTAATTGTAATGTGTAAAATGTAACTGCAAGTTGTAGGTAAGAATAATGGTTTGATTTGGTGGAATGAATATGAACCCCATCGAACAACCGGCCAAAGCTTATAGATTCAAGCGATAATTAGATTCTACCACACCCTTGTCTTGAGTTATAAGGTAATAAGACTGTAGAACATGGCTAATTTATAGTTTATCCTGTTCATAGGAACATTGTACTTGAGAGATGGTATTAAGCACTTGGGAATTTAAGAAAATCGTAATAACAATTACGTGTGGCAACAAAAATTCGATTATTATGTTTCAAGGAGCTGCAAGAGACAAAGGATTTTTCAGATGAAAAAATCTCCTGGTGCTGACATAATTTAAAATTATTTACGACCATTGGTACTAATAAATATGAAATATTTGAAATAGTAATGCGGTATGATCAAAAGGAGACGCATCATTTAATATTACCATAAAAACAATAGCATTTGGATGATGAAGAATCTGCTCAAGACATCTCATAAACAATCCTTACAGAATTCGTTATTAGGAAATGCAGAAACTTATTTTATATTATTTTTATACATTCCACGTAACTGGGCACGTATAAAAAGTCTTTGTTGAAATCGAAACATAAACTAGTAGAAATTTGTGTCACTTGTACCAAAAACCCAGCACCTGTTATATATTTTATTCAAATTTATATTTAGATTGTTCTGATAATAAATTCATGAAGGTAATACATTTTTGAATTGCATCCGGTAAGAATATATCAAATGCATAATGAAGCTTTAATAAATCTTTTATGTCCATTATAAATGACATGTTCAGTTTGCTGAGCGTTTTGTTATGCTAATTGTTATGAGTTTTTGAACTTTATGCTTCAAAAATTTTGCGCAGTTAATATGTTAATACGCATAATGGTAACAGTGTTATAAAATTTAATATGGATTTAAACTGACCAGGAAATCAAACTGTAAATTTTCTGGTGCGTTAATTATAGTTTTTTTTTGAATGAAAACTTAATTAATTCAAACATAACGATAATCATGCCGGCTGCTACTGTCCTAAACTTTCAAAATATTATAATTTAATTCGAGATGTTTAATAAAGAAGAAAAAAATTTATAACTTACAAAAAAATACGATGGTATGGTTAAAATTCTTTTAGTCGGAATGTAGCTCCATTATTATTAATAAATAGCTTATTAAATCAACCGTTTTAAGTGTATCTCTTCTGGATCATTGCGACTAATAACTTATATTGTGCACCACACATAGCTGTTGTAAATAAATTAATGATTTAGGTACATTGTTAAATAACAATTGGTTGTAAAGTATACCTAGAAGAAAAACCGTTCATAAAAAACGTGTAGCTTCGTAATCTGATACTAATTATATTTGGCAACAATGTATTCTAATAAAACTTACTAATTTTTTTTCAATACAGTCTTCTGATTTAATTGCTTCGTTTTTTTTAAAGTAAGTTTTATACAATGCCATCTATCAAACATATGTCGTATAAAGTTGTCTGGTAAATTACATAGACATTACAATTTTTGTTCCTTCTTCATTGCTTCGTAACAGACCGACACATCTTATTTGATCTATTAATAAAATAATTATTATTATATTGTATAGTGTAATATATGTATTTATGATTGTAACTGAAAAAGTTTATAAAAAATACAATTGCAGAAAACCTTTTTGATTAAAATTATTTCTTAGTTTCTGGAATTTAATTTGTTTATAGTTTTTATTCATTGCTTTTCTTTATTGTTGCTTTTATTCTCTGTTTCAATTTATTTTGTATTTTCAGAATTTTTAACTGTTTTATGGATTTAGATTATGTTCAGTTTTTTCTTTGCGTAGTTTTGTCTACTTTCACTTTTGTAATCTATTTATTTTTATATTTTAGTTTTCCTTCTGCATTTTGGTTTAAAGTATTTGCTTTATTATGAGTTTATTTATATGACAAGAATATCAAAAACTAACAAATGAAATTTAACAAAATCAACGAAATGATAATAGCTTCTTAAATTAAGGGTAATTTGCATAATACTCTGTTTGAGCAATAAAATGTTGTATTCAACTCGTTCCTGTCTAAATTAGACGTTTTTTTTCCTTCGAGGACTTTTGGCCATAATTACTAGTTCCTTTTAGTTATCGCAGAATCCTTGTAGCTGCTTGCCAGTGCCCAACAGTGTGGTTTTTATTAAACTGACTTAAAAATGATACTGCAAACGTAATATCAGGTCTAGTATAAACACTTGAGTACCTAAATGAGCCAATTAGTTCTTGATATGGCACATTCGCAATAAAATTAGTATTAGTGAATCTTGCATTGTGTTCCATAGGAGACCTTACAACGTTTGTTTGAATGTATTAAACAATGTTGCTTGATGCGAAGTAATAACATTCTGCTGAACTTTCATTGTTTATTATTTTGAAATGAATATACACAACGTTTCGATTGCTGTGGTATCTGCAATCGTCATCAGGTGAATACTAACAAACTTAGAAACTACTGGAGCTTATATACTAAAGACATGTTCGATGAAGCGTTCAAGCGTACAAAATCAATTTAACGTAACAGATTAATTAACAAAATTACTTAGTAAAGTTTAAGTTGTTTTAGAGGTTCGATAAGTGGTTTCCATATGTTGCTTATCTCGACACTTGGCTGGCTGAAAATTTCTTTGTTGTTGTTGATGAATGCCGCTTCTTTAAATTTCCGTTTGTACCAATGTTCCTCTCTGTGTATGATTTTTGCTTCCGACCATTTCATTCGATGTTGGTTATCCCACGAATGTTGCGCGATGCCGGACTTAGAAGTCTCTCCTCTCTGTATGTGCGTCTGATGTTCATTGAGTCTGATGTCAAGTGGTCTTTTGGTTTCCCCCACGTATGATTTGCCACATTCAAATGGAACTTGGTAAATACAGTTTTGGGAACTTCGACTTGTTTGTGGCTTTGTGTTGGAAATTATACTCCTAATGGTGGTCGATGATTTGAACACTGTATTTAAGTTGTAGCTTTTCCCTATACGTTTTATTGATTCTGATAAACCTTTGACATATGGGATGCTCAGCAGTGAATTGGGCAGTTCTTCTGTTTTAGGTTGTCCCATGGTGTTCAATTGCTTTTTCTGTAAAAGCTCTCCTACATTTTTTTCTGGATAACCATTCTGCCTTAGATCGTTTCTAATGTTTTGATTTTTTTTCGTAGCCCTTTCTCTGTGTTGCACAACCTGTACGCTCTGTCGATTAGAGATTTTACTACTCCCCTCTTCGTAGATGTGGAATGGTTGGATTCAAAGTTGAGATATCGACCGGTGTGTGTCGGTTTCCTGTAGACAGTCGTTTCCATAATTTTCTTGTTCTTTGTTACTTGAACGTCTAAAAAAGGAAGTGAGTTCTCCTTTTCCTTTTCCATAGTGAATTTGATGGATGGTTTGATGTTGTTCAAATGTTGTAGAAAAAGGTCTAGTTGCCGATTACTGTGGTTCCAAATTATGAAGGTATCGTCAACATATCTAAGCCATGTTTTGGGTTTGAATTTTGATTTCTCTATGGCCTGGGATTCAAACCAGTTCATGTATATGTTGGCGACTACTCGTGATAGAGATGAACCCATTGGTAGTCCTTCGTCTTGAGTAAAGAATCTGTCTTTCTCCTGAAAGTACGATTTACTCAACTATTTATTTATATTACGTCAGTATTAAAGCTAACTAGATATATAATTTATCTAAATAATTTTATTATTACAACAGTTTTTGTATAAAAATAAATTATAATTCTAAGTGCAGTAATAGTGCAAATAAAAGCGGACCCCAGCTGGGGCTTCCAACCACGTAACAATGAGTAAGAGAACAAATGATAAACCTATCACCTACAGTTTTTAAAACCCAATGTCCAAAATAGCCAAATATACCACCACAGTGTAAACTGCGGAGAGTTGCAATTAGTAGCAATTATTATCAAGCGTAAATTCGATCATCATTCTTTAATAAAATTAGAACTCGAAAACCTAGAAACAATTTCTATTAAACTGAGTCTAGAAAACAATGCCCATATTATACTTTTTGCTCCATATCAGCAACCAAATAAAAAAATTCTGGAAAGCGTTGTCACTAAATTATTTAATTGCAAATAACAAACATTAGTGATAAGTGATTTGAACTCCAAGCTTACAGACTAAGGATGCAAAGTTACAAACCCAAATGTTGTAATGTTAAATAATTTTATCATAAACCACAAAATACAAATAGCACCTCCCACAGATTACACATATTGTTCTAGAAGACCGGATCATAACCCAGGTGTATTAGACATAGTCCTGTTCAAAAACGTTAATAAAGTTATCAAAACGTGCTAAATGAGCTTGATTCTGATCACTTATCAGTGTTCGTCTCATTCTTTAATGCCGCAACCAATACCGATGATACCCAAATTAATTGAAGGTAAAGGGTTTCCATATTCAAGTCCTACAAAACAAAACACTAGAATTGCAGTGAACGTTGTTTGTTATAAATGAACAAATACACAGTAAACTAAACTAGCCTAATGTGTCAGACTTTATAAATACTTTGTGTACAAGATTCTTTTCAAAAATACCGGAGTGTTCAAGTGCAGTGTTATACAACGTAGATCAAAAGAACCAACATCAGAGACTCAAAACAAAACTGCTACAAGATTTATTACCCTAGTTAAACTAGTTTCAATTAAACGTGATTAAGCTAACTCTTACATCTCACATACAGTGATAGCGGTACAGAGGAGTCAAATGATGACCGCACTATGTATTCATTATTATTCAAAATTACTTTTATTTTCATTATTGGATTCACTAGCTATATCCCTTTGTTTGCGTTTTTCTAAAGGTCCAGATGCTGCAAGAGGAAATACGTTTTTGGTTGCTTTGTCTTTCTTTTTTGAATTGATTTTGATAGAATTCTCTATTGCTGCTTTAAGTTCATCTTAATAAAAAACGCTTGTTAAATTAACTGATGTTTCTTTCTTCCTGTTCTGTTGTCTATTTTTTTATAGCTGTTTTGGAATTAGGCTGAAAACTGTGGGACAGATTAAAAACCAAGAAATCTTAAGAGTTTCGGTGATCCCGCAGGGAGTTGATGGTTGGTCTACTGTGACTGTAGATGGTAGACTAGTTTGAAAAATTTCTGTAACCCTGCTGGTAGATGGAACTGGATTAAAATGATTATAACGTTAGACTTTCGGGAATTCACGAATATCTGAATGTTGATCTTCTGAATAGTTTTGTTCTTGTACAGAACCTGTAGTTATATCATCTGTTTTGAGTGGAATATCAGTAGTTTCGGCGTCATCAAATACGTTTAGATCAACTGGCACGATTCCTCATTTACGAAAACCACTAATCGCAGTGTTTGGAATTGCAACACGAAGATATGCTTCTCCAAAAATTTTACTTTTTTGGAATCAATTTACAACGCGGTTTAGATGGAACGTAAAAGTGTTTCGATTGCTTGAACTTAGAAAGTGTTCAAAGGGCCCATAAAAGACACGTTTACTGGTCGAAACTTATGGCTACAGTGCGGCGGAAAACACAAAACAGCAATATGGTTAGCTTTGACAAGTTCTATGAAATTTAAATTATTTGTATGCATCATATGTCTGTTCAAAATCAACAGGGCAAGACGCCTGACATGCGATAGAAAATGTCTGAACCACAAAGTGAAAATATCCAGCTGCATCCAACCAGACTTGTGACATACAAATGCGCTACCAAGTGGAACTCTATTTTGAAGTTCGGTTTTTATACAAACCTTAGGAACTGTTATTAGTAGTGCAAATTTTGACCACTACACACATGCACATGACTGCAATTGACAAAATTCCACGCCCAACAGATGTTATTAACCTCACTTGCCGCCCGCCTTTAAGAACTAAAACTCGTAAACATTTAAATTGGACGGTGGTAAGATCAGTCTCATCTACGTTGAAAATTATATGTGCAGGAATTTTTAGTTTTTTGAATCTTTATCAACAGATAGAAAAACTTGGAAACATTCGAAAAAATTAAAACCTTGGGTATGTACAGACGAGGTTACTTAGAGTAACTTTGGTATGACGTTTTCAAAACCTTTCGAGTCTTTGTCGGCTAATTGTTTTTCATTGCAGATTTTTTATTAAATACTATACGAACATTACTAAGAATTTTCTTATTCGTGGTCCGCGGTACGTGATATACTTTGCTGACTTTTAAAAAACCCATAGCTCCGCTTTAAGCTGCTTCAATGTCTAACATCATTGAATTGGCATTCCAGGTCTGCTGTGTGGATGTTCGTTTATACGTGGACGGCATATTCTGAACGAAAACCTCACTATAATTAGGTAGTCTTGAGTAAGTGTCAATGTAGGGCAAAGTGGTCTGCCGGTGGGTCACTTTACTCTAACTTAATTAATTTCTTAACTTTTTTTGGATGGTCCCGTGATAAACATCCTCGAGTGTGGTAGTTCAGGTGTTGCCAGCCAGTGAGACACATGTTTTTGCCTTAATAAGTTTTTAATTTCTTTCTTGATGGTCTTATATGCTTCACCACAGATTGGCTCAGGCCCTATTAGACGAATTTCAGCTCCTTTTTTTTGCTAAAAGGTCTAGTTTATTGTTTCTATCGATTCTTGCTGTCATTGTGTCCATTGTAGAGTAGCTAGACGGGTTAGCAAGTGTACACAATCTCTAACTAGTTTAAAACGTATTGTTACTGAGTCTAAAGCTCTTAATACTGTTTTGTTATAAAGAACGTTATAGTAACTATGTTGATCAACTTATTTTGATAGGATTTCCTAATCAATTCTTAAACACAAGCGGATATTGCAATAATTTCTGCTTAAAATACGGATGCTAGATAGCCCAAGTTTACGCTGAGGTTGCTTCCTGATCTACTGCCGACGATTGTCGTCTAGTACTTTGTGCTGTTTTAAAACCATTCGTATGCCAGATGATTGCTTGCTGCTTTCTCGGTTGTTGTCTATATATCTTCTTTTCCTTTCCGTTAGATTTTAACCAATAGCTGCTGCCAAAGTTTCAGACTCTATCACTAAATGTAGAAGTAAACAGTCTAACAAAGTTTGCATTGTTGCAGTGGGCGTAGTTGACATTGTCCTTGTGATTTCTGGGCACGCAAGTCTCTGTAACTTGCTGAGTTTTGTTATAGACTTTTTCCATATTTAAAAAAACTCTTGGCTGCTTAAAGAACTTTCAATTCTGTGTGTGGACGCATGTATGCTTAGTTCATACGATTTACCCGTTTGGTAAGCATATTGGTGTCGATGCAAAAGTAATCTATGTTTTGTGTTTAATACGCGTATTTCTTAATTTTTTAATAGTCCTAAGCATAAAAAATGTCAAGCCAACTAGACAAAAAGATTTTCTCTGGATAAAACATAACCTCTTTGTAGTTTTTACAATGATTCTAGATAACCCTAGTTATGTTTTTGCAAAGCTTTTTGGAGTCTAGCACATTCTGATAATCTTCTCACATTACTTTTTCCAGAATTTTTCTATTGCATTTCTAATAGCGTAACCACATTTTTGACAAAAAGTTTTGTATTCTTTAGATCTGCCCGTTTTTTTTGCCCAATTAAAAAGCTTAGGAGTTAGTTTTTTTAGAACGGAAAGTCCCGTATCCACCATAGTGTCTTCTGGCTGATTTTCTTTACTTTTCACTATCAACTATTTTTGTAAGCGTCTATAATATATCTCTTGATATTATCGTTATTAGTTTTATTGATACCGTGGATTGAAGTATTGACAGGCATTTGTACAGTCTCTGCTTAACTATCTCCCTAAAGAAATCCCAGTTTTTGGATTTTTGTAAGTTTTGACTTCTCCCTGTGGCAATTTCAGTTTAAATTTTATGTACATACGGTTGGACAGTAACGGTTAAATTGACACATACCACTCTATTACTCTATTATTTTATTCCACACGTGTCGTGTGTCGATAGTAATGTGGATTACTTTCTTTCTTATATCTGTAACGAAGGTAAACTCGTTTCTTCGATTTCCAATTTCTAGTTTATTATTAATAGTAAATTCTATAAGTGCCTTGCTTTTTTTATTGTTTCCAGTGTTTTTCCAAACTGTATGGTGTGCTTTGAAATCACAGCAAAGCATCAGCTGTATTTTGTTTTGCTACCGAACTGCACCAATTCCACAATTGTTTGTTAGTGGTCGTTCTGACTGTTTAAAGCTTCATATCTTTTCTTCTATATTTGTAATTGTTTTTACTAGAATTAGGTTTTTGGTGCAAGCTCCTGGATAGTTATCTTTTGTTAATAAATTTCCAGTCACCACCTATACTTAGTTCTCTGACAGTTCCTTTATAAACTCAAGGTTCTTGTATCAGTATAATATCGCCTTTTATCATTTTTACATCGTTCTGTAGGAAAACCAAAGCTGCTTTACAGTAATGTAGATTTATCTGTCAGACCGTGAAGACACCTGCCTTACAGCTGGGATGCCTCTCCTGTCAACGTCATTGTTTCAATACTTGCCTTCATACAATGAGATTATCTCCTCTTAGTCCAGACAATTAAGTCAAAACTCCCCGGCATTCATTGCTCGTGAGACATGTTCACAGCAACAAAAAATGTTGAGTTTAACTGACCTGTCAACTGAGCAACGCTAATAGAGCACCGACAGGCATTGTTTATACCAGTGTTAACTCTTGCCACGACACTACAGCTTAAGCTGGAAGAGCTGGTTTGCGTGTCAGCAGTATTGGAATACGTACGGATTTTAGACCACACCTGTTAAGGTAGATAAAGTTGTCTTGGCTCAATTTGTTAAACTGCGTACCATGACACCTGACTTACGTCGCTATCCACCACTTAGAGACTCAACTCACGGGATTAGCCATCTTTCAAAAACCAACATAAGCACAAGATTTGGCTTAAGCTCGGTTGATTCAATACAAATAGCTGCCAAATAAACAAAACAATAAAGACAGGAACCCAATTAAGAAACAGTTTTTAGACAGAGGTTAAACAGAACGCATCAATTTTGGATAACTGGGAAAAATGGAGAAAACTACAAAGAATCTGTTGTCGAAGCTTAAATATTTCTAGAATTATCATAAAAAAATGTATCTTTTTGTTAATATTGAATTTAAAACTGCGTGAGATGCGAGTAATTGAAAACGTCGAAAACTTCAATATACTCCCAAAAACAGAAAATCATCTTCTGCAGTTCTCATCAAAAAAACAAATAAAATAAATAATAGCAGCATATGACGAAAATACTTTAAATGGCTTTTTACACTACTAGCTACGAATTGCATAGAAAAGCAAAGAAGCGACCAAAAGAATAATGCAATATTTCTTTGAAAAAACAAATAATTTTGAAAATCATACTGAAATTATAGAACTTAATCTAATAATTTCTAAAAATGCACAAGGCGAATGGCGCAGGTTACTTATAACAAATTTTTAACGCCAAATAAAAATAACAATATCAATTTTTTGGTACGTCCTTTTTATAAATTAATATCATGAAAGAAAATATTCAAATTTATCGTTTGTTTTTGACACCTAATCCATATTATCAGAACTTTTTATTTAAGAGAATAGAAGAGAGAAGACTAACTAGCATCTAAAAAAAGAATGACCAAAACCGTCACTTAGCATCCCATACGTCAGAGGATTATCTAAGAAAATAAAACGCACAAGAAGAGGTTACAAAATCCATACACTGTTGAGATTACCAACTACCATTGGAAGTATGATTTCTGACACGAGACCACAGAGATGTCCACATGTCATTAGTGCATATGAATACACTGAATCAATTTAAAAAATATCATGTATTTACAATATAACATAGTTTTTGGGTTATTACAATATTTTGCTTTTGCAGTCAGTAAAAAAATAATCTATTCATGCTAAAGCTTAAATCGTTAACAATTTCGTCAAGTTCTACAGACAAATTCGATGTTTTTTTAGAAGTTTCAACAGTATGACATATGGATGTGACTTGCAAAGTAAATAAAGTAAATGCTTAAAGACAATTTGTAATTAATAGGTGTTATTATTGCAAATGGAGCTCTATGAACTGAGAAAGTAACATGAAAATTGCAGTTAAAAATTGGTAGTGTCAATACCATTGTTTTAGATTTAAAATTGTTTTTATTTTTTTCATAATGAGCATTTACGTTTAGAAAATGCAAAATAACCTTGATTACTTTAATTGATCTTATATGCTACAACAATCTTTAATGTTAAGTTTATTTCTTAATTATTTTCGGAATACGCAGTTGTATTAAATATAAAAATGAAAGCATCAATAGAATAAATAGCTTTTATACGATTATAATGTAATACAAAGTAAACAATATACATAAATATTTATAAAAACTGCATTAACATGAGCATAAATAATAACGTGCAGATATCAGGCATGTTCGGAACAAGCATCTTGCTATCTTGCAATTTTTGATTGATTAGTCTCGTCTGAATTGTCATGCAGTTCAAAATCTGATTGATAATGATTTTTTACAATTAATTTGAACATGGTATTGCAAATTGAGTATAATTGTTATTTGACTGATTTAAGTAATTAACCTAAAATTTCTAAATAGCTCATTAAAATTTTTTATAATCATAACTTTTTTATAACACTGCATAAACAAAAGCCCGATAAATTACTGTTGACATTTCCTTCCCATTCAAAGAAAAATAATAATTTTGAGTTTTGCTTTTCTAGCTTTACATTTAATTACAAGAAAGTTACCACTAAATACTAATGTTTGTAAACATAACCTAAAATATTTAATTTACAAACCAAACTCTTTTTCCTCTATACGTACCGTCAAAACTAATGAAATAGCATCAACACGGCATTAAACGATTTTGTTTTCAAATTTTGTAATTGTAGTGCACGGAATATTTGTACAAATCTTTTAAATTATGCTTTCATAATCCATTACACTGTACGTAAATGACTTTGGCCTGTACGCAAATAAAACTGGTCAAATAAGATGCACAACGTTGCCTAATTGCTAATAAACATATAATGTTTCGTATTATTTGTTAGTTGTAAAATTTTTTTTTTAATTTACATAGGTACCTACAATTATTGTCAACCGAGAAATTTCTCTTCTAATCTAATTTTAAAATTTATTTACTACATAACACGTTAAAAATTGTATTTATATAAAAAACTATAAAAAAAAATCAATCCATTTTTAATGTTGCATAAGTAATTTAAAAATTATTCAACTATTTCTAGATTTAGAATATATTAAAATATTTACTAGACGTTGGTTGTAGCAACGTATCTAATTAAATGATTTTTTTTAAATAAACAGTCGTAAAACAATTTTGATTAACAGCTGCATTATATTTGTGCCAATACTTTAGTGAAACCTATAAACGCAAATGCATATATTAGTTTAAAATTTTGACACTGAATTAATACAACATTATGTCGTCTTTAACATTAATAACATAAATAATTTTTTTTCTTTTATGCAAACAAAAATGTTGATTTCCTTGCAAATGGGACGTTTCTATCGATTAATTATCTTTTGAATAATGACACTTGGTCTAAGTGTGAGAACAACTTAAATTATAATACTAATTCCGACCGTAAAGGCTTTTGATCTTTCAAAAGAATGTTTAATAAGTTCCTCATTCTTTCCACCAATTTTTAACTGGTTGTGTCAAAAATATTAAACGAAAAAAAATGTTTATTTTATTTTTAAAGTAGATTCACTGAAATACTATATTAAGTACATTGACGTTTAGTCACGTAACTTATTTCTTTAGTAACGTAAAAAAAATTTATAAAAAATTGCAAAAGAAGCATAAAAATACATATTAAGAATGCTAGAAATTTATGAGCACTTAAGTTGTTTTTAATAATTCTATCTATAAATACAATATTTTTTATGTTAGAAATGTTTATATTAACAATCGCGATTAATACTAATGTGTAATTATTGCTAAATAACTAGAGAAAATACGACTACAAACTAAGCTAAATAATGTTGCTGTTCGCCACAAATCTCGAAAACAATTCCAAAAAAAAATAATTTGCAACATATCATTCAATCAAAACAAACATAAATTGCAACTAACGCAAATAATTTAACCATTAAAATAATTAGATGTCACCAAACAGTTAAACAAATACATAAAGTTACTGCATATATACAAGCAAAGGAAGTATCATAAATCAAAGAATGTTATAAAATAAAAAATTTCCAATAAAATTAAACTGTCTATTAATTATACCAAACTTCATATATGTAGACTGCATAGAAGGATCCATATCACAGTTGGTAAAACAACTCAAAGATTTCATAATTTTGACAAGAAATCTTTGCTACTTTATTAGAAAATTTCTTTGCTCGTTAAGATCGACGTAGAAAAGATATATAAATTTGTAAGGAAAAATTTGAATTTTCGTAACATTTTCTTTGTTAGACTCATTAGTTAGTCTGTAAAAGTTTCAAACGCATAATAGTTATTTACGTAATAAGTAGGATATGGATATTATTAAGGCAAGCATGTGAAAATTTGCACGAGGGTTAATTACGCGACGTTCCCAGGTAGGAATGCAATGTTCGAAGAGGGCGTCGTCACGTTATCTTTTTCCTTTTTTAGCAAGTTTTGGAAAATTGCCATGCTGTCTTTGTACCTAGTTTTTGGGATATGTAATCTGTGAAGTCCACCGCGTTTTATGTAATCAGAAGAGTCAAGAAAAGATTAACACTTGTATCAGTATCGTATTACTTCGTTAAATTACTTTATGCAAATTACTTAGTATAGCGTGTACCTTCTCGCGTTTATAATTATAACTTCAATTATGTTAGCCTTCTACGTACTACTTTTTACTGACGTATAATTTCACTTTATGTAATTTGTTTCAGTTGTATTGACTAACGGTCAGCGTTCAGGCTATTAACTTATTTTATGTAATTATAACGTTAGATCATACTAAATTAAATTTACTTGCAGTTGAAAACTTTATATTATCTGTAACGGTATGTATTGTCGTTGAGTACGTTGACATGTCATCCGTCAAGATCATTTGAACGCAGCCATAGCCAGAAGCAATATAACATTAACCGTCGTACATAAGCTTATATACCATGCATATTTTTGTTTTAAATAAGATAAAAAAGAGTAGTGAAAGTTACTACTGATGTCAAAAAATTGTCAGTTTGGTAAGTTTTGTACTCATATTTTTTTTGCGATTCTTCATTATCATTGTTGATTGCTAACTTATTTTGCAGCTGCATAGTAGACGAAGTAGTTTGGCTTAGTAATATTTATATTTAAATTAAAATAATTCAATTATAACATTTGTTAGCAATTGAATATAATTAAATGTAAAGTAGGTTGTCTGAACAAAAGGGTCTACCATTATATTATAGCTTTGATATTACTATAATAATCGGCAAATCTGTAATCGTTATTGCTCTACCTCTTTCTCTGTTAATTTTAACGATTATTAAATACATTGTTGTTAAAAGTTGTCAATTCCTTTCTTTCAGTAATTGACAGATTTAAACAAGGTTTGTATTGGGTGATATTTACTTATTCTGACGCTTTTTTAATTTAGTGTAAAATTAGCACACCGAAACTTGCGATCAGCTTTCCGATACAACTGAACTAGTCGCTTGCCTTTAAGTTCTCGTAACATATTGTGTTATAGTTTTTTTGCAACCATTTTCTTTCTTAGTATGCTTACGGCATCATTAAATCTTACACAGTTAAATAATTCAACTATTAGAGCTGCCAGTATGCGTTGTAAAATATTTTTGTAGGGAGAGTCCCTAGTACTTTCCAAAAACTTGTGCACTACATTCTTAAAAAATTTTTTTTTACTCATTTTATGTCCAAAAGAAAAGATTAGTTAAACGTTTTTTTATGTCAGGGCCACTAAAAACTTTTAAGTTGTCTTCAAACAGTTTCGAAGACTTGGAACACAGATATCGGATAGAATCCTCATTTCTTAGCAGTAATTTGACAAATTGTTTTTTAAACCCCAATTAACTATGAAGAAGTGACAACATGTTTTCTGGTAGAACCAAGGTCGTATTGATGACGTTTTTCTCGCCGGGGTTAAAGCACATACTTGTATAATATATCAAGCCTGAATGCAACGTTTTGAAGCTAAAAAATAAGAATGCTAAATCTAAAGGTGCAAGTGCAGAACGCGCATGTTTCTAAACCGAGTCCGGTTACCAATAGTAAAAACGGGAATCATTGTTTTAACCTATAAGGTAACAGTGATCATTGTGAGTTGTGATCCTGATTTTTTTTATTTCGTTAATATTTTATTTATAATTATGAGTGCTTTAATGTGTTCTGGTAGCATCCAATCATTACTTTTAATTTTTTATCGATATCGGATATAAGGTTATATTGGAACGATGCTGTCGACCAGAAATCATACGATACACAATGACTGTGAATTAGTTTGTTTGTTCTAACCTGCGTCTTCTTGATAATAAAGACGCTGCAGCAAGAAACGAAAAGAAATTAAAACCGGTTATAAACACGCTTTATAAAACGGGGGTCAAACCATACTGTCTCAGTGGGTTTCTGGATTTTGTTATAGCTTTTAAATATATACAGGATTCGAAAACGTTCCTAAAAAGCGTCTACCAAATCAATCTAATTTAGGAGTCAGTAGTAACAGTAGCGGCTTCTCCGTTAGGTCATTCGGTCAATGACCCTCCAAAAAAAAACACTAAAAATTATGCTACTTTATATTAAAAAGATTATAACCGATAATAATTACTTCGTTTTTTTAAATAAATAAACTGGCTTTAAATATAAATTTTTTATTAAGTAACAATGCAGTTTTAAAGTTTTAATGTTGAAAAAGTCTAAGTGACGATATATTTATTTTATTAGTCTCTGAATCTCATAATCTGTAACCGTTGTCAATATATCCTACCATTATTAACTTTTCGCTGTGTGAATCTAACTTAGATTATCTGTCTTGTTTTGGAATTAGATTGTAAGTATTGCATCCAAGTAATTTTATTTTATTGTTCTTAACTGTCATAAATTTTAATTTTTTGCTATTGTAAACTGTGTTTGACAGTATTTGTACACTTGTCAACATAAACGTCAAATTATTTTTGAGAAATTTTGAGACCTTGGGGGCCTCCTAGTCTCTGTTCGAGCAATAAAATATTGTATTCAACTTGTTCCTGTCTCAATTGAACCTTCTTTCCCTCGAAGATTTTTTAGACCGTCGTTTCACTCGGGTTTAAAAATGCTCTCTTGGGAAAAAAAGCGTCCAATTTAGACAGGAACTCGTTAAATAAACTACTATTACTATAGTTTGGTTTATAACCATCCCAAATTTCAGATGGGATCTTCTTGTTTGGTAGAAAATTAGTTTCTGCCCTGTTCAATAAATAAACTGCTACACCCCACAGTGATTTTTTTAATTTTGAGTTGAACAAGAGGCATCTTGCTTTTTCCATAATAGTGCAATTAAGTATTTCTGTAATTCCATTTTGTTCTGGGTTTCTAGCTATTGTGTACTGAATTTTCCATGATTTAAACACAAATTTGTAAAATCTTCTGATTTATATTCCCCACCATTATCACACCTAAATTTTTCAATTTTTGTGTTAAATTTACTTTAAATATACATTATATCTCTCTTTGAATTTATCAATAATTTCGCTTTCCTTGTTGATAAGATAAGTAACACAGAAATGTGAAAAATAATCAATAAATGAAACATAACATCTTTTACCATTGTAAGTTGTTGGATTTATTGGACCAGAAACGTCAGTTGAAATAACTTCTAATATTTTATTTGGTTTTAGATCATCTTTGTTTGGATAATACGGCAATCTTGTTTGCTTCCCTTGTAGGCAAGTTTCACAAAGAATGGGTAATGGATATTTTGATAAATGATTCATCCTTCTGTGTAACAACATTGCATCAATTGCACTAATTCCTGCAATTTCATTTAACATAGTTTCAAATGAAACAATATATAAGTTTCCATTAGCTTTCCTGTAAGTATTAATTTTTCTTTCTTTTTGATGAACACTTATCTTTAAATAAAATTTGCAAACCATTTTCTTGTAATTTTCTATAACAGATAACAAATTATACCTTAAATTTTTACATTGCCAAACATTCATTATCACAATCCGACCATTATCCGTTTTAATTCTAATATTTCTACTTCTTTTTGCTTTAATCCATTTATTTTATTTAGCAACTTTTATTTTTTCATTTATTTCTTTTATATTAAACATGTAGTGTCCTAGACTTGTGTTTACAAGATGATTTGTTGCTCCACTATCAGTTATAAACTTTACCTTTTTTTCTGAGGTTTCTCTTATTGGACTTTTGTTTCCATCGCTTACATTGCTTTCTTCAACCGTTAAAAAAGTTATTTCTTCTTCATTATCATTTGATGTGCTGGCTTCGGTGTTTGCTAAATTTACTCTTTTATATTTATAAAGTTTTGGACATTCATATATCTTTTATGTTCGACAATTCCACAATTATGACACTTGAACGGGAACGTTCGATTTGCATTGCCACGCTGAAAAGTTTTCCATTTTTGGGGTTTATAACTAGTAAACACCACATTGTTTGTATCAGGGTCACCGATGTTCTTCTTCTGTCTTAATTCTTCCATAATCAATTTGTTTTTTACAAAGTCCAAAGTAACTTTAGTTACAGGCATTGCAGAGAGTAGTTGTGAAGACATTTCTAAATCTTTATGTTTTCCACCTGCATTTTTTAATTCATAAACTGTTTGTTCAAACTTTGTCAAAAATACATTCAATGCCACTTTTGTATTAAATTTTAAACTTCTTAATTTTCTCTGGAACTACACATGAACTGATATTCCCTTCTTTTTATACGTTGTACCAAGTACATTCATAACGTTTTTAGCTGTTGTTTTTGTCTTAACCATTTCCAACGTATTGTCCGACAACCACTGAACAATTATGCTTATTGATTTTACATCTTGTTGTTTAAATGCACTACGTTCGGTAGTTCCTCTTGGCGGATTTTTCAAAATCACCTTTAACACATTCGCTTCTTCTAATAATTTTATTCTAAATTCCCAATTAGAATATCCAAGCCCATCAAATGGTTTGATATTTATTAATTGTTGGGTTCCAGTTGCCATTTTCAACAATTTTACTGCACAGTTTTAAAACTTTTTAAATTTACGATTTTCTATAACCACATCTATTTACATTAACAATTTCCGTCAAACAATCTTTTCTGGGCCCATAACCTATTCGTTAATTGGCTTTAATTAATATGTAAAATTGTATGAATTGTAAATTAAATTAAAATAAAAATGGGTTACAACAACAAGTACGCAAAAACTGTCAAAGACGGTTTACAATAGCAAAAAATTAAAATTTATGACAGTTAAGAACAATAAACACCTATTTTGGTCTCGGGTACGAAATCTTCCTTAACTAGTATTAATTAATTATAGTATTCTAATAAGAATAGTTTGGTCACACAAAAAATATTCGATAGCCAAAAATAATGTCTCAATGAATACCCACAAAAAGAAGTAAAAATTTAAATCTTAAAAAAACTGGAGAGACGAAGTCAACGAGGTTACGAAAACACGATACCCAGAAAAAGATATGTGCTGTAACTAAAGGAAAAAAAGCTGGAAGAATAGAAGCAATAAGAGCATAAACATTTTAAAATAATATTTTGATGCCACGTAAAATTTTATAAAATTTTATGATAATTAGGCAACACAGTAAATGTCCATAAAAAAAATTGAACAAACAGGTCACGTGACTTGCGAATAATTTCGATCATACAAGATTAACATTTGTTAGAAATTACAATTATTAACATCTTCTAACATCAGTTATGCATAACGTGTATTTTATAAATTATTATTTTTATTAAGTCTTCGAGTTTGTAATTATTTAACTTAATTGCACCTTATACATTTTATAACAAAATTTACTACAAAATCAAAATTGTGTTCTAAAAAATGTTGCGTTGTTGCAAACAACAAATAACATAGATCGAACCGTAATTGGTAACTTCTTATACTTACAAATAACATTAGAAAAAAATAATTAACGAGGTACGCTCTAAATTGATTTAGAAAAAAAAAACTTTAATGATTTTTTTATGCGTAAACAATACATTAAGGAATGATAAGCGTGCTCTTAATTTTTCAGAAACATACATGAAGATAATTAAGAGACAATTATTAATTCAACAAGCTAAGGACTTAATTATAAAAACTGTATATTCAGGTATAACGTTTCTTAAGCATCCGCCGTCCTAACTTCTAATTTATAAGATCAACACCGTGAATCAAAAGCGATAAGATTGTTCTAGCTTTGTTTTCTCTTAATGAGATCGTTTTTAAACGTTGCTTGATCATTTAATTGTGAACAACGCAACTTAAGTATGCGTTTATTTAAGCTTGCAATAAATTTTTAGTCAAATTTGAAAGGGCGCGTTTAAAAAGCGCAGCATTTTTCATCGTGCACTTGATTGCGAAATGAAAAAAAGAGGAAAACTGCAAGTTTCGTACAAACAGTATGTGGTCGCCACTTGTAACTTGGGGTCTAACAAAAAAATCAATGAGCGTTTGGTCACTTTACACAGAGATGGCTGGTTTGTTGCTTTTTAAGGTTAAAAAAGAAAAGTCAAAGCTTCTATGATTATAAATCGATTTTCAATTTCTTAGTTTTCGCAATATAACACAAAATGTAATTTGCCAAGTGCGGCACAAGAAAAAAAATTATTTAAATCTGAAAACAAAATTCGGAATCCTACACACGTACACATAAACGCATTAGCATTACAACACTGACTCATTCAACTCGTTTTCAAGCTCAATTTCATTAAGCCACATTGTTGACTAAAACGAGAAAATCTGAGAAAACTTTTCAATAGACGTAATTATTGTTTAATAAATGAAAGGCCAATAAAAGAAATAATTTATTCTTAATTCAATGCCAGTTAAGAAATTCGCTCGATGTAGAAACGTTTAAAACAAATGATCATTTTGTGGAAGCTGCGTGATTTGTTCTGGACCCCGGGAGGTCTCAGTTCTCACTACGGGGAGCCCAGCTCCCTCATATTTACTCCCTGTCGTTATATGTAATTACGACCAACACTTTAATATTTTTTTCCCGTATCGTCTTCCGTGTTTATATATTATCTAATTTCACTTATTGATTGTTATTACTGTTTCTGTTACATAATTCTGTTCCGCTTACAGTTACACACGTTTTAACATTTAAAAAGGAACGAATTAATTAAGCGCAGCTTTTACTTGTAAATATCTTAAATAAATCCACAAACTTAATTTACTTTTATTATTAGTCGCAATTTTTTTTATGTTAATTTAAAAAATACGGTTTGCTTTTAAATTTATATGCTTAATTGAAACGCTTAATTGAATTTTTGTTGGTTGAAAAATGTTAGATGATGTTACACTAAACCCACAATATAAATCTTTCAACGCGGAGGTACGGTATCTTCTCCCTTTGATTGTCCATCAACGATTAAGTGAAGTAATTCATATCTTTCACTCCTCATTAGTACCGGAGATATTGTTTCTTTTATTTTTAATATACGATTACATGTTATTTTAGTGTAATAATTTAAAAAAAAAGTCAGTACAAAATTATATGTTTGTTTAAATATTTATTGAAAAAAGATTTTATTAATTTTAATGTAGACATGGTTAATAGAAATATTTGATTAAAATTAGTAAAGTTTAAAATTGATAAACATATGTTAGCGCCAATTCTCAATGTATTTATAACTTACTCACATTCTTATTATTAATATTTTTAATACGACGTTTTAAAGTTTTTTGAAAGCAATGTAGGTATATGCGTTAGGTAACTTCTTTATCAAGGATCTCATTAGTTTATGCCATTTTCTGTGCAATTTGCCGATTCATCATCAAAGTTTACGATTTTTTAAATTGTTTTAAGCAAATTTTTCGACAATTTTACAACTTTTTTATTTTTATTTATTTTTTTTTTTAATTCTCTAATTTTTTATATTAATAAACGTTACATGTTTTGATTTATGGTCATCCTCAGGCGTATAGTATAATATTCAAATTATAAAATCGAATCTTATTTTAAACATATACTTAGTAATAGTAATCGCTCATTTGAGCTCTTTCTCTTTTAATAAGTTGTTGTATTGCTTTGTATTTTCTGTAATTTTCTGCTATTTCTTCTTATCCTGCATATTTTCTTTCGCTCTGTGGTTATTCCTATTTTTTTAATGTAATTTATGAGTTCCCAACGGAGTTTAGGTCTTCCTCTTCCTGTTCAATGTTAAGTCAGTTTTATTTCATGATTTTCTTCGTCTCCTCTTCTTTGCATGTATCCGTACCACTTCATTCTCTTGGCATTAATTATTCTTGTTATGGTTTCGTTTTCTAATATTCCATTTACTTCTGTATTCATGAGCCTTCTATATTCTCCGTTTATTTTCTTGGGTCCCATGATTTTTCTAATTACGCTTCTTTCAAAGATCTTGATTTTCTCATCATCTTTATTTGTTAGGCATATAGTCTCTCCGGCATAAGTTACTACAGTTCTTATAGCTGATTTGTATAGCATAATTTTTTTTTTACGTATATGTTTACTTTTCATTATTTCTTTGTACCCATCGAAAGTGTTATATCCAGCTTTTATTCTTTGCGCAAATTCTATGCTATTCGTTTTCATTATTTATTATTACTCCTAAGTATCTATAGTTTTGTATCATTTCGTTCTTATGTTTCTCTTCTTCTTCTGGTTGCTCACTATTTCATGTGATTTTCATATATTTTATCTTTTTTTGATTTATTTCAAGTCCTCTTTTCTTTGCTGTTTGCTCTATTTTATCTATTATCTTATCTAATCTTTTTTTATCTCTTGCTACTACCGCTACATCGTCGGCATATGCTATTATTTGCACTATTGTTTGTATAATTGATCCCGTGATTTCGCATTCTTTTATTATACTTTCCATTGCGATGTTAAATTAAGTTCTTGATAATTTATCTCCTTGTCTAACCCCTCATTTTATTGTTATTGTTTTTGTTGTTCTTTCATGTGTTTGTACTATTCCATGGTTATTTTAATTAAACTTTTTAGTTTTTTGGGAATACCTTGTTTTTTGCATCCTTTATCATTTTTCTCTTAAGGGTATCGAAGGCTTGTTTAAAGTCGATTTCGTTACATACATTATCTGTTCCTGAAGCGTTTTTATTTTTTAACTTATTTATAATTTCTTTTATTTCTTGTTTCTGTGGTGCCCTTACCTCTATATTGTCCTCCTCATCTTCATCTTGTGATTCTTCTTCTTGCTCTTTTTCTTCTTTTTTGTTTATTTAAATAAATAATTTTCTCAGGTCTTCCTGTCTATATTTGCGGTTATGTTTTTTATTCTTTTTTTGTGTCCTTAACAATTGGTATAGTTTAGTATTGTTTTATTGATGTATTCACGTTTCTTTTCTGTGATTGATTTTCTGCCGTCTTTTCTAATTCTCTTGTAATTCTCGTAATGCTTGCTGGTTCCTATCCATTTTATTCTTGCTTCTCTTTTTCTTATTATTATCCTTTAGCATTCTTCATCAAACCATCCGTCTTCATTTTTAACTCGATTTGTCCCAATTAGCTTTTTTGCCGATTTTATGATAATTGTTTTAATTGTATTCCACGCTTCCTCTATACTATCTTTTTTGTTCTCTTTCTGTGGTAGGTTGTTTATCCTATTTTCGTTTGTCTTCTTTTCTTCTTCTTTCTCTAGTTTTTCTATGTCCTATTTCTTTTTTCCTTGTTGTCTATGTTTATTTTTAACCATTCTTAGTTTCATTTTTGTTATAACCAGGTTGTGATCTGTTTCTACGCTAGTTTCTCTGTATGATCTTACATCCTCAATCATGCTCTCTTTTTTCCTTTTAATTTAAATGTGATGTATTTGATTGCCTTTCTAAGTATATTCCATGTGATTTTATGTTTAAATTTCATACTTATAATATACAGGTTCATTTGTGTTGCTAGGTGACATAACCTCATGCCGTTGTCTTTCGCAGCCACGTCTTTTATGAAATCTCTTTTTCCAATTTTGGCATTGTAGTATCCTAATACTATTAATGTTTCGTGTTTAGGTATTTTTTCTTTACTTTCTTGTAGTTTGTTATAGAAAACTTTTTTCTCTTCTATGGCTTCTTGTGGGTGCATTAGCATTTATTATGGATTTGTTAGCTATTGTAGTTTTAATTCTGAGATGTGATATTCTTCCGTCTATTTTTCTAAATTGTATTAGTTTGTTCATAATGTTTTATCATCAGTGTCTAGGGAGCGTTCGTTTACAGTCCTATTTTGTCTATTTTTTTCACTTGTTTCTCCATTTTTATGTTTTTCTTTTTTCTCCAAGTCTTCTGTTCTAAAGGTTTCGTTATTAATTATTAGTTTGCCATATCTTATTTGCGCTTTATATCCTTTATTTCTTGCCTCCTTCGTGTACGGTATCAATCTTCTTCTTTTTTCTTGTACTTCTTTAGTATAATCTTCATCGATCCAGATATCTGTGCCTTTTAGTGCTTTTGCATTTTTCAAAATATTTAATTTTGTGGATTCTTTCATTAGTTTAATCATTATTGGTCTTGTTTTTCCTTTATTGTATTTCCCGTATTCTTCCTGCTTTATCTAATTCTTCTTTTTGTTAAAGTTTACTCCTGTCTTCTGTATTACTGTATTAACTTTGTCTTGCGTTTCTTTCTTGTTTTCGTTTTCATTGTCTTTTATTCCTTGTATTACTATGTATTTCATCAAAAAGTTTAATATCAAATATGAAAAATATTAAGTTTTGCGCCTAATACTTCAATTTAACTAAAAATTTTGCAAAATCAAAGTTGCAGATCTTTCAGAAAATTAAAGAAGGTTTGCATTACATTTTTTCAGTTTTTTTTGCCAATATTCAATACTTTTTCTAATTTTTTACAGCCTTTTTGTTAATATACACGCTTTGAATAATAATTTTTTTTGGGTTAATCATGTATTAGTTCTAAAAAAAATTATTATGTACCATGGTACCATGTCTAACACAATAATGTGATATATAAAACAAAAAATTGTTTAGAAAGATATTTGTATTTGTCTTTCTATAAAGAGAATTAAACAAAGTTGATTCAATCATATTCACTTATTTTACGCAAAAAAGTTAAGATATATTTTATTCAGAACAAATGTTTTGAGCCCCGTGAGGGTCTCAATTAGTTTTGTACTGAACTGTACTCAGTATTTTTAAATAACACGCCCTATACATTTTTGTATTTTTAAAACCTATATTTAAATATAGGTCAAGTTTGTTAAGACTTTTACCTACTTAAGACCATTAGTTTAGAAAGTGTGGGCATCTACAGTTGACGCCTTCTTATTTCGCAGCTTACTGCGGCCTTCTAGATAGCGTCAAACCAGAGAATTCTATTATGCTAGGTTTGGTTTTTTCATACCTGAATACTGCCTCAGTAAAATCTTAAGCAATATTTCAAGAAAACATTAACTTATAACTTACAACGATGAGACTTCTTGAAACAACTTGGTATGCAGCTGATATCGCATCATCAAAACGAACGGAAGAACAACTCAAGAATTTTAAAAACGCTCAGAGCAGATTTGCAAACATTTGCGGAAAATAAGGCTAAGCGACAGAAAGTGAGTAAAAACTGTGCAGGGAATAATTTACTTTACTTAATTGTTTCTTTTAGTTTTACTCAAAATTCTTTTGGTTTAGTTATGCAATAGTTATTTTTGTATTTATTAAAATGAGTAATGCAACGAATTGTTTTATTTGCATTAAAACTTTTAATATGTATGTAGGTACCCAGTAATAGTAGTCAAACTATAGAGAAATAATTTAGTGTCTCAAATTAAAAAGAAAATTAAAAAAATCCAGCGAGGTATACCTCACCACACTACTAGCGTTACGATTTTGACCACACTTTCAGCGAGTTAAGATAATTAAATAACTTTCGGTGATTACGGTTGGATTAACTGAAGACGACGTATTACAGATTACTAATAAACTAACGAAAATAACTAAAACAGTGATAATTGCAAATTAAAAATTATTTTAGGTTAATGCTGGTCTACGAATGATACTTTACTGGAGGTCTTTACATTGAATCGGAGATTGATCTTATTCAAACAAAAATTTCGTGAACTGCGGGTAAGTAACTACAATCAATCTGATAATTAAAGTTGGTTTGGTTTAGAATGAAATTTAATCGTGGGTTACAGTAATTGAAGTGTGGGTTAAGATATTACAAAATTCCTTTTACAATGCGTACAGGATGCTATAAAGAAAAGTAACGTTTCCAAAAGCGTCAAATAGTGTCTTTACGCTGAGGATACATCGGGCTCTGTTAATCGTTGATTATAAAGTGACGATAGTAGTATACGCTTTCCAGTACCGCTACAAAGTACCCTTTACGCTGTCTGAAATTGCATGGAGGATTTAATACTGATCCTTAGCGCCAATGTATTTGTTTACGCTTGTTGTCGGTCGCAAAGGAAAAACTTTAACTGCGCATCGAAAATTTACAAGTACGGTAATTAATTATATTACAAATGATTCAAACTAAATAATAAAAGTTCTAGCAGAAACAAACGGTAAACTAAAAATCGGATTTAGTATCGGAAACTGCAAATGATAGAAGATAAAACCGTAAAAAAATAAAACGATGTAAATAGCCTAATCGATCTCACGATTAGAGTCACAAGGATTTTAAGTCTAGAAGACAACGGTTTAAGTATGAAATTCCAAGTTAAAGTTTATGAGGCAAACGATTTTGGCTCAAGTTAACATTCAGTAACAAACCGTGACTATTCAATGTTAACAGCAAAGCCGACAAAATTTAAGATTATACTATCATCCCCAAGAAAATTTTAATAGTACTCCAAACTGATGTCCTTCTAACTTCTAAAATTTCTCCAATTTGCTTAGCGCTTCTTCTTGGGTCTTTAACCAAGGCTCTCGTTATTATTTTCCTATTGTGTTTACTTTACTGATATATCGCAGAAAGATTTAGAATATAACACACTCCCACCCTGAAATCACGAGACTTGCAAGAAGATTTTCAAATGCAGTTACGTCCGGATGATATCTACCAGGATACTTCTGTGTGTAAACGCACAAAGCCAGTAACAAGTTCCTTATACCAAACATGAAAATTATATCAACCAATTTGTTATTTGGAAAACGTGACATTTTTGAATAGATTTTGAACTTTTTAGACAAAACAAAAATGATAAATTGCGTTATTTTTTGTGGTTTATCTTAATTTTAGTGCAAGAATTGATGATCCACGAAACTGTTACCTTCAGGTATAATACATATTTAACAAAAATCAAAATAAACTTAATAAAGAATTAATGCAAAAATACATATATAGTGTTCCATTTGAAAAAAAAAACTAAGTACGGTGCTGTACAAAAGAAATCGAGACACTCGTAGGGCTCAAAAATTAGTATTAAAGTTACTATCGAAGAAAAGAGAGCAAGTTGGCAACCCTGTATAGTAAAACACTAGTATATTGTATAACGAGTAAGAAATGGTAGTCATTGCCAACGAGTATAAAAGTTAATTCATACGAGCTGGCAATGCACATACTTTCCAAATTATACCCTATACTTTTTCTACGACTATACATTTAATTATTTATTAAAATCAAATAGAAATGAAACCCTCTTCAAAAACAAATATTGGTAACACCAAAGATGACAATTTATATGCCAAAACTTTGTATTTATATTATGTCAATTTTTCTTTATTTACAAAATTGTAGGTATAATTTATGTGCTTTAAATACATACGTGTAATTTTAGTTAATCTCAAATCATTTACTACTTGAATTTTTTTAATACATTAATTTCAAGAAAAATTTAATATAAATAAGTTAAATTAGTTCAAAAAATAATAATTAAATATTAATTATTTACAAAATCTAAACATGCCGATGCCTGAATCATTAACAATGTCGTCAAGTTTTTCTGACAACTACGATGTTGGTATGTAAACGTTTTTCTTAGAAACAGAATAACATGTGGATGTGACTTACAAAACAAATAAAATAAATGTGTTTGTTGTTAATGGTAAGTTTTGAGTTACTCCTAAAAAAATCAATAATTTTTGATAAGGGTTAGGCCTAACTGTTTCCGATTCATAAATATGTGCTTCAGACTTTTATCTAAATAAAGATAAACAGTAGGCCAAGTTTTTGTCGAATGGTGCACGTTATAAGTACTGATTTGAACTCATTCACTTTTGTTTTTCACTTTTTTTAACCATTGAGTTATTGAAGTTTGTGTGGCAATAACAGGATCATTATTAGCGGCTAGAACAGGGGTAGAATATCATCCGCAAATGTTGCTTTAAGACTTCAGGTGCAGGCCGTGTATATCAAGTATAACAAAAATCCAAACACGCTGTTTTGAGGTACACCGTCATTTAGTTCGGTGAGTTTAGTACCAACTTTGATTAGAATGTGTCAATTTTGCGGACAAGATTATAGTATAAGAGCCGTTTGTCATTACCACTAATTTAACCCGTAAATTCAGCACTTAAAAAAATTCGCTAAAAAATTGAATGCGCGCGTTGAATCATGGAGCTTAAAACCCATTTATAGAACATGCCAACAAGTTGCGCACTGGTCCATGATTTAAAGTGCGCATTAAATTTTTTAAGGCATTTTTTTAGTTCTGAATTTAGGAATAAAATTGGTGTAGTGGCAAACTTCCTTAAAGAAATTATTTAAGGAGAGAATTTCTCGTAATTTAGCTAATAGTCTAACGCGTGTGTGACATCAATAAATACTGCTAAGCAATACTGTTAATTTTAAATGCTTTGTTGATTTTTTCAACAACTTGGTAGACTCTACTGTGGACGGCATTGGTCTAAAACCAAACTGGCATTTTGGTCAAGGATCGTGAAGAGTCTAGTTTGTGAATTTTTTTTAAACGCTTTGGGCGTGATGGATATCAGGCTTAACGGCTTATCTGATTGTATCTCATTGGGTGATTTACCTGATTTTGGAATTATAACAACTTGCATTAAATAGTTGCGTGAGATATTTTATTCTCTTGTAAGGTAATTATTTAAGGTTTTGACCTGTAATCAGGTTCTATCGTTGTGCTTACTTGGAGGATCAAGTTTTGACAACTTCGGCGATGCGGAGGACTGGTGGTTCAAGTTAGTATGGCATTTCCAGTACCTGTATAAGTTCATCTTTTTTAGGTTTTCTGATGAATGTGTTTAAAACACCACCCAGAGATGTTTGAAAACACTCGAACCTTCTCTTCGTTGCTTCTAGCCCCAAGTTCCTTGATTTGACCTAATTGTACAAAAAAAAACGATGTCCCAATTCTTGTTTTTTCAATAGTTTTCTATAATAATTGATAGTGTACTCTTATACATTGCAAACTGAACTGCAGCGTTTTTCCACTTTCACTTTTAATTTATCAACGTATGTTAGTACGTTTGCTTTACTGAATTTTTGTTTACAAGATTTATCAGAATGTGCTTAGAAAAAAAACGCTAAAAAAGTAATAATTCATCTTGTCATAAATAATTGCAATGGCCTTGGTAAAAGTTTAAAAGAATTTTAAGATAAAAAACAGGCGCAATATTGTTTAAGTTGTGAAGGTTTCGAATTTTAAGTACAGGTAAAAAAAATAATTAATTATAAATAATGTACACAGATTTTACGTTACTAAAGTTTGAGTTATCGAACTTTTATTGTATTATGTCTAAAACATTTTGTATCTTATTGTTAATTGCAATTATAAACAAGAGATAAGCTGAACTATGTGCCACTTCTAAGTGGGCGTTTATGTCTCATTTAGAAAATCAATATAACAAAATTTTAGTTAATGAAATGCTTTGTTAAGAAGCTTAAGTAGTTTTTAAAAAATTATTCAATTTCTACATTTTATTATTTTTTATTTTTTAAGTTTGCAACTGTTGGATTTTTTATCAATCAATTGGTAAACACAATGTAATGCAACTAAACAAGTTTCAATTGAAACAGTTCAAAAATACTCAACCAATTGTTGTTTAGTGTTAGTCAAATTGGCGAGTCAATTTAGTGAATTTCAATCCTAAACTATCTAAACGTAAACGAAACGTTTTTCATCCAATTCCAATTATTTATAGAAATCGTTGATAAATTATGTCATCAACAACCTTCTTAGAAGAATTCTGACCATGCCGACGGAAGTTTCATATTTACCATTTTAATGCCTTGCTGTTAGATTTCACAAAGAGATTAATTTAAAAGTTCACACTGTTAACCTCAAAATAATGTGGTAATATTTAAATTTGTTTAACAACGTAATTTCATTAATTTGAAACATTTACTTATCATAAATATTATTCTAATTGAATGATTACTCAAGTATCAGTATACAAAAAAAAAAAAAAGTTTAAGTACGTAAGTTAAATAAAATAAAAAATTACATACATAACTAAAAGATATTGTAAAATCAATAATTTGAAAACTATATGACATGCATAGGTAACCTCGTGTTTATATTTGAAACACAATTCATTAAGATTTATTTTAATGTTTGATTTTTACGTAAAAAAGATAAATCTCATTTAAGTGAGAGCATGTTTAGTCAAATAATATCTAAATTCCTTCTCTATCAATGGTACTAAAGATAGGAAAGTCTTAAAACATAAACTACCACAAAATCTCTAATCATTACAAGTAGTTAAAAAAATTGTTTTTCGACATTCGCTTAATCGACTTTTAGGATGATACTAGTTATTTTTACAATATTGATTTTTTCATCATTAATTGTTATCAGTATCATTAGTCCAGAATGCGCTATTTTGCGAGTATGAGCATTTTTGTAGGCCGATGTGAAGTAGGGTAACGGGTACAGTTGTTAGCCGGGGGACAGTCATTGGCCACTTCATTGAAATTAAAACATCATAAAGTCCATATTTCTTTCTATAGCCTCTATAGTTTCTTTTGATGTTAGGAACATTTGTTCATCTACTGGTGAAATTTTTATTGTCGGGTAGGCAAACCTGGTAAATTGGCGCCAAATCATCAACGGTGTGTCAAGTGTTTTCTCGTAGTGAAGTGAAAATAAGAAAACCAGTAAGCTTTCGTGTTCGTCAGTTTTGTATTAAGTTGCTGTTTTAGTGAGTAATTGATGGTTAACAACTGGTACACACAATTGTACTTATATTAGTCATTGGCCAGGGTGGCTGCAGGAATTTCTATTTTTTTTTAGGTTAAAGCCTGTTTTAGTTTAACGGCTTAGCATATATTTATTGCTGAAGCGGCCAATCACTGTTGAAGTGTGTATCTTATCTTTCAAATAGTATTTGCACTTAGGTACCTACCTAGGTCAACCATAACAGGATCATGAAAATGTAAAATTTCTTTTAACGAATATTTTGCAAAAATGGCTAAAGTAAAGACTAGGATAAAGTACAATAAAAATATGAAGATAATATCGCCAAAGCATTGCAAGCCACTGAGGACGGAATGTCCCAAAGACATTCTTCATTAAGGTTTAACGTTACGAAAGTAATTTTTCAATTTAGACGTGGTGGTAACTTTGGGGATAAGGTTACACCTGGTCTTAGACCGATTCTAACAGATGAAGAAGAACAAACCTTAGCAGATTGCATATTTTTTTCCTGGCATGCAAAGGGCTTCCAAATTCGAAACAAAGACGTTCAGATTGCAGTAAGTTTTTGGTCAACCATTCTAGACTCTTGACACAGAAAATCTCCCAAGTCGTGACTGGATAAAGGCGTTTTTGTGAAATTCTGAAGTTTCACTGAGAACACCCAAGGCAATCACGGCTGCTAGTGCTAATATTGCTAAAGCAGACACAAGAAAATGTTTTATAGAAATCGAATCGTATTTAAAAAAAAAATGTTTGATATTTTGTAAGATCCAAACCGTGTGTTTAATGGTAATGAGAGATGTTTCCTGTTGTGAAAGAAGGTTTTATAACCCAAAGGCTCCAAAAATATCTATGAAGTAGAACATCATTCCAAAAAGAATTTGACAATCATGTTTAGGTTTGGACCTTCTGGTTTACTTACACCTTCTATGATCATCTATGCTTAATTACGACTAACATAGTGTTGGCCGTTGAGCTTAGTGATAATGGATGGATGAAACACGAGTCATTTTATAAATATATCGGAAATGTCTTGTCGATAGTCATTCTACTCATCTAACCTACCAAGTTAGTCAACTGTATACTAAACTCGACCTAATATTAATTGCGATGTACCCCAATGCAACCCGAATTTTGCAACCGGCAAATGCAAATCCTTGAAAAATAGTTGAAAGAGGTCCTCAAATTTTGACAAAAAAATCTCGAACAGATTCTACAAAAGAAAGTTTCGCTATTATTTTAAAAAATGTAATCGATAAAACTTTTAAAACTTTTAAACCTGAAACAATAGAAAATGGCTTTAGAACTACCGGATTGTGTTCATGGAATTCTTCAAAAATTTAAAAAATGTGTAAAGAAAAAACAAATAATACAGGTACTAGTAGGAAAAATATAAAAGGATTTATTACTTTAGAAAAGTTTTAAGGCATTATTGGTGAACGAAAATATCAATTACTTGCCTTTGTGAATGTTGACCATACCAAAACTGTAGATTTAGCCTTCTTAAACAATTTGTATGATAAAATGTATGGTACTTACAATGCACAACATTCAGCAAATCAAAACGTAGAAACAGAAGATTTGAATAATAATAATCAGAACGATGAAGTACATGATACTCAAGAATTGGACAAGCAGGATCAGAATCAAGATATACAGAATTCGGCTAATCAAAATACGATTCTTAATTTGACATAGAGAATATACCGGTTATGATCGATGGTTTTACTACGGACAAAATGCCACTCTCTAGTTTTTTAACTAGCACTTCAGAAAAATGTGAACTTTCAAGATCTACATATATATGTGCTACTATTGACATCAACAAGCGATTGAATGAATTCAATTTTTACTTGGTCAAAAAACTCCAGAAAAAAAAGTAAAAAAACAAATTGCAAGATAACCATTTGTGCTTACTTTATCTACAAGAAAAAAAAACAAAGAAAAAAAAAGAAACTAGAAGAATATCTAAAGCAAAAACGCAAATTTAAAAAAAAAGTTGAAAGATACCAGAAAAAAAGTAAATCTGAAAAAAAACAGCAAGGCTAGCTTCGAACAAATCTGGGTATCTTGGGTAAATGCAGTAGCACCATCTGATTTCCTACAATTCTTAGCGTTTAATGCTATTTATTATATATGTATATATAAAATACTTTATGTTTTAATCTGTCAAAGTTTAGGTAGATGCTTAACTGGCCAATCACTGTACCTGTTACCCTATACTTGCAAAACACTTTTAGGACGTGTGATACACAAATTTTTTTGTAACGTTTACATAAATTTGTTAATATTGATGTATTTGTTTTTTTTAATCAACTTTAATAACATATGTTAATAAAACTGAAATCTGTAATAACGAAACTCAATTGCTTTTCCAAATATATTTGGCAATTACTTAGTTTTATTTATAACAATTTAACTTCTATTAAAATAAAATTATTGTTTATAACATTTGTAAAAAATAATAATTGTTTAAAAAAATTAGTAATAATAAATCTAACACAAATGACAAATTAAAAAATTAAAGATTAGTATTAATGCCATTTTCTAGTTCTACTACACTTTACCGGCCTAGACGTTTTGATCGATTGTGCTGCCTGTTAAATACATAAAACGGACCAAAGCACAAAACGTTTTTTTTTTGGACACGAAGAATTTAATGCGATAAATTTAAATTGGAAAGTTGAGAAAGTTAAAGACACATGCTTAACTTGCAATAGATGAGCAAAATGACACCATTCACTAGAGTGTGTGGTGTCCAACAATTTGTGCGTGGTACACCCAATCCTAAAGACAAAAAATTTTGTTTGTGCAACACAATCTAAGTTGATTTTAGATTTTAAAGTATACCAAAGAAATATGCTTTATTAGATAATTTCGTAAATTATTTAGGTGTAAGTAGTTCAGCCGTCATCAGACTTGTTGAGACGCTACCGTAGGGTAATCATATCTTTATGGACAGATACTTTACCACAATTCCTCTATTAGAAACCCTATTAGAAAAAATTCAATTGAACTAGTGCCATCATGAAATCAAGAATTCCGCAGGCTCTTCACCTAACAAAAGAAAATGATTTGAAAAGATTGGGAAGAGGTTCAACAAAACAAAAAAAAAGATTTATTGGAAAAATTAACGTCCTCCAATGGTATATAATGAAACCTGTTATTTTTGCATCAACTAATGTATAAGAAAAGTTTCAGATGAATGCTAGAGGTGGTCCAAATCTAAGAAAAAAAAGATTTCAGTAAGATAATTTAACATGGTGTTTAAATACAATGAATGCATGGGTGGCATTGATATTATTGACAAAATGCACATTATCGGATTAGTACGGATACCAATAAATGAACTGTCATTTTGTGGATATCCCAATTGCCAACTCCTGAATTTTGAACCAGATTGACCTTAAAAAGCACATATAGTTTTTTTTTATTTCAAACTGTAAACTTTTGAATAACTTCTTTAAATCAGAAACTGAAGAAGGATCTGGTAATGACGTATCTATCAACCATCGTGACATTCCTGCAAAAAGTTTGTCTAAGCAATTAGTACAGTGGTCAAGTACATTTTACCTGACAAAAAATTATATTTTAGATTTTGGATATGTTTTTTGGTTTTTGCTTAACAATTTTTTACTACTGTAACCTACAAACACTAATCAAACAGGTTTTGTAGAGCACAAACTTTTTCGCAATTTACTACATCAACATCCAAACTACGGAAACACAAACCTTCAAAGCACAAAAATCTCCATTGCATGGACAGTACTTTATTCTTCTAGTGTTTACAGCTTTATAAAAAACAAACAGTCACTATCCTTAGTTGTAGTTTTGTAAGTACCATAAAAATGGAAAATGCAATAAACCTAACAGTTTTATAGTAAGTAAATGAGAACTCTGGCGTTGGCAACAAATCTAATAGTTGTTTTGGTGCAATTTTGATCTATTTTTCAGTTTTCTCTTCACAAGAACAATTTCACTTTTGTTCAAACTTTTTTTACATATAAAATATTCTGACATGGAAGATGTTATTATAACACATAAAAACTGCTGAGAGTTAATAGGGAGAAGTATTTATGGCAGCGCTATTTCCCCTTCTATGTTTCATCAACATGGGTGACTTTTAAATTTCACCCAACAATAATGGCAAAAAAAACATTTTTTGTGTTGCCAACATCAATATTTTAATAGCAAAACTTGTGCTTTTTTAAAATTTGCAGTACTTAGGTGTAATGCAAACTAAAGTTTTTTGCAATTTCCCTAAACTTATAATGGGATTTTTAGCTACTGACGCCAAAACATTCAAGATGTTCTCTAGTAGCTTATTGGATTGATCTTAGTTTAATATTTTTTTTATATTGGTTTATATATAGTTCAATCTTGGACCAAGATATGTATGAAACAAAATGCAATATCCCACCAATATTGGTAAAATATATTGGTTTACCATTAGTAATTATAATGGTCCAATATTAGTAAATAATATTAACCCAAGTTGTAAAATTTAAGGTTAGAAATGGATACACAATTTGAACGATGAATTACAGTCAAAATTATAAATTCATTATAAATCATCAACTCAAACTATTAAAATGGTACAAAAAGGTAATGCTGACGACTAACACAATCACGCTATGTGACCTTCTGTATGCAGTATATGCATGCGCGCAAACTCACATAAATATAAGGAAAAGTTAAACTTTGGTGGTGCCATTCTAACAAACTAGAAATTTTATTAAACCAGTTTTAAACATCCGTTTTAGAAATATGTTTTACAAAAAATTTGTACATGCAGATAAGAAATATAGAACATAAAAAATAATCTAAAAAATAACAGATATTTAAGATTATATAATTGTTTACATTGTTTCTACATATAAGAACAACATATATGTAACCTATATATTAAAACAAATTAGCAATTCTACATTGTGCCGATATAGGTTGAACAAATGTTTTACTATATTGGCGTCGTGTTGTTTGTTAATATCGGTTCAATATTGGCAAAATTTAAATTATATTTGCCAGTAGTCAAATATTGGACTAATATAGAGATAAAGAATAGCCAAAGTTTATAGCTACTTGAGCTGTCACCTCGCTTTGGTGTAAGTTCTGATCGTTGTTATTACACCTACAATTATTTAATACTGTGCATATAGTTTCAAATTTGTGTATTATTCTGTCAATCATTGTACTACTTGGAATCTACCGATTTAGGTATTTTACACTAAACAAGGCTTTTCTTGTATTTCTATTTTGTGCAACCTGATACAAAATGAATCCCACAACTTTCTTTATCTGTGATAACTCAGTCAAGGTGCACACGGTAGAAGATCGGCAGCTCATTGCCGCAGAAGTTGAAAGTCTGCTAAAGAAGAATATTATCAAACTCAACCACTCTCCATGGCAAGCATTTGTTATTAACGGTGAAAATCGTAAAAAAAAGAATGGTTATTGATTATTCACAAATCATAAACAAATTCACCATGCTAGATGCCTACCTTCTTCCCACAATAGAAGAATTACTTTCGCGAATATTGAAATATAAAGTACTCAGTAGAATTGACTTTAAAAATGTCTACCATCAAGTGCAAATCATTGATTTTGAACGACATTATACAGCATTCGAAGCTTGCTACATGTTTCCTTCGGAGTTACTAATGGTGTAGCATGTTTCCAAAGGACTATTGATACCGTGATTCAGAAGAAACAACTGGAGGATACGTTTCTTTATTTGGATGATGTTACAATTGGTAGAAAGGACCAGCAAGAGCACTAAAAGAATTTGCAAAAAAAAGCCGCTGCTGAAAAATATAATCTAACGCTAAACAAAGAAAAGTGTGTCTACTCTACAAAGTCTACTGCGTTATTAAGGTATATTGTTGAAAACAAAACTATCAGACCAGACCACGTGAGACTAGCTCCGTTAATAAACCTATTGCTCCTAGCAATACTGCTTCTCTGCAATGAGTTCTTGGAATGTTTGCTCACTATTATCGATGAATTCCAGCTTTTTCAGTTAAAATATGCCCTCTCTTGACCAAAGCATCTTTTCTCCTATCAGAGAAGGCTGTCACTGTTTTCAACTTTCTCAAGAGTTCCGTCGCTAACGCCACTCTAGCTGCTATTGAGGACGACGTTCCTTTTCGCGTTGAAACTGATTCTTCTGATTCTGCTATAGGTGCTCACCTAAGCCAAACGGGTCGACCGATAGCGTTCTTCTCAAAAATCCTACACTAGTCTGACACTCGTCAATTGAAAAAGAGGCATACATATGCAATACTTGAATCATATCGTTATTAGAGGCACTATCTCATAAGTAGACATTTTGAAGTCTTTATTGATCAACGTTAGGTGGTCTTCATATTCGATCAACTGTTTATCCTTTTCTAACAATATAATATCGTCACTAAACTTCAGATTATGTGAGTGTTCTTCTTGTAAGTTTAATCTTTTATGTTTCCATTTTAGGGTTTTTAAAGATGACGGGTCCCTTTCGTTGACATTTGCTTTAACTGTTGTCTCATATATTTTTATTGTCATCGTGGTTTTTTTTATGTTTTCTATAATGTTTATATAGCGTTAGTTCACCTTAACGTTCCGTAAAGATTTTATTATAGCCAAGTTTCTATGGTATCGAATGCTTTTCTGAAATTTACCAAGGCTCGCCAAACTATTGTGTTATATTCCGTAGATTTCTCTATTAACTACCTTACTATATAAAGAAGCTTTGTCGTATTGTATTAACGTTTATTATTACTTTATTTTGGCTATCACTTTTTCCTCTTTTTTCTTTTATTTTACGGTTTGATATTTTTGATTCATGTAGATCTTGGTAGTAGGATTCTACTCTTTTATATTTGATGTCTATCTTCAACTGTGTAAAAGCTTTTATTTTTGTAATATCTTTTTTTGTGTGTTTTGTTTTTTAAATATACATTTGATTTGTTTGATGCTTTAGAATGTTTTTTTTCATCATTTTTTTCACTGTCTTGTTAGTTTCTGTTGTAACGTCCCGTTAGAATTCATTACATTTAAAATCCAATTATGCATTTGCCTATTTTATGCAACTAATCTTGCAGTTAAATTTATTCAGTTTAGCAACGTCGCGTCGTAATTGGTTAAAACGTATACAAATTAATTTTTTTCCTTTTCAACTAAATACTGTAATTTCGTAATGTGACGCAATACTTTAACAAAGGATTCATTCAAGGCTGTTGTGTAATTTAACGTAAATGTTTCATGTAAAATAAAAACAATTCTAATTATTCATGTTTAGGGCTTTTTGGTTTTATGATTTTTGATTTTATGTCTGCCGTTTTTACTTTCCAATTTACATTCATCTTTAATTCCGTTGGGATATTTTGATTTGTGATTTTATGGAATTTTGATGTTATTTTGTTCTGGAAGAAAGCTTCACACTTGAGTGAAGAATGTGCTATTAATAGATCTCCAATAACGTAACATTTGATTTGGTGAGTCACCTTTGGATTTATTACCTGCATTATTGCTTAATATTAACGCCTTAAATTCAAATTAACTAAATTGTGCTTTATTTAATTATCAAAAATTGTTCGAAATACATACTTCGCAACGTTACTTTTGAATTTAATATCAGTTATCAGTTAAAGAATCATTTATGTGCTTAGGGTTTTTTGAAAAGTTTTGTTCTAATTGTTTCTTATATCTCAGTTTTCTTCTCTTGTTTTTTCTCTATTTACTTCTGTCGTTTGTTTTATTTTTTGTTTCTTCTTTATTTCGGTAAGTGTATCTTGATTTTGACCATTCTGTGATCACTTCCTGTACCAAATTAATTGACTACTTCTGGCATAAAACTGCTTTATCATTTTCACTTTTTCTTACGTTGAATACATTTTAAAAGCAAACAAAATTAATAATCAATCATAAACGTAAACAGAAATGACATTGTATGTAAATAAATGCTCGTCTTTGTTTTTATAATTCCATAGCATCCCAGACTTTATTTAAATAATTTTTTTTTCCATTATTATGGATTTGGAAAGTAGAATATTGTATACAATAGTATCGATGGATGCAGCATTTTTTTCTCTACAAAATATTAGCTGACACTTTTATCTAAAGTGATTAGGGAAACAAATAATTCAACATATTCATTCAATATCTATTATCCGATTTATTTATAGTTAACAGACTCATATTTTATTGTTTAGAAAAACAATAAATTTATTTTTAAAACGTTATTTAAGTGTCTAGTTAAGTTAATTCGCGTGTACAGTGTAAATGCTATTAATTTAACACATGGATTTTAAAATTTACTATAAATACCATTAACGCGTGCAAAAAAATTACAAGCGAATGAAGAATTTTGTGATCAGATTTAAATGGATTATCATTGCTAACACAAAAAGTATCAAAGTAATAGATTACCCTGACATTCAAATCTTACAAAGAATTATTGATCGTCACATGTAAACTAAACCAAAAGATTAACGCTGGGAATAATGTCGGAATATCGTAATCGTTAATTCAATATGTGTAATACAATTAAATTGATTTTTAGTTTAACGTTAAAATCTGACAGGTTTTTGATGTGTTTACGTAAAGTTCAGTGTCGCGTATTTATGTAAAAAAATTTAAAATGTAATGAGCAAATAAATTTCAACTTTCTCTGCAACGAATAATAAAAAAATGTAAAATGAAAACGTTAAATATAAAATCTAAAACGTTGGTTATAAACAGGTAAAGATAAATATCAACGTTATACGATGGATTAATTGAAGTAGATACAATTGAGCAAAAACGCAATTAATTTTGATTTAAATAGGTATATAATACCTCGTTTAGATGAAATCTGCATTAGAGGTAAATGTAATCGCAATACAATTGAAACGTCTGGTTATAAAGTCAGTTCATTTATATAGAGCGTTATAAATGAAAATCTGTACCTTTCACAAATAAAATACGACAACATGATATAGCTACAACGCACTCAATTGTATTTAAGATCTAATCAGCGCTTTAAACCACAGAGATAAAAGATCAGAATGATGAAAAACGGCGGAGAGATGCAGACTGAAAGAATTGATGAAAGTACAAAAATGTCAAAGGTGTTTGTAATCAGTTGCGTTTTTATTTGTTTAAGCTACGCATTTCAATAACGTAATCGATAACTGCGATGTGATGCGATGTTTTGGATTTCAATAATATAACTGTCTACGGTTTAGTAGTTCTCTGATAGAATGTGAAATAGAGGAGATGAACTGATAATCAAACTAAACAGTGAGAGGGAGGTGCAAAATCTAATCAAAAGTGATTGCTATGATGTTTTGACTGAGTGGACTGTTTGCTCGTCATGTACTGGTTCTGATTAAACCCTTTGTGCATTAACACTGCACGGATTTGGTGCTATGCAATATTATACTGTATATACAATCAATTACTTCGTAGAATTTAAATTTGTGTAACTTAAATTAAGTTTTCGTTCCAATTAATTTTTCCAACGAAGACTTCTCACGCTCGTCCCCGACTTTTACCAAATATCCGGTTATCAACCCTTCTGTTATGACTAACAAGGAAATAACGTTGGTTATTTATTGCGGCGCAATAAAGGTTTAACACAACACCACATCTCGCCAGAAACCATATATTTATACAAGAAACACGCGTCTTAAGTAAACATAAGTATATGTCTTATTCAAAGAGAAATAACAGCTCATACACTGAACGATATGTTTTATGCTTTGATATCATCCCGGTGGCATAAAGGTTTATCCGAGTTATTTTTGTTAATCTATTTTTAGTCACTTTGAAACTTGTTTCAATAAACTAAATTTTATATAAAATTTACATAAAATGATTATTTATATAACTACAAAAATATTTTTACATAAAAACGAACTTTTTTTCTGAACTCGACGATTATATCATTTGGAAGAATAATTTATGATTCATTAATCGGCTATATAACTCTTTGAAAAATGTTTATTAATAACTATTTAGTCGGCCCATAAACCACATTTTATTGCAACTAAAAATATTAAAAAGTAGAAACGTAAATGTATGCCATAATTCACTATTCTTTATCAGCAACGAATTAAAAAAATCACTCTTATCTAAATATACAAAAGCAAGTTTACCTAATTGCCATAAATTTTGTATTATTTTGTCCAGTTCCCAGGAACCGCATTAGAACATTGCGCTTTGACCTGGCAAGATTAAGCTAAAGTAACAATAATGATTTTATGTTAATTATATCCTCTCAACAAATTAGATTATTCGTTTGTTTGTTTGTTTAGGCATGGTTCTCGTTGACAACGGGAAAGCACTATAATTTTCTATTTAAAATACAACTACATCGTGAGAAGTTGTATTAGTTTCTTATAGTAAATCTCTAAACGATAATTATAAAAACTATAATGGATTTAATTAAAATGACTAATGGTTACAGTAACCATCAGACATTACTTAGGAGTATCTTCGAGTTATTGTTGATACCAGTAACAAAGTCTTCCTACAGTATCTGACTAGCATCTGATCGCTATTTCTTAAGTTTAAAAAATAATAAAATTAAAAACAGTTTGTTAGATTTTATATGCACGATTTATTTACGAAAACATCCGAGTGTATAAGGGCAATTCTACAAATTTCTTAGGTTATTTTAGGGATTATGGTCAGTTAGTAAATATAATTCTTAGCGTGTACACGTGTTTGTTAATCATAATTCCTATACTGGTACACGCTAATCAACAGATAATTGAAATATTTTAAATAAGCAATATCACATCATAATTGGTCTTTCGAAACAGATTAATAAATTTACCTAATATCAAATACACCGAAGATAAAAGCAAGCAAAATCTGTTATTCAACAAGAGTACAACAATGTGGCGGCAATCTTTGTGTTTGCGATATAATAACAAAAGGAAAATTTAAATAATCACGTAAATGCAATTTTAAATCTTAATAATGTTGCTAAAGATTTTCATGTAAAAATTAGACAATTCATAGATAACATGCAAAATCATATGCAATCTTTAAAATCACTTGATCAGCTTATTAATCAATGAGATGCAATAATTATCCTAATTATTCTAAACAAATTAGATTTTAAAACTGTCAGCGAATGGGAAGCATACTTAAATAATAATGATACATCAAATGAAAACGTTATTGATAGGATTGAAAAAAGTTTATCGAGTTCATTACATCAAAATCTCAAAACACAAATTTTGTTATCAACCGTTTTAGTAAATGTGGCCAACACGAACGGCAAAATGAATACATTGCGATGGCTTTTAGATTCAAGCTCACAATCACAATTTAAAACTCAGCGTGCTTGCGATTAAATCTGCATCTTACAAGTTTATTAATGATCGGTATAAATCCAAACGTATCGTCTATGAAATTCCAGACTAACTTGGAAATTCAGTCTCAATGTAGTAATTTTAAAACAAATATAAACTGTTTTGTCATACCGACTGTTTTTAATCAAATACCTAATTATACAATAAATGTCGACTGTTTTAACATTCATTCAAACAATAAACTAGCAGATCCTTGGTTTAATCAACTCAGTCGGGTTGAAATACTTATTGGAGCGGGTATGTTTTGGAACATCTTATGCGTAGGGGTAATTAAGAATTCAAACGGCGTCGTTTTTTACAAAACAAGGTTTGGTAGTATCGGGAAAAATTACCTTTTCAAGGTCATCTATTACGTCTTCTTTTCTCTGATGAAATAATTTACAAAACAAAATACAAACATTTTGGAAGGTAGATAAAATTGATAGTGACTTCTCTTTTTTAACTCCAGAACAGAAATATCGTGAAACCTTTTTTAAGCAAACACGAGGCACGCAGACGGTAGATTTATAGTACGGTTACCACTTAAAGATAACATATAGAATATGGGAAACTCTTATGGCTTAGCAAAATCTAGATTTATTTCTCTAGAAAGAAAATTTCAAACTAATTCAAACTTAAAAAACGTGTACATCGATTGCATCAATGATTACAAATTTCAAAATAACATACAAACAATGATGACAACTCATTTTTTCTGCCTCATCATGCGGTTTTTAAAGAGTCTAGTAAAACCACTAAGCTTCGTATAGTTTTTGACGGATCTTGCAAACCAGAAGTAGGTTTGTCTATAAACGCGTTACAATTTGTAGGCCCAACACTACAGGATAATTTACTTTCATTTTTAGTTAGATTTGTGTGTATCAGTTTGTTCTTACAGCTGATGTCAAACAAATGTATAGGCAGATATGGATCCATCGTGAAGATAAAAAGTATCAAAAAATTATTTGACGTGACAATCCAACAAAAAATTTAGATCACTTTGAATTAAGAACGGTCACTTTTGGAATAGCTTTCGCTTCTTATCTTGCAACCCGTTGTATTACTGAAACAACAAATTTAAACCAAATTACATAGCTATTAGAAACATACATAACTAAAACAGATTTTTATGTAGATGACCTTCTTACAAGTTCAAATTTAATTTAAGAATTAAAAACGATTAAACAAAACATAACGTTCATATTAAGTACCATAGGGTTTAAACTAGTTAAATTTAAAAGAACTGTCAAGGAAATCAACGAAACCAAATCGAGTACTGAAGTTCAACTCTTACCAGAGTGTATAAATAAAGCATTAGGAATTCTTTGAAATTCAAAAACAAACACTTTTCTTTATTCTTTTTCGAACGCATCTCCCAGAAACGTAACAAAACGAAATATTTTATATTTAACAGCGACCTTGTTTGATCCAATTGGTTTACTTGCCCCTATTACAATTCCTAAGCTGATTATACAGCAATTGTGGCAATTAAACTTTGACTGAAACGACACTATTCCTTTAGACGTTTATACAAGGTAGATAAAATTTACAGATCAACTTAAATATGTTAACAAAATTATTATACCAAGATGTATCATAGTTCCGAATGCAAGCAAAATTCAGTTGTATGAGTTTGCAGATGTTTCAGAAAAGGCATATGATGCGTGTATTTATATAAAAACATTAGTTTAGCTCCACTAAAAAAATTATCTTTGTCAAGACTCGAATTTGTAGCAGCTGTGTTATGGCTCAATTAAAGTCAAAATTTAGTTTAGCTTTAAAGATTCACATAGATGAACAATTTTACTGGAATGATTCAACCTGTAACGATACGAATCCAGTAATGCAATTTTTAGGAAATTGACAATAATTATTTGAAAATTGCGCGTGGACTTTCACCGTATCGTAGGTTCCCACCAAATCCGATACGATGCGCACGGTGATCCCCGCTACAAAGGCAGCCAAGCAAAACCACCGGGGTGTATAAAGGCGGCCACGCGAGCTTAGAAATAACTGAACTTAGCCTTCTCCTCCGAGATTCGTTTCCAGAAACTCCTCTCCGAGAAACCTTTGCTAAACCGAACCTGATTGTTACTTTTGTGTTTTGTTGACAACCGCTATTACCTGGATTACTCGAACGACCTGTTGATTGATTTACTCCGACTACGCTGCGATTCACCTGGACCTGTTTCATTTCGTTCATCACTCATTCATTAAAATCACCTTCACCGCCAGGAACATCATTCAGAGTAAGTGTAAAATTTGTAAAGTCGTGTATCCGTTTGTTCCTGTTGGAGGTGTTAATTCTCCCGAGGTTAGGTATTCTCCTGGCCCGAGCATTAGCACTAATTAATCCAATTTCCGAGTGGTTACATAAAGGCCCTTGTTTAAAGTTTTTGATCTTTTAGTGGTTGGGTAAGCCCCGGCTCAAAGATTTAACGATTCAAAGAAAAGAACCATTGTCAAGAACTTTATGTAACTGGAGGAGCTATAAGCAAACATCTACCGTAAAACATTAATTAGTAACGCGCCGTGGAATCATATTCACCTGATTATTAATTGTGTATTGAAGCTACCGTAAAACTTTAATTAGTAACGCGCCGTGGAATCATATTCACCTGATTATTAATCGTGCATTGAATTTACCTATCAAGCTGTTCCGAGTTCACCGGATTCATTCAGTTTCATTTACAAATCGAATTTAACGTTATTGACCTTGAATTTTTATTCAATCAAAGGTTTTAATTACATTTTGTGATCCATTCACGATCCACTCAATCAAAAGTTGTCCGCAGTAGCACCGTCCACCAGCCTGTAAAATTTCATAATTATCGGAGCCGTAATTACTTACTGTTAATGAAATTTTTGGAATTAAGAAACAAGAGGTCAAAGTCCGCCGTCGATTCTTAAAGATTTATTCATTGCTTACCTGTGTGTTTCCTTAACTGCTTTTAATCCCCGTTCTCCCCTAGGTGAAATAAAATCACCACACCTCACACTTAGCCTGGCATTAATTAAAAACCAACAATTTAATAAGGTAATAAAATACGCCATATTAATACTCTGTTGTAGGACTGATAACCGAGTTAACACAACCGCCGATAGATGGTAGCCTTTCCGAACCGAAATAAAAGGACATACAGGGTCAACCAACCGGAAAAGAAGTTGTTTTTTTGAATAATTTTATTTTATCCGTTGTTAATTATTTGAATTAAGTTATTTTATCCGTTGTTATTATATTATTACGATTTATTTTGTATTCGTTTGTAATAACAAGTATATGCATTGTAAGTTAACAATTATTTACTACAGTCTCCACTTAGCTACCCGAAGCACCTGAAAGATATAGCACCACCCAGCCAGAGGGTTGGTACAAACCATAGTATTAAACTGGATAAAATCACAACTGCGCCAATTTTTAACTTTTGTAGCTAACCGTATATCCACGATTTAGCACTTGATAAACACCTCATTTTGATATCACGTAAAATTGAGTAACAACCTTGCCGATTTCATTTTACGAGGTGTTTCGGCAAGACAATTAGTAAATTTAGATTTGTAGTGGAAAGGTCCTACGCGGTTGACTAGCAACAAACCTCCAATACTCCAAGAATGTTTACAACTAAAACAATTGCCCGAGTTAAAAAAGATTACTAAGTCATACAGTTTGGCAACTCAGGATAACCCTATAACCATTGACAATATTTCTACTCTAAATAAATTAAAGCGGGTTACAGCGTAGATATTAAGATTTCTAAAAAACTCTGCAATTCCAAAAACTGAAAGATTAAAAGGTCCTTTAACTTGTAAGGAACTATATGACGCATTAATAAAATTAATTACATTAGAATAAATCCGATCGATTTCTAACGAATATAACGCATTATTAAAAAATGACGTATTATCCTCCAACAGTTGTATTTTATCATTGACGCCTTTTATCGATCAAAAAAAAAAATTAATAAAAGTTGGAGGTCGCATTAAATACTCAAACTTTTCTTGCGTTAAACGTCATCCTGTTTTATTGCCTAAAGCTAACATTAATTATTTTAAATGAACATGAAAGGATTTTACATGCTGCACTAACAGCAATGTTAAATGTAATTCGAGAAAGATTTTGGCCTGTAGGAGGTAGAAACATCAGTAAATTAATAGTTAGAAAATGCATAAAATGTTTTAAATTTATTTCAAGGCGTGGCAAACCCTCTCACATCTATGGTGATAATGGTACAAATTTTCATAACGCGAATAAATAAATTAATAAATTATACGATTGGTTCTAACTAGTAAATTCAAATATTATTGAAACAATTAGTAATGAAGGTGTCGAATGGCATTTTATTCCACCACACGCCTCACATTTTGGCGGGCGTTGGGAAGCGGGAGTTAAAAGCACAAAACACCATCTTATAGGAACGATGTCCGATTAACCTTTGAAGATTTGTATACTGTCCTATGACAAATCGAATCCATATTAAATTTTAGACCTTTATCTCCTCTCACTTCCGATCCCATTGACTTACAAACACTGACGCCCGCGCATTTTTAAATTGGATTATTGTATACCACACTACCAGATTCAAATGTGCAAAATGTAAAAATGAACCGACTCGACAGGTATCAATTAATGCAACGTTTAACACAACCTTTTTGGAAGCCGTTGGTGTATGGAATATATCTCCCAACTACAGCAGCGTGATAAGTGGAAGAAAAATGCAAACAAGCAAATCCAAATTGGGTCGTTAGCATTGATTAAAGAAGAACATGCCACTAGCACGATGGTAACTTGGTCGTATTGTTCAGTTAAACCTAGGAAAGGACCAAGTAGTTGAGGTTGTTACTGTCAAGTGTGCAAACGGAGTGTTTAAAAACCCGTGGTGATATTATTTGTTTTGTCTATAAGTGATGACTAAGCAACCGGTTATAAATAGTTAGTTTGATATACATTTATGGCAGCAATATCAACGAAATTAAAAAATAGAACAAGAAGCCAGCGATTTGTATTTCTTCTGCATGAGTATTCCTTCATCATTTTATCGACGCTGTGCACAGCTTCTTTGCAGCTATTATAGTCCAAGATAACTTGCGGTTTGTAACTGAGGTCTTCTACGCACAATTCCAAATCTTGGTGTTGCGTTGAAAGTAGCATAACGCTTCTATATTTTTTAGGTACGTAAGATACTAAAATTGTGTCTTCTCCATATAGAATTTCGCTTAAGTATTCTGCTCGATTTCTTTTTGGCAAAAATTCATTTGATATTTTTCTACGTGTTTTACGAACTGTTCAGGTCAAGGTTTTTGATTGCTGCAGTAGCTCCTTCGCCAAAGACATAAACGTAAAAAAATTATCTGTGGTAATACCATAACCCTCTCTCAAACCCTCAACCAAATTCCAAAACTACCCGCTTCCTTAGAAATGAAATTTTATACTCGTGCATAAAACGATAAAATTGTGTTTTACCTTGTTCCCGTTCTGGAGCGTTGTCTACCATTCCAGTATATATTTGGAAATTAAAGCAATATCTGTTACTAACATCGCATAAAGCCTAAATTTTAATTCCGTATTTATCTGGCTTCGACTTCATATACACTCGAAAGGAACATTTTCCACGGAAAGGAACAAGTTGTTTATCAATGCATACTTCAGCATTAGGGTTATTCGATTTTTTGCAATTTGCAGCGAGAATATCGTGAATGTTACGAATAGCTGCTAATTTATCTGTTGCCCGTCGTTCTTCTCGGGTGTCCATATCGTCAAATCGAATGTATTTCAAAAAGTCTCTCATTTGATTACGAGACATTGCAGCACAAAAAATTGGTCTATGGAGAGACATGTATTTCGTACTCCACAGCTCCAATATTGGTTCTTGGCGTGCTTTCAAACCACCAGCTAGAAGCAGTAATCCAAAAAATGAATGTAACTCATCCGCATCTACTGGCTTCCACGTATCGCCTACAATTCTTCTAGCTCGAATGTTTGTTGCTCTAAGTATTATGTCCATAATGTCTTCCGAGATAAATAAATGGAAAGCATCTAGGCATGTTGAAATATGTTCACTGGATTTTGTTAATCCTGGCGGTGTTCTTAGAATATTTCGCTGATTTTGTCTTCTAACATGAGGCTTATCTTTTTTCCATATGGAACCATCTTTACCCACCATCTTTATCATTGGGCAAATTATCATCACTATCATCGTCTTCCGAACTTTTAATCGGGTTTACATCAGGTACACTTATTTCTTCAAATTCGGCATCACTATCGTCAAATAAAATTTCATCTTCAATTTCATTCAGTAAATTAATATTGCTAGCTATTTCTTCCACTTCACGCTGAGACAAATATTTTCTAGCCATAATTCAACAACAACTGTTTCCAATCAAATGTAATAACACAGCAGACACACTTTTCAACTGATTCGAACAAACTCACCGAATGTAATGACTAAAGACGGAATGGTTGCAATCATGATTCAGATGAATAACACGTTGAAACAAGCAGATTAGATGACAAATGCAGACAAAATATTAGAATTACTTTTTAGAACATCGGTTACCAAGTGGGGTCAAATATGACCCCAACGACAATATTTTTTTTTACGTCGCAAAACAAATAACAATTAAAAAATTTGTTATATATTATTAAACACTGTTGAAAGAAACTCAGCTAAAAAAATATTGGGACAGTTGTAAAAAAAACTTAAGAAAAGACAACAAAAACAACACGTTGGGGGTCAAAAAAGACCTCAATGGTAATCGGAAGGTTAATGCAATAAATATAGATGACGTTTTTCTTATAAAAAAGTACACTTTAGATTACCAAATGGTTGTGATACAGGCCCTTGAAAATCATGATTATCTTGGTATACACAGCAGGATTTGTGGTAAAATCGGCAAAGAAAGTGATAAAATTCTAGAAGTGTGTGAAGGCGCTAGAAGAAGTAATCGACCATAGTAGGGATGATAGTGGTTTTTTACTATTGAACAGGAAGGACTGAGGGGTTTTAATCAGATCCTCGACAGATGTTACACAGATTTGTAAGAAAACTGAATCATTTCTAAAACAAACTTTAGTTATCGCTCAATTGCAATATAATGTTGAAAACATTCTTCCAAATAAAAGCAGCGGACGAATCAACGCAAAATTTTGGGGTTGGATGTCTAAAGATGACCCAGGAGAAATTACAAGAATTATCCTACCTAGATTTAATTCGAGTAAATACATCCAAGTATTAGAAGATATATTATTACCTACAGTAAAGACAATTTATCCTGCATAAGAAATAGACAACATAGTTTTAGTGCAAGATAAATGCAGTATACACAGATTCAATGGTTAATGAATGGTTTGATGACCACCCCGAAATTTAATTGTTACCATAGCCAGCAAAATCACCTGACTTTAACTCGATTGAAAATCTTTGGGCTGCCATGGTAAAAAATTAGAATGACGTTGGAATCAATGGGGTAAGAGAAAGAAATTTTCAGAAACTATCTTAACATGTCACGACTTTGTAGAAATCATTCCGGAATTCTCCAATTTGCGGAAACCTTGTAAATGTTATGAGAAGACGTCTAGAAGAATGTATTAATAATAATGGGTATTACACAAAGTACTAAGGTGGCAATTTTCGTATTTTCTATTATCATATGTATTATAGTATATATTATGTATATTAAATAATTTATTATGAGTATTATGTATTAAATGTATGGTTTAATTCTTAATTTTATTCATTCATACCTAAATTTAGCAAATACTTCGTAACTAAGCAGTTCAATTACCTTTAAAGTCATTTCACTACATGACTATGAAAAATTGTTTTTTGACACTTTTTATAATTCTAAATTTATTAAAATTCAATACTCCTAAATAAAACGTGAAACTTAAAATAAAAATATTTTTATTATTAATAAATATTCGTTAAATAATAATAATAAACTTGAAAATTATCACTTTTCCCGTTGCATTTTTTGTTGCATAAATGATTTTATTAGTTTCTTTGTAGTTATTTATTATCCAATTGAATTAGCATTACCTTACTGTTATTATGTAGATAATTTTTTGTAATTATTTATATTTTTAATTATTAACGAAATTGAACAAAGATTCATACATACATATATCTATACTTTCCTATAAAGAAAGTATAGATCGCAATTTTTTTTCAAAAAATTTTTATTGCATAATTTTACAGTTCAAGGTCTGAATCAGTAAAATGTATTTTTGACAAAAAAATTTTGTGTCTGTGTGTAACGATGTACCCACGATAACTTTCGCTGGCTTTTTATATTCTCTCTTCTTTGTTAAAAGATGGGTTTGATTAAAAAAACCGGAAGTAGGTGTATCCGCCATTTTTAACAGTTCTTCTTATATTTTTGTACGTATGTAAATTATTGGAATTATTTCTACAGTTTCTTATAGAGATAATTCTTCCTAACAATTTATTCAAAAAAAAAAATTTGAAACAACAATTTATCTGATGTTTAATTTGTAATTTAAAATGAATTCACAAATATAATATAGTTTCGAATCTTGCCCGCGAGGATTTTTTTTGCTGATTTTCTAAAGGGGTAAGTTATATCGAGGCGCACAAATATAAGAGTTAGTCGATATGATCTTAATGAAATCAAGAAAAAAGATTTCAAAAAAATTATAGCATGCTAGGAAATCAATACGAACGTGTACATATCACTTCAAAATGGTTTTATGACAACATAACCCTAAAAAATTATATGGACATTCCTTCATCATTCCTTATAGGAAAGTCGTGTGGTGGCCACACCAGTTTTTTGCCTGAGAGATTATAAGACTTAAGGTGGTTTCTTGTCTTAGATTGTGACCGCGTACTTCTATTTCTACCTGAACATGTCTATTTTCATTGACCGCGGGTGTACTACAAAGTAACCAGATTAGAACATTAACCATTAAAAACAATTTTGCTTACCTAGGTAACATTTTTTTATTTTAAGCAACAAATTATATAGTTCGTTACTTTGTTATAATAATGACAAAAGAGTAACAATAATTATTTACTTTTAAAATATTGTAAAAAGTGTACTCTAGTTTATTCGAATAAAAAATAATTAATACTTTACAAGAAATGATTTGAAACAAAAACCAAATTAATAAATGTCTAAAAATATGTGAATGTAATTATTTTTCTCATTCTACGAATATCTATTCTAGACTAACAGGAATAAATTAAACAACTTAAATTACCGTATTTATTTTAAAATGTCATTTAAATAAACGCTAGATTTGAATTTCTGTAATAATATTTACTTTTATGCTTTTTGTAGACTTTGAATCAAGTGCAAGGCAGTCGTATTATTTTATTGATGTTAAATTTACATGCATAGTTATTTTGCATAGATTATCTATATGAGTACGTATTCTAATTAAGTTAAAATTTAACAACAATCAGCTAAAGTTAATCTACCTTATAAAATTGGTAATATACTTCTACAACTCTAATTCCAGAATTCATTAAATGTTATGCAATGATTTATTGAACAACTTGGGATTTATTACCTTATTCCTTATATCATTTGACCTCATTAGGTAACTATTGCGTATAATGAGTTAGAGTTTATTACTCGTTCTGTCAATAATTTAGTACGATCGTGTATTAATCTTTGGTATAATGCATAAATATGTGTAGAATAACAGTAAAAGTACGTTAGAGAAGCGTATACGTTATTTAAGGACGCGTTGTGTGATTGGCAATGCTTTTTGCAGGTGAAATTATATTATTTGTCTAATGAAATTGAAGCTTGTATATTTGCAACCGTCAAGTGTGTCTGGTAAAATACACCCACCAGCATTCACAACAATATTATAGTCACGAACGTACATAAACAAATCCAAAAGTGTAAAGTATGCCTTGTAAATTGATGAGTGATAAAACTTTTAATTAACGTTGAGTTCGTAACTCTTTCATTTTATTTTCAATACGCTTATAAATATTTTTTGTTTGTGCCGTTGTAACTCATATACCCTTTAGGAATTACAAATTATTCGCGGTACATTCCATTTCGGGTTGTCCAGAGATGTCCTTGTCGAAAACGTCAAGACAATAAATTTAAGTCGTATAATTTTATTATAAGTCACCAATTTTCTCAGTCGTAAATATTAGTTTTTGTGGTCAGTCTACCTAAAATTAAAATACCTTTTCAAAAAGAAATATTTAGTTTCATTCATCCTTGCTTGTTTCCCACATCAGGTGTGCCTTTGTGGCTACATTGCCGTAAACGTATAAATATGATCTCTTCTTCCTTCCTTTCGCATCACCGCTTCCTTATTCCCACGATATCAATTTTTCCAACTTCCTTTTTTGTTAAGGCTTCTTTAGCATTCAATTTTTTTAATAAATCATCGATTTTAACACTTTCTTTATAACGTATTTGACTTAATCTTAAAAATTCATCTGTGTAGGTTTACCCCCCAATTAGAATTTAAACTAATGAATTCGTATGTGGGTGTTTCAAACGAGTATCATGATGACTATATTTTGTAATAATAAAGAAAAATAGTACATTATTTAAAAAAGACAACTGGTTTTCTTTTTTTAAATAAGAAGTGATTCGAACAAATTATATTTTTAGTGAAATATGCCGGTACGATAAAGAAAGTCCCTATATTTAATGTTAATGACTCTTTTAAAGTTACAGCCTCTTTTAGTATTTTACCAGTGAAAAAAATTTAAGATTTTATCACACAGAGACATAACAATTAATTATAGAAGAAACCGCCTTTTATTTACAAATTAAGTAAGTGGCGATAAAAAAACCACAGGTAGATAATATTTATATGATAAACAAAGCTGCGTAAGGTTTAAAATGATTTTCTTTTTAATTGACAATGATTTTGTAACGAAAAAGACATCTTAAAGGTTATCTGAATATATCTTGATTTGTTGATTAAATTGAAATTTTAGTTTTTATTGGGTAGTAGCAAGTTAAATTTCGCGCATAAAAATACGAACGTATGATTGGCTATTGACAAGCCAAGTTTACATAGAAAAAATGGTTGAAATAACCTATACTGATGGCTAGGTTTAGGATAATTATGCATTTTTCGTTATATTGGGTCAATTTGATCAAATGTAACAGTTGTAGGTTGTAAAATTCATGTAATTATTGCAAGCCCGAGGAAGCAGACACGTTTTAGTTTGCGAAACGTCGCCATAAATAATATCCAAAGCAAATAATTTATTTATTGCCTACCAACACGATCTCCTATTAGGATTTAAAGAAATTACTACTTAGAAACACAAGGAGGAAAATAATAAATTAACATATGTATATTGTAACGTTTATTATTAAAACTAATTAATTTATTTATACTAAAAAAAAGTATGTACACGTTTGTAAGTAACCGAATTAATTAAATCTAAGGATATTTAATAAAAACACTTACACTAATTTATCACTTACACGAAGATAAAGTCCGCGGATAACTTTTATTTATCTAAACACTTACACTTGTTTGCATTAAAGTCACGTACAAGGTTATACTCCGTATATTTATCTCAAACATACGCTTTAATTACTTATTTATTTAAACTTGAATAATTTTCTTAACACTGCCGTCTATACATTACGGAAATAACTGCCTCTGATTTGTTTGTGCCGCATTTATACATTTTGGAAATCCTTCTCGAATTTCCAACAGTCGGCAAACTTCTTGAAACAGCCCAGATTCAAAGTTGTGGTCTTGATCGGAGTGTAATTCCAACGGAACTCCAAACCGGCAGAAAAACTCTTTTACTTGCTTTGCGCTTTCTTGCTGGACCATTTCCTGATGCGCAGACCGTGCACTTACGGGACCATTTTATGACGTCCTCTTTGCAGTTCACCCAGTAGAATCGTTCTCGATCTTTCCCCAATGTCTTCTTAATACAAAAGTGTTCTCCTAATGTAGCATCGTGGAGATGCTTCAACATTTCTGACACCCGGCTTTTTTGCACTACCATCTGTAGTCTGTTTCCTGTGCCCCTGACAAGGTTCGCTTAAGAAGACCGTCTTCTACTATCAAAGAGTCCCACTGCACCCAGTACGCTTTGATGTTTCTGCCCAAAGCGCTCACTTCCTCCCAGGTTGGTCGTCGGCCGTTTTCTTTCCAGTCCAAGAGTAGTCTTATTTTAAAGTCGTTTTCTAGTTCGCGACGCAACTATTTGGGTTCTCACTCGTCATCAACCATAGCAGTTCTCCAGAGGAATTCAACTTTTTCTTCTAGTTGCGAACAATGGCTGCGGTCCGCCGGACATGGTCTTCTGGACAAAGCATCAGCATTCCGATGACTGATTCCGGCACGGTATTTTGTGTCATAGTCGTAGTCTTGCAGTCTTTCGATTTATCTTGCCACTTGGCCTTCCGGGTTACGGAACTGCAGTAGCCATTTTAAAGCGACGTGGTCTGTTATGTCAGTCTTTACTCCATCTCCAGATACGACGTAGTTAAGGTATTCCACTTCCTTCTTAAATATGTGGCACTTCTTTGGGTTCAGTTTGAGATTAGCTTCATGTAGTCGCTGAAACACTTCTTCCAAGTTATTCAAGTGTTCTTCAAACGACCGTCCAACCACGATCACGTCGTCCAGCTAAACCAAGCACGTTTTCTAAGACAATCCGCGAAAGATGGTCTTCATCAAACGTTGTAGGAGCGTTACACAGGCCGAAGGGCATTACAGTGAACTGCCACAAACCAGTTCCAATCGTAAAAACTGTTTTTTTAGAATCCTTGGGTTCCAATTATATCTGCCAGTAACCACTCTTTAAATCTAACCTAAAAAACCACTAGAATCCTGACAAGATGACTAACATATCGTCAATTCTGGGTAAAGAGTAGCTGTCCTTTTTGGTCACGTCGTTTAGCTGTCTTTAGTCTACGCAAAACTTCGTTGATCAATCCTTCTTCTTTACCACTGGGAATGCCCATGAGCTACTTGAAGGTTCAATCACGCCTTCTCTCTCCATATCCGTAATTATTTGTTCGGCTTAGTCTCTTTTCGCCAAGGAAGATTGCGTGGATGTTGTCGTTTCGGCCGAGTGTCTCCGGTATTAATTTTATGCTTTACCACGCTAGTTCTTCCTTTGGAATCACTCTCCAGCGCGAACACATCTTGATACTCTTGGATCAACACTTTAACTTTAGCCAGCTGATCTTGGCTGAGGTTTTGGCATTTGGTGGTAAGAATGTCTAATAGATGCTGTGGATACTTCTTCGGCGACGTATCTTTGTTTGACCTCACGCATCTCACAATTTGAGATACTGGCGTGCATTGGCCTACCACGGTCTTCTTTTTTAACGTTACAGGATCTGAGTTGATGTTTAAGATCCTTACTGGCATCGTGTTTTTTACTCGTACTAAAGTTCTGCCAACGAGTAATCCCTTTTTAACTAAGCTGTCCTCCATTGGTTCAATCGCGCGTATGTAGCCATTCCGGAGATTTCCATTCAGGCGTGCCATCACCATACTTTCAGTCCTTGCAGGCGGAGTCACGTCTTCATTTAATAAGACTCGCACGGCTGTTTTCTCTGACGAATGAAAAGCAATTTCTTCATTGTCGATCTTCAGGACATCGTTCTTCATATCCAAATGGAACCCATACTTCTTTATCACGTGCATTTCCAGGATAACTTCTTCCGTGATGTCGGCTACCAGTACTTGATGGTCGAGTACTCAATTTCCCAAACCAATGGTTATTTTGACTTGTCCGTGAGTAGGTGTTTTTTTGTTCGTCGCCGTTCGAAGTCGTACTGTTACTGGTGATGTCCTCTCGTTTTCGAATAACATGTCAGGACGAATGATGGTCTTTGTCGCTCCGGTGTCAACCAGTAACTAAACACTTCTACCATTGATCTTGCCATCAAGATAAATGCTATGCAATTGCTCTTTAGGCGATGCCATTTGAATTGTAATCTCCAGAACCTGACTAGATGAAACTAACTTTTGCCTTTTTTTGTCAACTCGTTCCTAATTTTTGAGCGCTCTTCTTGTATTCTTGTTGGGTTTAGTACGATGTCGTCGTACATGGCCTATTTCAGCGCAGTTCAAAGTCGTAATTCCTCTTTCCCGAAGTATTTGTTGCGGTATCTCCTCGATGCTTTCCAGTGTCTGCGCGAGTACTTCTGCAGCACAGCAGAGTGAACAATTTTGATTTGATTTTCTATGCTCGTTGGTATTTCTTCTTTAAAATTTCTAGAATTTTCCAACAATTTTTCTTCTATTTTTTTAGAATTTTCTTTCATTTTCTGCGAATGTTATAACGACAAAAAAAAATGACGAATAATACTTTAATCGAATAATTAATAATAATTAACTAATAATTAATGCACCGTACTAGCTCTTACGACTTTATTAAATATAAACAACAAACAAACATTAGAGCAATGAGTCTTATTCAAATTATAATCAGGGTCTGGGAATTCTTATCGTACACTCATATTTACAATTCTAATTTGACGTATAATTTAAATATAATTTAAAACATAATTTGAAACATAATTTGGACGCCACAATATTTTTTATATTAAATTTATAACGGTTAAATATTGAAACCAACAAAACAAATCTTAAAACGAATACTTAAGTTATCTACATACGTGTAATTGAAGGTTAGGTTATCAGTTGCTTGCTTGTAACTTCGCGCATGGGCGTGGTCATCACGTGACTTAATTGAATTACGCGTTTCTTATCTGATTTATGCAACATTACGACTTTCTTGAAATGCATAATAAATTTCCAAATTTTCCGTATTTATTCTGATTTGATCTAATAACCGTACAGATCCAATAACCAGAACATCGTAAACGTATCGTATGATAATTTTCAATCGAAACATCCAAATCAAATTCCATCAAACGTAACCATGAATAATTATCGATTTTCACACATGAAAATCCTAATTCGTAACGGAAATTCTTCGTAAAAGCGACGTTGTGACTAACATCAAACGTGCTGCGTAAACCATAATTTCATATCGCATTTCATACCTCAAATTCGTAAAAAAGCATACGTATCCAAACCAAATATTCGTAACCATAAACGAATTCATACGTACACAAATCGAAAAGCATCGAATAAATCAGAAACGTAGTCGTATATCGTAACCCATAGTTAAAAAAAACTTTCAGTTCGTTCGTACGAAAAAAAGAAACTAAAACGCAAAATCAAAGTTACACACCACGTGTAATGAACAAAGAAATCACTTACCCCTATTAGATTACGGGTTTCTTTAACAAACAAAAGCGTAAATTTAAACGAACGAAAGCGGATAGTATTGCATACGACTAAAGCAGAATTCCACCGTATAAATTTAACATGTGGACATTTTCTGCACGCTGTACAGGACGACACGTCCTCACGCGTTGATGAACGCACGCCAGATGTTTGATCACTTAAGAAGAAGAACCCATAACGCATGTGCAGTGCGTAAAATGCATTGCGCAAAAGAATTTATATTAACAGTGAACACAAAAATGTTAATTAAAAGCAGACGTAATCAATCGAAAAAATGTGCACGTTACAATGTTGGTAAAACTTTTCTTCCATTTTCTGCGAATTTTCGTTAAATTTTCCTTCCATTTTTCTAGACTTTTCTTCCATTTTCTGAGAACGTTCAGATAGTTTTTCTTTAATTTCTGAGAATTTTCGCCCATTTTTCTATTATTTTCTTCCATATTTTTATTCATCGATTCGAGAATTTCAAATATTTTTGAATCCATTTTTAATATTATATATAATAGGAATAAAAAGTTTATATACACTACTTTAACGAAATGAAATAGCTATGGTTACACTTTATAAATAAACACGCGTATCGCCAACTAAACAGTTATTTACGCAATCAATGTTTTTATTACGGGAACGATATTAAATTACTTAGTGATATTTACACTAAAATTGCGAGCTAAACAATTGTTTATTTATTCGATTCAAAACCTCACACCTGACACCAACGTAACGTTTATTATTACTGTTAATTAATTTATTTATACTAAAAAAAAATATGTACACGTTTATAACTAACCGAATTAATTAAATCTAAGGATATTTAATAAAAACACTTACACTAATTTATATCGCACTAGCACTTACACAAAGATAAAGTCCGCGGATATCTTCTATTTATCTAAACACTTATACTCGTTTACTTTAAAGTCACGTACAAGGTTATACTCCGTATATTTATCTTAAACACACGCGTTAATTTATATTAATAATTATTTATTTAAACTTCAATAATCTTCTTAACACTGTCGTCTCCACATTACGGGAATAACTGCCTCTGATTTGTTTGTGCCGCATTTATACATTTTCGAAATCCTTCTCTAGTGTTCCATATTTCTCGGTATACGTTCTGGAAATGTACAAAAACCTCGCGAAAGCTCTTGAAGTTGAAAATAACTTCTCGAACGTTTCAATATATTTAAGATGTTTTTCTTATACATGCTAAAAATAGTCAGCAAGAACGCAAAAACATCGGAGGCACAAAATGAAATGACTTTCTACTACAAATGTTCAGCATTAGCTACTTTATTGTAATTTGTAACAAAACTACTAGATTTTTACAATTGCCACTAGATGGCTAACGCAGATAAAACTATAATTATTGTACTTTAAACTAAATTAACACACCCACTAGCTCAAAATGTCATTATTATCAATGAGACCTAGACAATTCATAAACTAAATACTTTTTTAGCATCTAATGCCTTTGTCAAAACATCTGCAGCCATATCCGATGTTTGCAAGTATTTTAAACTATTCTGTTTGTTAGCTAATACATCCCTGACCAAATGAGACTTTAAATGCACCTGTTTTGAGCGTTTGTGAAAGATTGGATTTAGTGCTAATTTATGTGCATTTTGATTGTTGTTGAACAAATTAAATCATGTAAAACATTTCTAAGATATACAGTTTCCTTTAAAGCTTAGTTTATAACAACATACTCAGATTCAGTGCTTGACAAAGCTACTGAAATCTGTTTAGTGTTTTCCCAAAATATAAAAATGGACAACAAGAACAATTGGGTCAAGAAATAGCAAGAATTCATTCCAACAATAAGAAAGACTTAGCATCGCGCAAAACGTCGGCTTACATTTCCAGTCGCCTATCAACTTTAGAAAAATTATGGAATCAAGCACAACAATACCACGACGTTGTAATATTTCTCATAATGCCGCAACATACCTACTTCAACACTCAATATTCTAAACAAATTCAAACTATGTATGAAGAAGCAAAAAATTATTTGAATACGTGTAATAAGGTAACTAAAACACAAAAACAGAAAACAACAATAAAAGAAGTAATGGTAATACAACCTTAACAAACATCGAAAAAATCCAGTACTTATAATCCCATCAAGAAGAGACGCCAGCGCTATCATCCAACATTTTCAAATCACTGAAAATAATGATAAAACTTCATGGAACTTGTTAAAGAAACGCTACCTAAATAGACAATTAATAAAATCTAAATAGATAAAATCATAGATATTCTAGCCGTTTCCAAAGAATCGTCAGAAGGCTTCAGAAAACTCTACACAACAAACGAATGCTTTGAAGCCATTATAAATCTACAAGTAAAAACTGCATCATGGGGTCTGTTAATAACTCGCTACGTTGGTCGTATAGGGGACACTGAAACAAACAAATTGTATGAACAATCTCACGAAAAATCCTATGAACTCTAAAGCTTACAAAATTTTATGAAATTTTTAGAACGAAGATTTCAATTGTTAGTAAAATTTTTTAATAACAAAAACAAGCCAGTGACTACCAATCAATACAGTCGTCAAACGTAGCAACAATGCATTTACTGTTCTTGCTTGCTGTAATCAAGATTACAAGCTGCAGTATTGTGAGAAATTCAGAGCATTGCCTGTAACCGAAAGAATCAATTTAGTACACAATAAGCAGAAAACGATGTCAATACTATAGAGGTTCAAATTATACTCTTATCCACCAACAACATAAGGATTTTTCACCAGACTTACACCAATCAGCAAAAAAGCGTTACATGTCCACAAACGTCAACTGCATACGAAATCAACCAAGCGGCATAACTACTTGCTATGCGTATGCGTATAAAACACTAGAATACCATCGGGTACTAACTGATTCACGATTCCAAGCATCATTCATAACAGAAGACGCAGCTCAGCATCTGGGACTACCAAAACAAAAAATCAAAGCCGAAGTTATTGGTTTAAGAAGAAAACCGAAAACAACGGTATGAAAAATACCTGCAAAGATCCAACCACGTTTCCCCATATTTACTCATTAAATATAAAGTTTCTGGTACTATTGTAACTTACAACCAACATACCTTTAAAAAGAATCAAATATGAAAACTTAAAGCAAAGGAAGAATCACATCCTAACTGATCGTTCATTTAATATACCAGGACTCATTGACGCAATTATCGAAGCCGAAGAATTTGGAAAAAATATTTAACAAGGAATCAAGAAAACGGAAAACGGTTTATTTGGGAACAAACAGAATTAGATGTTATTAGGCAATATAAAACAAGTCTCACAACAACCAATCTAAGTATTTAATAAAAACCGTCAAACTGAAGAAGGCAATTCGCCAAATTTTAGAAAATCGAAGAAACTTCTACATAACGCTGCCTTTCTTAGGATGACCAAATTAGCAAAGACCACTTCAAACAAACGGTCAAGAGAAATAAAGATAGTACATACACAATCAGCATCTATTTAAACCAAAACAAAAACTTTTCAAAAATTCATGAAATCAAGCAATTGCAAGATTACTGCAACTAAAGAAAAAAATGGAAAAAGATTCTCAATTGAAAAACCAATACAAGAACTTTCTGAAAGAACATCTCACTTACCAGAAAACAAAGCATCAAAATATTACATTCCCCACCAGCCAATGACCCGGAAAAATAACACCACAACCAAGTAGAGAGTAGTTTTCGATGCTTTATTCAAAACATGAACTACTGTCAGTTTAAACAAAACTATGTTTGTGGGATCAAGATTTCAACAAAACCTGTCTGACATTCTTCTTCGATAGAGAAAACTACATTTTTTACGACAGACATCGAGAAGATGTACCTCTAAATCCAGATTACCGAACAAGATCAAAAACGCCACAAAGGATTTTGGAAATTCAATACAGCGCATCTCATTTATAAATACAGCTTAACAACACTAACCTATGGGATTGCACAATACTTAGCAATAAACAGCCTTCAACAATTAGCATTTGAGAATCGTGAAAAAAATTTAAATGAAGCTCACGTAGTACAAAACGACTCAATGTAGACAATCTCTTTTCCGGTGCAAATTCATTAAAAAAGCAACAATTCTGCAAATACAGTTAATAAAATTACTGAAATCTGGAGAAGTGGTGTGCTAACAACAACAAACTTTTACAAACAATCCTTAAAGAAAGCAGAGACCAAACAGCACTAAAAATAATTGAATAATGACGACATCTTTAGCTTCAATGTTGCATTTGACAACTAACACAAAACGGATCATCCCAGCAGAGGTAGCCAAACTCTTAGACACCCTAGGATGGTGGTTACCTGTAATTATCAATGCGAAACATGGGATCAATCTGTGTTAGAGAGAATAGCAGCAAAATGGAATAATTTCTCCAGTCACTTAAAATCTGTGGAAGATGTTAAAATCTTTAGATGGATCAACTTTACACAAACTAACATGTCCTTCGAACTTAACGACTTATGAAATGTATCAGATAGAGTTTACAAAGCAGTCATATGCAAAAACAATCAACATAAAACAAGAAACAGATAACGCTGCTGGTAGCATAGTCAAAGGTTGCTTCAGCAAGATCTTAGACATTACCTCCACTAGAACTATGTGCAACAGTATTACTTGCTAAGTTAATAAAGAGAGCAATCACATTTTTAGGCGTTTTCAAAATGTGGACTAACTCAATGAATGTTCTAGATTGATTAAATAGCAATTCCTCAAGATGGAAAATATTTGTCGCCAACAGGGTCGCAAAAACAAATAAGCTATTACCTCAGAAAAGTTGGAACTACGTAGGCTCCGAAGAAAACCTTTTAGATGCTATATCTCAAGTAGTGCATCCATCAAAAATAAGAAACCACACACTCTGGTAGAACGGTCCCAGTTGGTTAACAAATAAAGAACAATGGCCTGTTCAACAAAAAACGCAACCTACACAAGAATACATAAAGATGTCATGTCACGTAGTAAAAAGTAGAGAGAAAAGAAATGAAGAGTTAATAAAATGCTTTTTCCTTCCTCACAAAGCTTATCAGAGTTCTTTCCTACTGCAAGTAATGACACTAATTTAAAAAGTGTCAAGAAACAAAGTGAACGACTATCAGTACAAGAAATGGAACATTAATAATCATTCAGATTAATCAAAATCTGCACATCAAAACGAAAATAATGAACATACAAGAACACAATAAAACAAAAAGAAAAAGTAAAACTAATCAGTATACATACAAAGAAAGCATTGAATAATAGACGGGAAAAAAGCATTTAGCAGTATGATAAACAAATGCATCGTATGCCTAAGACATAAAGCAAAAACTACGCATCAATTAATGGGAAGCTTACTAACACTACGAGTAACACCATTTCAACCATTTCTATACACAGTACACTACGTAGGTTCATTTCAAATAACAGCTTTTAAAGGAACAAGTCACTTGTCGTACAAAAGCTTCATTGCTGTATTCATATGCCTTTCAACCAAAGCAATACATCTGCAAGTAGTCAGTAACATGACCACCGAGGCATTTATGGCAGCTTATAGAAGATTTACATCCAGAAGAGGTCATTGTGTACACCTATACAGTGACAATGGCACAAACTTTATAAGAGCAAAGCAAATTTTTTAAAAAAATTCACAAAATAACAACGCAGACAGCAATTTAAAATTTCATATCAACTGATGATACTGAGTAGCATTTCATTCCTCCGACAGCTCTTCACTTTGGAGGATTATGGGAAGCTGGAGTAAAATCAATGAAACACCATCTCAAACAAGCAATTGGCAACTCAACTATAACTTATGAAGAACTAACGACACTACTACATCAGATAGAAGTATGTTTAAATTTTTGATCACTCTGCCTATCAAAAGGCAATACAAATAACATCGAATTTGAAGTATTAACTACAGGCTATTTTCTCATAGGATCATAAATAGTTTCTTTCTCAAAACCATTATGTCGGATAACTAAGGTACATCCTGGCAATAATAACAGGGTGCAAGTCGCCACGGTCAAGAAAACTAAGATTTTTTTTTTAAACAGAAAAAAATTAATTTCACTACAAATTAATCCCGAAGAACCACCAATTCTACAAGAAAAGACTCAAAAGATCAAAGCTGACAATATTATTACAGTTTTATATGACTAATAATATTTGGGCAGAACATTCAATACGATATCAGCAACCAGGGTTATACATAGGTCATGCATACATTGAGCGAGAAATTTTTCAAACTGAATTTTAATTTGGGAAACCTAGTTTTTATACTGATGCCACAAAGATATCAGCAGTAAACAGTCTCAAGAACTTTGCAAAGAAACTACATCAATGTCTAAAGAAACCTAGTGCAAAGTTTTAGCTCATACTCTACAAAAACAGTAAAAACAAATTTAAATAAATAAAAACAGACATACATAATGTAATCCAAAAACGCCACAACAAGAATTATTAGAAGACTTATTATCCATTTTCGGAGTCAACAATGAAGTATACGCAAACGTCAACACATTAAATCAAAATCAAAAGAAACTTATCAAAGCATTTAATCAAAAGGTTAAATTAGTGCTTTCCGCAATAGCATCATTTAATGATATATAACAAACAATTTACAACAAATTAGAACGTTTTAGGCAACGACTAAATGAAAGAATTGACTCCATCAACGAAATAAAGAAATGGTTCAAAATAGTCAGCGAAAAGAAAATAAATATTCACACCCTTAAAATTTATCGTTTCCTCTATTATTATCTTTGAAGTCAACAACACATAAAGCTAATAAAGATTTATTACGACAGAGAGGCATACGGCGATATCATGTCAGCTTCTTAACTCAACATCATAGAATCAGCCAACTCCCAGCTTATGCTCAATCTGATAATCTTTTTTTTAATTGTCGACATTTCTGACTACGATGTGACTCGGACCACACCTACTCCAGTGAAAATAAAAAATGGAGCTAAACGTATCCAAGAAGCTATTATCAATAGATTACAACTTCGAACTGTATTTTACTCTGAACAAAAAGGACTTTAAGGACTGCATACATTTTGCAAAGAACAAATGTATTTGTTCTCTAATAAAAAATCTTGAAACAAGCCAAAACTGCGTCATCGACGAGATTTATCGGAGAACGAACTCCGTCAAATGGGGTACTTAGAAAAACTTGACAGACGGAATAGTATGGAAACAACTACACAAGATCAACACATGGCTTCTCATCACCAGCTCACCAACTTTGTAATGGAAAAAAACAAGATATGTGACTTTAAACAAAACTGGAATCATCAAAATAACTTAAGACTACATACAGACGAAACAAAATATATTAGCCACTCATTAAAAGCGAGTATGCCACTGATGACAAGCTACTCAAAGGCTATATGTATTCCCATTAACAACACTTTGAAACATCAATTGCAACGGTACATAAAAATGGGACTAGCACTTAGGCTGTGAAATGACACCAGCTATCTTCAACAAGTTTACACGACGACATAAAAGCATATATCAAGTGTAAGCCTATAGATGTTTTTACTTGATTTTAAAATTTTCTTGTCCTTTAATCACGAAGCCTTCAGGTTGCTTTATGGATACATTTTCTTCTAGATTACCGTTTAAGAAAGCTGTGGCTACTTTTAAATGAATTATATCACGTTTCACAGAGTGTCTGACAACAGACAAAAAAATTTCATCAAAGTCAACTTTATATCCTACTTTACCTTCACTGTCAGTTTTGCGTTTAAAAACCATTTGGAATCTACCACACTACCATTTTTCGGATCATCTGCAAATTGCCATAGATTGTTTTCTTCAAAAGACTGCATTTTCTTCGTTTTGTTTTTGTTTATCTGGTCTTGACAATGCTTCGTCTACAGTTATGGAATCGTTATCAACATTATTTATATCACTACACATGTAAGTATAATAATCTGAAAATAATTTTGGTTTCCTTGGTCTTTGCGAGACTCTTTTATCAACTTCACTAGTAATGATCTGTGTGTCAGGAACAAACTTACTTTCAGATCCATCTTCAGAAACGGTCAGAAGAACCACTATATATCTTATGGTCTTGTTGTTTTTCTTCACTATGTGTCTGCTTATTGTCTACTTTAACTACTACTACTTTATCTTTACTAGGAAATATTAACTTATAAACGTTCATGAACAACAAAGTGCTTGCTAGCGCCCGAGTCTACGTACCAGTCTTCTTTGCAGTAACCACCGTTCATGAACACGACACTAAACGCATTGTCCAGTTTCTGTTAATTTTTTTTAATTACACTGCACTTCCTGTTTTACCGATATCCATGTTGAGAAGTTTAGTTTAAATTGAATCTGTAGTTATCTTAATGCCCGAGAGTTTATAGGTTATAATTATAAGTATACATTTTTTTGGTAATCTTGCAAGCAACAACGATCCCACCCATTCACTGTCAATATTGAAACCAGTAAAGTACAAAGCAAATTAATTCTACGTGTAAATTCCAAATTGTCAAATATAGATTTTAATTTCTGCCACATGGATTTCGTTGTGTTAGCATCTTTTATATGCACAAACAATGAACAGATCAACACGCTAACAAAATCTGGATCTAAGCATTCAGCGTTTATCAAGGACTTGTGTCCAGCTTTTATTTCTGCTAATGTTCGTTTAGCCAAACTAAAAAATTAGGTTTTGGATTTTTGTTTAAAAAGTATACCAAACAAAAAATACTGGATGAGACAACGTTATGATAAAGTTACGTTCCACAATTGTAGTATAATTCTACCATACAAAAATGTGTGACCAAGTTTAAGAAGATTGCTTCCAGTTATGACACGATGGGGTACTTGGATCAAAGTTGCTTTATATTACGTTCAGAATTTTGAACTTATTTAGCGCGTTATCAATCAATTCGATCCCGAAGAAGCTCAAGGTATAGACGAAGCTTATATTGTTCTAAATAAGAAGAAATGTGTTGTTACAAGCTTTAGGTATTTTACGAACCTGCACGGCCAACTCACAATAGTCGGTGAGAGGGTAGGGTTCCTAGATAATAATGAAAAGATAATTAAGGGCGCCAGAGCCTATCCCAAAGTAACTTCTGTCCGCTCACAACAGAATGGTATCACTTGTAACAAGATGTTAGGTTCGTAATGCTGAAAGAAACGAAAAAAAGAAACTACGTCGTTAACAACAATTGTACTTTAATTACTCTATCAGGATAAATCTATTAACAATTAAATAGCCAAATATAAGCCGGTACTAGAGAAAATATAGAAAAGAGAATAGCAGCAGGATCGGCAACTTACACTACACGTCAAACAAAAGTGTAGCCACCAAAACATATATAAAACTTTATCAATAAGTAACATTAATAGTAATAATTTACTGTGGATATAAGCAGCAAACGATAAGTCATTTACTTAAGCTAATTTAGTAACAATAACAAGCAACAAATCAAATCGAACGTACGATTAGCAAATATAATAAGTCGTGAGTTTACACCGTAGCGACAACGTATAAATAGTAACAATTGACTTACCAAATTCCAGGGCTACTTTCAGAAAAACGTTTTTCCTACTGGCTTCCTGCAATTAAACTTCTTGAAAAATAATCGTGTCTACCTGGCGACTCACAAACTACAAATAAAAGACACATTTAAGAGACAGTAATCGAACCGACACTTATCGTATGCTGTTACGTTAATTTTCTGTCTATGGTGGTGTTAAGTTATTGCCTCCGAATAGAATTCAATCGTATCCAGTAATTATGATCTTCCGAGCAAGGTGATAGTCATCAAGGTTAAGTTATGGCCTCCGAATAGAATTCAATCGTATCGTATTAGGATCTTCCGAACAGGTGACATTCAATAACGTAATTAATTGCCTCCGAATCGAAACTAGTATCGCAGCGTTCTTAGTTATACAGCTTCCGATTATAATTCTCCCTTGAAGATTTTAGTTGACGATAAGAACACCCATAGTTAAGAGGTAGCACATGGCGCTAACCAAAAAGACATAAAAATTACCTTTAATCAAAGAAAGAACAAAATTACTCACTCTGCGTGGATGAAATCAATTTAATTCAGAAGACTTCTATTTTCCATCGTGTCCCAACACGTGGATGATTTTTGAAAAACGATATTCAATTCACGCAGACATAGGTACTAACATGCACGATGTGAAAGTGAAAAATGCCGGTCTGTCACCGGATGTCGTCTGCTCAATACAAAGTGACCAACGAACCCGATAGATGGCGTCAAGAAATATAAAAGTAATTTTAATTAAACTGATATACAGGGTAATGCATTATTTAAATTTATGCACGTAACAGAATTCCCCCCCCCCAGCAAGATAAAAGCGTGGAGCGGAGATAACGAAACAAAAGCTAAAATGAAGACAGAAATTTAGGCATACGCCAAGGATAGAACCCTTAAATCCAAAACCAACCCAAATCCAAGAAACCCAACCCCGTGTAATCTCATCAGATTACCACCAATACAGAAGAGACAGAGGTTTTCCAGAATCTTAAGAATGCCGACAACCAAAACTGTAACAGAAGCGCACGAAGCGAAAGGTATCTCCAAGAAACCAAGAGTAATTTGATCTAAAAGCAAAGAAGAATACCAACACGGTTTACTAATTTCCGAAGCGCATAAAGCGATACCAAAGAGTAAGGTACAAACAATCAGTAACCCAATACAGCAAAGACGCAAGTATCAAAAGAATTCCAGAGAGAATAAACGAATCGCCCGAGGCAAAAGTAATCAACTCAAGGGAAAGAATGTATGGATATAGTGGGAGAATAAAAGAATCGCCCGAGGCAAAAGTAATGAAATCGAGGGAAAGAATGTATGGATATAGTGGGAGAATAAAAGAATCGCCCGAGGCAAAAGTAATCAAAGCGAGGGAAAGAATGTATGGATATAGAGGGAGAATAAACGAATCGCCCGAGGCGAAAGTAATCACATCAAATAGAATCATTTGAAAATGGGAGATCAGCAGGACAGAGGCCGTACTAGAGGAAAGGCGCGAGGTAATCACATCCAACAGACCAACTTGAAAATTGGAGATCAGCAGGACAGAGGTCGTACTAGAGGAAAGGCGCGAGGTAATCACATCCAACAGACCAACTTGAAAATTGGAGATCAGCAGGACAGAGGTCGTACTAGAGGAAAGGCGCGAGATGGAAGTGATGAGAAGAGGACAGAAAAGAACGTAAGACCCACCCATTTCCAAATGAACACCTGTCCATCATCGATCCCTGTGCTGGACTGTAACAAGGAAACTTATAAGCCGATAAACGGTATAGAATATCCCAAGGAAAAACAAAGAGAAAAGTAGCAAAAGAGATATCCCAAGAATGACTAACAACATCCAGAAAATCCGAGCAAACGGAAGTACATAAAGTACAGAACACGGAGTTGTAGTTTGTCCCCAGTTTCAGACCTACACAGCCAAACGAATAATTTACTAAACCCCATGTAGCAAAAGAGAGAATTATCAAAGAAGAGAATACAGAAAAATGATATGACGGCAGTGAATCCAAGGAAAACAAAGCTTAAGCAGAGAGAAAAGCTTTTAATGCAACCTCAAACAAACCCAGGAGAGAAAAAAAAAGTATGAGTTAATAAAACCCAGAAAACTTCACTTTCCCAATAGAACATCGCGAGTTAGTGCTCGTTGCGTTGTGATGTCACATTGGAACGTAAATGCCGAAGAACGGATTAGAATATTCCAAGAGCAAAAGAAACCCAAAGAAAAGAAATATCCTAACGGTGACTGACAACATCAAAAATGCCGACTAAGCGGAAGTACAAAGTACAAGAAGCGACGTTGCAGTCTATTCCAAGTTTCAACCCAAAACCAACAAAATAAAAACCCACTAACCCCAATAAAGCGAGAGAAGTAACCGAGAAAGAAAAGCAAAAGAAAAGAACCATAGTTGCGTGAATACTAAAAAAAGAAGTTATTAAAAGAAAGTACCAAGGAAGTATTCAAGCAACAAATCCAGATAAAAGAAAAAAAACAAAAGAGATAATTGCCCTAAAGACAAATCCCAAAAAGCAAAAGAAAAAATCAAAAGTAAAGAAGACAAGAAAGGATAAATGAGAAAGACGAAGAAAGATAAGGCTCGATGTAAGAGTCTGATTCGTTCTTCTCTCCGTAGAAGAAACGAAAGGGAGTGACCAACCCTTCAATGCCCAACCAACCGCCCTAGAGGCAAACCATAAAGAGAATCAAAAGAAAGAATAATGGTTGGCACAAAGAAAAGATAGACCCCAAGAAGAAAAAAATGGAAAGTAGAAAAGATAAGAGATATAGAAAGACGGAGAAAGATAAGGCTTGATGTAACTGCCTGATTTATTCTTCACCCCGTAAAAGAATGAAAAGAGAGACCACCCTACGGTGCCCAACCAACCGCCCTAAGTAGAAGAAAAGAAAGAGAAAAGAAAAGATATCAGTTAGTCATAGAACGAAAGCGTACCAATTGCTGTCCCCAAATTGGAAAGTATACTTCACGACTTTAAGGCCGACGAGCGGAATAGAAAACTCAAGAAAAGAAAAAACCCAAATCCAAAAGCAGAAGAGAATTCTATATATGACGTACCAATCCAAAAATGCCGACTAAGCGGATATAAATATATACAGACGGAAAGGTAGTCTGTCCTGAAGTAAGATGGAGAAGAAAGAAACCAAAACAAAAGTACTAGAAACTTAAGCAAAGAAAAGAAAATCAGTGACAGCAATATGAAAAGAACAATTGGGTAGCATCCAAGCTACAACCAACAAGATACCGACGACGTATTCAAAGACTCGAACCACCAAAACCGAAAGAAAAGAACCAAGAGAATAGCAAAGGTCGAAAGTCGAAAGCCCAAAAAGTGAACTAGCACTTACGACGCTTGCGACGCCGATGAAAGCTAAGAGAACGATTAGAAGAGGGAGACAACAAAGAATAATTCGAAGCGACTGAAGAAGAAGATGCAAACGTAATAGCAGCGGCTTTTACATCCGGAGAGATAGTACGATCCTTATGCAGACGCGTAGACCTTGTAGCAACACTAGTGTTGGAAAGCTTCATCGTTGCTGGCAGAACGTGACATGACCTAATAGGATTGCTACGCTGTGCGTTCGAACAAGAACAGTGACGTATAAACTCAGCAACCTTGGGTCTCATATGAGGCCAGTAGAAGTGATAGCGAAGAGCTTCTAACGTACTCCTAACACTGCGGTGTTCACGCTCAGATGGAAGATGGTGATCGTGGATTAATTGTTTGCGTTGGTCCGAAGGAACAACTAATTTCCACACGCAAGAGTCGGACAAAGATATGCGTACACGTTTGCATAGAAGACCTTTCACAAGACACCAACGAGAGAAACGACGAGGAAAAGCAGAAACTTTAGAAACCAAACCTAAGTACCAAGGATCGGTAGTAGGTCTAATAATCCTAGACACTGAAGAAAAGTTTGTAGGAAGAGAAGCTAAAGAACGAACAGGACGTACAAGTTTCTCAGTTTTCGAACGACAGTGCATACAAGTATTAGACTCAGTAGTTATAGAAGAAGGAAGTGAAGGAGTAGTAAGAGAATCAGCAACCGTATTACCAGAAACTGCGGGAGTAGCAGTAGTAATCATAGAGGATTCTAGAAGTAAGTCACTCCTTTCGGATGTTATAAGCCTAAGAGAATTGCTACGATTAAAGTTCAACTCCAAACGTTTGCCTAAAGAAATCAATTAAGAAAAGGATGTAATATCCACCAGTGCAAAATGAGATTGATACAATGGAGCCAAGTTGCGGCGTACGATTTTTAACTGCGTCTTCTCCGAGACTGGTTCTAACAATTGCATGAAAAGATATTGCATAGTAGCAACGTACATCACAATAGGTTCCTTAGGTTCCATCACTCGATTACGAATAGTATCCATTACCCGATCATCATAATCTACAGGCAGAAATTCAGCTTTCAGCATCGCAGTAACCTCATTCCAAGAACGTAAAGTATGTCGTCTACTTCTAAACACAAGAAGAGCTTTACCCGATAACACATCAGAAGCTGAAAGAAAAAGTTGGTGCTGAGAAACTTCACGGGACAAACACAACTCATCAATACGAATAAGAAACTCCATTAGTACAAACGGATCTTCACCAGAGAAAGTAATATTCCAATCAGCCAAGTTCATTTCCGAATCAGAGTCTGATGAAGTAAGAAGTGGTGGTTCTTTATCTGAAGAATACATAGCTAAAACAATAACAAGTAAACAAGAACTAACCAAAGCAGTCAACTACGACAGAAATCTGCCACCACGTGTCTGGCCAAAATTCAAAATAACAGTAAGTACCAGCCGTATTACTACCAATTACGTAATCCAATAAGAAAACAAATTAATCGACGTAGTCAAGTCAATCCAGAATCAAAACGAAGGTCCGATTAAAAAAACGCAAGTAAAGTGCTAATATACAGTCAAACTGCAGCACTAAAGAAAATAAAAGTAAAAGTTAATGAAGTAACTCAGACGTCAAGTCTAGTAGCAATAACTAAGTAAAGAAAACAAAGTAAAATCGAACCCACGTAAGACTAAGAAAAGATAAAAGAATCAATAAAGCTAGAAGAACTTATGATCGCACACACTAAATCGATAGCAAGTCAACAATATAAACTGCCTATTCCTGTTAGTAATCCTATACTAATTAGAGAAAAAAAAATCTAAACAGCAGAAAGAATTATAACGAATGAGAAATTCAAAAAAAGAATCGAAAAGTCGGGTAGCCAATTTGTTACACACTGAATCGAGAGAAATTCAACAGTACAAGCCACCTATGAGTGCCAGTAATCCTACGCTAATCACAATTAAAGAAAATTGCTAAAAGAAATATAGTGAATAAGAAATTCGATATGAGAAAATCGAGGCCCCTTATGTTGGGTCGCCAATTTGTTACAAGCTTTAGGTATTTTACGAACCTGCACGGCCAACTCACAATAGTCGGTGAGAGGGTAGGGTTCCTAGATAATAATGAAAAGATAATTAAGGGCGCCAGAGCCTATCCCAAAGTAACTTCTGTCCGCTCACAACAGAATGGTATCACTTGTAACAAGATGTTAGGTTCGTAATGCTGAAAGAAACGAAAAAAAGAAACTACGTCGTTAACAACAATTGTACTTTAATTACTCTATCAGGATAAATCTATTAACAATTAAATAGCCAAATATAAGCCGGTACTAGAGAAAATATAGAAAAGAGAATAGCAGCAGGATCGGCAACTTACACTACACGTCAAACAAAAGTGTAGCCACCAAAACATATATAAAACTTTATCAATAAGTAACATTAATAGTAATAATTTACTGTGGATATAAGCAGCAAGCGATAAGTCATTTACTTAAGCTAATTTAGTAACAATAACAAGCAACAAATCAAATCGAACGTACGATTAGCAAATATAATAAGTCGTGAGTTTACACCGTAGCGACAACGTATAAATAGTAACAATTGACTTACCAAATTCCAGGGCTACTTTCAGAAAAACGTTTTTCCTACTGGCTTCCTGCAATTAAACTTCTTGAAAAATAATCGTGTCTACCTGGCGACTCACAAACTACAAATAAAAGACACATTTAAGAGACAGTAATCGAACCGACACTTATCGTATGCTGTTACGTTAATTTTCTGTCTATGGTGGTGTTAAGTTATTGCCTCCGAATAGAATTCAATCGTATCCAGTAATTATGATCTTCCGAGCAAGGTGATAGTCATCAAGGTTAAGTTATGGCCTCCGAATAGAATTCAATCGTATCGTATTAGGATCTTCCGAACAGGTGACATTCAATAACGTAATTAATTGCCTCCGAATCGAAACTAGTATCGCAGCGTTCTCAGTTATACAGCTTCCGATTATAATTCTCCCTTGAAGATTTTAGTTGACGATAAGAACACCCATAGTTAAGAGGTAGCACATGGCGCTAACCAAAAAGACATAAAAATTACCTTTAATCAAAGAAAGAACAAAATTACTCACTCTGCGTGGATGAAATCAATTTAATTCAGAAGACTTCTATTTTCCATCGTGTCCCAACACGTGGATGATTTTTGAAAAACGATATTCAATTCACGCAGACATAGGTACTAACATGCACGATGTGAAAGTGAAAAATGCCGGTCTGTCACCGGATGTCGTCTGCTCAATACAAAGTGACCAACGAACCCGATAGATGGCGTCAAGAAATATAAAAGTAATTTTAATTAAACTGATATACAGGGTAATGCATTATTTAAATTTATGCACGTAACAGTGTACGGGAAGGCTTTGTTCTTATTAAATCTAAGCTATACTAAAATTGAAAACTAATGAATTCTTGTTAAAAGACAGTGTTCAAATAGTTGAAAGAGTTGTCAAGTTAACGGAATTAGAAAATTTAGTTTTTGTTAACCAACTAACTTTGGTATCCTTAAAAAATCCTGGTTACAAACAAATTAAACAGTGGCGGCTAGTGCTCAATCCTACAAGAGGGTCATTTAAAAAAACACAATTATCGCAAAGTCTAAAAAAACATTCCTACATTAACACGATTTATATTTAAGATTAAGATTTAAGATATTTGTCTTTTTAATTACCAAAATGATCGATTAAAGTTTACAGTTTCTAATGGAAGATTTTTCAATACTTTCAATACGCACGACTTTCTTATCCAATAGTATTGGCGATTGCGTAGAAATAATTGAATTTTTTTACGTAGAGGAACATCGGTCACTTTTCACGGTAGTCGCAGGTAAATTCAATCAGTTATTTTATATCATATATGTATCTATTTTTACAAATATTTTTATGGTCTTTGATTGACTTTCGGCAATGTCCGCTAGTTCTGATGTTGTTTTTCACAATTGTACTGACATTGTTCCTAACCTATTTTATAGTTGGGATTTTGACAGCGTCAATTGTCAATAGATCATTGACTTTCGCTGTCATTAAATCCAATGACAACTTTTCTACCCTCCGTACTAATTTATAGTTTTCTATATTATCCTATGTGGTATTTTTACCACAAGATGGCATTCTAAAAACGTTTTAAATGGGTATTACTACTCAATGCTACAATTTTTATTAAACCGTACTGAAACACTGCAGATGTTCTGTAGAAACACATTTATTTATTAAAATGACACTAACAAAATAAAATTATAAATAATGATTAAATATAAATATAAACTCTGTATACATTTTAAACATCTTTAAAATAAATGTAATGTTAGCATCTGAAAAAAAACACACAATTAAGATTTACTCTACCAATTTAAAAATTCTATATTTTATAATAATAATTATGAAATGCATTAAAATGTATCAAAGTTATTTAATTAGTATGAAATATACCGACAAATAATTTTAGTTTGAACTTTTTAATAAAGAAACTCTATGAAGACATACATATATCTTTTTTTAAATATAGCTTACAAAAATTTTAACATTATTATTACATCTATTTATTTAATCACTTCAATAAAATATTTATTATATATTGTAATGTTTGTCTTTTTACCGTCTAGTATGAATTAATAAAATTACAAAAAAGTTCAAACATGATTAGTTTTAAAAGTGCACAAAAGCATTTTCTTGGGATTGCTATTCAAAAAATAAGGAGAATATTCAAATAAATTTTAGAAACTGTTTTTTGCACATATTTACTTATATATTTTTTAAAATGTGTTGTTTATTAATTATTGACCATAGTTACGTAAATAAAAGCATTTCTTTAACTTATGTTTCTTATTAGTGATGTCCGTTGAAATTTCTTTGAATTATTTTCTGTAAACGTTAAACAGCCAACTAAGCAAACATCGAATTTAGGATGTACTCGCTTCGTTATATATCGATATTAAACTTCGCAAACTGCAAACACAAAGTCTAAATGCATATTAGTTATGAAAACGTTCCTTATTCTTGTTTAGGGTCTATATAACTGTTTTTGACTTCAGTACCCAAACGCAGGTAAATGCAAATAATTCTACGAAATTTACTAAAAGGTACTTTGTGTAAACCCGTTTAGAATGCCACAAAAGTATTTGGAAAAGATGACCTCTAAAATGATAAAAACCTACTAGTAATTTTACAGCTGATGTCAGTTGCTAATAAAACATAAATATTAACTATATATAACTATAATATATATTTTATGTCAGTCAAAAACAAAGTTGAAAAAAATTAAAAATCTATCCTATATATTGAATGCTGTTTGTAATTCTAATTTAAGTATAACCAACATAACAGAATTAGAATTTGCGTCAATATCATCCTGCGAAGTTGGAAGGAACTGTTCAGAGTTTAAAACGCGTCAGCTAATTAACAGGCGCAAATTTGTGAAAATTTGTTGCATCATGTGGTAATTAATTACCTTAAAAATTTTGTAAATTATAAGATAATTAAGTAATTAGTAATTATAAACAATTATGTTAGAATTACATATTGAGCATGAGAATTAACATTGTTATGTATGTGTAAAAACGTGTTTTCATATAGTGCATATTATTAATTTTTTTAACGCATATTTGCATGCATATATTGCAGTTCTTTAGTGCATAATTATCCAAAGCCTATAATACAGTAAAAATACTATAATAATAAATTGTGTTATTTTGTAAATTATTTTTTTTAAATAAATCCACATTTGTTTTAGTAATAACATTTAAAGAACGTATTGTATTTAAAAAAAGTATAAATTTAAAATAAAAAATACGCTAAAGCATAAAAGCGTGTTTTACCGGACCGAGAACCGTTGTAGAAGGTCGTTAAAGTTATACGTGAGCTTTGGTTGATACCAAAGTACTTAATTTTATCCTGTTAACTATTAACAAAACCAAAAATTTGACGCGATTTAAAATAAACCGCACTACACATGCATGTAATTATCTAAGAAAGAACACATCTTTGTGGTCATTTACATATGTACCAGTTAATTACTTAACTTTTATGTGAAAAGCCAATTACTCAAGTTTAAAATAAAGTAACAATAGTTTTTAATTTTACTAATTCTTAGTTAAGTGTAGGCGCAATTAAATTTTCTTCTTATCGCTAGAATAGAACAAACTAATTTGAATAAGATAAGAAAATCAATTACCAAATGTAATTAATAATTATATTAACAAACTGAAATTTCACACATTCTTCACTACTCGTACGCTCTAATTACGTTTGTAAATGTTACAGAATTTATTAGATTGGTTTAAATTTAAGTACTTTGTTAACATCCTGCAACTTTCGTTTGCAGTAATCCGCGATAGAATAATTTGATAAATATTATAATATACATAAATTTTAAAGTAAATGTGAATGGTGAGTGTAATATTTTATTCTTCAAGTACTATTACGTCATATCAATTGAATTGGTAGACGAAGGCCTTGTTGCAGGATGAATGAAAGACACTTGTTAATATTAATACCGTAATACATTACATTTGCAAATAAGAATTGAATTTAAATAATCAGTAATTGATGAACACTAACAAGAGTCGAACATTTCTTTGGATTATTATTCATTAGTCACAATGCTGTTTTTGAAATTTAAATAATACGTTTAAAATTCATTCGATTATCTTATCAGTATTTTGAATTGGATTGTTATAAAAACGATTTAATTCATAATTCTTTATATCGAAAACTATTTTTTTACTTATAAATTATAATTAACTGCAATTAGGTGTTGGAAAGCAATATCAATAGTGCAGTCATTCTTGTAACTTAGTAAAACAAAAATTGAAAAACTTAAGATAAATAATTTCATTGAAGATTTTAAACTAATTGCTGTATAAACGATCTATAAAACTTTACTTTTTAATATAATTGAAGTTTATCTTTAGAAAAAGTTTGTATTTATATTTAGAATTCTAGAAAATAGTTTTGTTTAAATCTACTTATTGATTTGTCCAGTATACCATTAAAATTATTATAAAATTTATTAATACAGAAACAAATCTGTGTATAGTTTAAATCAACAACAATTATATAAATTTAAATTTTGGCAGTTTTTTTTTAGATATCTAAACCATCTTTATTTTGCAAATGACAAACCATAAAATTCATCTTTATATTAAAAAAATTGAGAAATAATTTTTTTTAATATTAAAACCTACACCAAAATGTTTGAAAACTATATTTTCACCAAAAACTTGGTTTTATTAAACTACCCTAAAGCTAATAATACTAACATAAGGAATACATAAACAAAAGTTTTAAAAAACAGAATGTTTTGTTTAACTATAAAACCATCTCACCAGAAAGGGAGATTCAGCAATGCGCAACCTACCAAAGATACGGTCACACCAAAAAGTTTTGCACACGTTAACTTAGGTGTGTGAAATGTGGCGCAAACCAACGTGTAAAAAAACAAATGAAACTCAGTCCAAATGCGGTTCACACCCCGCAAACTATAAAAGATGTCAAGTCTACCAGGATTTGAAACAAAGATCATTTCTATCACCACGCCTCAGAGGGCCTGTACCACAACTACAAACAACGGTTATCCCTACGCAAATCCCAAACATAAATGGAAGAACATTTGCTGAAGTCGAATGTTTAACAATTTACCTACTACCTAAATGTACCACAAACGTCCCACATGGAAAAACAGTAAAAATGATGATAGAATTAACTGAAAATATAAAAACAATGCTAAACCTCTTTACAGCCATCGTCTCCAAATTAAAATAATGATACAAATACTAAAAATTGTAGAATTAAATGCCAATGGCTTGTCAAACCACAACTTAGAATTAAGGGCGTTTATTGCCAGCCATGATTTGAATATAATTAATATCGGAAGCCTATATTACAGAAAGAAGTTACTTTAATATTACTAATTACATCATGTACAACACACAACATCCTAGCTGAGATGCACACGGAGGCTCAGCAATAATTATAAAAAGAACCATGAAGCATCATTACCAAACTGAGAAGTACACTTATGAGCACATTCAAGCTACCATCGTGATAGTAAAAGACTAGACAAGACCAATTACAATTACTAATCTGTATAGTCCCCCACGGCACAGCATAAAAAACACATCATTACACTCAATTCTATAACACACTTGGAGCACGCTTCATTGGCGGCGGCGTTTACAACGCTAGACAACAGGAATGTGGTGCTAGAATAACCGCTTCTCGCCAATAATATAAATTATCTTACTACTAGGCAACCTACATACTGGCCTAAAGACAAGAATAAAATCACAAATTTGCTCAACTTTTGTGTTACAAAAAACATAGCACGAAATTATTTACGAATTGAGTCATGTCATGATATGTTATCAAATCATTCCTAAATCATAGTTACGCCAAGTACACAAATATTTAACAGGCTTAGACCAATTAGTCTCAGCAACAAGAAAACTGACTGGAACTTGTTCAGAGAAACGTTACCAAGAAAAAATTTAAACATACTCCTCAAAACCACCGACAAAGTTGACGATGCAGTAAAACACCTACATTGTACTATACAAAATTTGGCATGGAATGTAACCCGATTATCGAAAGCGAATGATGTGCATAGTACCTTGCCTACTGTACTAAAATTAGTAATAGCTGAAATAGAAAACTTCGCCGAAATTGACAGAACTAGTGATCAATAACGCTACACGAAATTTAATTTAATTATGCTTTAAGCCACGAGAAAATTATAACAACCGCAGCAAACAATCCCATCAATTCAAAAATCTAAAGAAAATTGGACCAGAAGCGCACAAGAAAAAGCTAATGCATTTGCGGCATATCTAACAGCCGTCTTTTAACCTTTTTTCTCTGAACTAACTCCAGACAAGAAAACTAAAACATAACTACACCTAGAGACACCGGATCAACTAAGCTTACCAATAAAAAATAATTACAATAACAGAAGTAAGGTCACTAGTTAAGTCCAAACTAAATCCCAAGAAGCCACCAGGCTATGACCTGATCACAGGTGAAGTCTTGAAACAATCGCCAGAGAAAGGGTAGCTAATAACGATTATATTTAATTGTTCTTAATCTAAAGACTGAACCATTTTCTGACCCAATGAAAAGTGGCCCAAATAATACTCAAAGCTAAACCAGGAAAGTCACCTGAAGAATTGTCATCCTATCGTCCGATCAACTTGTTACCAATAGTATCTAAAGTCTTTGAGTTATGCTGTCTTAAAACCATTTTGAAGTGATATTTATACGTTTGTATTGATTTTCTAGCATATTTGTGCGCTTCGATATTACTTACCCCTTTAGCAAATCAGTTAAAAAAAATTGTCGCAGGCAGGATTCGAAACTATATTATATTATATTATAAATGAATTATCTAATAAACTGCTTATGTTAGAAAAAAATTTAATTTGAATAAATTGTTAAAAAGAATTAACTCTATAAGAAACTGTAAAAATAATTTTAATAATTTACATTCGTACAAAATTATATAAGAAAAACTGTTGAAAATGGCAGATGCACTTACTTCCGGTTTCTTTATGAGACCCATAGAATAGATAAAACCGAGAAAATATGAAAAACCAGCTGCATATCAAATTTCAAGTTACTAGGACTTTTGGTTCGAGAGTTATCGTGGGTACAACGTTACACACAGACACACACACACACACACTCACAGACACCCAAATTATTTTTGTCAAAAATACGTTTTTCTGATTCAAGAGACCTTGAAACGTAAAACTCTTCAAAAAAAATTTTTTGAATAAAAATTGCGATCTACACTTTTCTTGCAACTCACGGGAATCCTGCTATTGAATTAGAAAACCTACAAGTGCAAGACTGGGTCCGATTTTGGCGTATAAAAGTTAATAGAACTAAATTCACACAAGTGACCTTCACAATGAGAAAAAAAAACGTGTCTACCAGTAACTCTTAACAACACACCACTTCCGCAAGCAGAAGACATCAGATACCTTGGTATGCACCTCGATCCCAGACTAACCTTGGAAAAATACATATTCAGCAAAGGAAAACAACTAAGCCTAAAGTTTACCAAACTACACTGGCTTTTAGGGCGGGACTCTTAGCTATCCTTACATAACAAACTACTCCTCTACAAAAGCATCCTCAAGCCTATCTAAACATATAAGCTGCCATTATGGGAAACCACAAGCAACTCCAATTTGGAATATAAAATCTTAAGCTTTCGCGGTTGTTATGTTTATGATTATAAGCGATTTTCGGCTTAGACCGCATTGTAGTTAAACACCCAGACTTGGGCTTGGTCCTAGTCTCTCCTTGAAAGCTAAAACAAGAAGTAGAACTTGGCCTTTGTCGTATGGTCATTTGTAAACCCAAACAAACTGACGTTTCCCAAGACATTGCAGTTTGCATCTTCAGAGTGGTAAATGTCACTGAAGGAAAAAGTGTAAGTGATCCTTACTTACCCTTTTCCTTCAGTGAGAGACTACGACCAAGCCGAAGTCTGGGTGTTTATCTACGACGCGGTGATGATGATGAACATTCATTGTTACATGAGGTTGTTACAAAAAATATGATTCATGGTCTCTGTGGAATATTAAATCATATTTCTCCGTGCCTGGTTGACGGAACATTTTCAAAACGCTTTCCAAGACAGTTAGTAACAGAAACTATTAGTGGAAATGATGGTTATTCACTTTATCGCCAGCGATCCACTGATGACAATGGAAGGTCAACAATAGTCAAAGTAAATCAGCACCACATTGAAGTTGATAATCGTTGGGTTGTTCCGTTTTTGCCGTTACTCTCCAAGACATTTAAAGCACACATAAATGTCAAATTTTGCCATTCCGTAAAATCTATAAAATATATCAGCAAGTACGTGAACAAAGGTAGTGACATGACTGTGTTTGGAATTGCTGCTAAAAATTTAAACACACATTTTTAAATAGGCCGCTATGTTAGTAGTAACGAGGCGATGTAGCGTATTTTTTCATTTCCTATACATGAAAGATACAGCATTGTTGTTCACTTGGCCGTACATCTGAAAAATAGTCACATGGTGTACTTCACAACGAAAAACGTATTACAACGGGTTGATAGGCCGCCATCGACAACATTGACCAGCTTCTTTTAAATGTGCCAGAATGACGATTTTGCCAGAACATTGCTTTGTTTCGAAATTCGAAGATATTATACCTAGAATCAATTTTTAAAGAAATTTCAACGACAAAGACAGCCAGTTCCAGGTTACGCACAAGTATTTTTCACCGATGAACTAGGGCGTCTTTACACAGTCCATTCTAGCTAAGACGAGTGTTTTTATTTGCGTTTATTATTAGTCAATGTTCGTGGCCTTACATCATTCCAACATCTGCGAACTGTTAATGGTGTATTATGCGGCACATACAAAAAAGCCTGTCAACGTTTAGGATTGCTAGAGAAAGACACTTATTGGGACCACACTTTCGAAAACGCTGTAATTTCGTCAAATGCTAAAGAAACACGAACATTGTTTTCCATAATTTTGTCTATGTGCTTTCCATCAAAACCGATAGATTTATGTATCAAATATAAAGATCATATATAGTCGAAGATATATTACATCAGAAACGACTTAGAACATCGAATCAAGATTAACGAAGAAATTCACAATGAAACTTGAATTTTAAATGAAGACATGTGCTTAATGGTTACCAATAATGGATTATTACAATTAGGAATGACAACGCCTAGTCGACCATTGTAGTAAACGATGGAACTGACGGGTTTTTCTCTTAGATGCTCCTAGTGGAACAGAGAAAACGTTTTTGATATCATTGGTTTTGGCAACGATTAGATCGCAAAATGGTATTGGACTTGCACTTGCTTTGTCAGGTATTGCAGTTACATTGTTGGAATGCGGTCGAACAGCTCATTCAGCACTCAAGTTGTCGTTGAACATGCAAATAAATGAAACTCCAACTTGTTACCTTTCGAGAAATTCTGGTCAAAGTGTTACAGCAAAGCAAATTAATAGTTTGGGATGAGTGCACGATGGTACACAAAAAATCTTTGGAAGCATTAGACAAGACGTTGCAAGATTTACGAAAGGACTAAAACCAGTTTGGTGGTGCAATGATTTTATTGGCAGGTGATTTTCGCAAAACATTATCAGTAATACCACGGTCAACGCCAGCCGACAAAATTAACGCATGTTTAAAGTCGTCCATTTTATAGAAATACGTTAAAACGCTGAATTTAAATATGAACATTAGAGTCACCAATCTGGAGAAGGTTTTTCCAAACAATTGCTCGATATTGGTAATAGCAAAATACCTGTTGACTTATCATCTAGATACATTACATTACCTACCAATTTTTGACACTTTACTAATTCAAAGACCAAACTCATCGATAGGGTTCTCCCAAACATTGCTCAAAATTACAATAATCATGTTTGGTTGAGCGAACGAGTTATATTGGCTGCAAAAAACGTTGATGTCAACAAAATAAATTTTTAAATTCAAAATAAGATAACTGGCGAATTTATGGCATAAAAATCGATTGATTCCGTTACTAACTAAGATGTTGTCAAGTATCCAATGAAATTCTTAAATTCGTTGAAATTGCCCGGATTACCATTTTATAATCTGCAATTAAAAATCGGATCGGTAATAATTATGTTGCGGAATATAAACCAGCCACGTCTTTGTAACGGCACCCGACTTGCAGTGAAAAAATTACTAAACAACGTCATCGAAGCCACAATTTTGATAAGGAAGTACAAAGGCGAAGACGTTTTAATTCTACGGATTCCTTTAATTCCAAACGACATGCCATTCGATTTTAAACGGTTACAATTTTTAATGCGACTAGCATTTGCAATGTTAATAAATAAATTGCAAGGGCAGTCGCTAAGTGTTTGTGGCATCAATCTTGAAAATTCACGTTTTTGACATGGCCAGTTGTATGTTCCTGTGTTGGCATACCAACAAACCTATTCATATAAGCAGCAGAAAATAAAACAAAGAATGTTGTGTATCATAGAGCACTACAATGATAAACGCTATGTTTTTGAATAATATTTTTTTAAATTAATTATTATACTAATTTGAATTCAATATTTATAGTTAAGACAGGACAACGTCTGTCGGGTCAGCTAATACATGATAAAAAAAATGATCAAAGAGTACAGCATAACAGAGCTAAACATTGTTATAATTAAATCAAAATATGTGTGTATTAAAGAGAAGGAGGAACATGCTTCTAGAAGGATTGTTCCAGGCAACAAATACATTTATCTTGGTGTTAGGTAAGTGAGGACGGCAAAGACAGACACAAAACACGACACAGAATTATCCAGAGGAAAATAATGATAAAAAGGGTAAACGGAATATAACTAATAATGTTTAGTTCTTGTACTCCGTGTATGCTTTATTTGCAAGTCATTGAAATTTTCTAAGGTAATAAACACGTGCGGGTGACCCAATTTCCTATGATAGTAAAAGAAAAATTAAATGGAAATGTATTTTTACCCCAGCGAATCTCTCACAAACAACACATCAAAATCGCAATTGATTTATTTACTAATAGGGAGAATGTTCCACAATGCTTAAGATGTAGAATTTACTGAAAATAACGTTAACACACGTGCTGTTTCATTAACGTTAGAAGCGGAAATGATAACTAGTAACCTCTAGCGCTTAAATGGCATTTACGACAGAGCCAAAATTTCAAGGTTTTTTAACATAACACCTACTTAGCAGAACTATCAATTAAAAATGTTCAAAACGAGTTTGCAATGTGATTAGGGTATTGCCTAATAGTGAATGTACAATGTTTAGAGCATTTATTAAAGAAAAATTATTAAGTAGAATATATTTAAAAAATGTTTCAAATAGAAAATGTTTATAAAATTTAGTACACACTGTATAATTTTTTCTCTATGAAAAAGATCTTAACCGAAAATGCTAATAGACGTATTCACAATTTTTTTCGAAGAAAGAATGATATTTCATTTACTGAGTTTATTACAAGTTACAGACTCGCACTGTATATAGAAGGCAGATAGAGAAATACTTGGCTTGAAAATGTAACATAGGTTCAGTTTGATTAAAAATTACTCGTTTGATAACAAAAATACCTAATCTGCAATCACAGTGTGATAATAGAGTCGTTATGGATGATAATTAAAAATTTAAAAGCATGCAAAAAATGTGTGACGCAAAAGAATTTAGGTTTTTCTATTATTTTTATATTTATTACTTAATTTTACGATTTTTGGGTTTTGAACTGCGTTTTATATTAACAAATTTTACAAAATTTACAAACTTTTCATAAATAACTAAATTTGATGTTTTCACAGTTTCGTTGCGTTATATTTTCATATTTTTGGAACAAAATTTTATGAAATTTAAAGCTTTTACGCCTCTTCCAAATAACAACAAATAGAGAATTTAATTTTTTGTAGTCACTTCAGTTAAACAAACTTTTGATTTTAGGAAGTAAAGTTATTGAAAGTTCTGATTAAGCTTTCTCACAAAATACATTTGGAAAAACTATTACCAAGAAGTAACAAACAAAATTAAGACAAAGCCTTCTAGGAGAGTTAATTGCATTTGTTATTGTTTTTCATTCCCTACCAACTTTTGCAATTTTTATTTTAATGCTTTCTCATATACGTTGTTTTTGTTTAGGCATTTTTGTTAAATATATTATAAATGAAATTCGATAGCCGAAGAGTTAATTAAGTGAATTAAAAAGAACCATCTTAAATATTAAGATGGAAGATATGTTAGTCATTAAGTAAAAACAACCAATATATTTTAAATAAGGTGCCATCACATGCCTGCTTTGTCCAGAAAATTATGTTTATGTGATGATAATATATTCATACGGGCAGTTCGTAGGAGTCGAAGACGTGTTGTTGGGTATTGTCTTATTGTCACCCTGGACTGGGTCGTAGCTTACGTGTCTTGTGCTATGTATTTTTAGTTTTCTTGCTGGTGTTAACAAGGCATTTAGTTATGATAGTGTTTTTATGTATATAACTTTGATTTTTATTACGCGTTTTGTATTCAAACACAAATATCACTTACATATGGAAATAAAACAATGCAATAAATAAAATATCTTCGCGAAACGTCCACGATATCTTAATAAATAAAAAAAAAGTACGGAAAAAAAACTTTGAAGCGAGTTTTATAGCGTCATGAATTTGTAAATGACTTTATGAATACAATTAAAAGAATACGCTCGAACAGTTTATACTTTTAAATTGATATAATCGTTTCATTTCAGTCCAAAGTTGTGGCGATATTTTAAATCACTCGGAAAACGTCCCTAATTTACACTTGTATTGCTTTAAACAAGCCATCATTCGACGGCAAGGGACGAACCCTAAAATTCTTAGAAATGAGAAAAAATAATTCTCTCGAACCCTTTCGTCCAATTAAATACTAAAAGAATAATTACGGCAGTTGCATTCTTAAATTTTCGGAATTAAATTTAGACAAAGTCGAGATAAACGAGTTACGCACTTTTATATGAATGCCGTAGCGGAAATACTAAATTTCGTTAAAAATCAGAGTTAGATAATAAAGGTATTAAAAGTTTAATGAATAAACTAAACGTAATTAGCATTCTCTTGTACTCCGTACTTGCCACTTTGACAAAATCTGCAGTATGTTAATTAGACAGGTTTAGCTACGTTTACGTAGAGAGAAAAAAACTTTGCATAGGTTAAATGCATCGTATACATTGGAATAATGTGACCTTTGCAAATTGAATTTTGTATAATCTCTCATGATTAAATATTTACTATATGGCTCTAAATTATAATGTTTGCGTGAGAGTATTTAACCTTTTGTATTTTTATCCATTTTCTTGTCATGTTTATTACTTACAAATACTTGTACCTACTAATATGTTTATACGCTTACAATAAATGATATTAATTGTTGTAGACAACGTATTGACTAAAATGCGTACGATTATGCAAAAAAGTATTGAAATAAGCGCATGACCTCAAAGCCTTTTCTTAAAGGTCGTTGCTATATTTGTTTAAACTATTCTTTATATACGTATCCAAAAAAAGACAATTACTTTATTTGGCATCATGTTCCACTTTAGTTTTCTAATGGCCGAATGCGCCAAAATGTTTTATCAAACGTATACTATATACTATTTTGGAAATTATATGTAAAAAAAAATTTAAATTACATATTTACTTTTATTTTATTGATTAGGGAAAAAAAATTTTAATAATAAGTTGGCAACATTTTAAATTTGACATGTTGGATTGCTATATTTTAATTGTCAAATGTCAGTATTGCCAATCTAACAAAACCACAGTTCGGGTGCTATAAAGTGTTACTTTAGACAACTTAAACGAGTTCTTTAGAGTACTTGTTAGAGTACCAAAATAAAAAAATTATTTAGACTGCATCACGAAAACTTCGTTGTTAACTGCAGATAACTTGAACGTTCTAAAAATCAAACTCGTCTTCCTAATCGAGTTATAGTATATGGCACACTGGTATAGTTGCAGCCGTTCCTGCTACTGGGCGTAGATCGTAAAACTGATTGACGAAACTAACAGGGTCTTACCTTAACTTAGTTTTTCTTGGTGTAAGAAATTTACCAAGAAGACGGATTAGGTCCTCTATAAACGAGTTCAACTGCTAAAGATTTAAAACCATCGCACCAAGCCGCACGAATTCAATAAAACTGCAAATTTTGAGTCCATAATTGTTTTTCGTGACATCCAATCGTTGCTTTTAATTGTCGGTAGAAATATTTACCATTTCCATTTACTTGTGGATGGTAAGCTGTTGTTCGTAGGGTTTAATACCCATGACTTGACAAAGTTGATCGAATAAACAAAACTCAAATTGTTGTATTGGTTTCGACGTTTTCAATGGCGTAAGCTTTGGGCTATTGTAAAAATCTATTGATGCATGTAAGGCAGTAGCGTTCGTGTCGTGTAACTTTTGAGCGCTGGCACCGAATACATGTTTGCACCCATTTTCTGCAATAAGCCCCGATGGATGGCCACACGTGTCTTTGTTCGATGAGACGACTTGTAGCTTGTACTCCTGTATGTGCCAAACTGTAAATTGGCATCAAAACTTGCCGGCGGTAAGTTTTTGAAACAAAAAGGTAAACAGTTGAGGCAGATAGATCGCAGTAGACGGCTATATCGGTATTCGGAGGTGCCATTTTGCAATGTAAAAAGTTGCATTTAATCTATTTAGTGACTTGCAACAATGAACTTCCGATTTGAATTACATTTTAAGACCTGTCGTATAAACAACTTACATTACATTTCTTTTTTTGATTTTATTTAACCTTATATATCGTAATGTCCCACGCTATTTGATTTTTTGAATTTCGTACAATTGTTCATACTAATTTACTTAATTATAGTAATACATGTTAAGCTATTTTCTTTAAAGTGATAATAAAATTGCTATATTGTTATTTCTATGTATTTCTGTATCTAGGTTTTCTCTTCCTAAACTATCATTTGCTCTTATAGTTGTATCAGGTGCGTGGGAGGTACCTGCTACTGACGGGTAGTTCCGGTCAGTTATCGCTTATAGCAGTAACTTGGCGTCTATCAATACTTTTCTTCAATTTAGACCCCTCTCCAGTCTTCGAATTTTAACGGGTATATTTCTTAATTTGTCTACCTTCACGTAACAACTTGTAAACTTTCAGAACGTAGACGTTTGACAAAATCAATTAGAGGCGTTTTGATGCAGTTTGAAAGTGCATCGGCGACAACGTTTTCTGTGCCCGAGATGTGACTTATGTTAGTAAAATATTGCAGTATAAAATCTAAATCACAAAATTGTAGTGGCAAAAATTTTTCAGGTTTTTTTCGCGTATTCAATCGGTTTGTGATCTCTAAATATTGTAAAGTTCTTCATCGACGTTGTATCGAAAATCTTTGATGGGGAATAAATAGCTGGTAATTTGCAATCGTAGATTTTAAAGTTCTTCTTCGTTGTCAAAAGTTTTTTTGAAAATAATGCTAATGACCCTAAACACGTTGTTGGAATGCGACTCCGATGGCTTTATTGGATGCGTCGTTGATAATGGCTAGAAGCGGTCCTTATTTAGGATGTGCCAAAAGTGTGATTTGGACGAGACAAGCATGCTTTGTTGAATCTTTGAGGTTTTCGTAAAGAAGATATTTAAGAAGCGCTTAAAGTGTAACAGTCTTAGAGCTAAAGTGTTGACAAAAATTAATCTTTCCTGAAAATTTACGTTTTGCAACAATGTCCGCTGATTAACTTGCGAAGAAAAATAAAAAGAATGTTCTATTGTCGGTTATAAATAGGCGGCACGGAATAGATTGACAGGTGACGCTGACCGCGATTAACGACTGCCTTTGTCGCTTCCCTTAAAAAAGTCACAAAGCTAACGACATTTGTTTACTCTGTTTCAAAAATTTTGTGATACTAGCATGTCAAAAAATTGATTCAAGATGATCTGCAAAGTATACGGGAGCGTTGATAGTTTGGTAATTGTTTGTTGGTACGGCGGTAAAATTGATTAAATTTGGCAATTTCTTTCCACACAATAGTTTCAATATTATTATGACGATTATTGTCGCAGGAGTGCACGTTAATAAAAGGCGTTTAACGTTATCGGCAATTGCGTCAGCTGATACGACGTCGTCGTTGAGATCAGAGTTGACTTATGTAGCCCAAACTGCTTAAGTAAGCGGTTGTAAGCGTCGTAAACAAATAGTACGTAGAAGATTGTCTGAAATGTATGCGCTGGATATGTTTCTCAAATAATGTAGGAATTGAGAAGATTTACGGGCCTTTATTTGCCGCTGACCCTTTAACGGTTATTTATCATCAATTCATCAGTATTAGTGTTGGGCATAATCGATATATTTCAATAATCGAAATAATCGAAATATCTCGTTTTGCATAATCGAATGATCATTCGTTTGTTCGAATACGAATGATGGCGCATGCGCAGTATTATCCATCATATGTTTCGATTTGAAATTTTCATTCTTTAGCATCGCTTTTTGGTTGTTGAAATGAATGATATTTCGATTATTTCGAATGATTCGAGACATGGTCTCGAGTTCGTTTCGACTCGTAGCGAGTCGTGTCGATTTCGATTATTTCGATATATTTGATATTTCATATTTCGTTTCATTCATTAGCATCGCTTCTCGGTTGTTGAAATATATGATATTTCGATTATTTTCGATTATTTCGATTATTTCGAATGATTCGAGACATGGTCTCGAGTTCGTTTCGACTCGTATCCTTCAAGGGAATTGCCATGTTAACGCAGGTACAGTTTTTCTTGGTACCATTTGTGCTCTGATTATGAATTTGCAAAATCAAGGCTTCACTTTTCTCGCACAAACTTGATTGTTAAAATTATAAATTCCTCAATTTCTAAACTACATGGTGTTTTGAACTGCTCATTAAAGTCCCATCATTAACCTTACAACGGCATCATCGTACAAACTTCGATATTTACTAACATTTTGTACCTGACTACTTTCGCACTTTTGGATCTTTGTAAAAAAGTTAAAAACCTTTCGTTAGCCGATGATAGTTTTTGCCTTTCAGCCGCCATCGCTTTACTAATCTGTGCGGATTATTAACAGACACTATGTTTGAAATAGTTATTTTTGACAAACTTTGACAAGAATTATTAACAATTTATCTACCGCAAAGCAAACGGTAATGAGTTGATTTAAAACACTTTGCACAACGATCATCTTCACGGATTCAGAAGTAAAGAAAATATTTTTTTCACTTTTGTTTGTTTTTAAGAGGTCTAAAAAAGATCCACTTGAAATTTGACAAACTTTTGCTTATATTCTGTTATTCGATCTGACATTAAAATGATATCTAGTCAAATCTTAATCAATCTATCTGATCGATTATGGCAACATACTTTCTTCGACCTGATCCTTAATCTTCTTTGAACGAGTACAAATTTAAATACCATAATTTATAGACTGGTTCCTTCTGTTGATTCAACAACTTTTTGCTGATGTAGGTTATACTTATTTTCTTGCATTAAAAACTGTTTTAAACAATCTATATGTTTTAGACATAAAGGTTTCACCATAAAACATATTAAATATTTTTTTTAGGGTTTTTTACACCATTTACCCTAAAAAAATCTTAGTCTATAGGTTAATGATTAAGTTTCTGGTGTTCAGAGCACTGATTAAACTAACTAATAGAAGAATTAAATTGTTTAGACGTCAACAAAGATTTTGAGTTACGTAAATAAGCAAGTAATAATCCTGATGTTCTGAAAGCTTTGCAGCTTTTTCTTCTGTTTCTTCTTGTGTTTTGATGTTTTTACATTTCATGTATACCTTTATCATGGTTTACTCACACACGTTTAATTTTGTCTTGCGTAGCTCGAATCTTTGACCCACTCACCGGAAACTTTTTTCATTAAATATTTGTTTTAACGCTTTTGGCTCCAACAGTTGGGATGTGATGATGCTGTACTTCTAAATTATAAAAGCTTTGGATAAATTTATTTAAAAAATTAAGGTTCTTTCAAATATTTACACACCTAGATCTTTCTGAAAAAAGATAAAACTTATAGATCAATTAGGTTTTCAGATGCAAGTGAAACGGGTTATTCTGTCGTTTGGTATCTCAATTTTACTAATAGTAATATTTCCACCACTTACTTTCTTACAGCAAAATCTAAGGTGGTTCCTTTAAAGCATCTTACTATTCATCGTTTTTGATTATGTGGCACCTTGTTGCTTCTGCGCGCCTCACTACGCCAGTCTCTCATTTAAAAATTTCTATAATTGCCAGATTGTTTTATCTTAGCTAGGAACACCCCTTTATTTGTTAAAAACTTTTGTTTCATATCAAATTGTTCAAATATTAGGAATCACTGTTTTCTCTGAACAGAGTCACGTTAGTACTACAGATAATCCAAGCGATTACGCTCGTATTTCCTTAAACTTTAATTAAAACCCTAATACGATTTTATAGTCTCAAACAAATAATATTTTCTGAATTTAAAAATATACCCTTGTCTCAAATCGATAAGTAGAAACCAGCAGCAATATATCGTCAACGCGTAATGGCTTATGTAATTCGATGTGTAAATAATTTAAAAATTAAATCAATCCGATTAGGTTCTCCAACAGTGTCTGAACTAGAAAATTTTTTAAACGTTTGTATCAAAATGATCTAATTTTATTATTTTGATAAAAAGTCTTCGTTTATGCTTTTTCTGGGTTCAGACGAGCTCAACCTTAATTTGTGATTATCTTGATACAGTTTTTCTTCATTCAGAACCCAACACGCTTCAAGCTCTAATAAGACAAAATATTATCTTGCTTTGTGGACCGGTTTGTCAGCACTTAAGACATTGCTTTGCATACCACAAGTTTCACCCATATACTGTAACTCATTAAATGGCAAATATGCTCAATGATAGTACTCACATAGACCTTTCACTAAACTGGCACTGATTTTGCAGGGCTTTTTTTAATCGTAGAACGCAACCGTCATAAAGCGTCCTTAAGGGTTGTATTTAGTCAAATAAAATCTTAGTTTTGAAATTTAGTAAACGCCTGTAGTATCTGCAAACCTCATGACACCAACTACCTGGCTCACTGCAGGGGTGCATGTAAACCATAAACCAGCAATTACCATTTGTAATATGATAGACAACTAAATCCCTTTCTTAAACAAACCAAACTTAAGTTTATTTACTTATTCTTATTCAAAATGCTACAATTTTTTTTAACATAATAAGTCATTGATTAATAATTCTATTAATATTAAATTGCTGTGATTGTTTACACGGAAAAAATGTTTTTGGATGAAACAAACAATATATTTTTAAATTAGTTACCAATAATGTTTAAGTATTAAAGATATTTTTAGAGTAATAAGTTGTATTTATTTAGAACCATTTAAATGCAAGCTTTCGAACTTGGTCAAGTTCTTCGTCAGGCAAAATTAAATTTAAAAAAATTTAAAAAAAATGTTTATGTATTTTATCATTAATTGTTTTGTTTTTGTTTTATACGAAATACAGATTATAATAACAAATTATAATTAATCATTTAATGGATATTTTACAAAGTTAGAGCTAATACTAATAGGATGTTGAACAACAATAAAAGGTATTCTTATTCTTTTAATTTCTTTATTGTCGTTTTGAGATATTGATGATTAAATAAATTTCTGGTAATTATCATAGAGCTACAGAGGTGCATGTAACTTAGCTACTTGATAAACATCTAACATTTGCAATATTGTCAATCCTTTGAAACAATGAACCAATGTAAGTTTATTTATAAATTGTTATTACAAACGTCCTGCAATTATTGTAAACGTAAAATGTGATTATTATTTTTTTAAGATTAATTATTGATTATTTAAATCCTATTTATTGGTTGAATCTAATTATAGATCCATTCCAGTCTAATATAAATAACAACTTTATTCTACAAATTATCTTATACATCTCATTTAAACAGTAATTACCAAACATAATACGAAGTGATATTATCTGCGTTTAGTTGTTCATTCTTAGTTTTCGAGAATGTGTCGTACAGAGTTTGCAAATTCGAAATACTTGCGGTTGACTAAAACAAGACGTAGTATGAAAGAACAAATGCGTGCGGTAAAAGAAAGGGTGCGCACAGTTGGTGCACCATGTGTATCGCGTGTACACGATGAAGAAAGTGAAGTGAAATCGGCCATTTTCTTCTACTGAAGAAAATTTAATGGATAACGACATAAACTTTTACGTTGAGGAAGAAATATTTTCATCTGAAAATGAATATTATTTTGAAAATTTCAATGGTTCCAAAAATTTTAATGAAAACCCAACTAATTTTTCTGCGGTTTTAGATATTCGTAGTCCATCAAGTGCTACTTACGCCGTTTACCAAGATGAAGTTTGTCAAATTTATAATCGAGCAGCAATTGACGCGATGAATAAAGCCGCCAAAGAAGAAACGAAACTAGCATTAGAACTAATTAAATTAGACGACCAAGGGTGTCCAAACATTGCAGTTGTAACAGACGGAGCGTGGAGCAAACAGTCGTATCGCACTAATTATAACGCCTTGTGAGGTGTTGCGTGTATAGTTGGACTACGGACAAAGAAGGTGCTCTATATGGCCGTTAAAAATAAGTTTTGTTTGATGTGTGCACGAAAGGATTTGTACAAAAATAATCAATGTCCAGAGTACACCTGTTATGGAAATTAGACCGGTCCATCAACTGGAATGGAGGCAGTCATTTTAGTAAAGGATATGTAAAATTAGTGGGTGACGGCGATAGCAGCGTGCATCGAAAACTTGTGGAGTCGATGCCCTATGGTACTTCTACTGTAATACAAAAAAATGAATGCAAAAACCGTATTTTGCGTAATTACATAAATAAACTACGAGAAGTAAAAAAACCAAAAACGAATTAAAAGACATTATCTCAGAAAATATTCTCAGGCTTCGTAGTAAAGTTACTAAAGTCATTCAATTTAGAAAAATCCAAGATGTGACTACAGATATAAAAATTAAAGAACTAGAACTTGATGTTTTAAATGCGCCGAAACATATTTTTTGTGATCATACGGGGTTATTTTTGTACCGGTGCTAAAACTAAAAACAATATTATTCCAGATTTTGAAAAAACGGTTTATTTAAGGAAATAATGACTGCAGTATGTCGTGTATCTTACGATTCCAAGAGTTTGATACATGATGTTACCAACAGTTCCGCAGCACTTTAAAATTCCCACGTTGCGAAATTTATTGGTGGTAAACGTGTGAATTTTGCTTTTCACCGTAGCTATCAAATTAGGAGTAAAACTTCTGTAGCGCATAATGAATTAGGTACACTCCACAAAATCGTGAAAACTACAGCCAATAGTACGTACGTAAGTAGTAGTTATTTTGCGAAAAACAAAAGCGCAATCAAAAAGCAATACGTTACCGTACTAAGTACTCTGGAATCGCAGATGCTGATTATAAACCGGATGCAGCTGAACCAACGCCGGATATGCTAGAGAAATAATTAAACGAAGCAGCGCAGAAATTTGTACAGAAATTGTTTTTGAAGCGAGAAGAAATTTTGAATAAAACTATTGGTCAACACCAAAGCAGTCGGTGGTACGAAGAGCGGTGGAAAATATTGACAGCGTCAAATTTTGACCGCATTTGTAAATTGTGCAGAGCAACTTCGTATGCAAATGTAATAAAAAATGTATTATACCAACAGTTTACAGAAAGTGCTGCTAAAAGATATGGGAAAAAAATGAGCATTGAGCCATAGACGATTTTCAAGAGGTCACGCATATAAAAGTTAATCCTTGGGGTTTATTTGTGGATGAAATTCACCCATGTTTGGCAGCATCTCCAGACAAAGTAGTAGATGAAAATGCGATTGTAGAAATCAAATGCCCATACGGTGCAAAAATGTACACTCCGATGGAAGCCGTTATAAAGAATAAAATCAAATTTTGTCGAGTAGAGGAAATCGAATTAAAATTAAAACAAAATGACAGCTACTTGTACCAAATCCAAGGGCAATTAAACATCGTAAGAAAAGACATTTGCTATTTTGTTGTTTGGATTCCTACTGGTATTTCTGTAGAAAAGATTAAAATCGATACTTTGTTTTGGGAGAAAAAAATGCTTTCGAAGCTTGAACAATTTTATTATATAGTATTGTTACCCAAAATTTTGGTTTCAAGACAATCACGACAGCTACCTATTCGAGAGACATTTTTAAATTAATGTATGTGGAAAAAACTGTATCTTCTGAAATTCAATGTCAAGGATGTACATCTGTAAAGTTGTTACTTTTTCCCCTTTTTTAAATTAATTTATATGCATACAAAATAATATACAGGCTGACTTATTATTATTTATACATAGTTGATTATTATTAGTTATGTTTATTATTTGTAAGATTGTTTATTTATGCGTTGACAACAGTATGTTGGTACCTATTTTGGACTGATGTATTTATTGTTTTAAATTTTTCTCGTCACTATTAACACTGTTAGCTAATATGTCGTAAATAAATATCTTTAGGCAATTTTATTTTTATTCGTTATGAATGAATTTCAATATTCTAATCAAATTGATTACGTACTTGGTGTATTATTAGATTGATCTGAATAAATAAATGCGTTAGCAAATTAAGTAGGTTTCTACCTGCAGTTTACAAACAGTTATAATCCTTTTGTTAGTAATCCGATTGTTTAACAACGGGTGGTCGCCGGCACAGGTCCCTGGTTAATGGGTTGCCTATATTTATACGAAATTTTAACAAAATTAATAGAACATTTTTTAATCGCTAACTCAATTAATTCGTCACCATGTAGAATGTAAAGATACATCGATGCATGTAGGTCAGTAAAATACATGTATGTAACGGGGTAAAAAAATAAAAACTTATAAAAATAAATTCCGTTGGCAGTATCAATTAAAACTTATGTTTTATTTGTAACGTTAGCCCGTTAGAGAAAAGATTGTTTTAAATAATACTTAAATTACTTTTTTAATCATACTGCTACAAAGTGAGATATCTTGATTAGCGTTTCACTATTCTACGGTGCAAGACGTCCTAACTAAATACAACCCTTAAGTAAAAGTTTTTGTATATTTTGCAACTAAACCGGTGCACTTAGAAAATTATTTTAGTTTCCTTTTTTTGCTGCATTTGACAGGTTCTTAGCGTGGCATGAGCTTCGGTCAGACATCTTTTAAGATTGATGTACAAATTATACTGGTACTGCTATCTAAAATTAAAATGCCATGGCATTTGAATCTTTCCAAGCTTCACATTTTTGAGGTATATGGGAGGGTGTAGTAAAATCAGTCAAAAGAAATCTGTATCGCCTGGTTGGTAACATCTCGTTCTCTTTTGAAGCATATGTTACCGTGTTTTTTTGTGCTATACACAAACCAGACAATGCCTTTGATTATTGTAGTTTACGTCACTTTCTAATTGGCACTACTATTTTGACTTCACCCGAACCAAATTACTTTTATCGTTCTTCGGTGGTATTGCGTTAAACAAATTCATCAGTTTTTCTGGAGGCGATAATCTAAGAAATACTTAAACAATTTGTTACAAAGAATAAAATGGAAACGTTCAACATCTAATTTACACATGGGCAATATATGTATCGTACAAAAAAAGTTTTTCTTAGCAACCACGGTATCACTAAGGTTGTGTATCTATTTTTTGTTTAGAACACACAGAAATTATTTCTTTATAAAATCTATGTAAACCTAAGATCTCTGGTTTTAAAAGACAGTGTGCATGAAATCTGAACTACAACTAAAAAGATGTATAGAGTTCATACAATGTCTTTTTTAAAAATCCGTGTAAGACAACAGTTTGTTTTGAACTTAATCAAATTATTGTTAGTTATTATAAAGAAAAAAATCAAAAAATGTTTTTTATTTTAGTACAAACTTATCCTTTGTTATTTATAGCGTTAGCCTTGTTTGGAAATGTAATTATTTGTATTTATGTTTCACTATTTTAATGAAAATTAATTTACCTTTAAGATAATGATGTAGGAATAATTTATTCTGAAATGTAATTCGAGTAACAAATTATCAAAATTCTAGTCTCGAAAATAAATTTGCTCAAAAACGTTTTTAGAATTTTGGATATTATTTACTAGACATATATAACAGTAAGAATTCGTGCACAAACGTTCAACTATAATTTATAAACAATGCTGCACAATCGTAAAAAAAATAGAAGCCAAAACTAAAAAAAATTGCACAACATGCTGAATATTTTTAGCTGCAATACCTACGTTACAGACGACATTTGAATTACTAAAGTAAAAATTTAAATCCAAACATGCGCTTCTCAATACTTATAAAACACAAAATTTGATTTAATCATAATAAAATTCAACAAGTGAATTTAAAAAAGAGTAAAGCTTTTTTCTAGTATTTTCACGCAATCCTGTTTAACGTTCATTATATACAAAACGATTTATTTTTGCATATCAGGAAAACCTCAAGTACGTTGCTTGTTTAGTAGTTTTGAATAACAAAATCTAAAAAAACAGTTACGAACAACTAAACTGTAACGTGAGTCCGATGGACTCACTATGCAGTATAATTTTTAATAGATTTTACAGACGATGCTTAATGTATTACGTGTATTTTTAAGCAGTAACATTTTATTTTACTGTTAATTTAAAATTAGATAAAGATTATAAATTGTGGCCAACCAAAATTTGAAATACAAAATTACTAATTAAACATTTCTTTAAAATTTAGATATGCAAAATTATTCTAATTAAATATTATAGTTTCTAAACATTATATCTTTTTTACATTTTTATTCATAATTATTTGACTGTGAAAAAAAAATTCTTTAGAGATAGTAAAAGAACAACAAAAATGACTTATGCATTAGTTTACTTTTGGTTATAAAAATTTGATAAATATACGACAATCTTAATAATATGAAAATTATTTAAAAAAGTTATAATAGACTTTTATATATCCTAAAAGTGAAATGTTTTGAAACTCACATATTTTGACTATACTATTACCGTAAAAACAGTCAGGTCACAAGAGAACTTAACGTTACATTTTTCGGATAAACGCTGAAATATAATTCTCACCTAAAATACTTAGATTTTATCAGAAAAAAACAATTAGAAAAAATTGCGGCATAAATTTTGGTCTTTTATACACTTTAACGATCATTTAAACATTATAACGGTAACGGTAAAATCTGTCCGAATCCCATGACTTTAAACTCTATCTAACATTGTCTTTCCAGAGCTGAAAAGACAACAAACCGTTATTATAAAAGTAAACAAAATAAAAAAAGTTGATCTCAGAAAGCTGTCAATTTGTAGCACTGAATAACTGTCCCGGTTAAAGTCTTTCAAAGGAACATAGTCAAACGCAACGATATTCTACCGCCCATACTATGGCATAAAAAAATGTATCAAAAACTGAACATTAAATAACCATCCCAAAAAGTATGGGGCTTCCTAAACCGCATTAGAACTGGAAAGTGTTTGACTCTGCCACCTGTGACTGTAGAGCTCAAAATCAAACAATATTTGATAAAGTACACGTCTGTTCTTTATGTAAAAAAAAGAGACCATATTCAAAAAAAAGCCATTAACTGTATCGTTAAATTGAACATACGATATAATAATATTAAAGAAAAGAGCATTTCATAAATACTGTGAAAGTCATTTTTTAAACAAAAAACTGATTTGCTTTGGAAGTCTGAAGTCAAAACTAAACAGTAATAGGTAAGAAAAATGATATAGTCAGACGCAACAAAATCCATCACACTATGATATAAAAAAAGAATGGAATATGAAATGAACCTTAAATAATCATCCAAGAAAGTATGGGGTTGCTTTAAATGCATGAAAACTGGCCACGGCATATGAATTTCAAAGCTCAATAAGCGGAAAATGTTTGACTGCCAGCTGCGACGGTGGAGCTCAAAACCAAACAATACACCCATATAGTACACGTATGTTCTCACTAAACCGACCATAAAGCTATTACCCTAACATAAATTAATGTATGTTACATGTCATTGCTCATTTATTTTCTAAAAGTCGTACTTTTAATTAAATTTTTAATGTAAAATTTTTAGATTTGTTTGGTTTTTACAGGAGAGGATCGTGTCAGGGGCGATCGGTACTTTCACTTGTATACTTTAAAGTCGCTGTGAACGGTCGATTTTGTTAAAACGTTGACCGCCAAATTGTAAGTATTTTTTCTTTCTATTATATTTTCATCGTCAGTTATTTCTATTACGCTTTTAGCGATTACACTATTACGAAAAATTGTTCAGTATTCTACCAGGATTTAAGCGATTTTTTGATTAAATTGGCGTTTACAGATAATTAAAAATGACGTCGGCTATATTAGTCTTAATAAGTTTAAAATTCTTGTGACAAGTTTACTTGGATTGAGGCTGGTTTGCCAGTGTCATTAAACTGTGGGCAGTATAATCTTTTCTGGAAAAGTATATCGCAAACCCAAATCCGAAGCCTGTGGTATTTGAGTCTAACGGTTCATACTTGTAGATTTTGCTTTATCAGTAGTATCAATTGATGCCGATAGATGACTCGCGCGTCGCTATAATTTTCTTCAACATAGTGTGTATTAAAATTTCTTAATTGTATTACATTTTCTAATTACTCATTAAACCTTAAACATTTTTAAAATTTAGATTCACCGAATCACTTTTCTTAATTTGTAGCTATCAAGAATTTAATTGTAGATCCCATTGAATCATTAATTAACTAAATTTTTAAAATTAATTATTTTTGAAAAAAGAGTAATTATACAGGGTATCTCAGAATATGTAGACAATCTACCGGATTAAGATAAGACATATAAAATTATTGTGACAGAGATTGATTAGCTCTAACACAGTAAAGCTATTTTTACACCCTGAACGATAAAAACACAGTTTAAATTTCAAGTAAAAAAAAAACGCTTTTGATTGACATCAATAAAATGAACTGTTTACGAAAATAAAATATTTTTGTTCAATATGGTTTTTTATTAAATAACAGTATGTCAGTTTAACATGAGCTCCTTCTACTATGTATTTTCTAGCTCTAAGAATTGAAGATTGTTGGACCCTCCACATTATTTCAACATTAGTCTTTATTTTACAGCAATGGAAATTAATTATTTCTATCAAGTTTTCTTGGTTGTCTATTGGTTTAGCATGAACTAAAGTTTTTAAGTAGCCCCACAACAAAAATTTTATGAATTTTAGTCAGGTGATCGAGAAAGCCAAGCCACTGGTCCTCGTCTTTCTATCTAGCAATTTTCGAAGTTTCTGCTTAAGTTTTCTCAAACTACTAGACTAAAATGTGGCAAACTGTTTCGAAGAAATTCCAAATAAAGTTCTCCAGTTATTCTTCTTGGCAATACAAATAGTCTAATTAAATCCAATTTATGAGAGTTTATATTGCCGTTTTTAAAAAATCCAGTTTCTTTCGTTAAAGAGAACTGAACCAATGAAATTAGCATCGTTTTTGTGTCGATCTAGAACCTAGTTAAAAAATTCCATGCTCGGCTGAAAGTTTTCAGAACATGGTACTGTTGCTTTCTAAAGATTCTAGAGATCGTCGATTTTGGGCCATCAAACTAGATAGTCAATCTTTGAACAGTTGTAGAAGGATCTACCGCATTTAAGATGTTTTTTTTTGACACTCTCACCGCGCTTGATTTCTAGCTGGTTTTATCAATTATTTACGAAATTTTACATTACATTCGGCAAGTACAAGTAAAAAATAAAACATCGTTGTGTTTTCTTATGTCTCTCAACAGACGATCTACTATTTTCAAGGTTTTTTGATCAGGAGTTCTTCTATTTCAAAATCTTTCTTTATATAACCTTTTGGCCCTTAAGGCATTACATGATGCAAGCTCATGCATTAAATGCATGTCGGCATATTCAGGAAACTCCGTTAATAATTATCTAACCACGAAAAAAAATATGAAACGTTTAACACACTCTGATACTGACATTGATTTTCAAATGATATTGAACAAATATCTTTATTTAAATTGCAGATGAAAGGTTTAAGCTGTCCAAAAATATTCTTATCGTGTCTTTATTGTACAAGGTGTAAAAAAATAGCTAAAACTCCTTTCTACTTTCCCAGACTAATCGGCGAAGCTGTAGAAATAAAAAAAAAATTATGTAATATAAACCGAGAGGACGATTTAAGGCTCAGCAAATCTTGCCTACCAGTATTACATCCTCCAAGCAAAAAATCTACACTTACTCCGAGTAATAACGAAATCAGTCAAGCGGTAACGGAAAGATAAGTTCCGTTAATTACGCTAATCGCTAATAATATAAATATCGTCACTTACACTTTTTCCTTCAGTGACATTTACCACTCTGAAGATGTAAGCTGTAATGTTTTGCAAACGTCAGTTTGTTTGGGTTCACAAACGACAATATGGCAAAGACCAAGTTCTACTTCTTGTTTTGGCTCTCAAGGAGAGACTAGGACCAAGCCTAAAAAGTCTGGGTGTTTAACTACAACGCGGTCTAAGCCAAAAGTGGCTTATAGTATAAAAAAATAACCGTGAATAAATAAAGAAAATAACCGTGAAAGCTTAAGATTTTATATTATAAACCTCTACGGCAAAGAGGTGTTTTTACAAACTAGATCTTTAGATTGTTTGCGCCAAAAAAAAGAAAAGCTACTTACAGACCTAGTATTTGTAATATTTTGTATGAGTATTAAACACATCACATAGTCTTAGACGTAATTTATGTAAGTTTGAATTTCTTATATATGTAAGTCACCAATAATTTTTGTGGATTGACTTTGTTAGTACTTCTAATTGTATTAAATAAATAAGTTCAAAAAAACTTATAAAAACAGGAATAGATTAAGTTGCTCCAATTAAGTTTTAATTTACGATATTTTAAGAAAAACTTCGCTCCGGTATGTACAGCAATTAACTTAAAGAAAGCTATTACACCGAGTACATATTTGTTAACAAGCACATCACTATATCACTCCATTTCCTCAATCCAGTCTATAGAAAAATTATTACGACATAATACGTCACTTTCTTTATTCATAAAATATGTCAAATCAAACAAGTACTTTATAAAGTTTCTATTCATAAAAGTAAAACACGGGAAAATCATAAATTTGTCTGATTACACAAATTTATTTGTTAATTAATAATGGCAATAAAAAAAACAACTGTTATTTTATTTCGTGCATTTTAATTACACTAATATCAATCTAAAAAAACCTACAATTAAATTGTAAAGTTTACGTTAACGAATCAGTTTGAGTTTGTTTAATATATTATTAAAACGCCGTTACATGCTTTGATAATAATCAGGAAATCTTCTCAGTGTTGAAAATGTTTTGTTATATCAAAAAACTTAAGACATGTTATCGTTGCGTCTATATCTTAGAACAACTGAAGCAAAACATTTACTAAACCATACATGAACACGCATACAAGAACAAAGCCTTTATCATTGCACAATTATGTTTCGTGTCAGATTATAACATGTGAAGGAAAGCCAATTAGTGATGAAAGCAGTCGTACGGAACAACATAAGCTCGAAACTACAAATTGCTTATAATGGCTTAGTGGTGTATCATTTCTGCAATACTTGTTTAATGCAAAAGCGCACAACTAATTAATCAATCACATCATCGGCATAATTCAATTAGTTTATTTCTAAATTATTAATTAACGTTATCGCCATTTTTATAAAATAAAATAAATTATATCTTTAGATAGTTCATTCTTGTTTCCCGTCCGTTAGTTGGCGAATTGTGTGCTTGACTGACTGCTCGCTTATTTGTGTTCGGATGGAGATAGACACGCCAGAAGTATATTTACGAGAAAATCTGGATGAAATAGTAATTGTTGGTTATAAACTTTATTTTACTGCTTTTTTATAAAAAAAATGCGACACGCTTCAAAATAAATCTACAGTAATCGATTACTGCTTAAGTTTCCAAAAAATTTTTTTTTAAATATGAGGTTCTTAAACTTCATTTGGGGAAAACTAATCTCGAGACAAATAAATCTTAGAAAATGAGGCGGTTTTAGTAAAAGTCTTTATAATCTATTTCCGACATCAGTAACAGCGTTTTTACGGGCATGTATAAATAACGTTTTTTATTTTTAAGATGTTAATTTGCGGAAAGATTAGGTATACGTGTTTATTTATTTTAAAGATTGGTTTGTGCATAACTTTTTTTTTGTTTAAAACGCGATGTAGAAATGTTTAAAATGTTCATTTTTTTAACACCTAATGATTGACGGTTTATAATGTTTACGTCAGGTTTGACTTGAAACCTATTTCAAAACATTAAGCTTATATTTGACAAAGTAACGAATGTGAGAAATACGCCTTGTTGTAGTATGAAATTGTATGTATTTCGTAATTACCTAATTGAAAAATGCATTCAATAAAAAACACAAACTTTTAGTTCTGATACATTAATTAAATCAAAATGTCAATTTTTGTCGAGTCGTACACTGAAAAGGTGGTTCCGATAAAGTAGATCTAAGTAAATTAGAATATTTTTTACTTATTTTTTTAGTGGTTTTTGGTCTTTTGAATTAAATTAAAAATAACAGTTTCTGCTATATAATTTTATTGTAATATTTAAAATAATTTTATAATTTTTTCTGATTTAATTTTTGAAATGATTTTAGTATGATTTGAGTATGAGCTGTTATTAACAGTAAACTAATATTGCAAACATTTTTGAACTGTAAAAAAATAATATAAATAAGCTGTACAAGCTAAAGTAGATTAATTAATTTTAGACATAAACGTTTCGCCATAAAACGTATTAAAGATTTTTTTAGGGTAGATGGTGTATTTATTTAATACAATTTACATGTAAGCTTTCGAACTTGAGCTAAGTTCTTCGTCAGGCAGTATAAATTAAACTAATTTGAAAATTGTAAAGTAACTAAAAACAATAACTGGTAACACAAATAGATAATTTAAAATTTTTTTTTAATTAGCTACAGCATTTGCTCATGGACAGAAATATTATGCTGAATTTAATCATTACAATTTCATATTCACATTCAAATAAATAAATAAAATTAAACCTACATATTCTAAAACTTAAAGTAAATTTCTTATTGCAATCCAAACATGTTTTTATTAAGTCATTCATAATTATAATCATACAAGGAAAAAGTTTTTGTTAAAATTAAGACTACAAGTTGATCAAATTTAACCAATTTTTATAAGAATTCACATCAACGATTAAAGTGGGTAATAAATTACTACAAAACCACAAGTAGGCGTTTCAAGTAAGCATTTATGTTATCACTATTTGTTCCACGCTGCTCTAAAATAAGGTATCACCAATTTAATTTAAGTTAGGTTTCTAATATATGCTAAACTCTTTGCCAAAGCTGTGGCAAAGATAAATTAACGTGTAACGTGAGTCTTTTGTTTGGAACTATACGACATGGATCCATCATTTTATAGCAAGTTGCTTGCAGGATATAATCTTATAACTCACTACATCAAATATAAGTTAGTGGAAACTATTAGAAACTTACCAGTAAGTATTGACTCTGATTTTTTATATTGTTCACTTTCGTTAACGGAAAATGATTTGAACATATTTGAGGAAGGTGAACTAGGGTTTATGGTAAAGTTTAGAAGCAAACTACCTAGTTGGAAAATGCTTTGACACAAAAAATTTACTTTCCAAAAGTTACAAGATGATTATTTAACTCGGATGGTGTAGATCCGACTAATATTCTAAGTGGGTAACATCCAACGGCAACATACTAAGAATGTTGATGGGTCTACATATTTGTGTCGACAGTATTATTTAGATCAGAATATTAGCAATATCTATAAATGTTGATTTAACCAAAGATTAAAGCATAAACTATAGTGATGATAGAAATATAACACAATTATATTGGATTTAGCAAATAAATCATACGGACAAAGTCACGTGGTGCACGGCAGCGCCGAAAAGCTTTAAAACTCAAAAGTAAAAAAAAGATAAATTAACAAACAACATTGTCAAAACAAATTTTATAATGACAAAAAAAAACAGTACACAATTGCTAGCTATTACATTGTTTTTTATTTGTTTGTTTTTTTATTTTTACTCTTTGAGACGAGGGAACCGAATTACTTCTCAAAAACAATATATTTTCCAAATAATATCATTTATTCGATCGAATACGTAATACGTATATTATTCATGTTTGAGCTTGAAATTTAACTTGCAACGAGCCAACGAGAAAACAAGCGTTTTTTCCTGTCTGAGCTTGCAAAGTACGAAACTTTATATACATTTAAGCGCTGCATCAGTCGCTATTTCATTTGTTGCCTGATGCCCAATCGATAATTAACTTAGCGAAGTGAAAAAGTGCATGAGGTAAAAGATATCTGCTTTTGAAAATTAAGTTTTTTGTAGTTTTACAGACTTTATAGAGATGAGTTTTGTGTTGTGAATTAAGGTGAGTTCATCTAAAATTTATTTTTTATTTTAGATTTATTAAAACATTAAAAACCAAAAACTTTCATCTCAAAAATACTTTATATTTGATTATATAAACATCATTGTTAATTGCAATAAATTCAAACAAAATAATTGATAAGTACTAATATTACTATTTAAAAAAAATTATAAATTTTTATATAACTTGAAGTAAGTAGTGTTGAGAAAATACTTTCAAGTTTGAGTTTGAGGCGTCGAAACATTTCCATTTTTCATAAATAGTTTGTCAGTTTGTGTACTTACGTATTAATTTCTTTACAGTATACAGGATGTCAGAAAAAAAGAAGAAATTATCTGGATACCAAAATTTGCTGAATAAAAGAAAAAGAGAGGAAGAACTGGAAAACCATGTCAAAATTACACATTTTTTTTAAAAACCCGAGTTTTTTTTGCCAAATATTAATAACAATAATACAGCTAAATCCCAATTTTCTGAACCTGTACTTAAAACAAGTATCAGCAGCAGACAAGAAACTTATCTTCTAAAAAGCAATCCATCAACATCTTCAAATTCCGTTGATAATGAGAAATCAACACCTTCAAAAATTATCAGAACGGAAAATATCAAAACAAAAAGGGTAATTATACGAGAGATAGTTTGGAATCGGGGCGTAAGTTTTTTAATAGTTACTTCTTTAGAATTTTATTGAACAAAGAAAAAATTGAGCGTTTTTGGTTGTTGTATTTTGAAATTCACTTTACTGCTTTTGTTTGCAAAATTTTTGATGACAGCGATTTTAAATCTGTTCGTCTTAGTGATAAATCTGGTTACAATGACAGGCAGCATTTAAGTGAACATTTAAACAAGAGCAAGTTACATATCGAAAATGTTCTAAAATTGCTAGATCTTTCTAACCGCTTTAATAAAAATGAAATAATTGATTCTGAAATTGAAAATGTAATAAGCAGAGAAACTAAATACTGGCAAGCTGTTATAGAATAGTATATTAAAATATAAGTTGCAGAAGGCAAAATATTCAAATACGCATTCAGGATTCTGGATTCTGGAATGGATAAGTGTTTGAATAGCCTTCTGCAACGAATGTTTTATAGGAATTATTTCAATAACCGAATACTCAGTACTTGGGTGATTTCAAAAACCGAATGATCATTCGAATTACATATCACTTGAATCATTTAACAGTGTATTCAAGAGAAGGGATTTGACGTACGTTTACTCAATTGCATATTCGTATTCGTCACTTCATACACTCCTGGCCATTTAATTCAAAATTCATTGTTATAAAAACTGCCTAATAATATCTGGATTTTTTTAAACTACATAAAAGTAAACAAATTTCTTCAAAATAAAGTTTATTTACCTTTTTGATAGGCACATAAATATAAAAAACTGTTGATTAGGGGAATAAGTATACACATATAAACATATTTTATTATATATGAGATGTTCGTTATTTCCTTTGATTTGTTATATGTTCTTTTTCAGTTTAATTAAAATTGTTTTTTGCACCTTGTTTATGTATAGATACTTTTCTTGTATATAATGCATGTATTTTTAAAAAATAATATTGATTTGTGCTATTTAAATTAACAAGGTTATGTTTGTAAATAAATAATTACTTTCAAAATTCATTGAGTTTTTAAAGTTCTTATTCTCTGTATCAAAACTGCAAGGATAGCACGTGTCGCTACATTTCGTCACGATTGCACATTTTTGTCATATCATAACACATCGATTATGCATAACTAGGTACCTATTAGAATGCTATTAGGTACTGAATGCTGTCGCTTTTTATAATCTAATTGAAATTGTATATATGAATGAATACATCTGGTATAACTGGATAGGCAGTTGCTGGCGCAGGCGTATAGTTTTCAATTATTTTTCATTCGAATACTCAAATCTAATAACCGAATTACAACGATTATTTTCATAATCGGATGATCGGTTATTTTTCATTCGAATTATCCCATCACTACTATTTTCTCTGTTTCGGTCGATATTTAGATTATTTATTAAATTCAAAATGTCCATTATTTTCCAACAGGGAAATTTTTATTAGAATTTTTGTGTTGGCAACGGTGATACATATTTGACTAGACATATTTGACCATCGACCTGGCAACATCGGAAAGCTACGCTTCCCTCTGGATGAGTAATCTGTATACTTTTGCAATGTGTTTGTTTGTCTCAAACATGTAGAAAAGGAAGTACATTTGTTTATTGTTATGGTACGCACTACTTGTCAATTTATGTTGACATACTTATAACCTCAAATTTTAGAATCGGTTCTAGCAGCATTATTTGAATTACGTAGATAGTAAAATGAATTGAATCAAACTTTAAACATGAAATATAAATACAATGTATATTTAGCTTGAAGTAGGAATATGTAAAAGTAAACAAATACAATTGTCGTTTGACAAGTAGTGCGTACCGTTTGTTGACAAATACTATTTTTATCTCTTACAATGTTGTGTACACTTTGCAGCCTGCCATTACTCGTCCAGAGAGAAGCATAGCTTTCCGTTGTTGCCAGGTCGATGTATTTGACACATTTACCTAGTTTTCTGCTGTCATTGGGCGGCAATTAAAAATCAGGATGTAAAACTTAGAAAATAAAAGTTACCAAAAATCGTTAAAGAATAGACTTCATTCTAACACTAAAATGCGTGCGTGAAAGAGTAATTTTAAAACCGAAATAGAGAATAGTATATTAAAACACAAGTTACAGAATGAACGCACTTCAATCACGAGACCGCGTTTCATACACGAGCCGCGCAGCGGTGAGTTTATGAAGCGGTCGAGTCATTGAAACGTATTCTATGACGTGTGCTTTATACGATTTTCTCTATTTCGATACAATATTTAATATTTTTCGTATAATTTTAATTTTTAAAACAACATTGGAAAATTTATATTTTACTGAATTGGCAGCACTTACACTTTGACATATTGAAATTTATGTGTTAACCTAAAATCTCATACAAAATTTTCTCTTTATACCTTTATAAGTAAATAACTTTGAATTAATAAAACGTCTTTATTTTATCTTGGCATCAAAATTTGAATTTCAATTGTTAACTTCCAATACTTTTGATTTCTTTTTCATGTAACGTCAACTTACGATGCAGAGGTACTAACTTTGAAAAAACTAACATTACTAAAATTCGTGTAAGAATTGGCTTATTCTTACACGGATTTTAGTGTAAGAATCGCTAATTCTGATGTTGAAATAGAGAAAGAATTTTCTACATGATTCAGTTTTTAGGTCAGCAAAATTTAGCTTTTTATGGAAGTAGTAATAAGTTGTTTGAGAAAAACAATGGTGATTTTTAAAATGCACAGAAATGGTTTCCAAATTCGTCCCGATTATGTAAGAACATACAAAACGCTCTTAAATAAAAGATCACAAAAACTATCTCGAGGATAAAATACAAAATGAAGTAATCAATTAGATCGGTGAAAATATCAAATCCAAAATTTTAGAAGTAACTAAAAAGGCGAAATATTATTCCATATTATTACACTGCACTCTTGACCAGTCACCAAGAACAAATTTCAGTTTGTATAAGATTTGTTAATTTAAAAAGCACGGGAATCAGTATATACGATTGTTTGTGGAAATCTGTACGAATGAATTAATCAGTGTATAAGTAAAAAATAGAAGTATTACGCAACTATACTCTGTGAATTGTACTTACTTAGTAAACAACTTGATAAACAACTTTTTATCATAACTAATCGACTCCACAGGGTAGATGGTTTTAAAAGTTTAGCTTTCTCCGACGAATGAACAAGAAAAACATCATAACTCACAGATTTTACATTTTTTGTTGGCGCCATTCATAGAACAAACTATACTCTTTTTCATATCTGTCTTAAGATTTTTTAGGAAGTAATTTAGCTCGTACTTCTGCTGTTTGCTGAGTGATATTTTCTGGTATTTCAAAATTATGTTCTACAGAATCCATCTTTTAAAATATTGGCCCACGTCAAAACAATTATGCATGAAATTTTCAATGCATTCTAGATATGCATTGTTTTAATGAAGGGCGATTCAGACATATGTATTTTTATGTTTTATTCTAATTTTGTAGAGAAGTGTAATGAAAAATATCGTTCATTACACGGCGAAAGGGCTTTTCCCGTTCTCGCATGCGTTCCCGTGCTCGGCTTCACCTCACATGGGAAACTCGCAAGCTCGCACGGGAAAAACCTTCTTTCAGGCCTAGTAATGAAATGTACTATTTCAATAGTGGATTAATAATACCTAACTTAACCTGTATCTGTACTCATATATGAACGTAATACAAATTTGGAGCGTTATTTTAAATTTACACAAGGGCGTGCAATAAGACTGTGTTTAGTTATTGATTCATGGTTAATTAGTGGATTAGCTGCTAAGTACGATTTGAATAAAACTTGAATTCTGTTTATACCAATAGAAATAATATCTATAACTGATTGCTTAAAAATTTCACATTCCTGTTCAATACGTATCGGATGTAATCTACCTAAATTTTTAGTTGAATATTCTACATAAACACAGTAGGGACTGGTATCAACTTTATTAATCCTATATTTGTATCACTTGGTTTGGTATTTGTAAATAAATTTACACTTACATGAGGTTCATCATTATTGATGATAATGAGCGACCTGGGGTCGCCCGGTATATCTGCCATGTGTAGCTACACTTATGATTAACAGTCATTATATTATCACTCTCCACTCAAATTAGTTTATTAATTAAACAGTAGTTTTCAATTTTGAATACAACTTCGTCTACTTTACATCAGCTCTGAAGTACGAATCAATCTTTAAAAAAGTTAAAGGACAACATAGTTAAACAAATAAAATTACAATAAGAATAATTTATGTATATTACAAGCAAAGATTTATACAAAACCAAAATTAAAAAATGCAACTTCGTAAAAATATGTGAAAACGTTTGAAGGTGTATAAATGTTTGGCGTAGACGTTTGCTTAATAAATTTATCCAATTTTAAAAAGAATTATTACCGTATAAAAATTACAAAAAACAAAAAATTTAATTATCCGTTAATAATGCAAAAAATTTCTACTATGTATTTCTTATTTCGTTTGAAATGTTACAACAACATATAATAGATAGTAAAATGTTTTACTACAAACATCCGCTTTAGTATGTCATTTGTTTGAGTTTTCTAATTTAAATTGGTATTCTAATTTGGCCAAAGCTGAGATCATTACGTTAACCGTGAAAAATTGTCTTATACTTTTTCCCATGCATTCGAATGGGTGTGCCGCTATTGTGCGACTACGCAATTTGTACCCATTTAACCATCCCAAAAATGAACAGAATCAACACTCTTTGTATATGAAATTAAAATTAAATCATTCTTTTATGAGATACCGGATATCCCTATATTTAAAAAGCGGAACTGTTGTAACGGCTTTGTTCCATATTGATACGTTTAGATCTCAATTCATATAAACAAGGCCAAAACGATAGGTGTAATATTGTAATTGTGGGCGCAGGTTTATTATTACCTTTTTATGCTGTGATATGATAATTTGTTTAATAATAGCTATACAACGTAATAGTTTCATTTGAACGCTTTGCAGGCGTGTATAGAACGAATGCATATTTTACGCTATCATACTCATCCTGTAATATTTATCATTATTTTATTCACAATGACAAATTAAAATGTTAAATAAATGGCTTAGTCATTTATTAATTTTGTTTCACTTTAATGACGTACATTTCCTCTGTCACCTCAATCATACACTATAATTAGGTACGTAACCATCTAGATAACAATTTGTATTTTCTTTTCATATATTTTTTAACAACAATAACAAAAAACGCATAATAAGAGAATAATTTATTTCAGTTTTATATAGATAAATTTAATGTGGTAATCAGTGGGGGACTGGGAAATTTAACCGACCCGGAAAATATAGTCGAGCTTGACCTCCAAGGTTAAATGTCTAAATTTTACTGATAAATCCGACTTATACTAACAATAATATCAAAAATGACGTTTTATTTTACCCATTATTCCATATAATAATTGAGCATTTACATCCAAATTTGAAGAAATTTTGACTACTTTTAGTTTTGAGTTTTAGCCTAGTTAATATTTTCTCACATTCTATAGACTAGAGGTTCCCAAACTTTTTTGTGTCGTAGAGTCCTTGCCATGTTTTTCAGTTTTGGGTAGACTCCCTACTTACCTGATATTAATTTTTTGTAAATTTCTAACTGTAGTGAAGTTTGATGTTAAAAACATAAATTTAAAACACATGTTAAGTTTTACACATTTATTAAGTGAATTTAAATTAAAACTACACAAAATAAAATTTTGTATCTATTATATAAAATATACGTAACATAAAATAAACATAAAATAAACTAAGCAATAAGTACAGGATAAGTAACGGGTATGTTGTTTTGTAGCCAAAATTGCTGATATCCGTTTTTAAACTGAATTTTAAGTTCTTCGTTTGTACTTAGTTCAGTCATTTCCTCTTGTATTATGACATTCGTTTCTACTATGTCACCATATGGGTTAATTATTCACGGTGGTATTACCATAGTCAAATATCCTCAAACCTAATCTGAATAAAGGACATTTAAATCTTGAACGTAGGTTGAAACGTCGTTTTCCTGGCAGTTTGTATCTGACAAATTGGGGAACTTGAAAAATTCGCCCCGTCCAATATTTTGTTTTATTAGTTTAACTGTGGCAAGAAACGCTGATAACATGGACTTTCTTTTAATCAAATTTAGACTGTCGTCTTGTAACTGCAAATCAACCATATTAAATTTTGTAAACAAATCCGTTAAATAGGCGATGTCTGTTTTCGACTTCATTAAATTGCTTTTTAAAATTTTATCTTTAGTATCCAGAAAATCTAAAATAATCTCAAAGAGTGCAAAAATCTTGTCAAACATAAGCCTTTCGACAGCCAGCGTACTTCAGTGTGAAGGAGTAATTGATGAAAGTGTTCGTCATTTTCTTCACAAAACTGCGCAAATAACCGCGTATTCAACGCGTTGCTTCGGATTCGGTCTACTGCATCAATGACTAATTGAAGAGATTCATGCCATCTAACACTCAAACTTTTAGCAACTAAATGTTGTCGAGGGATGACGCAATGTATTGCTAACACCCCTGACACATTTTCGCTACTGTTTTAAATAGCTTAAATTCCACGATAACGTCCAACCATGGCAGGTGCTCCATCTACAGCTACTGATATTATATTTGATAAAGAGATTGCTTTTTGAATGAAGTAATCCTTCAATATCAGAACTCATTTTATCAATACGCCTTTCAACAGTGTTGTTGCTTAAGGGAATTCTTTTAATTTAAATTAATCAGATGCAGGTTTCTGTAAAACAGTTTTTAAAACTTTTTCAACTTCTCTCCGATACTAGGTATGCGGTTTTCCGGATTTTGCTATAAGTAGCGAGATATTGTAAGACGCCCGCAAACCATGATCGTTTCTTTGTGACGTCGAAACGAACATACTGTCCAACGTGGGTCTCTTCTGAAGTTTATCTTTGAGTGTTTAAAAGTATTTCAAGTCTTTATCTGTTTTATCAGGGTGACATCTTCTCAGATGATCCTGCAGCTTAGATGGTTTTATGGCGTCATTGCCCAAAACCTTTTTGCATAAAAGGCACATAGGCAATTGTTTGTCCGACAATGATGGAATGAAGCCAAGTTTCAAATATTCAACACTGTACTGTCTACATTCCTTTTTAGATTCAGACATGGCAGCAGTCATCTGTGAGCAAAATTAATCTAGCCATTATAAATGAATGTGAGAAGGGGAATGTTATAAATGTTACTTAAGGTTTTGATATGCTGGAACTTTAAGGAAATTAGAAAGTAATATGACAAAAAATGTTAAAATAAAATATTATACAACGAATAATAACAACAAATTGTTATGCGATTTATCTCTACGTACATTCGATTGTCATGTGTAAAAATTCACTGGTTCCACTTTAGCAATAATACAAAATTTTAATATAGAAAAGTATGTACACTGCAATTTCCATAATCCGAACTTCCGTAATCCGAACATTCTAGTAGTCCGAACTGGTCTACAGTGTAACGACCAATGGACAAAAGTACAATTTTTTTACTTGTTTTGTAAAATTATTTGGTAAAATATATGTATTTATAAAAGAATAATAAATGCCTATCAAAGTCATAAATAAATAAATATTGACACACATACATATGTATTTATGTGACCGGCCAAAATATGTAGTTTAATTCCAAAATAATTATTTTAAATATATTTCCTATATGTAAACATTTAAATTCTATGAACAAAAAAAACAAACAAATAAGAGTGTGTATTGGAAATTCTTCAAAAAACACGCAATTGTGTTGTGTATTTTTTATTTTCTTAATGTATCTTTCAAAGTGGTAACGTATTGTATGTTAATAATAAAATACCTACGTTATATGTATGTACAGTTGTCTTTTTTTAGAGTTTTCCGAAAACATTCCATAATCCAAACATCTCCTGGCAGCAATTAGTTCGGATTACAGAGATTGCACTGTAATTATAATAACGATTGCTAAAACTTTGAAAAAGAAGCTATTGAGGAGTCCCCGTGTAATTTTGCATGATTTGAATATTAAACTACTAATAACTGAAGTCATGATTGGCGTAATTTATCTATCTTTGCTAACTACGAGTACAAAACTAAAATTTAATGAAAAATAATGTACTTACTTTTTTCCGGCACTCTCAAACAAAATAACACTTATTCACTATAATTTGTGTGATAAACTACCAGTTTATATTTTTTTAAATATTTTCTTAGCACTTTCCTTTTCTAGATTTAGGAAACGAATAAACGTATTTGTCTCACATTCGTATTTATAGAGTGACGAATTGAACAAAGTCAGTGCAAGTTCGCGGAGCTCTGAGACTGCGCGTATGATTGTAACAAGATGATTCTGGTATATCATTATGTGCAGGTTTTTACAAGTGCAAAATGTATTGCGGCCACAAAGCGAATGCCTACATCCTACAACTTACACAATTTTATAAACAAATATAATACATTTTTTACTTCATAGGTACTTTTATAAATAATGTATATGTCTTTATATTGTAAGATAGTATAATGTAAGTAAATAGGTACTAACAGTGTGTTAAGATCCACTATCGTGGACCCCAATTTTCATTTCATGAACTTCCAAATTTTTTTTTGGTAACGTAGACCCCATGCAGATTGTCATAGACCCCTGGGGTTCGATATAGACCATTTTGAGAATCACAGCTATAGACAATTAATTCTTTTTTTATATTTAAATTGGATAGCTTAATTTTTTTAATTCCAAATTACAAACTGTAAAAAAACACTCAGTTTACAAAATCAAACAGCTTTCCTTTATATAGATATAAAAAGAGCATTTGATAACTCTTCTTTTGACTGCATTTGGAACGCTGCTCCTAAGGAATGTCTTTAAAGGGTCTTATTGCTTTTATTGTGGAGCTTAATAGTAGACAATCAATATTTTACGAAAACTTAAACAGAACGGAATACATGCGTAAGATTATGTAGATGATATGTGGCAAATTCGGGAAGGTTGTCTCATACTTCATACAAAAAACAAAAAATAATGGGAAACTGGTGTACAATAGAAGGCTAACAATAAACCTTGCCAATACAACCTTAGTAGCCCTTATAAAAGAATTTGGATATTGAAAAAAACTTTAATTACAAGGGAAAGATCTGTAACTGAGCAATGTGGTTAAATATTAGAGTCTTACTTTAGATACTAAATTAGCATGAGTAAAATACGATGGCAGAGCGATCTCATAGTATACATTTACTATGCATAAATATTAGTAGTACAGTAAAAGTACATACTAAATTAACTTTCAACGTTCACTTAGAGAATACAATTAACGCTACGCAATTATTATATAGGTCTGTAGGAATCTAACAAAAAAAAGATGGGGACTGAAACCTAAAATGATTCTTTAAAGATGCTTTACAGTAATAGTTTCTACAGTCACACATAGATCCATAATTTGGTAGCATAAATTAAAAAGAAGAAAACCCACATTAAACCTCAACAAGTTACAGAGACTTGTATTTCTAGGAATCAGAAAAGCAATGTCAACGACGCTCTTTACAGCAATGAACACATTACTAGAGTGTTCACTTTTACATTTAGTGATAGAATCAAAAGCTTTGGCAGCAGCGTGCCGGTTAAAATCCAACAAATGGCGGAACACTCGTGTTAAAATAAGAAACCATACCAAAATTTTTGATCAGATAAACAAAAGCTACATGCTAAACATAAAATCGAACAGAACCGGTCCAACTGTCTACTTCCACAAACTTTATCGGGTGGTTATATCGACATAAGAAAAGCAGACAGATGGTTCCAATACCGCACAAAAACTGGAGCGGGAATTGCGGGCATTAGATGAAGGAGCAAGAGTGAAATATGATGACAGTGTTATCTCATTGTATAAATTGGCTACGCATAAATAATAGTATGTGAATAGAATAGAAATCTCTATAGAATAGAAATCTCTATAGCTGTTTATATAAACATAGATTAGACAGAATTTTTTTATCAATAAAAGTAATAAGTAAAAAAAACTAACTCCCATTCTATTAGCGCAAAAAATAAACGGTTTAATGCAAATTGTTTCAATTTAATAAAATTTTACATTGCGTTTCCAAGTCAAAACACTAATATAGAAAACGTGTTCTTATTGGTAAACCCTCAGCAAACAAAGAATGTTTACAATTTGATTTTTAAAACTGTATTTGTAAGTAAGATAATTTAAAATATTCATAAATGCTAAATAGTAACATGACAGATTTTATTTTGTTTAATGAATAAGACTGAAAAAAAAGTAAGAAAAAATCTTAAATTTTATTTCTTATGTTTTTTATTATCCCGTTGTTATCTTGTTCTAATTTGATGTCTTGTCTTGTATTGGTAAAAATTGAATTTAAAGGTAAAAACATTTTGACTTTGTTGCAATCTGGCAGCTTTTTGCATGGTTTTCTTTTTCTTTTTTTTTAAGTATAGACCTATCGAAAAATTTCCTGACTACCGGTGTCCTTGCCGTCACTAATAGTCATCTCACTAAGAACGACGAAATTGATGAACATTGTTAAGAAAGCAAAGCGATGTGAATCAGCTGCATAGAATTAAAAAGTGAACCAAGTTATGAAATATAAATTCCTTGGTACATTATCACCAGCTAAGAGAATCTAGCAGAAGTAATAGAGCAAATAACTAAAGCAACTATTTTGGATACCAAAAAATAGTAACATTCAGAAACCACTATATGATGATTGAAACAAGAACGACGATATACAAAACGCGCATTTGATATATAACGTATGACGCGTACAAAACAAAAGCAAAATCGTATTGACAAAACGATTACTAAAAACAGTCAAGATTCCAATTCCAATTTGAAGCAATAAATATTTTAATCAGTTTTGATGTGACCTCTCTCATCACAAAAGTGCCCTTACAAACAACATGGGAGATCATCAAGACCAAATTACAAAAAGCAAAGTTAGATGAGGAGTTTAACGGTCTAATTGAACTATGCTTAAAAACTACTTATTTTTCTTTCAATAACGTTGCATACGAACAAACTGCAAGAGCAGCTATTTCTTCCAGTCATCGTCAATATATTTATGAAGGATTATGAATAAACATCATTAGAAACCGTTACCCTCAAACAAAAATGCTCGTTACGTTACATGGATGATACTTTCATAATCTGGCCTTACGGATCAGAAACACTCAACAATTTCCTGGATCACATCAACAAGTTAGAGCCTAACATCAAATTCATCATGAAAACCAAAACAAACAGAAATATTCCGTTCTTGGACGCACTGGTCACTCAAAAGATAGATAACACATTGGGCCATCAAGTATAAAGAAAACTAACATATATCAACAGATGCCTTAATGCCAAAATGCAGCATCATCTATCTTCAAATAAAATAATCCCCAGTTTTTTTTAAACTAACGCAGACAAAAGCATCATATGAAAAAATAGGGTTCTACCACATTCTTTGTTTGTATGTGCTTGCTTATGTGGTACAAACATATGACAACTATAAAATAACATAGTATAAACTCGGTTGTTTCAGAACTGGAGTCTAAGAATAGACACTGGACACACCATAAAATTTGAAGAAACAAAAATTTTGCCTAAATCCCGCAACTTCTGGCCCAGATTATACAAGAAAGCCATTGAAATCCAGAAGTACGATAACTTCAACATAGATAATAGTATCGACCTAGCAACAGTATGGAAAAGCATGTTTTGGGAAAGTAGTGAATTGACACGAAACATTGACATGAAAGGCGCATTATTAAGGTTTCTCAGGATCCTATATCTTCACTTTCAGTCATTTTTCAGTTTTTTTTAAATTTTGTGAATCTTGTAAAATGTGAAAATATGGAACGCGGTTTAAAACTCAAAATTCTTTCTACGTTATTTATAAACCACATTAAAAAATGTTAGTAATTAAAGTGTTAAATAGTAACATGAATATTTTTTTGCTTGCTAAGATAAAATAACTAAAGAAACAAAGCCCGAGCATCTTCTATAGCCTTTAAATCATCCAATTTTAGATCTCTCAAATGCTTCCATCTGTCTCTATTTTATTCCTTTCTTCTACAGTTTTTATTGTTGCAATATTTTATTCCGTTTTTGGTCTGGTTGCCTGACGTATACTGCAAAACCCCATTTCAGTCTCGCAACTTGTTCTCTAACGTCTCTCAATGACTCTTTGTGTTTTTGCTACTTTTTTTATGTTTATTTTGTTCAGTATCCAGGTTTATAAAGTATAGGTCATAATCAAAAGGACACACTAGTTAAATACTTTGTTTCTGAAAAATTAAAATTTTAGTATTTGAAAAACCTGACCAAGCTAATCTGATTCTTGTGATTATTTTGACCGTTTAATTTCTTTTATTTAGAAGTAGGAAATCAAAGAGGCAATACAAAATGTTAAAGTTGGGAAAGTCAGCGAGGAAGATGGCATAGCACCGAAAATTATTAAATGTCTGGAAGATGGAAAAAGCAAAGGATACCAAGAGAACGGAAAAATAACTTACTTATACGAATATACAAAAAATGAGAACAGGTTCAATGTAGTAAATAAATTATATACAAGAACATTATAGAAAACAAACGAATAAACTCGATTAAAAGCACATATAACACATTAAGGCGAGGATACATATAGCAAGACTACGATAAGAAAAATTCACAATAAATAAAGCAATAAAACAAGGAGATAGTTTAAGTCTCTTACTATTTGTTATCTTTATGGAAAAAATTACCAAAAGAATAAACGAGAAACATAAAGAGTTAGGTACAGTAGTAAAGCACAGAAACCTAAAGTATTTAACCTGAGTCTTCTTAATCGCAAATACAAAAAATAAAATGCAAGTTAATGTTAATGGTTTAAAGGAAATCGAAAATATGAAAAATAAGTAATTACAAATAAACCAAAAATAATGGCATTGAATGAAAAACACAAAGATAATTACAACAAAGAAGTTAAATGCAAAAATACAAATTTGTAAAAGTAACGGCATACGAAAACTGACGCTGAATTAACGAACACAATCAATAAATTGTTATGTTAAAAATCTTTCGATATCAGTTGCGTACTGTATAAATTTCGTCCCTGAACGCCCTCTTGTTACATTCAGAGTGTTGGTTGTCATTTTTTTTTTGACATATGGATATTAGTTAATTAAAAAAGCCATTTTTGTTCGACGAAAGAAGAAATGTAGATGAAACATAATGTTTGCGTTCAGTGAGACCTTTATTTTTAAATATTCGCTTGTATCCACGTTATTAATGAGTGCATTGGTTTTACTTTATATGTGAGAATTATTCTGGGATTAAAATTAACTTCTATTTTTGTGACATAATTTGATTTTCTTGTAATTATATCGTAGCGACTTGGGTCACCGCCACGTTTTTGACTTTTTTAGAAATTTTGCATGTCAATTTTCTTTTTCTTTTTATTTTAGCAATTTAGACTTTATGCGAATAGCTATTAGCATAACTAGACAATCATGAGTACAATTTCTTTATTATCTATTAATTTGTTTAATTGTCGAACGTAAATACGTCCTACTTATATATGTGCGTTATCACAACATATTTATACATTTTTTGTGTAATTACGAATTAAATTTAAAGTGCGTTCTGCTTCTCATTGGGAAAGTCACTGGATTTGCATCGATTTAAGTTTTTATCTTTCGCTTACCTATTAAGGTTAACTTTCGATTTGTAATACAATAATTGTATGTACGAAATGTTGCCATTATAAGGAGCCTGCAACATCGTTCTTATCTGTAATATTATTAACCAACTCTCAATTACTCGAATCTGTGTAGTTCTACACAGTTTTACTTTAACTCTTTTCTCTCTTTTTTTGTTGAAATTTGCTATTATACTCGTGTTAATTAATATTTTCTCGTTTTGGCGGTCTTTAATTTATCTTAAGTAACACACTGAGGATCATCTGCGACCCTCTCTTCGGAATATTAAACTGTCTTTAAATTATAGGTAAATTATTGTAACAAAATCAACAAAAATTTATAATACCTGAAGCAAAACAATACTAGAACACAAAGAATTCCAATAATAATGAATGCAGCAGAAAATTAGACATTAAGGGAAAAAAATAAAACTAAATTAAATGCAAACTAAATGAAGCATTTTAGAAAAATAACAAGAAAAACTAAGTGGAAGAAAACATCAGAAATATAACAAAACGAGGGGCAATAATAGACAAAATAAGAAAAAAAGCAATTAAATTGGTATGGGCATGTAATGAGAATATAACCAGATAGAAAAGCAAGAAAGATTATGGAATTGAGACGACCAACCAAAAAACAGAAGAAAATCTAGAAGAAAATGGATGAACCAAATCCGTGAAATAAAACAAAAGAACGAAAGACACTAGAAAAAATGAAAACTATAGCAAGGAATAGAATGATCTGGAAGAAATGATTACAGGAACTGGAACCTTTTCCCGACGCTTGAGGAGACAAACAGGAGAAGGAAAGTAGAAGAAGATTCTTTTGTATTCATAAAATGTAATTACTCTTTTTGTACTACATTTAGCTTGGTTTAATACAAACTTTTGTTAAAAAAAAAATAAATAGTACTTACTGTCAATTTGCATAGATAGAAAAAATTAGTGATGCTGAACTAAAAAAGTTGTGTAGCTTGTAGATGAAAAACAGTAACAGTTTATTAAAAAATACTAAAACAAAAAAGCACTTAGAAATTTTAAGCGAATTTTATATAAAGCCATAAGATGCAGCATGAACCTACAAATAAATTTTTTGAACTCACTTTTATGTGAAAAACCTTTAAAGTGATGAAAATGGCAAAGCATTTTATCAAAATAGTTTAGAGAAGTAATACCAGGAAAAATAAAACCTAGACATGTTGCTGAAGAAAAATGTTTCTGATAATAGTCGAAAATTGTATACTTTATAATTTTAACCTACGACTCAAAAAGAGGGGTGTTATAAGTTTAACGTATGTATCTGTGTGTCTGTATGTGGCATCGCAGTTGTCAAACAAATGGGATCAATTTTGATGCGGTTTTTTTGTTTCAAAGTTGATGTGTTCAATATGATTCTTAACTATAATTTATGAAGATCTGTTCAGGCGTTTAAAAATCATCTGTTTATTTCGTACTGGACAAAAGGGTCTTACTAACTTTTGAAATTTGGTGTACTGTTACTTCGTAGGTATAAACTAAGGCTAAATACGTAGCAGAGCAATCGTATATTAGCTCTACAAAATGATCAACTAAGCCTAAGCAAATTAGTATTATTATCCAAGTAAACATGCATGAATTTCAGAAGAAAACTTATCTGCTTTGTAACCAATCTCTTTAAACTGGCTATTAAACTGAATTTATTCACGTATTTACAAACAAAATATCAAAGAAAATAAACAAAATTTAAATAATAAACTAAACTAAATTAAAGTACAAACTCAAAACCGCGACGTGCACTGTTGCATTACCAAAATCTTCAGTTTAAGAGATTGTATTTTATGTACTGTATTAGCGGATTTTGGCAGCAAAATCTTCTAATGAAATTTTGTGTTTCGTCCTGAAAAGTATTTACGTGAATGTGGAGATAAGACCTTGTTTGTAGCGTGTCTATTAATAACTCAAAAACATTAATTAAATTAAAAATTCAAATGACCCCCGACACAAAAATGATAATAAATTTTAAATAAATAGTAGCAGCACTATCTTTTTGTAAGTAAAGAGAAAGTTTTTGTTTTTATCGTAAAACTAATAATTTTATTTAAATACTGTAATTATATTGATAGCTCATTAGATAATTCTAATCTACAAAAACAATAATATTTTCTTAAACAAAGACGCCCGGCTTGCCCGTTTTAATTTAATTTAATTAGAATATGCCGATAGAAATTAGGAAAGTAAATTTCATAATTTCTTGATATCCAATAAGCAAATCCTTTTGTAAAAGTATTTTGAAAACCATTACGTCAAATTGTATTTTTGCAATCAAAACATTACATTTTTATTTATTTGTCGACCTTATTAGGGTCTCTTGGCGCAAATAAAATCGAATCTAATTTTTGTAAGAAAATGATTTCCGGTAAAAATACCCAAACTTATTACAGAATTGATGACATATTTGAATAAAATTGGGCAAACAAAAGAAATTTGAATTGTTTTCAATTACACTCAGTCTAATTTATAAAAATAATTTATTTCAATAATTGTATTTAGAATTAGTTTGAGATACCTAGTTATTTGCTATAATATATAGTTTAGTATACAAAAGTAACTCACTCAAAAAAACAAAATTTTTGAAACTTTCTTGTATCTTAAAAGTATGGAAATTATGTCAATCAATTTTTGGTCGAAAAGGACCCTTTACCGTCAAAATGACATCAATTCCTGTAAACACAGTAGTCGTTTCTTGTGAATACTCAGGAGTTGAATATGCTCACCTGGTACAAAAGTTTGATGGGCTGTTGAAGGGTGCCTGGATTCCAACGCATACGTAAATATTGTACGCGACGTAGTGCTATCGTCGATGCAAATTTAATATCTAGGGAATTTTGCAACAAGTAAGTGTTCGTTATTGTTACATCACCATCCTTATATCTCTGCTACTATAGCATATTACATAACAGCTTCTTTTGAATTATTACGTTAATACTAATCTATTTTTTCTTGCTTTCCTAAGAATACTACCCCCATACATTAATCAAAGATCGTGCAGACTTGGATTTGAGAAAACAACATGCAAGTCACGCAATAGCCGGCAAAAAGTTCCGTTTTTAACATCATTGAAGACGTTTAGGCTGAAATCACGCAGTTAATTCAAATCCAACAAAGACTAAATTTCTTTCCTCAACACCTTTCTCAGCTTGTTGATGCAATTCAAGATGCGTGGGATGCGATAAACAAAAATTTTACTTAGGCATTGGTAACATCTATACCTACACGTATACAAGAATGTATTAATAACCAGGGACGTCATAAGCATTATTAATTGTATATATTTTATGTTTTTGTTAGTTTTCTTTTTAGCTATGTTAAGTATTTTACATTAACAAAATATTTTTATCTAAATTAGTCGTAAATTTTCTAACCAGTTCAGGTGTTTTTATTGGTAATCCTTTTTTTAAAAAGAATTAGATTCAATTTTATTCAAAAGGATTTTATTTTTTATTTGCGCCAACCGACTCTAGTAGAACCGATATATTAAATTAAAACCGGCAATCCGGACAAAATTGCTGTTGTAGATAAAACTTATCTAATGAGGTATCAACATAATTACAGTATTCTTTGTGTAAAGGTATTTACAGAAAATTATTGGTTTTAAGATAAAAACAAAAACTATCTCTTTACTTATGAAACATTAATGCTACTATTGCTTACTCAAAATGTATTAGCAATTTCTAACAAATAATTTTTTAAGGCAGTTATTTACAAAATATGTATGGGCAAAATCCGCACATCATAAAGAATACAAAAATTGACAACTGATAACGCATTTCAAGGTACCCATTGTTGAGAAATATAATTTTTGTTTTAATTTCAATGTTCTCGGTTACAGGTATTAACATCTGCTGTGTTGGATACAACTTTATATAGGAAATAAGGCATTTCTATAGTCAAACCCCATTTACACAATTAAAACTGCTGTTGGCTACAAAAAATTTGTCTCAATTTTTTTCAAAACGAGTGTACTTGCATTACACTCACATTTGTTACAAGCTTATAGGTCTTACAAACCTTGCACGGCCAACTCACACAGTCGGAGATAGGGGAGGTTTAAGTGAATAATAATTAAGGGCGCCAGATCTTTGATAATTAACACTTCTGCCTCGATCAAGACAGACGGTTCAAGCTTGTAACGAATTTTTAAGTTTGTAATCCTTGTTATTCTGATGTTCGGGTAACCACAATAAAAGAAAGATTAAACAGGTATAAAAACTTTAATTTAGTAACGTAGAATATTAACAAGAGTATATCTAATTCTCAAACCATAAATGCCAGAAGTATCGGCATCGAAATGAATAGCGAAGAAAATTTCGTAATAGATATCGTTTGTACACAGCATGCGATACACACAAAATAATTAATGAAACTACCTTAATGGTATTGCAACAATAATCGTAATTACGAAAATTAACATAAACAAAAGTTCCGTGAGTGACTTTTCTGACAGCGACAAAATAATTAAATAAACTTACCCACAATCCAGTACCTACTTAATCGAAGAAAACGTTTTCCCCGGTGAGTGAGCCTGGAATAGATATGAATAGCAAATCGTGTCAACACAATAACTCACAAAGATAGGAAGCTACAAAATCGTTAATAATAAAGGAAATTAGATATTTAAACCCGTTGTATCGAATGCTGTTATTCGCAATTACGAAAATGTGGGTATCGTAATCGACTGGCGTATAAGAAATAACATCTCAAAGGCAAATGCTGGTCAAGACTTCGTTTTAATTGTGATAATATGCCTTCCAGAATCCTAAGCGTTCAGTGAAAGTATTTATCAATATTAATTCTTCATTGTTCTTTTATTAAATCGAACATGTGGTCAATGCGTGGCGGAACGGCTATCAAATTAAGAAAGAAATTACAAAGGAATCCTAACAATCCGGATGCAAATATCTTACCCTGTACCGAATAAATTATGTTAAAGACGTAATTAATTTATAATTTCATTTCCATCACAGTTGATGTACTATTAAATCTTTGGATTATAAACGACACCAATCATCTTAGGTAGTTGACAGCTTTAAAAAGAATCCCGCAACATGTCAGTAACCAGAAAGATCGGCAGAGGGCGTCAAAACCGGAATCTAATTTTAATTCGATATACAGGGTATTAAGTTATAAAAATTTTGCACGTAACACATTGTTTAAAATCTTTAATTGAAACATATTTAAAGAAAAAATCATCAGAACTGCTGTTGAGTACATTTGTGTAGAGAAATACAAATTATATCGGATTTTTTAGATTGCAAGACAGAGTATGACAATTTAATTTACATTTGCAAAAGTTATACACAGTTTTTGGTAGATTTAATTTGGTCATTTTTTTAGAATACATAGGCAAATTTCCTTAATCCATATTGAATAAAACCAATAGTCTCAATTCGCTGTGTTGATGGATCTTTCTTCAAACATGTGATATGATTTTATGCTCAAAAGTAAAAGTGGGTGTTGTGACTAGAATGAAAGTGAACATTCTGACCAAAAGTAAAGTAAACTGTTGTCACCAAGCGTTGGCACCAAGGTAACCGTTCTGACCAAAAATTAGAGTAGGTGTTATGACCACTGTAACCGATACGACGATACCCGAATTTTAAAAAAACTTAAGGCGGCGTTGTAACCAAGAAGGGTTGTGACATAGATTCGGCAAAAATACTTCGCAGAGAACTTAAAAAAACACAAGAAAAGAAAATTTACTACAAAAAAATGTATAATGCGGATAAAGCAAAACTATTCTGAAAGAAAATACTAACCGGAAAAAGATCAAACCGATGACGATATATCAATCCCTAACTCCACTTGCATTATTTCTCCATTTTTTTAAAGAGCCAATAAAAATTACAGTGTTTTATTCTAAGAGTGGTGTGTGTTTTATTAATTAAACAAAAAATTATCTCTGGTCTCAAAACCTTTATAACACTTATTTGCCGTTTATCTCATTTTTTACACGTTTTGTAACCCTAACTGCCAAAAATCCGAATCTGTGTCGACACCTGCTGTGTTAGAGAGAACCACCTACAAGGAAACGAGCGGTTCAACGGTAAAAATCTTTTTACACCATTAAAACTTCTGTTCGTCACAAAAGTTGGTCTCGATTTTTTTCAAAACGAGTGTACCAAGTAATATTTTAATCCAAGCGTTGTCGCGTCGGGGAACCTCTAAGTAATTAAAATCAAAACAAAATGACAAATAAAAAGAAACATGGTAATGATACAGTATACAATAAAAAGTTTTCTATCTAGGCGCCTAACAAAAGGTTTATGAATTATACTCAGCAACAATAATGAAGATGTTTCTTTAGCGGCTCCTGACGCGACGACGCTTCTATCATAAAATTACTAAGTACTTATAATAAAGTTAAACGGCAAACAAACAAATTCTATTTTTTTGTGTCAAGGGTTATTGAAATTTTTAATTTCATTTTTAAAGTAAATTTATCGTTTTGTGTACTTTCTCAAAATTTTCCTTTTAAACTCTACCTGATAAAACAATCTGAAAACGGATTTGAAATTAGTGTAAATGTGTTACAAAATGTACTCTCGTGGCACTAAAAAAAATTTTTTTTACTGTAACTAATTATAGTTCTTGACCGTAATTTGTGATTCAAGTATTATATTGTAATTTTTACTTTTGGTTTACTAAAAGCGAATGAAAATTCGTTTACTGATAAATCTATCTCTTTTAGTGAGTTAAAATAATTATTCCATTTAAAAAATGAACAATTAAGTTAAGAAAAATTTGTATAAACAATAATTATTTTAACTAAAACACACGGTATAGTTATATACTGTGTTTATAAGATTTTTCTAGTATAAATCAGCCTATATATTTGTTTATAGCATAAGTTAAACGCTTAATTTGGATTAAACATAAAGATAACCCATTACTTCCTATTATGTAGATCGTTCTACTTACTACTCAGTCGTAAAACGTCTATATATTTACGACAATTAAGTCACAACTTACATAATAAAACCTTAAAAATACTTGGACACTTCCAGTAATAAAACATAAAAAAGATATCGATATAGTAGTATTCTATCTAAATTATTTTCATGTATATATTTATATTATTTAAAGCATCAAACGAAAAAAATTAAGATAATGAGATTGTAGTTTGGTTTTGTTTATATAAACGACGTCTATTACATTTACATAAAGAGTGTGGTATGAAGTAGGTGTTTGTCAATGTCGTGTGTATGTAAATAAGAAGAACGAATGCAAAAATCGTATGACAATGTGTGATAATCATTTTTTCTAGCCGCGAGGGTGTTACTTTAATTAAACAAAAAGGTAGTTAGAGTACAACATAAAATTCAGATTTATACTACCTAATACCACTAATAAAATTTCTTCACTTACTGATTACAATTTAAATTTGATTAAATTTCTGGTGTCGGTTAATAAACGTAAATCTGATTTTTTTTAAATAATCATTAAGCTTATATATAACTTAGTGTAAACCTTTACACATAGTATTACAAAGCTGCCAACGTGGCTGAAGTTATTACAAGTTTATACAAGTCCTCGAGTTGATGTTGTCGTATATCAGAAGTTTACAAAGGTTTCTTAGTGGTTATTGGAACTGCATGACTTAAACAGCAGTTGCTCTGTAATATAACCTTTGTAAAGTACAAGTTTTTGACCGCCCAAAGTGCTATTAGCTTTTAGACTGATTCCATTTACATAACAGCCACATGATTATTTACGATTTATTTCTCAAATTTAATTTATATATTTTGAAACAATGTTTTTATTTCATCTGGTGCTTACAAACGTTACTACTTTGATTCTTAATTTACAACACGAAACCTTTCATGCTTAAAGTTGAAGCAAATTTATCGCTTCGTTGGATTTTCTTAAGACAACAGGGCAACTCATGATTAATCAAACTATACGTTTGTTACCAACTGGGTGTAAATTTCAAACATAAAAATGTTTAGGTTTTATGTTCGCTGTCTTTGTTTTAAAAATTAAGCATTTTAAACTGTCTCAATTAGTACTGTCAATAAAATATTAATTTATTTTGTTACACATTTATCAAAAATAAGGATGAATGTAGTTAAATTACATAAAAATGCACCATTTAGAATACTATTCGATTATTAGAATCTTCAAAATATTTTTAAAAATGCGTTTATTAGAATTTTTGTATTCCTCCATTTTAAAAAGCTAAGTGTCACTTTTTAGCATGTACAAAACTGTGTCAGTTAATTTTGGATCCGACGTTTTGTCTTGGAGAAACCACCATTAACTTTATTTTTTTATATAGTTCTCGAATTATCAATTTTTATTCTTTTTGTCAAATTTTATCATACACTTATTTAACTCAACTACAAGTTATCTTCGAGTTCATTTTGTTTTTTTCCTAAATTCCTAATTTGTTTTATAAAGACAAAAGTTGATGAACACAAGAACAACTTTCCGTCGCCGTGTCGTCAAAACAGTTCAAAATGGCAGGATAAATGTGAATTTTCATTTTTTTTCCAATTATGTAACCTAATTTTTGAAACTTTTAGCCACAAAATTCTTTAAGACTCTTTCTTTTGTAAAAGATCAGGTATTTGAGTTGATTTTATTTGTTTCATGTACTTTGGAGTTGTTTGAATAACTTCAAATTAATTTATTGAAGTTAGTCCACGTTTTTAAATTCATCGTTGGCAATCAAATTTGTAACTAAATTTTTGTATTCAATTAATTCGCAATTATTAGGTTGCATATATATTCGTATTCTGCATTTACGTTGATTTGGCATTTTCTTTGTCCTGGTAAAATTCCAGTTGTATCTAATTTAGGTTTCCCTTTTGAGATATTAGTGTAATTAAATACATTTTCGCAGTTTCGTTATTTTAAGTTTGTTTAAAAGTTCATTGTATTAAGTAGGTTCTTAGTGCATTCGCACTTGATTCATTGGTGTTAGCTTTATTAAATTACATTTGGAATCTATTTTTTTTTTATTACTTCCTTGAGACAGTTTGGTAATTTAGGTTTCAACAAGTTAATCTGACTGTAATTAAATATAAATATTTTTGTTGTCGTTGTAGTTCTCACAATGAGAAAGGTACTCTTCGAGCTCTACTTTTACGTTCTAATTAAATCTGTTTGTATCTTCTTTCCATCTTTTTTTTTGCTGTTTTCTTTCACAAAGATTTCGATCACAGCCTTCATGGAAGTGGTAGCGGATTGAGTTGATAAATATAGGTGGTATTAGTTTGGAAGGAAGTTGGTTGGCAGTCGTTCGAAATACCTTAATTAACGGAATGTAGTTAATTAAGTGGTAAATTCACTCCCTTTACATGATAAATTACCGCAGAAATTATAAAAAAATGGAACATTGAATAATTAGTTCATAGCGGAAAAACTTTCCAACTCCGTAAAACAATTACGGCTTATTAAATTTCACTAAATTCCGGTTTGATTTTGTATTAGCGTACCGTGGATTTGTGCGTTGTTTTGTGCTACACAATCCAATTGTTGCCTTAAGGCGGGTTCTGAAAATCTTCCGACGGTTTCTAGTCATTTGATGGCACCCTTCCGAATTTCTCGCCGACTACACCTGGATATATAATGGTCAACCAGAAGCCTCTTCCTGGATCTACTACAAAAATGTAAGATATTTATTTTGTACCTACTAAATCAATTTGGTGAATTTAAATACGCGATATTAGTGCCTTAAAAGCTTTGGTTTTAAGCAGATTCAAGATTGTTGCGAGTTACCAATTTTATCAATTTTACAATTATTAAATGGCAATCGTCTTTGGTGTAAATGGTAATTAAGATATCTTTTTTTTTGTTTTTATTTATTTAATTTTGTTTTGTTTTAATGCTATCAATCAATTAAGTTTAATTTAACTTTTTTTTTAATTTGTTTTTTATCTTGTTTTACTTTAAAGTGTTTGTTTTTTATTTATTTTTAATGTTGTTTGATAAAATAGATGTTAAATAGTTTAATTGTAAACAACATTTTATTCCGTCGGCCTTCGCCTTATGTGAATTTATTACGAGAAAATCAGGTTCTACGAGTTGGACCGCCAAGAATAAATTGTTACGCTGGTCTTCTTGTAACAAAACAAAGCAACAGCTAGCACAGCTTCTTCGGAGAGGGATCGCAGGCTTTGTTATGCGAAATTATAACGTAAATCTAAAAAAAAGGCGCAAAGACGATGAAAGATTAAGTTAGGGAGATACCGTCTAACTCTATCCGTAGCTGGAAAAAAATAAATAACACCACAAAAGTACTAACCCAAATATAGATATTTATTTTATCACAGAAGATGAAGAAAGTATATAAATGTAAGTTTTCGCCAATATTTATATATGGGTCGAATGAATTATAAGTTGCGTCGAATAGTGAGCAACACACCGTACAACAAGCTGACCCTGTCGGTCTAAACTTTTACATAAACATAACGTCTAAATTTATATTTGCAAATCTAAAAATTGTAGACAAACAAACAATTTAAGCTTTCGAAACTCAACGCGCACTGCTTATGAGTTCGTGAAACACAAAAATATAATTAATTGTGTTAACTTAACATACACGTACGGTCATAAACGACATGACTACCGAAGTACAAATTGAAGAAAAAAAAATTGAAATAGTAATAGTCACAGTTAGGTTTTATCCAGTAGGACATTAGCTAATCTCCGTACTCGAGTTACCTAAAAAGTAATATCAAACCCAATATAAACGAGCATATAATGTTAACATGAGTAAAAGGTCTCCTTAGCATCCAATCATTTAAGAACGCAAATGCGCAGCGTTTTCCTTCGACTTAACAGCATAAATTTTCCCAGTGTTTGTCATAGTTTATCTTCAAAAGAAGGTGTATAAGATAATAATGTTATCGATAATGTGACGTCATGGAAGTTTTCCAACAAGGCCACCTGCTAGTTATCTTCGGTGATAACGGTAAACATGTGGTGGGTACCAATATCCGCTACAGACAATTAGCAGAGTCAATTTAAACCTTAAATAAAGATAAATGTACACTACTTACCCCGTTTCAACCTTACTAATGTAATTGCATATTAGCGTGAAACAATCTAAAGGTGAAGGTTGCCCCGGGCGTAAAAGTAAAGAACTCGTAGATGGTCTTGCAGGAAGTGAAGTAAAAGTGCTGTCTAAAATTTGACAGTCTCGGCAAAAGAATAGGTGAAGTTTCCTGACAAATTTCATACTTAAAGAGAAATTTTTCATACTCGCAAATTGAACTACTAATTTTTAACATAACAAATTGTTTATAATTTCAGATTTTAGAGTGATACACTCTATTAAGGTAAGTCCATTTAGAGTGTATTCCTCAGAAGCGGGCTTGTGGTTGGCAAAAGCCAAAAATCCTTCCTTCCTGACGCCCTTTGATTTTGACTTTGTTTTCGTTTACTTTCAAGTTTTCTAAACGGTCACGGAATTTTAAACCCACCTTCACTGAGCACTGGCAAAACCTCGTTTATGCTATTTTAATTCAGACGAGTTTCATTGTTCCAATTTTTGTATGTAATAATTTTCTGAAAACATGAAAGAAAGAAAAGGCAAAAATTCAGGCCAGCCTAAAATGAGCAAAAATGCTAATATTTCATATTTGGATAAAGATTTTGTTGTTTCTGTGATTTAGATGTCTAATCTTAGTCCTGAAAAAACATCAATGCTGAATACGTAAGATGTAAAAAAATTTCAGTTCATCAGTGCATAAAAATAGTGTGTGAGAAGAGAATATTGTCTAAAAATATGCTTGTGAACCAAAAGTTTCTCAAAAATATTCTCGAATAAAAAATTCTAAAAGTTGCCATCCAGTGTTTCTTCGTATCATAACGTGCAAAATATCGAAAATTTGATAAAAAAATAACCAAGCTAAAAAGCAACGTGTGGAAACACTTTAGTTTGAAAAAACCTAAGGGAAATTAGTACATCTTTGTGCTAGCAAATATGTTAAAAATGCAACAAGAATTCCGTGGAACCGTATTAATTTACAGAGAAAAAGAGGTCCGACACCAATTTGTAACGACTTAAAATACATCTTAGAACATTTTTGACTGTCAGATCAGCAACTTTCCACTCATCGTATGGTGTGAGGTAGAAATTTCCATTACTAATAAGGTTTTCTACCGTAAGGGGGAGGTAGCACAAGCTAAAAATCCGGATGTGATTGAACGTCATTTTTACTTTAAATCTTGTGTTTGTCGGAGGTTGCAGAACAACACTCAAAGAGGGTAGAATTTTCTTCTAACAACATTTTATTACAATAATTTTTTTAAGAAAAATTTCTTTCGATGCAGGACGTATCAATTTCTGTAAACCCTGCTTGGTGTTAATTTTCGTATTGCAATTTGAAACAAAGATCTGCTTAAACTTTACGAATGCTACCGTTTGGAGCATGTCGATCGTGAGCAAGGCTGAACATTCTATCTCGAATATACTATTCTTTTTATATTACACCTGCACTTTAATTCTTAAACGTTCATCTTTGCGGAATCAGGCGATCGAATAAGGTCATCAGTGCAAAAACGTAATTTATTAAATCGTCGAGGTTTTGCTAAAGCTAATTTCCGGATTACTCGGTACATGAACAAATCAATTAATACCCGTTTGCTACAAAGTCAGCGAACGCATGGTAACGTGATTTTGGGAAATATTCTAATCTTTATGTCATTTAATTACATATAATTGCTTTTATACATTCCTTTTCGGTAAGAAGATTCTGAAGTACGTTGCTTACGTTACGTTAATAAAGTGGATAATTGAACCAAATTTCATCTCGCTTGCATGGTTGACGTCACTCCTTCCGGTGAAATTACTACAGGAGAATGATACGCATATAAACAATTTAATTCGAAACCTGTGGGTTTAATAATTTTTTTTCTGTTGTATCTGAATCTAGGGCATTGTTTTTTCAATTATTTCAAAATCTACAATAAACTTTAAGTTTTTATTATTTAAACTGTAATTTTAAATAAACTTATATACTGTCGTTATCAAGTATGTAGCCATTATATATGAATGATTTATGTACTTATAATTAGATGTGTGCCGACAACTAAGGTTTGGTTTTGAATTTTGCTGTGATACTTTTTTTCTGTTATTCGTTTCTTTGATATCTAGCTGTGATACAGTGCTAGTCTTGAATAAATTGTTGTGATAATCTTACTATATCGTTCTGCTGTTTTATTCTCAACGGACAGTTGTCGGTTTGGATATCAAGTTTCTAGCCCAAACTTTTTTCTTTGTTCTTCTACACGCACAGAAAGATGGCGCAGAGCACCTGTTGTATCCGAGCGATTATTAGCATTATCCGGTTCAGAGGTGTGCGGTGGCACTGTTGGCTTTTCGGCCTTTGGCACTCGCGACATTATTAACTGCAATTATTAAAACACTGTCTATCAATTACCGAACACATATTTAATTACGTAAAGAAAATAAAAATACAATTGCTTAATAGGCAATTACATTACCAATGTAGTTTTATAACTCCAAAATAATATTTTAAATTTTTCGTGCTTGAATCGTTATACGCGCACGTGTTTGATAAGATAAATATAACGTTGCGCGTATATCAATTCTCGCGAAATGAGGTGACCAGCTCGCAGATATGACACTCCTCCACCCAGCTGGGAACACGGTGTTATTTGCTGGGCGAGTACGTTGGGTCATCGTTGGCCTCATCGAGAGAGTCATCGGAAGACGGGAACCGGACTTTTCTTTTAGTCGCTCGATCAGGTAACGTTCGAAGAGGCGCCTGTATTGACATAGGTGAACCTGGTGATGATGATTGGTCTAGCAACGGTGGTAACGGAACGGTTTCATCGGGAATTGATATAGATTGATCATCTTCACTGCTTTGCTGATTTGTCGCTACTGATGATTGTTCGTTTAATCTTGGTCGTAACTGATCAGTGTGTCGGTGAAAAGGTGTTCCATTTGATGTGCTATGATCGTAGATGACTCCACTTCTTGGCGCTAAAACTGTTGCTGGAACCCACCGGGGACCGGTTCCGTAGTTGCGGGCGTAAACTGCTTCACCGGCGCTGAATGAACGCGACCGTTTCATATTAGGTGATTCTTGTCGATCGAAGTCTGGATTGTTCACGGGATTGATTGCGTCAAGTCTAGTTCGTAGTCGGCGTCGGAAAAGCAATTCAGATGGGCTTAATGTGTCTGGAGTTAAAGGCGTCACGTGTTGAGATAGAAGAAAACTATCGATAGCTTGTTTCCATTTCTCGCCCTTCTCTATTGAGTGACTAGCCATTATTTTTTCTAATGATCGTTTAGTTGTCTGAACCATGCGTTCAATTTGACCGTTAGATTGCGGATGATAGGGTGCTGTACAAACATGTCGAACTGCATTTGATCTACAAAACAATTTGAACTGAGGGGTGTCGAAACATGCCTTGTTGTCGCTAACCAAAATTGCAGGTACTCCGTGAGTCGCAAAAATTGATCGCAAACAAATAATAGTATTAATTGGATTCACGGTGCTAACTTCTCGCACTTCTAACCACTTCGTCAATGCGTCAACAACTAATAGGAAACGGCGACCTTTGAAAGGACCGGCATAATCCACGTGTATGCGATACCACGGTGTTGGCGGTTTTGACCATTTAACAGCTGGCACTGACGGCGATGCGCTCTGATGCATCTGACAAGCACTGCAGTTTCGAACGTACTCCTCGACATCGTTATTAATAGTTGGCCACCATGCGTAGTTTCGAGCAATTGCTTTCATTCGAGTCATACCCGGATGTGCGACATGTAACAAATCAAGAATGTATTTTTGACTTGATGGAGGAACAATTGTTCGGGTCCCGTAAAGCAAACACCCTTTGTATGTACTTATAACGTTTCGGTGTTGCGAGTAACAACGCAAATTTAATGGCACCGCGTTAGCGTGTGGCCACCCTGTGACCGCCCCCGAGTAGACTTTAGATAAGTCGCTGTCTTTTCGAGTTTCCGTAGCAATATCAGTCGCAGTTATCGGAAGTTTTCCATCATGTTCAAGCAAAAATATCTCTGCCAGATCGGTCGACGTAACCTTGGGTACCGATAACGGAAGTCGACTAAGGGCATCGGCGTGTGGAATCTGTTTGTCCGGACGGTGAATGATGCGGTACTTATAAGCGGCTAACATGACGCTCCATCGTAGCATTCTTGGCGATAGAATTTCCGGCGTCTGACGACACGAGTCAAACAGCCCCAGAAGCGGTTTGTGATCGGTCACTATTTCAAACGAAAATCCAAAAAGAAAGTGATGAAATTTGCGAACGCCAGCAATGATCGCTAACGCCTCTCGATCGATTTGTGCATAGTTTCGTTCGGCTGAAGACAATGATCGACTAAAGTAAGCCACTGGTAACTCACTTCCATCAGGTTTTCGATGGCACAGAACGGCACCGATTCCGACTGGAGATGCGTCGCAAATGAGCACAATTGGGACTCTAGGATTAAAATGCGATAGAACAGAATCTGCCGATAAAAGACGTTTGCATGACACAAAGGCGTTCTGATGGTTTGCTGTCCATTTCCATCTACTTTGTTTCTCAAGTAAACGGTGTAGCGGTTCGGCTACGGTTGCTTTGTTTGACAAGAACGTATGAAAGAAATTTAGTAATCCCAAGAACGCTTGTAGCTCTTTTTTATTGGTGGGAGCTGGAGCTTTATGGACAGCGGCACATAATTCTGGATCAGGTTTAAGACCCTTGGATGAAATAATATAGCCTAAGAACTTGACTTCGTTTGTAAAGAGGACGCATTTATCCGGTCGAAGGCGAAGACCAACTGTGCTTAATCGGCTAAGCACTTGATCGAGTCGATACGATAATTGTGTCACGTTTTCTGCGGCTACGACTACGTCGTCGAAATATGCAGCGATACCGTCGATTCCGGTTAATAATTTGTCGATTACGGCTTGAAATTAGCCTGGTGCTGTGCTAACTCCGAACTGCAACTTGGTTACTCGAAAAGCTCCTCTATGCGTAACTACTGTTTGCAAAAGCGATGATTGATAATTCACCTTCAGTTGCAGGTAAGCTTGAGCTAGATCAAGTTTAGCGAAGACGTTACCACCCCGCAAGTTAGTCAGCAAATGACTTATTACCGGAATTGGATGTGGGTGCGGTCTCAAAGCTTTGTTGATGGTAACCTTATAATCGGCGCAGAGTCTTATAGAACCGTCGGCCTTTATGACCGGCACAAGCGGAGTTCCCCATTGCGTATGATTAACGGGAACGTAAACACCATCTTCGATTAGCTTATTGATAGCTGTGTTAACCTTATCCACGATGCCTAACGGGACACGACGTGGCTTGCAGAAAAGTGGTTTTATATTAGGGTCAAGTTCAAGATGAATTGGTTCACCTCTATATTCGCCCAGACCTGGTTCAAAAACTGGCGCGTGTCTAGTAAATATAGTTGAAATTTGATTAGGACAGTCGACGTAATTAATGCCTCCGACAAAGAATCCTAAGCGATAAAAAATTCGGTATTGATCGATCGATATTGTACATTTACGTCATCGCAACCCAGAACGCTTATCGTGTTGCCACTGACACCACGAATTGTGCCCTTAAAAGGTTCTAAGGGAGTCGCTCGCACTTGATTAATTCGGCAATAAGTTGATCTCGACACGATAGTAACTGCGGCGCCGGTGTCGATTTCCATCTGCAGTGAATAACCATTAATGCGAACAGTTACCATCGACGGCGGGTTGTTCTGTGCACGAATGGATGCTACTAACAGATCGTCGGAATCGTAATCTAGTGTTGTTAACGCGGGCGTTATTTTTACATTGTTTAACGATCGTGATCGACAAGCGGTCGATATGTGTTCTTTCTTCTTGCACGTGCGGCATATACCCTTTAAAAATGGACACTGCGCACAAGGATGCGTTCCTAAACATCCGGCACAACTTCGGCTTTGATGCGGAGATTGTAATCGCGAACTTGACTGCAAATTTCGGAATTGTCGTCGATTACGAGAAACAGAACGGCGTCGATTTAGCACTCTCGCGGTATGCTTGATATCGAGTTGCGAGGTCAGTTGTGATGCTGACGACTTCAATTCGTCGGACGATACTAACGCCTGTTCGTACGCGTTGGCACGTTCTATTGCTAATTGTAAGGTAATGTTTTGGTCTTCCAGCAAGCGACGCTGAAGAACCGTATCGCGTACACCGGATATAAACCGATCGCGTATTAAACGATCAAGTATGGCTTCGTACTCACAATGATCGGCTATAGCTCGTAAGACTGTCAAGTATTGATTTGCAGTTTCTCCTTGACGTTGTAATCGCGTGAAAAATCGATGCGAATATAACACGACCGATTGCTTCGGTGCAAAATGGTTTGTGAGTGCCTGTCGTAATTGTTCTACCGTTTGTTCGGTGTATTTGTACGGTGCGATTATCGTACGTAACAGTTTGAATGTCGCGGAACCGATAACACTACAAAAGGTTGATCTTTGAATTACCTGTGACTCTTGATCGATGCGGTTTGCAGAAAAGAAGACATCCAAATCATCACAGTAATCAGACCATGTGCCCGGGCTATCAACGTCAAATGCAGGTATTGATCCAACGGCAATGTTGGATCCCATCCTCGTTGCCAATGTTGTATCCGAGCGATTATTAGCATTATCCGGTTCAGAGCTGTGCGGTGGCATATAATATAATATAACGTTGCGCGTATATCAATTCTCGCGAAATGAGGTGACCAGCTCGCAGATATGACAGCACCGGCTTACCAGACAAAGTTGGGTACTAACATTTCAACTTACGACGATTTAAGCTACCCAAACAGGTGGAACGACAGACTACATTTTTTACACCTTTGCAACTCGTGTGTTTCAAATTGAGCTTGCAAGTAAGCAACAAATCTCTTTTGTAATTGAATTCACATGCACTGAATAAAATTTGATTTAAAGAGTTATGCAAAATAAGCTGTATAAAAACAAATCTGAGAAGGAAATCGATAACATAAACCGAAACTATAATTACTATAAAGGATGTTTCTTTATGTAGTATAAGATACGCCCGGCTCGTTCTTTAGTTTAGATTAGTAATTTGCTTTTCAACAACTTCAGTGGTAAACACTGCATTTCTTTTGGCTTAACTTCTTATACACCATACAATATAATTTAAAAACTGTAAAACGTAAACCAATGTAGTTTACTCTTTTGGTTATTATTAAGTAATGATTCTTTAATTTATTTGTATTCGTTTTATAAGTTGTTCTCTGAAAATTTTCATAATCAAGAATCATTTCGAAAATATTCTTTATTTTTCTCACTAGATCAAAACAAAACGAAGTTAAATGTATTCAAGGTGAAAAATGATTTTATATTGGATGTTAAAGATTTGGGATTTTATATGATTCTTGTAAATTAAATTTACACTAGGAAAAGGAGTAATCTTTTCTCATTATTCTCAAAATAAATGCAGCTCAAGACATTCAAAAAATTTAAATAGATGGCAATTTTTTTGTTTTTGGCAAATTCTACCCGCCATTATATTGTAAACAAAAATTTGCAAATCTACACAAAAATATTTTGGAAAAACAAATGTAATAGCAAAGGCTTCCACAGGCATAGTTTATACTAAGCTGAGAACGTTTTCCGGGTTTGAACCGTGTCATTGTTGTAAACGAAGTTGTCAACGTTTCACCAATTTTTGTAAAGGGTTTCATTACAATACAAAGGCAAAAAAATCGAAGAATTCAAACAAGCAACCAAAATTTAACAAAAAGTTAAGTAACCAACTTGTGAATCAATCCAGATTCTAAACTCTAAAACGGTAAAAAAGAAAACGATGAACTTGAAAAAACAAACGACAATCTAACAAAAAACCACTACAGAGTTAGGTAATCCACTTGCCAGATTCTAAACTCCATAGAAGTGACTTAAAAAGAGTAGTCTCCGTATAAAGGAGAAGTATCGTCGCGGCATGTTAAACAAAATTTTGATTACGGTCAAAAAGGGGCATATTTTTGATAAACGAGTAATGACCGGAAACCAAAAAAAATAGTTTAAAATCATAGTCAAAATTAAAGTTATTGGGATGTTTTATGAGTTGTATGCTTCCTTGAATTTTCTTATTAAAGAAAAATGGAGGTTTTGCAACCACAATCTATATTGTGACTTGTAGTTAAATGATGTTCAGCAACCGCAGATTTAGAAAATAGCTTTTTTATATAACGATCATGTTCTGAAATGCGTGTAATGACGGAACCACCGGTTTTACCAATGTAGATTAAACCACATAAAGAAATTTAGTATACACCTTGACATGAAAATATAAGAAATTTATCCCTAGGTTTAATACCATTCTTAGGAAGAAGTTTTCTTATCTGGTCTATAAGCGTATGAATGTTGGTTAAAAATTCTAATTTGGGATTGGTTTAACAAGTAGAAATGTTTATAGTTAATCGAGCACATGGATGCAGATAACAATAACAACTATCTCGCTTTATATCACCATTATTTACCAAAGTTCTAGTAAGATGACAGAGTTCCGAGTCTTGATTCTCAGGTTGGCAAATAGAAATAGCGCGATGAACGAAAGATTCAATAACAGAACGTTTCTGTGGAGGATGGTGAGACAAAGCATTTGTGCGTATAGATGGGTTTTTAATAAACAGATTAGCTCAGAAAACTGCCGGTCTTACGAGTCACAAGAACGTCGAGAAATGTGAGAGAACCATAAGTTTCAATTTTCATGAGAAATTTGATATGTGGGTGTTAATTGTTTAGATGATCAAGAAACTTAGATAATTCGGAATGAGCATGAGATCAAACAATAAACGTATCGTCAACATACCTAAACCAGACTATAGGTTTTAAAAGAGTTGTTTCGTAATAGTGTTTAACTCTCGTCTTGTTTGCTTAATCCGTTCGTGTAGGACCACTAGACTAAAACCGTGTAAAATGTTTTTGTAAAAACGTGTCTGAATGTAAAACTTGGTTTTGAGGAATACAGGAATAATTTTGTGGTCACGGCAGCGACTAAGAAAAGTTAAAGTACACAAAGGCTTGACAAGTTTGGAAAATATGGATGTTTTAAAGGAAATATTCTTTCCGTAGTGATTGTTAAAAGTTTTATCAGAGCGTGAGAGAAAAATCGAAAAATTTAAATACGCAACTAAAATCTAACTAAGAATCTCAAAAGAGTTAGACAATCAGTTTGTGAACCAAGCCAAATTCTAAACTCTATAGAAACAACTTAACAAGAAGCAGTCTCTCATGCTCTAATAAAGGCTCTTACAAAAGTAGGCGAAATGTTGGCAACTTTGGTTACAATAATGACACTGTCCAAACCCGGAATACTTTTTGATCTTGGCAAAAAAAAACCTAAAAGTCAAATAAGAGCAATAAACTTTGCGGCTATTAACTACATCAAAATAATCTCTACAGTATTTTGCTGTCACATTTATTTTTTTTTAAATTTTTATATCATATAAAAGTAGTAGAACAATATGTTCAACTGATAACAAAGACCATTTCTATTTTACGACAAACAACGTAGTGAACGTATAAAGAACTTAAATCGAGATAATGCAGTGCTAAAAAGAGCAAGTTTGATAGATAGACAGCTAAATTCTACTTAGGTAACAAAAATATGGTACGATACTACAGATGTAAGCGTGTACATTTTCACTGAAAAGAAAACTGCTTATTTTTAAACTAAGAGACTTGGAGCACGGTAAAAGCTGCTGGCTAAAAAACATAAAAATTAGACCATAGGCCAGTAAAAAAATCAGGATAAATTGAGTTCCACTATCAATAACTATGCTGGAATTCGTATATTAGAAGATTTAAAAAAAACAGTTTTAAAAATATGTAACTCTAACACTTAAACATCCAACGTCAGTCGTGGTATGGAGTTGCATGTCTTCTGAAGTTGTTTGCTTAGATGTCGTTTCTGAAATGATCATATTAAATACATGGAAATACGCCAGCACAAGATGGAACCTAGTGGTAAAATTTTTTGGTTCAAAGTTGGTGAAATCGTAAATGAGAGCCATTAAACTTAAAAAAAAATAGACTGCCTAAAACAATCACTTGATTTAAGAGGACTTGTGACAAAAGAAAGAAAGCCTACACAAATAACAGAATTAAATAAATCAATTATTATCAAAAAGTTTCATATTTCAAAAAAAAAACAAAACTAAGCAGACTGGCCAATTCGATTTCAAAAAATGTGCAACGGTCATCAAAAACAAAGGCAAATAAATTAAATATTAAAATGAGTAGATACAGTGTTGTTGGATACAAAATTTGCATTTTAAATTATTTTTTTTTTGAACTCACTATTGTGATGAAATACCTGTTGTATATAGACACTTAGCAAATATAAAATATTTGAAAGAATACTAAATACACTACTGTCTCGAAAAAATGGTTAAGTCAGATAACATTTTTTTCCACAACGGAAAAACGTTTGCAACGATACTGGTCGGCGCAAGAGGAGAGATTACAAATCGTCAGATGTGTCAGAATCAGAAGAGAACGTTAAGAGCTTAAAAACTTAAACTATCAACTAAATAGTTAATACAATAATAGCTCTGTTTCTACTTGTACTAAGAACTGTGGTTTTGTTAGATTGGCAATACTGATATTTGACAATTAAAATACAGCTATTCAATTATCGACCTGGCAACATCGGAAAGCTACGCTTCCCTCTGGACGAGTAATCTGTATACTTTTGCAATGTGTTTGTTTGTCTCAAACATGTAGAAAAGGAAGTACATTTGTTTATTGTTATAGTATGCACTTGTCAATTTATGTTGACACACTTATAACCTCCAATTTTAGAATCGGTTCTAGCAGTATTATTTGAAGTAGGTAGATAGTAAAATGAATTAAATCAAACTTTAAACATGAAATATAAATACAATGTGTAAAAGTAAACAAATACAATTGTCGTTTGACAAGTAGTGCGTACCGTTTGTTGACAAATACTATTTCTATCTCTTACAATGTTATGTACACTTTGCAGCCTGCGATTACTCGTCCAGAGGGAAGCTTAGCTTTCCGTTGTTGCCAGGTCGATGTATCCAATTATCCAACATGTCAAATTTGAAATGATGGCAACATATTATAAAGAAAATAATTTTCCCTAATTAATAAAATAAAAGTAAATATGCAATTTACATTTATTTTTACATATAATTTTCAAAATAGAAAGAATAGTATCAAGTATACGTTTCATAAGACATTTTGGCGCAATCGACCATTAGAAAACTTGAAACTTCGCGGGTCGTTTTCTAAATTTTGGTCTCGTGCGCTAAAATGGTTCTTTATAAAACTAGTTCTTTAATTAACTATTTTAATACTAAAAATTCCAATAAATTGTATTATAACTTTTAAAGTTGAGCCATTATTTCTGCACTTAGAACACATTACACATTTTGTAACTTTTATTTGTACTTAAATGTTTGCAATCAGTAAATTTCAAGCCTATTGTAACCAGTTCCGCACCGTACATAAGGGCAAAGTCGTGTGGTGCACGAAGACGCCGAAAAACCTCAAAACTCAAAAGTAAAAAAAAGATAAAGCAACAAACAACATTGTCACAACAAAATTTATAATGATAAAAAAACCAGTAAAGAATTGCTAGCTATTACATTGTTTTTTATTTGTTTATTTTTTTATTTTTACTTTTTGAGACGAGGGTACTGAATTACTTCTCGAAAATAATATATTTTCTAAATGGGAGTACGCAATAATAGCATTTATTTGATCGAATACGTAACATGATAACATGAATTGTGTGAACTCAAACAAATCTGATTTTATTCATGTTTGAGCTTGAAATTTGGATTGCAACGAGCGAACAAGCGAACAAGCGTTTTTTTCCTGTCTGAGCTCGCTATTTCCCTGCCTGATGCCCGATCGATAATTAACTTAGCGAAGTGAAAAGGTGCATGGGGTAAAAGATATGCTTTTGAAGCTTTAGTTTTTTGTAGTTTTACAGACTTTATAGTGATGTGTTTTGTGTTGTGAATTAAGGCGAGTTCATCTAAAATTTATTTTTTATTTTAGATTTATTAAAATATTAAAAGCCAAAAACTTGCATCTCAAAAATACTTTTATATTTGATTCTATAAGCATCATTGCTAATTGAAACAACTTGAAATAAGTAATGTTGAGAAAATACAATCGAGTTTGAGTTTGAGACGTCGAAACATGTCCATTGTAACGACAAAACTCTTACTTAAGGTGTCATTTATAACGTCAAAAACTTAACGAATAATCGTAATTAAAATAATAATAAATAATGATAATGCACCGTGCTAGCTCTATGATTTTATTAAATATAAACAACACACAAACATTAGAGCGATGAGAAATATTTCTAATTATAATCAGGACGGGGTATTCTACTCGTACACTAATATTACAATTCTAATTTGAAGTATAATTTGGACGCCACAATATTTTTTATATTAAATTTATAACGGTTAAATATTGAAACTAATTGATAAACAAATCTTAAAACTAACACTTAATTAGGTTATTTAGGTACATACTTGTTATTTGAAGGTTAATTACTTGTTGCTGTTCGTAGCTTCATCGCATGGGCATCATGTGACTTAAATGAATTACGCAATATTTGGAAATCTTCCTGAATTTACTTTCTATTGTTTTCGTATAATTTGATTTATCTTATCACCTTAGATCGATGATCATTAACCATAACTCCATAAAACGTATTAGGGGAACGTACGTATCAGAAATTTTCCATAATCATATCGTACATAAATCGTAAATTCGTATTCAAAAACGTAACGTAAAACCATCGAAATTGTACGTATCCAAACAAATCAAATCGAACGTATCAACCAGAATATAACGTAACTCTTCCAGTTCGTACGTACAAAAAATAAGAAAGAAAAGAAACTAAAAATCAAAGGTTACACCACGTGTACAGAACAAAGAAATCACTTACCCCTTTCAGATTACGGGTTTCTTTAATTAAACAAAGGCGAATATAAAACGGACGAAAACGAAAATACAGCGACAAAAGCGGGTATTTTCATTGCATACTACAAAAGCAGATTTCCACAGTTCAAATTTAACATGAGGAAATTTTCTGCACGTCATGCAGGAACGTCCGCGTCCTTTCGCAATTCAACGGAAGATGGGTTAAAACAATATGGCTACGAATCACGCATGAGTAATGTGCATCAGCGATTTGCGCACGCAGAGACTCCAAAACTGTTAAATTAAGTCAGAAGTATTAAATCGAAAAAATGTAAACGTTACACCATTCTTCATGAATAATTTGTCAATTTGTTTACTTACGTATTAATTTCTTTACAGTGTACAGGATGTCAGAAAAAAAGAAGAACTTGTCTGGATACCAAAATTTGCTGAATAAAAAAAAAAGAGGAAGAACTGAAAAACTATGTCAAAATTACGCATTTGTTTTCAAAACCCGAGTCTACTTTGCCCAATATTAATAACAACAACGACAAAATCTGTTTGCCTTAGTGATGAATCTGGTTACAATGACTGGCAGCATTTAAGTGAACATTTAAACTTTCATGAAAAGAGCAAGTTACATATCAAAAATGTTCTAAAATTGCTAGATTTTTTTTTCTAACCGTTTTAATAGAAATGAAATAATTGATTCTGAAACTCAAAATGTAATAAACAGAGAAACTAAATACTGGCAAGGTGTTATAGAAAGAATTTCTACGTGATTCAGTTTTTAGGTCAGCAAAATTTAGCTTTTCGGGAAGTGGTAATAAGTTGTTTGAGAAAAACAATGATAACTTTTTAAAATGCATAGAAATGATTTCCAAATTTGACTTAATTATGTCAGAACATACAAAACGCTCTCAAATAAAAGATCACAAAAACTATCTCAGGGATAAAATACAAAATGAAATAATCAACTTGATCGGTGTAAATATCAAATCCAAAATTTTAGAACTAACTATAAAGGCAAAATATTATTCTTTATTATTAGACTGCACTCCTGACTTTAGTCACCAAGAACCAATTTCAGTTTGTATAAGATTTGTAAATTTAAAGAGCACGGGAATAATTTTGAGTTCATTTGCATTCTTATACTGTGGTATAATATTTTAAGTAAAGTTAACAGTATTAGTAGAATTATTCAAAAACCTAACTTTGATGTTGCTCAGTGTTGTAATCATTTAAATAATTTAAATAATTTTTTGAAAGCTTATCGCTCCGATAAAGGTTTTGTTGATCCATTGATTGATGCTTAAGAAATAGCATCCAGCTTAGACATAGAACCTAAATTCAAAAAGCAAAGAGTCCTAAGACCGCAGAACATAGAAAAAAAAACGTATTGATTATGAATGTGACGATGAACCGATCCACAGCGAAACTTTAAAACTTCAAAGTTGATTGTTTTTTCTTATGCTGTAGATATAATCATAACATCAGTGGATGAGAGATTCCAATTACTTTCTTCTTTCTCTAATAATATCGCGTTTTTATGGAATATTGATAAATTTGAAAATTGTTCTGAAAACAAACAATTAGAATTATGCCAAAAAGTTGAAAATTTATTAAACTCAAAATTTGCAATGAACGAGATATAACCGTAGAACTTGTTAAAGAATTGCAATATTTACAAAATTTTGATTACATCTCCAGAAGAAACTTTAAATTATATAAAAATTAACAACTTAGTGGATTTTTTTCCTAATACGAGCATAATACTTCGTACAACAATGCCGGTTTCTGTTGCTACCGCAGAACGACCTTTTTCAAAACTCAAAATAATAAAAAATTATTTAAGATCGATCATGGGGCAAAACCGACTAAGTAATCTTGCTATCATTTCAATAGAAACGAACCAGTTAAAAGAATTAGACACCGAAGATTTAATTAAACAATTTGCAAAAATGAAAGCACGGAAAGCTCAAATCACTTAGCTAAAATATTAATAACAACACCTAATACCTGGATATTAACCTTTAAAAGGTGACATGTTGCATTATTAAAATAATATATTGTTTTGTTTTTATTTGTCGATAAGTTTCGTCTTGTGATATATAAACGAGTATTGTTAATGTTTTAAACGTTTTTTTATTTCTTGTGCTTTTGTATCATATATTACATTTGAAGCTAAAGTAGAAAAATTTTGAGTGGTAATACTGTTAGAATATATTTCTGTTTTCTATAAGTTTATAAGTATGTTATGTACCTCAATGAAAAAATACTTGTATAGCTTATGGTTTGTACTTGTAAAATATAAAAATTAAAATAAATTTATGAAAATACTTGTTTAAATTATTTTTCAATAGTGGATAATAATACTTAACTTAACCCGTATAAGTACTCACATATGAACGTAATACAAATTTGGAGCATTATTTTAAATTTGCACAAGGACGTCAAAAGTGCTAGGCGCGGGCCTGATTGCAACCTATAGAGTTCAGACTACAAAAAGAAATAATTATGAATAGTTGAATTTGATCAATTTTGCTAAAAAACCTAAAGATGCTACTGACTTTATTTAAAAAAATTAATGTAATATAATGATCGAATAAGGATAAAACTACAAAACAAGCTAAGACAAACATACGTATTATTGTAAAAAAAATTACGTTCCAACTTCAACGATTGTAACATTAGTTTTTAATATAAGTTAGAAATTATTGTTAGAAAAAACTTTTCCTTTTTTCAAAGAGCATCAACAATAAAAATATTTATTCAAATTGAACCATCGTAGTACTGAATGAGAGTGTACTTAAACAAAAACAATTAAATTGAATTGTCTCAAAGCACGCCTGGTTCAATTACCCACTATTACTTTTGTCGAAGTTGTAAATTTGAAGAATTTAAATCGAATTTTATTGGGACGTTCGCTTTTAAAGTGAAAGCATTTATAAAGTTGAAAAAATAGTGGGTTTGCAAATAAAGTTGGACAATGAAACGGTATAATAGGACATTGTAAGCGACCTTGCGCAGGTGTGCCGTACTGGACCAACAGCATTCCGCGCCAGTCTATGACTGCATGCGCGCCCTGTATAAATCTTAATAAAGCGGCAGATATGTGGTGATAAATCCCCATTTCTCTCGGAGATACGTCCTCATTAATTCTAACCGGACATGTCTGTTTACGGCGCAGACCATAAAGCAATTCCATGTTTCCGGATATTATCGTTTACGTTTTGATAAGTAACTCCGCTGTATATGACAGTGCTAAATATTTTGTTGCAATAATTCAAGTTTTATTATTATTTACTTATTCGCTCGTACCTAGAAGCTAATGGAAACGATTTTTGCAAAAACATTTTTCCGCTAAAGCCTTATTAAACATTGCAATGCGATACCATAAAGCTACATCGTTTCCATTAATCAATATCGGTATCATTGATGGATATCTCTTCATGAAAATAATAAAAATGAATTCTGTTAAATCAAGGAACTGTTAAGTTACTTCTCATTTTGATTTTAAAGCTTAAATTAATGTAACTGTTAATCTTAAAATACAATTTTTAAACTCCAGATTCAGAGTATAATCAATGTATTCTTAGGTGTCAGTATATTTTCGAATGTATGTAATACGTGTAAAACGTTGACACATTAGAGAAGAACCAACTTTTAAGTAAAGTGAACGTACTGTCGCAAAAATGAACAATTACAACAAATACAAATTAATTTTTTTTAAAAAGTTGTTGCCCTTTAAAAACCAAACAAAACTTTTACCAAAATTAATAACTATTGAAATATTAAATACATTTTAAATTGTAAAAAACGCCCGATTTAGTTTTTGGCCAATAGTTGTTGCTTTTCAAAACAAAATCCAATTATAAATTGTCTATTATAAGCATATTAGCAAAACTTAAAATTTAAAAAATTTATTATTATTATTTAATGCAAAAAGAGTTTTATGACTACTTCTACAAAAAAAAATATGAAACAAAAACGTTTACTTTAATTGGAGTTTTTGAGCAAAATTATTATTAACCAAAATATGTTGATGAACCCTTTAAAAGACTTTGCTATTAAATAAATAAATAAATTTAAAAAAAACGAAAGGAACAGTGTCCAACGTAAATAAAAAGCTTTATATTTGAAATAAGAAAGTTATTCATATAAACAAAATTTTAAGTTTAAAAAAAAGTAAAACTCAATGTAGAAAAGAAGCTTTAAAACATCCACAAACAATAAAAATTATTAAATAAAAATGTTTACTTTAATAAGATTTTTTACACAACATTATTAATAACCAAAATATGTTGATGAATTCTTAAAATACCAATTTTGTTTGTTACTAATTAAATAAATGAATTTTAAAAAATATTTTAAAATACTCAAGTTTTGGAAACAGTATATAATTTTTAAAAAAACGAAAAAAATTGTGTCAAACAAAAATAAAACGTTTTCTATTTGGAATAATAATGTTGTTGGTTTTCAAAACTAACCAAACCAAAAATCCAAATTTTTACAAAATGTTTAAGAAAATAGTTTTATATAAGCATATTAACAAAATTTGAAATTCTTAAAAAAAGTAAAACTCAATGCAGAAAATAAACTAAACGAATTCTACTAACAAAAAAAAATTATAAAACAAAAACGATTACTAAATTTGGAATTTCTTCATAAAATTATTAATAACCAAAATATGTTCATGAATTCTCAAAATACCAATTTTGATTAAAACTGAATAAACAATTGAATTTTAAAAAACAGTTTAAAATATTCAAGTTTTACATATAGTAAGTATATAATTTAAATAAAAGATAAGAAATAATCTCAAATAGAAACAAAACGTTTTTTTATTTTAAATAATAAAGTTGTTGCTTTTCAAAACTAACCAAAGCCGAGATCTAAATTTTTTCACAATGTTTTAAAAAATCGTTTTATATAAGCATATTAACTAAATTTGATATTTAAAAAAAAAGTAAGACTCAATGCAAAAAAAAACTTTTAAACTTCTACTAACAAAAATAATTATCAATAAAAAATGTTTACTTTATTTAGAATTTCTACATAATATTATTAATAACTAAAATATGTTGATTTATTCTTAAAATACCAACTTTTATTGAAACTAAATAAATAATTGGATTTTAAAAAATACATTGAGATATATTTAACTTTTACATATAGTATATAATTTAAATAAACAAAAAAAAATAGTCTCAAATGGAACAAGTACGTTTTTTTTTATTTTAAATATTAAAGTTGTTGCTTTTTAAAACTAACCAAAGCTAAAATCCAAATTGTTACACAATGTTTAAAAAAATTATTTTATATAAGCATATTAACGAAATTTGATATTTTAAAAAAAGTAAGACTCAATGCAAAAAATAAACTTTAAAACTTCTACTAACTAGAAAAATTATAAAACGCAAATGTTTACTCTTTAATTTGGAATTTTTACATAAAATTATTAATAATCAAAATATGTTGATGAATTCTCAAAATAGCAATTTTGATTCAAAGTAAATAAATAATTAAATTTTAAAAAATACTTTAAAATACTCAAGTTTTACATACAGTACATAACTTAAACAAAAGATAAAAACTAGTCTCAAATAGAAACAGAACGTTTTTTTTTTTAAATAATTAAGTAGTTGTTTTTCAAAACTAACCAAAGCTAAAATCTAAATTGTTACACAATGTTTAAGAAAATTGTTTTATTTAAACATATTAACGAAATTTGATATTCGTAAAAAAAGTAATACTACTCAATTCAGAAAATAAACTTTAAAACTTCTACTAACAAAAAAAAATATCAATCAAAACTGTTTACTTTATTTGGAATTTCTACATAAAATTATTAATACCCAAAATATGTTGATTAAATCTTTAAAAAATCAATTTTGTTTCTTACTTGGTGCAAGGACACATTTTAAAAATTCCTTAAAAAAGTTTTGCTGTAGTATACAATTAAAAAAACCAAAAAAAGTAGTGTCAAGCAAAAATAGAACGTTTTTTATTTGAAATACACAATGTTTAAAAAAATTTTTGATTATAAACATATAAACAAAATTACTAACAAAAAAAATTATTAGACGAAAATAATTATGGTAACATGATTTTTTACGAAAAATTATTAATAATTAAAATATGTTGATAAATTCTCAAAATACCAATTTTGTTTGAATTTAAATAAAGAAGTGAACATTAACAACTCTTTAAAATATTTAAGTTGTAGATAGATATTATATAATTTAAAAAAAAACGAAAAAAATAGTGTCAAACGAAAATGGAACGATTTTTATTTGAATTAACAAAGTTTTTGCTTTTCAAAACTAACCAAAGCTAAAATTCAATTTTTTACATAATATTTAACAAAATTGTCTATAATAAGCATATAAACAAAATTTGAAATTATTAAAAAAAAGTAAGATTTAATACAAAATAGAAACTTTAAAACATCCACGAACAGTAACAATTATTATACGAAAATGTTTACTTTACTTTTTTTTTACGCAAAATTATTAATAACCAAAATATATTGATAAAATTTTAAAACGCTAATTTGGTTTGTTATTAAATAAATAAATGAACTTAAAACAATATTTTAAAATACTGAAGTTTTAGATATAGTATATAATTTTCGAAAAACCAAAAAATTGTTGTTGCTTTTTAAAACTGATCAAAGCTTAAAATACAAAACAAAATTGTTTATTATAAACATAATAACAAAATTTTAAAATTAAATAAAAAAATGCAACTCAATGTAGAAAAGTAGTTTTAAAACTTCTACTAACAAAAAAAAATAAACAAAAATGTCTACTTTAATTCGAATTTCTACAGAAAATTATTAATAACTAAAATATGTTGATAAATTCTTCAAAAAGTCAATTTTGTTTGTTACTATATAAATAAATGAATTTAAAAAAAATTAAATAAAACGAAAAAAATGAAAATAGAACGTTTTATATTTGAAATAATAAAGTTGCTGTTTTTCTAAATAAATAAGTTTAAAAAAATTGTTTGAAATACTCAAGTTTTATAGTACCTATATAATTTAAAAAAATACAAAACAAAACGTTTAATTACCTTTAACTAATAATTTAGGATTAATTAATTGAACTTGAATGAACGTTTAATAGTTTATAAAAGCAATTTTAAATTGTAATCGTGTTTTGACTTAACTCAATCAAGTCTTTGTTTGTGTACTTACTAAGTTATGTTCATATTATACATCTTAACGAGGTAAAAATTTTGTAAGTTAAAACGAAAAACAAATCCTGTTTGTTTAGCACCTAAAATAAAGTTAGATAGGTACAAGGTATTAAAATTAAAATAGTTAAGTGTTGGTCTATTGAAGCGCCCTGTATAATACACAATATTTTTAAATATTGTAAATTTTGGTATATCGTTAAAGAAAAAAAATAAAAATTGTCTTATCTTGTTTGTAAATATAAAAATAATCAGTTGTATTGATATGGTTTTATTTGCGTAAATAGATACCTTAATTTTACTAATATTTAATGTCTACATTTAACAACTTTTTGTTTTATTATAATTAAGGATAGTCTCAATAAAAACTAGAACGTTTTTTATTTGAAATAATAAAGTTGTTGCAAAACTAACCAAAGGTAAAATCCAAATTTTTACACAATGTTTTAGAAAATCGTTTTATATAAGCATATATCAACAAATTTTGATATTCTTAAAAAAAGTAAAACTCATGCAGAAAATAAACTATTGAATTTCTACTAACAAAAAAAATTATCAAACATAAATGTTTTTTTTATTTGCAATTTCTACATAAAATTATTAATAACCAAAATATATTGATGAATTTTTAAAATACTAATTTTGATGAAATTTAAATAAATAATTGAATTTTAAAAATTACTTTCAGATACTCAAGTTGTACATAAAGTATATAATTTGAATAAAAAAAAAACAGTCCCAAATAGAAACAGAACGTTTTTTTTTTAATAATAAAATTGTTGCTTTTCAAAACTAACCAAAGCTAAAATCCAAATTGTTACACAATGTTTAAAAAAATTATTTTATATAAGCACATTAACGAAATTTGATATTTTTAAAAAAATAAACTTTAAAACTTCTACTAACAAGAAAAATTATCAAACAAAAATATGCACTTTATTTGGAATTTTTACGTAAAATTATTAATAATCAAAATATGTTAATGAAAGCTCAAAATACAAATTTTAATTGAAAGTAAATAAATAACTAAACTTTAAAAAATACTTTAAAATACTTAAGTTTTAGGTATAATATATAATTTTAAAAAAACCAAAAAGGATAGTCTCAATAAAAACTAGAAAGTTTTTTATTTGAAATAATAAATAAGTTGTTGCTTTTCAAAACTAACCAAAGCTAAAATTCAAATGTTTGCACAATGATTAACAAAATTATTTTATATAAACGTGTTAACAAGATTTGATATTCTTAATAAAGTAACACAATGTTTTAGAAAATCGTTTTATATAAGCATATTAACAAATTTTGATATTCTTAAAAAAAGTAAAACTCATGCAAAAATAAACTATTGAATTTCTGCTAACAAAAAAAACTATCAAACATAAATGTTTTTTTATTTGGAATTTCTAAATAAAATTATTAATAACCAAAATATGTTGATAAAATTTTAAAATGCCAATTTGGTTTGTTACTAAATAAATAAATAAACTTAAAACAATATTTTAAAATACTGAAGTTTTAGATATAGTATATAATTTTAGAAAAACCAAAATATTGTTGTTGCTTTTCAAAACTTACCAAAGCTTAAAATACAAAACAAAATTGTTTATCATAATCATAATAACAAAATTTTAAAATTGAATAAAAAAGTGCAACTCAATGTAGAAGTTTTAAAACTTCTACTTACAAAAAAAATAAAAAAAATGTTTACTTTAATTCAAATTTCTACACTAAAATATATTGATGAAATCTTCAAAAAGCCAATTTTGTTTGTTGCTATATAAATAAATGAATTTTAATGAATTTAAATAAAACGAAAAAAATAGTGTCAAACGAAAATAGAACGTTTTATATTTGAAATAATAAAGTTGCTGCTTTTCTAAATAAACAAATAAATTTAAAAAAATAGTTTGAAATACTCAAGTTTTAGATATAGTACATAATTTAAAAAAAAATAGTTGTTTCTTTTCAAAATTAGCAAAGTTAAAATTTTCCACCCAGTTTAGTAATGTTTCTTGAATTGACGAAAAAACGTATAATTACTTTTAACACATTTCTTCAGTCAACGCTTTAACTAATAACTTAGGAATAATTAACTAAACTTGAACAAACGTTTAATAGTTTAGAAAATCAATTTTAAATTGTAATCGTGTTTTGACTTAATCAAGACTTTGCTTGTGAACTTACTACTTCATCTTAACGAGGTAAAAATTTTGTAAGTTAAAACAAAAAACAAATACCGTTTGTTTAGCACCTAAAATAAAGTTAGATAGTTACAAGATATTTAGTTAAAATAGTTAGGTGTTGGTCTATTGAAGCGCCTTGTCTAATAAACAATATTTTTCAATATTGTAAATTTTGGTATATCGTTAAAGAAAAAAAATGAAAATTGTCTTATCTTGCTTGAATAATTTACCCGGTACATTATTCCAAAAGGATAAACACTCAATTTTAATTTTGTAGTTGGTACATAAACATACAATTACTACTTACAAGTAAATTCTGTGCCACGTACCTGAAACAAAAAAATTTTTTTTTAAATAAATGTAAAAATAATCAGTTGTATTGATGTGGTTTTATTTGCGTAAATAGATACCTTAATTTTACTAATATTTAATGTCTACATTTAACAACTTTTTGTTTTATTATAATTAAGTTGGTTTGCTAATGCTTTGATGTTAATTAATATTTACAGTCGACTGTCAAAGTGTGTATTAGTTTTTTGGATTCATTGAAAGCAATTTTTTATAGATATATAAACGTTATTTAAAAATAAAGTAATTTTGTTTACTTGTTTGTGAATATATTGAAACTAAGTTAGGATTAACTAATTAATTAAATTTGATTATTTACCGACACACACAACCAGTAACCTATTTTGTATATAATTGTTACAAAGACAAACTAGTTTTCTTACTTCTACTCTAAATGTAGCGTCTGTTATAAGCTTTTATTTAAAGTATTTACTGTTTATAACCTTTAAAAAATAGCAAAAAAGTTTTGTGTTTAAAATTGTTAACACGTTAAAAATACTAACGACATAACGAATTAGAAAACGCAATATCTCAGACAAATTTAATAGTAATACAAGCTACAAGTAATTTTTCTTCCGATAAATTACTGAAATTTTGATATAATGCTATTTTGAATAAAGCATCGTGACGTCACAATGATGCGAATCATCTGTACGGTTTAGGTGGCTTAGGATAGTAAAAATGACGGTCGCATTGGTGTGACGTAACGACCGTAGAAATCTAAACATTTTCTCGTAATTAAACCTCATTTACAATATCCAAAACGTAGTTAAACTATAAGGATATCGGTTTCAATACGTTTCATTATTTGGAGCATCACCTTACCTTACAACGCGTACTGATGCCGCTGATATCCATCCAGGAGCTGCCAAAACCATTCACAAGAAAAACAAATCGCACATTTCACAATTCGCGCAACAATAAATATTAGTCTAATCCCGACGACAAATCTTACAAAAGTAAAGTAAAGGTGCAGGTATGACTCACATATCACTCAAAAATCGGGAATGCTGTGAAATCTTTGATGTTATTTTATTGGCGTCGTTTTATCGCCTTTTTTTAATTGACCAATCACAGATTGTTTCTATTGTAACCATTAACGTTATCAACGCTAACTATCTTTTATAGCGCGATAAAAATTAACTTGAATGTTCTTTTTGTTAAATATTTTGGATTAATCCAACTTTCTTTACTTATTGCTTTACGAAAATAATTCTTCGTAATTTGTGTCTTAAAATCCCCTGTAATTATGAAAGTTTTTCATCTAGTGTTTGCTTTACGTTATCATTACTTTTTTTAAACAAAAAAAACATCGATTTGTTTGTTGAATTTTATAATTTATAAGTTATGTTAATACTAGTAAGAGACGTTTTCTCAAAGAAAATACCTAAAAAAATAGATTTAATGCAGAAAATAAACTTCAAAACTTCTACTAACACAAAAAAATTATCAAACAAAATTGTGATTGAAACTAAATAAATAATTACATTTTAAAAAATACTTTAAAAAGTTTTAAATTTTATATATAGGTATAGTATATAATTTAAATAAAAGATAAAAAATAGTCTCAAATAGAAATAGAACGTTTTTTTAATTTAAATAATAAAGTTGTTGCTTTTCAAAACTAACCAATGCTAAAATCTAAATTTTTACACAATGTTTAAGAAAATTGTTTTATATAAGCATATTAACAAAATTTGATATTCTTAAAAAAATAACACTCAATGCAGAAAATAAACTATTAAATTTCTACTAACGAAAAAAATTATCAAACATAAATGTTTTTTTTATTTGGAATTTCTTTATAAAATTATTAATAACCAAAATATGTTGATAAATTCTCAAAATACCAGTTTTGATAGTATAAAGTAAATATTAAATTAAATTTTAAAAGAAACTTTAAAATATTTAAGTTTTTCATATAGTATATAACTTAAATAAAAGATAAAAAATAGTTTCAAATTGAAACAGAACGTTTTTTTTTAAATAATAAAGTTGTTGCTTTTCAAAACTAACCAAAGCTAAAATCCAAATTGTTACACAATGTTTAAGAAAATTGTTTTATATAAGCATATTAACGAAATTTGATATTTATAAAAAAATAAACTTTAAAACTTCTACTAACAAAAAAAATTATGAATCAAAAGTGCTTACTTTATTTGGAATTTCTACATAAAATTATTAATAATCAAAATATGTTGTTTAGATCTTTGAAAACCCAATTTTGTTTCTTACTTAGTAGAAAGATACATTTTAAAAATTTCTTTAAAAAGTTTTGCTATAGTATACAATTAAAAAAAACAATGAATGAACAAAGTTGTTGCTTTTCAAAACTAACCAAAGCTAAAACTCTATTTTTTACACAATATTTAACAAAATTGTCTATTATAAGCTTATAAACAAAATTTGAAATTTTTAAGAAAAGTCAGACTTAATACAAAATAGGAACTTGAAAACATCCACGAATAGTAACAATTATTATACGAAAATGTTTACTTTACTTTTTTCTACGCAAAATTATTAATAACCAAAATATGTTGATAAAATTTTAAAATGCCAATTTGGTTTGTTACTAAATAAATAAATAAACTTAAAACAATATTTTAAAATACTGAAGTTTTAGATATAGTATATAATTTTAGAAAAACCAAAAAATTGTTGTTGCTTTTCAAAACTTACCAAAGCTTAAAATACAAAACAAACTTGTTTATCATAATCATAATAACAAAATTTTAAAATTGAATAAAAAAGTGCAACTCAATGTAGAAGTTTTAAAACTTCTACTAACAAAAAAAAATTAAAAAAATGTTTACTTTAAATCAAATTCCTATACTAAAATATATTGATGAATTCTTCAAAAAGCCAATTTTGTTTGTTACTATATAAATAAATGAATTTTAATGAATTCAAATAAAACGAAAAAAATAGTGTTTTTCTAAATAAACAAATAAATTTAAAAAAATAGTTTGAAATACTTAAGTTTTAGATATAGTACATAATTAAAAAAAAAATTGTTGTTTCTTTTCAAAATTAGCAAAAGTTAAAATTTTCCACCCAGTTTAGTAATGTTTCTTGAATTGACGAAAAAACGTATCATTACTTTTAACACATTTCTTCAGTCAACGCTTTAACTAATAACTTAGGAATAATTAACTAAACTTGAACAAACGTTTAATAGTTTAGAAAAGCAATTTTAAATTGTAATCGTGTTTTGACTTAATCAAGACTTTGCTTGTGAACTTACTACTTCATCTTAACGAGGTAAAAATTTTGTAAGTTAAAACAAAAAACAAATACCGTTTGTTTAGCACCTAAAATAAAGTTAGATAGTTACAAGATATTTAGTTAAAATAGTTAAGTGTTGGTCTATTGAAGCGCCTTGTCTAATAAACAATATTTTTCAATATTTCATTATTCCAAAAGGATAAACACTCAATTTTAATTTTGCAGTTGGTACATAAACATACAATTACTACTTACAAGTGAATTCTGTGCCACGTACCTGAAACAAAAAAAATGTTTTTTAAAATAAATGTAAAAATAATCAGTTGTATTGATGTGGTTTTATTTGCGTAAATATATACCTTAATTTTACTAATATTTAATGTCTACATTTAACAACTTTTTGTTTTATTATAATTAAGTTGGTTTGCTAATGCTTTGATGTTAATTAATATTTACAGTCGACTGTCAAAGTGTGTATCAGTTTTTTGCATTTATTGAAAGCAATTTTTTATAGATATATAAATGTTATTTTAAAATAAAGTAATTTGGTTTATTTGTTTGTGGATATATTGAAACTAAGTCAGGATTAACTAATTAATTAAATTTGCTTATTTGCCGACACACAACCAGTAACCTATTTTGTATATAATTATTACAAAGATAAACTAGTTTTCTTACTTCTACACTAAATGTAGCGTCTATTAAAATATTTATTTAAAGTATTTACTTATTTATGACCTTTAAAAAATGGCAAAAAAGTTTTGTATTTAAAATTGTAAACACAAGAAAGCGCAATATTTTAGACAAATTTAATATTAATACAAGCTACAAGTAATTTTTCTTGCGATAAATTACTTAAATTTTGATATAATGCTATTTTGAATACAGCATCGTGACGTCACACTAATGCGAATCATCTATACGGTTTAGTTGGCTTAGGCTAGTAAAAATGACGGTCGCATTGGCGTGACGTAACGACCGTAGAAATCTAAACATTTTCTCGTAATTAAACCTCAATTACAATATCCAAAACGTTGTTAAACTATAAAGATATCGGTCTTAATATTTTTAATTTTATTTTAACATAGGTACTACTAGATTATTTGGAGCATCACCTTACCTTACAACGCGTACTGATGCCGCTGATATCCATCCAGAAGCTGCAAAACCATTCACAAGAAAAACAAATCGCACATTTCACAATTCGCACAACAATTAAGATTATTACAATAGATATTTGTCTAATCCCGACGACAAATCTCACGAAAGTAAAGTAAAGGTGCAGGTATGACTCACACATATCACTCAAAAATCAGGAATGCTTTGAAATCTTTGATGTTATTTTATAGGCGTCGTTTTATCGCCTTTTTTCAAATGACCAATCACAGATTGTTTCTATTGTAACCATTAACGTTATCAACGCTAACTATCTTTTATCGCGCGATAAAAATTAACTTGAATGTTCTTTGTCTTAAATATTTTGGATTAATCCAACTTTCTTTACTTATTGCTTTACCAAAATAACTCCTCGTAATTTGTGTCTTAAAATTTCCTGTAATTATTTTCTTCTAATGTTTTCTTTACGTTATCATTAGTTTTTTAAGCAAAAAAAACATGGTTTTTTTTGTTGAATTTTATAATTTAAAAGTTTTGTTAATACTAGTAAGAAACGTTTTCTCAAAGAAAATACCTAACAGCGTCAAGAACGTGAAAATGTACTTTGTTTATGACTAGTTTTCGGATAGTTATGCACTAAAACACTAAAAATATGTGTTTAAAATATCTCTGAATGACTGATAAATTACGAGAAAAACAGGAAAATAAATGATAAAAAAAATGCTAAATCTTTTGAGATGAAGATACACTTTAATTTTTAGATAATCACCGCAGTCACCACAAATAACTGAAAATAAGCTACATTGAGCATAATGTCCGATTGACCATATTCAGGCGTTTTTTTAGTTTTCAGGTTTAACCTTTTTTGGTTAGTCAAACGGTTACATTTTAAATTACCCTAAAAAAATAAGAACTTCCATTGGCTGCCGAGACAAAGCATTCCAGTATTCTGTCAAATCGGGTTCAATATGGCATTGTTGGACAAATATGGACATACGTTTATTGTTGCTACTAACTCGATTTAATAGAAGTTCTTGTTTTTTGAGGACGATCTAAAATTTATCAGTTTTACCAACCCAAAAATGTTAAACCTGAAGTCCAAAAAAACGCCTAAATATGGTCATTCAAATGGGTGAACGTCTAATAACTCACTATTTGTTTTAATCAGTGTTTTCCTATTTTAATTTAGACATATAAAGGTTTTTGATTGAAATAATGAATAAAAAAATTAATTCAAAAGTACAAAAAATGAATTTTTTTAAGAAATGAAAGTACATAAGTTTAAAACAATACTACTGACTCAGCGAGAGTGTTTGCTTTGCATATCTTTCATGAGTTTATCACAGGCTTATGAATACTACCATAATGCAAGTCTCAGGCACTATTCTCTGTGTCGGTCACGGTTTTTTTTGGTCAGTTGCATATAAGAAGAAGACTCACGCTAATATATGGTTGATCCGAAGAGCAAATGTAGCATGTCAACGCTTCTTCTAATGTTTGGATATTTTGCTCTGCTAAGCAAATTCCAAAACTTCTTATCATTTAACATGGCCATTAGTGTTATATTGCACTGAAGATCTACAATTTTATCTTTGAGTGCAATACTTTCAACTTGGAATTCTCTTAAAATTTTATTATTTCATTGTTGTCTTTTTCAATGGGTTTATAAAGAATTCGACAAAGGTTTCCAGCTGTAAGAAAATCTCCTCAATCTAAAGAGTTTGTAATTCCTTCATGTACTTTTTAACGTCGATTTGATCTTTAGCATATTTTTGGATAACTGACTAATATTACTGTGATTTAGATCTCGAATTAGGAACAATGTTTGGTTCTTAAAAATAAAAATTCTACTTATGACTTCAGGTATCATTTTGTTTTTTCTTTGCAATTTCAAATTTAAAGTGGTCATATACTTTGTAAAAGCTGCTAGAAATGTCAAATCTCAGAACCATTATAGGATTGCAAAGATTATGCCAATCATCACTTCTTTCTTTTTTAATATTTCCCCTAACAAATTTCAAAATCAACTGTTTTCTGCTAAAATAGTTGATATATGTCAGTAAAACCAGATCTACATCAATAATCGTATCTTCCATCTGCTTTAGAAATAAGCGTCGTTGAAGAAATCTTCTGTTAATAGGGTTTAATGCAATACTCATAATGTGTTTTGTATTTAACTAGTAAATCATACAATACTAACTGAAAAAGTCAAAGAAATCATCACTCTTTTTGCAAAACGGTTTAAAGTAAACTTGATTCTTGATCATAGAGAGTGCTCCATCCGTAGTAATAGCTACAAAGTTGTACAGTCGTGGTCATTGAAAATGGATTCATTCAGGTAGAAAAAAAAGAACGTGCTCACAGTCTAAGACAAAAAAGTACCGTGACCCTTATAATCTCTGAGGTAATAAACACCACAGTATTTATGATTTGTTATTTATAAAATTTTTACAATTTTAACAATGAATAAATGAAATATTTCTATTCTTTCTTTCACGAAGTATTAACTTTTAATAAATTTATAATTATCAAAAGTGCCCAAGATGTCACAAAACAAATATGAACAATTTTATTTAACAGTTTCAATTAGTCTATTAGTCAAAGGTCAATATCCTAAATATCACTATTTCCTGTACACACTGTAATTAAGGGATTTTCTTATTGCCTGATTCAAAAGACAATATAAGAACAAGACGATAGTATCTATTATGAATTATGTAATTTTTCAATAAAGAGGGTTTACTGGGAAAACCTTCAATTTAAGTTTCTTTATCAAACCTGATTTGTTACTACACCGATACGCATACAATTTCAGATTTACCCTTTAAAAATATAAACTAATTTGTTGCATATAATTAATTTACTTCAATATTTTTTGCAGTATTATTAACATTCGTACAATATGATAATTTGAAATGACAATAAAAGGTAAGTCGATATGTAAACATTAATAATAGCGTTTTTCATCGAAATCATCTCATGCATGATCCAAACCTTAGGAAACAAAACCACAATAATGCAGTACAGTTTTGTAGTCTATTGAGCAAACTACTTACAATGTTTTCACAAATATTTGTGTTTCGAAGGGAATTCCAATTATCGGTCACGTGCCGCGTTAATTCGTTGACATTGCGTTCTCTAATACCGTTATTAAAATTGTTCCAGTCTTTCACGCTAGCTGCTCACAAATTTTCTATCGGATTGAGATCTGGTGATTTTGCGGGCCATGGTAGAAGGTCAATTTCCGGGTGATCTGTAAACCAATCTTGCACAATTTATGCAGTGTGGATTGTGCAATTGTCCTGATCAAAAACAAAATTTTCCACCTCATTTTCAGAGTAAAGTGCTCGTACATTAGGCAACATCACCTCCTCTAACACTGTAACGTAAGCTCTGGCATTAAACCGTGGCGGTGTTATTTGCACCAGTTCACCGGGACAACTTTCACACATCCATCCCCAAAAACCAGCATTGATTCGGTCACTTTTTTTTTCTGTAGAACGTTCTCCACTTCATACCTGGTTCCATTTCGCCTCCACAATTGTGTAGGTGCATCTTGCGATGACGAATAGGTTTTTTCGTCTAAGAATATTACAGCTGACCAGTCTCTGTTGAGGTTATCTTGGCAAAATTGAAGCCGTCTCGCTGCATGTTCTGGTGTTATTAAAATTTTTCTTGCTGGTTGACAGCAATGCACTCTTGCTCCATGCAATCGACGCCTTATAGTTCTCGCGGAACACATTAGTTGTAAATTTTCTTTAATTATTGTTGAAGATACAAAACGTTGATTATCAGCAATTTCTACAATAGCGTTGTCTTGGTCCGGAGTAGTAATCCGCGCTGCTCCTGGATGAACTGTAGCCATCTCTCCGATTTCACCGCGATTAATCCACCGTCTCACAGTTTGTTTCTAAAACGAATAAAACAAGATAAACGTAGTTAATAACAACGATAAACATAAAGGATAAATGGTTTAAAACAACTGCGATTGTTTACAAAGCAAGCTTCATAATACAGTTGATGGTATTGATGCTAATAGGTATTGTTATTATTTATAATCAATTATATTTCTAATTTATTCTAATTAGATTAAAAAGCGTACTTACTGAAACATCCACAGTTTGTGCGATTCTTTGAACAGACCATCCAGCTTCGAAAAGTCCTACTATACGTCCTCGAGTTTTCATTGAACACTCTCGTTGACCGATGCGTCTCGGCATTTTTTTAAAGTGAGGAATTTAAAAATTAAATAATTTTAGAATTCAGTTCAACGTTTTATGCAAATGAGTAAATGATTAAAACCAAGTGAATCTTTGCTTTTATTAAGTCAATTATCCCCTCCACGAAATATTGAAAAAGTGCATTTTAAATATAACTTAGAAGTATTGTATTGTTTACATGTTTTGATGGAATATAGAATCTTAGTATTTGAAATCGTCAAATTGTTGTAAGGAATAACCAGCGAAGGCTTCCACGGCCGGAATCTTAGTAGAAGAAGAAGCTTTACGATTCTTGGATTCCAATAATTGAAACTTTTTGATATGACCTTCAGTGGTTAGTCGTAGAGTGGTTTCAGACTGCTGGTAAGTAATGTTGTCAAAGAATTTCCAATCATCCGGGGATAGAGTGTTGGCCAACTCAAGATGAAGATAAAAGAGTTGTTTCGAAATGGTGTCTAACTCTCGCCTAGTTTGCTTAATCCGTTCGCGTATCAACGCTAGACTAGCACGGTGTAGGATGTTTTTAGAAGAACGTGTCTGAATGTGGAACTTAATTTTGAGGAATGCAGGAATGATGTTGTGGTCACGACAGCGACTAAGAAAGGTTAAATTGCACAAAAGTTTGACGAGTTTGTGGCGAAGTTTGGAAAATACGGAGGTTTTAGAAGAAATATTCTCCCCGTAGAGATTATTAATGTAATAGCGAAGGCTTCCACGGCCGGAATCTATACTAACATTAGAATGTCTTCCGGGTTTGGACCGTGTCATAGTTGCAACCGAAACTGCCAACGTTTCGCCCACTTTCGTAAGGGGCTTCATCAGGGCGTGAGATAAATCGCAAAACTCAAACAAGCAATCGAAATCTAACTAAGAACTTCTCAAAAGTTAGGTTATCCACTTGTGAAACAAGCCATAACCTAAACTATGAAAAGGTAAGAAAGAAAACGATAACCTGAAAAAGCAAACGAAAATCTAACAAAGAACCACTACTGAGTTAGGTAATCAACTTGTGAACCAAGCCAGATTCTAAACTCCGTAGAAGTGACTTAAGAAGAAATAGCCTCCGTATTTAAAGGAAAAGGATCGTCACGGATGATTAAGCTCGACCCTGATTGGGTTACGGTTGCTAGGGGGCGTGCTTTTGCTAAATGACTAATAACCGGGAACCAAAGAGGGGATATTTCAAAACCATGATCGCGATTGAAGTTATTAGGGTGTTTGATGATTTCTATGCTTTCTCGGAATTTCCTGTTGAAAAAGAATGGAGATTTGGCAATCAACGAAACATTATCAAAATCTATCTTGTGACCTGTAGTAAAATGATGTTCAGCGACCGCAGACTTGGAAGTATACCTTTTCCTTATACAACGATCATGTTCTGAAATGCGAGTAATGACGGAACGACCGGTTTCACCAATGTAGACTAAACCACAAGAACAGGGAATTTGGTATACACCTTGAGATGAAAGTGTAGGAAATTTGTCTTTGGGAGAAGGAAGAATCTGAGAGATTTTGCCTGTCGAGTTGAATATGGGTTTAATACCATTCTTACGAAGGAGTTTCCCTATTTGATCTGTAACTTAGATATCAAATTTACTATGGAAATCGAAAGTAATGGTTCTCTTCCATTTCTTGACGTTCTTGTGACTCGTAAGCCCGACGGACTTCTAGGCCATTCTGTTTATCGCAAACCCACCCATACGGACAGATACCTTCATGCTTCGTCTCATCATCATCCTGCACAGAAACGTTCTGTTATTGAATCTTTGGTCCATCGTGCCTTTTCTATTTGTCAACCTGAGAATCTACACTCAGAACTCCGTCATCTTACTAGAACCTTAGTGAACAATGGTTATGTTAAGCGAGATATTCATAGAGTTATTAATCGTCGTTTACATCCACGTACTCGATTACCTAAGGACATTTCTATTTCCGAATCCAACCCGAAATTGGCCTTTTTCCCCTACATTCACAAGGTTACAGATCAAACTCCTTCGTAAGAATGGTATTAAACCCATATTCAACTCGACAGGCAAAATCTCTCAGATTCTTCCTTCTCCCAAAGACAAATTTCCTACACTTTCATCTCAAGGTGTATACCAAATTCCCTGTTCTTGTGGTTTAGTCTACATTGGTGAAACCGGTCGTTCCGTCATTACTCGCATTTCAGAACATGATCGTTGTATAAGGAAAAGGTATACTTCAAAGTCTGCGGTCGCTGAACATCATTTTACTACAGGTCACAAGATAGATTTTGATAATGTTTCGTTGATTGCCAAATCTCCATTCTTTTTCAACAGGAAATTCCGAGAAAGCATAGAAATCATCAAACACCCTAATAACTTCAATCGCGATCATGGTTTTGAAATATCCCCTCTTTGGTTCCCGGTTATTAGTCATTTATCAAAAACACGCCCCCTAGCAACCGTAACCCAATCAGGGTCGAGCTTAATCATCCGTGACGATCCTTTTCCTTTAAATACGGAGACTATTTCTTCTTAAGTCACTTCTACGGAGTTTAGAATCTGGCTTGGTTCACAAGTTGATTACCTAACTCAGTAGTGGTTCTTTGTTAGATTTTCGTTTGCTTTTTCAGGTTATCGTTTTCTTTCTTACCTTTTCATAGTTTAGGTTATGGCTTGTTTCACAAGTGGATAACCTAACTTTTGAGAAGTTCTTAGTTAGATTTCGATTGCTTGTTTGAGTTTTGCGATTTATCTCACGCCCTGATGAAGCCCCTTACGAAAGTGGGCGAAACGTTGGCAGCTTCGGTTGCAACTATGACACGGTCCAAACCCGGAAGACATTCTAATGTTAAGGAATAACCAGTTTGAGTTACCGTGACACATTTTCCTGAAAGATTACAAAGGTTCGTTATTTATGTTTTAGGGTGTTTAGTTACATATGTTTTTAGTCAACTCTAGCATCGTGCATTAGGTTATTATAATTAAAAAAATTGCATTCTAAATTAACAAAAATCTATTAAAACTATTTTTCGAATGACTTCCGGAAATTTCTTTCTCGGCGCGTTATTTACATGACTTTCAAATTATCTTATTGTTTGAATGTTAATAATACTGCAAAAAAATATTGAAGTACATTAATTATATGCAACAAATTGGTTTATATTTTTAAAGTAAAAATCTGAAATTGGATGTGTAGTGGTTTAGCAACAATTCAGGTTTGATAAAGAAACTTAATTTTCAAATGTGTTTTTAATTAATTAATACTTCGTGAAAGATAGAATAGAAATATTTCATTTATTCATTGTTAAAATTGTAAAAATTTTATAAATAACAAATCATAAATACTGTGGTGTTTATTACCTCAGAGATTATAAGGGTCACGGCACTTTTTTGTCTTAGACTGTGACCACGTTCTTTTTTTTCTACCTGAATGAATCCATTTTCAATGACCACGACGTACAACAGCAAATTAATTCAATTGAACTTCTACTTTAGAGATTTGATAATATCCGCACCTAAAAAAATCATGTAATTTTGATATTGCATTAACGAGGTACAGTTGGTTTTGTGAGGACAACTAAATGACGCTAAAGGTGTTTAGTTAATTGTAACGCTGTCATAGACACAAAATTGTTACGAGTTTAACACAAAGGAACATATTTATATTACTCACCTTAGGTCCATATTTCTGTTTTAACATTAAAGCTTTCAAAAACCACTACAATAAAAATCAACAACTGATCAGTGTTATCAGTTAATTCGTCCCGTTGTACAGAAATGAAACACTTCTCTCAATATTCTTCATCAATTGTTTATTTAAATTTTTATTTAATTTTTTACAACGCTGCGTGACAGTTTTCCGAGAGATTTGCAAATCTTAGATGGCTCTCTTTATCTTATTCTTGCATTAAAAATTTTCAAATAGGGGTTTAGCAAATTTTTTTAGAAGACAAACTTTATGAATTTTTCTTCAACTAATTATCGACGTTTCGAAGCTATTTTATGACTTTGAGCATCAGGATTTTCTGTAGTCATGCTGCGCTAGGCAGCTACCTTTTGTGATCAGTTCTATCAATTTTTATTTTCTTAATTTACTATTCAGTGAGAAATTAGTTACAAATTTAGTATAGAGCAATTAATAGTGAAGTTTTAAATTTCGTTTTTTATGAATGGGAACGGACCATTGTAAATAAGACAGCTTGTTTTTGATTAAAACAAAAAAGTGTCACAGTTTCCATTTCTCATAAAAATGATACTTTTTTGACTTCTTCGGAACACTCGCTTTATAAACTAGAAAATATTTAACGACGTCACAAATGATAAACCATTGAGCACGGGGTCGCGTACTACTACTGGTATGCGTATCACATTTTGAGAAACGCGGCTATAGAACATTATCGTCAAATTAAAAAAATAAAGGTTTTTTTAATTGTATAAATAAGCAACTTTTTTTCTTTAGTCAAAACAGTTGCAAGAATTTAAGAAAAGTTTTAGCAATTATGTTTCAATGTTTTTTGTCTACATTTTTTTAGTATTTACAGGTTGTTACTCATTGTCTTTTTATTGCTTTTGTTTGATTGTATTTGTTGAATTTTTTTCGTTTCTTCTAGTTTTGATCCTTTTTCTTTGTTTTATATTAAGTCAAATGTTATTTAATTTTATGTCTAAACATCTTTAGTTGCTTTGTTTTTGGTTTTTATTAATAAAGCACATTGTTTTTCAGAGTAAGTGACTTATATCTAATTGCACCGCATTTTTAAGCTATACTTAGGGGTAAGTAACAATCAATTACTGTAGAAACAATTGTTATAACAAATGTTTCTATAGTAATTATGTGTAACTTAGAACTAAATATAACTTATAAAACGAGGTGAAATTTGTTACGTGGTTTTTCTCGTAACTTAAAAGAGCGACAACTAACTCCGGTGATTGAGTCGTAAGTTTCGTGGTGCTAAATTATAAAATAAATTTTAAAAACACGTTAAAACGATAAAAGACAAGGTTGAGGAGACACCGTTTTAATCTACCCGAAGCTGTTATAGAACAAATGACAAGACAGAAGTGGTAACACAGAGTATATCTATTTTATCACAGACAACGGTTTACGTTTATACATTATACTAAATAAGTCTTCGACTAGGCATAACGTTTACATTCAGAAGACAAACAAATTTACTTACAAAACGATTGTATAAATAATTGTGTTAACAACCTAACATGTACGTACAGTCGTCTTTACGATTGACTGACCACCAAAATACTAAGAATTAAAATAGAAAGTATAATACTTACAATTAGTTATCCTCAAAACATGCGGCTAGTAGCTAGCTAAGGGCACCTTTCCAGCATTTTCTAAAACTTATTACAACCTAACAAAGACTTACATACAGTGTTTTCACAAGTAAAACCCATGTAAATTATACAATTACTGAAAATAAACGAATGCACAAAGTTTCCCTCAAATTAATTTCGTAATTTCGGTGTTTTCTTCAATACGATAATAATGCATCCAACTTCTCAAAGGTGTATATTGTGGCGTGACGTCAGCATAGAATTTTTTTTAATTACAACATCTGCTTATTATCTTCACAGAGAAAGAACACATGTGGAGGTATTGAAACCCGCCCAAATACAGAGCTTCACTCAAATCGCAGCGATAGTCTATTCCATATTCGCATGGATGTGAATAATTAACAATGAAAGCCTTGTTGCCCGCTAGATGATGTCTGCGTTGTTCAAACTAAAAATTTGACATTTTATCCCAAGCGATGCGACGAAAACTGGGTGATCCAAGAATAAATCTTCTACAAGGAACAAACATCATATTAACACACTTTTAACATAACAAATTGAGCATAATTGATTAAGTTTTTATAAATTTTGTTTTTTTCTAGAATTTGCTTATATTTTAATAAGTTTTTGTTGACGTAGTATAATTAAATTTAATGTTTTTCTTTAATTTGAAACTTTGATATCTAAACAGATTTTAAACTACCGTAAACTGGGGGAGTATTACCACTACGATTGGCAAGCGTTGGGGCAATATTGGAGGCCCCGTATAGATTTGCTGCTTGTTAAATGTTAGCAATGTAATTATTTACTTAGTATTCGCGTAGTTTGTAAAGGACCTGTGGGTCGACTTTTTCTGCGCGGTGTATCAGAACGCTACTTATTGTATTATATTCGTAAGAATGGGTTCGTCGTGTCAATTTCGTGTGTTGCGCATATTACGTGACACGTCCATTACAAATTACGTTAACTCTACCACTGTATATGTTTATTATACTGTGACTCTACATTGCTTATTGCATCGTGCACCATTTTTTTTAGTCTGCATGAATATTGCTTATTGTAAGCGTGTGTGTAGTAGTAGTAAAATGTATAGATACTGTGTTATCATCTCTACAATACATGCTGGAAAGGTAAGGTATAAATGCTTCACAAATGTTGACTTATACAACGCACTAAGAGATATAGAAGATGGAATGTCTCAAACTCGTGAAGAACAAGAAGTATAATACTAAGATAAGAACGTCTTCTGGGTTTGGACCGTGTCAATGTTGTAACCGAAGTTGTCAACGTTTCGCTCACTTTCGTAAAGGGCTTCATCAGGGCGTGAGAGAAATCGAAGAACTCAAACAAGCAACTGAAATCTAACTAAACACTTCTTAAAAGTTAGGTAATCAACTTGTGAACCAAGCCAGATTCTAAACTCAGAAAAGGTAAGAAAGAAAACGATAAACTTGAAAAAGCAAACGAACGGAGAGGATACGGAGACTATTTCTTTTTAAGTCACTTCTATTGAGTTTAGAATCTGGCTTAGTTCACAAGTTGATTACCTAACTTTTGAGAAGTGTTTAGTTAGATTTCGGTTGCTTGTTTGAGTTCTTCGATTTCTCTCACGCCCTGATGAAGCCCCTTACGAAAGTGGGCGGAACGTTGGCAACTTCGGTTACAACATTGACACGGTCCAAACCCGGAAGACGTTCTTATCTTAGTATAGACTCCGGCCGTGGAAGCCTTCGCTATTACAAGATGTATAATATAAATAGAATATACTCTTCAAAATCATCTTGAAGGTTTGTGTACCAAATCTGTAAGACACCTAACAACTTTGACTAATGATGAAGAGAAGGTCGTTGTAAAATAATTCTAACAGTAGTTACATAGAGCTATACTTTAACACCGTTTGGTATAAAAGTAACGATTACAAAATATCTACATAAGAAAGAAGCCAAAATCAGTTACTTTTATAACATGCATAGTGATGACTTTATATATTTCTTCTTGCGAAGAAATAATGCCGTTTCGCGGGTAACCAAAAATGTTAAGAGTTTAAGAGCATCTGTTAATAAGGAAGCAATTAACAATTATTTTAATAGAATCAAGAATGCTGTAGTAGATGTGCGTACAGTTTTGATGAAACGAGCATTACGGATCACCTAAAAAATTAAAAAAGTTTTTGTTCCTCGTGGCATCAAAAGAGTGCAAAAAAATGGAAATTAGAAAGCAGAACAAGTCAACATCTCAAAAGAAAAGAGGAAGGAAAATAGTTCCAAAAAAAGCGCGAGTTGCAAACGTTTAACAGTAACTGCAATATCTGCAAGATATGTTCCTGTCAATGGAAAACGTATTAAAGACCTCACAGAGTGCACTGCATAACATGTCATTATAGAGTATGCGGAACTTGCAATAATGGCACCAACTAAACTTACTATAAATGTCTAGTCTGTGATGCACCTAGATCCGTCTAGCATCAAAATCATTTTATTAGAAACTCCGAGTGTTAAGGTATTTTTACATCAAACAGATAGCTAACTTAACTCAAAAACGCTTTTTTTATACAAGCTTTAAAACCGGTAAAGATAACTTTTTAGTTACCAGGTTGACTGCCGCAAATGTTTTTGGTTTTTACCAAAGAGCCAACATATTTTAAAAAACTAATAATTGTAAAGTACTTAGTGTTTAAGTAACCTTCTAAACAATTGACTAAAATGACATTTAATTTTTATAGAACACCTCAAAACACTGGATGCAGAATCCAGGTGACCCAGAACATGTCTTACATTCGTAAATGGTTCCTGTTTTGTTTGTACATTCTGCATTGTTTTCTGCTGATTCTTTTTGCTTTCTAATGCCTTTTCTGTTCTTTTATTGTTTTTTCTATTTTGCTTAAACTGTGAATTGCATTTTAGCAGTTGGAGCAAATGCAGTGTTTAGCACAGACTGTATGATCAAAAGATCTCTTATTTCCTCCAAGCAAAAATCGGATAGTTTTATTTTTTTTTTTGAGTATGTTCTGTGCAAATAGTATGCAATTATTAAGGTAATTTGCAAAACGTGGGTAAAAACTTTTTTATACTAACGAATCGTTTTTCGGTTGCATGTAGAATATGACAACATTTGACCTTGTCTATTAACTCCTGACATATGGAGGAAAGAGGAGGAGGAGGAAGAAGTGGATCCACCAACCACCCGAACTTGCTTGATTCAAGTTTGTCACATAAAGGATAGAACGATTTTGGTTACAGGTTCGTGCTTAGAGTGCAGGAGGTTCCGCGAGGTACCTAGATTTTGACTTATCTTCGCTTCTTAGGCTAGAAACCAAGTAGGCGGAAAAAGGAAACGTTATTGTAATGGACAGGATAAGACCAGTTACGTTTAAAAAAAATGTTAGTAAAACTAAAAATAATCAAAATAAATTATTCTAAAATAATAAGCCCTCATGCAGTTAAATAATTAAATAAATACCCTACTTTGTCTTAGCTGACTATAAATGCCATGCAAAATAAGTTAAGTTAGACTCTGGTTTTACGTTTGACTCTGGTCTCTTCTAGCGAATACAATAAGTTCGGTAACGTCAGACAGTAGTCTAAGGATGGACTCGGAGAAATCGGGAAACGAATTCACTCTGGTTCTTAGGGTACTCCGCTCATCATCAAACTCCCGATCAACGAGAATCCTATGTGACGGAGTATCAGGAACACCACACGATAGGCATCAGTCGTCAACGGAACCCGCCGTGCGAGTGAGAATTTGGACAGCCGCTCGCCCCGGATCGTGGGACATGTTGATCCAGTTTAGGATATTGGGTATTATGGAATAGGCGTTACGTCCCTTATGGGATCTATCCTACAGCCGCTGCCATTCATCCAAGATCAAAGTCTTGAGATGACGCTTAACGGCCGAAAAGAAAGGAAAATTTGTGCTCGAAACTTGCTGGTCTAAAAAGGTACAAGTGCTAGCCCTTGAAAGAATTTTGATGCAGTATTTTTCTTACAAGAGGGATATTTTGCCAAAACGCATAAGAAATCGATAGGAACTGTACGATATTCCCCGAGGATCGTGCGAAGGAGAAAGGACTCTAGAGATGCCAGTTTCTTGACAACATGGGTATGTTTTAGTGTATGGTACCAAATGTCTAAGCCATATGTAAGCATGGGGATGACTGCACTATTGAAAATGGGCGCTAATGATTTCCTATGTAGGTTCCATTTACGAGGAGAATACTTGTAAAACAAATGCAAGACACTCTTACACTTGTTAACCACATAGGAACAGTGTTTGACCGAGCTCAGTTTGCGATCAAGCAAAAGTCCGAGATATTTGAATTCGAAAACCCTTCGGATTGCAATATCGTTTAGTCGAACTGTGGGATCTCACTCCTGACATATAATATAATTATTCTATTCAATGACTGTTGTAGGTTTTTCTGTATGTATGTATTATTTTTGAGAAGTTTGGTTGCCAAATCAACACTGTTGTAGTAATTATCAAAAAACACAGCATGTCCTTGTCCCAGCTTTTCTTGTAGAAGATCTAATACTATTTTTTAGGTGTGTCCACTTTCGAAGAACCTTCATAAATTCGAAATTTTTGTATCAAACTATTTGGTTCTTTTAACATATACAGATTGATACTATATTTATGGCGTTTATTTTAATACATTGTTTCAATTGAATACGGCCACGCCAGAGAACCATAATTTCGTTCAATGATAAATTCTTATTGTTAAAAAAGTTTACAACGGATCTTATTTTTTCTAGGCAATCATTTACTTCCGGTTATGTACTAGTAAAATGTAAACAACTTAATATAAGAACAAGCATGTACTGCCTAAAAATAGGTATATTGAAAAGTGGACCAGTTTTCCAGTAATCACATATAGTATGTGATAAAGCAATAGTACCAGTGTACAGCGATAAAACTAAGAATAATTTTAAATTTGGTTATGTAAGGTCCTTTTTTGACGTAATTCTAGATCTTTCACTTGTTCCATGACAAAATAATACTTCAACTGCATAAGAGTTAGTTTGTAGGAAAAGGTTATTAGGTTATCTAAAACTAATTAGAAAAAAATTAATAGATTTTCCACTTTCTGGAATTGGTACTAATAGGTTACGTTGTAAAGTAAATAAAAATTGTTTTCAATTTCTTGTTTCACTCTATCCGATATTTTCTACTTCAACAGTTTTCCTATTAGTTTCTAAACTAGATTCAGATTCATTTTTATTACACTACTAAAGTCACCCTCTATAATTATTGGTGCTTTTGTTTCCAATTTACCCTTAGTTAACCATTTACGTTGATTTTCTACACTTTTTGTTGTAGAAGATTTCCTTCTAGTGCCAGATGGCTTTAGTGTACTATCCATTTAAAAAGAAAATAAAAGGAAAATGGAAACCAAGTGACACTTATTTATTAGTCCGATGAACAATGCCAAATAATATCATTTTAAAGAACGCCAAGATGAATTTCTATTAATGAACCAGTTTGTATAGCAACTAATGAACTACTGATTTTGCTCGACTACTAGATATCACAACGGGTTAGTATATTAGTATACTTTACTTTTCTTATAACTGTACACGTTTTACTAACATATTATCAACGAAAACTTTAAAATTAACTCGTTTGTTAATAGGCGACAAATAATTTCGACAATATTAACGCGTTCGCTCGTTACACTCGCTCACAGCGTTAATGTTTCCATCATTAACAACCTTATTAGTTAAGTAACTTCGATTTTTTAAAACTACTAATTGAATACAAAAAGGCACAATATAGGTTTTTAAAGCACATCTGAATTAACTAAAAATGTGGCAATAAAGATTTTTTAAATGTATTTAGGTGTTTTTAGTATGAGCTTTGAATACATTTAGGTTATTCTTTAGTACGTTCCAACTTTTTCAAGATGTTGGGTTTGCAGTTTCTGAGTTTTTACTATAAACAAATATTATTGTAATTTAAATGATATTTCGATAGTTAAAGATAATTATAGGTACCATTACGTCGTTTCATTTTCAGTAAACAGTAGGAACAATCAAAATAACAAATTAAAAACGACAGTTAACGTAAATCCAAAATTGTACAATACATCGTGAATCATGTAGCGTTAATATTGCTATTACAATTCCTAATGATAATTACCATCATGAGGGAGTTAATGATTGCGAATTGTAGTAGTTCTGTCAAATATTCGATTTGAACCGGTGCATCGATGAACATCAAAGTCCACCTATAATCGTACAGTTGCAATCGGCAGTGGACATATAGAACTTCGTCATAATAAATATGTCAAGAGAAACATGATCCAGACGCATTAAAATTAATTATAATAATAATTTAGTTGAATTGACATTCTTCGTAAGTCGTATATGAAATACTCGCATCATTTAGAAATTGAATTTATAAATACAAATACTATCGACATTTACAAGATTTTTTTTAACGTAGTCAATTAGAAGATTATTAAACAGTAAATTTATAAAACGCATTTACAAGATCTTAGTGAAAATGTATCTACATCGTTGGATTGTAGTATGTGAATGTGTGTGTGACCAAGCAGCTGGTCAGTTCATTGATTACAGAGCTGATGAGTACATCTGGCAGCTCGCAGCGGCCAAAGGGCAAAGTTGCCACCCTTCTCTATTCTCTTATGTTACTTACTTCCGTATGCCTTAATGAAGCATTACAATTGTCCTACATAAGCTAGTTTACTGCACGAAAAAATCTATACGTTTCGTTTTATGTTAATTAAACCGCATTTAGGTTTCACGATCAAATATTTGTATCTGCGTTAATTAAATGTATTTGTTAATTATGCAAATTGACTTCATATATTATTAAAAACCTATTTAGCAGTTTGCAATAACTCACCGCCGTGTCGCCCGCGAAATAAAAATAAAGTTGCCATTTAGCAGTGATCGAATTTAAGCTCGATTTTTAAAATAAACTCCTTGAGATTAAGTGTCTGCTGTCGTTTACGAATAAAAACATTTAAAACAAAACAATAACCAAATAAAATCAAAATAGATGAATATTTTCATAAAAACAGGACGAAGTTGTTTATTAACCACCCGGTATAATACAGTTAAAGCGTTTTTATCTGAAAAAAGAAATAAATATTTTACTTAAAACTAAGATGCGGTGGTATTTCGATATGCAGATTTACTTAGGTACTTTGACCCAGACCGTTATGTTCCTATGCATTACCGAATACTTTGAATTTAATTAATGACTCAAAAAACAGTAAACGAGCGTAAAGGAAAATGAAGAATTTACACAGCAACGTAAATAAAACACGTTACTACGTTACGTTTTATAGTTTTTAAGTTTTTTTTAATAAACTAGTGATTTTTTTTATAAAATAGTGATTTTTTTGTTAGGTTTAGCAAATAATAAAAACTTTTTGTGAATAACTGGTGTAAAACCGGGTGTATAATTCGTACATATCAAAGTTTTGCATATTTTAAAGTTATTTCTTTCTTTTATGTTGCCTTCTCTAATGAGAAACCAGCAATAATCTACCATGACATCATGACGCGATCCCACCTACTCTGATATCGTTTTTCTTTGTCTAGAATACTTTGATACTTAAATTAGAAAATTTGGGTTATCGAATCAGATACGACAATAAAGATGAGGCCCATATGAAGTGGTTGGCAAAGGAATGTAATAGAATAGTAGGTCAGGTGTAGTGAATAGGAGAAAGGGGGTTTGGGAAGCAAATAGAAGCAAGAAGATGGTTGTTTAACAAATTAATAAGGATGTACGGGGCGGAAATATGGGGGTGGAAGGATGGGAGGAATTAGAGAAAGTACAAGAAAAATACTGGAAATGGACGTTAGGATTAGAAAGGCAGATGCCAGGGTACATAGTAGAGGAGGAAATGAAGTTAGAAAAGATAAGAGTACAAGCGGGGAAGAAAGAAATATGTTACAAAGAACAAATGAAAGAAAGAGAACAATAAAAATTCTTTCAAATGTGCTGGAGGGAGGTGAAGAATGAAAAAAATAATTATGGACAAGAAGAAAGAGGAAGGTATTATGAAAGAGTCGGATATGCGAAAGAAGAGGTATAGAAAATAAGAGAGATAAGGGAAATAAAAGATGAATTAATAAGAAGAGATAAGAATATACAGAGACAAGAAACAAGAGCAAGAATAAGGGAGGGGATGTTACGTGCAAACGATGAAACAATGACACTTGCCTGAAATAAAGTAACATAAACTATGTTATGCTGGTGCTCAGGGAAGACGGGGTGGGTTATATTCAAAATTCTGTGATTGTTTAGAAAACTCGAACGAAAACAAAATCAAAAAGTCAAATCAAAGGGCTCCAGGAAGGAGTAAAGCTCAATGGACTTTGGGCCATTGCCAACCACAAGCCCGCTCCTGAAAGATACACTCTAAATGGACTTACCTTAATAGAGTATCTCACTAAAATCTGAAATGAACTTAAATTTTACATAACGCGGAGGCCGACGGAATTAAAAGCTCGTTTACAATTTAATTATTTGACATTTATTTGAACAAAAAAATTACTCAAAACAAGAAAACAACAAAAAAAAATTAACGCATAAAAAAAATTTAAGTAAACATGAAAGTTAAAAAATTAAAGTAAATTGGAACAATATAATCATAATAAAAATTAAAAAAAAGAACAATTGAAAATCTTAATTAACTAAAGCACGGCCGTGTACGCATTAAATAAATATCAATGTAATACAAAATGAAATAAATTAATCTATTTTAAAGACAGGATAAAAATTTAATAATAAATTTTCCGGTTAACGTCAAACAAATTTTTAAAACAACGAAATTTTTTTCACATGGTTTTGACAAATACGGAAAATAATCATTTATTAATTACATTATTGATAAAATCGTTAATTCGCAACACTCATTTTTCTTACAAACCAAAGCTTTTAAGACGCTTAAACGCGTAAATAAAATTCACATTTTTTAAGTAATCGGTACAAAATAAATACCTTAAATTGTTGTCGTCATAAATCCATGAAAGAACTTGTGGTTGGATCCTGGGTTGTCAGATGTAATCAGGAAGAAACCTTGAGGACTATGTACCGTCGGAAGATTCTTAATAACCGCCACCAAGGCAAAGTTATAACCGCGTCGTACCACTCGACGAACACGGTTCTACATTACCTAATATAAAACTGAAAACGCGTGACGTTCTCTTAAAAGCCGTATATTTTACGAATTAGGTTAAGCAAAACTCCACTAACCGCACTAAAAATTCACGTTTTCTGCATATTACTTCCGCGGCGTTACTTCATCTAAAGGGGATGATTTTACCACCCCCAAAATCAACTAACTAACTATTTTTTTAAAGCATTTCGACGACTGTTAACTGACTGGACTTAATTTCCTCCACCAAAATCACTTATATATCAACTTATTCGACTACCATTTCCACAATGGCTGTGTTCGAAACTCCATGAAAGAAAACTATACCCCTAAGAAATGCAAAGAGGATGCAAACAAATTTAATTACGTCACAAAAGTAGTGTTAGGCCACGGTGTTTGTTTCTGCGTAAACCGTCAAATTGACAAAATATCATATTCCATTACTATCACAAAGATTATTTTTTTAGACTTGGATCATAAAACTGTCTAATAAATTAAAATAATGACTTAATTCCCGCGTAGTCTAATCGATCTAACACAAAGAAAACAAGTACGACTGCACCGAGAATGCACTTAAAACAAAGAATTTTTAAATAAACTTAAAATAAACAAACTGCTAAAATATCTTTAATTACAATGATATCTCGGAAGGGAAACATAAATTACCACTGGAATTTTGATTGAACAAAGGAAAATGCCAAATGAACACAAAGACAGATGATTCAACAGCTTAATAAATTTTGAAATAAATCAATACAAAATTTTATCCACAACTTTGAATTATAACGTTGCATTTAAAAATGTAAAATAACTTCTGAAAATCAATCTAAAATCAATAAAACAAACCCAAATGACATGAAATGAACAACGTCAATTCAAATACCGAGTCTTTCGTGAAAGTAATCGAACAACTTTAAACGACGGTTACAGGGAAACACAATGAGAGATATACAAATATAGTGATAGACAATATTCCAAGCTACATAAAAGGCGAAAACAGCTTGAAAAGTTTTGAAAGGAAGATAAAGACAGAAGATGTAGACTATATGAGGAAGGGTGGGAAATATAAAGCACATGTTAAAGGAATGCATAGAACTAAGAGAAGAGTATAGAGGAAGGTTGGAGATATTAGGAGAAGGAACAAAAGAAGCGGGACGGATAGAAGCGGTATTAAAAAAAAGAAGATTACAAGTAGTGTGAGCATTGATATTGGGCTATTATTATTACATTTAAAAGAAAAGAAATTTAAATCTGACTAAAAAATGAACTTTGAGCGACATTGAGCACCCTAAATTTTTATGCTTCTCTAGCAGATTAGTAACAATATTTTAGTAATTTTCATTCTTTTGATTTCCCAGAATATGTTTAAAACGTTTTTAAAAGTCCACACTTCTAGCATTAAATCCTTCATGGTACTGTAAACAAGCTTACTTTGACTCAATGTTAATACTTTTCGGTAAAATAAGAATTTGCTACAGTGTTTTGTCAACATAAAAATATAAAATAAATCGCACACCTTATTTAATACTTGCTAAAGACATCAGGATAGATAAATTATTAATTGTTAGAAAATAATAAGAGTAATCGCAATTTAAAATTAGGGACAATGTTATTCACACGAGTAGGATTACTTTGGCCCAGATGATATTTTGCTTGTTTATAGTATTATAAACGTTACTGGGCAAAAGGAGGAGTTATATTAAGTTTATTAATGAATTTTGTGATACAAAATTACAATTTGATCAGTAGGTATTAACTGAACTAAAGTTCAAATCTTTTGGAGGTTAGGAATTTTCATTCTTATCTCGTCTTATAAAATAGATCTGTAATTTGGAGCCCTCCAACACTTACTGTTCTTTTTCATAGAGTCACCAACTACTCTATCATGAGCAACAATAATGAACCTTTTAGAATATTCCTGGTCGTCATATACTACAATAACATAATCTTCTGATTTGATTTGCTGCATATCACTTAATTTTTGTTGCTGCAAACCATTATCTCATGATTGTTCCAGGTTTCAGCCATGTCACTAGTTGTTGCAATAAGTTATTCCACTTGACTTTCAAAATTTTCAAAATCGTTCAAAAAACTAAATAATTCCACACTTCATTCACATGACTGAAACTGTCATCTTCTAGTGATACTAAATAATTCGAGAAATCAACTCTTTGTTTGCTTTTTCCCGTCTTTTGAGAAGGATTTGGCTGTAGTTTGTCTGGTATTTGCGCACGTAAACATTTAATGTCATCAAGATTAATACTCTGGCTAGACTGGATAACAAAATTTTGTTGTTGTTGCTTTTCATACTTATTTCCGTTGTTTTGTCATTAAGTGTTTCTAATTATTTCCTATTAACCCAGTATCAACAGTAGTGCAGTCCTGATTTGGCAAACAATTTCAAATTTTATTTTTGTTAATCGAATATATTTCCACTTTTCTAAAATCAGATTTTGAATTTAAGGAAATCGTGGGCTCAAGGTCGTCCAAGGTTTTTTTTAGCAATGAAGAAAATTTATCCTTTGGTAAACATTAGGCTCTTTTCCTTTGTTCCGATTCCTTCCATTCTGTCAAAGTTTGCTTCAATTTTATCTAGTGTACCAGCAACTGCTTTTCTAGGTTTGTTGTTCAGTTGCTTCATCTATGTTAAAAATGTTCCAGGTTTACCTATTAGATCATTTAGTTTCAAAACATTTCTAAGAAGTCAAAGTACTTTTTGACAGCTTTTTTGTTCAAGCTTTTTGCTCTTGCCATAGATACTTTTTTAGATTGCCGGATTGTCACATCTGAAATTTCTTTATTCTCAACGGTTTTGACTGAATTTTTCAAACTGTCTTCAGACCAGTCTTTCAGATGTGTCTTTTCTATTATAAAAATTGACATCTTTTGTAACAGAAAAAAATACCCATCTAATCAAGATATCCTTTATAGTTAAAATATTTTTTTATAAATATCATTTCATTTATATAGAAATGAAATCTCTAATAGGAAATATGGTCTAACTGTCCCAGGTTTTTTTAAGTGGGGCAACCATTCCAAATTTCACTAGTATCTCAATTCTACCGACACGCCAATGTAGGTTACATTGTACTCAAATATACACTAGAGTTATAGCATTGATCTTACGTCGTAATGATTTAAACTAACTTAACTACATAATAAAGAAAACCAATATAATATATTTTTCAACTCACCAAAAAAAATTAATCAAGTTTTTCTCTAATATACAAATAAAATTCACGAGCAAAATTAAGTGAGACAGACTAGCCAAATATTCGACTGATCCGTCTACATTGGTGGTACATCTATCCCGGCCTTACCTTATGAGTCTCAAGCATAATGCAACTAAGCAAAAAAAAAAACACGTTTCGCATATGAAAATCTCGTAGTGGGGGTTACCACGTTTACGTTACAGTGCTCTTCTACATATACTTAACTTACATAACACTTACATAATCATCAACACTACCACATCACCTAACTATGATAGCTCGTTTCTGGTCATAATGTTAAGATCGTAGCTAAAGTTTAATATAATTTATTGTCCAGGATAATTGAAAACCCTATGAAGCAGACGTGTCAGTATGCGAAACGTCGCCAAATTAAATAAATCTGAAGCAATTAATTTATTGCCCATTAACACGTCCTCTTATTGGGATAAAAATAAATTTACTTGAATCAGAAATGCAAGGAGGAAAATAAAAAAGTAATATAGAAATTCTTCTCTACTGTTATTATTTAATAATTCAAACAATATTTGAAATGCGTCATTTTAAATATTTTATAATTATAAGAAACGAAGCTTTACTTTTAGCTTATGTGGTTTTTCTGGGTTCACGTAAAATTTTTTACCAGATTCTTCTTGCGAAATAATTTTATCATTCAGTCCAAAACTTTCTTTAAATACCTTTCTACTTTCTTCTTTAAGTTCTGCAACTGTTAAACACTTTTTTAAAGCTCCCACATCAGATACCAATCATTAAAGTAAACGTCAGTTGGTACCTGAAGCCACTAAAAAGTTCCACAAAATTGATGGTATTACTTATATGGGTGAAGATGATGGCCTTTAAAATCAAGACAGGGAGAGTGTGGATGAAATTCTATTGTCTCAACTTTTACATATGAGGCCTATCTAACGGAACTGCAGAGTGATTTCAATCCCAGCTTCCCAAAATTTGTTTCCTCAAAACTGACAGCGCCAAGACCATATTATCCTAATGCTGTAGCCCCAAAATTTTTTTGGACAAGGAAATATTCAATTATTTACGAGAAATGTTATGATACGCAGTTCTGAAAAGAAATCATAGTTTTTAAGTAAGTATTGATGAGATAACGCAGTTGTAGCAAAATCAATGCGTTATCATAAGTTTGATACAATAAAAAAATATGTGCAAACAATGCAAACTTAGTTCCCGACAAGACTGCAAAAATGTGGGCAGTGTTTGACATGCTCAATAAGCGTTTGTTAGACCGTGCTTTTTTGAACAAAAGAATGAGTTTTTATAAAAGCATGGTACCATACTTTGGTAGGCACGGGGAAAAACCAATCAAATATAGATTTAAAGTTTAGTTTCTATGTGATCCGTGCGGCTACTTGATTCAGTTTGATGCATATCAGGGTGTCAGTTGTCTAGACTGCTTCAAAATGTATCTTACAAAATATATGGTGACAGATACTTTCGATCTTTGAAACTTGTAAATGAATTTCAAAAAACAGGGCATCGTTGTACTGAACAATAAATCTCAATCGAAATAAACATTGTCTTTTGCCATCGAAATCTTAGATGAAAAAAATACCTACAGGGACGTGTAAATATATGACCGATGAATCTGCTGGGCGTAGAAAAGAAGAAAATTTCAATTCGTCAACCATTCGTTAATGAGCAGTATAATAAAAGTATGAGCGGTGTGGATCGAAGAGATCAAAATATTAACAACTATCGCATTACTGTGAGGTCGAAGAAATGGTGATGAGCTCTTTTGGCGTTTTTTTTTTGTATTCCACTATGCATACCAAGTTGCAAAAAAATTGATTTTTTAAAGTTTAGGTAGGAAATCATTGTTGTCTATTTGAAAAAACACGTCAAATTTTCTATCGGTAAAAGACGACCAAAATCTTCAAAACCATGAATGGAAAGGACACGTGCAAATATTCGATATTCGATACGATGGTCTCAATCATTTGATGATTCCTGCGGTAAGACAAAGATAATGTGTTTAGTAAACTCACACGAGGAATGTTTCAAAAATTTCCATACTGGTTAAGTTTGCTTTGTTTTTCTATTTTCTCAAAATATTTGATCAAAAGTCTGATGTGTTTCAAAAATTCTATAAATTATATTGTAAATAGTTGTAAGATTTAGTTCCCAGTTTTTATGTTAAAAAGTTGATAGGTTAAAATTTTTCGAGTATAAAATTTGTCAACTTTTCGTTGGCGATTGTCAAATTTTTATAAGTGCTCTAGGCTCAACAAAGCTATCATCAATAAGGTATTTCACGCAATTCCACGTGAATATGCAAATTAATTGTGTCTATCTGAGCGAAAGTCTTTAATTGGGGTAGGACGTTATTTTTTTTTGTATTGGGGGTTTAAATTGATTCTTTCCTAATTGTCTATAGTGAATTTCCATACTCCCCACACGTTTCCTTTATCGGTCGAGATAACAAACAGATGGCATATTTGGGAAAAAAAGGGGTTGGAAACCTTTAGGATTGCGATCTCTTTTGGGAAGAACTTCTACCATCAATTGCTACATAGGGTCGAGAAGAAACGCTGCGCAGTCGCTATCTCAAATGATTGTATGCTTAAAAATATTTTATAAAAAAAAAAAAAATTTTAAACCACGTTTTTCCCGTGGACTAAAAAGTAGAAAATAACTTTTTTTCAATTTAAAACGTGGGCTCATTTATAAGAAATTATATAATTTAAGAAAATACCTTTAAATGCGCGTCGTGTTTTTTGTTCTATTGCAGCTACGGGTAAAGTTAAACGATATCTTCCTAATTTTGTCTTTCATCGTTTTGGCGCCTTTTTCGATTTACTTTATAATCAAGCATTACGAAGCCTGCGGTTCACTCTCCGGGAACAACTGTATTAGCCGTTGCTTAATTTTTTTTCACGAAAACCAGCGTAACACAGTGTTCCATTAACGGGGCGCAATTTTTGAAAGAAATCGTACCTATTAAATAATTGTAAAGATAAAGTAATGATTATGTTTTGAAATTCGGACACTAGGGACCATAAATACTTGAGAAATTCGAGCAAAAAAAAGTTACTTAAAAAAGTAATAAGAATCAGTACCAATTTCTAGTTATAAAATTCTTCACTTTACCGGCCTAGTAAGGAAAAGTAAATTTTCCCCGCCGGTTATGCTGCCTGTGAAATACATCAAAACGGACGAAAGCACAAAAACATATTTCTGCATTTGTACAAAATGTGAAAAGTTTTAAATTAAAAAAGAGGTTATATTTATAAAATTTAGTATTTGACGATATAAGTTTCAGTATATTACCTAAATTTTCTGATTCATAACCTCGACTACAATTATTTAAATTTTTACAGAAATAAAAAAGGTTTCACCATTGTAACTGAAAGCTGGCGGCATTACTAACACACTTCTAAAGAATCTTGCTGATTTATTTTCTTTAAAATGAAAAGTTAATTAACTTTGGTTTTCATTGCTATAAATTAGATGTAATTAGTTAATTGAAGTCGAAATGCACAAGTTTATCCACCTTATTGCGCTGTTATTGCAATAAAATGGTATTTACTTTCAGAATAAGTCGTGCAAAGCCCATTACAGTAGTATTATTTACGTTAGTTTTTTTATCAGTTGAACGAATTCCAAGTACTTGATATAATAAAAACTAACGAGAGCGTGCTCAACTCATCTCTTCCTGTATAATACCTGCAGTCATAAACAACAGATACTGTTTCCATATCTAAATGTATCCATATAAACTAAGGTTTAACTGATGGAATAAATGTCATATATGGAAGTTAAATCGAATACCATTCCTCGAAAATATTATGTTGGTATTTAAAACAATTACACTTTGTCTGGTGGTACTTTTAAATTTAAAAGCGGACGAGTACGCACATCGATATTTGACTGCGGCTAAACAAAAAGCTTCTGTTATGAATCACAGAATGTTATGCTAATCTTATAAATCCTAAGTGAAAATCTAAAATCGAAAACAAATATATAACACATGGGTCATGCTGTAGAAATCCCACGGGCTTTTTGAGATATCCACGCGGTCAAACGGATCTCCCCAACAAATGCATGCATTCTGTGGACCGATACACTACTTCATTCCTGCTACATCCGTTTTAACCGTGTTTTCATACATTATTTAGGAGCACTCTGTCACGGTCCAACCCAAGGCAGGACAAACCACTTTTCTCTTAGAACGTCATGTCAAATCATATTTAAACACTTATTATTGATAGGTATGCTTTTTAACGTTAAAAATCTAACGCTTCCTCAAGTTTACGTAAAAAAAGTAAAATTTAACTAAGGTACCAAACTGATGAATTTGTACAGACGTGTTATGTAAATTTATTTCGAGAAGCAACATCTGAAATCATATATCTAACGCGAAGACAAATTATATGATAGGTATACACGTTGTAAATAGATTAAATGCACTTAACTTTACATTCAAAGGTATGATTAGAGAGACTACACGATTTTAATTACTTTTTTCGGTTCCGCACAAAGCTTTCGCCTAGAAATTATTTAACAAATGCTTTATATAAAAGTTTAATGTTATAAAAACTATTTCAAACAAATAAATTAAAAGAAGCACAAAACGTGTTTGATAAAAATAATTTTTCAATGCCTATTAAAACAGAAGCTAAATATTAGGCTAAATTAAATACAAACAACAAACCAAATAGAATATCTGTTTCTTGATAAAGTTGTTTTCCAAAAGTATTTTTTGTTTGTCAAACATAACTTTAATATTTTTATAAAAAATTTATTATAAAACTGCAAAAAATGGTAATGCAAAAAACTCACATGAAGGTATTACTACGTTACTCAAGGTAAAAGTCTATAATTTTTACTAAAATTTAAAAAAAAGCACAAACATATAGTAGCAAACATAAGACATAAGACATAAGACATAAGAACGTAAATATACCTAAACAACAAAAAAATTTTTAGATTTTATACTGGACAAACAAACAAAAAATTAATTGAAGCATGGTAGATTCTACCGTAAATTACAATCTGAATTAAATCATCACATGGTATTGGTAAAACCTGAATTAAAACATATTTGTAATCGTAGCTCAAAAAACAAAAACAATGAGCAATATAAGAAATAAAAAAAAAAAGAATTGCTATATCAAGATAGCAAAAAACGGTTAGGTCTAGTAAAAAGTTAAAATTAGACATTCACAAAGCATTAAAATTGGCATAAATTTTTTTTTGACTAAATAAACTAAGTGCAAAAAAATAAATCATAATAAAGAGTAAGAAAAAAACAGATCACAATTGTCTAAACGACAAAAGTAACAAGACATTAGAAAAGTTAAAAAAATAGTAAACAAAAACAAAACAAAACCTAACTATAGGTTATGGTAGATCAACAGAAGGACAGAGAAGTATAAAACACACGCAAAATAACACAAAAAACTAACAAGACAGTAATATTGCCAGTTTAATAGATGGATTATTATAAAAGAAACTATAAAGTTCACATCGAAAATTTGAAGAAACCTTTGAAATACTCAAAAAACAATTAAACATTGTGACCAGAAGAAACTGTGGTAAATACAAAGGTTTTAGTGTCATTCTCACAAAGGCAAATTAATTAAAAACAAGATTTAATCAAATATTTAAAGAAAAGGAAGATACAAAACATTTAAGTCCTAAATTATCATATAGGATATAGTTACTGCTGATAGCTATTGGGCTCTTAGATAAAATTATTAAATGCACTACTTTTGATAGAATAAAAATAATTTCTGTCTTTGTTCAAACATGTTCTTACATTACACATAGAGCATTTCCAAATAGTTCTAGACATCTGTGCTGGTGCTGCAATTTCCACACCTCAGCGAACCGCATCGTTCAGGCATATGTGCACTTTTCATAACGCACTTCTCGAAGGACTTTTTTGTATTTGCTTACAGGTTCATTTGACGGAGATCTTTTTCGTTTTCAGAGATCTACGACTCTTATAGGATCACAAGCTACGGCTATTTTAAAGTATAACAGCGTTAAGGTTGTTGAGGAAGTTCTCTGCTGATACAGAATGAATGCATTGATTATGTCCAGAAAGTAAAATATGATGCCACTATTTATGAAACTTCCTGTCAACGCAATTTTTTTTTATGCATATCAAACTTGTCCATGTAGCCTATATGGCTAATGTACTGCTTCACTATTTTGGGGCAACCTATGTCTTCCTTGTACCTTTAGTGATAATGTTACTAAAAGCACATTTAAACGTAACCTGTTTATTTTTGATTTCTTATTTCACCGAAGACGTGGTTTCTCTGTGACACAAAAAGAAGAACTAAATATGCTTGCGCTTGTCTTTTGTAGCGTTGTTGCTCCTTCTCCCTTCCGTTGAACAACCCCTACTCTAGGTGGGGTTGAAAGCGCGAAATTTATATTTTTGCCGCCTCCAGTAATGAAATTAGATATTACAACATATGTACAAGTACAACTAGAAAAATTAACATACATGTAACACTTAAAAGTAGTAGTTCGTATATACATTAGTAGTAGCAATATAAATTAATTACATAACCACACTTAACAAAAGGTATAATCAAAAGTCTATGTAAGTGATAGTTTCCAAGTCTTGGTATTTTGAAGGAAATTTTACTCTTCTATCTGATTTCATAACCTTTTCGCTGGGTTACAATTGTTGTGTTTGGGAGATTTATTTTTGCTGATAATAAATGCTGGGCTTTAATCTATCTAACGATATAACTCGGTGTTTGTCCTTTTTTTGTTTGTGACAGTTTTCTCTGTTTGAGACAATACTTGAAATGGACTATTGTACGGTGACTGAAGTGGTATCCTAAGTGTGTACATACAGGAACAGTTGCTTAATTTTTAAAGACGAATAGTCTTGGTTTACTGTGATGATTTGGAAGACATGGTTTTACTAATGCAAAATGTTTGCGTAGTGCTCTAATAAATTCTAAAGCGTAGTCTTCCTTTATAGGTTCAAAGAATTCACCAGGTAATTTAAGATTCTGACCATATAGAAGTTCAGCAGAAGTTGCGTTAATATCTTCTTTTAGGGACGTTCTTATGCCAAGTAATATGAGCAGTAAACTATCAACCTAAGAATTGTTGTTTTGACACTTTATAGACGTTTTCAGTTGCCTGTGTAGTCTTTCTACTATTCTATTACCCTGCGGGTGGTATGCAGTGATTTTTATGTGCTTAGTACCCGTCAACTTTGTTAAGGATAAAAATAGAGCTGCATTTAATTGTTGGCCACGGCCAGTGGTTATTCTGAGAAGCACTTCATACCTTGCAATCTAAGAAAAGTAGAATGCAAATGCCACTGTTTCGGCAGTGATGTTTGGGACTGGAATCGCTTCCGGTCATTTCGTAAATCGGTCTATACAGGTCACGCAGTAAGTGTTACCTTGAGATGATGGTAATGCCTCTCTGAAAGTGGTACAAAAACTATGGAGTGGTGTAGTAACATGTCGAAGGACTTTGTTTTTTTTTGACACGGAATGCACAGACGACTCAACAATCTACAATTCTTCTTAACTGATGACCAAACAAAACGAGTTGCGACCATGCTTATTGTAGTCCTTGCACGTGGATGTGATAAATTGTGCAGAATGTTAAAAACTTGTAGCCTGAGCTGACGTCGAACAAATGGTTGGCTGGAGAAGACTGTTAAAGTAAGTCATGGAGTTCTTGATCTTTTTCTTGCAGCTTGCTTAGTTGTAGGTAATTTACTGGACCATGTGTTGCCGTATTTACGCTGCTGATTCTTAAAAGTGTATCTGTAGGTATGTTTTTTGTCCCTGCAATATGCTGGATGTTATTTGTAAATTGTGCAATATAATCTAGATGACAAAATTGGCATGGTGTGCATTTCTCTAATTTTTGTTGTAGTAGAAAAGTTAAGAGCTTGTGATCTGTGAACAACGTGAATTCTCTACCTTCCAAAGAATGCTTGAAATGCTTGATTGTCGAATATGCAGCAAGAAGCTCGCGATAATATGCGCTGTATTTTTTTGTGCACTGTCGAGTTTCTTTGTAAAGAAAACTAAAGGTTGCCACTTATCATTTACTGCTTGTTGCAAAACTCCACGCATGGCATCATTAGAAGCATATACCATGACTGAAAGTTGTGCTGGTGGTGAAGGATGTGCTAGCATTGTTGCATTCGCCAGAGCGTTCATAATATTGGTAAAAGGATTATTGGTTTCTTCGTCCCATTCTACTGCCGTTTTATTATTTATTTTAGAGCCACCTAGAATTTTGTTCAATGGGGCATGTATGTATGCTGCATTCGGAATAAATCTTCGATAGAAATTAACCATTCCAAGAAACTGTCTAAGCTCTTTGACGTTGCTTGGTTTCTTGAAATTTGTAATCACTTCTATTCTGCTCTGTGGAGAAGAAGTGCCATTGCTATTGATCGTGTAGTCTAAAAATGTTACTTGTTCTTGTCCGAAGACACACTAGTCTAAGTTAATATAAACACCATATTCATCGAGACGTTTGAAAAGGATACGTAAATGATCTGTTTGTTTTTTTCGTGTTTCTGATGCCACTAGTATGTTATCTAGGTAACAAAAACAGAAATTTAAATCCATGGTGACTTCATCGATAAACCTCTGAAAGGTTTGAACTGCATTCCGCAGACCAAAAGGCATTCGAAGAAACTCGAATAGTCCGAAACGTGTTGTTACAGCCGTTTTAGGGACATCATCGGGATAAACTGGTATCTGATTAAATGCTTTTATTAAATTGATTGTAGTAAAGATTTTTTTATTGTACAGGAGGTGCGAGAAATCTTCTATGTAGAAAATCAGAAAACTCTGTACTCTCCACAGGGTCAAAATTCACCATTCTTTTTTGGTGCAAGCTGAATAGGTGATGACCAGTTGCATCTTAAAGGCTTAATAATACCTTGTTGCAGCATTAATTTAAACTCCTTCTTTGCAACAGCGAGTCTTGCCGGTGCCAATTTTCTGGGAGTTGTTTCGTATATAATACAACAAGTGGTAGGAATCTTGCCGGTAATAATTTTTGTCAGTCAGATCACGAATAGTTGTTGTGCCGAAAATCGCCACGAGTGCTTTAGCTTTATCGGCGATTTTCTAAAGACAATAACTATGAGTGGTACTGACTGACAAAAATTACCAAAGGATTCCTACCACGAGTTGTATTCGTCAAGACAATTCAAAGAAAATGAAAAATTTGAGTTTTTTTTTTAATGTTATAATAATTGTGTTATAAATAATAATTATTGTTAATAAATTTTATTGTTGAATTTTTTACCTTTTTATTCACCTGTATTACTACTGTAATCATCTGCTCCTTAGTATGTAATCAGATCCTAATTTCCTCAAATTAAAAAAATAGACAGTTTCGATTGGTTGTTAAGTTTTGAGTTGGATTGTCAATATAATGCACTGTAGAATGTTTCACGGTTGTTGAAGTAAAATCACATAAGTTTGTAATAGAGAAAAAATCACTTAATATATTAAGGTACACATTATCACTAATTACAGTCATTGTCAGCTATGACAAATTGTCACAAAAACAAATGTCTTAATTTTAGATTGAGTTCTAAGGTTATAAAGCGAACGTTTTAATTTTGGTATTGTTACCAGCAAATTAAAAAAATTGAGTTTTACTGAGAGACGATTTGATAGTCTTTTAGGGTAAGCGTTTATATCAGCTTCCGTGTCTACGAGGTACTGAAGTTTTGTTTTTTGTTTAGTCACGTATAAACGGCTCATAGTAGTGGAAGGAAGACTGGTGGCCACTAGTGCTGTCTTCCCGTTTAGTTTTTTTGTTCTCTTGTAAAGTTGCATGACTCCGTGCATTTCTTTGTCTTATTCTTGTACGTGAAGTAACACCAGTCTTGATGGTTGATGGTCTTGTCGTGATCGTGATCTGGGTCGACATCGACTACGAGATTTGCTTTGATATCTTGTGGTACGATGAAATTTCGTAAGTTCTGCAACTTGCACAGTTAGGGTTTCGATCTTTGCCTGTAAGTCTGAATGATCGTATTTCCCATTTTCTCATGCTTTAACAATCTTCGTATATTTTGCTCTTGCAAAATTTAAAGACGTAAAACTAGTTCACTTTTCACATTTGGACCTGCATGCGCTAGAAAGATGTTCTTTACTTCTGGGATGTACTCATTCTCAAGATTAGCGATTGTATAGTTAAATTTTGCAGTATCGTTTTGAATATTTAATATTTTAAATTGGGTTTCTAGTTGAATAAACCACAAGGCTGGTTCTTTTCGCCAAAATTTAGTTATTTTTAGAGTCGCTGCCATTTTATTAATTTGGGTTTCGTCAACATGCTGGTGTTTCCGGAAACGTTGTCGCTTGTCTCCATGTTTTTTTTATCGCATGCATCAATGTACTTATATGAAATGTAACAATTATGACTTTATTACGTCGGGGTCAGCATTTTAGTTCTAATGTTATTAAAGGCACATTTAAACGTAACATGTTTATTTTCGATTTATTGTTTCACCAAAGACGAGGTTTCTCTGTGGCACAAAAAGAAGATCTAAATTTTGCTTACGCCTATCTTTTGTAGCGTTTTACTTTTTCTCCCTTCCGTCAAACAACCCTTACTCTAGGTAGGGTTGAAGGCGCGAAATTTATATTTTTGCCGCCACAGACCCATCCTTCCTTTTACTCGAGACAATATCAACATTAGACGGATATGGGAAATTGCTTAAGAACAGAATGCTTCTGTTATCCATCCACTTTAGGGCAACTAATCCATAACCCTCTAATCCAAGTCACCTCTTTTCATATTTTTATTAAATTGTAGGTTTGAAAACAGTTCTGCATTTGCGCATTGTGACCCAGGCATGGATGCCTTTAAATAATAAGGGTCTCTAAAGCAAAACTAAATTTAAAAAATTGCCAAAAAACTCTTTGTTGCCAGTATAAATTTGGAACTCACACTATACAGTAACATCAGCTCAAACCAACACTTTATAGCCCCTTTTTATGAATTTCATAGGCATATACTGACGGATAAAATGTTGACCTTTAAATTTTTTCATGGACTGATCTACCGATTAACATTCACTACATTTCAGGGCTGATAAAAACGTTTCTGATATTTTTTTTATTAATTTTAGCACGCTTTAACTTTGTAAAGCTTGTCGTAACGGCTTTTTCAACATCTAGTGTCAATAATATCACACTCCAACACATCGGACTCTTTTAAATCTTATAAAAACATTACTGGCGTTAACGGTATTGAATCTTTTTGGTCATCCGACACGAACAATAATGGTCTTGAATTAATAACCGCCTCACAATCACATAAGGTCGTGTAGAATTCATCTAACCTCAACGATGCATGACCCAACACCTTTCTCAATAACTGTTTGTCTAAACTAATCAATCGCTCCTACCATCCTCCCCACCAAGAAAACGAAGAAAGATTGAATTTCCACAGAATTCGGTGAGATGAGCAGTGACGCTTAATTGCTTCTCAATCAAATTTAGCAAAAGCGTTTTATGCTACTACAAAATTAGTCTTCCTTCCTTCCTCTTCTGGCTGCAAAACGCCTAAAAGCATTCAAAAACTCTGCAGTGGACAACAAATACACTATATCTAAATGTACGGCACTATACACTGCACATGTAAATAAACAAATTCGTGCTTTTTTACCACTTCGCAAAAACAATAGATCAGCCAAATCTATACCCGTAATTTGCAACGTAACTGAATGTCTCACACAATCATTGGACAAGAGAGGAGGAATCACTTCTATCTTCTTGGCACCATATCTGCGACATGTCACACATTGCTTCACAACCGAATGCACAGCTCGTCTTCCTCCAATCACCCAATATTTTTCTCGTAACAACGATAGCAACCTTTGCACTCCAATATGACAAGAAGAAACATGTAAATCATATATCAATCGATACACTACATCATGTTTACCAGGTAACACAAACGGTAAACGCAAGGCATCTGTGTCTTCTCGGTTATAAATTTTACTGCGAACTCTAATTACCCTATTTTCATCTTCAAAACAATTTAAAGACACAAGTTTTTTGTAATCTTTCCTAGCAAAGGATTCTTTTTGAATTAATTTTATCAAAATCATCTTACCATTATCAAACGCATTTCTTTTCATCTAGTACAAAACTGTGTCTAGGCCACTCCGCTTCACTAGCATATAGCCAATTAAGTCTCTCCCACCAGTTCAACCTAGAAAGATAATTCGGTGAACACCCGCGACATGATAGATCGGCGGGATTCATCACTGCAAAAATGTACCTCCAATCTTATATCGATATCAAACTCTATTCCAAACAAAGGTAGCACACTTTTCTTCATTCCTAATCTAAGTCAAAACCGCAGAGAAATCATTCCAAAAATATTTTTTCCAACTCTCGAAAAATCCACATTGAAGTGAATTATACAACTTTGCGGCGATTGTTGCTGCTAAAAGTTCTAGCGTAGGAATCGACAACTTTTTCAAAAGCGCTATACGAAACTTCGCTTGAATCACATTAACACGGATGTTGTCCAGCATTTGTATTCGTAAATAAATAACGCACGCATACGCGTCTTTGCTGGCATTGAAAAAACCTGTAAACTAACATCATTGGCTTCACCTATACCACTCATTATTCACCTGATTTCAATACGGAAAAGTGTCGGCAGTTCAGTTTGTCATTTAACAAATGATTTTCGTCTTATTTCATCTACCTCGTCCTCCCAGCCTAATCCATTTTTCCATAACTTCTGCAAGAGTAGTTTCGGCAATATTGTGGCAGGACACGTAAATCCAAGTTTGTCAAAATACATTGAGCCGTTAAAAGTATAACCCCCTTCGTGACGATTTGATCATTAACTTTGATCTTACTCTCAGCCGAAACAAAGAACTCTTCTTTTCCCAACACATGCCCAACACTATTGTTGCCCCCAAAACTTTAGATTCGCTCAAAACTCCCAACCCCCTTAAGTCAAATTTAGCCAATGTCTCGAGAATAAATTTTGAAAGTTCAGTTACACTCGACACATTGGTTACACAATTGTCTACATAAAAGCTTTCGCGCAATTTAAAAATAGTGATTTTGGAACAGTAAAACGAAATCAAACCAAGTCCACGCGCACAACACTCCAAATGGTGGTTGATTTTAGTTCTAAGCAAAAAAAGGCTACAATTAACCCCGAATACTACCTTCTTGTGTCAAAATGTAAGTTCTTTACCATTTTCAGTTTGCCACAAAAATTGCAAACAATCCCTATCGGCTTGACTTAAACGCCTTGCGAATATCCGTAATGACACGTAGCTTCTCCATTCTAAATTTCAACATAATTGACCGAACGAGTTCCATAAGATTCAATCGCTTCTCTAGGCACTGGTTGATGGATAGATGAGCTCTTTCTCTCTCTAAAGCATCAAACACTAGTCGAACTTTCGTGGTACTATTCTTTTTGAAAACGGGCCTGTGCGGCAAATAATGCGTCATATTTTCCTTTTCAATATTTGACACCAGCTTGATCTTATTGCTTAACATATAATTAGATGGTCGTGGTAGATGTCGTTCGATCCAAGGTAAGCAGAGTTCGTAACGATCATTTTCTTTCACAGTTACAATTTGATCAAAAAATTTACATACGACTCTCTCTTCTTTGGATACGAAATCAAAAGGTGCTTCTATCCCCAATGCATCTAATTTCCATAATTTTTCTACTACTAGTACTAACTCCACTATTCATGCTTGCTACTTTACCCATAATGGTCCAACCTAACAATGTCTCAAAAACCCGAAAACCATTTTTTAACTGAAGACACCTGCCCGTGTACAACTTTCCACCCACATCAGCGCCGGTGAAAGATTCAATAGGATCTACACAATTCAAATCAGTCAGTTTAATGTCTAACATGTTCAACTCACTTATCCAGGGACACGTCTGAACTAGTGCAACGTTACTACAAATAACATTCTAGTCCATTGCTTCAAAGGTACATGCATATGTGCCATCTAAACTAAGTATCCTTAGATCGTAACAAGCATGCTATTGATTGATAGTGCTAGCGCCACCAAACGCCCGCACTTCTCTCGAACAATGTTCACTGCGTATAATAATAACCCATAATGTTTGCAAAACAACATGCGTTTCCGTAAAATTCGTTAATGTTTAATCTTTGAGCACTTCTTCACTCACAAATTGATATTTATTTTTTGAAAGTCAGCTAATTTGCTACACACAATAGCAGCGTGTGGTCTATTGCACTTTGAGTTCCGACCGTCGCAGATCGAAAACATGCCTTATTCTGATTTAAAATCTCCTGTTTTTCCTTTAAGGATAACTTACGTGCTCTAAAACAATTATATCTAGTATGTGGTCCGTCACAAAACACACATGTTTGTTAAATTTATAAAACCTAACGCTGTAGGCTTAATCTCACTTTTAACTTAGTTTTGCCTTATTTTATGAACCCTTCAGACCAAACCCTTCTAGTACCAACGAAATCCGTTTTTCTCCTTCCACCTCTACCTTTAGAAAATTTAGTAATCTGGAAAGTCTGTCCTTCATCGACGAATCAGTTAAAGAATTAAAATTGGAGGACCTCTGCCAAACATGTAATATTTCTTCTGGTAGACACGATTCTACCAGCGGATATAACATTGCAGCATAGGTTTGCGTGGTCACGCCTGATGTTTCTAGCGCACGTAGTCTCGATTTTGTCATTTTTTATCATTTTCGGCAGTAGGAAGAAAACTGTCTACCAAATCACGCGCTCTGGTTTTTGGCGTGATGAATTGTAATAAATACTGGAATTTATCTTCCGAAACTACCTATATCTTCGTAAATGTTTTTGAACTGGCTCCAAAATGGCAACCAATCTTTTATTTCACCGCAAAACTTTTGAAATTCTATTTTTGGCAATTTAAACTTACGGTTTGTTGCATAGGATAGCGGACTTTCTGGCGCTTGACTTCGCCGCGACAATACATCTTTATCATCCTGTGTACTCTTTAACCGGTTATAATGGTCGCGTGCAGCAGAATTTTTAATAACCAACCGGTAAGTACTGATCGGTTAGTTTTGCTGAATGGCCACTCAATTGTGAGTTCAAGGTTTGTCTAACCTAACCTCTAAATTGTTTGTTTTTTTTTTATATTCCGTCAGTAGTATTTTTCGTTTGCATATTTACAAATAATACACAAATAATTTAACAATTAATTAGCGACCGCGCACCTAACCAACAAATTTAACAGCTGATCACTCACCGATGCGTTCTCACCGTAAATGAAATGTGGTGAAAAAGATGGCGGGCGTTGAGATGTATCGGTTAGTAACCATAAGCATTCAGCAGATTTTTTTTACTGGTTACTACAATCGGTGAGTCTGCTGCACGCGGCGATTGTATCCTCAATCTGTTAAATGTAGTTGCGTAATTATCACATGCTTTACTTTTGGTGGGCTAGATCATCTTCATCCGCATCGTGATTCAACAATTGTTCATAAGCTTCAGCGTCTACACTTTTTAAATTAAACTCTTTATCGACAAGTAACATCCAATGTTTCAGCGGCATTCAAAACTTCTCGAACTTCGTTCGCCACTCGCGTAAACGCCGCCCGATGCGTCGTTCTTCTTCTTTTCAACACTTCCATTTTCACTCACTAACTTCAAAAAACTTGATAAAACCACTCTTCTTCGAATCGAATTTACGAGACAGCCAATTATTATTAACAATTGTTTAACTTGTATCAAACCTTTTCAGCACTAAAAAACTTTAAGAACACACAGTCGCCAATTTGTTTCGTAAACAAATAAAATTTCTGTGTGGTGTTTCAAAATGCTTTTAACGTAGAAACGTTGACTAAAACAGCAATCAAAGCCACATTTCAACGACAATATCTACAAATTATTTTTTTAAAAAACAGTCAAAAAGCACCCTTTCAAAATGTTCTCTTGTTTTCTTTTCTAAGTAACGAAAACTTGATAAAACTATTTTAAAAGTACGTACATTCAACATTAAAACACTTAGCCTTCCACAGCTCCGTATCATGACTTTTGTTAACATTTAACATGTATATTTTCTGTTGCTTTCGCATTTTCCCATTATTCATCATTTAGCATTTCGTTTTGTCACCATTTTGTGCAATACAAACTTTCGTTTTTTTATAAAGTTTTTTTAACTGACAAGTTCATTCAACAAGCAAATCCATATAAAATTATTGTTGTTAGTGGTAATACATAAATCGAAATCACTTAATGTTATTCCCTTTAGCAACTTAAAAGCTCTCAGCTCTTGCGGTCCTCAACCTCTTAAACTCGTCACCCTCGCGCACTAAACATCTTTAATACTGAAATCACCATTAAATTTTTATAAAAAAAATTAATACTTGTTAATTTGTTTCAGGTTGATTAAAAGCTACAGTAAAGCTGCGTACGAAGTAGGTAAGTAATAACAAAATCATCAAACATTGAATTTAAAATTCCTCTTGTTGCTAAATGATTTGTCTATAATAGGTATTTACTAACTATATTTATTATTATGAATAATACAAACATGTATTGGTTTTTATCTGTTAATTAATTTGCTTATAAATAAATTTAAATAGTTTTCTTCATTTTCTAACGTACAGTAATATTTTATTTAGATCGCATTTTGGTTAATAAAATTTCTAATTAGGTAACTAACGGAAATACGTTAAAAAATTGCAATAGCAACACGTCTCGAAAAAATTATCGTTAATTTGTGAGAAAACCCCTTCAACCGATTCGTTAAAAATAATTAGATTTAAAAATATAATTACAAAGATAGTTGTACAAATATAAACACATTTAAATACAAACGGCTCTAACACTAAACAAACCTATTAAAATTAAAATTTATTGAACTTCAGAGGAAGTGCCGTCGGTACTACGAAATCCAACTTGCTGTTCATTGTTGTAAAAGAACAATTATTTATGTTAGTTTTTTTTCGGTGGCTTTTAATTTTTTTATTGAAACGCAGGTGCTCGTTGCGTTTCAGGCGCTGAACAACTCGCGCTATAAAACGTATCACATAAACAATGTGCACTTAGATCCTTAATTTTACTGCCATATATTTTTTAATCTTTTTGGCCACATGCCTCCAAAGTACATCATAAAATTTATGTCGAATTTAGTTGTTAATCAACTATAATTAGAAGTAGCTGGCAATTCAGTAACTATAGGCATTATTGTCATTAACAAAGTCATGCCTAAAGACAATTAAATTTAGGTAGTGCAAATTTATACAACCCTTGTGTAACTAAATTGAGTTTGAATTTGATATGAATAGCGTATGTGAGGTTGAATGGCCCGTCCAGTTCGAGTTAATGACAATTGGCTACCGTGAAAGGGTTGTACAGACTATAATGGAGTCACAGTTACTGCAACAAAATCGAAATTAATGCAAAATTTCCAAATGAATACTCAACACCCACATTAATTTGATTTAAAAAGATGAGATTGAAGGATGAAGTTTATGTTTTTATGGCACATGAATGACTTCCATCACGTCTATTTATTTAAAACTGATTACATCTTAACCAATGTTATGAACTCAATAAATAGACCGACTTAGAATTCATAACACAAACAGGGACTTGTTTAAATGTTGAAATGTTTGATAAACATTAAAAACATATGGATTTCTGGATTTCATCTGTTCTTTTGAACACAAAACTCAAAACCGCGATTTCTCTAGCCTAAATACACTTAAACACATTTCTCATAAGAAAACATTTTTCTTATATTTTTAGTGATGTCAGTGTACCTTTGAATATCTTAAAATACGTTTATTTCTTACTATTTACCTGCCGTTAATTGGATTTTATATACTCGAATGTTAAATTTCCGTGTTATATTAAAAGCTTCCTACGCAGATCCTCGTGAAATAACAATTATATACGATTGTTAAAAATTCGTATTTGCCTGTTTACGTAAACTTTGTGTTTTTTTAATTGTATTAAAAACACATGTTTTTTTAGTCTTTTTAAAAGAGCGTTTCTTATACTACCTTCACATTTTTTGTTTACAAGAGAGTGCTCAACTTATTTGCAGCTTGTTTACTGTTTTGTATAAATTTTAATTCAAGGTTTGTTTATTGTTTTACTCTCGATAAACAATATTAGAATCTTATACACCGCAAGTCGTTTAACGTGATCACATAAAAACTGACGTTTTCTGCCTAAAAATATGTAAGTCATAAATTATGCACTAAACTAAATAAATTAAATTTGAACTTACATTTTTAATGATAATACGTATTTATAAATGCTTTTATTAACAATTTCTTAAAATAAAGAAATTGTTGTTGTTTACCTGTCTAGTAAATTTTTTGTATGACGTCTATACTAGAACTTTGCTGCTACACACGTCACAGAATGTTCAGTTGTATAATTTTATCTCTTCGTTTCTCTTGTGTTTTCTATTTTTAACAAACAACGTTTTAATTTTGCACATTACAATTTTACAATACATTGTTATTTTATTAAGTTGCATTCCTTAATTACATGGATGTTGTTATCTATTGCTATTTATTCTTCAAATTTCATCGTCTATATCCAACTTATGAGTGACCGAGGGCCGCCATTAGATTCATGGAGTAAATAGGGGGCCGCATCCGCACAGGTATATATTTATATAGCTACTATTAAATAGGTGCTAATGAAGGCCGCGAGCCGCATGCAGCCCGCGGACCGCGTGTTGGAAATCCCTGGTCTATATGGTTGATTTTTCCATTTTTTCTGATATCATTTTCAAAAATTTATCACTAATAACATTTTTTTATAATTAGTATTACTTTTTAAATAAAAATTTTTTACTTGTCCAAATTCTTTTTTTTAAATATGTATGAGATTTTCAGTACACAATTGGTAAAAAAAAACTGGTGTCACTTTCCTATAAGGAATGATAAAGAAATGTATTTTTATAAGGTTATATTGTCATAAAACCACTTTGAAGTGAAGTTTGTATTAAAAACGATTAGTAAATCGCCAATTAACCAGACTTTTGTGCAACCGGCTAATTATTTTTTCTTAAAAAAAATTGTCGCAGGCAGGATTCGAACCTAGATTATATAATGAAATTCACTTTAAACTGTAATTTGATAATTAATTTGATAAAGCCGAGAGAATATGAAGATCCAGCTCTATACTAAATTTCAAGTTACTAGCACTTTTGGTTCGAGAATTATCGTGGGTACATAGCTACACACAGACAGACAAACACAAACACCCAAAATTTTTTTGTCAAAAATATTTTTTTCTGACTTAGGAGACCTTAAAACGTAAACTTATGCAAAAAAATTTTATTTCAAATCGTCGCAGGCAGGATTCGAACCTAAATTATATAATGAAATCAACTTTAAACTATAATTAAATATCTAATAAACTGCTAATGATAGAAAAAAAATTTATTTGAATAAATTGTTAGGAAGTATTGTCTCGATAAGAAACTATAAAAATAATTCGAATAATGTACTTTTGTACAAAATTATATAAGAAAAACTGTTAAAAATGGCGGATACACCCACTTCCGATTTCATTATCAGACCCATTTTGATAAAACCGAGAGAATATAAAAAGCCAGCTTCATACCAAATTTCAAGTTACTAGGACTTTTGGTTCGAGAGTTATCGTGAGTACAACGTTACACACAGACACATACACAGACACCCAAATTTTTTTGTCAAAAATACGTTTTTCTGATTCAGACCTTAAAACGTAAAATTCTTCAAAGAAAAATTTTTTTTTAATAGGAAAGTAAAAATCGTTATTGTGATTCGTATCTGGTGTGCAAGATCAAATTGTCTTCAAAATAGAAACTATCTTACATAAAAACAAAAAAGCGATAGTCAAAAACAATCGAAAAATTAGAGCAAAGTCTGCACTAAAAAAGTACAAAAAACGTGAATGTAGAAGAAAAGTATAGGAAGTGTCCACGTTAAATATATTTTTTTCATAAAGAAAATATTCTAAAGAATTATATGTATAATTTGAGTTTAAGTTAGTTTTGTTATTAAGTTATAAAAAAAAATTGCTTACATTTTGGTTACTAAATCACTTGTTGCCCAAATTTCCAAAATAACAAAAAAATTACTAATTTCTAAAGACAATAAAGGTACAATATTCAAATTTCGTCCGCTTGTGACATCTGTTAACAAACAGTTTGATAAGCTGTATTATAGATCTAAAGAACTAAGAATTGATAAGACTATGATTATATTCAAAGAAAGAACCGCGTCGAAGCAGTTCATAAAAAAAGCTGTAAACATTGAGTTGTGGCAGACTATAAACGCTATATCAAACAGTTTAAAATTTATCCAGGTAAAGATAAACGTTCTAAACAGAAATTTGGTAGTTATTAGAATTTAGGAGTTTATGATTTATGAAATTGGTCGAAAACCGTTCATTACTGAAAACTGGTGTGTGTGATGGGAAATGCCAAATTTCCATCTTGTAAAAAACTGTACCTACTGCAAGACGAGACAATAAGAAAACTATACCAAAAAAGACTGGACCAAAAACTAATACAGTTCAGATTTGATACAGTGGAGGATACATATTTGAAAATAAAGGACAGTATGAAAGAAGCGGCATTAGAAGCATTAGGAGAAATAGATGGAACAGAAACGAATTTTAAATGGAAATTTAATGAAGCAGCTACTGAAGCAATTAATGTGAAAAAACAACTATACGTAAAATGGCTAAGTACAAAAAAGAACGAAGACTATAGGAAGTACAAAAAAAAATAAAGTAAAAAGGCTAGTCGTTAAAGAAAAAAATGAAGAATGAAAAATTACCTGCCAAAACGTCGACCAATCTGTTGGAGGGACAAAAAGCTCGGAATCCTGGAAAATAATAAAAACCTTAAAAACGAATAACAAAGATAAAGTACATATACCGTATATTAGGGAAGATGAATGGAAATCCTACTATAAGAACCTACTAACGGAAACACGAGAAGAATGTATAGAACAAAGAGAAGAACATAAAGGAAAAATGGAAGAAAAAGAAATAATAAACATCACAGAAGAAGACATACACAAAGCAATAAGAACAATCAAAATTAATAAATCACCAGGACCCGGAGGAATTGACCCCGAATTGATAAAATACGGATCCAAAAAAAGGATCATCAAAAACATGTTCCAAAAAATAATAAATGGAGAACAAATGCCCGAGGAGTGGAAACACGCATATCTAACTTCCATATTTAAAAAAGGGGGCAGAAGGAAATGCGAAAATTACAGAGGAATAGGCGCAATAGCGATGTTGGTAAGAGGTAATGAAGAATAATCCAGAGGAAAGTATAGAAGGAAGAATTGGGGAAAAACAAGCGGGTTTTACAGTCGGAAGATCGACCATAGAACACATATACACGCTATAGCAACTTATAGAAAAGAAAACAGCCAAAAATATAGCAATACATCTTGTTTTCATTGAATTAAAAAAAGCGTATGACACGGTACCAATAAGCAAACTGTGGAAAGCCATGACAAAAATCGGAGTACCTCACAATCGGATAGAGGCAGTGAAAAGCCTATGTAGGAACAACAAAGTAGCAGTGAAAGTTAGATCGAAAATGACAAACAACTTTGAAACCACTGTAGGATCGATACAAGGCTGCTCCACTTCACCGACACTTTTTTAAATATACCTTGAGCACACCTTGAAAAACTGGAAACGAAAATGCAAAGGAATGGGCGTGCCAGTTAGAAATGAACACTTATACACACTTAGTTTCGCAGACGATCAGGTGGTTATCGCTCAAGATGAAGAAGATCTCGGTTTTATGCTGTGTAACAAAAAGAAGAATACACAAAAGCAGGACTAGAAATAAATTTTACAAAAACAGAATACCTGGTAACATCACAAGAAAAAGAAGGAGACCTTATAGTAGACGAAAAAGCCAAAATAAAAGAAATAGAAAAGTTTAAATACCTAGGATACACTTTCACAAAAAATAAAAGAACGAAAGAGGAGATAAAAAACAGGTTGGGACAGACACGAAAATGTATAAAACAACTCCACCCAAACAACTAAACATATGGTACTTCAAGCCGTATGACTTCCGGTTCTATGAATGTACGAATGATTCAACTTGTAGCTGCATTTATTAATGAATTGTAAGAAGAATTATCACTATTCCTATAAATCAATAGTTTCAAGAAGTTTTATAAAGGCATTCATGAGTTTGATAGAAACAGAAAATAATAATGCAACTGCAAGCTGCAAAAACTTTAAAGGAAACGGGTTGTACATCTTTTATTTTTGGCTCATAACTCTCTAACTAATCCCTCAGATAGTAATTAGAGACATTTTTTTATTTTATGCTTACCATATGTTTATATATCTTATTTTTTCGCGAGCTTTGTTTTTGCTTACCATATGTTTATATATCTTATTTTTTCGCGAGCTTTGTTTCTGGGATGCAAGATGGAATCTCTAAACGGGCAGCAAATCTCTGTTCAACAAATTCTAAATATTTTTATGAGATTTACACAAAGGTGAAGACTGAATTTACAGTCTCTACATTAACCGATCTAGCCAAAACTTTTATCAAAACTCAAAGGAGGTTGACTGCTGCAACTTCTTTATTGTCAGAATTTTTAGATTTACGAATACAAATCCATGCTCAAACTGAAAACGCAAGAGATGAGCTTACCGTTTAGGAAAGATTTACCAATTCTTACCAGAATGCATTTGCAACAGCTTTCTTTACAAAAAAAACAGTGGTTGTGTCGCCACTCAACAAATTGTGTGATCCAAATGGGGTTCAAAACCCAGTTCCGAAGTTCTCAGGTAAAATTAAATTTTGGTTAGAGTACAGAGACTTGTACAAAAGTCTGAATTATGATAACTATTCTATTAATCAAATTCAAATTTTTCATTATTTGCGTGCTTTGTTGTTTTCTAATGCACTACTCGCTATTAAGTTTCTGGAATTTTTAGAAGAAAACTAGTTCCTAGCTTGAGATAGTTTCTATAACAACTTTCGAATGCTGGTTTATAATCACATAAATTTTTTTTTCCAAAATCTTGAATCACGTAGCAAAATATCTGAAAACAGATATGTTATTCAAGCATGTCAATGCGTTAAAATCCTTAACAGAGACAAAAGATTTTTTTGATACACTTGTAATTCATTTGATGGCTGGCAAACTCGATTCTTGCACGGCTAAGGAACGGAAAACGCTGAAAAACAATAAGGGAACTGATTTACCTATACGTGATGATTTTAAAGGGTTCTTAAGAGCACTACTGCTTTACTTTATACTCTCAATTTGAAACAAAACAAATCAAATCCTATAAAGGATAAAGTTACTTTTAGAGCCTTGGTCAGTCAGTCAAACCTCTTGTATGTTGTGCAAAAGTAATCACAATTTGTATGCTTGTACAGATTTTCATCCGATTTGAGCACAGTTCAGGTCCTATTACCTACCGCTAGGGAAAGTAAGGAAGCAAGGAAATGTTTTTACTGTGCATGCCTTACTCGATTCTGGTTCTCAGTCTAGCTTCATAACTTCTAATGTATGTAAAAAACTCAATTTTTTACTCCAGGCAGTCAACGTCAGTGTAACTGGATTATCTACGACCAGTTCTCAGGTTCATTCATGGTGCAACGTATAGATTTAAATTCGTCGTTTTTTTCTTACCGTTAAGCTTTCTTGCTTGGTAATTAATAAAATTACTAACCCGTTGCCTAGTTTTCGTGTAAATACATGTTGTATGCAAATTTTTGAAGACATTCATTTGTTAGACCCTCTCTATTACAAGCCTAGCAAGATTAATATTCTAATAGGTTCTTTCGAATTTGGAACTTTCTTTGTAAAGGTCAGTTTTATGTTGTTACACGTCTTCCAAATCTTTATAATATTTACCTTGGTTAGTTAATTAGTGTGCCTCTTTCTACTAGCAATAATAATAAGTACATTACGTGCCACCTTTCTCGTTCGGACGACGTGAATTTTTAATTTTAAAAATTTTGGGAAGTTTAACAAGTTTATCGTGCAGATTTCGTTTAAACAGTCTCCGCCACTGCTGGGAGATTTGTTGCAAATCGCCACTAATAGTTTTTTTCTCTTTAGAGAAGCAATTGTACAATAATGACGCTTTGCGTGAATTTTATGGTTCGTTTATGGAGGAGTACAAGTGGCTGGGACACATGACAAAAGTTGTTTCTAGCCCTTCTGAAAGGTCGTTTTATATGTTTTATCACGGCGTCCTAAAAGAATGCAGTATCAGCACAAGGTTGCGTATAGTGTTTGATGGATCTGTTTAAACTACAACAGGTCATTCTCTAAACGACTTACAAATGGTAATACAACAAGACTTCTCCTCGATTTTGGTGCAATTTAAGAAATTTTGCTATTCAATATCTGCTGATATTGAGATGTGTTGACAAGGGCTCATTGATTCTATATTGCAACGCATCCTTTGGCGTCCGACGCCGCAATTTCCTCTTACGACGCACATTCTTAATACCGTAATATACAGTACACCATCGGCTTGTTTCTTTGCCACTCGTAGCCTAGTTCAACTTAGAATCGACTGCACAAATTCTCTTCCTAAAGTTTCTAAGGTCATCAGAAAGGATTTTTATATAAAGGATTTTTTAACGAGTTTCGGCTTTTTAGATTTAGCTCGAGATTTATGTCATAGCATTCAAGCCGTGTGCATGCAAGGAGGTTTCAAATTACATAAGTGGATTTCTAACAAGGTTCAAGTACTTGACTCCCAGAAAAATGCTCCAAACTGATTATCTTATGTTTTTAATTTTAGCTTCGTCTTTCACAGCTGTTACTAAGCGAGTTATACTTTCAAGCATTGCTCAAATTCTTGACCTTTTGGGTCTGCTGTCTCTTGGTACGACTCTAGCCAAGATGCTGCTCTAGCAGCTCTCGTTAGATAGACTTTCTTGACACGATTCTGTTCAAATCACATCTTTGAAAAATGGAATATGTTTTTTAATGACTTACCAATTTTCAATGATTGTCGTATCCCACGGCATTGTTGTATGCTCAAGTCTGACATCGATAGAATTACATGGCTTCTTAGATGCCTGGATGCATAAATATGGTGCGTGCATTTATTTAAAGTCTTTCAACGAACACGACACCGTTGATGTTAGATTATTGTGTACTAAATCCAAGGTTGTTATTATTAAAACCACTCACAATTCCAAAGTTCCAAGATGTGATTATTCAATTCAATTGTGGACGGATTCTACAATAGTTCTGGGTTGGTCAAACAAGCCTCTAAATCTCAAAAAAACTTTGGTTTGCAATAGAATTGCTATTCAGAATCTGACTTTTAGTTGTATCTGGCGCTTTGTTCCAAGCAAGTCCAATCCAGCAGATTTGCTCTCTGGAGGTTTTTTTTCTACGTTAATTTCTTAATTCAATTGCGTCAGTTTTTTCAGAACTAAAACTGTCAGTTACTTGGCTTCATACAACCTCACATATAATAATCTTTTTTCAATATTTCTTAAATCTCAAAAGGTTTACAGCTGTGGCAGCTTATTGCTTTATCGATAACTGTTGCATTCCGCGTTCTTCAAGACGATATGGTAGTTTTTTTTGTAAGGAGTTATAAGAGTCTACTAATAAAATTCTGAAAATTTCTTAAAGTAAATCTTTTTCTGGTTATCCTAAGAGTTCCAATTCTCATTGTAGTGATCAAGTCATAACGTGACACCATTATGCACCGTCCAACAAACACAATTAGACACGTTTGAACGGATATCTGACACAGATCAACGGAGCATACCAAAGCACAAGTATATAACCAGGAGCAGAACAAAACGACAACAGTTTTTGAAAATCTTCTAAAGACTCTCGTTAAACACCCCATCAGTAATATCTGTAAAAACTTCAACTATTTTGACATCATAATGTAAGTGTTTTGCCATATTGTGCTGTTGTAGCTTTCATTAGCAAGCAGCGGGAGAGCAATTCACGTTTAGACAAATCTCTATATATCGACAAAAAACGTTTTATCGCATCTCGGTGTAGTGGTGCGGAATGTTATATAAGATTTATGTCTGCACCAGTTGCTTTCATTTTTTTTCAATTGCGCGAACTACTCGCATCGTCCAGACAACATAAATAAATGATTAGGATTCTATAATAATAGATAGCAAGAATTCTTCTTTTCATCAACATTATCGACATTGCGCCGGATAGCTAGACCATAGTAAATTAAAAGGTTTTTTATAAGTGTATCTGTAAGTCTTTGCCATATGGTGCAGCGTCAAGTATGATCTTGAAAGACTTCGTCCCCAATGTATTCGATCTTTATCTTGGTCGCAGATTTTTTATTCTTTTTTGCACACAGTTCTTTGTGCTCTTCGTACCACTTTAGGAATTCTTTATCGTTTACTTTTGTGTGAACACATTTAAAACAGAAAATGTTCTTCATCGACAAATCCACGACTTTGTTGGCAAAATATCCAGTCAAAGTGGTCACGTTGTACAAAGACCTAAAGCTTCTTTTTTTGCAACTCCCGTCAGTAGATACTTTTAGCTGCAAATTGTTTGTCTTTTTGTTTTTCTTCTTCTACAAGCAGCAATAATTGAAAACAGTTAAAGTGGCCATATAAAAGTATTCAACTATACAGTCGTACGATTGCAGCAGACCCTTGCAGATTTCCATGAAATTGCAAAACAAATCAAACTCGTCGCTTATTGTAACAAGTTTTATTGGCTTGACTCTTGAACTAAATCTAATCGAAACTGTAAACTGTAATTTTTTTTTCTTTTGAGTTCATAAACTCTACACGGCTTTTTGGAGTGGACGCCATTATATTTTGAGTATAAACACGTGTTTCTGTCGAGCATTAAAGCTGCACTAACAGTTATACATGAATTTCCCTTATAGGTGTGTGCGTACGCTTGTATACATATAGTATATAAAAATGAAGAAACAGATAGAAACACTTGGATTTTTTGAAATTATTTGGTACTATCGCATTCTACGGAAAATTGCCTAACCTCTTGTAGAAAAAAAAATTTTTGCATTCACCAAATAGACACTTTTCTTTATGGAGTAAGGCAAAATGATCTGAGTAGCTATTGCGCTTAATACACAATTAGTTATTTTTATTGCAATTCTATTTTTTTTTGTTTTTGTTTTTTAGTTATTTGAAGATAATTCTTGTACGAATTTCTAGTTAAAACGGCTAAAAATCTCATTTTTTGTTTTTATTGTTTAGTAAGCTTTGTAAACTTAACTAAACTTGACGTTTTGTGAGTTATATACTGTTCTTTTCAGAAAACTGAAGTTAAAGACATTGGACTCTGGTAATCGTTTCGCAACGGTTTCGCTTCATCAGTTTTTTTCGCAAAACGTTACAGGGTTTGCCTAAAATTATTATCTGTTTAAATTTAATAATGTGTCTGGTCCTAAGACAACTGATCTGGTCGTGTCCATTTTGTATTCACCTATCCTGAAAAAAAAATGCGGTAAAACCGTATTTCTTCGAATGGTGCGGTAGTCCTCTTTGGTTTTGGAAAACTGGTAGCTAACTGATTAGTCGCATTGAAAACCACTTTAGTGTTTTTGTTTGTAAGTTTTATGTGAAATGTGTTGTAGAACGTAGTTCAAAACCCAAAGATGTTTCTATATATTTAAGTACATTACGACAGCTAAAGCTTTTAATATGTTCGATTGCACTTTTTATAGCAATTATGATGAACTACGTTATTATTTTGCTACGACAGAACCACAACAAATACTCAGAAACTAATCTGAAAAAAAAGGATTCAAACGTAAGTTTATAATAATTATTCAATTGTTTTTGTCTACAGACATATACATATGTATTTATTCTAACTTTTTGAATTACGTCGACTCGATAATAGATGGTATATTTATGTTTCTCGCAATTGAAGTATGAAATCAATAAAAAAAATAATTTTGTTTTGTGTTTAGCTGAGTTTTAGTGGTCATTTTGGCTAACGTGTTTCGTAACTTAACGTCTTTTAATTTTGACATTAAATAAAGGAATGAAATTTTATAAATAGCATTGTTTGGTAATACGGATTATGGAACAGTGTCTTTTCCAATGTGCAAACCGTGTAGCTTTAGCTTTGCCATTTGTGTTAATGGGCGCATATATAAGGGTAGCGTCCGTAGTAGTCAAATGCACAACAAATCCTATTTATAAACTGAGATGGCTGAAATGACGAAAAACCCGTACGTCCAGCGGTGCACGTAATGAGATTGGGAAACAATTTCTACATTTTCGAAAATAACGTATCGGTTTATATATTTTTTTACTTATTTGTGCATCGGCGATTTTCGAAAAATTAAATGTTAATTTTATTAAAGCAAAGTTAAGCGCTACATGATGTAAATAAGCAGAATGTGGTAGTTTATGTAAAATCGTGAGTGGATGCGATCTCGTTGAAGTCGAGAATATCAAACCGCCAGCATGAAGTCTGAATGTCTTTCGGGTCCATCGCGGGAGACAATCATCACGCGTCGGATGAGTTAGTTACCTTAGTAAGTTGTGTTTCTTGAGCTGATTACATGGCTTTATTTCTTACTGAGAATATTAGAAACCCGAATGAGATTTATAGGCAGTGTCAAGCTATAAGCCATCGCAATCTTGGATAATGGGCCTCGCTGCTGCTGGAGCTAACATGGCGGATGCGAATTAATTAATTGGCTCACAAAATAAAGACCATAAATTCACATAGCGTCACAAATTATGGGCGAGATAGGGAGTGTCGCGAAATAAAATAACCATATCTGGATGTTCCGAGCGAGAGTGGAACAAGAAGAAGGGAGATACCTAAATGAAAGATATCTTATTGCTTTTATTTTCTTTCGTTCAGCTTAACTTACAGATATACCACGTTGCCAATTAACTACCTGTGTTTAAAGATTAATTCTGGATGATATTCATAAAGCCAACTTAATTTTTGTATTTACCTACCAGAAGCTGAATTATTTTTGATCAGTTAACGATACATTAATTCGCATAAATTCTATTCGATGCACTTTTTCTGTGTATAGTTAATTAAAGGGTTAAATCGATAAAATTTCATAGATTGATTAATGTATAACCCAAGTAACTAATTCGTAAGTTTTTTACTTTTATTAATTCCATTTGTTTTAAACGTCGAAGAATTTACATTATTTCTTCTTATTTCATTGCGACTATGATCACAAAATTTATAAGTATTTTAACTGTAAATTAAAAAAGTAAACAAATAAATAGGTATTATTCTTAATAATTTAACTAAATATTTGTAAAAAAAATTACTTAATTGTCTTACGAAAATATATAACAGATTGTTTAATTCTTTCTGCTGCAATTTTAAAAGAACTGATGTCTCACCACACGACTTTCCTATAAGAAATTTCTACATATTTTTTATTTTAAAATTGAAGAAAAACATAGAATATAGAGAGAAATTGTTATTTTCAACGTATCTTGCTTTCCCTTCAAGAATTTTCCGAACAAAAAATCGTCGCTGGTTGGATTCAAACCTAGATTATATATGGAATTCATTTTTAATTATAAATCAAATATCTAATAAACTGTTAATGTTAGAAAATTTGTTTATTTCAATAAATTGTTAAGAAGAATTATCTCTATAATACGTACAAAATTATATAAGAAAAACTGTTAAAACTGGGGATACACCCATTTCCGCTTTTATATCAGACCAATGTTTTGATAAAACCGATAGAATATAAAAAGTCAGTTCCACAACAAAATTTTAAACTACTAGGACTTTTGGTTCGTGAGTTACATTATTACACGCACACGCACACGCCGCACACGCACGTGCATGCGCACACGCACGCACGCACAAGCATAGACACAAACACACACACATATTTTTTTGCAAAAACAATTGCGATTGATATATATTCCTTATAGAAGAGTAAAAACGTGTTAGTTTAATTTGTAGGTTGTGTTTAGATTAATCATGTGCGTTTAGTTTCGAGGGGTTTAATATCGCTTAGACATGATCATCTTCCAGATATTGACCATTGTTGCCGATTTGAGTATATACTTATTATGCGCCACAAAAAATAAACATTTAAAATCTTTTCAGCCGCAATTTTTTTTTCAAAATAAAGAATAGATACATTTAAACTAACTGTTTGGTTTTATTACCAAATTTAGGTACTTTATTTTAAACAAATAAAGTTACCATATTTAAAAAAATACTTTTTTTATGACAAAAAAAGTATTAAGTTCATGTATTAGAATTTGTTCAAAACCCAAACAATTCCGATTTAGAAGAAAACACCAAGTAGGAGAGCTAGTACTACAAAATTCAACCTTCAGCAGATTGAATTGAAAAATTCAGCAGATGAAACCATTGACAATGACAGTGAGTACGAATTGCTTCTCACTGAATTATCTAAGAGATACAGAATCTAGAATTGAGATCTGAATCCAAGACCAACGATTCCAAATGCTTCTCATCACCTGCTTTTATTCAACGTTATGAAGTGTCGCATGCTAACAGAAGTAATGAGTTTTCAAATGACTCACTAATTTTCAAAGGAATACATCAAGTCAACAATGATCAAGATACCATACGCTTCGGTCAGTCGAGAAAACATTCATTCGCAATAATAATAATGACTTACATAAAGTGCCCTGTCTATCAAATGTATTGCTTATCTATTTTTGATTAGGTTTTGATCTTATTTGTAAAAAAATATCAAGAAAAAAAAATCTACATTTTATGAATAACAACGATATCCCTGATAGTAATACAGATTCGTTTACTAAAATTTTAAGTTTTCTAGATATTCTTCAAAAAACTGCTGATGCTACTACACCAACCAAATATATGGAAATCGACGAAATAATAATATTTTTTAAAGGTCAAAGCAGAAAGAAACAGAACATAAAATCAAAACTAAAAAAATGAAGATGGGTTTGAGCATAGGCAGATAAATACGTGTCAAAATTTAAGACGTATCAGACTTTATGATAAGAAAACACTAAATGTTTTTAAAGATACTGTAGTTAAATTGTGTTCAGGGTTAGATGAGGCAATTATAAAATATTTTTGTACAATTTTTTTACATCAACACCAACAATGATACAACAGTCAGACAAAAATCTAACTAATGGTAAGACGTGAGAAAAAAAAGACCGAGGTTTAATTTCCGTAACGACATCTTCAAATAACATAACAGTGCTACAATAGACAGACAACAGTTTGGTTCGTATGATTTCTTTTGGTGCTGGCAAAGAGTCTTACAATAGGACAAAAAAATGAAAACGCATCTTGAGATTAAAAAGCCACAGCTTGTTATACAGTACAACTAATTTATGGGCGATGTAAATTTAGTAGACAAAATGATAACTCATTATCGATATAATATTAAAAAAAATTATGATTGTGGCAATAAATGCTTGGTTACTTTCGAGTCCAAAACATCTATTGCTACACTAATCCAACTTAATGAAAATTAAAATAAAAACAATTTAAAGTAACCACAATAAAAAAAACGCGTTGACCAAAGTTTCACCTGAAGTTCGCCTAGATGAAGTAAGACACTATACCATAAAAATGGACTATAAAAATGCACTTCGCTCTCATGACAAAATTTGCAAACGTAGGAGACGATATAAATGAATTGTTAGAAAAAGGTTTGTTTTGAATGTATAAAGTCTATCTACCAGTAGAAGAATTACTCTATGGCAACAAATGTGTACATATTTTGTAGTCCAAAATTCTAAATAAATTAAATTAATTTTTTTGTTGCTAGACTGCTAATAAATCTTAAAAAGTTTTTAATAGCATGTTTTAATTTGTCCATGAAAAAGTTAATCATATTGTCAGGGCCACATTAAATGCTATGTTTTATGTCAGATGTAGATGTTCTCTGTAGTATGTCACAATAAAGCAGGCTGTGATTAGTTGCTTGAAAAATACTGATACACTTAATACATACATCATTTCTTTCGCAAATATTTTTCTTGAAATTTTTATCTGGAACAACGTAATAATCCTACCAATATATATGAAAAGAAATACCAAAGAATGTAAAAATTATAGAGGAATCTCATTGCTATGTGCGATGACCAAGATATATGAAAGAATATTAGAGAACAGGCTTAGAGAGGAAACAAAACACAAATTACAAGACCATATAATCACACTACAACAAACAACAGAAAAAGCAACAGCCAAAAATAAATCAGTATACTTACGCTTCATTATTATAAAAAAGGTGTTTATTTAATCAAAAGACAAGCAGTGTGGGATAGTCTAAAAGCAAAAAAAAATATATAATGAATTATTAAATGCAATCAAAAGCTTATACAAAAATACTACCAATCAAATCAGAACCAATAACAGAACATCCGAAATGTGTATTACAACAGAAGTACGACAAGGAGGAAGTTTAAGTCGAGTTCTATTCATAAATACAATAGATGAAATAATCAAAAAATACTGCATAGGCTAAAATAATTTAAAACGAGTTAACGCGGAGATATGCATATTTAGGCAGAAACTAAGGAAAAACTAGAAACTTGAAATTCAAACGCGAAGCAGCATGGTTTAAACGTGAACATACATACAAAAAACATAATTCATGAAAATAGTGCTGAAGGAAAAAGAAGCAACACCATGAAATATACGAGTATAAGGAAAATCAATAGAAGAAATCAACAAATATAAGGATCTAGAAACTATAGTTAACAAAAAAGGTGATCTAAAAGATGAAATTAACAATAAATTAGGAAATGCGGGAAGACTATTACATAGCTCAGCAAAAAATTTCTAAACAACAAAGTATTCATTAGAACAAAGATGACATTACACAAAACTATATACGTACCAACGTTCACATATGATGTGAAAACTAGATACTTAACAAGAGACAGAGAAGCAGAATCCAAGCGGATAAAATTAGATATTTGAGAAGAGTAACGAACACCAAGAGGATAGATAAAGTAAGAAATACGGCTGTAAGAGAAGAACTAAAGATAAAAGCGCTGTGAGAAGCAATAGAAATAAGAAAGTTAAGATAGTTTAGACATACGATAAAAATGGATAACAAACAGAAGAAGCAAACCATGCAAAAACTTGGAATACCGACATGGTAGAAATACTGGAAAAAAGAAAGAAAAAATGGAGTGAAGCCACCCAACCACCCAAAAACAGGAAAGAGTAGAGGAAATTTATCAACAATCTAAAATAAAGTATAAGAGGTACTGATTATGCTATATTATGTTATCTGTGGTATTTTTTGGTTATAACTAAAACACTGGCTTGTCTTTTAAAAAGAGAATCCCACTTCGCCAAGCAACTACCGCTCTCTTAGTATACTTTCCCTTTTCCAATAAAATGTTTAAATGCTCTATTTTGCTAGATTTTTGACTGCCCAAAACATTTTTACTTCAAGATAGCTTGGTTCTATTAAAAGTAAAAGCACAGACACAGTTCTGTATAATTGTGTTGATTTTGTTCTCAGCACTATGTAGGTTCTGGTACACTCTGAATAGTTCCACATTCTTTAATGTAGTTTAGTAAATGTTCTGTTCGCATACTAACACAAGTACTGATTTAACAAGTTTAAAATAAACATTCTGAATACGGTAAATGTACAGTTTTATTCCTTAAATAGTCACCATGTGATTTCTACGCTATTGTTTGTTTGTTATAAATTACCATAAAAATGTTTTTCATCAAAGTTCATGCTGGTGTACTGATAATAGGGCTACTTGGACCCATGACTAGCTTTTAGGAATACGCGATGTTTATTGATAATTGCGCAACATCTATGTTCTTTGATGATATACTTACGATAGTGATCGATATGACTGACAGAATCCAAAACGTAATATATTGATATAGTTGAACAGAAAAAATCAAAGAAAACAACTGCTAAAAAGGAAAACTAAATGTAAAAAGACAACAAAAAAAACATCCAAACAAGTTTACACTGAGTAACATCAAAAAATGAGGATGAGTATAACTTTCAATCATCGGGAGAAAATTGTTTTAGCTATTTCAATACTGAGGATGAAGCATGTCATCTGAGAAACTTTGATTTGCTGCGTTATGAATGGTGTGATATTAAAGAAAAAATTAAACTCCCAAGACTTGTCAAAAGAGGGTAATTTACTGTGCCATCGATCAAAGACAATGTTTAAAGTTGATTAAAATTCTAAAAGTTTTTTATTATGTTATTGAGAGTGTTTTTCGAATAAAATAAAATTTTGAAATCCAATAAAAAGTCGAGGTATAGGTTCAAGTAACCTAACTTAAGAGCTACTTAAACTCATTATTAATTTATTTTGCAGTTGTCACAACTGTTATAAATTGTCTTGTATAGATACCACAGATTAAGAAAAATATAATTATCAGTACCAGACCACACAAAGAAGTTACATATAAACTGCGACAAAACCAGTGTTATCCTATTTGACCCTAAACTTACTTCTGATAATTGACTAAAATCTGTTTTTCTTACTTGGGTTTTACCAAAATATTCTTGTTTAGTTTAGCGTTAAGCTTCTTAGAGTTCAGTTAAAGAGTTTTCTATCCCAAAAACAGCACGTAGACGGACACTAGTTCCAAAACTCAATCTCGCATTATTCGCCTTCCAAAAGATGAGAAGGGTAGTCTGTCCCGAGACTTTACTCATACTGTATGATTTGTTGTTTGTTTCTAGACTAATGTATGGAGTTGTGTTCTGTAGTTTCTTATTTCATTTATTAAAAGCCTTCTAGTTGCGTTGTGCTCTGTAGGGTTGTCCTTCTGGTTTACAACCTGTCAGTCAGTAAAAATGTTTAATGTCTTATAAGAGGACTATAAACAGTTCTGTTTATTAGTTGAGATTGATGGAAAGCATGTGTAGGAAAACTTAACCTAAAATGAAAAATTTAATGTCATTGGTCTGTACTGAGGTGGTTGTCAAATTTAAGTAAAACGGATTTGTCTTGAGTACATACAGTAAACGTGACAAAATGTTTAATAAATTCAAAAAAATGTCATCTATTCAGAAGGATAAATTGCTCTTACACAACCAAGAGGAGCACCAGTCAACATAAACTTTTTGAAGATTGAAAGATTGATAGTAGGTATTATTACTTACTGTTACTACTTACCCTTCATCTTCTAATGTTATAAATTCAACTTCTTTCTTGGCAACAATTTTAGATAATTTTTGTGCTGTAGCAAATCTTGTTTAAACTTGGATTTGTTAGAAACTCACGTTATGATGATTCAAAGCTTCATCTCTGACAACTCTCATATACGCCGGTGTTTAAGTAAAAAAATTTTCTATTTACAAAGCCTAAGGAATCAAATCTTCTACGCCATTTTGTTATTGTTCAACGTCAACTACTTTTTATATTATTATTGTATTAAAATAAACAACACTTGAACAGTTGACGATGAACCACAAAGGTACTAGAGAATAGACCAAAATCACATAAAAAGAGCAAACACGTTTGGCAAACAATATCAAAAGAATTACAACAAACTGGATAGTTGCTGCTCAAAGAAGGCGTATGGAATTAATAAAAAACATTTCCGACATTTCCGGTCCATGTCAGAAAGATTGTACATAAAAATCTAAGGTACGCGTCAAATGAAACCTTCATATCTAAATATTCGCCTTCATCCGCGTTATAAATAGGTGCATTGGTTTTACTTCATATGTTAAAGTTTCTCTGGGGTAAGAATTGCTTTCTATATTTGTGACATAACTTGGAACACGGACTAAATGAGACATTGGTTACCGACACCAATTCTGCAATATAATCTCAGGTCAAGTCGTTGATGTACTTTGGAGGCACACCTGTGATAAGAATAGAGAAAATCACTCGGAAACTTGACTCAATTACTGGTTTACACTTTTAGCAATTTCAGGGGACAGGGCATGCTTGCCGATAGTTATTAGGACGACTGGACAATCGTGAATATAATTTCTTTAATTTCTAATAATTCTTGTATTTGTCAAACGTAAAGTACATGCGACTTAGGTATAGATGTTATCACGACTAACGAACGCAATTTTGTTTGTACAATTACGGTTTGAATTTATTTCAAATGCGAATTCACTAGTTTTGATTTGAATCAAATTTTATTCTTTGATTATCTATTATTTTATACTGTCAAGTTGTACTACAGTAACTTTATGTATGAAGTGTTGTTTACCCTCCAGGGTTTGCATCAACACTATTGACTGTGATATTTATTGACAAACTCTTAATTGATACTATACAGGGTTAGCCATTACTGCGGCCTCGGTTTCTAGTGCCTTTGTATAAATGTCAGCATAAAATGTTTAGTACTGTACTTATTTCTATTGCAAAACTGCTTTGTTTTAAAAAAAAAATTGTTTTTTAAATAGCAATCTATCATTTTTTATATAGTGTTTGATGAAGGCTTAATTTAAATAAGAAATATTTTTAAAATTTTTTTAATTGATTGCGGCGTTGTTAATTTAGAGCAATTTGTTTAAAAATGTAGCATCAGAAAACAATGGTCGCAAAAGTGGTGTTCTTAAAATGTTTGAATTTGTTTTTGTAAATTCGTAGATGAAAGTCAGAAGTACTTAAATAGTCTTATAGATTTTTTTAATTCGCTATTTTGTATGAAAGCGCTAATTTTCAAATTTTTTAAATTTAAAAAATTTCAAAAATATTTTTCATCTAAATTAAGCCTTCCGCGAACAGCATAAAACATTGATGGATTGCTACTTAAAAAAACTGGTGTGGTTACCACACGACTTTCCTATAAGGAATCTCTAAATATTTGTTATTTTCAAATTGAGGAAAAACATCCAAGTCAAAAAAACCTAGAGAAGAATTGTTATTTTTAATGTATTCTCTTCAAGATTTATGGAATTAAAAAAAATCGTCGCAGGCAGAATTCGAACCTAGATTATATGGAATTAATTTTAAATTATAAATCAAATATCTAATAAACTGTTATTCTTTTTACGGCCATGTTGCCAACGGTGGCAACAAACTTAAATTCGATAATAGTACACATTGTCACCTGTGGCTACAAATTTATTCTTGGAATAGTTTTGTAGACATGCTTTGAAGCTAGTGTATATTAAATTTGTGGTGGGGATAATGTTTGTTCCGTTGTAAAGACTGGTAAGTTCGGTATTTGTTTGGAATAAATTAGTTTATCATAATGTGTTACCGAATCTATTTACACAATTATTTAACAATACCCTTCGCAGCTCCTATAGCGGCGCTCATGGAAGATTTGATTTTTTATAAACGATCTTTTTGATGAGTATTAGTAGCATTACTATTATTTCAATAGAAAAAGTAATTTTTTGCTATTTCAAAAGTTAATATTGTTTAATAGTACACTACACTATAAAAAACTGAATAAAAAACTTTATTTTTTTACTAATTCTGGAATAATGCTGGAAAAATACTAGCGAAAACTAAACACACTGTATAAACAAAAACATTTTTAAAACATGCGGCTTTTCAATAGAAATAAGTACAGTACTAAACATTTTATGTTGACATTTATACAAAGGCACTAGAAATTGAAGCCGAAGTATGTGTGAACCCTGTATATGTAGTTCTGCCTCACTTTTTTTAACCTCTCTTTTTTGTTATTAAAAATAAATATATTTGTCGTTATAACCTATATTATTATTATTAGCACACCGAGACCTGCGACCCTCTCCTCGAATCATATTAAGCTAGTCCCTTGCTTTTAAATTACGGCTAAAAAGACAGATACTTTTTTTAATTTTAACTTCCTTACACATACATATTTTGCTTTCCTTCAGTAATGTGCATTTTAAACGTTTTGAACATGGCAGAAACTATTTTTGTGCATTTACACATAAGTTTCTGGTTACTTTTTAATCTCGTTTATCTGTGGAACCATAAAATTGCACTTATATTCGCATGTGCCGTTTTTGTTTCTCAATTATTTTTAAATATTTTTAATTCTAATATTTAATTTTTTTAATAGTTGAATAAATATAATTGGTATAATTGTAATAACTTTATTTACGGTGTTAATTCTAAAAAAAAAATTGTGATAAACTTCAAGCGTATATTGTAAAGATTAAACATTTTAGGGCGAGATAGATTCTCAAACTAATATTAACTAGCAGAATAATGCTACTACAATGCCATCTACAATAGTGACTTACTAACGTTGGTTATTTCACAAAACTTATTTAAAAAAAGGAATTTTATATTTTTTATGTTATTTCTAAAGTAATGTAGTGATATTACATTAGAGATTACAATTACCCAAATTGAAAAATAAAATTGATAATTGTACGACACGTTTTTACATATATAAATTTACTTAAAATAATTAATAAAGATTTTACGTAACAATTAAAAAACACATTAATAAGAAAGACAATAATTGCCTGTCATAAATAGATATAAAAACTACAAATAAAAGAATATTTAGCATTTGTAGCGTACTTAGTCTACTCTTATTTTAACGTCTTTTTCGAATGCCACAAATTCGTGTTATCCGATAAATTGTCTTTTTGAAACTTTATTATGTAGTTTTATCGAAATAAAAAAAAACAGTTAAATTATGTAAAAAAGGAACGCTGCGTTGGGAACAAAGACTTGTCTTCGTCGATTTTCTAAAAGGTAATTTTAAGACATATAGTTTTAATGTTTATACACTTTATGCGAAACCATAGATAATAAAATTTTAATTTTAACGCTATATCCGCCATTGATAATGATCATCTGTTTGTAAGCCATAAATGTAGATTAAATTTATTAGTGGCAGTAATGCCTCAGCTATTGTTTGTACACAAGAAACAACAACGAGCAATAAAAAATATTATTTTCTTTCGTTTTAAATTTTATAGACGCAGAATCGTTTGTTTTAAGCTTTATTGCTCTTAGAAAGTATTAGATTGCAAATGTAAATGCTTCTTCTTTTAATTCTCTCGATTTTCATAATACTCTGAATTGTTGGTTATTCAGTAACATGCAAAGTGCTCGTCAGTGGAACTTAAAAAGGCGACGAGGGAAGCTTGATTAGCATAGGACTGACCGGACTATGCAGATTGCTTGCAAACGCAATGACTGTTTAATTTTCCGGAAGGATCCCACAAGTTTTTTTCGCGTGCATCGATTCCCCTCAATGGCTGTCAAAATTGTACTTTCAAGTTCATATTGTATAGAGGGTGCAGAGGGCAGCTTTAATATGAAGATTGCTTCAATTGATGGGCGCATCGTACTTGGAGATGAAGTCATTTGCAAATGAACTTCGCATCCGTCTGGTAATCATTAGGGGCATATTCAGCGGGAATAATTTCAGGAATTATTTCAGGCAGAACGCTGCCTCGCCTCATTTCATGCTAAGATGTATAAATACATAATTGATTCCACCAGTACTTCTCTATTAATCAGTAAATGTAGGTAGTTTCCGAATTTCTATATAAGCTTTTGAAGAGAATTAATGCATACAGATTCTATATCTGTACGTGTAGTGGTAATAAACGCGTACCGAAGAACTAAAAATGTTAATTGAAATTAAATTAGGGCTAAAAGGGTAACAAAGCGGTGTTTTGCAAGGTATTTATTGATTTAGTGTTAAACAAACCGTCACCGGTTCATCTCCGTTGTCTCAACACGTGCCTTTGTTATTTCAGTTCCAAAAATAGTCGAGACGGAACACCGTCCCATCATAAAACACTCTTCTGTGTCGTATTTCCCCGATATGTATAAAAAGTTAAAAGTTTTGGGGGAGTTTTTCTTACGATTTTTGTGTAGTAGTAACTTTAAGGGTAGTATTTTTTGCAGTAATAAAACTATTACATTAGTTTTTTGTGTGAGGGTCAGCGTATGTCCCTTGACGAAGTGACCGTGATACATCAAGCAATATCAGTTGTCGAGTAGATGCTACCTCTGGGCCCGCTTTGGCCATACATTTCAATTCTATCTGTCACCGCAAGAGGTTTCCATTCTGCTCTGCCACCGCTCTCAATGTGTCATCTAACTACATATCTGTATTTAGATCGTATCCACTGCAAAAAAAAACCTACGTTTTTTACGTTTAATTACCCATTTCTTAAAAACGCTGTTGATGGCTACTGCAACGTGTTGCAATTGAGATACTTATAAATAAATTTCAATTTTTATTAAATAATGTATAAAAACAAAATCTTTGTTCTGCATTTATTTTTGTACATTCTTAAAAAAACTAAATCCATCGCCACCTATAATTTGTCTTATTATAAATATGTTCAGAACTCAAAGTTACAACTTTTTGTAGATTTTAAAACGCTTAATCTATTAATACTTCATAATATAATTCTTTTTGATCTCTTTTATCACGATACAAAATAAATTAGAAAATTAAAGGGTTTTAGCGCAGTTATCATATAAGTTAAAACAAAACTTAATATTTAGTGACAAGAATTATTGTATTTTTTAATTTACGTCTAATAGCGATTATTAAAATACATAAAAAATCTACTTCTGCTAAAAATACAATCAGCCTAAATTTATTTGATTTTCTGTATGTAAGTTACTAAATTAACAGTGATATTTGGTAAAAAAAAATGAGGAACTTACGATGAAACCTAAAAAAAATTAAAATAACTAGGGGTCGTTACCGCTTAAGTATATTTGGTAATGATTTTAACTGTATTTAGTTTTTTTTAATGCTATTGGTTACAATTATAAAATGTCAGTAAACTCATTACTTCAATTTAAAAATCGTTACTACGGTTAAGAATAAGAAAATGCGTTTGAGAAGTGCTTAAGCTTGAATATAATTTCTGAATAAACTTCAGCGTCTTGAAAGGGTGAAAGTTGTCAAACAGTTTCAAATTGCCGCAGACGGTAGACCGCTAGTACCGATTATGAAAGCAAATGGAACACACACCTGGTTATGTGCGAACTATAAAGTCACGGTCAATAAATATCTAAAACAAGGAAACCATCATCTGGTTCCTACAGACATGAGTTTCTGCATTTTAGGCTTTCACCGAAGTCTTAATAGATCGACGCAATCGACCAAAAAATTCGTTTGCAAAATAATCGTAGTTTTTGTAATATAATAATGTAACAAATAAAAATAAATTTCTCATGTTAAGAATTAAATTATATTGCCAACGCAAAATTACATATAACTGAATAACAACAATAAATTTGATGAATCAACTATCTCAAAGACCGTTAAAAAATGATAAATAATGTATTAAAGGCAAAATAATATTAAAGATTTTTTTTAGGGTAAATGGTGTATTTATTTGATACAATTTAAATGCAAGCTTTCGAACTTGAGCTAAGTTCTTCGTCAGACAGTATAAAGTAAATTAATTTGACAATTGTAAAACTATCCCATAAGATTAATTTTACCAACGCTGTCAATGCCAATGATGGCATCAAACTCACTCCTTCATCCGTTTAGGACTACCGTGCCATGATGAAGTATTGTAATGGAAAAGAGAAATATCCCAAATCACACAGCTCTTTATATTACACTTAATACAAAAGTCATTCAATTGCACAAAGCGAATCAAGTCTCCACGCCCCTCTTTTTAGTCCTACTTCCAAAAGAACAGAATTCTATATTTAACCTGACTCTATTCAGGTAGAAACTCTAATTTCAGAGTACATATCGCACCAATGTTTCCGCTGTCAACTACATGGGCATTCGCAATCGAAATGTACTGCTCCTTACCTCTGTGTAAAATGTGGTGATTTTAACCAATCGCACACATGTAAAAAAACACGAGATCCACCTGCTAAGTGTGCTAATTGTGGGGAACCTCACCCCGCTAACTATGGCCAATGTTCTGCTGCTACGAAGCGCACATCCTTTTCTGCAGTACTAAAATCTGCTGCATGGAATAACCCTCAAATTACTTCTTCGATTTTATTTCTTCTTCTTAAATCTACCAAAGAAGTGCCTTTAGGTACTCAACAGTTACCAACTGACAATACAACGATTGATACATCATGCTCTCAGCCTAATAAACATGCACCAATTGCAAAAATTCTAGGTGACATGCTAACCACTTTCAGTCAATCCAACCCTACCGAAATAGCAACCTCAGCTTTCTTGCTCCAAACCCAACAGCTTCTGAAAATTACTTTTCAATAAACAATTATGTCAATTAAACCAAATATCATGTCCCATAAGATATCTTTCTGAAACTGCAATAGCCTTCAACATAAAACTACTGAACTGCAACACTTTTTTGAGCAGCACAAAATTGATGCTATACTTTTATCAGAAACTCACCTTAATGCTTGCCATAGCCCCAAAATTCCTAATTATACTTTTTACCGCACTGACAATAAAGGCGGTGAAACTGGTATTTTTGTTAAAAAAATCTCTTCAGCATTCATAAACCCTGTCTATGATCATATAGAATCGTCAATATTGCTTAAAACTCAACATTCCATTGTAGCAGGAGATTTCAACAGTAAACTTATTGCTTGGAATAGTCGTGTTTGCAATCCAAATAACCGTAAATTAAACTTATCTACTACCATGATACTTTCTCCCTAGACATCTTGGATATAGCAGTCCTTCAGAATATCCCTTTTTTCTTTACCATTTACTATATTCCTGAACTTAATTCAGACCACAACCCCGTTATAATGCATTTTTCAACGCTTACAACAGTTACTGCGCCCAGTGTACATTTTCATACCGATTAAACTAGATTTGATCAACTTTTAATTGATAATCTTGGCCCAATCCCAATTGTTTTAATTAATTATTAAGTTAATTAGTCGCAAAAACCGCGTTAAACATAAATATCAACAAACCCTTAACCCACAATACAAAAGGCATCTAAACAAATTACAATTTGAAGTACATCTAGCTCTACAAAATAGCAAAAACGAGAATCCAAATTAATCTCTAAATCGTGACTCCCACTCATTTTGACGCAAGCAAAAAATTTTGCGTAACGTTTCCTCTAGACTTGATCTACCAATTCATTTTGCAAACGGTCTAGTTTACTCTCCTGCTAAAAAAGTAGAATCACATGCTGATAATCTTGAGCTACAATTCTCCCCCAACTACCAAATTGCCGATCCTGACCGTATGGATAGAATAAATTCAAATGTTGTTAGATTTTTATCGCAAAATCATTCAGATCCAACACTTTCTCAAGCCTGTCCGTTAAAAATTTCAAAAATTATACGATTTCTCAGAAATTGTAAAGCTCCTGGTCATGACAAAATTTCAAATAAAAGTAATAAAAAATCTTCCTCAGAAAGCAATCATCTTCCTTACCGCCATCGTTAATGATATACTAAGACTAAACTACTTTCCACGTAACTGGAAGATAGCTGATGTAATAATACTTCCAAAACCTTCAAAATTACCGAAAGAATCATTTTCTCTTGTTGGAACTCAGAAATTTCCCGCTTAAAAATCCTTCCGAACAAGCAATTTGGGTTTCGCTTTAATCACTCTACAACTGGACAACTTCTTAGAGTCACGGAATTTTGTTACCATTCTATGTCCTATAATTAAGCGCCTGAAGCAGTTTTCTTAGACCTTTCAAAAGCATTTGATCGAGTTTGGCATGACGGCCTTGTTTACAAATTAATTTCGGTAAAACTTCATTCTCAGTTAATACGAATCATCCATGCTTTTATTTCCCAACCCTTTCTAACCTAATATAGAGCTGTATGCTGACGACACCACCATCTTAACCGGCTCCTGGCAAACAAAACTTGTAACTAATCGCCTACAATCAGCGCTAAACATTTTAGACTGGCTTGTTAACGTCAACGCCGAGAAAAGTGCGGCGATAATATTTTCTAAGATACTAAAACATCATCCTTACGGTTTACTCACCATTTCTAATAATCAAATTCCTTGGTGCAACTCCGCCAAATACCTTGGTGTGATATTAGTTAAACGGTTAACCTTTTCCACCTACCTCAAATCTGCCGTCAATAAAGGTCGTGGTTCCCTTAAATCTTTGGACCCTCTTCTCTGTCGCAATAGCAAATTAAATCCTAAAAACAAAATTTTTTTGTATAAATTTATTATAAATCCCATTATGTTATATGCTTTCCTGTCTGGAGTTAAGCCGCACATTCCCAAATTAACAAAATTTAAATCGTCCAAAATAAATCTTTGAGACTCTCCTTCAACGCACCCTGGTTTGTCAGAAACAAAAACCTCTACCGTGATGCCAATCTTCCTGTCATTAAAGACCAAATATTAACAAGACCCAAATCACAAGATTCCAAAAATTCTATACATCCAAACCCACTTGTAAGAAATTCCACAAATTATGACAAATCACAAAGCAAAATAAAACGCCCAAGAACCATTCTTCTCAAAAATTTATAAATCCAAGCATCTTATCCATGCCTTATAATAATACTATTGAAACTTCACCATATGACAATATCTTACAAGATGACGTGGTAAAAGGAATCATTCCTAGCCCATCTGCAAGAAAAAGTTTAGATTAGATTGTAAAACTAAGGTAATTAAAAACAATAACTCGTAAGGAAACTAGATAATTAGCGCAATTAATTTAATTTATACTGCCTGACAAAGAACTTAGCTCAAGTTCGAAAGCTTGCATTTAAATTGAATCAAATAAATACACCACTTACCCTAAAAAAATCTTTAACACGTATTATGGTAAAACTTTTATGGCTAAAACAAAATAATATCATTAATACAATAAAATTAATCAAAGACACTTATATTGTTTTACAGTAAAAGTAAAACGTCAATGATGAACAAAATATGAAATAGAGAAACACTATCAAATTTAATTACACAAAATAAATAAAAGCGTAAAGACAATTTTTTGAGCGCAAGATGTCTAATGCTGATGCATTTTAGAAGAAATCCCACAATTTATGTTGAATGTTCTACCACTGAAGAGCCCCAAAAAGGCAAAACGGCTGTCCAGTGGCTCACTCTGGTGGCGTTTACACATTTGTATTGAACTTGTTACCTTACAATGTTATACGTTGCGGTTTTAACTTGCGGTTTATGCAAAACTGATTTGAATTACGCGGGTATAAGATCAGCTTTTAATGTTTCCATCTTTATAGCCATTTACATACTACAGTGTACGCCGTTTAATAGAATCAAGTTGAAACTTGAGGTTTTTGATAACAATAACCAAATGATACAATATACGAAATTGAGCAAAAAAAAACAAAAATAAATGTTTATTTGCTAGAAAGCAATAAATACATACAGCGTGTGTATGATTAAATTTAAGAAGTGCAAATATAGCATCAATACAAGCAAAAATTGTTTACACAACTTTTAAAATAATTAATGATTTTGGGTCAAATAAATCGAAAATTACGGACCTGTAACATTAAATAGTTTGTTGACACCATTAATAAGAGAAATCAAAAACAACGTTATAATGTTTAATTCGCCATGCTTTCAAAATACTTGAATAAACAAATAACACTGCAAAAATAATTAAATATGCAAAACAACTAATTTTAGGGTACAATAATAAAATTTTTTGCTCTAAACAAGCGTATTGTAAAAATTCTGTTAAAAATTGTAAACCTGAGAAAGAAAATTGATAACATAAACCGGAATTATGATGACTATAAACGGTGTTTTTTCTATGTAGTAGTATACGTCCGACCCGTTCTTTAATAAAGTGATGACAGTACTCTAATGATAACATTATCCGTAATTCCAACAAACTGCGTGCTCTGTATTGTTTATGCATAGTGAATTTATACTTCAAGATGGTTCAACCATTGTATTTCACACATGTTACTGACCTAATTTATTAATAAAAAGCTATAGATCTGTCGATGCATTTGTTGAAGTACATTAGAGTGTTAGTTCTCCCACTGCTAAAGGGCCCCAAAACAATAAAACGATCGTCCAGTGGTTCACTCTGGTGGCATTTTACATCTGCATTGACATTGTTACCTCACAACGTTATATGTTATGGTTTTAGCACGCGGTTTATTCAAAACTTATTTGAATTACGCGGGTATAAAATCAGTCTACAACGTTTCTATCTCTATAGCCATTTACATACTATTATTTATGAATAGATATGAGATGGCTATACCATCGTATTTTGCTCATGGTAATAAAGGAGCTTAGCAACAACAATAAAACCAGAATAAGAACTTAGTACGCATTTACAGAATAAATACTTATATTAACAAGCATAACACAGGAAGACAACTTTAGCCCGATAGTTTTTAATGGCATTGTCTCGATGGACAAATGCGTCTGAGCTGATTTTTGTACCTCGTAATTTATTTTATTTTCTACTTATTTTTTGGTTGATTGGGCTCACAATTGTTCTTAACTTTACACACATTTTATTTATAGTATATATACGACCGCATTTTTAAAACTTATATCCTCGCGTGTGTATGCGTTTTTCCGTATCACTACGTTTTTAAACTAGTTTCTACTTAAAACGTATAAAATTTATACAAAATGAATTTTCGGAAACGCGCGAAACAAAACAATTAACTAAATTATAAAATCTGTTAAAGCAGTTGAAATTTAAACTTGTAGGCGTAGAAACATTAGTCAAGGGACAAGAAAAAATCAAAAAAAAAACAGCAGCAATGTCTGGTTGTTTCAACGGCATAATATGGCTAAATAAATATATGACCACGAAGAATAAAATACAAATATACAAAACATTTGTCAAGTCAATATTAACATATTCAACGGAGACACCAGTCAAGACAAAAAATTGAAGCAAATTACAATTGCAAGTGCAATTAGCTAATGGCATATCCAACACAAATTTCCTAAAGTTGCTGAAAATTAAACTGTTACATATATATATGTATACACCGTTACCACAAATTCAGTTTCATACGATATCCAAAAAAAGTGTGCTAAGGCATCTCAAAGTGAGTAAAGATACTTCATAGAAATAGAAACGGTGGTTTCCATGTCCTCATCGAACATAGGTCTCAGAATACGTATCCGAAACAATTCTCAATAATCCATGCGTGACTTATTCATAGGAATTTTCCAAGATAAAAAAACATGTGCAGGTATCCCAAAGTAGCTAATAATAACACAGAAAAATCAAATGGCGTTTTAAAATAAAAATGCATTCATTCATACCTTAAAAAAATTCTTACAACTACATCCTAAACTGCAATATATTTATTCAAAATCAGCGTGGATGATCCAAGATACTTAAATATGTGTAAACTCACGGGCTTGACACTAGCACACATGTGCAACTTCCTTAACGCATCAAGCGGAAATACTAATTTTTATCAATTTCTGTATGCAAAATGACGTATTATATGGTACAATTCCTACAGCACAAAAACCGCACCAAAATATTTTTAACATAGCAGTTTATTCAAGTAATTGCGTATCCTAAATCCCAAGAAAGTTGCATATATACAACAAGTGTTAGGCAGCGTTTTGGATAAACCATTCTACGATGCAACTGGCTAACAACAACTACTGATGATAATACAGAAGATTACGTGGAACATGGTAGAGAATTTGGCTACGCGCCTTAAAAATTACCTTTTGATAGTTGTAATTTCTTGTGAAGTGTTGCAATTTTAATAGCTTTACATTTCCAAAGCAAATATGATATGTGCAAAAACAACATCAATCAGAAACGAAACAAATATATTTAACAACAAACTTGCAATTAAATTACACTATTGTTATAGTAATCTACTGCCGATGTTACAGTGTTACAATAAATTATAAAACGATTGAATTAACCTATTGTAATTCGTTTGTTATTTAGTTTTTCTGTCTCTTGTAAAATTTACTCTCATCAGTGTTGTTTTTGAAATGAACGATTCAATTGGTAGTGCATCTGGGACGACCATGTCGTAAACGTCTTGGTTCTTCATTATTTTTTGTCCATCTTCTTTAGCTTAGAAAAATTGTTCTACACAACCATCAACATTGCAAATGAATAATCCAGTTTCTCATAGACCAATTGTTCTACCATGTTTGAAGTTAGTTAATTGATAAAACTTTGCACGTTGCCAAACAGGGGGCATCTTTTGACACTCTAACTCGTCTAACTAAACTTAACATAAAAACAAAACCTGGTTTGTTTCTTTGCTTTATGGTAACTTGATCACCGTTTCTTAGTACAAATAAAATATATGTTTTCTGAAAATTTTATTTAAATTCATCAATGTTTACGAGATGTTCATTTACTTACGGCAGTCAGTATACATTACTTATCAGAAGAAGCACGTTTACTTTAAATTTGTTTTTGCGTACACGAATAATTCCGTCGTTATTATTATAAAACACTGTCAAAAAATTATCAATTTTTCTTATAGATTACATATTTAAAAAAAAACCTTTATGCTGACACATGTGTTATGTTAAAAATATTTTGGTGTGGTTTTTGTGCTGTAGGAATTTTGATTTATAATACGTGATTTTGCATACGATAAGAATTTATCGTTTGGTGCGTTCAAAAATCTGCACTTGTGTGCTAGTGTCAAGTCCGGCGATTTCCACATTTTAAGTATCTTAAATCATCCACGCTAATATTGAATAAATAAATTGCGGTTAAGGATGTGGTTGTTAAGAGAAATTCGCTGGGGTTAGAATGCGTTTTTATTTTACAGGACAATTTAATTGTTCTGTGTTATCATTAGCAACTTTAGGATACTTGCTTCTTTTATCTTGGAAAATTTTTATAAACAATTAATAAAGCACGGATGGATTATTGAGAATTGTTCCAGATGCGTATTCTGAGAAGAGAAGAGTGAGATGAAAACCACCGTTGTGATTCCTATAATTGCAAACAACATTACGGCAAATTGGAGAGTACACCTGCTGAAATATCTTCACTAACTTTGGGAAGTTTGGCGCACTTGGTTTTTTTTTAATACGTTGTACAAAACTGAGCTATTTATTTGTAGTAACGGTGTATATATGTAACAGTTTAATTTTCAACAATTTTAGAAAATTTGTGTTTGATGTGCCATTAACTAGTTATATATTTGGAAACGCAAAATTGTAAGTACTTTGTTTCTTATATAATTTTTTTACCCTGAGGTCAGTCGTACGCACGCACGACTGAACGTACATATTGCGCTTGTTGTCACAAGTATAAATTAACAAGTTAACGCTCTGTTTCTCTTAAGCTTGTGGTATTTAACATTTGTGTTGTATTCACCAACGTAAACGAATATAATGTTAAGATCTGTTTATATGTACGAAGTGTTACCTAATCTAAAGCGCCTGCATCATTATTATTAACTGTGATATATACTGACAAACCCTTAATTGCTATTTATTTGTTACCTCGTTTTAACCCTCCGTTGAAATTAATATATTCGTTGTTATGTTTTGCAATTTGTTTACCTTAATTGTTCGACAGATATAAATGGGATCTGTGGCGAACATTTTTACCGTTTTGGCGATCTTTCAATTATTTTATAATTAGCACACCGAGTACCACCTACGAATCTCTCTCCGAAACATTAAACGGTTGCCTGCCTTAAGTTACGGTTGAATTTACGTAATACATGTTCTCAAAATTATTTTTTTATATATATGCTGGATTCTTTACGGTTGTCGCCGCCTTCCATCTCTCAACTTCAATCTCCATTATTATTTGTTGTTCCATTTTCCATACCCAATGTTTCTTTTACCCATTACTTCATCCACATTGTCTCTCCATGATCTCCTTGGTCTTCTTCTTTTTCTTCTACCTATGGGGCTCCAGTCCGTCACTCTATCCATCTACTGTTGCTACATTGTTTGACGTGTCCGTACCATTGAAGTCTTTTTTCTTCTATGTAGTTGAGCGTATCTGTCTGCACATTCATTTTATGTCTGAATTTATCATTGCTTATTCTGTCCAATCTGGTAACTCTATAGCACCTTCTCCAATATTCCATTTCCACTGCTGTTATTTTACTTCGATTTCTTTTATTTATGATCCAATTCTCTGCTCCGTATGTCATAATGCTTTGTATCATGGTATTGTATATCTGGATTCTTCTAATTCTTGTAATGTCCTTAAACCATATGATTGGATGGAGTTGTCTTGTCTTGTACATTTTCGTCTGTCCCAACTTATTTTTTATCTCATCTTCTGTTCTAGTATTTTTTGTTATAGTGTATCGTAGATATTTAAACTTTTCTACTTCTTTTATTTTGGTGTTTTTGTCAACTATAAGGTCTCCTTCTTTTTGTTGTGATGTTACCAGGTGATCTGTTTTTGTAAAATGTATTTCAAGTTCTGCTTTTGTATATTCTTCTTTTAACTTACGCAGCATAAAACCGATATCGTCTTCATCTTGAGCAATGACCACCTGATCGTCTGCAAAACTAAGTGTGTATAAGTGTTCATTTCTAACTGGCACGCCCATTCGTTTGCATTCTCGTTTCCAGTTTTTCAAGGTGTTTTCAAGATAAATTTTAAAAAGTGTGCGTGAAGTGGAGCAGCCTTGTATCAATCCTTTAGTGGTTTTAAAGTTGTTTGTCATTTTTGATCAAACTTTCACTGGTACTTTGTTGTTTCTATATAGGTTTTTCACTGCCTCTATCAGATTGTGTGGTATTCTGATTTCTGTGATGACTTTTCAGAGTTTGCTTCTTGGTACCGTGTCATACGCTTTTTTTAAATCAATGTAAGCGAGATGTATTGTTATGTTTTTGGCCATTTTCTTTTCTATAAGTTGCTGTAGCGTGTATATGTGATCTATGGTCGATCTTCCGAAGTTAGATATGCGTGTTTACATTCCTCGGGCATTTGTTCTCCATTTATTATTTTTTGAGCATCCGTTTGAGTTTTTTGTATTTTATTAGTTTGGAGTCAATTCCTCCGCGTCGTGGTGATTTATTATTTTTGATTGTTCTTATTGCTTTGTGCATGTCTTCTTCTGTAATGTCTATTGTTTTTTTCCATTTTTCTTTTATGTTCTTTTTTTTGTTCTATAAATTCTTCTCGTGTTTCCGTTAGTAGGTTTTCATAGTAGGATTTCCATTCATCTTCCTTTATATAAGGTATGTGTGCTTTATCCTTGTTATTCGTTTTTAAGGTTTTTATTATTTTCCAGGATTTCGAGCTTTATGTCCCTCCAATAATTGGTCGACGTTTTGGCAGGTTTTTTTCCATCCTTAATTTTTTTCTTTGACTAGCTTTTTTACTTCCCTACTTCTTCGTTCTTTTTTGTGCTTACCCATTTTTTGTACAGTTGTTTTTTCACATTAATTGCTTCAGTGTCTGCTTCATTAAATTTCCATTTTAAATTTGTTTTTTTTTCATCTATTTCTTCTAATCCTTCTAAAGCCGCTTGTTTCATACAGTCCTTTATTTTTTTATACGTATCCTCCACTGCATCAAATCTGAACTCTCTTAGTTTTTGGTCCAGTCTTCTTTGGTGTAGTTCTCTTATTGTCTCGTCTTGCGGTAGGTACAGCTTGAATTTTTGGGTTTTATCGATTTTTTTCGTTTCTATTGTGCTATTTGTTTTTTTGTTTTTTGCATTTGAACTTTATGTTTGATATTAACAATCTGTGATCGCTGCCGCACTCTGCTCCTCTTTTCACTGGGACGTCTTTAATTGTTATTGTAGTGTTTTTCTTTACTATTATGTAATCTATAATTGATTTTAGATTTGTTTCTTACGTCCATGTGTATTTATGTATGTTTTTGTGTTGGAAAAATTCGTTCGTTATTTTGAGATTTTGTAGTTCACACATTTTTGTTATTTTTTCCCTGTTACCATTCACAACCTCCTCTCCAAAATGTCCCACCGTTTCATCTTTCTTCTTACTTCTTGTTCTTCTATTCAAATGGCCAGCTAAGATAACTTCTTCTGTTGTTTTCACTTTCTCTATTTCTTCCGTTAGAGTGTGTATGAATTTATCCTTTTCTATCACTGGGTTATCATCCGTTGGTCCGTATACCTCTAGTATCGTAATTTCCCTGCCATGTATCTTATTCTTTCATTAATTGGTTGCCACAATTTGACTTTATTCTTGTATTTGTTTTTTATGAAAGCTCCTACCCCTGCTTTTGCTCGTTGTTCTTTATTCATTCCATTCCAACAGTGCAATATTCCTTCTAGGGTTTCTGTTCCATTCCTTTTTTTTTGTTTCATTGATTATTAATATGTCTACGGTTGTTTTCTTTAATTCTTGTATTACCTTTTTATCCTTACTTCTCCATCTCTGAATGTTCCAAGTTTCAATTCCTTGCGTTTTTTTGTTTTGCGGTTTAGTTTTAAAACTGAGCCTTAAGACTCCTCGTGGAATAATTGCTCTCTCAGTATCCGATGGGGTTCCCCTGTGAGGTGTGGATTACCACCCGGGGATTATTTTCATTCTTTCACTCTGTCATCTTCTTTTCCTTCAAAGTTTTCTATGTGTTAGTGGTTAATGTTTTAACCCCCTTTTGGGGGACCTATAACTCAGCCATCCACTATGGTTCAGACGCTGTTTGAAGCCGTCCACTATGGATCAGTGGCTTCTGGTATCTGTTTTGCTAGTTTTGGTCCGCCCCGTGTATTTTATTTCCCCGGTCTCCCATATCTAGCGAGCTTTTCCATATCCGCCACCTGGGAAAGCGCCCGATGGGGGACTAGCAAGTAATAATTTAATTTTTTTGAAATGAATAAGTTAGTTATCTCTAAAAATGTTTGCGTTTTTTTGTGCTTTGGATTTATTGTTTACGTTTCGAGTTAGTTTTGATGATACTTGTAAACCGTTTATGTACGTAATACTTGTAATCTGATTTTATGTTAGACAATCTAACTTTGTACACGTCAATTAGTTTTGTGGTACGTACTGCTTTGTTTATAATCAGACAATTAATTAAAACTTTGAAGTTTGGTATTAAATATGAGAAAACTGATAATAAAAATGTTGTTTCAAATAAACAAACTAAAAGTAGTTACTAACCAAATAAATTTAAAAGTGTTTGTTACGAAAAACATATTCTTAATTTGTTTATACGTCAAGCTATAATTAAATTAATTAATTAATCAAAACCCGCAATGGAAATTTTGTGATAGGTAAGTTCCTAGCCTTGTTGAAGTCTTAATTAGTAACAAACGCTTTTAACAAAAACTTCAGGTACTTAATTTTAGTTTTATTAAAAGAACCTAATTTTTGTAAATTGGTGTATTATAAATAATTAAAACATTATGGTATGCTGTTAAACTTTAAATTAATTAACAAATACAGTTATAGCAATAATCTGAATGTTTTTAAATTACCTACTTACAACTAAGTATTTTATGTAAATATGAAGACATTTGTTATACGCTTGGTAAAAAGAAAACAAATTAGGTAGACGATCATAACAGGTGGGAACATTATCATCTTACAACAAATCAGAGCTTTTTGTGTTAGCGATTCATGTAGTATATTATAGAATATTTTACGGTTCGCGCTTCTTCTTTATAATAAAAATTAGTTTGTGTGTATAATAAATTATTTGTTGAGTAGTTGGTTGTGATTAGGTAGCGTCGTCGTAATTAATTTCAGTCTTTGTTGGTAGAAAAATGATATATTTAGATGTAAATTAATTATAATAACGTAAAATCTAAATAAAAATCTTCATTAGCATATTTAAAATATTACATTTTGTCGACTAGAGAGAAAAAAATTAAAATTAAACGTGGTCTGAGAAATACGTGTATATTTCGTGAAGTTTATTTCTTTGGTATGCGCATAATAATTTACAGTAACAATTTATCTTAGAAACATAATTAATCAAGGCTGCAAAGTACAAATTATAAAATTGTTGTAATTAAAAGTAATTTATATGTTTGTGCTTCCTCTCTCGGTTATGCACCGTGCCCAAGCAACTTTAATTAGTTTGGGTGCGGGTTTTCTACCTTCGGGGCGAAAGCTCTCTGGAAATCTGCAACTCCTCAAAGTTGGCATATCTGAAAGGTGCGGCGATGAAATATTGAATGCGGAATAAGTAGGTTACCGATCCCGAGGGTCGCCTCACGCCGAAATGCGATCGTTCTTTCACTTATCTACTCTCTTACCCTCCACAAATATATCCTATATTTGCGGAGTAAGGCAAAGCGAGCTTTGAAATTTTAAAATCCGGAGAAACCGCACTTAAATATTCCATTTTGCAGCTCACTCGTCCAAGCTTCAGTAATGCCAACTACTTGGTAGAAATATTACCCGCCACCTCGAATGATATTCATAAATAAATGAAATGACTCGGCAGATGCTACTGTATATCAACTGAAATGATTGCGCTCAGAAACATGCCCATTTAGAAACAGATCCTAATATTTATTCTTGTCAGGAATTGGAAAATCTTTGATCTTTTAATTTATCTTATAAATGTCTTTGCGAGTTTAATTACGTCCACGTCTTCTTAACTACGCTTTTAAGTCCGCTCGAGTCGGATTATTAATATTGTTATTATTTTATCGTCCTTCTGCGTAAGCATATTCAATAAAGTGCGGGGATTAAGCTACTCTCTTTTAAGGGAACCAGGGATCCCACGGCGACTAGAGCACTCAGCACTGTACTGTCCAAATCACTGAATTCTCTCAAGGGATTTTACGTCAAACTCGTGATAAACCAGCATATATTCACGCGACAGCTCTTTATATAACGATTCCCGTAGCTGCAAACAACCGCCAAAGTTGTTTTGAGAGGAGATACTTTTAAGATAAAACTTTGACTGATGCGTTTTAAAATGTCCGAAGAAGTGAGCATCATAAGTTGCCGGGTGGAATATTAGAAGAAGCCTCCCGGGTCACATCAATAAGTCGACTAGAAATGGATTTTTCATCCTCTACTCGTATAGACAAATGGCCTTCGGACCTGGACACCCGCGAGGGCGATTTCCTCATCCCCTAGTTATCAAGATAGTTTACTCGTGCGTCTAAAAAATACGTTAAAGAACGAATTGGTCAATATTATTTTATTCGGATGATTTGTTGCTTAGATTATTGGAAATATGGATATCATCTATTACTATTACCAGGTATGTTATGTCGATGCTTTTATGACACCGATATTATAGCCTGGGGAGTCTTGATTTATTGCCTATCACGTTGAATTTCCTTCGATAGGTAATTTTTCTGAACATTTACGTTATCATTAAATTGGATTCACTAGGAAAGTCGCCTTTTATATCTATATTTTCTGTATACTGACGTTAATAAAATAAAATATCTTAGATCAGAATAAACTTAAAAGTTCTAAACAAAAGTGAAATATTGCACTTTAGAAAAACAATTTTGTTGTTTTTAGATAGATTTTCAGTCATTAACAAAAAATTACTAAATTAGTTTGAAATTACGACACGGTATATAGATAACAAGTTTCAATCTAAAATTCTGTTACATATTAACATTTAGTCCTATGTCAATACTAAAGAAAGTCAATACCAAAACTAATGAACATATCTAAATTAAAGTTAATCTTTAATAGCGTGTTAATGCGAAATATAAACTGTCCACAATCGGTATGCTAGTTTATTTCTTTATATCAAACAGTCTTAAAATAAAATACTAAATTCAACTGTATGCTTATGCATGTTACTTTTACTTTGATAACTCGACTTTGTCAAAATGCGTTTATACAAAATCTCAAAAACTTTATAATCAGCCTCTTTGAGTACCCGAAACGCCTACAATGTTAAGATCAGCTTCCATGTAATATATTATTAATAATAAATAGTGGGTAAGTTTAATTCTAAAATAAACTTTTAATTCCAAAATTTGAGTTTGTTTTTATACTGTTTTTTCTAGTTTTTCGTAAGGTGAATAGGGGCAAATGTAATGTGAAATTTAAAAAACTCATGAAAAACGGTTTGTCCTTATACATCTTTTAGAAATAAATTATCAAAAGTTCTTAATTGTATAGTGGACAAAACAAACTGTCACTGAATTCTGAAAACCCGACATGAAGTTCCAAAATGCCTTTTCACATCACGTCGCCTAGAATACGTTCAGGGTCAATGACCATATCCGTGTTACGCGTTGCTTCAACTGTCAAAAGTTTGACCACCACTCCACAGACTGTAAAAGTGACATACGTCATGTCCTAATACGGAGTCAGACCCTTCATTCGCAGGCCTAAATATCACCTACACTAGATCTAAGTCTTTGGACGTTTATATCGCAGGGTTTTTAAGCGACCTACCTATAAATAAGTCTTCTTTTGGTTCGCCTTTAAACTGATTTAGCGCTCTCTATCGGTAATAGCAGCAAATTAATTTTTGTTTGACCTTTGTTTTTGGGTTACTGTCTTAACCTTACTGTTTATTTGTGTGAAACAGAAAACTTGGTGCTTATTCGTTTTGTGAAAATAAATTCAAATTTCAACTGAACTTTGTTGTTTCGTGCAATTGCAAATTTAATGCATATGAATGAAAGACTTCGTCAGCAGTTACGGAAAAGAATTATTCGTAAACGAAGATTTGTTTGTACGAACATATCTACTCAAATACAAATGATAAATATCTCAACATCTACGTCATTATTATTCAGTTTGCAATCATCTTTGCTTGAAATGAACCATGCTTTCTCTATGTTTATCAAACGTAAACCAAAAAAAATTTGGATGAAATTACACAGCACTGATTTTTGGGATCGAATTGTTTCTCGAACGGATAATGAAGAATTTCTACCAAGTTTTAGAATGAAACACCAAAGTTTTAACGGTCTGTGTGAAGTACTGACTAGTAATTTACTACTTTATCAAAGCTTTTTAAAAAGAAGAGAACTTGTATCGATGGAAAAACAAATTGCAGTGACATTTTACAAACTGGCTAGTTGTGCCGAGTACCGTATTGTTGGAAATGTTTTTAGAATCCACAAATCGACTGTGAAAAAATGTTTCTACAAGGTTGTGACTGCTATTAACAGCAAGGTAAAATATTACATTTTCATGCTAAACGATATCAAAGCCAATTAAATAGCAACTCATTTTGAAGAAGTTTGTAAACTGCCTCAAGTGATTGGGTGCATAGACGGCACCCACATACCAATTTTAGCTCCCTCGGATAGGTATCGAAATTTTATTAATAGGAAAGGGTGGACATCTTATAATATGCAAGCTGTGGTGGATCACAAGTACAGCTAAAAATTTTACAGAGTATCCATTGATTGTTAATGTTCTATAACGTCTTAGGTTTCGAGACATTTTTGTGAAATTTCTTGGCAATACGCGCGATGTAGCTTCATCACTATACAAACGTGCAGAACAAATTATGCCACAAATAAGAAAAAATGTACATGGAAAGAGTATTCGTTTTCTGATTTTGAAAGATCCCGCCTATCCATTGATGAACTGGGTAATGAAAGATTATTCTGGTACCACTACCTCACAGCAGGAATTATTCAACGTTTATCTCACATGCGGACCAGTGTTTGTTGAGATGACTTTTGGTCAACTAAAAGCACGCTGGAGAATTCTGCTAAAGAGAATCGATGTTCATCCTACATTTGTTTGCTGCTTAATTTTGTCAAATATAACAAAGAACAGTTTGTGACACAATGAATGAAAGACGTTGAAAAAGCAGAAATCATTTTTCTACAACCAGATAAGTTACGTTCTCGCGGAAAAGATAATATAAGTAGAGTTCAGACATAAGAGACCAAAATATCTAGCAGAAACTTTTCCCTTACGGAAAAGTTACTTGCATCATGTAAACTAAATAGCTATATTTTGCATTTTAATCTGTAAAAATGATTAAAATTTATATGTGCTTCAGATTACTTATTAAATGTATAGTTAATTTGCATTATTATTTTTATTTGTTGTATTTTCAAAGTTGAAAGGTGCATGCGGCTCTCTTCTATGATGCTGCAGATAAAAAAAACTTGGTGTCGGTGTTGGTTGCATTGGCATGCTTTGAAGAAAAGACGTCATCATCATTTGCATCATTTGCGTGCTGTGTTCTTGTTCCCTCTTGATGACTTTCATCTCCCATTCTCTTTGTTGCTGCAACTGCTCAGCAATACTTGCCGTAATAATTTTGGTGTGTTCAGTTAATATTTCTTTCAGAGCTTGAGTTTGGTTTTTACAATAGTTCATTTATAAAATCTTAAGCTTTCGCGGTTGTTATGTCTATGATTATAAGCAACTTTCGGCTTAGACCACGTCGTAGTAAAACACCCAGACTTAGGCTTGGTCATAGTCGCTTCTTGAGAGCCAACACAAGAAGTAGAACTTGGTCTTTGCCGTATTGTCGTTCGTGAACCCAAACAAACTGACGTTTTGCAAGACATTGCAGCTTGCATCTTCAGAATGGTAAATGTCACAATCGTAAGTCTGGGTGTTTTACTACGACGCGGTCTAAGCCGAAAGTCGCAGTTTATTTTCTTTGCATAACTGGTTGTACCTATAGTTAAGTGGAAATGTAATTAATAAATAATAAATTAAAGTTTTAAATTACTCTTATCGCCTTTTTTTGATTTTGTTTGATGATGATTTTCCAAGCCACTTGCACTTTGCGTTGAATTTGAGGATGGAAAGTTTCTTTCTTCGCCTTGAGTTAAATTACAAAATTCGGTTTGTATTTCACTTTCTTCAAGACATGTATGATCCTCAGGGGATACAACTGTTACTACAAAACACACTTCATTTAAATATTAAATTTTGTGCGACTCTCCCCACTTTTGTTATTATTCTTCTTAGATTTATAATAGGTTTCTTTTAAATGTTTCATTTTTACTTGGAGCCAGTCTTACTGAATCCCAATTCTTTCATCTTTTCTTCGACCAATTTATAAATTTCTACATGTGTATGGCATTTGCCGTTCATTAACTTTATTATGTTGTGTTCACTGCACATGTCTAGAAATACTCGTGTTTTATTTTCAGTCCAATTTGACTTTTTTTTAATCTGTTTTGCAAGAAAAGCGGTTTTTTAAAACACTTCATGTTTGCGGTCACAGATTTGTTGTTTAGAATTAACGATCACGATCAATTTTGTCTTTATAGGTTATACACAAACTTTAAAAGTTTGTTGTTGTCATCAAATGGCAACTATGGACAATATAGACACTCAATTGACTTTGAGGTTTGCGAAAGTAAAGTTTTGCAATTCACAAACTGTGATTTTTGAAGCTATTAGTTTCTCCTCCGATAACAACATTGATATTTGACTGACCCAAAAGCCATACGTGTTTAGTTCTGGTTCAGGGTAAGAATTCGCTGGTGCGCCTGCACTCTTCAACAGGATTTCCGCATCTTCTTCTATTCAGTACTACTCGGCTATTGTTTTCAATAATTTGAAGCACGTCGGAGTAGTTACACACAGCCATTTAACAAATAACTGCACTGCACATCCCTGGGAATCGTCAGCGTTTATTGGCCGCTGAATGAGAGTGTATACATTCATCTCCAACAACTCGATAAAATTCTTGATGAACTAAGAGACGTTCCTATCATAATAGCAGCTGACCTCAGTTCGAAATTGCCGCTTTGGCACTCCCCCGGTGACCGACGAGCGAAGACGATGCGTGGAAAACCTCGTGGGTGAGCGTGACCTTTGTGTTGTCAACAATCCACACCAACCTTTTACCTTCTCTAGTCACTTAAGATCGACGAATATTGACGTCACTTTGGCGTCCTCTTTTGTTGCCAGAAAATTTAAAACTGGCGTATTGTCTTAGAAGTTATTGATAGTGACCACTGACTGATACAATTTGAGTTATATGTCGAAGCGCCCCTCTTAGAAACGATCCTTAAAAAATTCTGGATTTCAAACCCATAGATCCCGCTCGGTTAAACACCACAATCGCAAGTTCTATTCCTACATACTTTCTACGTAGTGCTTTGTGCCACGATCCAAGATCAATAGACGCCGTCATTAGTAAGGTGACGGAGATAATCCTCGATTCTTGCCAACGTAGCTTAAACCGCAATCCCAACAAGACCGGTACGTCACTAACGACGATTTAGCCGCAGTAGCTAATAAAATTTTTAAAAACAAGTCTCACGGACTCGACGAAATACATTGTAATGTCCTACGTCTAATTGTACAAGATTCTCTTTCTTCTACAATCTTTGATTTTTTCAACTCATGTATTATATGTGGTTATTTTCCTACCAAACTTTTTGAATGTTTGCTTCTTAAAAAGATTCATGACGACATTCCTCCACAAATTCTTTTTTATTCCAATCAATATGGTTTTGTTCCAGGCAAAACGACGACTGACGCCGCACCTAGATTAATGACCAATGTACGACCGAACGTCTTGCAATTTTCATTGACATATCTGGAACGTTCAACAACGTATGTTGACCCTCAATAATAGGTGCTCTCGTCGTTAAGAGAGTACCTGCTAACGCCACGCGGGTCGTTCGTAGTTATTTATTAAACAGATTGATAGTTAACTTCTCGAACGTATCTCGTTCTGTTTACTCAAGTACCTCGGACTTTTGTTTGTCTGCATATTGAGTTTTGTTAAATATTGCGCTTTGTGGTTGACAAGTGTAAGAGCGTCTTGCACTTGTTCTACAAATACTCACGCTTGCAATGGAACCTTAACAAAAAAATTCTTGCGAATATCTGTAACAGTGCAGTTAAACCCGTGCTCACCTATGGCCTAGACATTTGGTACCACAGATTTGAACATTCTCACGTGGTCAGGAAACTGGCTTTGCTCTAATTCCTATTTCTTAAAATTATCCTTGGGCTTATTGCACCGTTCCCGTAGATACGCTCTGTGTATATCCAAGCATCCTCCCCTATATCTCTTTTTGTAGAAAATTTACTGCACCAAAGTTCTTGGCAAAGGTGGTACGTGCAATTTCCTTTTCCATTTCGGTTAACGACTTCCCGTCCTTGGGTCTAGGAGCGTAACGCCTACTTTCTTATCCCGGATATCTTTACCTGGGTCAAAAGGAAGAACGAAGTCGAAATACTTTCTTCACACGACTAATTTTCTTGTCTTTTTAAACGCATTAGCGTTTTGGATTACGACAGCTATTCGTCGTGTGCTGTTTCTAACACACTGGATTTTCGCTTGACGCAAAATTAACTCTATCCCGAATCTCCTCAAGCCATCCTTAGACTGGCGCTTGATGTAAATGTACATAAACTTTTTGCAATATAACATTGCATATTTATTTAGTCACTTTAGTTTATTATATTTAATTAAATAACACGTTTGATTCTCATGTTAACTTTTTGATTATTACTCTGCCTTTCTTTATTTTTTTTTATCTATATGCAGATTTTTTTCTTTGTAGACTTGGTATTAACCTAGAAGCAAGGATAAACCATAGGGCAGGTACCTTGCAGAACCACGTGCTCTCATAGCACGTACATACAAATACTTAGGCCATCCTACTGGTCTTGTAAGACTATCCTATGTATTCGCAATATTTTCTTATTTAACCTATCCCTTCTTGTGGCAAACTTGTAACAAACAAATTCGAGTAGCTGAGCTTTCGTCACACGTCGCAGTGAACATCTTCGCAGCCCGAATAACTACAACACCGGAATGATCCAGAATGGAAAATTATTGTATTATAATTTTTATTATTGTTATTTGTTTTGTTATAGAGTTACTATTATAAAAATTCAAAATTAATTATGTTTGGTTTTTTTAAATGTAAACAGTTTCAATCTTGTGTAGTGACCACACAATTCGATTTAAGAAAATTGAAACGGTTTCCTTTTTAGGAATCGAATTTGTTTCATATTAGAACACAATAACTGAACCAAATCTTGGCCGAAACAAACTTGCTTAGTTTTAATTGTAAATTAACTGTTAGTCAACGGTTTCGGATTTGGAAACAACCGATGTTACTTTTAAATTGTCAATAAAATTCTAAACAAATTCCATTTGTGCTGACTCGGTAGTTTCTACAGTTACTTACAATTTTTTAATTTAGAAGCATAGTTCCAAAAAGAAACAAAATTCATAACAAGATTGGACAAGTTACAAAAGCTTATATATTTAGAAACTATAAGCAAAATTTTAGTGACATTCACTAAAGTGATGAAAACTTTGCTAGATTGACCACGTTTGGAAACTCGTATTAGAATAGTATACCATAGCAAGCTTTTTGAGACAATAAATAAAAATTTAAAACTCAAGATGGAGTCAGGCAGAACCAACCCAAATCTTTACTTCTACAAACTTTATCGAATAGTCTTTCCAACAACCGCAAAAGAAACTTATATACAATGTATTCAGTAATCACGTAATACGCAGACAATTCTAAAACTGCTCCAAGTGCAAAAATATCAAACTTAAATAGTTAAATCATTTGATTAAAATTAGATGATCTATATCTGTAACTATCTTCACATACCAAATTTACACTATGAGATGGCTCTGCCATCATATTTCGTTTATGTGATCCATATTGTTACCAATAACTAAGCAGTAATAAAAATCCTAGGTTTAGCACCAACACGCTGTGGAACAGCTAGAAACTATCTAACCTGGTCTTAGCCAAATATATCAGGTGTTACCCTACAGTAAACAAAAAAACGTCAACAAAACAAAATAAAACAATCTGTCAACGACACAAAAATAAAAATTCATCGAACACTGTTAAATAATAAATACAAAAATTATTTAGACAAAAATATACTTAACACTTTAAACTTTACTCTTAATTTTTTTGAGAAATTTAAACAAATAAGGGAGAAAGAAATTCATGTCTTTTAGATTTGTAAATAAATTTTCACAGATGTGATGGGTAATTAAGTTTGGAGTATTTAAAATAAGATGAAATTTGATAAATAATTTGTTGTAATAATTAAAGTGTACAGGTGATAAAAGTAATAAAAAAGCATAAGAGTACTAGTGGAAATTTATAAACATCTTATGAATTTTATCTGACTGAAAGTAAGCATAAATTTTTTTCACAAACAAATACGTTGTAATAATGTAATGAGTTTTGTGTTTTACCACGATAGTTTTTCCTTTAGAACTATTTTCTAGCGGAAACAGTTTTTGATACTGCTAGATCAACGCTTGAACTTTAGCCAGCTGGTATTAGCTGAGGTTTTGGCACTTGGAAGTAGGAATGCCTAGTAGATGTTGTGGGCATTTCTTTGCCGACGTAGCTTTACTAGAATTTACGCATCTCATTTTAGATACTGACGTATAATGGCCTACTACCACTGCCTTCTGGATTGGAGTTGACATTCAAGATCTTTACTGACATTGTGTTTTTTACTAATGTTCTACCAACTAGTAGTTTCTTTTTAACCCAGTCGCATTCCATTTTGATAGCGCAAATGTAGCTTTCCCGAAAATGTGTATCCAGGCGTGTTATCACCATACTTTTAGCCTTTACCGGTAAGATCGCATTTTCGCTTGCACGGTTGCCTTCTCTGACAAATAGAAAGCAATTTTTTCAGTATCAATTTTAAGGACATCGTTCTTTATATCCAAATGTTTAGCTCAGTTGATTCGAAGATTGAATCGTAAGTATGTGACGCTAAATTATAAAATAAGTTTCAAAAGGCGCCAAAACAATGAAAGATTAGTGCGGGAGACGCGGTTTAAATCTCCCCAAAGCTGTAATAGAATAAATAACAAAACAAAAGTTGTAACAACAAGTATATTTATTTTATAACAGACAACAATTCAACGATATAAGATACATAAATATATTATATAAGTGTGGTCAAACGCTAGCACGTAGGTCGGTATCACAGACAAAATATGAAATAAGTCTTTGGTTGGGCTTTACGTCGTACAAGTGACTTTGTCGGTCTAACTTTTACATTCCGAAGAGAAATTAAATTTGTAAATTATTACACAAATATACAAATTTCAAAGAATCACAGCGCCACAACTTTGAGTATGTGCTGTTTCGAGAGGTTTGCCGACGCCTTTCCATCCTTAATCTGATGGCATCGTTTAGTGATGGCCAAGATCAGTCTTGGTCTTGCAGTCTTGTCTTGGTCTTGTAAGATTTGCAAGACCAAAACCAAGAGCAAGATAACAACGCCATTAGCAAGACCAAGATCAAGACTCAAGGTTGCATGACCAAGACTGGATGCCAAACTTTTGCAGTTTTTTTCTAATTACAAACGATTATTGATCTTTTTTTATTTATCCCACATACAAAAAAACATTTGTTTTCCTAAAAAAATTATTGTATGTATACGTGAAAAAGTTGTTTCGACTTTAGTAAAATGAAGTTTGTTTGAAAAATAAAATTATAACTAATAAGTAACCACTACAATAATCTTAAAATATAATATTTATTTAAACCAAATAAAATTATTTGAAAATTGGCTAAAATGTAATTTAATTAAAATAAATAATGTCAAAAAAGCATTTTATAATTAGGGTGTACAATAAAACAAATTTAATTTTCTAGAAGAAGAAAGTTTACAGTAAATTTGTATTTAAACAAAACTATATCCTAAGTTTTAAATAAAACATATTTTTTTGTCACATATGAATAGAAACCATGTAGGTAGATAGATAGATAATAAAATATTAATTCTTATTAATTCCTAAAATGTTGAAAGACGCAGTTACGAATTTTAGCAACATTAGCTTATTTGAATTAATTTAATATTTTTTTGAGTTCATCGAATATAAACTCTTCACATTTTTATGATCTAATAAAAATATATACAAGTAATAAAATAACTAGTAAAATAACAACTTGTAGAAAAGTCCCAAATTCTTAATTCTAAATTTGTACCAAAAAGCACGTTTTACTTAGTTTACAATAAAAGCACTTACAAAGGATTTTAAACTGGCACAGCGTCTGTAATACTCATGCAAATCCCTCAAATATGCCAAAGCGTTGTTCCTTTTTCAAAACAACTAAATTTTCAAAACCTAAAAGTACATCTATTTTAAAATACAACGGACGCATTGCAAATGCAATAGTGCTTATTATTTAATTATTGTGGGAAAAAAATTGTCGATCTTTTAGCACATTTCAACAAGTTTGTACCTTCACAAATATTATTACTTGTCTGTAATTTAAATTTAGCCATTTCATAAAAAATGTAGGTATATACAATTTCAAGGTCTTTCAAAATTAAGAATTGAAATTAATTAACATTTGCTTATGTATTTATGTATTTGTATTTTGAAAGTTTGAGTAACATAATATTCTGTATCATCGTTCTTATTGCAGGTTTAGTAGATTAATGAAAAGTAAAAAATTCTGTCTAATCCACATTCATTTTTAATAACAAAAATTAAAAACAATTCGTGTCTATGATCATTTATGTGGTTTAGACAGAATTTTTTACTTTTTATTAAAGTAACTTAATTTGTCGTTATTAATCAAATATCCATTAAAAAAAATTTTTTTTTAACATTGTCTTTCATTGTTAAGTTACATTCATAGTACGGTGTAAAAATGCAAGACTGCAAGAGTCCTGCGTCCAAGACCAAGAATAAGACCAAGACTCTATATTCAAGACCAAGAGCAAGTCCGAGATTAAGGATATCAATATAACACCAAGAGCAAGATCAGCTGGTGCAAGACCAAGACCAAAACTTCTGTGGTCTTGTTTTGGTCTTGCGTTTGGCCATCACTAGCATTGTTAAACGAATAAATCGAACAATCGAAAAGTAAACAAAAATCTAGTCAGAAGTGTAAAGAATCGGTCTAAAAGAATTGTGTTAAACGGGCGTGGTCAGTGTAAGATAAACCAAAATGCGACAGCGTTTATAAATATAGAGAAGTAGTCATATATAAATTACTTGTAAGTTGTTTTTCTTAAATATCGTTACATTTTACTAGTTAATTTTTAATAAATTAGTTACGTTTATAAAAATTAGTTCTAAAATATTGTATAAATACTTAGTTTAAATAAATTAGTTTTAAAATGCGTTACAATATTATGTAATTGCTCACTTGTAAATAAAATGAACTTTTGTGCTATACAACGGTTAAAAACTTTAAAGTTAAAGTTCTAATGTCGCATCATTTTTCATTTCAGTTTTGATTATTCAGCACATAATTTGGTAACAATTTTTATAAAAAAACTTTTTTTATTGTTTGTAGAAGCATTCTATTAATCTTTTTTTTTATAAACTGGGATTTAAAATCTTCTTTGTTAAAACGTATAATTTCGTTTATCTTATTTTGATGACAAATTCATTATCCAATTTTAATTTAATCATTTCTTTGATACGTTTAATATTTAAATCAATTTTTTCCAGTTTCTAAACTTTGTTTTGATAAGAACAAGGTTTATACAGATATGATGAGTCACGACTTGTGTGGATATTATTTTTAACTTAATTTTATTCCTATTTTATGAAAATATCTTGACCTTAATAAAACATTGTTTATTTATTTTGATTATGTCGGATGTACCAGTTTTTATTACAATTAAAAGTACGTTAAATATTTTGACCCTTGATAGTGTTTCCAGGTTTTTGTCGAATAAAAACCATGGAAACAACACCTAGAACCGGTTAAAAAATAGGTCCATCAATAAGTTTAAAATTTATAACCGATACGGAGCATATTTTTCAAGGCATTTTTTATAGTTGTAAATTTAAAAAAAAACTGCAGCAAGTATAAAGCGTTGTTATAGTGCAATATATTTGGAACAAACGGCGTCACTATACATGTAGATGAACACGGCAATATTGTTATTCCTTGTGGACCAATTAACGTGCTACACCGTCGAGATACTTTTAAATTCTACGTCAACTACCTCAACACCGATGCTAAAACTGCGTTCATTTACTTAAGACCATAAGCTAAACGCGACAAATATTGCATAATTACAATGTTGTTAAGTCTTTTGCTTTAGGCATTTAAAATGCGAATTGGCATCATCTTTTATAGACGCTGAAGTTGCCCATATTAATAAAACAGGTAATCGGCTTAAAATATGCATAAGAAAGATGTTTACCTACCAAAGCGTCAACTCATTATTTTAACCGACAGAATGCAGTTGTTCTTTAATTTTATAAATATAGCAAACAAAGATTTTAATGTGTCTTTCAAGTCCTATGTTCAAGTTTCTCAATTTGGGGGAGCGTATAGCGTGACTGGAAGAGAGAGACTAAGGGATATTTCTGTGCTATTTAGGTAAACACGATTATTTTTAAGTTCTCGACATTTAAATAAAGCACTGCTCATGACGCAGGGCTTGAGGATGGATTCGCGGGTTGTTGAGGCCTTGCGGTAAGCGAGAATCATTCCGAATCCACAGTGCGGCAAATTGGAGTCGTATTTAATGTTGTTATACGGATTAGAGCACAGTGTTATCTGTATCTGCCGGCAGCACTCGTAGTTAATCTCTTAGGGCGAAGACCCACAAACGACTGCCCTTAGAAGACCAGCATATTGCTACTATTGATTCTATCTGTATCATCAATAACATTTCCAACAAACATTCAAAATACATTACACGTATTTATTTGTTAGCTTCGTGCCATTTTTTGTAGTGCCCAACTCCACACCCTAAATTTATGAAATTGATGTTCATATTAAAAGTGTAAAAAAATAATTTATGGTTCGAACGCCGGGATGCTGCAAGGACTTTCAGATTGATAAATAGGAATATAATTGAACATATGGGTCTCATATAGTGTGTGGTGCTAAAAACAATTAATCATTGGTAGCGTTGACGCGATGCACGCGGCTATATCATTAATATAGCTGGACACTTGCGGTCTGGGCCTCTACACAGGTACGAAGGTGTCGGCCGGCTTGCTTTGGGTTTGGCTTATTGAAATAGCTGCTGTAAATCAACTGCCCTTAAGATAGATGACCGGTCCTCGTCGTTCGACCTTATGATGGAACGCGTTGACCCCGCTTACATGCTTCTTTCTACACATCATTGCACTAGTTATATTACCCGCCGCTGCCATAGATTTAGCTTTATAAAGTGAAAGAACGAACTTGCATGGAACTTTACGTGTTTCTAAAACTTTCCCAAAACCACCGACTGGTATGCGATAGATTTGACGGATGGCTTTAATCACTTAAGAGGTAATACGTTCCTATCCGTTTGAGTTATGATATCACCGGTCAGCCGATATGGCAATAAATGCTGATTCAAACTGTACCTACCGTAAAAGTCGTTTCGTTCAATCTTAACATTTATCTCTGATATCTTGATATAAAACCATCATAAAGTTATTATATGGAATTGCTTCTTTCTATTTCCGTTACCCAATAAAATCGTATATGTACGATTCCGGGGCTTTTGAATTTTCATGAGTTTATGACTCTCTCGAGACAATACGATATCTGTTCATAAATTCGTCTAATGCGAGTCACCATTTTTTTGTCATTTTCCTAACTAACAATTTTATTGAAAATTCAATCTTTATTTTTACGTAAAACAAAATTATCATTTTAGAAATCTTGTGTCGAGTTTCGTTTTAGATATGAGAACATAAGTAATTACTAATTACAGTTTATGTTCAGTACGTTGGCGTTGCATCAATTTAAGTGCGCATATTTACAATGCGAGTATAAAAAAAAGATTTAATTGAGTATAGTGAAATTTTCTTAACAAATTATAATTGGAATTTTAATTGATGACGTAATTTTTAACGTTTTAGGTAGGCGTCGTATTTGTCTTTTTAGTAAACAACTCAAATTAAACAGCAGTTCCAATCTTTTCTTTTTCACTGTACGCACCAATTTAAAAATGCGTCTTAATCTCAAAAATCAACAATTTTTAATTTGTGTTTAAGCGTAGTAGTAATAAACAAACATTTCTAAAATAAAAAAAAATTACAACGTATTTTGATGTATACTAATATAAACTACATATTTTAGTTATTATAAATAAAATATAGTTAATATTCATGTATGAATGTAAAACAGTCATCAAACGTGGCTTAGACATTTATTCATTAAAACTGTTTATTTTCGTTATTTTTTTTATGATCTATAAGTTTTTCTTCACATTGTAATAGTGAAAGCTTCTACTGCCAGAGTATGTGCTACTAAGATAAGAATGTCTTCCGGATCATCGTTTTCTTTCTTACTTTTTTAGAAATTATAATCTAGCTTGGCTGACACGTTGATTAGGCAACTAAATGTTTAGAGGTTTTTAGATTTGAAAATTTTTTTATTTTTGGTGTCACATCTTATATACCAAAACATATTTCAATAACCAAAAGTTTCATTCAAAGAAAATTTTAGTTAGCGACACTATTTCAGTTACCAACACTTTTTTCCATTCATTTTATTTATTAGCGTAAATTGTAAATAAACAATTTGGTAAATTATTAAGTATTACACTCGAAGATGAAGAAACTGACCGCAATACAGAAACTGGCAAACTAGAGTTTATTACTTTGCTTGCTCCTACTGTTGAGGTTGACGTTTCAATGGGCGAAGATTGCAATTCAGTTGAACTATTCAAAGTTTTTACTTTATTTGCGATGCTAATTTTGACAAAGGCTTCTGCAACAACACTACTATGCCAGCCGCTGTGTCTTTTCAATATTTGGACGTCAACTCCACTGTTGGTCAAAAGGTCGCTGATGTATTTCGAAAACACTGGTCTGTAAAACTGTTTGGCTTCGGTACCCCTACGTAGGCTGCAATTTTTTTTTGGTAAATTTTAGAAAGCGTTGATACGAATGGGTTGCTTCGTGCACTTGTTCTGTCTATAAAATACAAATAGTCTACCATGGTCCATATTTTTTAGGTTCAATCAAATGCTTTTTGTAAAGGTCAATTCCGTTTAGTCTATCTTCCGATGTAACTGCAAAGAGCCGTTTTTTCTTGTAAACAAAGTTCGTCTGCCCGACATGCTTCATGCAACGCAATTACCAACACTACCTTCCTAAACAGAACACCGACCTCAGGAGCTTTTTCCAGAAACTCCTTTATCCATTGATACAACTTAAGATTTTTTTTCGTATAAACATCATTTTGACGTTTCAGGTAAGCCATCAATTTTTTATATGCAGAAATATCTACGTTTTTATTTATTTGTAAAGCACTTCTCAACATCGAGTACACTGACCATAGTCTTAAATGTCAGAGCGTACAAGACGTTGTCCTGCTGGACGCTTTCTACCGCACATGCAGCTGTCCTTCAAGAAGGACGGTTATTACCTTACTGCAATACGAGCAAAATAGGAGAACGCATGAACCACAGATAAACCCAGTTTATTGAGATACTGAATTAAATATACAGTGGCGTAAGTAAGAAATGGAGGAGGAGTGCAATAAATGCAAAAGTAGGTAAAACATTTAACAATGGAAATTCTTGAAAACAAAAAACAAACACAATAGGTACATATTCTTAATAAAAATCTGTAATCGATCATTCAAGCAGGTATTCCATGTTGGAGGTGATGAGTAAAACAATTACGTTCTGTTGTAGGAGCGCATATAACTGCTCGCACCCCGCAACCACTACAATAAAAACTCGCCTTTTGCCTGTACTCTTCTAATTCTACTGCAAATTATGCATTTCCTCTGAACTCTTTGTCTAGCATCGCCTTTATTTAGTGGTACCAAGATATGTTCACCATGTGGATTTTCATTTGGAACTGCATTTTGAGCATTATCATTAATTGGCGCATCATTTACCTCATGGCACTACTGATTTCTTATTAGCTGCAGTGCAAGTGCTTCTGTAAAATCGCTATGTTTGACAGCAGGATCGCGTTTAAAATTTTTGTATGCTAAAAAGGCATTTGTTTCAATAATACCAAAGAGACTTGCAAACATACGGTGTTGCCAACGCTGAGTATTCCAAACGTCTTCCAAAGCCAGTCCACTCTGGCGAATATGATTATGTATATCAATGGCAGGTGCACCATCGATGTACTCTTCAACTATTTGTGGTCTAGGAACTTCTTTTATAACACTCCTCCTAGCTTCATCAAGTCTCCTCTTTTTCGCAGGGCTTCCGTTAGTCGTCGTGCCGCAAGTACCAAGAAATGTATGAATTTTTTTGTCTCTCCACGCAAGACTTATTAATTTTGTATCAGATGCTTCAGTAGCTATTGCTACAGTTCTGCAGTTCTTTTTGGCATTTTTTCTGTTGCATAGCTTCTCTCCCCTCATTGGTTTCAATCCCAATAATTTCTCTAGATTGTACATCTGCGATTGTCTTGCATTTACATCCGACTTCTTTCAGTTTACGCTTTATTTTAATAACAGCCGGCATACCTCCAGCTTCTTCATTAAGCCCCTCGCCATACCATGCAAACATCGATTCGTCAATTGTTAGTTTATAACCGGATGTAAAGATGTCAGTCCACTTGGCTGTAGTCATCTCAAAGAAATGACGAACTTCTGTCCATTTATTAGTAGAAAGATTATCATTGTCAGGCATAGAGAAAGAAATATTATTGAGTATTTTTTCAAACCTATGTAGTCCCATCTCAGTGCTCTAGTAACTTCTACGGTTGTGGTGAGTGTTCACTGTCATTGCATAAAGCAAACCAATTGCTTTATAGAATTCTCCTTTTGAGATGGTCTTCCTCCTATCCCTCAATTTGGCATTGCATTGAAGAATGTTGTCAATATCTTCACAAGAGAAAAATGCCATCCAAAAATATATTTCTTTTATGTCCTGCAAGTTCCAAACATGAATCTGTGGTTTATAACGGGTTTCCTTAAATTCATTTATGTTCACTAAATTTCCAAAATGCCACATAGTCTCATGTACCATGTTGTTGCTGTCGTCTTCATCGCCATCACTATTATTAACAACTGTGTTGTTATCATTGTCATTTTCATTATTATTTAAATAAAACTTTCGTCATCGGTAGTCTCAAAGGAAGATGATGACAAATCGCTTTCATTTTGACGAAATGATGACGATGGCTGTAATGATAACAAATAAGAAAGAACAAGAGAAAATAACGATATTACCAATAATAACAATAGAAACTTACGATTCAGCAGACTGCTTGAATGTTCAATCAAATTTTCTTCTCGGAACATATGGAGAGAAATCTTTGTGGTGTTATTATCAATCTTCATTATCACACCATAACACTTTGCGTCATGCGTCTTCAAAGTAAAATTTACTCCATGTATGGTCATTTTTTCCATCAAATGTGGGTGCAAGCACCCAGACACGCTGTCCCTCACAAAACATTTTACCCTATAACTTCAACTCGTCGTAACTTGCAAACTATACAAGCTATGACGACGAACAAAAAATGCGCTAATTCGTCAAAATGTGTAGAATCCAGTGGTGTAAAGCACGTCTTGCTAGTTGGACGCATTTAGCATTTAAATGAAGGGCCTACTAGCAGGCCACCCTAAAGAATAGAATGTTGTACTAAGTTTAATTTTTAAAATTTATTTAACTGGCACAATTCCACATTTACGAAAACTGTTAATGGCAGTGTTTCGAATTACGGCACAAAGATAAACTTTTTCTAAAATTTTACTATCTGGAACTGAGTCAAGACGCGTCAAATTTTTTTGATTGTTTGCACCTAGAAAGATCCCAAGTCTAATGATTAAAATTTATGGCTGCAGTGCGACGGCAAACCCAAAACAGTCACATGGTTAGCTCGGACAAGCTGTATAAAATCTAAACTCCTTGTATGCGTTATATGTCCGTCCAAAATCAACAGCACAAAGTCATACTAAAGAGGCTTGACATGCGACAGAAAATGTTTGAACCACAAGGTGAAAATATCTAGCTGCATCCAGCCAAACTTGTATTATGCAAATGCGATACTAGATAGAACTCCATTTTTCATAGAAACCCTAAGAAATATTATTAGTAGTGGTACAAAGTTTCCCCATGCAGACATGCATATGACTTCAGTTAACAAAATTTTACACTCAGCAAATGTTAGTAATCCCACTTGCCGTTTCTCTTTGAAAGTTAAAACTCGTAGACACTTAGATTGGACGATGATGAGAAGTGAGACCAGTCTCATCTACGTCGAAGATTCTATGTGCAAAAATTTTCAGTTCATTCTGGATCTCAATCAACAGATTGAAAAACTTGGAAACATTTGAACAATTAAAGCTTTGGGCACATGCAGACGAAGTTGCTTCTGGAAACGTTCGGAACCAGAGTTTGCTACCTAAATGTTTTTCTTTAAAGAATAAATGTTTCAGTTGGTTTGTTTAGCTAACTAAAAAGCCAAACGTCTAATATTGGTCAATATCAGCCCAAAAAATCGTTTATCTATTTCAAAAGTGTGATCAACATTTTTTTTCTTGTCTCTCATTAAATACTATAGGATATTTGCCGAGCATTTTCTTATTGCCAGTAGCGTCCACATTTTTATTCTTTTCAAAGTGGTCCGCAAAATGTGATAGACTTTGCTGGCTTTTAGAAAAGCCATGGCTTCGTTTCGGACTGCTTCAATGACCAACATCATCAAACCGGAATTCCAGCTCCGCTGTGTGGATGTTCGTTTATACGTGGACGGCATTTTCTGAACGAAAACATCTACTATTAGTAAGTTTTTAGTAAGTGTCAATGTACATATCTTGCTTTTCCTTCAAGATATAAATTTTATTTCTAAAAAGATTGGAAAAGAAGCAGAAGTCGAACTTAGATTATATTTGTGAATTCATTTTAAATTGTAAATAAAATATCTAATAAACTGTTGATGTTAATTTTTTTTTTATTTTAAGAAAAAAGCTGTAAAAATAATTTGAATAATTTACATGCGTACAAAAGTATATAGAAAAATTGTTAAAAATGGCGGATACACCCACTTCCGGTTTTTCGATCCGACCCATCTTTTGATAGAACTGAGAGAATATAAAAAGCCAGCTCCATATCAAATTTGAAGGTACTAGGACTTTTGGTTCGAAAGTTATCGTGGGTACATCGTTACACACATAGACACACACACACACACACACACACACACACACACACACACACACACACACACGCACGCACGCACACACGCACGCACACACACACATTTTTTTAAATCAAAAATACATTATTCGGATTCAGGAGACCTTGAAACGTAAAATTATACAAAAAAAAATGTTTGATAAAAAATTGCGATCACTATACTTTTCTTATAGGAAAGTAAAAATAGTAGAATAAAGAACATCTTTGAAATGTAGAGTTACAAAAACGAACAAAAACGGCTAGTAAGACTTCTTGGAGAAGTAGTGTGTGATGCTAATATTGAAGCTAAAGAAAAGTAAATGACGAGTCGAATGACCTCTAGTCGGGTTATAAAGAAATTTAACTTTACGGCATACATTTGAAGTTTGTTGTAGAAATATGGAATTATTTCGTAAACGATAAAATTGTCAAAATTATAGTGACTTCCACAAACAAATACATTGCAAAAATAGTCGCCAACTACACTCGTCAAAAGGACGCGTCTCCAACAGATTATTGGTCTTCTGTATCTTGTTGTAGTATGTCACGCAAACCATAAAAAAATTGATGTCAGTGTTACATTTTGAAGTCTAATTGTAGATAAAGCTTATGCGCTTTGCCCTCGTAACTGTCAATTTAATTTACGTATTGGCAACAATGCTGTCGCAAAACCAGCGCTGGCGGCTATGGTGTACAACTTTTTTATCTCGCTATGTCTGAACAACGATTTAAGTTCTTATTAAGATTACTAAGTTAAATCAAGTGAAAATAGACAAAGCCACATTTCAAGATGTGTTGGTATCTTTGTGGAAAACTGCAAAAATGGTAATCATCTTTCAGAATTTGTCATCGTTGATGAAATGCTGGCAGGATTCCGCAAAAAATGCAATTTTTGGCAATAAATTCTGTTCAAGCCGGACAGGTATGGTCTGAAAAATATTGCCCTAGGCCAAGTCTATCTAAGAATACAAACCAACAGACGTTGTTTTTTGGCTTTGCCAAACTTTGTCAATTGGAACGATTAGAAAAAGTAAAAAAGAATCACTGCTGAAACTTTCCAAAACTTTTTGTAGACCAAATTACAGCAGAATGTTCGAATTCTCCTACAAATATACCATATGTATCGATATTCGGATACGATCAATAATACGATATATCGATACGTATGGATACGAATTGCGTATCGATATTCGATACACAAAACGCCACATCGCCCATCTCTATATGTCATCTATTCACAGAGGGCGTCAGAACAAGAACACTTGCAGGTATTCGTTCACAACTATACACAATTGAAGAAATACAATAAGAACACATATAAGATAACAAGAATGAAGTTTATTTTAGAATCGACGTCTGTAAAAAATAAAATCAACAATACATATTTATAAATGCAATATCACAGTAAAAGTAATTAACAAGGAAATTTCAACAAATATACCTTGAATTAGGCAACACTGTACTATAAAACAAATCACAAAAAGAAAAACTAATAATTTTTAAAGCAAAATTTAACATTTATAATTGATGAAAATATCTGTTGCCCTAAGCTTGAATAATTTGAACGTTAATATGACACTGAATATTTGTGATTGCAAAATAAATATACTCGGTCGCAAATAATACGATGGACTGCAAAATGTAACAAGAAAACAAAGGGTTACTTACTATTTAAGAGTCTCTTTCTAGTACTAGAGAGGTATAACCACACTGAAACAAATACACAAGTAAATCGCAGTGTTATCAAAAATACATATTAGGTGTCATAAACGGTCACAAACTCGACAATTCCTACAAGTTTAACAAAAGTATAATGATAATCTAAAAGAACATCATAATTCAATTTACGAGGAAATTAGTAAACGTGTCAAACACGTGATTTAGTAGATACGGTAACAAATTCTAAAAATGAAAGTTAAAAATTAAATCTAACCTTAGAACGTATAGATACATCATACCTCAGCGACTCTTTCCATAAACATGTGTTAATTTCAAACATTCGAATTTTACTATAAATTGACTGGATGACCATTGCTTTAAAAAGCTTTGCCAAGCATTATGTTACATGTGTTTACTTTACAATTTTCATGTAAACTATCAAAAACGTAAATAACCAAAAGAAAGAAAAAATTTTTACCATAACAAGCAATACGTAAGTTTCAAATGTGCTGTTACATAAAATCTGATGCGGGAAGTTTAATTGTGACTTAAACTTAATGTTGTAAACAACAAAACTGACGCTGCGATTGAATTTAAAAAAAAAATTAATACCCTGTTCCTACAACAATAAAACTTTTAACTGCAACTTAATGTCAATCTATGAAATTAAGCAGGATAATTACAAACTACAAACATTACTTATCATTTTTGAGTTAACAAAAAGTAATTTACTTATTCTGTATGCCAAAATTGTTTTTGGTTGCGTGAGGACTTACAAAAAACCGCATTAACTCTGTGGCCAAAACAATTCAATGCAAGAAAGCGATATAAAACCAGAAAAAAAGTAAAAATTAAAACACCTCCAGAAAATGGAAAGATCTTACTAAATTAAAGTCTTATAAAAAGTCGAACAAACGAAACCAAAGTCACTGCTTTTGAAGAATAGACTATTTAGAACAATTACATGTTCCACATATTTAAAAAATCTTATTAATTTTGTTTTTTTTTATATTATTCTAATGATTATTGATCAACAATTAATATTTGTTTTGTTGTTTATTTTAAAAATGTATTTATTTTGTGTTTTTCTGTATTAAAAAATCAAGTCATAACATGTACATCTTTACTAACACTTGAAATCAGTGATGTGCATACAAATAATTCAAGATCAGACATGTCTAACCGAAAATGTGTGCTTATTTTTGTCATTGTACCAATTATTTATTTTAGATTATAAATTACTACTAATAATTTTTTTGTAATGTTTTTTTTAAGACCCTAGTCTAAACGTGTTACTCCATTCCTGAAATTATAGCTTTTTTGACGTCTATTTTTTAGTATTTGCTTCTGATATAACGTGTTTATTAGTCAATATTTCTGTATTGTATTGTAACGAATTTTGAAACATTTATTTCAACTATTTACACGTAATTTAGACATGATTATTATAAGTATAATTAATTTTTGACTAATACTAATAAAATGTAATGATTTTTAAGAAAAGCAACTTGCAAGTAATTTATATATGACTATCACTCTGTATTTATAAACACTATTCGCAGATCAGTTGCACTTTTGCTTATTTACACTGCTACTTATTTTCACTGGCACGCGCCTACTTATAACGCTTTAATTATATAAACCACAATCTACTATTTCAAACTTGTCACTAGACTAAGCTAAACTTATTTCGAACACCTTGTATATTTTTACTTTATCTGCTTCGAGAACATTCTATCGCTTCCGGTAATCGCCTCAAGTGATCTCGAAGCTTCTATTCGTTTCTGTATGTTATTTCAAAACATTCATATTTCAGTGTTTTCTGAATTTACTTTTCTTTAAACTGTTTAAATATCAATTAAAAACTTTTATGAATGTTACCTATAAGTAAATTTTGTTTTTGTACTAAAAAAAATTTATTAACTTTGAAAATCTATTTCTACAAGCTACTAACTTGTAAAAGTGGCAGCTGCATTGTAAACATTTTACGTAGCGTTGTTGAAGTTTCAAAACAATAGCTTATTATTATCATAGATTTTTAAAATCATAGTACAACAATTATATTTGCTGATGCTGGATCTGACAAAATGTTTGGAACTGAAATTTTGCCGAAGTAGACGGCATAGCATTTGTACCCATATTAACAAAAAACTTTTTACTTAACTACTAAACTTTCTAAAATGCTGTCAGCTTGCTGTCAAATTGTACTTTGTCATTTTTTTTCTACAACTAAACTTTATTAATAAGGTAACAGAACTGGAAATAGACCAGTTTAGGTTTTCACAAAATTTTTATGTAGGGAAAAAAATAATCTCTGTAGGACAGTTTGGCAGCATATAGGGATGTCCGAGATGCTGTCAAACTGCTCTTCTTTGCAATTTTTTAAATATAATTTAGTAATAAGATAATCCAACGAACTGTTGTTCTTTGTCATATAATTAGTTTTGTCAGAGAACTGTATAACCAAATTGACACTATGCTGAATTACCTCAGAAAACTATAGTATGGAAAAAAATAAAATGGCATCGTAAGGCCAGTTTGACAGCATCCTGGACATTTCTATTGAAAAAGTTTATATAAATTAACCTAAGATTTTAAAGTTGTCAAAATTGACAGATTTTGCTAGTAATGAATAGAGAAAACCAACATTAAAATTGTTATGTCTTCAATATCATTCTTTTTGATTTTCTTCAAAAAAAGAAGTTATTAAAAAAAATAGCACAATAATAAATAATGAATGTGACTTGTCGAAAGTCTCATAGCCCTAGCTCACTTTAATACAGCCTACGGCCGTGCGCAGCATTGGCGTTCGTTATGCTGGTTATGTTATGCTTAACTATTGACGCTAGTGATATAAATTACTATTGCATTACTCCTTTCGTTTATATATTTTTTTGGGATGTAAGTTACAAAGCAAGAAGTTTCAATGTTATATCTATTATCTCATAGCGTCCTAGTTGATAGATCAACAACTTAAAATTGCGAAAGCTTTGGTGAGGTCTAAAAACACAACGAAATTATTTTCATTGTTTAATCACTCATAAAACAAATATTGCAAAATACTGTTATACAAGTTTTTTTATTTTTTATTCTAATTCATGTTAAAAATGTAAAATAAACAATGTTATTTTAGATTTCTTTTAGACTAATCGACAAAATGTTTTAATGGTATTTTTACTTCTGTTATAACATCATCTGGAAGCTTTATTATTTCCGGTTTCTAATCATTCTTCCGACATTATTCATTTACTGTAACTCAAATTTTTTATTGAGTATTTGTTAGATTATTATAAAATGCCTTTTTAACTGTATTTATTCTTAGTATTTTTTGGAACTATCAATTCTAATGATTTGTAGTTTATTTAATTTTAATTTAATTTCGTTCCGTGCGTTCGCGTTATACAACTTGGAAAAATACAGTTTCGCCGTTATAAATCAAAGTAAAAACCAATAAATATTATGTTATTAATTACTATGAAAGTGTAACTAATCTTAGTTTTCTTAAGATTGCGTGGTGTTATAGGATATAATCAAAATATGTAAATCATTGCATGACCATTACTAGGGGAACTAGAACGATAATCTATGCAAGGTCTAACTAAAGGACATAGAATAATGTTGAACTGTTAGTTTTGGAGATAATAACATTTAACTAGAAGTTAAGTCGATAGCTAAATATTAGCGTCGTTGAGGAAATAAAAAGAAATTACTTTATCTGTATAAGCGCAACTTGACTAATTTATCGAGGATAATTAATTAACGTTGTTTTACTCAGAAGTTCGTTTTTGGAAAATTTTAATTTACCCGTTAAAGAGTTACGTTCGGTGAGAAATATAGTTTTGCGGAAACGCCCTTAACTCTGGTTTAGGCAAGAGGAAGATTGCGGTTACGAAAGTTAACATGATATTCACATTTGCTGTCGGCGATTATTGCTCGGAAGTGTTGGCCAGTGATTCCGGGGACACGATTACACCATTACAAATGCGGTAATATGTAAAACAGGATTAATAACTTAATTTCTCTTGTTGCGGAAACTGGATAATTACATTGTTATAAAGCCGGCAGTTATCGTTCCCATTATGAGTACAAAGTGTAACAATCATATAAAAGCGGAAATACGATTGTAAGAAGTTTCCGTTTCTCAAGAAACCGTTTTTAAAGAAATCTAAATTTGTGCCACTATAAAGCTAAAAGCGATTTATGGTATCATTTGCATACCTACAAACTATGATTCGATTAACTAAGTCATAATAACGACACCTGCCCCCGTGGGTGGGAACCGCTCCCGTGGCGCACAGGTGAACATAACCAACATCTGAGCATTAGCACTTTATCATCAACATGAACGCGTTCTTCCGCCTACGCAACTCAAATTGTATGCAAATCATACTTATATGCACACGGAAACATCGTCGTTGTTAATTTAAATTATGTCTAATGCTTGAGCTGTGTCTTACAGGAGGCAGCGGACCGTCATAAAGTACTTCTCTACGTTTATACTCCTGATGTTTATGAATAACCAACCAGTGCTAAATAACGAGTACATATCTGTAATTAGTAGCGTGCATGAATTAAAAGCAAGATGGCGGCCGGAAGGGCTCAGCGGGTGTGGGAGTGCGTCACTGCCGACCATAACTTAGATTTTTATCAGCAGAAAGCATAACCACGTTTCACATTTCTCAAACGTATAATTTCAGCAGCTGTTGAATATGTTAAAGCTTTATGTAGTATCGCTATCTTTAATTGCTGACATCTACTTAATAACACCATTTTAATTTCTGCTTTGTAGAATCGTTTGTTTTGACAGCTTCTTGAGATAGGTCGCGCTGATAACATCTTACAAGCACTTATTCCCATACTTAATTTAATATCTATGTTTAATCAAATTCAAATTTTCTATAACACGTAAAATCAAAATTATAATTAGTTCATATCAAATCCAAGTACAAGACAATTTTTCACGTCTATCTTTGGTGAAAATCTGTTTTATCTTTCTTGTTTTAAGGTCAAAACCATTGATTCATTAGTCACTACTACTAATTGTTTCTACTATTAAAACAAACTTTAGACTCCATTGTGTTTTTTTTAATTTAATCTTTTTTGTTAAATTTATGCGCATATATGTCATACTCTAGTAATCTTCCGGTCTGCAACCACGCCTTTCTTTTTATTATTTGCTGTACTGTACGTAACTTTAGCGGATTTAAACCAATATAAATAAGCAACGTTTTACGTAAAAAAATTTTAGTAATCAATTTGATTTTTATAACGTCGATAAGCCAAATTCCTTAAAATTACAATACAAAGCCAATATTACCGGTATACAATTTACATATTACAAATATTGAAAAAAGTTGAAAGAAATCGACAGATTCTGACCATCAATATATAGTGTCAATATATCAACTTATTATGCGTTTCGTTACTTCTTACCTTTCACTGACTTTCTGTTACAGAACAAAACTGGATGCAGCACCGGTGGAAAGAATCATGGCGGTAGCCGCAGTTCTCTCCATTTCGGCTAAGTCCTTGAGCATAAAACCAGCAGTCAATAGACTTTCTCTGACCCGATGTTCTACTTGGATGGTAACGGCAGACTAACACTTGAACGTCTTTTCTTCGGAAGACGACCTCCAACATATTATAAACTGTCTTCTAATTCAGTTGATCTCAGTAAGTCGCAACTAAGCTTGCGTACTGCAAATTTCTCAATGTTGTGAAACTCCATTTTTCTCGTGAAATTTCGTAATGTTCGTATAACGCCTTTGCACGTGAGTAGTTCTTGGTGACTAGATAGAAAATGAAGCGTCGGTCTTCACATAGTTTTAAGGCTGCCACCTTCATAATTAATCTAGCCGTCCAAACGTCTACTTAAATACTACTGCAACTTTTTTGGTCATCTCAAAGTTTTTACTCACGCAATACAATGGCGTCATCCATTCGTGTTTGGAAATAGTGTTGTTGCTTCTCGGCTGTAACTACGAACCTAGCCTTTCCAGAATCTCCGACATGCTCATAAACTTATTTAAGTCTATTCTATCGACTTGATTCCTAGTTCTATTTGTTATTACTCTGGTTCAGACATGGTCTTGGGTAAGGTTGTTATCACCAGAAAACTGGACTAGACGATTGATGTGGACCATTTTTGACGTCATTTATACGTTGCAGAAGTTCATAAAGACCCTCTCATTGCCTCTGTAGATTTAGGGATAAACAACGTCTTTTTTGGGATTTATATAACTACACCATGTTGTCCAATAAAAACCCACCGTTTTGTGTCATATTTGGTTTTTATTCTGTCGCTGGAGACTTGCGTGTTTTCTAAACCACCTCATGTACACTGCTCGCCTTTTTATTAACCTGCTGACGTAGTTTTCTTTAGCAATTTCTTCTTCCGATTTTTCTCTAAATCAGAAATCTCATGGTAGTCGTATTTTGTGACCGAGCATGACACATGATGTGCTTTCACGAATAGATGATCGATATGCCATTAAGAAAAATTGTAAGTAATGATCCCTATGTTTTTAGTACTTTCCCATTGTTTGATGCAACTGTTCAACCATTCCATCAGATTGATTGAGGCGTCTTCCTAGTTTTCTTAATTACGACAGTCGGTAATCATCTTAAAACAAAGCAGACTCAAAGTTGCGGGTGTGGTCAAAACGTAATTCCAACAGAACTCCAAATCAGCAGAAAAACTCTTTTACTAAAACGTCTGCGACTGTAGCTACTTTTTGATTAGGTGGGGCGTAAACTTTTCTTTATTTTCTCAATTAATCCTACTTACTCTACGTTATAATGTTTTATTGGTGCTTTGCGCTTTATTGCCGCAGAATTTTTTTTTGCGAACACCGTGCACTTATGACGCCATTCTATAACGCCCTCTTTGTTCACCCAATGGAATGTTTTTTGTAGTTTTTTTAATGTCTTCTTTACTCCAAAGTGCTCTTCTGATGTACCATTGTGCAGATGCTGCAACACTTCTGACACTTGGTTTCTCGGTGCTACCAACTGTAGTCTGTTTTCCGTGCACTCAACACTCTCTAGGGATCGCTTCAAAAGACCGTTTTCCATTCCCAGGGAGCCCCACTGCTCTGATGTTTCTGCTCAAAGTATTTACTTTGTCTCAAGTTGGTCGTTGGCTGTTGAATTTCCAGTTCAGGAGTAATTTTATTTCCCAATCGTTTTCTTGTTTGCGTCACAACTGCTCACGTTCTCATTCTTCATTAACCATAGCAGTTTTTTGGATCGATCTTTTCTGCAAGTTGCGAACAATGGCTACAGTCTGCCGGACATGGTCTTCTAGACAAGAAATCTGCTTTCTGATGACTTTAGCACATTTCTATCAGGTTGCTCAAATGCTTTTCAAATGATTTTCTAACTGCAATCACGTCGTCTAGGCGTAAGCGCCGTCTTTTCATGGTTTTTGGGTTCTAATTCTACCTGACAATAACCTCTCTTTAAATCCAAAGTGGGTGTCGAAAGTATCGTCAATTCTCGGTAAGGTTATATTTGGTTACATCTTTAAGTTGTTTGTAGTGTACACAAAATCTTGTTGATCCATCGTTTTTCGTTACTAGTACGACTGAGGACACTTATAAACTATTTAAATATTCAATGAAATTATCCATAATTGTTTGTTTGTTTTTTTTTTATTTTGCCAAAAGTAGTCGTTGCGGATGTTGTCGTATTGGCCAAGCGTCTCCCGTATTAATTTTGTGCTTTACCACGTCAGTTCTTTTTTTAGAACTACTTTCTACCGCAAACGCATCTTGATCTGAATCAACGCTTTAACTTTAGCAAGATGGTCCTGACTGTTTGACACTTGGAGGTAAGAATATCTAATAGATGTTGTAGGCACTATTTCGGTGAAATAGCTCTACTAAAATATACATATCTCACAATTTGAGATACTGGCGTACATTGGTGAACCACGGTTTTCTTTTTCAATGTTACTGGATTCCAGTTGACATTTAGGATTCTTACTGAAACGGCACTAATGTTATGCCGACTAGTAGTTCCTTTTTAACTAAGTCACTCTCCATTGGTTCGATAGCGCGAATCTAACCATTCTGGAGGTTCCATTTAGGCGTGCCATCACCACACTTTCAGTCTTTCTAAGCAGTCACGTTTTTGATCTTTAAGACTTGCACCGTCAGCCTTAAGGACATTGTTTTTTATATCTAAATAGAACCCATACTCCTTCATAACGTCTATTTCCAGAATAATCTCTTCTGTGATGTTAACTATCAGTACTTGATAGTCGAGTAATCGATTTTGCAAACCAATGGTTACCAGTGGTCACTTTTACTTGTCCTTCTTTGCCCGTCGCTGTTCAAAACCGTAGTGATGTCTTTTTATTTTTCAATTACAAGACAGTGCAGTTGCGTCATAGACAATGCCACTTGAATTGTAATTTCCGGTGTATGATTAGATGAGGTTAACTTATATTTCTTTTGGTCAACTCGTTCCAGGCTTTTAGACGTTTTTGGTCCTCTTCTTAGGCTTAGTACGGTGTCTTTGTACGTTGTCGATTTTACCGCAGCTTGAAATCGTCACTTCTCTTTTTTAAAGCATTTTTCGCACTATTTTCTTCTTGTGTCTGTATGAGTATTTCAGCAGCACAGCAGAGCTTATAACTGCCTCGGTGCGACGTTTGTTTTGCTGCTTCAAACTATAAGGCGTGGATTAAAATGTCATCCAAGGTTTTAAGTAGAGTTAACCGTAGAGTCTACTTTGTTTTGCTGTCTAGAAAGTTGTCTACGAAGATGTGAATAGCCAATTGTTTCAGGAAGGTATCTGGTGCTGTAAGATACACAAGCCGTGTCAATCTGGCGATGTCAGCTTCAAACTTTTGAAGATTTTCCGCAGTTTTCTGAACCCGATTTTTTATTTAGATTTGGTACTCTTGTTGAAGATGAACATTTCTATATATCATTTTTAAACGTAAAATTAAGAGTTTGCAATTGCCTTGAAAGTGGTCGCTTCCTGCTTGTTACTTCAACCATTAACTATAGCTGCGGTTTCAAACTATTTCTGGTAGGTTGATCATGGAACTTTACTATCAAAATTTGTTAGTGATTCTTTTCCGATGTTTCATTAATAACTCTTCACTCGTAACACATTCTTTACCATAGCAATTCATTTGGTTTATTCTTTCTTTAAGCGGTTGCTTGTTCTAGTTTTAATTTGGTTTTCTGCACTAATCTGTATAGCTTTTATTTGATTTCCAGTACTAGTACGCATTTCTTCCATTTTCTGAGAAGTTTTTTCTTTATTTATCTAGAATTAGCTCTTCTAAGCGTTTTCGTCAAGTTTTTCTTATACTTTTCTAGAATTTTTTTTTCATTTATTTATTTATTGATTTTTGATCATTTTGATTGATTTGAGAAATACAAATAGTTTTCTGCTCATGTTTACTATTTTTGAAAGAGTTACCTGCATACATTATGACACAAATAAAATATACAGTCACTTTTAAAGTGAAGCGTATGGTATACTAAAAGATTTATTAGCCGCAGAGTTTCCGAGTTCAAATAAATATGCTGAATTAATAAGAGAGTTGTCACAGCATTATAATCCACCGAGGTTAGTAATTACCGAACGTTATAAGTTTTCATGAGTGAACTACGATAGCAGAGCCATCTCATAGTATAATTTACTATGCATGAATAATAGTAAGTAAATGTAAAAGTAATTCAAATAAGTTTTGAATGAACCGCGAGCTAAAATCACAATGTATAAACAAAACATTGTAAGGTAACAATGCCAATGCAAATGTGAAAATGCCACCAGAGTGAACCACTAGACGGCCGTTTCGCTCTTTTGGGGCTCTTCAGCTGGGAGAACACTCTAGTGTACTTCCACAAATGCATTGACAGTCCTATAGTAAGGACAAGTCAAATCAATAATTGTAGAGGGCAAAATAGAGTTAGTCTCAGAGAGTGTTGATAAGTCGTCGGTCAAAAAAAAACAATTATTTGTTGAAGCAAACATTAAACTATTCTCAGTCTAGTACAAAAGGTTCTTGAAAAAAGTGTTTCCTTTCTACAAGAAGGCATGATCCAGAAAACTGCCCTGCAAAAGATTGGGAATGTTTCTGTTGGAAATACCATGTATATATAAAAACCTGATGTTTCAAATTTACGCTTGTATGAAAGTAAAGCATTTATTAAAATTCCTGAAGAATGCCGTCATTCGAAACGAAACCCAAAAGCTGTGAAAGGTATTTTAATTGGTTACACTAATATTGGCTATAAAATACTGGTCGACAATAAGATAATTACAAGTCGTTATGTACAATTTATTGACACAAAATTTATCACATGCGACTTTAATATGTAAAAAATATTGAAAAACATGACACAAGTGTCAAGTTGTGTGAAGAAGAACAAGAAAATGAAAATTAAGTGGAAATCGACACCAGCGAAGATGTTGAAATTGTGCAGGTGAGAACTACAGACCGTCCTAAACGTGAAATAAAGGTACCCATATTTGATGATCATGTGGATTAAGTAAATTACTCAAATAGTCTGATGCCAAATTGTTATGAAGAAGCAATTAGCTGTCGTGAGTCTAGAAAATGGAAATATGCAATAAACAAAGAACTTAAAAGTTTAGAAGATAACGATACTTGGTCTTGGTCTTTAGTAGAAGCACCTATAGATAAAAATATTATTGAAGTTAGATAAATTTATTGAGTTAAGTCAGAAGGTCAGTATAAAGCACGTGTAGTTGCAAAAGGTTATCAACAGACATATCAAGAAAATGAGGAAATATATTCGCCGGTAGCAAAGATGAATACCTTAAAGATTTTATTATCAGTTTCTTGTAAGAAAAGGTGGGCAATGAACAAATGGATGTCCAAACTGCGTTTCTAAATAGTAGTATTAAATCAGAAGTTTATGTTTATCCGCCAGATGGTTATGAAACTGAACCAAACAAGGTATGTCTTATAAAAAAAATCTTTTCATGGTTTGAAGGAAAGTCTACGTGACTGGTACGAATGTTTTTATGATTTTATGATTAGCATGAAATTTAGAAGATCAAATTTTGATTATTGTTTATGCATTTGTGATACAAATGGCAATGAAACATTTATCGTTTTATATGTAGATGATCTACTAATTTTTGGTAACAGACGAGAAAACCATCAAAGATAGTAAATTAATGTTATGCCAGAAATTTCGTATGAAAGATTTAGGTCAAGTAAAACAATACTTAGGAATTGAAGTTGATTATAACAAAAAGAAAAAAATTTTTTTAAGGTAGCAAAAATACATAGAAAATCTAACCGAAAAATACAACGTTGAGGATTCAAAGAAATTCGACACGCTCATGGAAATGAATTTAAAGTTGGAACCTGCAAGTAATGAGGAAAGTCAATTGAAATATCGTAATTTAATAGGAGCATTACTATATATACCAAATAGAACCAGACCAGATATATCTTTTTCAGTAAATTACTTAAGCCGTTTTCCTAATAGTTACTGCAGTACACACTTCAAATATGTATTGCAAATATTAAAGTATCATTCGTTCTATTACATTGTTACACAATTCAAATTCTGATGAAACATTAGATGCGTTCGTAGATGCTGACTGGGCTGCCCATACAATTGACCGAAAGTCAACTACTGGAATAATTATTCGTGTTTTTGGAAATATAGTCTTATGGAAGTCTCAAAAAAAAATTGTTTCTAGAACGTCGACTCATGCTGAATATTATGCTCTGGAAGATTGTATTGAAGAAATTTTGCCAATTAAAAGTATTTTGAAAGATCTGAAAGTGATAATAAATACTACCATAATTATTTATGAAGACAATACTAGAGCAATAGCTTTGTCAAAAATGGAATTTTTTTTAAAAATTCGAAACACATTGATGTTAGTTATCATTTTGTTCATGATTATGAAAAGAAAAATGTAATGAATGTGCAAAAAGTATCTACCGCAGATCAAATTGCCGATATATTTACCAAGTCTCTAAGCAGAGTTAAATTTCAAAAGTTCAGAACATTAATAGGTTTGCAGAATTTTGAAAACATAACTAACTAAATGTTCATGGCAGTTAATAATTCTTATATTAAGTTTTTGTTTTAAATTTAATATAGAAAAGTTGGTATTATTGAGAACCACTGATTAAAGCTGTATAAATATTTATTTTTCAATCGTTTTGTAACATAAGTAAAATGTAATGAGTTTATATTAAAATAGTGTTTTTTCACTAAACGATGTTTATTTAACATGCTAGTCATCTTTTGTCACCTCTGGTTTTAGCGATAAAGCGGACTCCACGGGTATTAATCTATTGACACGGATTGCAAACCTTCTCAAACTTGTTAGCTCGATCTAAAGAGAGAAAGAAACTCGCTAAAAAGTTAGACAATTAGCAATTTCTTATCAGCACATTTGCGAAAAGCGTAATAGAAATAACCAACGAGGAAAATTAAGTAGAAAGAAGAATTACTTACAATGTAGCGGATATCCTCCGGATACGTCCAAACGTTCCCAGCAATGTCAAAGATGCAAATGGACAAATAAAAATTCTTTTTCGTTTGCGCTTCTCCCTTCTGTAAATGTCGTATAAGATACGCGTTCTACAAGACAGTGGAGTTGGCAAGCTAGTGCAAGCGTGAATTTTAATTAGAATTATTGCTTTTAGCAAACGCGTAAATAGCGACTTGTAACAGAATAAAGGACAGTTTTTAGCCAGGTTTTAAACTCTATACAAGTGAACAAAATGTGTTACAAGCTTACGAACTTTGCACAGCCAACTCACACAGTCGGAGATAAGGCAGGTTCAAATAAATAAGAGTTAAAGGGCGCCAGATTTTTTATAAGTAAAACTTCTATCTTGATAAGGACAGAAGGTTCAAGCTTGTAACGAATTTCAGGTTCATAATCCTTGTTACCCTGGTGATCGTGTAACCAACAAAAAGAAAGATATGTTACCATAAAGAAAAGATAAAATAGATATAACAACTTTAATTTAATAACGTAGATTATTAACGAGTCTCAGAAATCTTCAATTCATAAATGCCCGAAGTAACGGTAACACACAAGACATAAGTTTACACGATGTCGGTAGCGAAAAAAATTACATAACAAATATTGTTTGTATACAGCATGCGATACACACAAAATAATTAATGAAACTACCTCAATGGTATTAAAACAATGATTGTAATTACGGAAGTTAAAATAAGCAACATTCCGTGAGTGACTTTTCTGATAGCGACAAAATAAATAAATAAACTTACCCACAATCCATTACCTACTTGTTCGAAGAAAACGTTTTCCTTGTTGAGTCAGTCTCGAATAAATTTAAATAGCAAATCGTGTCAACACAAGTACTTACGAAAGCAAGATCTACAAAATTGTTAATTACTAGTAAAAGAAAGTACACATAATAACCCGATTATTGAATGCTGTTGTACACATTTACTCAAAGTTGGTTTCGCAGTTGTTTGCCGCATGAGTAGAATCTTGAAGAAATGTTCTTGTCTTCGTTTTTAGTTTTAAACGTAGGCCTTACAAAGTTATACTCGTCCCATGAAGGTATTTATTAAGCCCTGATTGATAATGCATCGAAACAGACAGCCAAAAACGTAACGGGACGTGCTCTCAAATTAAGAAGGAAATTACCAAAGAATTCTAAAAACGGATATAAACAATTTACTTTATGATGAATAAACTACTTTAAATGCGTAATAAAATTATAATTTCATTTCCATTAACGTCGATGTTATTAGAAACATCGCAGGCCATTTTAAGTAGTTGCCGGTTTAACGTCTTGACAGGAAATGACAGTAAAAAGAAAACTCGGCAGAGGGTTGTTGCGTGCGAAATCTTTATAACGTAATACCTTGTATATCGAATTAAAATTAGATTCTGGTTTTGACGCCCACTGCCGATCCTTTTGGTTACTGACAGGTTGCGGATTCATTTTGAAGCTGTCAACTACGTGAGACGGTCTGTGTCGTAAATTTAACCTAATTCCTTAGATTCTAAATGCATCCACTGTGATGTGTACGAAATTATATGTCAATTACGAATTTATTGTAATCTATTCGGCACAGAGTAAGATATTTTGCATCCGGTTATTTCTTATACACCAGTCTATTGCGTTACCACCCACTTGTTTGTAATTACAACTAACAGCATTCGATACAACGGGTTTTTATATCTCATTTAATTTATTATTATTAACGATTTTGTAGCTTCCTATCTTCGTGAGTTATTGTGTAACACGATTTGCTATTCAATATTTATTCTAGGCTACTATCGGGGAAAACGTTTTCTTCGCACAAGTAGGTACTGGATTTTGGGTAAGTCTGTTTGATTATTTTTCTTCGCTGTCATAAAAGTCACTCACGGAACTTTAGCTAATGTTAATTTCCGTAATTACGTTTACTGTTACAATACCATTAAGGTAATTTCAATTATCATTTTGTGTGTATCGCATGCTGTGTACAAACAATATTTATTACGAAATTTTTTTCGCTATTTCGATTCAACTTAACCTATGTATTGTGTGTTGCCGATATTTCTGGCATTTATGAATTGAGAAATCATATATACTCCTGTTAATCTTCTACGTTGCTAAATTAAAGTTTTTATACCTGTTAATTATACTTGTTAATCTTTCTAGCATTTATGAATTGAGAAATCAAATCTACTCCTGTTAATCTTCTACGTTACTACATTAAAGCTTTTATACCTGTTAATCTTTCTTTTATGGTAACATACCTTTCTCTTTTAATTGTGGTTACTCGAACACCAGAGTAACAAGAATTACGAACCTAAAAATTCGTTACAAAATACACAAGAAGGCTTACCATACTTACTGCACTTGTTGTCGAAGACATTCGCAATTTTATAGAACAAAGTCCTAATAAATCGGTAGCAAAATTATTTGCAGCAACAGCTTTAAACTCATCTTTTCTTAATTCAATTCAATTCAATTTTAAATTAGTAAGCAAACAATTTTTGGGATTGGACACTACAATTCTAACTTTTGAAAACTGGTGTATGGATTGCAATGTTACCGAGAAGGATAATCGGTTCAATATTTTTACACTGTAGACTTTATACTCAAAACGTTATCTTGATATTTTGAGTCAAATTTTTAACCAGTTGAACGACGAACGAATTTCAAATTAATTACTTTCTGTTAGACAATGCAAATGCTCATATCACTCGAGTTCCAATTGAATTTATTCAAGAATTCTACAACAAAAGTGTTTAAAATATTAAAGTTGATGAGTTTTGCAACTTTAATTTTTGTTTTACTTTATACAAATCTAAGCAATATTAGTTACCTAACATATGTCACGTGAGAAACAAGTATTTATGAAGGCTCCGTACAAAAAAAGTACACTGTGTTCGTAAATGATTGACGAGCGTTTGAATTTGGCGCGTCGTCAAACTATTAACTTTGATTTTACAGCGTTGATTCAGTTTTGATGGATTTCTCAATTTGACAATTTATTTATAGTTCAGTGCTGTGCTTGTTTATATTGTGAATTTTTTGTTAGTATTTCAAGTTTTCATTACCAAAAGGCTTTTTTTATTGACACATTTTCGACTGTGCAACTTTTACTTAATGCAAGTTAAAAATAATTTATTTAACAAGAATATATCACATCTTTTTAGATTATTGAAAATGGTGTTTACCGAACAACACAACACTTTTATTATTGAGGCTTATTTTCGTTCGGTAATTCGCAATAAACAAGGAATATGGGATTATTCCTACCAAAATTGCTACGAACAGTTTCCCGAGCAATTTCCCAATGACGTATTTTGATATGATTCTTTTGCACAACATGTTCGCCGTATAGTCGAAAGGTTTCGTAGTACGGATAGTGTTTCAAAAGGAAAATCTTTTGGCCGGCCTGTTGTTTTCCCCCTCCACAATTCGACTGCCTGCACTCGTTGCGAACAGTCGAGCTCTTCCTGCGATTTTAATGCTGTAAAACGAATTCGATCCAAGTGTTTTAGTCGGCGGTGTATTTAATATACTGAAGCCGCCGTTATTAGCTGCTGAAATCTGATTGGTCCATGTATTTTTAAACGCAACCAATCCGAATTTTTCTAAATAACGTTATTATTTAAATGAAATTTATGCTTTTTTAAGCATCTTTTCAGCTTTAGTCTTTTATAAGACTTTGTTTTAAAGGAATTTTAATTGAATAAATGCTTTTTTAAGCAATTTTTCCAGCGCAGTCTTTTATAAGACTTTATAAAAGAATTACATCCAATCATGCTTTCCGAGCACGATTGGACCAACGTCGCAACCGCCTCCGCCACCAGCACGACGATGGAGTTTCTTCAGGAGCAGGTGAGGACCCTCACCAAAGAAAACCGTCAGTTTCGCCACCAGCTCGCTGAAATGACCAAGAAGTTGGATCGCCTTCCTGACGCTCTTCCGGTACCCGAGCCGAAGAAGAAGAAGAAGAAGCAGTCGTCGCCTGCGACTACTTCCCGTGACGAGGCTCCAAACGTTCCGACGCTTAGCCCGGAACCTATGGAGACCCCGGCAAAGTGCAGGCGTACCGAGCGTGCTGCCGATGCGCCGTCTGCCGCTCCTGTCACTACCAACCCTGCCGCCAACCGTTTGTTGCTGTGCCCAACACCGCGTCCACCACCGAGGTTGAAGAACCCATGGACAAAGAATGAACTTTGGCGTCCAACAAGAGGAAGCGTCCAGCTGCTAGAGAGCCGCGCGAAGATGCCAACACCCTCGAGACGACCCGCAAGGAGAGAATCCCACCCATTGTCTTTCATAACCAGAAGGACTACGGTAAAACGATGCAGATCTTGCAGGAAACAAACGTTGATGTTTCAAGAGCAAAGATAACGCGGAACGGGGTCGCGATCCACGTCTCCACGCCCGAAGACTTCCGTATAGCGATGCACGTCCTAGAAGAAGCCCGTCAAGACTTCTACTCGTTCCAGCTGAAGGGAGACCAACCGCTGAAGGCGGTAATCCGAGGGATACCTCACTGCGACTCTTGGATCGATGCCACCGCCACCTACCTTAGTCGCAAAGGTATGAAAGTCATCAAGATCACGCGGATGATCTCAGGACGGTCCAAGCGACCAACGCCGTTGCTTCTAGCTCAGGTTAGAAGAACCCCACAACCCAAGACGATATTCGATATCACTGATATCGGAGTCGTCAAAGTCCGCGTTGAGAGTCCGCACCCCAGAGGCGACATCGGGCAGTGCTACAGGTGCCAGCGATTTGGACATTCCGCCAGGGGATGTCGAGGAACCCCACGACGCGTGAAGTGCCTGGAGTGTCACTTTAGCTACGAATGCCCGAAGATGGCCCCGCTACGTGCTGCAACTGTAGAAACGACCATCCGGCCAACTACAAGGGATGCCCAGCCCATCCAAGGCAGCGACAGACGATCAACAGTCGTACTAACCTTTCTATTTCAGTGTCCCCTCGCGCTCCAGCCAGGTCTGTGAACCCCACCGTCTCGTTTGCCCAGGTGACGAGACCAGTCGAGTCTACCGTCCCCGCGCCACCCATGTCCTCCGAACAGCCCCAGACGAAAAAGCAGCGATACGTCCAAACAGAGGTAACCAGGGAAGAAAGCCGCCTCATCAGGGAATACCTCATTCAACTCCGCTCTCGAAACTAATAAAATGACAGCACAGAAAAGAAAACCAAACTCCCTTTTCAGTGCGATTTGGAACGCCAACAGTCTCCTAAAGAAAAAGCTCAAATTTCAAGAATTCCTCCATCGCCGCAACATCGACGTCGCTCTCGTTTCCGAAACTCATCTTTGAAACTGCGACAACCCCAATATCCGGAACTACACCTTGTACAACACAAACCGAACGACAGGTCGCGGAGGTGGTACGGCCGTTTACGTCAAACGGTCCATCTCTCACCACCACGTGCCGACGCCACAACTCCAAAATTTAGAAGCTACCCAAATTGTCAATAACACGGCAGCCAACGGAAACATTGTTCTCTGCGCCGCCTACATTCCGCCAACCAAAGACGTCTTACCAGCTGATTTAGACGCGATTTTTAACGCCAGAACTCCCACTATTCTCGCAGGAGATCTCAACGCAAAACATCCAGACTGACACAGCAGAAAAACGAACCGCAATGGTCGACTCCTGCATGACCTCGCAAGCATCCGAAATTTTGTCGTAGACGGACTCTACGAACCCATCATCCATCCTCACAACGGACTTCCAGACGTTATCGACGTAGCAATTTTCAACAACGTTAGGTTACTTCACGATCTAACAACGGTTACTGACCTCAGTTCTGACCACGAGCCCGTGCCTTTACAACTCGCTGACCAAGTTGACAACGACAATTTCCAGTTCGAAAAGAACATTACCCTGTGGCCATCCTTCCAATTCGAGGCCAGCAGACTTATCACGAAAGTTCCGGTCATCGAAAACGTCCCACAACTCTAAGCCGCGGTTGACAATTTTACCGAACTTATCAAAAGATGCATCACAAAAGCCACCAAATCTATCACAAAATCCAAGTCGGATCCGCTTCAACTACCACTTCACATTCACGACCAGATCTCCGAGAAAAACCGTCTAAGACGCAGATGGCAACGCACCCGCCACCCAGATGACAAAAGAGCCCTCAACGCAGCTCAAACCGCGATTCGAACACAAATCGAGCAACATCGAAATCTTTTCTTCCAACAAAGCCCGTATACTTCTTCCCAAAAAATGTATAGCCACCTTAACTGCAATTTTCAACGTCAATGGAAAACCGCGGACGTCATATTAATCTCCAAACCAGGAAAGGATCACGTCACGCCCCAAAACTACCGTCCAATCAGCTTACTTCCGACGCTGGGTAAGTTATTGGAACGAATAATTCTTACTAGATTACAGGAACAGGTCGATACCAACCAAATCATCCCCCAGGAACAGTTCAGTTTTCGCAAGAAACACTCCACTGTCCATCAAGCCTTACGCGTCATTGAGCAGATCACCGACGGTTTCAACCACCGCGACATCGAAAAAGCATTCGACAAAGTCTGGCATCGCGGGCTACTCTACAAGATGTATGGTCTAGGCATCAACCACTCAATGGTCCAGTTCATCGGATCCTTCCTAAATCGACGTCCGTTTGCGATCAACTTTTCACCGTGAAGTCCACTCCACGACACATAGAAGCCGGCGTCCCTCAACGATCACTCTTATACAACATTTTCACGACAGAGATTCCAAAAATCGACGGACTCACTTACACGTTCTACGCCGACGACAACGCCGTTTTGGCAACATCCCGCTCACCCGCTCAAGCCGAGAGAAATCTTCAAATGGCCCTCACGTCACTGGAAAACTGGTACGACGACTGGAGAATACAAGTCAATCCCACCAAAAGCGCCGCCATCCTCTTCAACCGAATGAACATCGCTCCCACACGTCGCCTCCACATGAAAAGCAACGACGTCCCTTGGGTAGACGAGACTAAATAACTCGGTCTCACCCTAGACAAAAAACTTCTCTGGAAATCCCACATCACCTAGAAGCTGGCCTCTTCCAACGGCCTGCTTGTAAAATTATACCCCATGTTGTGCCGCAACAACCGCCTCGACATCGACAACAAGCTTCTCATCTACAAGATGATCATCAGCCCTTCCATGACCTACGCAGCCTCAGTATGGTTCTACGCTGCCAAAACCCACACCACCCGAATTTAAATCTTCCAAAATAAGATGCTCTGAATAATCGCAGATGCCCCATAGTTCTTCCGAACAGACCGGCTTCACTAAAAACTCGACATCCCGATGGTCGCAGATTTCATCCGTCAATCCGCAACTGCGCTCCATGCAGACCTTGCGGCCCACACCAACCCACTCGTCCGACGGCTTTGGGACTACGATCGAGATGACATGCCTAGACACAAACGACCGAAATGTGTCATCCTAAATTAAGTTAGAATGAAATGTACAACCCAGCAGAAAAGTTTGAAACTAAAGAGGCAACTCGGAGGTGGAAAACCGATCTAACGGGGCTATTTAAGCACTCTTTTTTTAATTTATGATTAAGCTTTAAAAATGTATCATTGAAAAAGCAATAAACATGTATGTAATTGAATTGAATTCGCCTGCTGTTTTAACGGACGAAGCTGTTAAATGCAAACACTTATAGAGCATTAATTTTGGATCCGTTTATTAATGAACTAGATGATGATGAGTTACAACATTGTTATTTCCAACAAGATGGGGCCACCGCTCACACTGCTAGAATAACATTAAATTATTTATGACAGTTCTTTAGTGACCGATTGATAAATGAAAATAGATGGCCTCCACGATCACTCGATTTAACCCCACTGAACTTTTTTATGTTTGGTTTACTTTAGAAGAAATGCGATTACAGTATTACACGGGAAGTGTTACATAATGTTTTTAACAATATTAAGAAAACAGTGAACCTGTGTTCAAATTTAGATGGACAGCATTTTGAACAGATGTTGTAAAATTAATTGTATATTTTTTTACATTTGTTAATTACACTGTAATTTAACTTCGATTGAACCTCATGTTTATAAGTACTTGAAATTGTGTTCTGTCTTAAAAATTAAGCGACAAAATAAATTTATATCTTAATCACTTTATCATAAATTTAAATATTACTAATTTTACGCGCCGTCTATGGAGTGTTAATACTTAGTACCAATTTTATAAAATAATCTGATGAGCGCCAAATTTAAACGCCCGTCAATCATTTACGAATTTAAAAAAACGTATAATTTATTATTATTTTTAAACACGTTGATATTTAATTAAAAACAATTGCAATATTAGCTTAACATTAAATGCATAAATGCGTTTAGCTACTAAATCTGCGATTTATTCGAAAGTTGTTTGAATACGAGGATATAACGACTTACGACGTTGCACATCTTAATATTGATAAAGTCAGAATGTTTTCTTTTCTAGGGTAATACGAGGAGACTATTCTATAATATATGAGACAAATATGATACAAAAATTATAACCGGAACTCTCCAGAAGTATAACAAATCTCTTCGAGTTTAACAAAATGTCATTTTTTAAAAAACTGTTTTCCCGAAATCATAATTATTAAATTTAAAAAAATTATTATTCATTCATAAACACTTGGAATTTATTTTTCTCTGAAGATTTTTTATGTACTAATAAAATTTTCATAAAAATTAATCAAATTAAAATTTAAAAAATTAAACTGTTGCACTAAAAAGTTGTATCAACGGAGTCGAAATTAATCAATAGTAATTTACTTAACAAGGATCGAAAGTAAGGCATAGCATAACGAACCTGTCGCATACTCGTTCTAATATAGTAATTAAATTTGAACACTAACTTTTATGTGGATTTCTAGTTTTCATTTTGCTATCCTACAGCTTTTTCGCCCGTTATGTCACTAAACTAACGAACGAATATTTGGTGTTCCAAAAACTTAAACCAAAACCATTATTGTTTCATACAATGCATATATAAGGACGTATTAAAAAACATGTTTAATGTAGATTCTATTTACATATTAACATTTTTTTATCACTTTTTAGTGGTAATTGAATAGACCACGTATTTGAATACGTAGTTATTGGGATGCACGAAGAAATATGATTTCAGTAACAATAATAGAATCTTGAATTTAATCGAATATTGTTATATCTTTGATATTCTTCGTTCGTTGGAGGTATAAATTAATGTATTATTTAGTACCTTTCGAAGGTGTAATGTGGCAGAATAGAACAAAAAGCAGGCGACAGTCGGGCGACGGGTGACACTCTTTTATGATGCCATTATGGAATAATGTAACTGTGAGACTCTTTATAATGCAGCAATTAATAATCTGAACATAGCTGTCATTTACAGGAAGATGAATAAAATGATAAGTCTACCTGCTCGCGCCGTACCTTTTATATATTTTTGTTTTAATATTACCGTGATGTATCGGGTTTCGAACATTAACACGTATGTTTTCTTCTTCGATTTATTAATTCTATCATTTTAAGTATGTGCGTGTCAAACGCCTTTTTATAGACGTTTTGAAGTTTATACAAAGATTTTTCTTTAATGCCGATAACGTGCTAACAATCACAAATACGTGGGAAAATTTAAAAATAGGAACTTGGAACACCTCACTCGCTCGATTATGCCATTAAAACAAATTAACTTTCGGTTTATAAATTCTGAACGCGCTTTTTCTGATGAACGCACATTTTTGTTTCATAATGTATACAGCGGTGGTTTGCTTTTATATTTAGTGGTGGCGCCAACTAAACCACACATTTGTTTCTATCGCAATCTGGCCAGAACGCGGTTTCCATAACATCATCTATTCTGCAATATTTCAATTGTTAGACCCCACACAGAATTCGGATGTTTACGGGCCCAACAGGAAAAAATTAATAAATAATAGCCATGGTGTGACTAATTCGCTGATTAAACTTAATAAAATTTCATAATCGGCTTAAATCAATGCAGTTGCACCTATTGGGGATGCAGACCCTAAGCTAGTAATCCTGCTGTGAATAAAGCAGCAGTCTGTCACATTCAGCCCTCTAATAATTTTATAAAACGAAATGAATTGAACAGTTTAGATGCAACTTTGTCTATACAAATTACTATTTTTATTTCCATTAGTCAAACTTTCTAAATCCTAGGTAATTACGCTTTTTTACTTTAATTGTTTTAATTGCATTTATATTTTCTTTCGAAGTAAAAGCAGCGGGTCAGCACTTGAATGTATAGTGGAAATAGGATTAGCAATAAGCTTTCGTTGCAACATAATTTCATTTGACGTACTCGCAGTTCGTCATTTAATTAAAATCAATATTACGTTTTATATTAATAAAATCAGTTGCAATTATTTTCGTTGTGTAAATACAGTTTTAGTCATAATAAAAACTGGCACCGTTTTTTTTTCAAATTTTTAAAACAGTTTCAACACGTGTTTACAATAAAGTATTTTTCGTTTATAAAAAATGCTATTAAAAGCAAATCGATAAATACGTTGTTGGAACTGTTATTTGGTGGTGGGTCAGTAGGGCTGCAAAAGAGCGTTTATCCTGCAACTGCATCAAAAAGAAAATCCCTGATCGGTCCTGCATGATGTATGGATGTTTTATATTTTATGTTGTCATATATCGAGTAAGGTCGGATATAATAGCTGACCGATAATATCATTTGATGAATCGGTTTTGATTCAAGAAAGTGATTTTTATTGCCATTTTTATATAGAAAAGCTAAGGTTTTGTATCGGTAGGAAAATATCGATTAAAAAGAACGTTGATTTTAACATGCGCTAGTTTTAAGGTAAAAAACCCAATAACAATAACGTAATAACGAAATTGTGCCAACAATTTTTTTTTGTAAACAAGAATAAGCTGTCAACAGAATAATAGGTTGGATTTAGTGTGTTATTGTTCATTTTGAATACTGATCTTGTCTTGTTCGATACAAGTTATGTGTTTATGTTGGCCGCAGAGTTCAATGTTAAATATACCACATGATTATGAACCTCAAAAACGCCACAGAAAAATAATCTCTTTGACATTTATTCTCAGTTTTATATGAAACATTAAATACATGAAAAAACGTTTATTTCAGGAAGTTGTTAAATTTTACACATTTTAGCGTAGGCGGAGTTTATGAAAGCATTATAATAAGATTTTAACTTAGAAACAAGATTTGATTTATGTTTAAACACATCTTTTCAATAATAAAATTGGGAATTGTAAAAAATTCAATTTAGATTAAGAGCTTATAAAATCCACACGAAAATAACTTTGCTTTTTGTATGCGAAGTAAACATACAAGATTGTGGTTAATTGATCCGTTTCTATTTTTGTGTTTCTGATAAGTTTATACAATACATTTTATGATACACATGCTGGCTGATTCTAAAGTATCTTTTCTAAAATTATCGTTTGATTTCACTGTTCCACGAGCAAATTAAAATGTCTATGTTGTTTGGATAAAAATCGTTTTGTTAAAGCAATCGTACTATGTTTATTTCTATATTCAATTTTAAATTTGTTTAGAATAAAATTAGATTTAGATTGATTAAAATAATATTTTTACAACAACGCAATATGTCAAAAAATCAACAAACCTCATTATTAATTTTCATATTAGAATAGACAAAAACGTGTCGTATACGAGAAATAGATTTCTTTAGTATAAATTAAAATTGAATTAAAGATTGCTTACTGTAGAAAAATAGATTCATTTGTAAAAAAAACAAAGTTTGTGCGCGTTTTTATGTTGTTTGCTCAAGAAAAAGTAAATTAATTAAAAATTTACTAATTAAAAAAAACTAAACAAATAATGAAGAATCGATTACAGTAGCTTTATTACCAAAAAAACTTTTAAGTTTACTAGTGAAACATTCGCAAAGTTTTTGTGAAATTCCAGAACGTTTACGTTCTTTTTATCCACGTCTAGAATGTGGAAAATTCTCGAAGGATACCCAAAATACATAAAAGCGATACAAATGAATCATAGGTCAGTTATTGCAGTAATTCGAAGTCGGCAGTGTTAAGAAGATTGTTCAAGTTTAAATAAATAAGTGATTAACGCGCGTCGAGATAAATATAACGGAGTAAAACCTTGTACGTGACCTTAATGTAAACAAGTGTCAGTGTTTAGATAAATAAAAGTTATCCGTGGACTTTATCTTTCCAGTGAGTGTACTATATAAATTAGGTAAGTGTTTGTATTAAATATCCTTAGATTTAATTAGTTCGGTTAGTCAAAACGTGTAAATATTTTAGAACAAATAAATTAGTTTTAATAATCGTTACAGTGATGTCAGGTGTGGGGTTCGCGTTTTTAATATTATTAAGTAATTTAATATCACTTCTGTAATAAAAACATTGATTGCGTAAATAACTGTTTAGTTCGCGATTTGCGTGTTTACTTTTAGCGTGTAAGTTTAGCTGATGCATTTCGTTAAACTGTCGGGCATTATTAAGATTTAGTGTTATTAAACTGTTTATTCGTGTTTAAATTTTTGCTAATGACGCGTTTGCAAGCAATTGAAATGGATTCAAAATTATTTGAAATTCTCGAATCGATAAAAAAAAGTATGGAAAAAAATAATAGAAAAGTGGGCAAAAATTCTTAGATAATTGAAGAAAAAGCTATCAGAAAATTTTAGAAAAATGGAAGAAAACCCGTCTGACAATTCCCAGAAAATGGAGGAAAGTTCTAGAAGTTTAAAAGAAGAAATACAAACGAGCATAGAAAATCAAATCAAAAATGTTGAAGAGGAAACTCAAGCAGACTTGTTAAATTTAAAGAAAGAAATAGAAGAAAGTTTTGGAAAACGGAAAACAATCTATGAATAAAAAAATAGAAGAAATAGAGGACACATTAAAAGACAGAATAAAACTGCTTAAAAAATAATAAATCGAATTAATTGTCACGACAAAGCAAGCGTTATGACTAAAGATTTAATAATGGATCATAGAGAAAAAACCACGCACAAGTTTAAAGTAGTACCTTCAAATTTTGATGGTACAGTTCCATGAAGCAACAAGCAGAAAGCGACGTCTTTAATAGTGTCCTTAGGTGGAGAAGCGCTTGGAATTTTACAAACTGTTCCTGACCACCTACAAGAAAATTACGAACTTTTAATTTCACGTTTAGAAATGAGATATGGAGATCTTCAACAAGTGTATCGAGCTCAAATTAAAAGTCGAGTTTAAAAAGCTGCCCAAAGTCTTTAAGAGTTTGAGGTTGATATCGCCAGACTAACACGGTTTGCATATCCTACAGTTCTAGATACCTTTGGGCGTTGGATGACACTTTGGTGCGTTCTTTGGAGATTGAAGCAGCAAAACATGCATTGCAAAAAAACTGTCATAAACTTTGCTGGTGAAGTACCCGCGCAGACATGGAAAGCATCGAAAAGATAGCGCAACGAATACTTTGGAAAAGAGGAGTGACAATTTTGAAGTGCGGTGAAATAAGCCATGTACGACGGCATCGAACTAAACCCAAGAGGAAAACAAGAAAAGCGGTCAAAAATTTGGAACAAGTTGACCAAGACAGATAAATATTAATCTCATATAGTCATGTTCCAAAAATTACAATTCAAATGGCATCGCCGATGAAGCATTTGAATAGCATATATCTCGATGGCAAGATCGATGGAAGAAGTGTTGAACTACTAAAGGACACGGGAGCAACGAAAACCATCATTCGTGTTGACATGTTATTGGAAATGGAAAAGACATTACCGGGTGAAGAAATACCTACTCACGGACAGGTTAAAGTAACCATTGGTTTAGGAAATAGAGTACTTGATCATCAAATACTGGTAGCCGACGTCACGAAAAAAGTTATCCTGAGAATAGACGTTATAAAGAAGTATGGGTTTCATTTGGATAAGAAGAACGATGTCCTGAAGATCGACAATGAAGAAATTTCTTTTATTCGTCAGAGAAGACAGTCGTGCGAGTCTTATTGAGTGAAGACGTGACTCTGTCTGCAAGGACTGAAAGTGTGGTGATGGCACGCTTGGATGGAAATCTCTGAGGAATTTACATACGCGCGATTGAACCAATGGAGAGCAACTAAGTTGAAAAAAGACTACTCGTTGGCAGAACTTTAGTACGAGTGATAAACACAATGCCAGAAAGAATCATAAATGTCAACTCAGACCAAATCACGTTGAAAAAGAAGACTGTGGTAGGCCAATGCACGCTAGTGTCTCAAAATGTAAGATGAGTGATGTCTAATGAAGATACGTCGCCGAAGCAGTGCTCACAACATCTATTGGGTATTCTTACCTCCGAATGCCAAAACCTCAGCTGGCTAAGGTTAAAGTGTTGATCCAACAGTTTTAAGATGTGTTCGCGCTGGAGAGTGGTTCCAAAGTAAGAACTAACGTGGTGAAACATAAAATTAATACCGGAGACGCTCGGCCGAAACGACAACATTCACGCAAATTTCCTTTGGCGAGAAGAAAAGAAGCCGAAAAATGTGATACCCTTCGGCTTGAGTAACGCTTCTGCAACGTTCGAGCGTTTGATGGAGATCATCTTGCGCGGACTGTCTTGGAAGACGTGCTTGGTTTACCTAGACAATGTTTGAAAAACACTTGAACAATTTGAAAGAAGTGTTTCAGCGATTACGTGGGACAAATTTCAAACTGAGCCCAAAGAAGTGTCACGTATTTAAGAAAGAAGTGCAACACCTTGGCCACGTCGTATCTAGAGATGGAGTAAAGGCTGACCCAGACAAAATTCGAGCAGTGCAACCATGCCAATACCAATCGACAAACAACAGGTCCGAAATTTTCTTGAGTTGTGCACCTATTATAGACGATTTGTATTCGGATTTGCCAATATTGCCAAACCTTTGACAAAAGTGACCGAAGAAAAAGCAGAATTTAAATAGAATGAAGACAGCGAAAATGGTTCCATCAAGTAAAATAAGCCCTAGTCGTTTCGTCGATTTTGAGTTATCTAAGAGAAGATGGAAAATTTGTTTTGAATACCGACGCAAGCAATCTGGTCATAGGAGCGATTCTTTTGCAGATTCAAAATGAACAAGAAAAAATTATCGCGTATTTTAGCAAGGTTTTTTCCAGGCCAGAAAAAAATTATTGCGTGACTAGGAGGGAACTGTTAGCAGTCAAGTCAAGTCTAGTTAATTCAAGACTTGAAGAAAAGATTGAATGCTTCCGTAGAATTGCGTCGCAAACAAAAAAACGATCCTGAAATAAGATTACTTCTGGACTGGAAAGAAAACGGCCAACGACTAACCTGGGAAGAAATCAGTGCTATGGGCAGAAAATCTAAGCGTATTGGGAGCAGTAAGACTCTTTGATAGCAGAAGACGGTCTGCTTCAGCGATCCCTAGAAAGTGTCGAAGGCACGGGAAACAAACTACAGTTGATAGTGCCAAAGAGCCGGGTGTCGGAAGTGTTGAAGCATCTCTACGATAGTACATCAAGAGGACACTTTGGCATAAAGAAGGCATTGGGGAAAGTTTGAGAAAGATTCTACTGGGTGAACTGCAAAGAGGACGTCATGAAATGGTGCCATAAGTGCACGTTCTGCGCATCAGAAAATGGTTTAGCTAGAAAGCGCAAAACACCGATGAAGCAATACAACGTAAGAAGCCCTTTAGAAAGAGTAGCTATTGACATCGCAGGGCCGTTCCCAGAATCTGATTCGAGAAACAAATATATCCTGGTCGCGATGGATTACTTCACAAAATAGTCGGAAGCTTACGCCATACCCAATCAAGAAGCAGCTACAGTCGCAAACGTATTAGTGTAAGAGTTTTTCTGCCGGTTTGGAATCCCGTTGGAACTACATTTACCACAACTTTGAGTCTAGGCTGTTTCAAGAAGTTTGCCGACTGTTAGGAAGTAAGAAAACTAGGATGACGCCTTTCTATCCTCAAACTGATGGCATGGTTGAGCGGATGAATCTAACAATGAGAAAATACTTAGCCAAAGTAGTGTCCAAACACCAAAGAGATTGGGATCAGTACTTGCAGCTTTTTTTAATGACACACCTATCATCCGTTTACGAATGCCCAGGCCAAACACAATCCTGTGTGATGCTCGGTCGCGAAATACGACTGCCATGCGACCTCCAATTTGGACGAAGACCGAAAAAAGAAGTTGCTGGAGAAGACTACGTCGGCAAACTGACCAAAAGACTAGACGAAGTACATGTGGAGGTCCGTAAGTGATTAACGCGTGTCGGGATAAAAATAACGGAGTATAACCTTGTACGTGACTTAATGCAAACAAGTGTTAGTGTTTAGATAAATAGAAGTTATCCGTGGACTTTATCTTTCTAGTGAGTGTACCATATAAATTAGCGTAAGTGTTTGTATTAAATATTCTTAGATTTAATTAGCTCGGTTAGTCATAAATGTGTAAATATTCTAGCACAAATAAATTAGTTTTAATAATCGTTACAATAGCCTGTATTATACAAAAGTAAATGGGAAATTGTTCTAAAAAATTTATTTCTTTGTAGCCCTCGGATTCCATTAGATAGTATTGCGAGTAAGAGTTGTTGAATGTAACCTGGAGGTATATTTCGGAGATCTATAATTTTAGTAGCGATTAGTATGGACTGGAAAATGTGATTTTAATTTTATAGAATAGTCTGGTGTTCCACACTTTGTTAAATGCTTGCGTTATATCTAGGAATGTCGCTGTACAAAATGTTTTCTTCTCTAGGCTAGTTGCGATTGTATTCACTATTCTATGTGTTTGTTGAATAGTGGAATGACGTTCCCTAAATCCAAATTGGTAGTCAGGTATTATAATTGATTGGTCTATGTCAGCTCTAGTTCTGGCAAGTAGCAATTTTTCGAATAGTTTTGATAAGGTGAGTAACATGCTAAGTGGTCGGTGTAAGCTAATTTTGTTAACTGGTTTTCCAGGTTTGGGTATCATGATGATATAGGAAAATTTCCATACTACTGAGATACATGATAATCTCAGCACACTAATGAAGATTGTTGTTAGTAAAACTGTTGCTTTTCGCGGGAGATGCTTTAGTATTGCTTCTGTCCTAACCTGGTCATTGTAATGACATTTGATAAAGTATTTTCAGAAAATTTTTGATTTCATAGTCAGAGTTTTTGTATGAAAGTGGAGTGAATACTTTTTTAAGGTGTACGAAGTCTCGTCGTTCTTGAGGCATTCGCGGCATAAAAGACTACTTTGCTGTGCCATTTTATGTATATGTTTGTTACGGCTACAGTGTCGTGTTATGAGTCTTGTGAGTTTCCTTAACTTTTGTTGACTCATGCTTAATTGTGCGTTTTGAGCTCTGTAAGAATGAGATTTATGTGCCTCATACCTGAAGAGTTTTTTCATAGTTTCTTATGCTCCGCTGCTAGTTTGCTTTAAATTACTTTTTTGCGGTTTTGTAGGCAATTCCGAAAACGGGTTCAGGTCCGATATATATTTCGGTTGTGTCCTTTTTAGCTAGGGAGTCTGCCATTAAATTTTGTTTTACACTCTGGTCTTTTGGTATCTAGATGAGTTGCACTTGTTAAAAAATTTCCAATATTTCCAGACTGTTTATGCAAGCCATAATCAATTTGGATTTTATGAAATACAGTTGCAAGCGGTTTATAAATTTGACTAAAACTAAATTATTAATTATGATCTTTAAATAAACTAATGTTAGCTGAAGGCTTAATACAAGTAGTAACGCATAAAATATATGGATAACGCTTAAGACTTAATAGATAATGATAATAGAAAAGCAGATAAAATTACTTATTACAGTTACAAAAAGATAGTAGAAATTAGAAGTTTATAATAGCTCAATCGATTGGATGTGCGACATCATCCCAGATAAATTACTATTTTTACTGTTAATAACGGAATTAAATTGAATAAGAATTTTAAGTTACTAAAAGCAAAATGGTTGTGAGGGCCAACTAAATCGAAAATCGCCTTAATTATATCAATATAAAATAACAATCTTTACTTTAGTAATAGATGAAAAATAAAATAAATAGAAAAATTGCTTACAATTAAGCCGACAAACTACTATCAAAATCAAATCACTTACTTTAAGACAGGAAATGATAAATAACCACTGACACAACCTTGCCTCCCGTAGGTATTGAATCAATCAGAATTATCGAACAGTGGGGTCTGCGTACCAGTGATGTAGTAAGAATTTTATTAAATTACAAAATTGTAAAATATGGATACGAATGACACATAAAGAAATGAATAATTTCTTACATTATTAAATATTACACTAGAAAATAAGGAAACTGATATAATTTATTACCCCGAATAATCTGTATTTCTTAGTTTTCTTTATTTAGTATAATACGTTGATCCAAGCACATGTATTCATCTATTTTTTCTATTTTTGGGTTATCAATAGGTATGTTCATCTGTTCATCTGTATTTGGCATTACTGCAGTTTTTGTGATGTTCATTTGTAAGCCAATTTGTTTTCTATTGATGTTAATGCCCGTTTCATCCTAGTCAAATATTCTTAAGGGGTATTTCAATGCTGCTATAAATAGTTTTAAGGAAAGAAAATTTCTTTGTTTTACTTCCTTATTGGAATGTTTTCTACTTTCTGATCCTGTAATTGGTTATTGCATCTTGATATATAGTGTGAATCAGAGTAATGCATCTATGATCAACTCTGATTTTCCATAGTGCTTTTTAGATGACCTCATTCTTCGATTGCGTCAAATACTTTTTAATAATTTATAAGCGCAATAAACAAAAGCAGATAGTATTTATTTCCTTCTTCTATCATCTCCTTGACAGTTAGTAACTGGTTTGTGGTGCTAAAATTTTGTATGAACCCGGCTTGTTCGTGTGTAAACAAGGATGCAATGTTGTTAATTCGTTTTAGTATTATTTTCAAAAAGATTATTGTAGATTTGAAATAGGAGTATATTGTATTGTTCCTGTCTCTAGGCATTTATTGTATACTATTTTTATCTTTTCTTCCACTTCTCTTAGTAATTTCTTTGTTACATTGTCTTTTTTGGTATGTCCTCTGAGTTTACATTTAAGATTGTTCTTATTGATTTGTAGGGTTTTGTTTTAACTCGTAAAGTGTGCTGTAATATTCTTACTCCTTTCCTTCACTGCCTTTTAAAGCCAAAATTCTTGAACCAGAAAATGTATAAACAATCCGAACGCATTTTGTTATACATATGTACGAGATAATTCTCGTAACTTAAAAAAGCAGCGTCACCGGATTGATTTTTTTCATCAAACTACGATGTCAAAACTTTTGGACGTCACAGCAATTCCCCGAATGTAGCAAGAATAAATCTTAAGCGGTGCAAACATTACATTAAAACATTTTTAACATAGCAATATGTTTTGTTTCTGTTGAACAGAGACGAAGCATTACAAATTTTTTAAAAAAAGTATCATGCTTACTTTGATATAAAACTAGTCGATCGGGATAAATCGTGAGCACCACATAGAGTGCCATACGTGTGTTGAACATCTTAAAAAATAGAGTAACAAAAAAATTGCGTGCTTGCCATTTGCTATTGCTATGATATAGCGCGACTCAGTAAGCCATGCTGAATGTTACATTTTATGAATGCTTTGTTAACAGTTACAATTCAAAAAATAAAAAAAACAATTAAATATTTAGATCTGCCATCACTTATAAAATTAAACCCTCTAACAGAAATTACGGAATTTACATCTTCTTCCAGTAAACCAGATGTTCACGTGATTACGGAAGGATAAAATTCTCAACACGAACTTAATTTAGTACGGAACTTAGGTTTTCCAAAGTATGTTCTTGAGCTTTTGGGATTTCGGCTTCTAACGAAGAATAAGTAGGTATCTGTGACAGTTGCTTATTTAGTTCACTTAAAACGTATGACAATCTGAAGTTGCTGTTGGGAAAATTAAATATGAAATCACTATGTTTAATTAGAAAGATGGTTTTAGACAGTCAGTTTGAAAATACCATGGCTGCTGTTGTCAGGAAAGCCTGAATTGTTTTTAAAATTGTAATGAACAACTTTTTGGAAACTCATAAATCACAAGATCATGAAAAAATTCTTAAAAATATGCTGGAAAAGCTTCACAATTTTGGTTCTTGGACAAATAAGCAAAAAACAATATGAGATGTTCCATCAGGACAGAAATGGAACAAAGGTACCAAGGAAAGTGGAATGCAAACATGATGACCGTGTAACGTCCTGTTAGAGTTCATTACATTAAAATTCAATTTTACATTCGTTTATTTTCTGCAACTAGTATTGCACGTAAATTTATTCAGTTTGGCAACGTCGCGTTGTTTTAACCGACTTGAGTGTAGCTTTTAAGCTGACACTTCCGCTGGGGCCACGCTTGGCGTGCGTGTCGTAGTGATGCGGAAAAGACACATTTTCTTGATTATGGCGTAAAAACCCATGTAATTTAATTTTTATTCATTCCATCTAATTATTGGTGAGTTTACCTTTATTTTGATATAATGTTTCTATTGAATTCAACATTTTTAGTGATTTCGCAATGTTGCGCAATGGTTAGACAAAGGAATTTATTTTGAAGGCCGTTGTTCAATGCAGCGTGAGTACAGCATGTCATTAAAAAAATGAGGGCGTGTACTAGTGTACACATGTAAGAAGTGAAACTTCTTTATGGCCTTATTTTTCGCAAAATGATCTACATGCAACTTTTCAGAAATTGGTTAAATAAAGTTAAATTAGATAAAGTTTAAACAAAAGGATTTTATTATCATAGACATGAATACAAATAATACAATTATTTCACTTTAACTTTTTGCTACTAAGATTATTACAGCATTTCATTAATTGTAATAGAATTATTACTATCATTGTCATCGTTATTATATATTTTTGTAATTAATGGCTTATGGTAACTGAAATATGAAATTGAATCTACAAAAATTAGTTAATTGATTTACAAAAATTAATAACATATTTCAGAATTTATACTCTATGCCAATTAATTGATGTTCATTAAATTAGCAGTCGTATTAATTAATAAATACTATTTTAATGAAATCATATACATTGACCGATAATTACAATAAGAAACTGAGGTTAACCTTAAATATCTTAAATTTAAAATTAGATAAAGTTTAAACAAAAGGATTTTATTATAATAGACATGAATACAAATAATACAATTATTTCACTTTAACTTTTTGCTACTAAGATTATTACAGCATTTCATTAATTGAAATAGAATTATTACTATCATTGTCATCGTTCAATCAGAAACTGAGGTTAACCTTAAATATCTTAAATTTAAAATGTCATCGTTCAATCAGAAACTGAGGTTAACTTTAAATATCTTAAATGTAAATTAATAACATATTTCAGAATTTATACTCTATGTCAATTAATTCCACCCAAGTATTAGAAAAATAGATATAATTACTTACTTTTGTTAAAAATCCACTGGAATTAGAAATAAAATAAAGCCTTTGATTTTGTTGATCACTTTAGTATTGATATATTATTTATCACGTCGCTATTGCGTTTCAGAAATAAAAAAAGATGGCGCGTAACGGAAAAATGTGACGCGTAACCGAAAAAAAGATGGCGCGTAACGGAAAAATGTGACGCGTAAAATGTGACGGTAAATTTTTTTCCAACGCCGATAAAGAAGTTTCACTTCAAAAACCATTCTAATTATTTATATTTAGGGTCTTTTTATTGGATCTTTTATTTTATTCTGGATCTTTTCGTTTATTGGATTTTTTATTCTGGATCTTTTTATTTTCTGGTATTTCGTTTTTACTGGATCTTTTATTTTGGTTTTGTCGTTTAATTAATGGATTATCAGCTATTGAAGTTTATTATGCATTGGTTATATTCCTGTTGAAGAATTTTATCACTTCAAGCAAGTATGTGCTAAAAATAGAAGATATACGATAACGTCATATCATGTGGTGAGTCAACTGAAATTAATACTACCTGTTACGTTTTGAATTGAAGTAATTAAATTGTGTTGTTTAAAACTTTTCACTCATAACAAATTAACCGTTTACTATTTTTGCATTTAATATCAATTAATAATTAGATGTAAGATTTTACGCTTTTTATTCATCACCAATTTAAAGGTGATTGGCGCCCTAATATTTTATTTTAAATACTGTTTTATTCTAAATATGTTTAATTCAAATATTGTTCATTGTTCTCTAATGTAAATAGTATATTAAGTATAGTTAATAAATTAACGGAGTTCACGTCTTTGTATTTATTTTCATTCAAGCCCACCCCCAGAGGTCTGTGCTTCCGATTGTTACCGTGGTTAAATTATTATTTTTACTTTTTATTATACGTTCTTCAGTCAGGGTATTTTTTATTACAACCGACTACTTTGATATTTAAAATGAGACAATTCTGAGTTTGTGCATAAAAAAAGACCAAATTTACGTTTGTAAAAATCAATACATACTTTTTTGTTTACTAAATTGTGCTACACATGGATGTAATAGAAAAAATCTAAATTATATTTTAAATCACAACATTGATTGGAAATTTTTTAAATGTTTATTCGCCCAATTTTTGAGTTAAATACTTGGAAATAAACTCAAATTCATTTATGAAATTTATATTTCTTTCTTTCACATAATTTTATATACGGAAAAAGATACTATAATCTGTTCTAACACTAACAATTCTATTTTTCTCTTTTATAAATTTAATTACGATAACCATTGGATTTAAGAAACAAATCTGTGAGCGACTGCGAAAGCCAATTCTAAGAGCATTCGTTTCTTAACCATCTATTTTTAGATACTTCTGTAAGAAGTGCTTTCACTTTATTTAAACTACGTGCTGAAGTACTATCAAGCTAATGCCAATAATGTCTGTTCTGTACTTGCACTACTCTGTTTCAGGTGGTTTAGAAAATGCTCTAATAGACCTCTCAAAATGAGACAACGTAGAAAAATTCACATTTATTAACATCTTTTTGATATTAGTCTAATTTAAAAAATTATAATTAGCTAAAAACTCAACATTAAAGATATAATTTTGTTTATTTTTACGAATATATTTAGCTTTGGTTTATTTATGTGTCTGTGCTTGTAGACGTTTTAAATATCTGGTTTGATAGCGCAAATTAGACGGTAAATTATCTTTAATTTGCTAAATATTCTAATTTTCTGGTTCTAATTACTGCTACTAATATTCGAATAAATCACTATGAAGGTACACGTGCCTGTATCCTTAGAAATATATTCTAGTTGTTTTAAACATTGTTTTGTGTAAGCTAATTATAAAATTGTAATTACGTGAATTTGCACTGCGTTTACCAAAAGTAAATTATAAAGGTTTGTACGAATAAAAAGATGACTGCTAAGCTTCCAAACTTCATAAATTCGTAAAATTCAATAAGATATAACTCAAAAGACCTATAAAAGCTCTCAAACATAACATATAGGTACTCAACTCTCCCTTCAATATTATATTTTAGCAATCCATACACCTGTAGAATCTTATATTCGAGCTGTTCGAAAACGATTTCGGTTACATCATCGAAATCGTCCCTTTTCTCTTTCGTTGTTTTTCCATTATATTTTCGCCCGTTTCTCCAACGAAAATTTTCAGCTTGTATAACTACCGCGAAGGATGATTGAGAACACTGACAGGCTATAACATCATATTAGGGGTTGGTATGGGTGTGAATGATATGTGTGCGGTGCCGGTGGATGATGATGTGGGGGCGACCTGTCACACGTAACTTATTACACAGGTGTTTTCGTCGGTGATTGGTTTTATAGCTCTATTTTCACAAGAATTTATTAATTTGATACTTTTTTAATTTTACTTTTTGGTTATTACGATACACCAATTATTGGAAATCTTTATCTTAACGACAGAAGCCATTTAAGAAAAAAAATTAACAGTTTTTATCGTATCCCTGTTTTTATTACGTTATTAAATAATGAGAAACTGTTAATAGACGTTTCGCCTACGACTTAGTAATAAAGCAATGTATTAATTCAATTACTAATAATAAAAATAAAAAAGTATATATTCGGTATCATAGTGGAATATCAAATCAGTGACAAAATTTATAGATTTATTTAGACAGATAAAAATAACGCTAATCAAATAACCAGTTCTATGAATACATAGAACTTAATAAAACAGTAATAAAAATAAATAAAAATATCTTAGGATATACATTAATAAACACAAAAATACCAATCGTTGTTAATTGAGTATAAGATTGACGCAATTTTTTTAACGCATTATTCTTGTAATACTTGCGAGTTTCAATTACACTGTCAAAAATTACATTATTTTTTAATCTGCTAATTATTATGTTACTGTTTATTTTTATTCGCTTAGATTCTTGTTTAGGTGCTGAAATCTTATTACTTTAGAATGAAAATGATTATGTTATTATCTGTTTATGGTAATAAAAAGATCTATTTCTTTAATACTTAAAAAAAACTTTTGTTGTACACTCGTTTTAAAAAAAATTGAGATAAAATTTTTGTGACGAACAAAAGTTTTAATGGTAAAAACGAGTTTAATCCGTAGATTTCCTGTAGGTGATTCTACCCAACGCAGCAGGTCTCAATAACTGTAATCGAGAACATTGAAATGAAAGCATGAAAAAGAAAAAGCTAATTTTATTGAAAATATTATTTGTCAATAATAAGTACCTTGTAATTGTTATTAATCGACAATTTTCGTATTGTTTATGATGTGAGAAATTTGCATTTACATACATGTATTATCTAAATATGTAAATAATGGCTTTCAAAAAATTATTTATTAGAAATTGATAATAAATTTCGAACAAATTTTAGTAGCATCATCTTCTCATAACTATTAGTTTTAGTTTCTACAGTAAATTTAATATTTAGGAGTTGATTGTTTAGATGATTAAAAAAGTTAGACAATTCCACATGGCTATGAGACCAAACAATAAGCGTGTTGTCAACATACCTAAATGAAACTTTAGTTGTTAATATTGATAAAATGTTAGCTACATCAAGCAATAGAAGAACCGAACCCATATCAGCACCAGAAACTTGTTCGTAAAACTTGTTATTAAATTGGAAGTAAATAGATGATAATCGTTTATTAATAAGAGAAACTAACTCAAATCTTTTTTGTGGTGAGATAGAATCTGTTCGATGATAAGCGAATCTTTGATACGAGCTTTGGTAAAAAGTGAAGTGACATCAAAACTCAGAAAAGGATCTTGGGTTCAAGCCGTATAATCTCTAAACATTAAATGAAATAATAGAAATTGAGGGTGTGAAAAAAGGTTTTACCTGTAAATTCGCAAAGAATGTTTAACAAAGAATTGAGCAGCTTGTAGGTAGAAGATTGGATAGTACTGACAATAGGTCAAAGCGGCATACTTTGTTTGTAAAGTTTGAGAAGTCCGTATAGACAAGTTGGTTTCAAATCTAAAAGGGCAAGTCGACGTTTACTTTCTGGGGTAGATTGCAAGATTTGATGATTTGACTGACCTCACGTTCAATCTTCGAAGTGGGATTACAAGTTAAAAAAGTGTACGTAATCAGTTTGATTTAAAACGACAGTAGCGTTGCTGGACGAACAATGATCTCGAGGTACGTACAAAAACTTTTCAATGCTAACTTTTATGACTTAAAAATGTTGGATTTAGGAAGTTTAGATGAGTTAAAAAAAATTTCGGTGTCAATACGAATAGAATCTGAAATGTGTCAAAGAGCATGTCTTATAGAAGACACCACATAAAATGTTTTTTTCAGAAATGCGTTTGAAAACAACAGCAAAAATCAAACCTTTAGATAGTACCGATTTCTGCCTTTAAGGTGAGCAAAACGCTAGAAACTTACAACAATGACGCTGTTCAAACATGGAAGACGTTCATGCTTTAATATAGACTCCGGTCATAGGCCTTTGCTATTACAAAACTTGGGATGTTTAGTGTTTGATTCAGTAAGTAAACTTTTTCAACCGTAGAAAGACGTGTTTGGTTTACAATTTTGTCCCCAAGCGGTTCTATATTTTGTCGTTTTGTGGAGACGAAAACGCGAAAAATTAAAAAAATTAGTTGTATTTGATCAAAATTGAAGTTATATACACAACTTAACTACTTTGGAAACATATAAATAAAGGTAATGAAGATTGTTTATAAAAATATATACATAAACGCTTACGCTTACCAACTTGAATTTATTAATTTTTTTTTACATTTTGTTTAAAGTAGATGTAGTAAAAAAACGAGACGGAAAGAACGATGCAAGAGTAGAGCAAGTAAGATAAAAAAATTATATAAATTGGTTTTCAAGACGTTTAGTATCCCACTTTGAAAAAATGGAAAAGTTACAGCAAAAAATTTATACATAATTATTAATAAAACAATAGCCGCAGTTCAGCATGAGAAAACCAGAGAACTTTTTGATGATTTAAATCTAAATATTTTCCAAAGAGAATGTTGAAAAATATTCTTCCCTTTTGAAACCTAAGTTTGAGACATAGTTTTTAACTGCTGGTCACTATGTGCCATTCATGTTAATTTTTTTACAAAACAGATGACAGAAGGAGCTTTTTGAAGAAACTCCTATAAGTTTCATTGGAAACTGTAGCAACAAAATATGTCTCAGCACTGCTAGAACAAACACTCAGTCATTGAAAATTAAACTCATTAATTCTGGCCGGATCTTGAAGAAGCATTAAGTGAAAAAATTGCTTAGTGAAACATACTTAAAAGCGGCTACTATGCAAAACGCAATCATGATATTCAATGCAACTAGCATGCATCGATACAACTTAAATGTTTGCAACGACAGTGCTTTGTAGCACATCAGCATGAGCAGGGACATATCTTGAGTTAGAATCAAAAACCGAATGAAAGCTTTGAATTAGAAGTGTTGGTGAATGATGCTTTAGAGAATTACAAACCACAGCATAAAAATGTAAATGTTTTAATTCTTAATTAAAGGTTGGATAGTTCTAAAGACATCGTGCTAGTGATAGTCCCAGAAAGAACATGTTAAAGAATCAGAAAAAAGGTAGAAAAAAAACAATTTTTCAGCTGCTGAAAAAAATGGTTCCAGTTTTTACCAGAACTCTAAAGAAAAATACTTGAAGCCAAAATTCAAATTTTTCACGGACAAACATAATCAAAAGTGTACGTCTTTCATCAAATATCTTCAGTAATGGGACGCGTGGATTTTCAAAGCCCTCATTTTACTTAAGTTTAAAAATGCCCACTTGTGAAAAAAAAACACACAATTTACACAGGAACTATTTAAATAAATAACTATTACATAGAGGATCCTGCCAACGTAAATTTTTTTTAAAAAACGTGCCAGATGCAAAAGATGATGTAAGCAGTAAAACAAGTAAGACAGAAAAAAAAGGATATAAATCGTCATTTAAAACGTTTAGTGTTTACGAGCTACTTTGAAAGATCGTAAAAACTACAGAAACAAGCTGTGATGTTTTGTATTATTGAAAACTTATTAGTTCAATGTTGCTTAGACATAAAAAACGATTTTATGGTATCACTTGCAAATACCTTTGCAAAATGCCTTGTCAGCGGGCAATCAAAAACAATCATTCTTATTTACTCAAAAATAATCGACCTAGAAAAACGTGCAAAAGATTATTAATTAAACAATACTTGCTGTTAAGTATGAGAAAACTAAAGGATGTTTTGATGACTTAAACTTTAAGCGTTTTGTTGCATGCAATAGATGGTAATAAAAAAAATGTTTGAATAAAAGCAACATAAACGGGGTTTTCACTTGGTGCTCAGCGGTAAGGGGTGGATTAGCTCAGAATATAAATTCGTGACTATTTTGGGAATCTTAAAAACAGAAGTAAGACACTCAAAATGGGTCCTTGATCACCCAGAAGCCCATTATCCTTCGGATTACCAAGCAATTTTTGAGGCGCCGGTTACCAAATGGGGTCAGATTTGACACCAAGTTTTTTTTTCTTATTTTGTAAATAAAACCGATTAATTTGTAATGGTAACCTTTATTAATCTTTTATATTAACATTAGATTTCATATAAATTAATAAAAATATAAAAATAAAATGTAAAGATAAATTAGTGAGGGCAACAACTATTACATATTATTGTAGTTTTTTTCTGGCAATGTTGTTTACATACAAAGAGTTTGCTTTTTTCACATGTTTCCGAACATTTTTTGTCATTTGCTCTTGGACATATCTTACAACGACCTCAAATATGACCCCAACGACAATATTTTTTTTACGTCGCAAAACAAATAAAAATTGAAAAGTTTGTTATATATTATTAAACATTGTTGAACGAAACTCAGGTAAAAATATTATTGGGACAGTTGTAAAAAAAACTTAAGAAAAGACAACAAAAACAACACGTCTGGTGTAAAAAAAGACCCCAATGGTAATCGGAAGGTTAAATTGGTTGCAACCTTTAATGAACTTACCTTTGGAGTTGTAACATCACAAATCTGCAATTAAACAAAATCAACGCAAACGCGGTGCGATCAAAAAGCTTTGCTACAATTAAAAGTTACAAATTTATTATACAATAAATTTCAAAAAATGTAATTAAGTAAAGTACTTAATTATAAGTGAACACAAAAATGACTTAATTAAAATAAAATTTACATGAACTTAACACAAAATTGCAAAGTACATGCGCTGAAATTTTATTAAACAAAAAATGGAACTACATGGTTACTTATTAATATGGCAAGCATACACACATAATGAAAAAAATAAACAAAGAAATACTTAAAGTAAAATGCGAAAACTTTGCGACATGTGTAATTTAAAACAAAGCTACTGAAACTTACTAAATTATTAACGGCGCATTAATAAATGACGCAAATCTTATTTTATTTAAAATTAAACCAAAAATATATGAATGAATACTATTTGGTCAGTTAAATTTATTCACCAACGTCAAACCAATTGGTACATTGAGTTACACCGATTCCGATAAACGCAATAAACATAAATTGTAAATATCTGAAGTAGTATTTTGGTGACTGGAACCAGAAGCTAAACGACAATCCCAAACTTAAACGGAGAGGCGGTGGCGGTTTGAATAGGTATTAAATTTATTTAACCGTAAAATGCAAATTTGGAGTATGTTGAATTCTTCTATGCAAAACATCACCCAAACATAAACCTTAACAAAAGGCAACATGAAGTGAAGAACTGATTGGTGTATTTTTTTAAGGAGTCAAACACACATCGCGTCACGCCCTTACTCTGGTTCTCGTTATAATTTGTTCTGGAATTCTTACATCATTATCACTAAAGAGTATTGCAAACTCGTCTCTAATGAATTCACACACCCTATGTATTCCATTTGCTAGACAAGTTAAATGTTTTAAATTCGGATAAAATATTTTTAATGCCTGAGCAGATTTGATCATATAAGGTGCTGCATCGGTTACGAATAAGAGAACCTTTTCTTTTTTTACGCCATCGGGATACAAAAGTCCTACCAACATAAAATTATACAATTGTAATTAATAGATTGGATTATATTAATAAATCATTAAAAAAAACTTACGTAAACAATCAGAAAACATTTGCAACTGTTTTGTGATTGGTCTGTGGAATTTTTTTGGATGCTAGCCAATCAGCTTTTCCTGGCTCTAGTTCAGACAATTTACCAACTACAAAATTTGCTAAATATCGATCTCTGCAATGGGTTGTTTCATCAACCGAAGTCCAAATGTAATGGTCCCCAATGTCATTCCTTATTGTCTGTATTTTCTATAAAAGGTAAACCAGCATTTTGAAAATTATTAATACTTTAATTAAACTGCTTACCGATTAGTAACATATGTCTAAATAATTTTTTCTCAAAGTTGAGTCATCTGGAATAACTTGTTTGGTGTATTTTTCGAAGAAATTGCAAAAATTTATATTATCAAGTTTTTTAAGAAGAATATGAGCCGACACCAATGCTTTGCACAAATCTAGACCAAAAGGTGTTTTCGATGTGCCAGGTTTATTCTGTTGATCTTCTATAACGTTTTTTAACAATGGTTGTTTCATAGTTTTTTAATATTTTTTAAATGTAGTACACTACCCAAGTGTTGTTTTACATGGTACTTTTTAGTAGCACCTATCTAAAATAATACATATAATACTAGTAATTAAAAGCATTTAAATTAAGATAATACAAACTTACTGATTTTGAACAAACTTGACCAAAAAGGTTTTCCCCGTCGGTTGTTAAATTATTGTCCAATTTACTCCGCTTCTAATAATTTTCAAATTTTGGTTGTTTATTAGGTAGCATTTTTTAAAACTTACTCACAGCACAACAGCAATAGACTATCACAGTGTGACAATATCACAGGTATTTATAACAAACAAAGAATATTTTAGTCATATGTTTCAGTCAATAAAGGAATCTCACCGGACAGAATTAAAATTGTCTATATTTGTTTGCTTTACTTAGGTACTGAATAGACTTATAAAATATGATTCATTCCGAAATCCTTTCGGTTTTGTAAATAGTGTTCTGTTAAGTCTGTCATTGTACATAATCTTAGTATAAATTCTTACAATAGTTCTTCTCTATAAGCGGCTTTTGTATTTAATGTTTTCTGGAAAGCATTGTTAACAAAACATGAAAATCCCTATTGTTATTTATAAGTTCGTGATAAGACTTTTTGAGTAAAAAACGTTAGTTATATTATTGTACGTAATTTAAGTAAAATTCCGTAATGCATTATTGTCATCTACCTAATAAAACACTGTTTACACAAACTTTTCAAAATTTATATGTAAAAAGGCAATATAAAACAATACTCTTTAAAAAGCCAAAAAAGACAAAAAGTTACACAAAAAGGCAAAATAGGCAGGCTCCAGGTATTTGCTTTACTATCCGCTCTTTAATTATCACTAACCGCGTTGTCTTTTATAAACTTCTACACGTTGTGCCAATACAAAAAAGATAACATGCAACAAACATATACAAAAAGTACAAAGTTAATAATTTTGGTGCAGCAAAACTTTGACGACTGTTCACAGCTGAATTGACAGAATATGCTGCTAATATAACGCTTGTGACTTAGTTTTCAACTGTAGCACATCAGCATAAACAGGGACACAATTAAAGTCAGAATCAAAAACCAAATAAAAATGTTTAATTAAAAATGTTGGTGGCTGATGCTTTGAAAAATTCAGATTCACAGTTGAAAAACGCAAATGCTTTAATTCTAAATAAAAACTTGGCTAACCCTAAAGACAACGCGCCAGTACCAGTTCTTGAGCTTTTTACTAACAACAGAGAGTGCTGTTTTTGTTGTCGCAAACACTTTTCACAGAGAACACGTTAATGAATCGGAGAGAAAAAAACTCAAGGAGACAAAAAACCCGAAAAAAATTAATTTTAAGTCCTTCGTATAACTTAAAAAAATAGACAAAACTGAAACTACTACTGAAACTTTATCAATTGTTTAGAATCGACAAAAAAAATGCTTGAAACCATCAAGGTTGAGCGAATCACAGAATGATTTTGACGATGAAGCTGAGGAGTACATAATTTGTAAAAGCAAATTTTTTATGAGTACGTGACTAAAAGTGGGTGCCTTGCAGCAAATATTTCCATTTTTTTTTAATTAAAGCTAATTGATCCTAAATATTGATTAATTTAATTCATTTTTAAGAACCCGAGAAAAGTGTATTTTAAAGTTGAACGTTGAAGTAACACAAAACTCTAAATAAACGTGTAATATATGTAGTCCAGAGCTTTAATAAATCGTTTGCATCAAAAATGAATTTGATGATTTGAAATAAGATTATTATGTACCGCATAGAGTCGAATAATTTAAATGAAAAATTTTGTTATTGGAGGGATTGGAAATAAACTTACTACAATGAGGATTCTATCTTTCAAAAGGATCATGTTTTGAAAAATCAAAGAATGAATTTGAATGAAATTTCCGAATAACTTCAATCATTAAACCGTTTTTAAATTAGCCATAAAGCATTTTATGACTGCAAAATTACAAAAACGTCGAGTATTAGTTTCTTGTACAAAATAATTTTTATTGATAAACGTACAACATAGAAACAAGATTTTATATAGTATCGTTTAGTAATCATTGTAGGCAGTAATCAATTATACTACGTTTTTCTTTATAGTAACGCCGTAATAATTTAAACGAATGTTTACGTACAAGTTAAACGTATAACCTGAGGACTTCTTTTTCGATTACGCAAAAATAAAATTAATTACGTGCTTGTATCGAAAAACTGTTTCGCTTTTTAAAGAAAATAAAAAAGTAGCAACGATCTTGTAGTGGCTAAACTTATGTACTTGTACAACGACTTCCTGTGCTTCTAGCAAACAACAGCTGATTGTCAGGTTCAATTTTCACCTTACGCCTCCGTAACACAATAGGGGGATTCGATGCCAAAATTTCTGACCTACTTAACCGATTTTGTGGATACTTGCGAGTATGTTTCTAATTACTATAAGTCGACACAGATTTAATGTATAATTAATCTAAATTAAAAAACGAAACGCTAAGAAGCAAAGTGTTGAAGAACAAAGATACGCGAGTAGTGAGCTGTTAGTGTCAACAAACAAAGCAGCGAAAATAAATAACATGCGGTATGCTATTGTCCGTAGATTAGCAATTTGTCGGATAATCTCTCGTGGAAAGTAGAACACAGAGTTTAATTTGTAATTATTTCAATTGGTACTTTCAAGTTGATACGATAAATTTGTTTGGTTCTTTTTTTTTGTTTGAAAATCGTGTCTTTTGGCGATGAAAAGAAAGTGCGTTGATACGATTAGCGCATAAATCCCGACAGTTAATCAAATCTTTTTTATTGCAGGGATAAATCCCTCCGCGTGCATAATCGCATATTAATATACACGGATATTGAAATTAAGCCATTAAGATACACACGATTTAAAGTAACCTCTTTAAAATAGAAATATTTAAATATTGCGCCGACAGCTGCGCCTCGCTCGTGTTCGTGTCCATTTAAATAACAACCTATGGTAACATAATACGGTAATTTGCTGTTCATATCCCTTACGTGTAAGGTTCATATTCATACGACAGGGTTCGTATTAGCAGGGTAGATATTAATGAGAGCGCAGAGCGTGAAATGACGCCGGACGCCCGCGACGCTCTATTAACGGATTACGGCGTAAGCGGCAATCCGATCTCCATATTACTAAAGCCCTACGCTCGTATGCTACACACAAAAACAGACAAAATTGCCTCTTATGCTTCGTTGCTTAGAGACATGGGATTATGCCACCTCCCCTAAGCTGAACGTAAGCTGAAAGCGCGAAGTAAAACCGTTCAATAAAATAATTAATAGTAAGCACACCTCCTGGGAAATTCTATTAAAATTAATTCAAATTTAAACAAACGGTGCAGAAAACTGGGATTCTTGTACGAATTGATTATGTTCTGTAAAAATTTTATTAATACCAGACTTTTCCATTAGGTAAATTAATGCCACGTATTAATGTATCTGGTTTTCCTGGAAAATGTAAATACAGAAAATAAAACCGTATTGTGAAATATTTTTATAGAGTTAGTATTTGTGGATTGACTATAAAACTTCCCTTCTTCCGCTTTATGGTTCGCGCAGGGGCTGTGCAAATAAATCAGAATCAGGTGCACCAACTTTCCGATATTCACAATATTTTAGCTGATTGTTCGGCTGGTTGGTTTGAGAAAATGAAATCGTTCTTTCTTAGAAACTTTCAGATATAAATAAAAATAACCGCACAATGGGATTCGAACTTTAAAATGGAAAAATGTTGAAACAGTATTCGGCAACTGTGTCACTAATTTTATTTGAGTTTACGCCGAGGATGGTATAAATTTTAAACAAAACTGTCTTCGCGTGATTATCGCGTTAAGATATAGAAAGGAAGTTTCCACCCACTGTTTGCGTTGATGAAAATGTAAAAGGAGAAGCGAAACATCTATTAATTAAATATGCAGTAAACATGAAATTCATCGTAAAATGTCGTTTGCAGAGATTATATCCGGAACCGTGTATCCAAGAGTTTCGCGGGCCAATGGCAGAGTCTCGGAATATTAACGAGTGATGAACAGGGGTAGGTGCGAGGCAGGGAGACATATCTCAGTCCACATAAACTGAATCCTCGAGCCGTTTTGTCGGCAGTTTATGCTTGGAAATGCAAAACCCTGACTGTTTTACATTTCAGTAAGCTCATATTTAATGGCGTCTGTGAACTATATACCCTCGGATCGCTCCGCATATGCTACCCCTCCGTATAGCAGATTTAGAGCAGCTTAGATTTTATGGAGCAAATGAAATTACATTCCCCTTTAAAATATGATGAGCTCTCCCGATAATGAAACCAGCTCAATCTCGGAATATCACAAGATAGGGTTTGCCTGCATAACCTTACTTTATTACTGCTACGCGAATTAGCATCTGCTTTTTTGGACATCTGATAGAAGATCCTAAAGTTAAATCATTATCCCAACTCGTCTAAAATGCATTTTGCAAATTTGCATTTTTAAGTAGAACTTACGATTGCAAGAGCTTCTTCTAGCTGAACTTTCAAATATTCAGTTTACTTCTTTAAATACAAATTATGCAACACCAGATCGCAAAACTTGACATTAAAGAAACAGCCCCAAATTCAACAGACCTTTACTGATTCGAATAAATGCCAGTATGCGGTTTCCATTAAATTTTTTTAGAATTACTAAAAGTAGTCGTAAATTATAAAAAACGTTTAAGTAATCTTAACTCTAAAGAGCCGCGCCTACTATATTTAGAGAAATATTATTTATGGTCTATTAATTTTCTTGTCGACGTAAGTTTGTATATCTAATCAGTTATGTCATATAAACTTATGTCGTGACTGAAGAAGTCATCAAGTTAAGTGTTAACGAGGTCCTATTAGAAGGTAGCAAAGTTCGACAAGTGAAGCCACATTTTTGAACTCCCCATCCATCATACCCGAATCGCACCCTCTTTAAGGTTATGTTACTGCACCTGACGGGGAATATCTATCCGGCTTTATGCTTCTACGTGAGAAATAACCCTCTGGCAGCACTCATATTTCCTTGAGTCTCTCGAGTAATATTCACATCACTACCGCCGCCAACTCAAGGCTTTATGTTATCCTCGTGCAATTTGTTATCGATGATTATTGCTTGTCGATGTTACGCGACTACATACTACTATATCGGCCTATTCTGTGTGTATACGTTTTCACCATACGTTCTTCGGTTTATACCAGTTATTTAGTTTAAACATAATCCACAATATTTAATTACCATAAAGACATAATCATAAATTACGCGCGCTTATGTACCAACGAGCTTTTGAAAATACATTTATGACACATTAGTAGTTTCTAGTTATTAAATTTCAAAGACACCAATTATAGCAAAAGAATGCATAACAAAGTAACACGTGCTAGACAAAGCATTATGAATAACAAAATTTAAATATCCAAACAAGAAATGTTATTTTTACCAAGACATATCAACTTCGTCATTAAAACGTTTTCTCGCCGGTTCATTATGCAAATTAGAATTGTATAAAACCGTGATTACAAAAAAAGCAAATATTGATTTTTATTAATAAAATATCAATAAAAACAATAAAAATATTTTATAGATTTTACGATATCTTTAAGTAACAGCGATGTTTATGTGTACTTAACGACCTGAAAATATAAACAAATCGCCATAATGATTACTTATATAAGAAGTTGTTATACATATATGTACATATACGCAGTGTATATGTATATGTATATTACTACACCGAGAAAAAAAAAGAATTTTTAAAAAACATCGTGTTTATGTACCATCCTAAAACTATAAATTTTTATTATTCTGTAACTAGTATTTATCGGTAGTAGTTCATGTAAAAAAAATTTAATCAATATTTTTCAAATTTAATTTATCGTATATTTGCGACACAACAAAAGATAGAAATATATCACAATACAAGTTAATTTTGTTTTGTTCCTCTGCCTGTCTAGAATTGGTTGTTTTATGACATTTTCAGTTGCTTTGAGTCCTGGAAATTTTTAACATTCTTTTCTATAACAACGTTTTAAAATTACATGTTTTGTGTTCATGATTCAGGTTCATTTTTATCCACGAAACTAAATTGTTGATTTTGTTTAAAAATCTATAACTCCTCTAGCTTGGCGAAATCTCTGAAATTTGGTCGCTAAAAATTAGTATATATATTTATTTTATTCAAGTAGGATCTTTGTCCAGTAGGAGACATATACACAATGTATTCAGATTAAGATTATTATACACGTCAATTCATTACGCAATAATAAAAATGTACAACAAAAGAATCCGTTGATTGATTTTTATTAAACATGGTATTATCACAATACCTAGTTTTTTACAACTTTACAACAATTGGCGAGGAGTGGAAAAAAATAGTAACAATGTAGTTATGTAAAACCGACTGTGTGCTTGACTTTGTTTGTTCGAACCACGTTTTTTATGAACACGGATTACACAAGAATATATCCTTTTTGTTAATTTTGCAAACAGCAAGAACTTTACATAAGTATGTATCTGTTATGCTGATATTGTTTTCAAAATCATTTTTAAAATGCATCCAGCAAAATTTCAACCATTTCTAAATACGTTTCAAAATGTTTTTCAAACGCAACAGAAAAATTTCCTGACAGAATTTGCATCTCAGGTTCGGTTAGATACGCAACCAAATAATTCTATAAACTATTCAAACATATCTCTATTCGAAAGTTTTAATCCTAAGCGAGAAAAGTTCTCATGTGATTTAAAACAATTCGAAAATAATTGCATCATGAAAAATGTTGTGCATAAAGAAAAGACACATTACAACAGCCTAGCTGCATTTCTTAATTCGGACAAGCTCATTAAAGAATTAAGTCATGATGAGCTTGTAAATGCATTAAAACAAATGTCAATTCCAAAGAAGAGTGTAGTTCTTGCACAGCATTATTTTCTAAGTAAAAAGAGTGTCAATCAATTGCTGCATACGCAGCAGCCTTACAACGTGACTTTGTGGAATACGAATTTTAGTCAAATGTGGAGGTAATAAAACAGTATCAGTAGCAGAAGTTTTTCTAAGAGCCCAGTTCATTAGAGAGTTACGTGATGATTGGTTAAGAGAACAATTTCTACAATCTGGTGCTACTAAATTGAAGATATTTTGTGAAAAGCAACTGCCTTTAAAGCTTCAAAAAATCAAATTAAAGTATTAACACACCATTTCAAATCAACTCATTCTAATTTTGGTACAAGTGATGTTAATAAAACCATTAACATTTCAAGTACAAGAAACTGTTCTAGAAATCATTCTAATTATAGATCAAGAGGTAGATCACCAGGTCCAGGTTATTCAAAATACAATTCCAGAAATCGTCAATTAAATTACAAGGCCCTTGGTATTGAAAAATCGTGTCGATAGAAACAAACTCAAATCCAAAGCTTGCAAAAACGAAAGTCATGTTGTCATAGTTTGTATCACAACCTTAATGAAAATGCAACGCAACAAAACAAATGTTTCTAATATAAATGCTACAACTCTTGAATTTGATAATGACTCCAATTCTGACTTTATATATAGAATAAGTAAATTAGAAATAGTACAAGCCCAAGAAATTGTTGATTTATTTGAAGTGAATTCTGATTTTGACAAGTATTTAACTTCAATTGAAATAAATGGTAAATCTGAGTATCTTGAAGTAGACAGTGGTGCCAGATTTTCATTTCTAGTTAAAACAATTTTTGTTTGAATGCACCAGTAGAAAATTCAAATATTGCATTTCGATCCTATTCAGGGAGTATCAAGCGGACACGAAAAGTATTATAAATGTTTCATACGGTAGAAAAGAAATGGTAGGCGACGTGTACTAGCAGGTCATGACGCACTCCTTGGCTGTCAATGGATCAGAGTTCTTGGAATTGAACTTCAACACATTGATGCAAGTATGGCGAAACTACTTGAAATGTCCAAGACTCACACAGTAAAATCCAGTGAAGAATTGTTCGATGATTATCTCGCACCAACAATAGAATAGAATAGCCTTTATTTGTCGTAAAAAAGATTTTTTTTTTGACAAAGAAATCGTATTATAAGCTAAAACAAAAATCCTACTACATAGAACAAATAAAAAAAACAAAATGAAAGTAAAAAACAAATTAAAAAAAAAATTATAATAATCCTAATCCCTCCACCGCTAATTAATTCTTTATATACATTTATTACACTACATGTAGTCTTTTTCTCCTTTTTATAACTTCTTCCATCCATCCCACTCCTTCTCTTCCTTCTTCTATCTCCAACCTTCCTCTCTCCTCTTCTCTCAGCTCTATACATTCCTTCAACATGTGCTCTATATTTTCCCACCCCTCTCCACATAGTCTACATCTCCTACTTTATCTTCTTTCCAGTACTTATTTCCTGCTCTTCATTCCCGCATATAAACCTTGCTACCATTCTTTTTCATTTTAAGCTTTTTTTGCTTTTTATGTACCTTGGAATATTATCTATTGTAATATTTGTATATCTCTCATTATATTTTCCCTCTCGTATTCTTACTCTTGTTTCTTGTCTCTGTATATCCTTATCTCATCTTTTATTTCCCTTCCTGTCTCCTTTATTTTCTCTACCTCTTCTCTTGCACATCCAACTCTTTCATAATACCTTCTTCTTTCATCTTGTCCATATTTAATTTTTCCATTCTTTACTTGTTTCCAGCACATTTGAAGCAATTTAAATTCTTCTCTTTCTTTGTTGTTCTTCGTAACACATTGCTCTCTTCCCCGCCTGTACCCTTATCTTTTCTAACTTAATTTCTTCCTGTACTATGTACCCTGGCGTTTCCTTTTCTAATCCTAACGTCCATTTCCAGTATTTTTCTTGTACTTTCTCTAATTCCTCCTGTTCCTTTCACCCTCATATTTCCGCCCCGTACATCATCACACTTTTTATTCATTTGTTAAACAACCATCTTCTTGTTTCTATTTGCTTCCCAAATCTCCTCTCTCCTATACCCCACACCTGACCTACAATTCTATTACATTTCTTTGCCAACCACTTTATATGAGCCTCATCTTTATTGTCGTATCTGATTCGATAACCCAAATACGTCACTTCATTTACACTTTCTATTACCTCGCCCCCCCTATTTCTACTCTACTCTTTTTTTAATTTACTCTATTCTTTCTTTCGTTTTCTCTTCTATATATTTCCATTGTTCTCCCTGCGTCCCATCCGTCCCTTCTGCCTTTTCTTTTTTATTTTTTTTAATGCTTTATCTATTTCTTTTTTTTTGTATAGTAGTACTGCTACCTCTTCTTGTTATCCTTTCTATTTCGAATTCACCTTTCTTCTCTTCTTCCCCCTTTAAGACCACTACGCAATGTTCTCTCCATTTTTTTCATATCAATTTGTAACTCCCCTTTTTTTCCAATTTTTCTTTCTTTATTCAAAAAGCTCCATATGTCTCCTTCATTTTCTAACATTTTTATATGTTCTTTCAACTCTTACACTCTTTTCTATATTGCGACCTTAATTTTTTATATTCCTGAATATCAATTTTTCCTTTTTTTTCACTTTCTTTTACCTCTTCTTACCTCCTTCCTGGTTTCCCTGCATTTCTTATTCTACCACTTCTTTTCTTTATGTTTTTTTTCAGTATTTTTTTTTCTACTGCTTTATCCATTTTACGGATCAATTCTTTCACTTTTTCCTCTACTTCTTCCTCCACCCATTGTTCTTCCTCAAATTTTTTTTTACAAACCTTAATAATTTCATCTGTCCATATCTTTTTCTTCTTTCAAACTGGGTCTGAATTTTTTCTTTCTCTCTTCCAACCTTTTAGCCTTACTTTCAATGGCTGATGGTCAGAATCAATATCTTCCCCTATTTTAAAACTTTCTATTTCCTGCAAAACCTCCCTACTAACCATTACATAACTTATTATATATTTTTCTCCTCTCACTTATATATGTATATTCTCATCTATCCCCTTCCTCCATATTTCCATTGAGTATAGTCCACCCCTTCCCCTCACATAACTTTAATACTCTCTACCTTGTTTGTTTAGTGTCTTATCCATCGTTATTCTTCTTATTTCCTTCTCATTCACTATCATACCCCCACCTTCACCAATTCTCGCGTTAAAATCTCCACCTATTATTAATTTTCCTCTCTCCTCTTCCATCAGTAGCTGTTTTAATTTTCTTATCGTTTGTTTCGTTTCTTAACCGTATACTGTTATCACTATATATCTACCTTCATCTTCCCTTGATATTTGATTTAGACTATTCCTTGCTCTTGCATTTTATTTTCGCATTCTTCTACCACCCATTCTTCTCTTACTCCCGATATTATACCCCCTTGAGCTCTTCCTTTTTTTTCTTTTCTTGTTGCGAACTGTACATTTCATCTATATCCCTCTGGTAAATCCCTCTGGTGTTACTCTTCATCTTTCCCAATCTTTCTCCTCCAGCCACGTTTCTACTAAACCCACAATGTCAAACCCTTCTATATACTTCCAAAAATCAGCTCCTTTATTTTTAACCCCTGCAACGTTCCAAAAAACTAAACCTATTTCTTTTGTTTTTTTCTTATCGTTTTCCTTTATCTTTTGCCTGGTCGTCTCTTTTTTTTTATCCTTTACTCCTTTTATTTTTAGTTTTTTGGCCCTCTTCTCTCTAATTTATTTTCTTTTACGTTCGAGTGCATCCTCTCTCTCTCAACCCATTATTTCATAAACCCATTTTTTTTGTTTTCTTTCCTTCTTTCTTTAGTCTTCTTCTTTCTATCCTTATATTTTTTTGTACCTGTCTTTCCACTAGAGTCATATTTTCATCCTTGTTCCTCTTAGCCTTCCTTTTTTCTTTAATATTTTTAGTTTATCTTCTACTGAATCCAATTTTACTGGTATTAACCCACTCGCTAATTTAATTGCGTCTCTTATACCTTTTTCGAGTCCCAATTCATTTTTGAACAACTTATCCACTTGTTTTTTCGCTCTTTTCTTCCCTCTTGACCATTCCTCTGATAACTAAGTTCTTCCTTCTCTTTTCTCTTTCCATTACTTCCACCTTTCTTTCCAAATTTTCTATTTTCTCTTTCATGCTCTTATTTTTGTTTCCCACATATCACATATCTCCCTTCGCTCTTCTCTTTCTTTTTTTAACTCCTTCGCGACTTTTTCCAGATTAGATACTAATTTTTTGTTCTTTTTCCTCATCTGTTTTATTTCTCTTATCATTTCCCTACACATCTCCATTACTCCCTGCTCTTCCTTATCACTCTCCTCCTTTCTCGGGCTTCTTTTTGTTCGCTTACTTCTTGCAAAAGCTGTAGTGTACTGATAACAAAAACGCGCTTGACTTTTACACTAGTCACGATACTCGCTAACGCATTCGCATACTTTATCTGAACTCCGCAATAACTATAATAACCACGTCTTTACTCAACCGCTTTCAAAATACGAATCCATCTCGCACCAACAAATTATATTTCAGTACAGTGCAAAAATAAAAAATATTACATTAGAACGTGTTACAAATTATACAAGATAACATAGGACAATATGCAGTAAACAGTAAAGCAGGTAATTAATGGTTGAATAGTGCATTTAGACATCGTTTGGAGTGTCTGATTGATTTAGCGTTTACAATATCATTAGATAAAGAGTTCCATATATTAGTCACTCAAAGAGCAAAGAAATTTTGGCGACACTGACAGTGAAAGCGCAAATGAGTTAGATTGAGCACATTTCCTCGTAGGTGAGTGTTGTCACTTAATGTAAACATGCTGAACAAAGGGCAGTAGTACTGATTATACAGAATTTTATATGTTTCTATCAGGTCTACATGATTTCTTCGTTCCCTAAGTGTAGGCAATTGTAGAATTGTTAGCTGCTGGTCATAAGGTAGCCTTCTTGCTTGCTTCTTGCTCTGCGTTGGACCCTTTCCAGTACTTCAATGTCTTTAATTAAGTAAGGATTCTAGACACTACAACTAAACTCTAAGATTGGACGCACATAGGTTTTATACAGTTTCAAGAACACTTTAGGTTTTAGACACTTGAAGTTGATCTTGATCGTATACAATAAGCTGTTGGCTTTTTTACAAGACGGGTGATATGCGACGACAATTTTAAGTCTTTGGTAATAAGCATGCCGAGATCCGTCGGTTCATCGACTTTCTTAAGAAGTTTTCCTTCTAGGTTGTAGTCTAGCATGGGATTATTAGCTCCAATGTGTAAGATGGTGCATTTCTCTGTGTTGAGTGTTAGCAGCCATGTTTTAGTCCAGCAACTCAGTTTATAGAAGTCTGACTGCACGATGTGAGCATTCTGCAATGGATTATTAAAGAATTTTGTGTCATCGGTAAAAGCACTCGATGTTGATTGAATATTTGAGGTTAGATCTGCTATATAAACCAGGAATAATATGGGACCAAGGACTGGCCTTTGCGGTACTCCACTTCTTACTTGATAAGATGTAGATAGAGTGTCATTTACCCGCACTTGATAAGTACGATCGGACAAGAAGTTTGTGATCCATTTCAGTGGATTTCTTCTCACACCGTAGTGTTCAAGTTTCAGCAGCAGCATCTGGTGAGGGACTTTTTTAAACGCCTACTCAAAGTCCACATAAATGACGTCAATTGGTGCCTTTTTTTAATTAGGGAACTATGACAGATTTTTTCCATTCGGGAGGGAGCAATCTTTGGTTCAGCGGTAGTTACATTAGGTTTGCAATAGGTTTGGCCCGGTTACCGGCACAGTTTTTTTTAATAATTACGTTGTCCGGACCTGGCGCAGAATCTGCCGTAATAGTTGATAATTGCTTTAGGACTATATTTCCTGTAATCAGCACATCTGTTAGTGAGTTTCGCACTCTTGTTGGTTCTTTCATATCTGGTACAGGTAGCGATTCGTCTAGGAATACACTTTGAAACTGTTGTGGAAATAGTTCGCTAGTCACAGCAAGATGGGAGTGCATAGCTACATCTGCTGAGCGCAGGACTATTGTGGTTACCTGTGATGTTAAATTTTGTTTTATGTATTTATAAAACTGTCCCGCGTCAATTATTGAATCTTCATATCTGGTTCGTGCATTTCTGAGTTAAATATTTAGTGTGTTGGCGAAGGTCTTGTATTTATTAAAATGTTCCAGTAATCTGTCCGCTTTGTATTTATCCCATAACCTGCGTCTTTGACTTATGCGTGTTTTCAATTCACTTTTTAGATTTGATGATTTTTTGCGGTACATATCTGGTTTCTGAGATAGTGATGGCATTCAATAACCTATTCCACTATCTTAATGTATCGGGGTAGACTTTGTTTGAGGCTAAGGTTTCTTGTAAATATTGATTGATGTCAGAGTACTTCGCCAGTAGTTTAGTTTGGTAGTTTCTGTTTTACTGACTGAGGTCTTTGCAGATATCTGTACGGTAGTTAGCAAGGTGAGATGATCACTTTTCTTTATAGGTGGTAGGTACTCAATTTTGTTGATCAGGCTAGGATCTGAGGTGAAGACTAAGTCCAATATACTCGGTTTGTCGTTGGCGCGGTATCTGGTGGGCGAGAGGATATGCCGATTAGATTAGAGTCTATAAATATTGCGAGAAATAAAGATGCTGAAATATTTGCATTTGTCGCTGTTTGTTCCCAATTGATGGTAGAATAATTAAAATCACTAAAATATTATTAAATTACGGTTGTTCGATGCTGCTTTTATCGTCGTTATATTTGTTATTTGTTTTCGCAAAAATGGGGAGATTTCCATATTTGTTTTTGACGTAAATCCCTACCCCCCCTTCTTTTTTGTGTTGACCACGTTTCACTTAAAGCGATTATAGTTGGTTGCAAATGTTCAATATCTTGTTTCAAGGACGAGTATTTTGCTGGTAATGAGGCAATATTAGTATAGAAAAAAGTAAGGTTTAGTAAAGTGAATTGTGGTTTTTTGGTTTGTTAACAGTTTTTGGTACGCCTCTGATGTATTTTATGGTGATGTCATGTTCGGAATCCTCAAGCCGCTTATTAAACGTATTCTGCGAATTTTGTAGATAATCTCTTTGTCGAGGGGTCTCATCTTGTCGAATTTTTATGTTTACAGGAAGTTTGATTTTGTTTTTCAAAAGGAAGCGTGCATCGCGTTTACTGCGTAGCATAACTTTGATGGGACAAATCCTTACCTGTAGAAGCTGATCCTAAGCGAAGACTTGTTATGCCGTCTGTATTAAAACCACCGATTTTATTTAGAGCCATTACTACTTGGTTTTTATCTAATTCTTCGAAATCCGTCTTCTTAACGTTAAAGAGGATGATATTAGAAGCACGCCTGCTACGGTCTTGAATCTCACTAATTACTTCGGTTAGTTCGGCTTCCTCAATGTTGTGTGCAGATTTCGAGATTTTATCCTCTAGATTGTTTATTTTAGTTGTTAAATTAAGGATACGCTTTTTCAAATCCTCAATAGGTTTGTTGTTAGCGAGTGGCCTTGTTGCGTAAATATATTTGAGCGGGCTATCCAGAGCTAGCATGCATTGCACTTCTGCGTGTGTCATTCCGGTGCATGTATGAATTACTTGTTTGCAATAGTCACAAGTTACCTCCTTATTGGGGTTACATCTTTATTACATTTTGGGCACTTTGCGATAGGCATCTTAACAATATTGTATCTTTTGTAATAAAATTGCTAATTGGTACTCACCGTTACTATAAAATTTCAAGAGTGAAATTTTTATACGTGCGCACTGCACTAGCACTAGCACTTTTTTGGATGTGTTCCCGGTTTCAAAGTTATACTTCAACTTTGCGAGGGAGCTAAACATTTGTTTAACAAAGAACGTGAGGTCCCTTACGCATTTAGGTGAAAAGCAAACAAAGAATTGAACTCTTTAGAAGCACATGGAGTCATTATTCCAATTGCTATTAGCGATTGGGGGTCACCACTGGTAGTAATTCCAAAACCAGATGGAGGAGTTCGACTCTGTGTCGATTTCAAATATAGCGTTAGTGAGAAGTTAATTCAAGCAAATCAACCAATAAGGCGCATTGAAGATGTACTGAACAATGCTATGTGGAACGTTTTAAATGAGTTAAAAAATACTAACCCGATCTACAATGATTATAAAATACACGTTGACAATAAAATATTACAAGATCTTTTGGAAATTGCAGAAAATTTTAATGATTACTTTATAGATAGTGTTCAATCTTTGTCAATGCCAACTACAGATACCATATATACATTTCTCTATTTCAACATCAGAATTAGCGATTCTTACACTAAAATCCGTGTAAGAATAAGCCAATTCTTACACGAATTTTAGTAATGTTAGTTTTTTTAAAGTTAGTATCTCTGCATCGTAAGTTGACGTTACATGAAAAAGAAATCAAAATTATTGGAAGTTAACAATTGAAATTCAAATTTTGATGCCAAGATAAAATAAAAACGTTCTATTAATTCCAAGTTATTTACTTATAAAGGTATAAAGAGAAAATTTTGTATGAGATTTTAGGTTAACACATAAATTTCAATATGTCAAAGTGTAAGTGCTGCCAATTCAGTAAAATATAAATTTCCTAATGTTGTTTTAAAAATTAAAATTATACGAAAAATATTAAATATTGTATCGAAATAGAGAAAATAGTATAAAGCACACGTCATAGAATACGTTTCAATCACTCGACCGCTTCATAAACTCACCGCTGCGCGGCTCGTGTATGAAACGCGGTCTCGTGATTGAAGTGCGTTCATTCTGTAACTTGTGTTTTAATATACTATTCCTACAGCTTTAATCAACGATACAAGTATATTTATTAAAGATATGGAAGAATATGAAATATGCGATATTCTTAGCAAGTTAAAACTGAAACACTCGACAGGAATATGCAACATTCCAATGCGATTGTTGAAAGATTTTAAACATTGCTTTGTAGCACCGTTGACCCATGTAATTAATTCGTCATTGAGACAAGGTATCTTTCCGACAAACTTAAAAGTTGCTATTGTAAAACCCATACACAAGAAAAACAATAAATGTCAAATGTCGAACTACAGACCCATATCTCTGCTGTCAAATGTATCAAAAGTGTTTGAATATGCAATGTACGTTAGAATACAAGAATTTCTAAACAAACATAACACAATATCTCAAAGTCAACATGGTTTTATAAAATCTAAATCTACTACAACAGCAATACTGAACTTCTATAAGAATATTTTAAACAATTTTGAAAACAAAATATATCCAGTTGGAATATTCTGCGACCTTACTCGAGCATTCGACTGTGTAAATCACAATCTTCTACTGTCAAAACTACACAATTACGGTTTAAGAGGACTTGCATATCAATGGTTAAAAACGTACTTACGGAATCGTGAGCAGTGTGTAGAAATATCTTCAGTAATGAACGGAATAAAAACAAATGTCAGATCAAAACTAAGAGAAGTTAAACGTGGTGTACCGTAGGGGTCAATTCTAGGACCACTGCTATTTATACTGTATGTTAACGACCTTCCTTTTTATCTTAAAGATGTATCAGTTACTATGTACGCAGACGATACTTCAATTTTAATTTCTGGATATGACGAAAACGTTATTCAAAATAAAATTCATAATTGTCTTCTGACACTAGAAGAATGGTTTGCTAACAATTATTTGGTTTTAAATACAACGAAAACAAATTTCTTGATATTTCACCCACGTCAAAAAACAATCAATAACTACGCTGTTCAAACAATAAATACTACTATTCAACGACAATACTCAACAAGTTTTCTAGGTATTCAAATAAGTGAAATGTTGACATGGAGCGAGCAGCATCATTCAAACTATTTCAACACATCGTAGTACGTATCGAATGCACTGGCTTAGTTTTGGGATCAAGACCGCCCCATCTGATTTCAAACGAATGATTTCACAAATCTTAAAGGGTCTCCTAAAAACAGACTCGTACTTTCATGACATCATTGTTCACGAATCAACACTAGAAGAGTGCACACAAAATCTTCAATTATGTTTACAAAGACTTTCCCATTTTGATTATTCGTATCAATAAAAATAAGTGTTTGTTTTTCAAAACAATAGTAGAATGTCTAGGACATGTAATAGAATACAATCAAATACGCAAGTCTCCTAGAAAAACCAGAGTTATACAAGAGATGCCACGCCCATCAAATGTGGACCAAGTTAGAAGATTTCTTGGGCTAGCTACTTACTACGCAAGGTTTGTTCCAAAAATTTTAACTTTTTATCCGCTTCGATGTTTATTGAGGAAAGGCGAACGTTGGATTTGGACTGCAAATTGTGAAGCATCAATTCTAAAACAAAAGACTGAACTTTGCAGCGATAGAATCATTGTCCCGTTTGATCCTAACTTACCATTGATTTTGACTACCGACGCAAGTCCTACAGACATTGCAGCTATTTTTAGTCATGCCGTAAAGGAAGAGGAAAGACCAATAGCTTACGCGTCACGGTCACTTACCGAATCTGCAAGAAATTACAGCTAACTTGACCGGGAGGCCTTTGCAATCGTTTATGGAATGAATTATTTTTATAAGTACTTACTTTCAAAACATTTCCTGCTCGTTACGGACAATTAACTATTAGCTCGGATTTTTCACCACCATAAGGCGTTTCTAAAGATGACATCAACTCGAGTACTTCGTTTCTTTCTGGATTTAATTAATCTGTAGGATTCAAGAACGGAAAGGATAATCAAAACGTTGACTGTCTCTCACGAGCTTGAATTAAACAAACTGACACGTAAGCAGTAGATGAACTAATTAAAGAAGAAGTAAATCAAATATGTGCTCAGACAATATTCCAAATTTCAAACAATAAAGTAACAGCTATAACTATCAAAAATAAAACTAAAAACGATTCAGAACTTAGTAAGCTACTTGAGAATCTGAAAAATCAGTCACAAAACTCTCAGTATACGCTGATTGATGGTATACTGTTTCTAAGAGGTAGAGTAATCATTCTAGCTTCATTGCTTTTTAGCATACTCCACGAAACGCACATAGGTATTACAAAAATGAAACAATTAGCTCGTCGTTACGTATACTGATCTGGAATTGATTGTGATATAGAAAAACTAGTTAAGGCCTGTAAAAACGTTGCACGGGCAAGTTCTCCAAAGGTTCCTATCCATTCCTGGAAACAACCTGTAAATAATTGGGATAGAGTTCATGTAGACTAATCCGGTCCATTTGAGAACTGTTATTTTCTGGTGTATGTTGATGGAAAATCTAAATGAGCTGAAATTAAAATTCTAAAAGAAGCACCTGCTACTTCAACTACTATTTTACTTTTAGAATCAATTTTTACACATAATGGATATCCACAAGTGATTATGTCGGATAACGCTTAAATTTTCTAGAGCGAAGAGTTTCAAATGTATTGCGGAAAAACGGAATTTTTCAAAAATTTATTGCACTAGGACATTCAGCTACGTACGGACTCGCTGAACGAAATGTCCAGACTCTAAAGCACAGACTCAAAGCCGCATTAAATAAAAATATTTTCATAGAAAATAAAGTGCAAAATATTCTTTTTAGATATAGAACCACACTTTTGGCTTGTGGTAAATTACCAGCTGAATTATGCTTACAATACCAATTCGAGTAAATGCAATTTTCCCATACCGACCAAAAGCTTCACAGGTATCCCTAAACCCGGTACGTTCTCTACAAGTGGTTATCCACAAAACTAAATTGTTGATTTTGTTTAAAAATGTATAATTTCTCTAGCTTGGCAAAATCTCGGAAATTTTGTTACTTTATGTAGTCTTCCCCCATACTTAGCCGCTAGAAATTAGTATGTATATATTTTATTCAAGTAGGATCTTTGTCCAGTGTGAGATATACACAATGCATTTAGATTAAAATTATTACAAAATATTACGCAATTCATTGCGCAATAATAAAAATGTACAACAAAAGAATCTGTTGATTGATTTTTATTAAACATGGTATCATCAGAGTATTTAGTTTTTTACAACTTTACAATACTTTACAAAATCTTAATAATTTGTAATAATTTTCTTAACATTACTTACGTTCTTTTTGTTAATTTCTAGGTTTTCTTAATTAAGATTTTGAAAATCAATCAATCAAAATCAAAAGGGTACAAAAAAAGCCATATATATTATATATATAAGGAACTTGTCATTGTATCAAAACACGAATATTTTGCTAATGATTTCAATGTATTTGTTTTCCATATCTTCTTACAAGCTTTGAGTTATTCCTATTGCTATTTTGCAAGTATAAACATATTTGCGAGTACTCGCAAAATACTTTCAGGCAGTGTAATACATCATTTTTTTTCTTGCTAACTTTTATATAAAATTCTTAAAAACAGTTATTCAAGTATTTGTTTTTAATAACATTTAATAACATGCGTTTATAAAACTGAAATTTGTAATGACAAAATTCAATTGTTTTTAAAATATATTGAACAACTACTATGTGTAAAAGCCACGTTGGGCGCCAAATTTGTTATGGGTTTTTTGTTTTTGTAGACCATACCACAATCTAGTTCACTTTGTCGTAGAGTAGATATGAGTAAATGTAAACAAAATAGTAAATTTATAAGGGCGTCATATCCGTACATACGCTTACAAAATAATTTTTCCGGATCAAACAAAATAGCAACCCGTAACTGAAAGAGGTCCACACCGGTACACAAATACAAATGAAAATCACAAATTAACTGTTATGTATGTTACCGTAAAATAATATACTTGGCAACAGTGTATTATACGAACGAACGAAAAACAATCATAGTGTTAAATGTAGTTATTTTTATGTATTAACGTACTACAAATAAAACATTTAAATACTGGTGTCAGAAATGGGATATTGTAAAATCAGTAAATACATAGTAATTTATATAAACATTGCAAAAGAATTAAAATGGCACCGAAATTATTGCAAGGATGACTAATTTGTTTGCAAGTGCTTTGCAAACGCATCAACGAGTGCTGAAGCTTCCGGACCGTCCACAACAAATCAGTTAAGAGCACCCTTCGTTTTCAATGGATAAATTTTGATTATCAGAAAGAACAACTGTCAAAGATTATTTCAAACATTTTTACTGGACTTTAAAACTCAGCAACATCCCTACAGATCAGCACGCTACCTTTGCACGAGTTCACATGGGAACTGCTATACGATGAATTATGCACTACCCTTATAAACTACTGCGATTGTACAAATAACAAATTTGTAGAAAGCAGAAAATTCAGACAAATCATGCAAAACACAAATAAGTCAATTGCAATGTACTCATTACGCTTGAAACAAGGTGCTGCTTATTGTAAATACAATAAACAGCTTCCTCATGGTTTTGAATCACGCAAAATGTATTGAATTATACGCGGCATAATATTTCTAACTGTACTACGCGAGTGCAAAAATTTGTTTATATAACTGCAGAAATTATCATTAGAAACCAGTGGACAGCTGTTTCGTCTTATTTGAACTCTTCAGCACAGGACTAATTGTTTAATTTTTGCTTTCAATTTTTTAGTCAAAATTGGAAACTTGCAATTTTGTTGGGTAGAAGAATAAAAAAATCGAAATAAAAGAAAATAATTGTTGAAACAAACAATATTGACTTAAGTAAACAAGAACGGTATCAATGCTCTAAAATAGTTTTGCGTATTTTTCAGATTAAGTTTAAGTTTATAAAAGATTAGGATAGAAAAAAACTGAGAGTGGGTTACGTTAAAAACAAAGTCAGATGATGCAGTATAAAAAACAGTCTGGTTAATTTTTTAAAAGATTGGTAACAGTTTATTGGAAAATACCAATTTTTTTGTGTTGCATCGCAACCATTAATATTCTTAGGTCAATGTAGTTACGTAATGACAAAAAAACTCTAGAACCGCAAAGTGATAAATGTAAATCTACTACGTACGTGTTGTTCTTTTTCCTAATTATAAATCTAGTACAATTTTTTTTTAAATTTTAGTCAATTATTGCTTTTTACTAATGTTTTTTCTAAAACTACTTCTTACAATTAAAAACGTGTTTTTACAATTGTTTATAATATTTAATCGTCGATAGCTGATAATTTATTATTAACCACAAAATTTACTCTCAATCGCTGCTCTCATGGCTTTGAGATATTTTAAGTTTTGTCTTTGGGATTATAAACGATTGTGTACTTTTGTCTACATATATGTACTATCGTAATCTTAATAATAAAATAGTTATTAAAAATAATTAAAAATTTAATTATTATGTCATACATGATTGCCAAAATCTGATAAAAATTAAAATAATGCGACAAGTTTAAAAAAAAATTACCATTTGTATATTAAAAAATATGCATTACGTTTAAAAATTGTCACTAACATTTTTGTTTAAATTTGCACCTTTTATAACAAAAACAAGTATGAATAGTAATACCTTCTGTGGTTATCAACGTGATGTATATATTATCTAATTTTTCATACCGCCTTCACCTTGATTTTGAATTTATCTAAGTTTAAATTTTACGTAATTCAAAAACTGTCTTTTTACGTGTTTTATTATTTTGGTTTAAAGCTACCATATTTATTTCGACAAAAACACTGAGAAATACAATACCTTCTGAGTAATGATTGTTAATTAAGTTTGCGATCTCTTTCATTTCTACCAATTAGTGTCAATTTTTACTATTTGCAAAACTTGTTTTTCGTTATGTTAAAAATAATAAAAAATTGAATCTGAATGTAGTTGACCTTATAGGTCAAATAATTCAATTGGTTTTATCTTATGTTTGTGAATTTGTATCAGCCAAATTTATATCTTCTAGTTTTAAAACACATTTTATATTTCATTTTGACAAATCGCAAAATTAATGCTTAATTAAAAATTATTTATATCTAAAAAGTTTGCATATGAATTTTAAAACAAATTATTGACGTCTATAATGGGACATAAATTACTACATAATTTCCACCTACAAAAAAAATAAAAATTTGTTGAAGTGCTTTGACCTAGACAAAATTGGCATAGTTTCTGTATTCTGTTTTGTGCTGGTGTTGAAAGTCAACGTTTTTGTCTTATCATAGCTTTTTCACGGATTGTTGTAGCGGTTGTAAAGTCAAGAAATAACTACAAAAACTATAGATGTTAGGTACGGTGGTATAAGAAAATTCTGGTAAATAACTTTTAAAATTTGTTTTGTATAGAAGCAACAAGAATATACATTCAAAAAAAATTATTTACACTCAAATATATACCTTAAACGCACATATGGCATCTCTAATAAAAATAATTCAAATAACGCATTTTATTATAGGTTTTAAATGCTCGTTGATAACAGATCATTGTATAACTGGTTGATCTAAGATGTCGTCAATCCCCAATTTTGTTGAAAAATGTTTTAAAATCTAGAAATTTTTTAAAATTCTTTAACTGTGAGCATTGCTAGTTGCTTAACTAGACTACTAACAGTCCGTCTGCTATTAGTTGACCTGGTGGTTGCAGAATTGTTTTCCGAGTAAATGATGTATACTGCACATTCATCGTATCGAAAAACATGACGCGTGGTCAACGAAGGTTTTTTTCTGCGGAATAATGGGTAACCATCTTGTCCTCGCCGCAATGTCACTATCAGTTTCTTTTTTGACGCATAGAAAGAAATGCTAACTTTGCTATCTTTGCTGAATCCAAATGTTGTAGAATATTCTTCCTTCCTTCCATTTTTGTTAATTTTCTTAAGAAACAGAACATATTTTGTTTTAGTTTTTCCAGCAATGAAATGTTTTGAAGGGCCAAAGGCAACGCTGTAAAAAAGTTGTTTATTCTTATTTTATTTCTGATCCCCTGAATTGACAGTACAAATCTCTAAAAATTTGTTCTTGGCCCTATTCGGAACAATCTGGTTTTTTTCGTGTATAGATTTGGTCAGTGACTAGATTAGAGGTTTGTGCACCACAAACCCACCAAATCTTGATGCAATATTTTAAAAGTTTGAGCAAAGCATACAATGCAAGCTCACGCATCGGCTTAAACAACCGGTTATTTAAGCAGTTAAAACATCGAATTTTGAGTCATTTGCCGTACAGCCCTGATTTGGCACCCAATGATTTCCAATTCCCTTAAGTGAAGAACAAGCTATGTGGACAATGTTTCTCAACGCCACAAGAAGCTGTTAATGCATTCAAAAACCATGTTTTGGAAGTACATACTTTAGAGTGGAAAAAATTGTAGATGTTAAACCAGAATATTTTGATAACAATAAAAAAATTTTTACACTCCAATCATTCAAAGATTTTCCTCCAGTTTTATCTAATTATTTTTGTCCGCATAAAAAATTTGTTGTCTGATAAATCAAAAAGAGCTCTATTATTAGTTATTTTTGATCAAAACCCTTATTGTCAAATTCGACTTCGCTAGAACCAAACTTTTCATCGCTCACTAGGATGGCCAAGTAAGCTTGTTGCTGCTGAAAAGTAAGCCTATTGAACAAAAAACAACTTTTAGTATATTTATAGCAATTACAAATGAGTAAAGAATATTAATGATTTGAAATATGATTTTGTAAAATTCATTTTCTCTTTCAACATCTTGGGGAAGAAAATATTTCTATACATTGCATCATTGGATGAAGATCTGGTAATTCCTTAGGCATTGTAATACAAAATTATTCATGAGTGAAAAGCGATGACAGAGCCATCTCATAGTATAAATTTACTATGTATGAATAATAGTATGTAAATGACTATAAAGATGAAAAAGTTGAAAGCTGATTTTATACCCGCGTAATTTAAAGTTTTAAATGACCCGCAAGCTAAAACCACAACGTAAAAACATTGTAAGGTAAACAGTGTCAATGATTCTCTCTGGTACCATTTTCACATTTCCCCTAAGCGTCTAAAAGGTGAAATCCCGAGTTGTCCATTCATAAGAAACGAGTATGAAATTAATCGTACTGGCAATGAGACTATCAAGAGTTGGGTTAGCTAGAACAACTAAGTTTTATGCTCTTATGGATGTGTCACTATCAATATTTCAATCCTTTTACGGCCGTTTAGTAGATGCAATTTCGATTAGGTTAAGAATACAGACAAAATACTGGAATAACTGTATCCGGCGATAGTTCTTAAAGAAAACGTGGATTTTCTTTACTATTTGAAATTAATCATTGATTGTACAGTATTGTCGACAATGAAGTTAAGTCAAAATATTGTAAATTTTGTGAGCACTGTAACACACCTGCAGATCAATGCCAATCAAATCATAGAGGATCATCCGATAAAATAGAGATGGATGCTGTCATCGAGATGTTTCAACGCTCTGGATCATTACATGTCGCAAATCAAAAGTTACATCGGTGATGGTGACAGCAAAACCCTTATGGGTATAGTAGATTTAAATCTAATTGAAGAATTTTAAGTTAAAGCCGTTGGAGACAATACGACGAAAATCAAACTCATTGGAAAAAATTAGAAACAAAATCTGGGCAACGTTATTTTATAAACTATCAACTAACGAAAATCTCCACCACGAGCAGAACTAAAGAAAATCTCCACCAAAGCATTGTTTAGAGTTCTGGTGTACTTGGAAGAAGACGCAAGCAACAGATTCATTAGACGCAAATCAACATAAACTGCCACTACCAGGAGTAATGTTCACAGCACTAAACCCAACATATAAAGATTTGAGCCGAGATGCGTTATTGAATCGTTGCTTAGAAAGTTATACGGAAAACAGCAATAAAAGTTTGTAGCGTTCTATTTAGTATACTACTACGTTGCGTCTAGGAGCGAGTTTGGACAGCTTGGGCGAGTTACTCAACTCATGCATATCGACAAGGACGAAATCACCGGGGTTATACAAAGTACCTTCACGTCTAGTTTTATCAACGTTTCTTTGCAGCATCCTGTTTTAGTTCATCTGTTTCTCTGACACGTCGTAGCACTTGATCTATATGTCGATCGTAGCTTTGTAACACTAAAGTACAACCAGCCAGGCGCTCACTTGAACATCGCATACATCAAAGAATAATTGACTGATATACTCCACAAGCATTTTATCTGCACCCACTCCCTGGAGTAGACACGCTCCAATACCGTATGAACCTGCATCACATTTGATGATATAAAACAAATTTGAATCTGTTTGTCTTCAAATTGGAGGAGACAATAATGCATTGTTTTAATTGAGTAAATGCGGTTTCTTCAGCATCTCCCCATTTAATTTTTTTTTGCTTTGCGAGTCAATAAACTAAGCGGTTTTGAAACGTCGGTAAAATGTTCAGTAAAGCGCCTTAAACCAACTACACGTTTGTATGAACAAGATGACATGCTTGACGTTAGTAGGTCGTGGTGTGTCTATTATTGCGCGGGTTTTTGCGCTATCGGCTTGTATTCTACCTGGCGTTATCAAATGTCCGAGATAACGAACCGAATCACACGGAAATGTACACGAATTACACGTAGTTCAAACAAAACGTAGTTTAAACACTTTTTGTAGATCTCTTAAATATTCATCAAATGAACCTGATAGAACAATCAAGTCATCGATATATGCTAGTACCGTAAGACCAGTTAGTCCAGCGCGAAACTTGTCAATCAATCTTTGAAAAGTTGCAGAAGCATTGCGTAAACCAAAGAGCATGCAACGAAAACGAAAAATGCCAAAAAGAGTAATAAATCCTGTTTTTCTCCAAGTTTGACAGGTATCTGGTGATAACTTTTAAAATTTCAGTTTTCTTAATCGTTAGCCTATAAAAAAGCACCGCTATTGGAGTGTCATTGACGAAACGAATTACATGTTCAATGTAAAGAGGTTCATGTACATTTTAAATGTTTATAGCATTTTTGGTATGTTTAGCCACAACATTGGCATTGGTAAGAAAATCTACACCAAGAAGTTTTTTTTAGGTGAAAAGGCACAGCCATAAAACTGGTTGAAACAATTCTTCTTTCTAAAACAACGTTGCAATAAAAGTTTTCAACAACATCTTTGGAGACGCAATCAGGAAGTGTCAGTGTAACTTTGTCCAAATAAACAAGAAGTTCTTGTTTTTTAAATACGTGTACAATTTATATCCAACAATACTATGCTTTGCTCTGGTATCGTCACAGACTAATTCCTCAGTGTCGGTAATTTTTATATGAAACATGAGACGATTGGCATCGGAATAAACTTCAATCATCAATACGTCGAAAGATGACGTTGAGCTTGTAGCAGGAAACCTAACAAAGTTAGTGCTAGACTGACATTGAAATCTTATGTATCCTGGTTTACCACATCCAAAATGCAAAAAATCAAGTAGCATTGACAATTTTTTAATTGCATTTTTATCTGTAATATTTAGACAATGACTATGATAGTTTCTATGAATGCATCACAATCTTTCGTTTTGTTACCGGAATCTTCAAAAGCAATAGTAGAATGCAGACTTTCACGGCCATTGTTTAATATAGTATTGTTTTTCGGGTGTTGCCGATGTAACTCTTGCCGCACATACACTCTAACTTGTATATAGCTTTGGTCTGTAGTCTTGGAAGTTGATCTTTATTAGGAGGTGTAACGTGTAAATTCGTATTTGGGCATAAATCCGCCTGATAGTTAGGCAACCTTGCCTTTAAAAGTGTGAAATACTTGACCTCAAGCTATATTCTTCAAGTTATGCTCGCAGAGGGCGCTCGAGAGTAATCGGCCATCTACGAAATTTACTTTATTTGGTGGCTTGCGGTGTAATGGACGTGGTAGAGACGAATGGGTAAAAAAAATGAGGTTTTCTATCATCGATTCAAGTAGGTTAGTATTCGCACGTGGTTGATAGTGGAGACGTATCAACTAATATTCGCTGTTTTAGCTCTTTTGTTCTTAGTGTCTGTCGGAGTTTTGTTCCGAGCTCTTTCGAAGCTTTCTGGCTGAGTTTTTCTTTGTATCACTGTACTTATGAAGTAATCAACGTAGCGGAGTAAAGGATCCCAGTGGCTTGATGGTGTTTTTCTACAGCTTGGGGTTTAAAAGCGAGGTGACCTGGTGAAGGATTTATACCAAAAACAAAAAAACTCGGAACGTAAAGGTATTATTAAAAGTATCGTTAAGCGTACGTTTGGAACCTCGAGAGGCCACGAGACCTCGACCCACTTTCGTCCACGCGCTTCGGGGTCATGACTGCTGCTTGCGCTGTATCACGAGTAATGAATAGTACACCTTACGCTGCGGATTTAAATGAAATCAGTACGGACTTTGTAATTGAATTAATCTTGTCTTGAACTTTGTCTTCTGTACATCCTGTACGCCTGTTTTACTGCATTTCATTCTGTTTAATTACTATATTTAACGTAAATTTTGATCTGCGTAATTATGTTTGAGTACCATATTTAACGTAAATTTTGCTCGAATTAACTAGGTTTAATTACTGCATTTAACGTAAATCTTAATGTAATTGCTTATATATTTAATGACTATATTTAACGTAACTTACTATTTTTTTTAATGTAAAAGGAAAATTTCAATCTAGAATGTTGCGGGTATTGTAAAGGGTAGAGATTTGGGAGCTCGCAACGTATTATTTGTCGTAACCTAATTGAATGACAATTTTACTACCGGTCGTGAACTTGAGTTCAAGGACCACGGGCGGTGTTATTTTTTAATTCTCACGCGCGATCACGGGTGGATATGCTACCGGTTACGGTAGCCGCGGAAATATAATTTAAACATTAGCGCATAATTGTTGCTTCCAGAGTCTATTTTAGACCTGTTTTAATCGTATATTCTATTTTACAATTTTGTTGTGTTGTGTAAGTTATTTGATCTTGTGATTATACCAGTGGCGTAACCGTCGAATAGCTCTTTCCGTTCCGGAAATGGCTGTTAATCCATATATACTCAATAAATGATTATTGTTTATTCTCGCTATATTTCTTTTGGGGGACCTCAGGTCTAGGATCTCCTTTTCTTCTACCTATACTGTTTATCTTCGACTAAAATTCGAGAAGAGGTGGCGCATTCGGGCATTTTGCTTACCAAAGAAAACTCTGTTCCTTTCAATTTTTTTTTACCCGACGATCATCCACGGTGAGGCTAGCCGAAAGGTAAGCGTGACATCTTGGTAATTAACTTAATAATTTTTTTTCTTTCTTTTTCTCCACCTCCCCCATTGGAACATAACAGAGTTATGAACTGATCCATTTTCTTTACTGTGTTATAACGTGTAGTGATGTTTTTCTTTCCTAGAACCCTCTTTAGTCTGTCAGTGACTCCGGCAACGTAAGGTAAGTAAGCATATGTTTCTGACGGTGTCTTCGCAGCAACCTCAGCTTGCTTCTCCTTCTTCTTATGTGGTCTTATTAATTTTTTGTTGTAGCCATTTTTTATAAGAGCGTCCGTCATGTGTTTGATTTCTTCCGGCTTGTGTTTTTCGTCACTAATTTTTTCCGCTTTTCCTAGAAGTGTGTTGATGAGAGATCTCTTCTGTTGTGGATGGTGATGAAAGGATGCGTGTAGATACCGGTCTGTATGTGTTTTCTCGCGGCATACGCTATGACTTAGCCTGTTGTTGTTAGTGCGTGTTACCAGAACGTCTAGAAAGGGCAGCATTTTGTTCTTTTCGATCTCCATTCGATGTCCATTGATATGTTGAAGAAAACTTTGTAATTTTTCTCGTCTATGAGGCCATACGACAAAAGTGTCGTTTACGTACCTGTACCAACATTTCGGTTTCCGGTCGCTTGAGTTGATAGCTTTTTGTTCGAAAGATTCCATAAAGATGTTGATTGCGCCGTTCTTTTGTTCATAGAACTTATCATTCTACAGGAACCAGGTTGACGTTAAACAGAGTCTGGCCAAGTCGATCAAATGTTCTTGTAAACCTTGCGGCACTAGTTGTTGTCTAATGATTAGTTTCCTTAAACATATCAATGGACACCACTACAGTATTAAATTCACATTAGAGATAGAAAAGAACAAAACGCTGCCTTTTCTAGACGTTCTGGAAACACGCACGAACAACAACAGGCTAAGTCATAGCGTATACCGCAAGGAAACACTTACAGACCGGTATCTACACGCATCCTCTCATCACCATCCACAACAAAAGAGATCCTTCATCAACACACATCTAAGAAGAACGGAGAAAATTAGTGAGGAAGAACACAATCCGGAGGAAATCAAACGCATAAAGGACGCTTTTATAAAAAATGGTTACAACAAAAAATTAATAAAACCACATAAGAAGAAGGAGAAGCAAGTTGAGGTTGCTGCGGAGACACCGTCAGAAACATATGCTTACTTACCCTACGTTGTCGGAGTTACTGACAGACTAAAAAGGGTTTTAGGAACGAACATCACTACACGTTATAGCCAGTAAATAAAATCAGCTTATACTTCCTAATAAAGATCAACTCCCAAAGACTACACACCAAAGGTATATACGAATTAGAGTGTACGTGCGGCAAGAGTTACATTGGCCAAACAGGGAAGAGCATCCAGTGCAGGGTTAAATAACACCAACAAGACGCTCAGCTAAGACGCACGGACAAATCTTCAGTAGCTAAGCATCTACATAAAAATGGAGATCACCGGATTGATTACGGGAACGTAAAGGTATTAGCACGAACCAGACACTATCACTAGCGAATAATACTCGAATCACTGGAAATAATGAAAAATCCTAACAACTTTAACCGTAAAGATGGATACAGATTAAGCAACACATGGAGATCTACGCTCCGTGAAGAACATACAAGAAATCACCAGACGTCTATGAATGCAAATCAACAGACCAGAACGAACACGGATCGGCAAAGCGGAGCCGTAAGACGGTATATAACGAGAAACGCAAGACGATAACATCAGTCTGTAGAAATCTTTTGAAGAAGCTGACAGCATGATCAGCGAAACGTTAAGAGAAAGTTTTGTGACAACACCCGAAAAACAGTGCTCTTGAAAAGCACTTAGAAAAGTTTCCAGTATTTTGCTGAACTGTTAAATCAGGTGGAGTAGCACTTTGGATACGCGCAAAAATATTTGAAATGAGCATTTGCAATTGTTCGTCAGTTATATTATTGGTAGGGCGTTCTATAAGTTGATTAGAACATTCCATATCGAACTCAATTTTTATAGGAGTACGATTAGAAATTCGTAGTAGCGTTTGAATGTTAACACTTTAACCCGCGTAAGAAGGTATAAAAAAACTTTGCCCTGAACTGAGCATTCGATTTTATTGGTTTGGGTTTAAAATTACTTATCAAGACAATAGTGTAGCAAAATACTAGTTTCTCTACCTTTTTAGTGATTTTAGAACGCGTGTTTAATTTTGATACAAACGGGCCACAACGATCGAAAAGTATATCTTCCGTCCCTGTAGCCTGTGTGTATTAAAATCAAAACACATTTTTGAAAAGCCCGTTTATTCAAAAACTTACAGAGTTATTGAATGGCATTATTTTAAAGTTACATTATGTGTTTTAAAAAAGCATTTAATACATAAAAATTTTGTTTCGGCACACCCGGGGCATTTAGTATTACATTGTTTTGCATGCTTACAAGCATTCGCTCCTCCAAATCTTTCCAAATAATGGTTATAACAAACCACGCATCGTCCTCTCTTATCTTGTTCTTCTAATCCATGTATATAAGCTGATTGAGTAGAAATATCTACCTCGTCTTTACACAAATCCATAACAAGGCTCTCTCTAAAAGTTGTCACGTCCATTTTTTGGTTTAAAGCTGTATTATAAATTTTTAATGCATTGACAATGCAAGTACTTGCAAAGATCTCTATCCCCACCTTTCGATACCATTTTACAGAGCGTCTCACAGGATTACTGTAGGAAGATACTTGGTCCGAGACATCAATATACGACTTAACAGAGTTGTATTCGATTATGGTAGAAGGTTTGTTTCTCATTCCAGATCTTGTCTGAACTTCAGTAATTTCTGGACAAGATTTAGTGGTTAAAAATGCAACATCTCGTTTGTCTACCCACTTGCCAACAATAACTTTGGTGTTGCTTTCTTGACACATCATTTCCGCACGCTTTAGTTTTTTCTCAAACACACGTTTTGGGTTGTATTTTCTATTTTTGCGTAGTGTTCCGATCAAATGTGTTTCATTATCGTTTAGTTGATGAGCCAGACCAACACTAGTATAGTAATTGTCGGTTACTAAAGTTCTTCCTGTCTTCAAAATAGGTTCTATCAACTCCATTACTACTTGACTTGCTACTGACTGATCTGTGGGACTGATCTGTAGGTATGTACTGCAGAAATGAAAGCCGTCCTCTAAAGGGTACCATTGATTCATCTATACACACATATTTTCCTGACTCCAAAACTGCCTGAAAGTGTTTGTTACATATGGTCACCAGTGACTGTACTTTAAAAAGTCTATTTCCTTTGGGACATAATTCATTGTCTGAAAAATGTAAACACGACAATAGGTCTTCAAATCGGGATTGTGGCATATGTGTAACTTTATATATTTCACATTTATGAACAAAACTAGTGCTCCAATATTCTTTAAGGCGAGGTTTTGTATTCAGCCCCATCCATATAAATATTCCTATAAATTTTAACATTTTCTGGCGATTAGTGTCAGTCCAGTTACCAAGAATTGAATTTTTCGAGATAGTTTTATTGGTGATACCAGTGATAATTTTTTGGTAGGCATAGCGATTTGTTTCCGCTACAAAAAGATCAAGCAATTCATCAGTAAAAAATATTCTATAAAACGAAAGCGGACTGTCGTCATTACGAGTTACCACCATTGCACCTAATGTACAATTCGCTTGCGGCGCTGGAAATAAATTTAGATTTCCCGCTACATCATTCCAAATAACGTTTTGCGTTCTAGCTGCAGAATAGGTGTTTGAAGAGTGCCCATCATCTAAATTCCCATTGCGATCTTTGTTGTCATTACTACTGCCCTAGAAATATACATAATTATTAGTATGTATATTTGAAGGCACAAATATGATAAACAGAAAAAGAAATAACATACCTGATGAGGCTGGTCATTTTTTTTTTATTTTTTACATCTATGATCACTTTCGGAAGTATTTTCACTATAATATCCAAAACTTTCTGCATAATAGGGATCTGCGTATGAATCGTCGAAAGGCTCATCGATATCGCTTAAATGCGACGCAAAATGCTCAAGCTCTGTCTCGGAAAGAGGTCGTTTTTTCTCGCGGGACATAATAATTGCGCGTTCCGCGAACTATGAAAGCCATCTGACAATGAGACGAATATCTATCTGTTTAAGACTATACGTGATTTTCAAACCAGGTTGCCAAACTTACACTACAATTTTCTTTTGAAGGTTCTTTTACGTTTACTGCACCGTCGAAGCTTTCCAATTTTTTTATTAGTTTTTGGTACCATTTGCACAATTTGTTAATGTTAAAATTGCGTTAAAACAACCCCACGTTGGGCGCCATTATATGTAGCGTGTTTATTTAGTATACTTTTACACGGTTTGAATAAAATTAATACCTAAACATATACAGCCACTTAACTAGAATTTTATTAAAGTTAACGTTGTACAATAAACAAGATTATATTCACAATAATATAATTAAATTAAAAATGATTCGTACACGTTTACGTTAACTACCACAGTTTTTTTTTTGAAAACTTGTTTTTACGTAGAAATTGATTTTTTGGTATAAATATGAAACTAAATGGTAAATGGTATTTAATTGTGCACAAGAAAAAATTATGGGTGCACTGAAAAATTAAAAACAAAATTTTATAACCACACTCTATATGTTTTGATTGTTTTTAGTTTTATATTCTACGTCAGACATCACAAGAAAGTTTTGCTCGCTACAATAAAATAAAACTTTTTTAACAAATTTTAGTTTGTAACGTTACTATTTATACATAAAGTACCTAATGCTTGTATATACTGAAATTAAATTTGCAGCCAAAAAATATAAGAACTACACATAAAGTTAACTAAAAAGCACAGCTTTCAGCTGAGTGCATCGCGGTTGGATGCTAAAGCTCATAAATAAATTTTGTGATTCTCATTTTAATAGCGTTGCTCTTACGTACATTAATGGATTAAACCTGTAAATAAACTGAAAAACAATTGCATAAAAATCTCAGTGGGAGTGCAATTCTGTAAAAAAATTTCAAACAGTAAAAACTGCATTTTTATTGTTTATTGACTTGTGATATAATGAATAATTTTATAGAGTAACCAAAAGCTTCTTAGGATTCAAAAAAGGTTTAAAAGTGCATATAATAAATAGTGAAAGAAATGAATAACTTGGCGACACTTTATTATTTTGTTTTTGTTGCAGATGGAATATTGATTCAAGCGTTTAGTTTTTGTTGATGTTTTCGTTACTCGAAGTAATTAATTATAGTTTTTGTCAAAAATCAAATATGAATTTAAAATGAAACGAATTCATTATTATTTTAATGTGCACTTTGATGTAGTACGCATTCGTCAGACACAAACCCCAATGTCATTTACGTTTTTGCTTGATTGCATTTTATGGCGACTTTTATGTAACTAACCTATTTGATTGACATAATACACGAGCGTTAACAAATTCTTACTGTGTGTGGATCTAGTTCTATTGCACATCAGGGTTGTAGGTACTTTGGTTATAACAAGCCGCCGTGTGATTGCGATGCGCGGCATGCACCAGAGTCGAATACAAACAACAGGTGTTTTTAGATACCGCACTCGTTAGCTCTTTTTATTGCTCGTTATTTATTATTATTTTAAATGACACAAATTTTTCTTGTCGCAGAAGTTATCATTGTAGAAAACCGACAAAAATTAATCAATAAGGCGGGTGCGTATTCTTGTTCGTACAATGTTACCAGTTCCATGTCAAAAAAATCTTTTATTGGCTAACAACCGCTTTATGAGTACAACATAGTAATAATTGTACAGTAAAAACGTAGATGTAATTTGATTTCGTGTTTTATGCTACTGTTAGCTGTCTTTATATTCAAGCATTAGACTACTCACCGCACTTTCAAACGTTATAACTATAACACGACTATGTCATTTTTGCTTACAAGTTTTGTATCCGTGTTAAGATCAATGACCGTAGCAATAACATTTCAAAGCACTTAGTCTAATTTATTGATAGAATACGTTACAAGATTTTATAATTTCGAGCACTTCCTCTTTGAATTTTCTTCCATGTTTTAAAAAAGACGTTAACGTTGAAAAAGCTTAGCAAATTTACTTCATAAAGATCCAAGCAACTTCCAACTGGTATTTCAAAAGTATTAAACATTTGAAATGGATTTTGTGGTTTCCTTTTGGGCATATCTTTTTTTATGTTTTTTTTAACATAATTTGCATTAACTTGTTCTTTAATATAAGCTATACAACATTATTTCAAATAACTAATGTTGATTTTTCAGTGTTTTGCAGTTTCTTAGCTGTGAAGATATCTGCTTCAACTGTGTGTAAGATTTATAAAATATTTGTGACCACAACAATAGAAATTATTACACACAGCAGCGGTTGCAAAAAAACAAAAAACTAAAAACTCTTATTGAAAATTTAAGACGCTAAATGCAACAATGAAATTTTTCAATATTCAATATTATTATAATATATTATTCAAATTTGAACCTAGAGATTAAAAATAAACTTCCAAAAAATCGATCATTACTCATTACAAAAACTTACAGATCAAACAGACTATAAACATATATCTGTTTGTTGAAATATGGGATCGTTTTGTTTCAAACATCAAAAGTTGCTATAAACGTGAGCTCCACATAACAGTTTGTAACCAGTTAAATCAAATCCGATTGAAAATTTATTCTTTATATTAAAAAATAAACTCCAGCAATACGCGAGGCACTTGGAAAAGACTTTTGCACAAAGAGGCACTTTTGAAGAAGAACAGCCATCTAGCTGAGCAAGCTTAGCTTTTTTGAGCTGTAACGAAGTAGTTATTATCAAGTATTAAGTATCGGTAGTGCAGTCGTTAAGTGTATTACGTTTAAGTATTCCCTTACTAAACTTACGTTGCTCAACAGATTTTGCGCTTAATACGATATTGGAAAAGATTTTCGGTTGACACTTCTTCCGAGTTGGTCTCAGAAATCATCGACTTTGGTCGGATTTACAAGCACCCGGAGACTACGACGTTCCAGATCACCTGGACTCACTAAACTAAGTCCATCACGAGGGAAATAAGTCACCAGTTGATGAACAGCTATTTCTTTTTAAATCTAGACGTCTTTACTCAATTTATGTCAGCCAAAAATATTGGGCAAAAAGCTTGGAAGAATAATCAGGATGAGTTAAAATACGAATTACTCGTTAGAGGTTTTGAAGACGTAGGTAACGTCGATGACATCCGTGCGACTCTGCGTAGACTCTTTAAAGCCGAACGAACAGGCAACTCATTTTCTCTGCCTGAATATAAAATCACATTCGACAAAGATCAAAAGGCCATAACTTCAAAAATTGACGAACTTACCGCATTGATTACCAACGTAAGTTTACAGACAGCTACGTTTTGGTCTAAAAAGTTTGCTGCTAAGTATCAACACACTATAGATACATATCAACGTGCCAAACCTACAACCTCCAAAGAGAAAGCAGTTCCTTAGCAACCATACCATCCATTTGATGCCAGCACAGAACCAGTTAAAGAAGAAGAATCCTGCGTGGTAGGCGAAGATTCTACGTCAGAATTGTCGAATTCCGATAAAGACGATATTGATGTTACGCCGAGGGCCACGTTTAGCAGTAGCAACCTTGAAGCCAGCAGTATTAAATACGTTCCCGTATAAAAATGGGGTGTTAAGTTTTCAGGACAGCAAAAAGAATCCGTTGGAGGGTTTCTTGAGCGTGCAGAGAAGCTAAGAGTAGCGCGCGGAGTGAGTGTTTCATATTTGTTCCAATCTTCTCTCGATTTGTTTTCAGACGGAGCGTTGATTTGGTACAGGTCAAACCAGGCATCATGTTTCTCTTGGAAAGACTTTTGCGTAGCATTGAAGGACGAATTCTAGCCTCCGAACTACAGTAAAACCTTGTACGACAAAATCCGACATTGAACACAAAGCAAACACGAATCCATAGGCGTGTACTAATGCAAAACGTCTTATATTATTATCAATCGTTAAAAAAAATTAAAAACCTTTTAGAACTAAAGAAGTGTTGCAAAAGACTGGAATACTCAAAGTCGACAATAGAAATTTTTGCGCCCCCGGTTAACAAAACGGTGCAGGCGCCAAGGTCATCTCACCAAGGACTACTAAAACAAAATCTAATACAAAAACCAAGCCGTCGGAAAACCAATAAGCGTCTCGGCACCGCGACGGCATGCCTAAACGCTGGAAGAATGCCCGTTCACTAGAAAGAAGATAATTTTAGTTAATATGTTGGAGTTTTAAGGAAGTCAATCTGCGGATTACTGGATTCCGGAGCTTCAAATACGTTTTTAAGAATTTCCGGTTACAAGTTCATGCCTAATTTAGAAGTAAAATTGTCTCAAACTAAAGTAAATAAGATAACGGTAGCGAATGGCGAATCCTGTGACATCATGGGATCCATGTTAATTCCCGTTGTATTATTAGAAAAAAATTAATTGGTAAAAATGTATGTTGTACCAAGTTTACCACATCGATTAATACTTGGAGTAGACTTTTGGAAGCAGTTTTCGGTAATACCAGACCTACGCAACAACGTATAGGAATTTTCAACTTTTGAACGGGCACCTAAACTGTCTACTCTTATAACTGACTGCACGAACGAGCAACGTAAGCATCTGGAAGAAGTTTTCAAATCACACTTTAGTCAAATAAACACTGAACTAACTTCTACTAACTTTGTCGAACATAAGATCGAGACAGATTAGACCCCAATTAAACAACGGTATTACCCGGTTTCGCCAACGGTTCAACAATTTATTAATTCGGATGTAGACAAAATGCTACAACAAGAAGTCATAGAAAGGTCCAGGACCAAGCGTGACGCGTACCTTCTACCCCGCATCTCTACCATTTTAGATCAACTACGAAACGAAAAGTACATCTCGTTGTTAGATATAAAAAAACAAGCAAGTACCTGTAGCCAAAGAGTCTCGAGATTTTTTCGCCTTCACAGTACCAGGCAGAAGACTTTTCCGATTTACACGGATGCCGTTTGGGCATAACGCACGTGCGACGTGGCAAAGACTCATGGACCGCGTGTTGGGACCCGAACTCAAGCGATACGTGTTTGTATATCTAGACGACATTATCGTAGCGACTCCCAACTTTGAAAAACATGTAAAAATCCTCCAAGAAGTATTCTCACGTCTACGCAAAGCAAATCTGAACTTATCAAAAGAGAAATGTGGATTTTGTTTAAAAGAACTAAAATATCTTAGATATCTGATTACTGAGGAAGGTGTACAAGTGGACCCAGATAAGGTCAAGCCAATCATAGATGTTGGTTGGCATGGCCAGTTGGTATAAGCGTTGGTTGCCCAACTACTTCACTTTGCTTGAACCAATAACACAACTGCTTCGGAAGTCTCAGAAGTTCGTTTGGTAACCAGTTTGCGAAAGAGCGTTTGAAGAACTGAAAACGGCGGTGACCGATCATTACTCTCTACTGTAGTTAAATAACTTAAAAGATCCGCAAGGCTGTTTAGCTCGATAGTCTTTCAGACTGCAACAGTACTAGTTCAAGATGCTTCAAAGGCAAAAAACACCTAGTGCCTGATGCTTTGTCACCAAGCGTGCCAGCCATTGATGCAGCAATAACTGTAAACAACTCAGACGATCCGTTGCTCAGTCAAATGATCTCAAATATCCAAGAGAACCCCAGACGCTATCCATTGTGGCAGATCTCGCAGAATACGCTTATAAAAAAGATTAAGACGGATTCACCAGACGGGGAATGAGTTGAAGTGGATTCTAAAAGACGCAGACGGAACATCACAATAACAACTTAGGCGTATTAAAGACAGTAGCACGCTTAGCTCAGAAATATTACTAACTCAAACTTACGGTACGATGTAGCCAAATATGTGCGAGCCTGCGTTATTTGCCAGAAGTGTAAGCCGGAACAGAAGAAACCCAGCAGACTCATGATTAGTCATCCTTCGATCAACAACCTTTGACAAGTAGTGCCAACAGACATTTTTGGACCACTACCTTGTTCACAAAATGGTTATCTCAATATCCTAGTGGTAGCAAAAAATTTCACCAATTTTTATTATTCTTCCCACTTAGAGCCACCACGAGTACAATAGAGGAAAATATACTATTAATTTATGGTGTCCTACAAACGATCATTACAAACAATGGAGAACAATTTGTAAGTGGAAAGTTTAGGGAAATGTGCGAGACATACCAAATTAGACATAAACGAACACCCTTATATCACCCACAGACTAACCCTAGTGAAAGAATAAATTGTATTCTAAAAATAATGCTGATGTCGTACATTCAGGACAACCATCGAGATTGGGATGGACTCTTGCCTAAAGTGGGAACTGCTATTCGTACGGCGAAGCATGAGGTTACTAGATATTTTCCTTACAAGATGTTATTTGGCCGACACCAGGTATTAAAAAATGACAGATTATGCTCACCTAGTCAATAAAGAAAACTTGACATTTAATCGTGAAGAACACCTACAACAAACATACTAAATACAAAAACTATTTGCAAATGTGCGCACGAGATTAATCAAAGCTTACCAAAGACATAAGCAATATTACGACCTACGACACAGAGTAGTGGTTATATCCTATGTTTAAAATTCTTAATATGTTTAGTTTTTTTCCGTAATAATTAAGGTAATTTTACGTCTTGGGAGTGAGGAAGAAGCTGTAACGAGTTAAATTAAATCCAACTAAAAATTCATTATTTTTATTGAAAAATAAACCGCTTGAGTTCTAGAACCAACGTTGCAACAAACACCTGCCGCTATCAGCGACCCTAAATCACCTATCTACAGCTATCAGCAATAAGCGAGGTACTTAGGAAATACTTTGCACAAAGAGGCACTTTTGAAGAAGAACAACCATTCAGCTGGGCAAGTTTAGCTTTTTTAAACTGTAACGAAGTAGTTATTATCAAGAATTAAGTTCCGGTCGTGCAATCGTTAAGTGTATAACGTTTAAGTATTCCCTTACTAAACTCACGTTGTTCAGCGGATTTTGCGCTTGATACGATATTGGAAGAGATTTCCGGTCGACACTTCTTCCGAGTTGGTCTCAGAATCACCTAGATCCACCAAACTAACTCCATTACGAGGGAAATAAGTCACAAGTTGATGAACAGCTATTTCTTGTTAAAGCTAGACGTCTTTACTCAATTTATGTCAGCCAAAAATATTGGGCAAAAATCTTGGAAGAATAGCCAGTATGTCAACAAAAGAAAAAAATTGACGTGCAAAAATTTCTTTATCTTTCTTCATTTTACAAAAGAATTGAAAAAGAAACAAACAAGCTTGCTTAGTACAATTAATCGTGCAAAAAACGGAAGTACCCGCTGTCGTTAGTACTCCGGTAATAAAAACGAGGGCTACTTAGACGATTTTCGAAGAAAACGTTTATAAGATTGAATTTTATGCATCATAATGTTCAGCTTAATGTATATAAAAGAACTGGTGTGGTCACCACACGACTTTTCTATAAGGAATTTCTACATAGTTTTTATTTTCAAATTGAAGGAAAACATCCAATTCAAAAGAATATAAAATAAAATTGTTATTCTTAACGTATCTTACTTTTCCATCAAGATATGAATTTTTTTTTCTAAAAAAATCGTCACAGGCAGGATTCAAACCTAGACCATATATATGGAATTCGTTTTAAATTATGAATCAAATATCTAATAAACTGTTAATGTTAGAAATTTTTTTATTTGTATAAATTGTTAGAAAGGCCCATCTTTTGATAGAACCGAAGGAATATAAAAAGCCAGCTTCATACCAAATTTAAAGTTACTAGGATTTTTGGTTCGAGAGTTATCGTGACTACATCGTTACACACACACAGACACACAAATTTTTTTTGTCAAAAATACATTTTTATGATTATGAAAACCTCCAAAAAAAATTTTTACAGAAAAATTGTCTATTTATAGAAACGTAAAAAGATAAACTAGAAACGTAAAAAGATAAACTGGAAACGGTCAGCTTTTACAACAAAACAAAATCTGGAGTTTACGTAATAGATCTAATAGTGCGAAAATATTCTGTTGAAGCCCTTTCACACGTTTTACAACGTTCTTGACTCAGGAAACTAAAGAATATCTTTACTAACCAGCAACAACGAAAATAACGAATAGAATAGAAATAAATGAATAACTAAAGACAGAATACATCGACAGTGTATTCGTCTTCACACGAATGATTAAAAAACCCCTCAAGTATAAAAAAATTCTTTCTTTGCCTAATAGATCCCAAAAAAGCGTTTGACAGAATACAAATAGCCGACGTATTAGATATACTCCAAAAACATAGGATATCTGTACCTTACATTAACGTAATAACCGGAAGAACCTTGAATTGGTATTGACGGAGAAAAAGATGTAGGGATGTAAACGCTGTATGAGTTCCGCTTCCAAAATTCCATTACATACTTTTGGTTCGCCGATCAGTGGTCTAAATAGTTTAGGTCCTATATTGAAAGTTATCTAAAGTTTTCAAAAGAAACAGAGAGTCACTAATAATGATATTATTAAGTCATGGCATGATCGACTCTCTGATTTTCTATTCAGAATGAAAAAACTCAGAAAACGGGTTCAATTACTGACTGAAACTAATTCTCGGCTAGAAGATGAGGTCTGCTTGAGTCAAGTAAGGACAAATTTTATAGTGATGTTATTAACGTATGCAGAGCTCTAGGCACCTCAGTTGAATCCGGCCAGTCGAACAAATTAACTTCTACCTACTGTCATCCGAGTTAAGTTTTTTCTTGATCCATTCGAGAGGATATCCTCAAAGCTCGGAGGGTCAAACGTAACTTCTCTACACGTGATCGAAGAATTGCATCTGACCTACCAAAACCCATATATGTGAATGTCTTAGCCCATACAACTTGTGTGCTTTTAATTATTATCGTATTAAGAGTTTTATTATTCTTCATTTTTATGAAACAATCTCCAACAATTAAAGTAAACGTGATTCCTTGTATTTCTGTTACATCCATTACTTCCGAACTTCTGATCTTATGTTTTATTTGTAATAACCCATTATCTGTTACCTTTCTCCTTTAAATTGTAATGTCGTAATGTGTTTTGCCCATACGCTAATACTATCTTTAAACCTTCCTACAATATGTAGTACTACAATAAGTCCCAGTTTTTCTATTCCTTTTCAGAATGTTACCAACTCTCTTTTTTTCGCCTGCTCATGATAGCTCAAAATTATCTGTCTTGCTGTCCCCGGTCGCTTTGGCTACGATTAAAAGATTGAAAAAACTATCCTCGTGCGTTTTCTGCTTTTTATTTTAATAAACAAAGTTTGTCTTCTAATATAGACAGCATTAGAGATTAAGTAAATTCTTGTCCTATACGTATTATAGGAGTTTTTGAGACTTGACGTGCGTTCTTGTGCAATAGCTTTATTGCGACTTCAGACTATTCTCTGATGCGTAATGATAGGGTTCAAAAAAGAGAAAGTAGTGTTGGACTATATGTAAAATCCGACATTAACAATAAAATCTTATCTTCAACTAGCTCTACTATTGAATACCTGATTATCGAGTTAGACTTTAGTGGATCGTCTATGTTAGTAGTATCTCGTATTCCTGCAGCTCACTCTGATATACTTGACTTTGAAGATGTTTTGTCTACTGTGTTTCCATCATATGACCATGCTTTGATTTTGGGTGACTTTAATATAAATATGATCTTCAACATCCACCTCCAAACAAGCGCACCTTGTTGCACTTTACATATGTTTTAGGCTCTCTATTCTCCCATCTGGGCCTACTCATTTTTCCCTCCGGGTTTCTCCTTTTCTTCTCGATCTTTGCCTCGTACGGAACGCTTCCCACATCTTATCTTATGAGTAACTTGATGTCCTTGGTGTATAAGCACACTCCATGTTATTTTGCTCCTAATATTTAAGAAAAAAAATTGCTGAAAAGCATCTGTAACGAAAAGTGGTTACAAAGCACTGCTGAACTCTCATGCAGCATGTGAAGTAGGCGATCTTGATTTAATGTTGGACAGATTCAAGGGAATGGTAATCTACCTGCTTGATCAAGTTGCTCTTGTTAAAAAGCTTAGGATGAGAGATCCCGGTATCTCTTGGTTTAATCTCCAGAAATCAAAAATGATTTAAAACTTATAGAGTTTGGAAATTGTTTAATGATCTCAAGGTTTATAAAACATTTACAGTGTTAAAAAATAAATGCAAAACCGCGTTTAGAAATGCTAAAAGAGAATATATTACTTTTGTCGACAAGGAAGATCTAAATGAGCATTATTGTGGTCCCTCTAGCAATGATACCTCCACTTCCAACTGTTGTGATGTCATATCCTCGGACAAGTTTTTTTTCTGCTATTGCTGTAATAGACGTTTTAGCAACTGTAGTAAATCAAGAGTAGTTTGTATTAATGGGATTTCTCTTTATGTTGTTGCTGTAACTCTTCCAACTATTCTCCTCACCATCTCTAAAATTGTCCTTTTCATTTAATGTCTGTTGCCAAAGTGTCAGAGCTACTCCAATACCAAATATACAACCCACTACAAAACCCTTTGATTCTAGATCCACCGTATTTTACCGCCGTTATCCAAGATATTTCAATACATTTTTGCATGATCAGCTCACCACTTATATCGACCATGCAAAAATTTTGGTTTCTAATTAGTCTGGGTTTAGGCCTATCCATAACTGTGCTACAGCTCTGTTCAAAGTGACTGATGACTTCAGAGCATCTATTCTCAGAGGTAATAGTGTGGTATTGACGCTTCTGAACTTAAGTAACGCTTTTGGATCAATTGACCATTCTCTTTTGATGACTAATTTATATAACAACTATTCACTGTCTCACATGGTCTTTACCCGGCCATGTTTAAATTGTTGTCGAGTGAATGGTCGTTCCATTCTACAAGACGGTCAAGAATTTAGGAGTCATCTTTAATAACCGATTTACGACGAGGATATTAGAGAGATCATTTTGGTAAAATTACAAAAGATCTACGAACAAAAAGGGCAAAAAGTGAAAAACCGAATTCAGAGACACTTGACCTTCCAAAAGAAGGTACAAAACTGAACATTTACACCTCAAGAAGCTAAACGAGATTTAGAAGAGTAGAAAAAACAAGACTAAGCCTTAAAAAAAGATAAAGAAGAAGAAAGATATTATTCTAGCACAAACTATTGTGTATTTTACTATATTTGCTACAAATATTTGTTGCAAACGATAACAAATTAGCATTGGCATATTTTTGTGCACGATGCGTTTAGATTTTTTTTACTTTTACATATCGACGGAAAAACTCTCAGAGGTTATTTTTACAGATTCTTCTAAAGTTTTTATGCTAGCGTGAAACTGGTCAAAATTAAGTTAAAATCCATCCCGCAGATAACTATTTCTTATTTAACCTTTTTTTTTCTGACTGACACATGACAGCCCAAAAATAGCTACATATTTACATTTATATATAAATTGTGTTTGCTTTAAAAAATGTAGACACTCAAAATGATACAACGGCGTAAATCAACATCTGCAAGAACTACACAGAAATTGAATGTTAGCTTATGTCAGGATGCTGCTAAATTCACTGAATGGGTCAAATGGAGAATGAAGAGGAAAATGCAAAATCAAGTGGTTTAATTGCATTTGTGTTAGAATTAGTCCAAAAAAAACCTGAAATTTCAGATTTGTAGAGACTGTACCCAATCAAATTGCAATAATTATTCACAATCCCAAACTTCATCAATCGCAGAAGAATGGTTGCGACAAAATTTCAGAGAAATTCCTGGATGTTTGTTTACAATGCTGACTGGAATTGTGTATGTTCTCCTATGCTACACTTTGCACTCTAGAAAAACTCGAAAAAAATAAACAATGTAAGAAAATGGACAAGAAACAAGATAAACAAAACATTATTTTGCCAATAGATTTTTAATAACTTTGCGCAACTAAGACATGCATCTCAAACTCAAAACAAAAGTAAATAAATTGAACGAAAACTTGTAGAGGGAGTTACTGTAAGTGCCCTGCGTCTTTTCATTTTTAATGACACCATCACCGTTAATAATCAAAAGGTTTATACTATTTTACTCAAAAACATATCATCCAAGTCTATTCTATTTATCTGATGAACTATATGAGAATCCAATTTTATGAACTATAACTACAAATGAGTTAATTAAAATTATTTAGTATTTCCTAACAGGTTTGCCAAAAGGTTCAGATGGATTTTGTTTACAAGTTTTGAATGATCCCTCAAGAAAAAACGTTACATATTATAGCAATAAGCTAATACAATTTGTTAAAAAGCTGACTATTTCCCATAAAGATCGCGTTTCTGAGTTTATGCGCCCAGTCATCTTTGGTGTTGCACTAACTGCATTGACAAAAACGATGCAGGTATTTGCCCCATGTTAAATTGTTAAATTAGCTTGGCGATGATTAATAGCAAAATGTGTATGTAAAAAAATTACTCTGACACTCATATTTATTCTTCAGTTCTAAACACAAAAGTATGAAAATAAATAGTAAAAATTGACGTACATAAGACACTCAATAAGATCGGATGAGATAATTTACTACAACAAACATCAGATCAAGTACCAAAAATATTCTCTTTTGTTAAACAATGCTACCAGAATCCATCAATTCTAACATTTAGAGATAGGTTCATTTCATCTGCGCTGGAGATCCAGCACAGAAACCTACTTGGTTGTGTATTGTTTTGTGTAACAATTAATTCTGTAATTTAAATCATCGACATACCTTTTATTGCATGGTTCTTTTTTACGACGGATGTATTGGTGGAAACCCTAGCAAAGTATAAGATGTTCTCAAAGTTGTTATCAAAGAAAGAAGAAAAAAATGGTTTAAAAATAAATTTTTAAATAATCCAGACTCAAAATTACAGAAATTTGAATAAGTAGCACCGGGAATAAAAATGTTTTTTTACTTTCCTTGGTGTTCCATTAATGGAAGAATTGGCTAGAACGCTTTTTGAATAAAACATTGTTAGACTGAGAATATTGGGTGCTTGACTCGTGAAACTGACTGCTTATTTTACATTTTTATTGATGTCTATATTTAAGTACAAAAATCATGTTCAGAATACGATGAGTTTTTGAAGTCTATCATGGAAAATATGCGTTTTCTTCACAAAATTTAAAGAAGTGTACACTTTTTGTTGCTGTTGGAGGAATCGGAATTACTAAAACAGCTGATAATAACCGTTTATGTTTTTTGTCCTCATTTTACAGCTGTTTACCACTCGTTAAAAACATTGTATGCAAATATATGATTGAAAATAACTTGAAGATAAATGAAGATAAATTTCCTGATTCTGATCCTGTCACAGAAATGTTGGTTCAAAATTTTTGTGAAAAAGAAAATTGAAAAATTTTGTTTTTAGACCACTGACTCACTGTATTTTAATTAATCCAGACTTAGCACATCATTAATAACATTTTTTGAATTTCATGTGGCATTCGACTTTGTTTCAATTTTATCGTCCCTCACACATGCATTTAGGGGAAAAAGTGTGCATCAATGAATACATAGATTTTACTGCAAGAAAAGTGCAGGACATATTACTCTCTAGTTTTTTATACTGTTAGCTATGTTTGCTGTAGCCATTGCAGTGTCTATCACTGATGATCCTTGTCAAGTTTTAAAAGTTAATGTACTTCCTTGATTAACTGAGATAAAATCGTTCGTTTCCATCCACTCTTCTAGGATCTGTCCTCTTGTGTTTGTTTTGTGTCCTCCAAAGATTGATGTTTTTGCATTTAGGTCTCCTCCAATAATCAAATGTTGTATGTTTTATATTTATTTATAAATGTTTGCAGTAGTTGTAGGTAATTTTGCAAATCTTCAACAGTTTTATTTGGTGAGAAATAGGTAGTGATGAAGAATATATTATATAATTACACTACATTTATATCACAGTCTGTTTGTAGATAGTTATTTTTCTTAGAGCTAATAAAAATATCACAGTTTGTATGACATATGTAGTTAAAACACTTTAAACAGTTTGGTTTTTGATCTAGCACTATTTATTTAGCTTTTGCATAGTTTTTTGCAGTAGATCGTGCGCTGCCTTAATCCTGATTGTGTTTCATTGCAGTACTTTTATTACTTTTTTATTCATTTGAAGTATTTGCGTGTTCCTTTATTATATTCTCTCTTCCTCTGTTTGCTCTTCTAGTTTTTTGCAAGTTGGCGCTTAGTCTTTTGCAGTGTCTTTTTTCTGCGCTTCGTCTTCGTCATTTAACGTTTATGGCAAAACAGAATTTTTATTCAATGTGGAAGTTGGGAACAAGATTTTGAAAAAAACAGGTTACAAGAGATCAGCATCATTCCTATTCCAAATAGTAAACATCGAGTTCATTTTCAGCTTGATCCCGGCAGAATTATTGCTGGATGAAATATTTTATCTATAAGATGTAATTTTCAAAGTTGTGCATAAATTAATATGAATTAAAAAAACGGTCCAGACGTTTTACACAATCTGTGCTCATATGGCCACATTTAAAAGCAGAAAAACTACTTTTAAATCATTCCACAAGACGGAGCACATTCACGATAACATTTGCGTGTCTTTTTCTTAGTATCCTTAATTGTTTTCTTACGTAAAAAAAAATGTTTAACTAATACAAGATTTTTTTTATATTTATGTCATAGTGAAAACAGTTTTTTTAAATAACTATAAAACATAACTTATATGTTAGATTTGTGTAATATTTTGGTAGTTGACATTAGAAAGATGACGGAAATCATCAACATAATCATCGTAGCAACCTTTGAAACGTCACTCTTGCATCAAACCGCCTTATACCATTGTTTTTAATTATAGTAAGTTTTTGAAAACAGAAAAATAAAGCTGAATGGGGTTTTCAATAGCAATTTACATAACAAGCGTCAAAATTAAAACATAACATAATGAACGTTAATGAGACCCGAGAATACACGACCGAGCGTTGCATGTAAGTGAGTTATGTTATGAAATTTTTGACGGGAGTAACGTACTCTATTTATTGTGTTACTTTTAGTAAAGTTACAGTCCATTTTACAAAAATGAACAAAAAACTGAGTTCACCAGAAATATAATTTTGGTACTACATTTATTTTTATTGCTAAACCTGTCAAATTTGACATCGACTTTAACATAGTTTTTATCAAATTTTAACTGGATCTTAATTTTTATCTGTCACATTCTAATACAATAATTGACTTTGAACACGTGGTTTTATGTAAATTCCTACTTTTCATTTGGCCGCTCTTGAACTTTTTTTTACCATTACGTATAACTACACTAACAAACGAATATTAACGTTTGCCAAAAATCTATTTTTATATGTGTATGAAATAATTATGTACATATTGTTATCAATCGGTTACTGTTAACAGACTCTCAATGTGATGGCATTAAGCGGCATATACTGTACATTTACAATTGTTTTTGATAATTTTGAAGTTTGAAAAAATAGAGTACCAGTTTATTCTTGGTTTTGATGTAAAAACATGTACTAAATTTAACTATTGATATTATAGTTTCACCAAAAAAGATGAACATTTATTTCATGACGTGTGTTGATTATCTGTTCTATCAGATTTGTGACTCACGTATGTAAATGATTCTAAAACATTTAATGTTTTAATCCTGATCGATCTTTGACATTAACTTTTTTCCCAAACATTATGTAAAAATGATAAGCATAAATTAATATTAAGTCTATTATTTTGAATTTTTAAAAAATTTGCATCAATGCTGTATATGTTAGATATATGATATACTGAAAGTACTACATTTTCCAGCTTTAGCAATAATTAGATTTATAATAATTTGTTTTGTTTACAATTTATTTGTTCTTGTCGCACTGTTTTAAATGCTCATTGACAAATAGTGAATATAAAGTTTCTCAGTTCAGCCGAATTTTATTGTGTCGTAACCCCAATGTAACCAAAATAGGAAGTAAATCGAATTTCTTGTTTGTTACTATTGAACATAAAGGGTTAGTTATTTTAGATTTTCTCGTTAAGGAACGTGTTATAAATACCATTTTAAATTTATTGTCCTATTTAATTGTCTAAATTCAAAAGTTCCATTAGTTTGAGTTATTTATAACTTTCACTAACCTTAAATTTTAGATCTTAACTCACAGGTTTTAATATTTATCGTTTTTACTTGCAAAATATCTGATATCAGTGTATTATTAATTAAATCCAAATCCGTTTTAGAATCTAACGCTTACGCGTTAACTCGATAATAATCTTAAGTTATTGATTTGAAGGAATTAAGGACAAGGTAATTTAAATTTTAAGTTTTCCGACTTGATGTTAGGGGTGGCGAAATGGAAGCTTTGGTTGTAATTTTTATAGTGATGTAAAAGCGTTGATCGCGATGGAAGATGACACTGACATCCTACGCATCCTTGACGGGTAGACCCCCGACGACGACAAGATAGTATCGGTGGACACGGCACCTGAAGAACCGTACATTTCACTGTTCGCCAGTCATATTAATGCTTTGCACTCTTTCGCGTCATCGCTTCTTGAAATTCATTCAGCTTTGCAGTGTTTACACGGTTAAACAATGAATTGTAAAATCTGATTATTTTATAAAAGGGAAATCGTGCTTTAAATAAGAATGACAATTTTCACAAAACGCACAATCATTAAATCCAACACGGCGTATTTCTTATACATAGTTAAATTGAATTTCCAAAAGATAGAAATAATTAGATTGAAAAAACTTTTTGTTTGTGATGAAGTGCACCAGTTACGCTTTATTAAGAAACTTTTCTAATAATAAAATTTCAAGCAACAAATGTGCATTACAATTTTACTTTATTACATTGTTGAACAAAGTTATGTCCTAATAAAACTACGTAATTTGTTACTTAATTTTGTAATAAAATCGTATTTTTAAAGCTTTTTCTTATCGAAAATACCACTTGAGCATTAATGGAGAATCTACAATTGCTTTACATGTTGAACTGAATAATTGGATTAATCACAAAAAGCAATTTTGCATACTATAAAAAATGTACTGTATACACTATTCTACTGCACGAAAAACACAAAAATGGATATCACAAGTTTTTTAAAAGAATTGGATTAACAATGTAGTACGACTGTTTTAAGTATTGCACACAGGGCATAATGGACGGCGCTAATCAAATGTCACTACTAAAACTTAACCTCTATCTTTAGTATAACCTAAATCCAAAGTGTCAATGGTGTAGACAAGTTGTTTGAACAATAAAACTAAACTGAGAAAATTTTTGCTCAATAATTCTTGATAATTTTCGAAGACAATTATCTCAACAAGAATACCCTCACCGAGTTGGTTTCTGTTTTAGGAAATAAAACACTATACCAATCGACTATTTTTCGGTGGTATGAAGAATTCGAAAGCGGACGAATGAGCCTTATCGACGATCCAAAGGCAGATGTACCAAAACCGACCGTTACCCAGAAAAAGGTCGATGCTATGCGCAAGTTTATCAAGGAAGATCAACATATGACATATCGCGAGATTGAGGCATCATTGGGGATTTCAAAAATTTCAATTCAAAAAAATTTTCATAAAAATTGGCGGTAAAAATTAATCTCTCGTTAGATACCGCATCTGTTGACCCAATAACAAAAACAAGCTAGGGTCAATTGGTGTCAAAAAACTCTAGACCGTTTCAACCCAGGAAACTCTAAAAACGTCAGTAGTAATGAACCGTGGATTGACTCATATGAACCCACAAATAAACGCTAATCGTTTGTTCCAAGATGAAGAAAAACCAACAAACGTAATCCATTCTCGAATTGCACCCAAAAAGATGGTCGCTGCATTTGTCTCAAAAGCAGGTCTTGTAGCAACAACCAAATAATTGTTAGTGCCGATTGGTGTGCCGGAAGTCATCGTTGATTTTCGAAAAACCAACCCAAAACGACATATTATTTTTCACCAAGACAATGCAAGTTTCCGCAAAGTTGTAAAAACAATTGCATTTTTAACGCAGAACGTAGAATTGTTAGACCATCCTCCATACCATCCCGACCTAAGTCCCAACGATTTCTTTACTTTTTCGAAAATCAAAAACGGACTGCGTGGTTACAGGTTTCAGTTGCAAGAAGAAGCAGTTGACGCTTTCAAAAAGCAAATTTGGACGAGAAGCTTAATGGGCTAATTAAACTATGTTTAAGATTAAAGTGTCATTACTTTTTTCCGGTCATTACCAATTTATTTAGGAGGAAATGTAAAGAAACGGCATTGAAAACCACATTTTTTAAACCAAAATGTTGACTACAATACGTGGATGATACTTTCATGACATGGTCTTACATACTATTCAGTTTTCTAAATCACCTTAATAATTTAGAACCAAACATCAAATTTACCATACAGTTTAAAACAAACAGAAACATCTTTTTTCTCGAACGTACTACTCACACGGATAGAAAATACTCAGAAGCATCAAATACACAAAAAATCAACACACACTGACAGATACTGCAATGCCAAACTGCACCATCACCCTACTCAGATGTTGGCAGTGTTAAAAGCTTTAGCCCATAGAAACAAAACCATCAGTGAACTCAACTCTTTAAAAACTAAGCTTGGCCATCTAACTTATAACGGATATTAGAAACCAGACAGATAAAACAATTTACAGAAAGTTGTAAATCTTGTGAATTGTGTTAATATAGAATTTGGTTTAGAGCCTAAAAATCTTTTTGTTTGATTGAGGTTTTATTATGATTTGGGTACCATGAACTTTAGTTTAATTTTTCGCATGGAAACAATCAGACTAAATAGTATAATCAAATATTGAAAGAAAAGTCCCCGTTCAATAACTCAATATTTTGTGCCAAAATGGACTGTGACACATTTTTCTTGATCTTGAGATGCCTTCCATTCTACAAAAACCTTTAATAGGCAGAAACGATACCAGATGACTATTGTACAAAATAAAATCAGTCGTTGATTATTTCAATCAGAAAATGAATGACATTTACTACCCAGATAAAAATTTATATATTGATGAATTAATAGACTTGTTTTGCAGTCGTCTGATAATCAGACAATGAATCAAAAATAAAAAGCACAAGAATATCATAAAGCTTTATATGTTGTGCGAACCCAATGAGACCATTTTGAAATTTGATGTATATTTGGGATTACTGAACGAATATGAAGGAAAAGAAAATACAAGTAAAATAGTGTTACATCTGATGGAAGAAAAAACTCAACGTTGGGCATTTGCTAATTATAAATAATTATTTTAACACTGAAGCTCGTTCCTCAGAATTTTTGGCAAACACATACACAACAGGTTTGTTGATAAAATCACTTATACATGTATTAATCCATAAAATATTGCAAAAAAGATATTCTAGGTAAAGTAAAATCTGCAAAATTGTTTAAAGATAAAACAATTGGAAGATTAAGAGGGTTTATTGGTAGAATAATGCAAGTATAAGAGAAATGTCACATGCATCTCTTCTGAATTTCCCAATAATATGAGAAGCTTAAGGAAAGAAAGAAAAACATTTGAGGAGTTGACAAACAAAACCAACTGTTAGCACCTATGCAGTCAAAAATTTTTGAAATTTTGAGCCCTTTGAGGCTTGGTATACACATTTTTCAATTGTTGCTTCTAAACTCCTACTTTTTCTACAACAAATAATTTGGCAATCACCGCTTGAGCTTTTACGACTTCAAACTGAAGGTTATTGAGTATCTATCTAAGGTGAAAGCTTTACTAAAAAGTGTTACAAGATATTGCTTTTCAGCATTTGCCGAAGAAAACTGCAGCAAATCGAAAATAGTTTATAGAAAATGCCAAAACTATAGCAAAGTAAAAGTGAGAACGAAAACTTAGTTTTATTTTTTAAAACCTCTGTACAAACCAGCATGTATGTATGGGATATTTTGCCGATTTTTATAAAAAAATAACTCGTTACTTTTTGTTCAAATCTTCTAACTTTTTTTTTAATTTTTCGAAACAAATACATTGTGTTTTGTGGTGATTTACTTAATTACTTGAAAAAGACCACGAAACGCGTAAACACATCTATGAAAATTAAGTTGAAAAATACATGCTAGCGTATTTATTTTTTTTCAAATTTTTTTGAAGTATGGGCACAGTCATCACTTTGCGTTGCGCAGTCAATAGTCTGTCAGGTTTTGTTTTGTGTCGAATTATTCCAATCGATAGAAATCGAATCAAAAAACTCATTAAAAAAGGAAGAGCTGCATACTAACTTGTAATGTTTGTTACGTGTCTTTAGTAATAAATTTTCACATTTTATGTTTTAACAACATCCAATGGCCATATAATACGATAAATAGGTGGAAAGAAGGTTGCATACCATTTGATTAGAAATTTGACCGTTCGATTGTAACTACTTTTACATTATTTAGTTTTACGTCGTCATTACTATTACAAATTCAGCGATTGAAATAGATTGTAAATCAAGTTCTTTAAAGTTATAGATCGGTACATGCGTACAGATACAATACCAACCAGCGCCACAATTGTTTGTTAATTTTATGTGGTTTACTTACTTTACGCCTTCAGGGTTATTAATTGCGTTTAATTTTGTAACTGTACTTATATGCATTTCTTTAGATAGTTTGAAAACAACTATCGATAACTATCAATGGTGTCGATATATCTCTACCACTACGAGTAATCTTAAAAATTGTTTGTATGCAAGGCCGGTGGTAGCTAATTTAAATCGTCGAATGCAAACTTGCACTTTTTGAAAGTGTCAGGGGTATATTACTCAAGTAGCAATTATTACTACCTGTGCTGAGAATTTTAAAGTCTAGGGGTAAATCTTACGTTCTTATAATAACTTAAACGATCATGTCGTGCTTTTCTTCTCTACCTAATTTCTTCGACTATACGTGAGAAGTGGCGCCCGTTTTTCCATTTTTTATTATATTCACGCCCACTCACGGACATCTCAGTTAGCCGTGGTGTTGTGATTGTTACCAGCAAAACCCACTAAGTAAAAAAAGTTGTTAACATGTTATCATTTACTAATGTAATAAAATATATTACAATAGTTAATGAAAACTCTAATAAAACAAAAAAAATTAAGGCACCTGCTGAACGAAATGTATCTTTGCAAGAATTTTCTGCCAACCACATAATAAAACTTCATGAAACTAAAGAAGTTAATGAATGGTAATACTGAAGATTATTAATAATTTTAGTATTTTCAATTGTTAATAAAAAATACATATTAACAATGCCTTATTAAAAAATGTAAAACGTATTTTGTCACTACCTATTGTATGCAAAAGTGTTTACATTTTTGATGGATATGTGATTGAGGTACTGTTACTTTTTTTGTCGCTTTTAAAGCGGCGTCGTCTTGTCGCTGGTGGGATATACAAGAATAGGGGTAAATTCCATGCACCGTTTCAAAATTCATTTTTATTTTGTTCAAAATGTTGCACTTTATGTTCGTTTTGTTACATATGGTGCCTGCTCGGAGACGTCAATGTAACCGGTCCTGGTGTTGCGAGTACCTGTTAATTTTTTTTTTGTTTTCTGTTTTTTTTGCGTGCTCTGTTTGCTTAGAACTTTGCAGTAAGACAAAAACAATCTAGATTCTCTTCTGGTTCTCACGTATTGCCATTATCGTCATAACAGTTCCATTTTAGATAGTACTCCGACGCCGTTAGATGCTAAAAAGAAAAAGGAAGAGATAAAAATTCTTGGTTTTGATCAGGGATTAGAAACAGGAAAAATTATCGGCGCCACTAACAGTTCAGAGCAATTAATGTTTTTTAGGAAATGGGCGGATACAGAAACGACCGATCTTGTTCCAGCTAAACAGGCTAATGTCAAATGTTTACGAGAAGCGCTTTATTTTTTTTCTTTAGTATTTAGTTAATAGGATAGTTCAAAATGGAGTAATTTTTTTAATTCTTAACATTAAGATCTGACCTGTAATGTAAAAAGAAATGTAGCATGATTTAATATCAGTGTTTATTAACAGTTGCATACGACGTATACAAAATATTTTAAAATCTTTTTTTTTTTGAACAAATGTCTTCTATAAACGTTACATTTCAAAAATCATTTGTCAGTAATTGTGCAAGGCAACTTTTCGTAATACAGTAACAGTTTTTGTTATTTTCACATTTTGGTTTATTAAATGTTCCTTATGTTCGGCAGTAGCGTTGTTAGGACTTAAAAATTTTTATCACAAAAAGCAGTGATGGCAATTAAAGGCAGAAAGAGAGGTGCAACCCCGGCGGGCGAAGAGGACACTGAAGAGTTCACAGTTGAGAAGATTTTAGATTTTAGCGTAAGAATCCAATTACAGGTGTCGTCGAGTACTATCTAAAATGAAACGGTTATGATCATAAAGATAATACGTGAGAACCAGAAGAAAATCTAGATTGTCCTGGTCTTATTGCAGAGTTCAAAGCAAACAGAGCACGCAGAAAAGAAGAAACAAAAAACAAAAAACGAAAATCAACAAGCACTCACAACGCTTGGAGGAAGAGAACGCTGATGCGTTTCAGATGGCAACGAAACCCGCCATGCAATGTGAGAATTTGAACGACCGCTCGTCCCGATTCGTGGGACATGTTGATCTAGTCTAAGATATTGGGTATCATGGAATAGGCGTTACGCCCCTTATGGAATGTATCCTACCGCCGCTGCCATTTATCCAATATCAAAGTCTTGAGATGACGCTTGACGGCCAAAAAGAAAGTAAAATCTGCGGTCAAAACTTGCCGGTCTAAAAAGGTACAAGTGCCAGCCCTTGAGAAAACTTTCATGCAGTATGTTTCTTGCAATAAGAGATGCAGAGAAGGATATTTTGCCACGACGCATAAGGAATTGATAGGAACTATACGATATGTCCCGAGGATCGTATAAAGGAATAAAGACTGTAGAGATGCCAGTTTCCTGACGAAATGGGTATGTTTTAGTCTATGGTACCAAATGTCTAAGCCATATGTGAGCATGGGAATGACTGCACTATTGAAAATGGTCACTAATGATTTCCTATGTAGCTTCTATGACGAGAATACTTGTAAAACAAGTGCAAGACACTTTTACACGTGTTAACCACATAGGAACAGTGTTTGACGAAGCACAGTTTGTGATCAAGCAAAAGTTCAGGTATTTGAATTCAAAAACTCTTCGGACTGGAATATCGTTTAGTCGAACTGTAAGATCTCTTGACAAAAACCATGTACTTGGTCATGTCAGATGAGACTGTCAGTTTTTATTGTTAGCAACCCAGCGAGTCAGAATGTCCAGGCGCTGTCGTGGTTTTGCCTCTAGGTCGCAGATGTCTGCAGATACTGTAATGGTAATATTATCCGCGTAGGCAAAAATGTTTCGGTTATCAGGTAAGTCTCGTTCAACAACAACGTTCCTCAAGGTCCACCCGAAAACCGAAACTTGGGGGCAACCTTTTGTCAGTCGTTTTGTATAAGAACAGCTAGAAACGTTCGTGGAATAAGTGATCGAGCGACTCGATAAATAACTATGAATGACGCGCACTGCGGCTGCAGGTGCTCGCTTGACGAGAGCTTCAATTATTGATGGCCACCATACGTTATTAAACGCGCCGGGAATGTCTATAAAAATGAGTCTATACTTGGAGACGTTCGTCTGTACTTTTGTCATTAATTTACGAATGGCGTCTGTCGTCGATTTGCCAGGAACCAAGCCGTATTGACAAGGATAGAATAGTCGTTGTGGAGGGACACTGTCATGTAATTTCTTTAACAATACACGTTCGAAAAGTTTACCTAGTTCTGAAAGTAGCGTTATCAGACGGTACGAATTAGGGCTGGCAAGATCCTTGTTACCAGGCTTGAGAATTGTGTTTAGCCTACCGGTTTTCCAACTTGTTGGAAAATACCCGCATTGAACACAAGAATTAAATAGGCCAATAAACGGAGAAAAGAAGAAATCTTAGAACGTTACAGTGTACTCCGTCGGGTCCGGGAACTTTATTCTTGGGAATTCTGCTAGCCACCGACGCTACGTCCTCTTTTGTAACCACCCAGTCTGGTCGGGATTCAATATTTGCAAAAGATCGAGATCTAATTCGGGCTTGGTAAGGATCGTGGTTCGTCGAATCGTCGCCTGGAAAAAGGGAACTAACAATTGACTTAATTATGTTTTGCTCTGTGAAAGTGTATCTGTCACCGTTACGGATGTTAGAGCAAGGTTGGATAGCTAGAAACCTTTGTGAGGAAATTCTATAAACTAATCCCCACGGACTCGCTGCCAAACTTTTCTCAACAAACCTTTGCCGTGAACTAAATTTTGCATTCTTTACTGCCAGTTTGTACCGGTACAGCGCAGCCTCATACGAATTTAGCTATTCAATTTTTAGCTCTGCTGGGGCTTTGCTTTCTTAAGCAACGCACGACTCGTTTTAACCTATTTAGCTTTGGACTCCACTCCACCAGCTTAGCTCCACGTGGAAGATAAGTAGGAAGAAGAGCTTCAGCTTCAGACGGTTAAATCAAAACGTATAAGTCGGTGGTCACTTTTGATTAACTCAGGGATTACTTTCCAGTTAGAAATTTTCTTTGCTAAAACTTGCGATGCTAGAGTAACACCAATGTTTGAAGAACCGTGGTGACTAGCAAGGTGAAATACGAATGCCCCCATCCGCACCCATTGATCATTACCTCTGTGCGTTCCACAAAAACCAACAAAATAGAACAGAGGTCCTATTCGATTATTCCATGCACGTATTATACGAGCGCAGTTAATTTGTTTAATTTGTTCAAAGTAACATTGCCGGCCCCCGCCTAGACACTCGGTTAAGAGCACCGTCGGCGGGTTCGTGGTACCGGCTGGACGTCCCGCGTGCGCGCCAGTTGGCGTCGCGAGCGACGAACCGGCGGCCCGGGACACAATTTCGACTACGAGCTTTTTAACCGCAGTAACTTTAATATACGCTATTGGAGCTGGAATTACCGCGGCTGCTGGCACCAGACTTGCCCTCCAATTCATCCTAGTTAAAGGATTTAAAGTGTGCTCATTCCGATCACGGGGCCTCGGATGAGTTCCGTATCGTTATTTTTCGTCACTACCTCCCCGTGCCGGGAGTGGGTAATTTGCGCGCCTGCTGCCTTCCTTGGATGTGGTAGCCGTTTCTCAGGTTCCCTCTCCGGAATCGAACCCTGATTCCCCGTTACCCGTTACAACCATGGTAGGCGCATAACCTACCATCGTTAGGCTCATTTACAACACATAGGTTATGTTCATCCACGAGGTTCTCTACGCTTCTGCCTCGTTCGTCAGTAAGCAAGGAGTGCCAAAGCGGCGATTTAAAATTAAAGTCACCTGCTATAATAATTGGGACGCCTCTTAGTTCGCCCAAAACTCTGTCTAGATGTTGTAGAGAAGATTCACTTGCGCAATCCTAAGAGTCAGAGGAGCGTCCTCACAGTCCATACTCAGTGTTAGCAATTTTTGCGTCAACTCTCTTTAGGTACGCCGGACAATTATTGGAAGACGCTTTGTGTTTTACCACCTCGTCTTTATACCTATATCTGACACAGTTTGCACATGTAGGGTTTCGTGTCGTGTTTAGGCTTAAGTGCTTTACAAAACAATTACCTCATTGAATTTTTATTTACATTCACCTGATTGGTGCCCGAACTTTTGGCATTTATAGCACTTTATGATGCGTACATGGTCATTGACTCTGCATAAGTTCCATGCAACGTAAACATGACAACTGGCCATGAGGTACTTTCTTACCTCCGGAGTTAGTTCAATTATCCAATTGCCATTGGCCCAAATTTGAATAGCACCTTTAGGTGTTCTCAGGCCTGTTATTTCATTAGTGGCGGCATCGAAGTTTTGCCCAAGGATCGCCTCCTTTACTTGCTCGAGGGAGAGGTTGGCAGTAACGTCCCACAACGGAAGGACCAGTTACACCATTCCAGAATTCAGTAAAGTTGCAGCCTACACTACTCCAAATATTGATTTCTGTGTTGAACTGTCAGTGGTGGCTGATAGAATTGCAATTAGAAACTTCTGATTTGACAGTAAACTGTTCAAAAGGTTACAGGACAACGTTTATTACCTAACTATTGATCGGCGTTTGATCTGGTACTGAAAAATCGCTCTCTTATTGTCATAAGTCAAAGATGTTTGTCTGCGTCCCCTAGTTTGTTCTCTACGATTCTGACTTTCCCTAGTACATGTTTGATAACAGCGCATAGTAGTGGATTGCTGCCGTACTCGAAGCATAATAACACTCTTAAAACAAGAAATAACAATATTAAAATTAACCATGACTCGCACAAAATAGACACTATAATAAAGAAACGTAGAAACAAAAAATCTCATATATATCATTACCACTTGATCCATTTGAATAAAATGTTAATCATTTGAGTAGTTAAATCTTCCTGCAAAATTTGGTAACAAAATTCTCACCCCTTCTTGGTGTTGAAATTTTAATGTCATAGAGTATATCTTTAATCTTTTTTAAATTATTTCAAGGACTGGTGCAAAAACCATACGTGACCTAGAAAAATTAATAAAAAAAATTTTTTTTTTTCAGTTTGGATACATTGAGTAATTTGGTTTAGCACTAGAACTGCCAAATTGGTCAATTTAACCCTCCGTGCACTTGAAAACGTTCTAGCTTTGTGTTTCTATAAACTTGAGTTTACACCATTTTTTGGATTTTGTAGATAGAATTTTTTCAAAATGAAGTTTATTTCAAACTGCTAAATTATAGAAAGGACTAGTTTGACAACAAGTGGCGCTTTTAGGTATTTACATTGAGTGGCGGTTCTAGTGTTAAAAACTCAATACAAATCAAAAATTACAGAAGTGCGTTTTTATAACGTTTGCACTATCGTTAAAATAAAAAAATAATTTAATTTCAAAACACCACCAATAACATATACAGCGTTTTGAAATTAAATTATTCAAATCAAATCAAAATAAGAATTAATAAATTTTTTTGACAAACATCCTTTTTCGTTTGGCACGTGTTCTTTTTACTCTTGAAGGCTACGAAAAAAAATTCTGTTTATAAAATATGCGAAACGATACATGGTTGTAATTTCAAATCTCGTCAAATTCTTGTATAATCAATTTGCATGTAGTTGATTCAGCTTTGTTTCAACCGTCATCCAACATTATAAAAACTCAACAAGTATTAAGATTCTAAGATAAAGTTACACATTAATGAAATTTGCATGCGCTTAATAAAACGGATGTAAATATTAAAATTTATATAACGACAAAAAGCCATAAATAAAAGTTTCACAAACAATTATTAGTACTCATACGACATTATAAACAGAGAATCTTTTTGTAATTTTATTTATGACGTTGATCCCCGCCCTGATATGGAATTGACGTTTAAAGAATTCTAATATCAAATAAAATATATAATACAGTGCTTGAAAAGCGTTCATATAGCATATTTGTGATTTAAGAATTTAATCACGTATAGGGAAACCTGACAACAACTGAACTATCATTTATTTTAGCACCAACATAAAATCAAACTTGTTCGCAATTTATATATAAAAATACTTTTATTTACTACGAACATATAACAGTAAATAGTTAAGAAATGTAATTGTGTGTGCGCGATAAAAAACAAAAACAATTTCGTCATAAATATGCCTATACGTTTTCTAAAATATTCCGAGCGTTGTTACTCGCAAAAACCGATGTAATAGGCTCTTATCAAGCATGTAAAGTTACATAAAAATGACTTCGCGTTGCATACTGAGCGTCGTAAAGCACACCTTGTGACACCTAGAAGGTCGCACTGCTCCCACGGATCGTCTGCCCCACATTTTATGGTTCAGTTATCGACAACATATTTGAAAAGGCGTGAATTTGCTTGTTATTTGTATGCAGACTTGTAGCATGTACTTGCGAAAATGCAATATGTCAATCGATACACCGGGGAAATATTACACTGGACGAGGTCGAATTTATTGACAGCAGTAGATTGTTCCCCGATCTAGTGGTCACTGGACACTCGCTATAACTCTGTTGGTATTTGTAGGGGATGTCAGCATGTAAAAATACTATATTTATTCCGCTTCACATAGATTTTATTTTTATTGGATATTGTATTGGACGAACGATTCCCTAACAGCTACCCTATCCACAAATAAAATACTGAATTTGATATCTATTCAGACTATAACTGATGTGCTGACTTGCTATTCGAAGATGACATATACAAAATATCCAGAACACTAAAAATATATTACATTACATCTCATTTACTTTACGTACTAAAATTTTACTCGTCGAAAAAACTTTCTTCGATGAATGTATAAAATTAAATTTTAAATAACTACTCAAAATAAATTTATTCCGCTAATTTAATTGTCAGTAGTTGTAATAACTATGAAATCTTGTATATGCTTTAAACCTTTAGGGTTCAAAAAAATACGTCTATTCAGTTTCCTCAATGATTAACGAAAAAGAAACTCTGCGGTAATCTTTTATCTTGAGTTATTTATTGACTTCATCTATTTTTGCATTTTATTTGTTTGTTTGTGTATGCACGCTAGGTTGAGCAAATGCATATCTGCATATTTTCTATATTGTTTTTTTAATGTTTTTTATGTTGAACATACAACATGCATAAATACGCAAAAATTTAGAAGCAAACTCTACTACAAATTTACCGTCAACTAATTGTACTATATATACTTTCTTAGAAAGAACACAAATGCTACATAAATTCTTTGAAACGATTTAAGATAACACACAATATCTATTACAAATGTATTTTTATGACTAAGAATAATTATTAACAAGTAATTGAATGAGTATTCAAATAATAAATTTAACTGAGATAAAGTCAAACAAAAACTGGAAAAATAAAAAGTAGTCTTCTTTGAACGATTATGGAAAACAATAAATGTGTAGTCAATGAAAATTGGTCAGTAACATGTTACGTGTCGTTAGTAATAACGTTTCACAGTTTTGTATTTTAACAAAATTCATACTACCGCACTGGAGCAGTGGTAACGTGCCATTGGTGATACGACATTAGTATTCTGTTGCGTTGCAACTAAATAAAAAGAATTCGGTATTTACAGTAGTTTATAAAATAAAATATGAGTATAATGTCTTTAATTTATAACAAAAGAAACTTCAATAAAAATAAATTAGGGCGCCACAAATTTTTATATGTTCTATAAATAATAGCTTATAACGTGGTGACAAAAATTTGAAAATTATTGAGTTATTTGAAATCAACATAGTACAATTATGGATATATAGATAATGATGTATAAACAGACTTTAACCAAAATAAAATAAATCTACAATTTAAATTTTGCACTTATCTGAATTGATTTAGCTCAACTTTAAATAAAATCGGAATACAAAAAAATGAACCGCCGTGACTGCTCCTTGATGGTAGTCGGTTTCTCATAACATAACAAATACGGAAGCTTATTGTGGCTTATTGTTCCAAAAACTGTACTAGGACAGTATTTTCGAAAATTTCTTCACAAATATTTGATAGACGTAGAAAAATTATGGTTCGTTGTCTTAATTTTTTTTATGACAACGCAAACAAGAACGTTGTACTTTTCCTTTTGACAAGTTTCAAAGTTAAACACCAGCATTTAATTAAAGTTAAATTCAAAGCAACACAGCGCAGTACCACAAAACTCAACTTAATCACGACGAACTCTCAAAACAAAAACGTTCTTTTCTTTTGACTTTCAACATTGCACTCCTCGTTTCTAAATTCCTTTTCTATCTTGTTATTGCGCCGTATCAATCAAAGTCTTCAATAAAATTCAAAAGTGGCATTAAAATTTTTTAGGGAGTGTGAGAAAATTAGATAGTTAATACAAAACGTTACACTACCCCTTTCCCCAGACAAGAATAACATGAACATGTTCTATTGTTCTAGTATCAAGTGCTGGCACAAACATAAAAACATTAAAGACACACATGCATCAATTTTTTGCCACATTCATCAATCTATTACGCAGCCCAACACACATTTTGGTGCCAGGGTTTTTGTAAATGTTTTTAAGTAAGTTTTGGGTGCAGAATCCAAAACTGTCTTCAGATTTGGTCTATCAGATCTAGTTTTTGAGATATTGTATTTAGACCTTTTTTTTATAAAGAAATAGTCTAGTTTTTTAACTTTTATACTTTTTACGTTATTACTAATACTATCTGCTTCAAGTGCTAGTAAAAAAAAACACATAAAATCCAAAGTAATGTATTTATTTCGCAAAATAAACAAATAAGCTTATAAATTATATTTACATATCATTTAAAAATTTTCTTTTATATGACATTCTAGCATGGTAGTTATTAGAACAGTCTCGCTTAAGGCTCCAGCAGTAGTCAGCCATCATGTGGGTACCCCATCTTCCTTGATATCGATCTTCCATAGTTTTAATGTTCTGATGGAATCTTTCCCCCTGTTCTTCACTCAAATTACCTCTGGAAACCGATCTAAGTGGCTGTAGAGGTAGTGAACTTTTATGTTCATGTTGTAGCCGACTATATTAAAGTTTGAAAGCATATTTTCCACTAATTCTATATATTTTTTGCCTTATAATTTCCAAGAAATTTTTGTACAACTTGACAAATGAACACCAAGCCTTAGATTTAATTTCATTTATTGATGCGGTAAATTGTGGATTTTTAATAAGCTGCCTTATCTGAGGGCCATCGAATATTCCGGCTTTCAGTTTTTCCGTGCTAATCCCAGGAAATTTACGAATTAAGTAGCGAAAACAAAGTCCATTGCGATTTAAAGCTTTCACAAATTGCTTCGTAAGCCCCAACTTGATATGCAAGAGTGGAAATACGATTTTGTCTCTCGCAACCGAAAATTCGTTGATTACATTTTGCTTTCCTTCAGTCATAACATTTCTTAAAGGTCAATTTCTGTTAACCCAGTGCTGATCCTTAGCTCTGCTGTCCCAAAGACATAAAAAACAAGGATATTTTGTATATCCACTTTGCTGTCCAAGGAGGAAGTTCACCATTTTTAGGTCGACACAAATCACCCACTGATGTTCTTCATACTTAATTTTTTTCAGGACTAGTGATATTGCTTCGTATTCCTCTTTCATGCTGGTAGAATGACCAATGGGTATTGACCCATATTTATTACCATTGTGTAAAAGCACACATTTCAAACTTCGTCTGGAACTGTCTATAAAAAAGCGCCATTCGTCTTGTGTGTATTCCGACAAACCCATTTTTTGTAAGAGTCCTGCTGAATGATGGAATAGGTATTTCTTCACTATTCAGTACAGGCCTCTTTGGTGAATCTAGATCAGGATATGGCCATTTCTGTCTATTGTTCCGATTGATTCCTTTGATATTCACGAGACAAAAATAGCAGTCATCGTAATGGTTTCTTGGTTCTCGTCAAACCATTGGTACTCCAAACTTTCGACACTTTCTCTTTCCAACTGTCCACTGACGCAGATGTTCAATACATGTTTTACATACGAAATGTGGAGCCCAAGATTTATCCTGGTCACCCAAGTGAACGCCAAAATAGGCCAGATAACTTCTTCTCACACAATCAGAAATAGGCTTTCTACTTTCTTTAAAAGTGTACTCGCCACATACATAGCAAAAAACGTCTGGATGATTTACACAACTACGTTTGCTTCTGAATGCCATGGTTATCATTAAATGTATGTTTTATCACTGAACAACACCAAATGATACCACAACTTCAGCTACGTAAACTAAATAGGTAAATGTACTTCGTAAAGCAAAGATACGAGTTCATATAGATGTGTGTTAATTAGGTTTTGATGGAAGTAATTATAAGAATGTTGGGTTTTACACAAATGAATAAATACCAAATAACTCAAACTGGCTAATTAGATTCTAATTTCTTTATATAAACTGTACCTCCTAAAGCAGAGATATTTGCGAGGTAATACGACGAATTAATTAGTTTTTGATAGGGGTATAGGAATGTCGGGTTTTACAGTAATGAATAATACCAAGTAACTCAATCTAGCTCATTAGATTTTAATTATTTAGGTAGGAAATTTTACTTTTGGCTTCTAAAGATATCACTATTTCAATATTTTTGCGTTTTATCCGAACTAATACCAATTAGCCCATATCTCAAAAACTGGAACTGCTACGAAAAAAAGCCAGGTATTTTTGGAATCAGCACATCACAAATATTCAAAATCAGTTCTTACTTTTCCGGCACCAAGACAAAAATTTTATTTTGTTGGGCTGTGTTATTTATTTAGGTTTGCTTCTCTAAAATAAGGATTTAAATTTGTTACTTGCCACGTTCTTACGCTTTTATTTTTTTCGTCTTCTAATTCGTAACACAAAAGGAAACGTACTTTTGGTACTGTACACAATATGTACTTCGCTGCAAGCTTTGCTGCAAATTTATTTGCTGCGGATGATAATACAAAACGTTTCTTCCATACTAAATCTCCCACTTGAAAACGTAAGTTAGTTTTCCTTGGGTTATATTGCCGCACATTTCTTTTATAGGCATTTTTAAGTCTTACTGGTTTATCTTCAAATAACTACTTAAGCTCTGAAAATTTTTCTACATATTTTGCACGATCATTAGTGGTCATCTCTAAAACTTTATCACAAGTTTTTCGTAGAAATCTCCTATGACAAGTATTTCTCTTCCAAAAACTAAATAATTTGGGGTTACTCTTGAACACGTTAAGATCTCATGAACGGTAATCAGTTTGGTCTAAATAGCTTCTAACGGCCGTTCCTACTACTCTGTTTGTCCGTTCAGTAAAATTTACTTGCGGATGGTAAAGTGCATTCTACCAGATTTTCTGTATATGATAAGTTTGAAATAAATTAATAACAACCTTGAACTTAAGTTGCGTACCATTGTCTAGTATAATGATAGGCGGGACACCAAATACCAAAACCAAAAATTTACAAGCTTCTGTGGCACTCGCTTTTCTCATATGTTTTAAAAGAACAAATTTGTTAAACCGGTCTGTTAAAACAAGCAGCCAACGGTTACCAGATTTTGGCCTGGGTAAGGGTCCTATAAGATCCGTCGAAACGATCTGAAATGGAAACCCCACTTTCTTTTCCGGAGCCGGACCTAACAATGTTAGGTGATTTTTCAAACAACAAATTTTAAACTTTTTGATGTATTGCAGAACGTCAGCTTTTATTTTAGGCCAATAAAATCCAGCCACTACACGCTTCCACGTCTTAAAACCCAAAATGTTCCGACATAACAGAATCATGACAATCTTGTAGTACGTTTTTTCTTAATGTCTTCTTCTTCTACAAGGTACGACAATCTTTCATGGTGAGGCGTTAAAGAGTTGGTGACGTATAAGTAACAATTTCATAAGACGACCTTGATCGTCTACCATCCAGTTTAAAAATCTGCCCGCATCTTTAGGAATTCTGCTTCGTTGTTTTACATACTAATTATCTAACTCATTTTCTGAAATCTTTAACTCTTCAAATTTAGGTATAATTGACAATGCGTCTGCAACCACTATATTCTTACTCTTGCGGTGAATTAAAGTAAAATCGTATTGAGAAAGTTTTAACGCCCATCGCGCAACTCTTTCGGTTTGATCTTTTACTTGTTGCAACTACAATAAACTGTAATGATCTGTAATAACAGTAAAATGAATACCTTAAATAAAAGGTCGAAACTTCTCTATTGCAAAAATTACGGCAAGGCACTCTCTGTTACCGCATAATTTTTTTTGGCACTGCTGAGAGAACTACTTACCAAAGCAATTACAAGCTTTTTGTCTTCCAATTCCTGGGTTAGGGCCGCTCCTAATCCAACATTACTTGCATCGTTTTGAATAACGAACGGTCTATTAAAATCAGGAGGTACTAAGGTAGACGCTTTAACTAAAGCTTTCTTAATAGCTTTAAAGCTTTTTTAGCTTCTGTGTTTCAATCAACAAATTGCTTTTTTCGTCGGCCTTTTAGTAGGTCATTGATAGGTTAAAGTTGATTAAAGTAGCAAAATTATGAATAGAACGTCTGTACCAAGAACAAAGACTAATAAAACGTTTAATTTCAGTTGCAGTATAAGAAACTGGAAAATTAACCATCGACAACACATTGTCAGGGTCTATTTTAGTACCAGTAGAATCTACAACAAATCTCAAATATTTCAACTCTGGTTTGCAAAACTCACATTTTTGAACGTTTACTATTAGACCAGCATTACTTAATTTATTGTAGACTATCTCAAGTATACATATGTATATGTTCTTCGAACGTTTTACTAATGACCACTATATCGTCAAGATAAGCAAAAACATACGGTTTCATATATGATCCGAAAATTTTATCCATAAGTTGCTGTTGGGTTTGAGTCGCGTTATGCAATCCAAAAAGTAAAACTTTAGAATGAAATAAACCTTTGCTCAAAACTGCAAATGCTGTTTTTTCTTTAGACGCTTATGTTAAAAAAATTTGCCAAAAACTACTTTTTAGATCAATGCTACTTATAAATTTGATTGATTTCCTTGTTCATAATAGTTTCTATATATGGCGAAAAATTGTACGGTCTTTGACGAATAGGATCTGCACTTCCTGTGTCTATATTATGTACATACAAATGAGTTTTTCCAAGTCCAAGTTTTCTAGATTTGTAATCATCTCTTTGATTTTACTGAAATACTAATTTTGTTCCTCTGTAAAACACATTTGTTGATCAACCTAGTTGGTTACTATCTCATTTAACACAAAACAAACATAATTGCATAATTTATCTCCATTTTAGCCAACCTTAAAAAATCACTGCCTAGAATTAAATTTTTATTAAGACCAGGAACTACTAAAATTGATTTCTAATTTCTTTATTGTTTAGCACTATTGGCAGCCAGACTACATCAGTGACATCCTGCGTAGTTCTATCTACAATTTTATCAAACTTAGTACCAGTAGAATAAAAAGCTAAACTGCAATCAGAAAATAGCTTAATACCAGAACTACCAAGAATTGAACAGTTTGCACCAGTATAAATCAAAACCTTCATGCGATGCCTAAAAATGGAATTTTCTAACTGAAGACTATCATCAGCTCTACTAACTGCTAACATTGGAGTAACATTACTACCACACATAAGATTTTGGACTTGAGAAAATTCAATCTAAATTATTATAGTAGTTACACTTTCTAGTCCGAATATTTACAATGAAATGACATCGACTAGTAGAGGTATTCTAAATTTTGAACGACAAGAACATGTTAAAGAAATTTGTCTTTTTTGATCACACCTAAATTTATTGTTTTTCTTAGTAGAACAATATGTAAACTTATGACCGGAATTGCCGCAATTCCAGCAGACGTCCGGAAAAGAAGAAATATTGTTTTTTTCAAGTTTTGGTTCTTCCAGCTTTTTTAACATAGTGTCGTTTTTCTCTATAACTCACAATCTCGATTGTCTATAATCACTAGAGCTTACCTCTAATTTCCTGCATAAAGCAAATAAGTGTTCAGCAGAATTTATTTTGGTTAACGCTAAATAAGCTACGTAGTGGAGTAACAAATTCTTTTTGATATTTCGAGATTGATGACAATTTCTGAAAAAGATTGATCATTGAAGTAATGTACCTTCCTACTTTTTTGTTTTTCTTTTGGTGTTTTGTAAGAATTTCTTCCCACAATGCATCATTCATGTCAGGGGGCAAAAATTTTTCTTTTAAAGGTTCTATTAAAGAATCCGAATCTTTTAAATCTTCTCTTTTAGCTCTAAATCAACCTAAAGCAAATCCTGTAAAAATTCTACTGCAGAAAGAAATTAAACCCTTTTTTCTTACTCCACGAGCTAAACGCAACTCTTCAATTCTTCATCAAAAACTCATACAACTCATTTGGTGAAGAATCACCTTTAAAAGTAACACCTCATTTGCAAACAGGTAAAGTGCAAACAGTTTTAGAGCTAGAAGGACAATTGGCTTCTGTCAAATGTAAAGGTCCAGTTCTTATCGAAGAACCGAACTTTTTCTCTATGTCGTCTTCTTGACTCCCTTCGCTGTCAGAACTACCGCTATGTTGTGTGAAAAGGTCTCTTTTTGTACTTTTATGTGTTAAAGAAAACGACATTGCTTTTAACAATCTTTTTACAGTTTGTTCCATTTTTACTTCGAGTTTAAGACATTGATTACCGTATTTTGTTTTGATTTCTTTTTCAAGTTGTTTGTTTTCCGTTTTATGATCTTTTGTAATAGAAATTTTATTGATTCTTCCCCGTAAATGTGCCAACCCTGTTCTCATACGTGTTTCTGATATTTTGGAATTTAGAGTTCAGTCACCGACAAGTCATCCTCATCTACAAACCCACGCAACCGTAACTCATACAACACTTCGAACTTTTTAAGTAGACTTGGGTTAAACTTATCTATTATAATTATCAAAAATATTCTAATAAATCAAAAAAATATTTTTACTCACCAAGCAATTAAGAAGAAATTAAATAATATATTGCATCTAAAGAGAGAAGGTTTACAATTAATAAACAACCACCAACTTAATTATAAAAAATTAAAAAGGAACTTTTGAACATAACTATTTAGATGTTTCTTTTTAATTACGTTCAAACTAAATACACGATAAGCAAATGCTGATATTCCACTTGGAAAACAAAAAAATACTAAAAAACAAAATTTCTATTAAATGAATAATCAATCATTATCAAAAAAATGACTTCGAATCAGTACTATAATGCAGTGAATGTACTTTCATAAATTAATTCGCGTAGTTATAGTTTTAAAATACGGCAGTATTTAAAAAAAAACGCTTTATACTATCAACGGCATAAAACCAATTATAAAATGTTAATTAAACAAAAGCCTGTGTATACATAGTTTATATAGGTTTCAGCAAATGATTTTACGTTGGGCCTCACGTTAGGCGCCAGATTTTTATTGCGTTGCACCGGCACTCATTTGTTAAAGGCGAAATAAATAAAAAGAATTAGGTATTTACGATAGTTTATAAAATTAAATATGTATATAATGTCTTTAATTTATAACAGAAGAAACTTCAATAAAAATAAATTAGGGCGCCACAAATTTTTATATGTTCTATAAATAATAGCGTATAAGGTAGTGATAAAAATTTGAAAATCATTAACTTATTTGAATTTCAATAAACACCTTATTATCTATTTACAAGAAATCAATATAGCACAATTATGGATATATAGATAATGATATATAAACAGGCTTTAACCAAAATAAAATAAATCTACAATTTAAGTTTTGCACTTATCTGTATTGATTTGGCCCAATTTGAAATAAAATCGGAATCCAAAAAACGGAACCGCCGTGACTGCTGGTGGATAATAGTCAACTTCTCATCACATTACAAATATGGAAGCTTATTGTGGCCTTCCATTCCAAAAACTGTACTAAAACAGTAGTTTCAAAAATTTCTTCACGAATATTTGATAGACGTATAAAAATTATGGTTCGATGTCTTAATTTTTTTTGTGATGACAACGCAAACAAGAACGTTGTAACTACTTTTCCTTTTAACAAGTTTTAAAGTTTAGCACTAGCATTTAGTTAAAGGTAAATTCAAAACGACACATATTCCGGTACCAAAAATTAAACTCAACTTAATCACGATATCTCCGTAAATTTACGTTAATTACCTCAAACTTGAAGCCGAGCTCTCAAGACAAAAACGTCCGTTTCATTCGATTTTTAACGTTGCAATCCTCGTTTCTTTTCTATCTCGTTATCGCGCCGTATCAATCAAGGTCTTTAATAAAATTCAAAAATGCATTTAAGTTTTAGTATATACGAGGGAGTGTGAGAAAATTAAATAGTTAATACAAAACGTTGCAATTCATATTTCGGTTGACATTCGCTGTGAGTAGATTGGTTAATGGAAACCTTGTCCGTTCAATGGAAAGTAATTTCTTTTTATTTATTATTAACACCGTCATTATTAACACGTATTTAGCAATTTGAATGAAACCAAAATCTATGATTTTGTTTCTACTCAATTGCTCACAGATAATGGCTACCGAACGCCATCTTGTTTTAATCATTTAAAATTTTTTATAGCGAATTTGGCTGAGGCTTGAGGTTCTTTCAACACACCCATCGAATCGAAATTATTATTTATTTGGTAATAGTGTTTCATACCTAATAGACCGATTAAGCCCGGTATAATTACTATGAGATTGATGACGTCAGGTGTTCATTCGTGTTGGAGGTAGATCAGCTGTGGCCGGTCGAGGAGTGTCGTTATCACAAGCCATGAACACGATATAGAAGTATTTTTGATTCTACAGAATATCGATATCTTACTTACATCGGAATTTAATTTAACTAACAGTTTTAACGTACCACATTATGAAACTTATAACGCAGCTCATGCTGACACAGAGCTTCTTGCGGAAAGATTTTCTTAAATTTATTGACCCCTAAACTACTGAAATAATAAAGAAAGCAATTCAAGCGTACATTTTTAGTCAATGGCAAATACAATGCAAGGCATACTAATTAGTGGTTTTAGAACATTTGATCTTGAAATAAAAAAAGTATTAAACGAGGTCATACAGCAATTGCGTTTAAACTATTTATCTACGTATAAGTAAACATGATTCCCAAAAACAAATCGCTTAGATTTTTTGGTTACTAAAGGACATAGAATTAAATTGCACTGTCATACTTGATGCAGAACTCCTTAGATATGATTGTAAGATTTTACAAAGTAGTAGGTAGGTAATGATTGCCTACTTTTCCCACGTGGCAGACTTTATCAAAGAATTGTTTAACGTTGAGAAATGTTGTTGCACAGAATTTGAGTTTTTCGAAATCATTTGAAATTTTGACTACCACCCTGTGGATTGGTTCTATAGTTGCATGTTGTTTGCGGAAGCCAAATTAATGGTTTGGTAGTATGTCCTTGTCCAAAATAATTAAACCGAGTTTCTCTAAAAGTAGCTTTTTAAACAATTTAGACAATACTAGTAGTAGACAGATTGGTCGATATGATCACGGTTGGTCTATAGGTTTTCCTGGTTTAGGATTGAGTATTGTCATTGCAACTTTGCATTGTTCAGGAAAATGCCGTAGTCCTAGTATTTCATTGAAGAAATCGGTAGCTTCTACCTGGTAGTTCTTGGAGGATATTAATTGTAATTAGGTCTTGACCTGGGCTTTTGTATGGATTCGCGTTTTTATAAATGGTGGTTTCTATTTGGGCGATTTTTAATAACTTAATGGTAGACTCATTTAATAAGGCATTTTTAATAGCTGTTGTATTTTTTCAGTTTTATCTTTTTCCGTCGGGAATGGTGTAAACACTTTGGCTAAGTGTTCTGCAAAGGTCTTTAACTTTTCGTTGTCATTTTAGCCCAGGTTTTGTTAGTACGGATTGGTGTTTTGTGTTGTTCAGGTTGTTAGATATCTGGCTGCTCTCCGTCTCCGTCATTGGCTTTGAGTAGAGATAAACGTATTAAATCTTTTTGTACATTTTGGTTTCTAATTTTAGGTAAAAAATTGTTGAGTTTAGCAGAGACCCGATTTAAGTTTCTTTTGTGTTGATGAAGATCGGACAGTTTGTTGAGTTAATGTGTTTGATCGTTTTTGGTGTGACTTGTTGAGCTGCGTTTTGAACTATCCGATTATAGAGTAAAACTTCATCTTATAAATCCTTTGTCGATTTCAGAAGAATATTAGTGTCTTGAGTTTCTTGAACTACTCAGAAAAAGTTCCAATTCGAATGTTTGTTGGTAAATGTGAGTATCTTCTCCTTGAGTAATAGCTAGTGCTTAGTGTCACCAGTATAGGTGAATGATCTGTGGAGAAATCGAAACAGGATCTGATATTAATGTGGTTTAGGTATATTTTTTACAAAACAAAGATCAAATAAATCAGGTAGCTTGTTGCGGTCTGTAGGCTAATTGTAGATAAGAGTAGCATTCTCAAGTTATTTATATTTAACTGCTCTTTGTGGAACTTATTCTAAAGGCTTAGTGGACAAGATTCATTTTGTAATCGCCTCCGGAACTGAATCCAGTGTAACGAAATATTGTTCGTAGTTTTGCTGTTTGTTGTTGCATCGTGGAAGGAAATATACTGCGGATAGGGTAAGTGGCTCTAGCTATTTTTCTACAACTATGGATGTCGCTTGTAGGCGAGGTTTACTGTATTTCATAAGTTCGAGATGTGTGATCGTATTTTAATAATGATTGCGGTGCTGGCTTGAAATGCGCCGTCTAGATGTTACTAAGTAAAAACTTCTGTTTCGATCAAGACAGAAAGTCCAAGCTTGCAACAAAATCAGGTTCGTAACTCTCAACGGACAAAAAAAGAAAGATAGATATGTATAACAACTTTAATTTAATGTGTGTATATAGAGTAAAATAATAAATTGATAATGACAAGTATTCTTTGATTCACAGCATGCGACACAAAAAAATAATTAATAAAAATATTTACATGGTATTGAAACAACTGATGCAATTACGTAATTTAAAATTAAAAAAAAATTGGTTAGAGGCCTTAATGAGCACGCAAATGCAATTAAATAAGACTCACCTACAATCCAGTACTTGCTCGAAGAAAACGTTTTTCTCATTGTGCCGAACTGGAATATGAATGAACAGAACAAATCGTATTAATGACTCACGAAAGCAAAAATCTACAACACCATGGATTAATGCTAAAACGAGTTAGAAATAAGAACTGGTTATCAAAAGCTGTTGCACTCATTAAATTAAAGGTAGTATCGCTGTCTATTGATTCGTAAGTAACAGAGAGAACATCAGAGAAAATTTCTTTTTCGAGGCGTCCTTTTTAAATTTAAATTAGGCCTTCCAAATTATAATAGTTCTATTAAGGTATTTGGTTGATATTCATTAGTGGAGAATGCACCGAATACATGTGAACTAATACGTGTCGGGTCGTGCTAACAAAATAACATAGAAATTACAAATTAATTCTAGAAACTAATAGTAAAAACTTACCCTGTAATAAATAAACTAATAAAAACGCGTTGTCGTATTATATCATAGCTTCAACACACCGATGATGATAGAAAATTAATTTAGACATCGCAAGCCCGATTTTAACTAATGGACGGTTTAACGTCTTGACAGGAAGTGAAGTAAAACGAAACTCGTTAGAGGGCGTTGAAAGTAAATATTTAACTTTAGTGTAATGAATATACAGGGTAGTACATTTTGAAATTTATGCACGTAACAACAACAAAGTGGAATTCTTTATAAATGGGACAGTTTTTGTAGTTTGCGGTGTGATTTCCGTTACAATTTCCAAAAGTAACTTTATTGTACTTTGTTTTGTGTTCGCAATGGTTAGTGGAGTAAAGCAAATTTGACGAAAATGCGGAAACTTCTTTCCTGTTTAACCGTATAGGTGGTGAAATTCCGTATTTTTTAAGCTGTTCATTAGAATTTCCATGTTAAAGTGTAGTAAAGCAATTGATGCAATTTAACCAGTAACTTGTTGATTTAGGTTGTTTAGAATGGTTACTCTGTTTATTCTGATTGTTTTGCCAACCGCGCTTTTTTTTATTGCTTGCCAGTTTGAGTCTAGGGATGTTGAGGCATTATATTGGTAAAATGTAAGTTAAGGGCGAAAACACAGACAAAAGTAATTAACATGAATACAAAAAAATCATCCAGTTAGTACTAAATGACGGGAAAATTAGTTTCTAACCAAAAAAAACAGCGGAAAAAACTGGTTAAGCCACTGAACAAACCTTTCTTTTACCTGATCAGCTTGTTGTCCACTATGTTGAATTTGACTTCAGATGCCAGTATTCTACGATGCGATAAGCTCATCGAGTTGACACTATTAAAAAAAACTTTGAAAAAAGAATTATTGCGTAGCAGAATTTTTTGATGTCAGCTCAGCGTTTGACAAAGTTTTGCATCAGAGGCTGTTATGAAATCTATCTTATTCTTCTTTTTCTTCTTATTCTTCTTATATTAGAGTTTAACCTTATTTCTTCTATTACTTTTTTCCCTTACCCCTCGTCTTATGACGTTTACCTTCAGCTTTTGTGCTAATAATTGTGTAGTTTTTTAATTCGTTTTGTGTTAGGTGTCTGGGTTTTAGCTTTCTTCGCTAACTTTTCTCATCTGCTCAACATGGTTTATTTAGTATCTTTTTTATAATCTGTTCTATCTGATCACATCTTTCGCTACGTGCCTTATCGCGCAGGCTTACACCGGTGATGTCTTCATTTTTGTGGCTAACATTACTTGCTTAGTGTTTTGTTTCAGCTACGTATGTTAATAGTGGTTTGACAAAAGTGTGGTATTTTTTGGCTTTGTTTTTTACCATCATGTTTTTGTATCTTCATATGGCCTGGCGTATTGCGGTTTTAGTTTCTTCACTTTGCTTTACAAGATATTTGAATTGCATAACTTGTTTGATTGAGTGCACTGATTGCGTTTTGGATGTAAAAAAATAATTTATTGTTCTTTAATGTTCAGTTTCAAAGCCCAAGTACACAATATTGGTGTTTACCGTTTAGTGATAAATTTTTGAGAGTTGTAAGCTATGAAAAAACTTTTTATAATAAAAAAATTAAAATTAATATATCGCGTATATTAGTAAACGGATTTTTAAAAACAATATGTTGAACCTAAAGTATTTTTAAGATCACTTGAAACTTTGCTCGTATTTCTGTGTTAAGATTGTTATAACTTGTAGTCATTTAATTAGTTAATTTGTCGAGTTGTCAAGAATGTGCAATTAAATCCTTTACTAATAAACCGCATTCATCTTAAGAAGGGTTAGTTCAAATGTAGATGTTGGGAAAACTACTGGCAAAGAAAAACCAAAATGCAGTTGGCAGGATCTCTTAATTTATTGTACTTAAGCTATCTAGTCAAAAATAAAATATTTTGTCATTAAAAAAAAACTAATTAATTATTATTAATTATTAATCACAGAAGAATTATAAATATTTATATGTGGTAACAACGTAAGAATTACGGTTTAGCATTTTAAGAGAAAATAAGATTGTTTTGTTTACTTTAAATTTAGTTTTATCTTGCATTCTAGGTAATTGTGTATTTAATTTAAGATTTGTTTCTTTTGAACTACATCAAAGTGACCAGTAAGATTAATTTATTTTTGTGAATTGTTTTTAAATGCATTGTTTAGATAGGACGACCAATACATAAAATACTTTTCCTTCTGTTTTTCTTTTTCTTCTAATTCAAATTGAAAGTTGCAATTTAATCATAGACTTAAAAATGTTATTAGGCACAGTTAACTAAGATTTTTAAAAAAATTATTTGAGTTTTTCGTTGCATTTAGTGTACCAACCTTTATATGGTGTTTATTTTTATGCAGCAATAAACATAAATCTCTTGAAAACATTAATGCGAGTTTGCTGTACGAGACAGAAACTTCTATATTATTGTGTACTAGCAATTACCACGATTTTTCTTTTTGCGATAGATTTTTTAATATCCACAACAAAGTTTTGTGTATTTAGTTGAGACTTTTAAGTTTAAGTTTATATTTTTATAGATCAATAAGTTGGAATACCACTAGAGAAAAAAAATAATACTGAGATCCCCAAGCCGTGTTCTTACTGTTGAACTCTCTTTCTACGAAGAATTTTTTCTATAGTGCCTCAAAAAAGTGTTTTTATTACTTTAGCTTGAAGGTGGACTGTCTTGTATTTAATATTATACAGTTTGTCGGTGAACCAAGATTAATATTATATATTAAAGTGATTGGTTTGTAAAATTAGTTTTTTTTACTAGCAATATATTTTGATTACACGTCTGCAAAAAAAAATTTTTTTACTTGCAACGAATATTTTGGCAAAATTACGTTTTAAAAGTCACAGATTCTAAAAATTACTTCCATAACATCTCATCGCGTATAGGCTTTTTGCAAAATCAAAAAAATTGTTTCTGATATTTATAGACAATTTTAAGTGATGCTTCTCTGAACTCGTTTCCAATTTCTTTTTTTGGTTTCTCGATTAAGCATCCAACAGCAGTCGGCTACCATATTAATATCTCATTTTTCTTCGTAACGTCTCTCAAAATCACGGTGACAAACATCTTGGTGAAATCTTTTACCTTGATTTTTACTGTAAGCTCTCATGCTTTTAAGAAAACAGCCGATATGGGTGTCTAAAAAATAAACTTTTAAGCTCATCTTGCATCCTTGAGCTTCCATACCCTGTCAGCATGCGTTGTACAATATTTATGTAGTCAGAAACTCAAAACTCAAACTCAAAAACGTGAGCACTATATTCTTGTAAAGGACTCGCTTTTTTTTTTGTTATCTCCCATTTTTTCTAAAAAGAGGGGATTAGTTAAAAGTGTTTTTATGTCGGGGCCAGTAAATACTCTTTTAACTTTGCTTCCCTATCTCTAGCTTTTATTAGGGATTACACGCTTTATAAGCGTAACTTAATATCAAGAGGTGGTAATAACACTTTTGTTGACGGAACTAAGGTCGTATTGATGACGTTTTTTCGGCAGGGATTAAATTGTTTTAAAGAAGCTAGCTAGTTTTTGTCCAGTGCAGCTGTCTAGCTCTATTATTCTATAAAAAAAAGTATGTTTTGTATAACCTCTTTGCTGACCTAACAACATGGTTAGTGTTTTGAAATCTCTACAAACCACCTATTGATGCTCTACATATTTGATTTTCTTGAGAATCTTAGGTAAGTTATTATAGTTTTTTTCCATATGAACCGAGTGTCCTATAAAAAGAGATGCAAATACATTTTTATTATACAGCTACTGTAAGGCTAGTTTTAGACAAGTCAATAGATATCATATTCTATTTCAAAATACTTTATGAGCTGATGAATATCATTATAAAAAAGCAAATTTTTTTCTTTAGAGAAAAACGGAGTAAATTCGCTCTCTCGATGCCTTTACCATGAAAATGACGTTGCAGCAGCTTTTTGTTTTTTAGCTTTGATCTTAGAAATTGAGTTTTAAAAGATTTAAGTATCTTACTAAGACATTGATCTCACTTTTAGAAAAAAAATTGAGGTCCCTTGTCAATAGAAAAATCTGAACTAGATTCGTCTTAGAAAACTAGCGCGTTTGAGTCCTCTGACTCACTGAACTCACTGTAGAACTGGTAGTTTCAAAATGATAAAATTAGACAAACAGCTGAGTCACAATTAAGGTAAGATATTTTTATTTTCTCTTTTGTAATAAATCTACTAAACATAGGTATAGTCTGTAAAATTTAACATTTTCAGTTTCGGATTAGCGCTTTATTTAACCCCGACATATGTATATACACTATTGCCGTTTCCTTCTTACATGTAGGATTTCATCAAGTAAAGCGAGCACGTACATTAGTTATCTGAATTAAGAATTACACTACACGTTTGAAAGTATTCGTCATAACAACCATTAGGTTAGAAAGAAACACCAAATAAAGCAACCATGCGCTTTCTTAAACACATTTAAAAATTTTACAAACAAGTTTTGAATGGGATTATTCATCAAAGTTTATTTTAGAAAAACTAAAGAAAAATTAAAATACAAAAAAACACGCGTTTGTATGAAAGTAGTGTAAACAATAAAATTATTTACATTAAGTCCTAACAGCGTGAAGGACTCTTGACATTGGTTTTGTGAATAACAAGTTCCAACCTGCAATATACAAAGGATAAATGAAGATATCTATTCATTCAGTGTTTATCTTTTACTGTGCAATGTTAATTATTAGGTGTAGCCACCAAAATGGCATAAACAAAGAAAAGTCTTTATAAAAAATCAAAAGTTATTGAAGATCACAGAAATAGTAGATTGCATACCGAGGCGGAAAGTATTCCATTTCAGTCGAGAGAACTATAGTTTACCGAGAGGCATAGCCTCGAGGTGAACTAGTTCTCGAGACAAATGGAACACTTTTGCCAAGGTTTGTATACAATTTTATTCACAATTAGCCATTAAATAAAATAAATAACATAAAACTAATAAAAAATGAATGAAAACCTACTTCCAAAATATTATCGTTTATTTCGGTAAAAAATTAAAACGTAGTAGGCACACTTCACAATTGACATATACGTATTTAATTTATGATTGTCATTTTATCAAATTAGTTAAAACAAAACACACACAAATTACAGGTTCGAAAAGTGTACATTACTGACCGTGAGGTCTCATTACATACTCGTTTTTTTTAACCATGGAAACCGCTCACTTACCAACCTTTAAGAGGTTCGGAAAACTGTGCGTTACTAACTGAGTGTGAATAAAAGAATGAGTGTGACGTTATCAAAAAAATATAGGATTACAAAATCAATAATTTCTTTGATAAAAATTAAGAAACCAAAATTATAAAGAAAGTGAACTAGAGTAAAAAACTAATACAATGAAAAATTGTGCGTACGTCTACAAACAAGGTATACCCCTTCGACCTATTCAAGTCCTTGTCTAACATTCTTTGCGAACTTCTTCTTACATCCTCAATTCTCAGCCTTTTATTCAACCTCTAGAAATATAAAGCTTGAATCCCAAGATCTTCTTATAAGTTTTGATGTCACTCTACTTTGCACCAAAGTTCTTATTAAACAGCCGCTTATTATTATCGAAAAAAATTTGTCTTATCATGAAAAAGATTTAAGTATTGTGTTTATCATCCACTTACTTCCAATTTGATAACAAGTTTCTGGTGCGGCTATGAGTTTTCCTCTATCGCCTGTTGTAGCTAATATATTTATGCAATCTTTTAAAACGGAATTTGGAATGATCTATATTAAAACCTAAAGTGTGGTTTAGGTATGTTGACGACACGTTTATTGTTTAGTTTCATGGTCATCTAGAATTGTTTAAGTTTTTTTATCATCTAAACAACTAATCTCTTCCATTTTTTAAAGTTCTTGTCTATCGTAAACCCGACGAACTACTGGGCTATTCTGTTAATCGCAAACTCACCCATATAGACAGAAGCCTTCATGCTTTGTCTCATCATTATCTTGCACAAGACGTTCTGTTATAAAATCTTTGGTTCATCACGTTTTTTCTATTTGCCAGCGTGAAAATCTATCTTCGGAACTTTGTCATCTTACTAGAAGTTTTTTGAACAGTAATTATAAAAAGTGGCATATTTAGGTAGTTATTAATTGTCCTCTGTATCCGCATGTTCGTATACATAAAAACACTTCTACTTCCAAATCTAATCCAAAATTGTCATTTTTAAGCTCAAGCAAACAAACCCATATTCAACTCGACAGGCAAAATTTCTCAGAGTTTTTTCCCAAGGACCAACTTCCTACACTTTTATTTTAAGGTGTATACCAAACTCTTTGTTTATAAGGTTTAGTCTACATCAGTAAAACCGATTGTTCCGTCATCACACGCATTTCAGAACATGATCGTTGAATAAAAAAAAAGAATATTTCTAAGTCTCCGATTACTCAACATCATTCTACTACAGGTTGCTTGTATGAGTTTTTCGAATTCTCTCGCGCTCTGATGAAATCCCTTACGAAAGTGGACAAAACGTTTGCAACGTTAGTTACAACAATGACACGGCCCAAACATCTTAGTATAGATTCCGGCCGTGAAAGCCTTTGTTATTACATGACTTCAAATTTTTCTTTTCTTTGTTTTGAAAATTGTGAGATGTTTTAAGACGCAGTTCTTAAATAGAACATAATAACAATGGCGGCGTTTTTTTAATGTTTTGTTGTCTTTGGTTTCTATCCGGTCTTAAAGCATCTCATGAATTTTAAAATCAAAATTGTTTACAAAATTATTTAAATACAATGTATCAAGTCCAATTCTGCCATTTGGTACTGTGCGCATTATTTGCAAAATTAAAAAAATTAAAAAATTGTCAAGTATCTAAGCAAAGTATAACGTTTTTGGGTTGTGCCAATGCATCAAACCCACTCTTTTAATCATTGGCAAAGCAAAATCATTTAGAGTTTTTAGGAATTTCTATAATTCCTGCATCTATAAAAATACCAAAAATGCTTAGATGACTTAAGAAAATTTATTAACTTGGTTGTACAAATCCATTGTTCCAGAGGCAATTTAGAAGATGTAAGAAGAGAGGGTGTCTATTTGTTATGTTTATGCCCCCAAATGTAACTCGGTTGATACAACTAATGAATCAGAATATTTTGAGATTAACCAAACTATTCTACAGAAAAAAATCTATTAAGTTTTATGGTGGTCACAGAAGACAATATAGCAAATGCACTGAAAAGACCTTGAAGGACGTTGCTTTACATTTACACAGAGCGTGGCAACAATTGAATTCCTTGGTAATTAAAAAATGTTGGCACAAAATTTTTGACAATAGTGACGTTGACGAAGATGACTCCTCTCTTGGAAAAATCCGAGTTGCCTAAAATAATTGAACCGGTTAGTTATAATAATAGCCTTTATTTGTCATAAAATATTTTTTTTAGAGAATTCGTATTTTTAAACATAAAATTATGCTACTACATAACAAATAAACTCCTAAACCCTACCGCTAACCAATACTCTATATACAAATACATCCCATCCATGTTTACACTACTTGTAATCTTTTTCTTATTTTTAATACCTTTTCCATCCATTCCGCTCCTTCTCTTCCTTCTCCCAAAATCTCCATCTTTATTCTCTCCTCTTCTCTTAGTTCTATGCATTTCTTTAACATGTGTTCTATATTTTTCCACCCCTCCCCACATAGACTACATCTCTTATCTTTATCTTCCTTCTAATACTTATTCTCTTGCTCTTCATTCACGCATCTAAACCTTGCTACCAATTTTTTTAATCTCAAACTTTTTTCGCCTTTTATGCACCTTAGAATATTGTCTTCTTATTATTTTACCTTGTCTCTCTTCTTGTTTCTACCTCTTCTCTTGCATATCCAATTTTTTCATAATACCTTCCTCTTTTTTCTTGTTCATAATTACTTTTTTCATTTTTCACTTCTATCTAGTACATTTAAAGCAATTTACATTTTTCTCTTTCTTTTATTTGTTCTTCGTAACACATTGCTCTCTTTCCGGCCTGTACTCTTATCTTTTTTAACTTCATTTTCTCCTCTACTATGTACCCTGGCGTTTCCTTTTCTAATCCTAACGTCCATTTCCAGTATTTTTCTTGTACTTTCTCCAATTCCTGCCATTCCTTCCACCCCCATTTTGTCGTTACGTACATCATCACACTCGTTATTAATTTGTTAAACAATCACCTTCTTGCTTCTATATGCTTCCCAAATCCCCTCTCTCATATACCTCACACCTGAGCTACTATTCTATTACAATTCTTCGCGAACCACTTTATATGAGCCTCATCTTTATTGTCGTATCTGATTCGATAATCCAAATAAGTCACTTCATTTACACTTTCTGTTACCTTGTTTCTCTACTCCCACTCCACTCTTTTTTTACCCCTCTTCCTTTTTTAAAACACTACTATCTTTGTTTTTCTTACATTTACACTTAAACATTTTTTTCGAAATACTTTTTTACTGTCTTTATCATCTCTTTCATTTCTCTTTCTTTCTTCTATAGTTTTTTACCTCTTTTCTGTCTTCTCCTTTGTAAACTGAGCATATTATTGCTTCTCTCCAATCATCCGGAAACCCTTCACCTGACCATATCTTAATTAAAATTTTCTTTATTCTTTCTTTCGTTCTCTCTCTTGAATATTTCCATTGTCCTCTTTGCGTCTCATCTGTCCTTTCTGCGTTTTCTTTTTTATTTTTTTAATGCTTCTAATTCTTTTTCTGTATAGCCGTTTTGCTCCCTTCTTTTGTTATCCTTTCTATTTCTATTTCATTACATTACATTATTTCATATCAATTTGCATTCCCCCTTTTTTCCCAATTTTTGTTTCCTTATTCATAAAACTCCATATGTGTCCTTCATTTTCTAACGTATTAATTTGATCCTCTAACTCTTTTCTATATTCCTTTTTTCTCTTATGACACTCTTTTTTGTATTGTGATCTTAATCTTTTATATTCCTAAATATCCATTTTTTCTTTTTTTCGCCTTCTTTTATCTCTTCTTACAACTCCTGGCTTCCCTGCATTCTTTATTCTACCACCTCTTCTCTCTACACTCTTTTATGTTTTTTTCTTGTATCTTTTCCTTTCTAATGCTTTAATTATCCATTTTATTGGTCAGTTCTTTGACTCCTTTCTCTACTCCTTCCCCCATCCAGTGTTCCTCCTCTATTTTTTTCTTATAAACTTTTATATTTTTATCTGTCCATACCTTTTTTTTTCCTTCGAATTGTGTTTGCATTTTTTCTTTCTCTCTTTAAACATTTTAGTCTTACTTCTAATAGCTGATGGTCTGCATCAACCTCTTCCCTTATTTTAAAACTTTTTATTTTTTCCAAAACCTCCTTATTAACTATTACATAATCTATTATAGATTATCTCCTCACACCTATATATGTATATTCTCCTCTGTCTCCTTCCTCCATATTTCCGTTGAGTATAGTCCACCCTTTCCTCTCACACAACTCCAATAGCTCTCTACCTTGTTTGTTTAATGCTTTAATCATTGTTAGTCTTTTTATTTTCTCTATATTCACTATCATACCCTCACCTTCTCCAATTCTCGCGTTAAAATTCCCATCTATTATTTTTTTTTCTCTCCTCTTCAATCAGTAGCTGTTTCAAGTTTCTTATTGTTTGTTTGATTTTTTTATTTTTTTTATTTATTCACTTCTTCTTCTACCACCCATTGTTCTCTTACTCCTAATATTATACCTCCTCGCGCTCTTCCTTTTTTTCTTTTCTTGTCGCGAACTGTACATTCTATCTATATTTGTTTGGTAAATGCATCTCTTTTACTTTTAACCCCTGCAACGTTCCAAAATATGAATCCTGTTTTTTTGGTTTTTTTCTTATCGTTTTCCTTGATCTTTGCCGGGTCGTCTCTATCTTTTACCCTTCTTATTTCAAGTTTTTTCATAACCCCTGTTATTGTTCTTTTTCCTTCTTGCTTTAGTTTTCTTAATTCCATCCTTATATTTTTTGCACCTCTATTTTCACTGGAGTCATATCTTCATCTATAAATATCCTTGTTTATTTTAGTTTTCCTTATTTCTTTAATATTTCTAGCTTATCTCGCTATTTCAATTGCGTTTTTTATACTTTTTTCCAGTTCCAATTCATTTTTAAACAAGTCATCTACTTGCTTTTTACGTTCTTCTTTTCCTTCTTGGCCTTTCACCACTCTTATTGCCAAGTTCTTCCTTCTCTTTTCACTTTTCATTACTTCCACTCTTTTTTCCAATTTTTCTTTCTTTTATTCCATACACTTATTTTTTCTGCCACATATCGCATATCTCCCTTCGCTCTTCTCTTTCTTTTTCCTCCTCCCTGATTTTTAAATTTACTACTAATTTATTGTTCTCTTACTTCATCTGCTTAATATCTCTAATCATCTCCCCACACATCTCTATTACCCTCTGCTCCTCTTTATCACGCTCCTCCTTTCTCGGACTTCTTTTTGTTATTTTACTCCTTGCAAAAACTTCTTGAACAATTTTTTGTCTTTCCTTTTTTGTTTCCAACCTTGTCGGATTCTGACATGATTATTAAAACTGTATTTATAATTATTTCCTTAACTACATCATTTTTACAATTCTCAACACGCACACATTAATTAATCAATTTAATGTTTACAGCTTAGTCACTTTAATGTATCTGAAACTCCGCAATAATATTAACCAAAACACGTCCTCAATCAACCGCTTTCAAAACACGAACAAACCACTAAGTTGAAATTTTTTATGACGATGTTGAAAACTGGAATAAGGATACGCTGGAAATTTGAATAAAGACATTAAGTGATATCAACATCAACGATTTTATGAATGTCCACACCGATTTAGAAAGTAAAAACTCAGATGTTGAAATTAAATTAGTGATCTGGGGAGTCTACATACATTTAGTACAAAGCAGTAGATACTCAGTTGTCAGCAAAAAAATGTAGACCAAAATAACATTTTTTAATTAAAAATGCTTTGAGCTTGAAAGTTTTTTTACACAACTATATGTAGTAACATCTAAATTGTATCTTTTGGTTTTGATACCAGTTAAAACATTTTTATTTGTTGTACTAGAGATTTGTTGTTTGTGTTATGGGACTTTTTTCAACAATGTGTTATAGAATTTGCAACTTTTGTTCTTGCTGTGTTAGCACCACCTCATAGTGCGAACTTGTAAATTTGGTAAATATTTTTATAGTTAGTCGCTGCTTTAAGCTCAGCGAAAAACATGTTTAGCCATTTTTTGACAATTTTTTCAATCTTAAATTTTGATCTACCTTTTGGCATTTGAAACATTATGTCGATAACTTTTTTTTATTATTTTATATGGTTCTTCCAAGGTATTTTATAGGGACATATTTTGTTGTCTTTGGAGTTTATGTAATCGTTCTTTGAGTTTTCTGATGCTCAAAGACTACTTTAAATAAATCTTTTTTTTTTTAGTATGGTTTATTTCAACTACTTTATTTGATTGTAGATATAACGACGTTGCTCTTGTTTTATAATAGCTCAACAGTGTACATATATTTTTAAACAAGTTGGACTCAAAATTTCGTCTTTGGTCGGATGAAGTTCCATGTGTATTTTAAATGAATTGTTTGACTACACGTCAGCATCAGTACTCGCTTTTAGTTCCTATAAAGAAAATATAGCGATAGTAATTTTTTGCAAAATTTTACGTTTCAATATCAATATTGTCTGTGTATGTAACGTTGTACTCAGGATAAAATTTTTAAATAAAAATTGTCTAATGTGTAATACTTAGTACTTTCACAATTATTTCTTTTAACCAATTAAAATAAACCTGAATTCTCTATATTCTTTTAACTTCGATGTTTTTCTTCAATTTGAAAAAAAAAATTATGTAGAAATTTCTTAAAGGAAAGTCATGTGGTGACTACAGCAGTTTTTTGATTCGGCAAAACATTTTGTAAAATAATCTATAGCTATCAGTATGTGCTTATTTTTATTTTTTTGGTTAATCCGTCAAAGGTTCAAATCGCATGTTGTGTAACTGCATTTTTCAATGTTTTTTTCTATTTTGAAGGTTTACTTAGTGGGTTTTTTGTTTTGTGTTTTTAATTAATGTTGATCCTTTATTTGTCTGATTTATAGTCTATTAATTGTATCTTTACAATTAATTCAAACGTGAGAAATTAAGTTAATCTAAAAGGCGCGCTAAAAAAATAACCAATACTTTACTTGCGTTAATAATTTTGCTAGTGTAATTATAGAAACTGTATCACATATTGTCAAGTTGACTGAAGAATTATATACATTATATATCTTACTAGAAAGCAGGCAATTTATATGCAAGAAGTGCAATATTAGTAGAATATGGACGACGCAACCTTGAACTTTCACTTTCACTGACGTCATTACTGACCTCGTCGCAGACGTACGTGAAGGGTTTTTTTGTGAAAGTATTTTTCTGGTTTTTTTTGTGAAAGTGTTTTTCTCTCTCTCACAATGAATTTTTTTCTCTCTCACACATTTTTTTCTCTCTCACACATTTTTTTCTCTCACACACATTTTTTTCTCTCTCTCACAAATTTTTTTTCTCTCTCACACATTTTTTTCTCTCTCACACATTTTTTTCTCTCTTACACATTTTTTTTCTCTCTCGCACATTTTTTTCTCTCTCACACATTTTTTTCTCTCTCACACATTTTTTTTTCTCTCTCACACATTTTTTTTTTCTCTCTGGTTTTTTAAATTATTAAACAACAAGATATATTAAAATTTATTGTAATTTGTTTTTAAATTTTATTAACATAATTGATAATTATATCATTTTTCTACAGCATCTATGTCATTTGAGTATATTTGGAGCTTGATCATTTACGGCAACTGTACACACGGCATATAATTATATCATTTCTACAGCATCCGTCGTGCTAGCGTTCATCGGGACTTCTCTAGTTGTCGGTACTTTTATATTCTTTTTCTCTTACCCTCGGTACGCTGTAAAGAATCTCTTATTAAAAAAAATTTTAAATGTTGATTATAAGATAAGTAGCACAAAAACTTCTGCATGTAAATTAGTTAAAAATAAATAAATAAATTTAAGAAAATGACTACAAATTTCATAAGAAAAATTAATGTTATTTGAACGTATCAAATGCTTCTTTTTAAACGAGGTGTTAGTTTAAACAATAACATAAGAAATAAATTTAAAAAAAAAATGAAAAAAAAAATAGTTAACAAACTTAAAAATCAGTAAAATTAGAAAATGTATTTTTACATTTTAATCCAGTAAATACTTGAATAGAAAAGTAAAAAAAAAAAACTGTACACACGGCATCTTATATGGCAGCATCCTTCGTGTTGAGTTGATCGGAACTTCTCTAGTGGCCGGTGCTTCATACTCTTTCTCTCTCACTCGCAGTACTGTGTAAAGAATCGCTTATTAAAAATGTATAAAAAGATAATGTAGATTATAAGAAAAAGCACAAAAACTGCTGCGTATAAACTTGTTAGAAAAATAAAATAAATTTAAGAAAGATTAATGTTACTTGAACTTATCAACGGTTTTTATCTAAACGAGGGAGAAAAAAAAATAGTTAACAAACTTAATAGTCACTAAAATGAGAAAATGTATTTTTACATTTTACTACGGTAAATACTTTAATGAAAAAGTAAAAAAAATTACACTATGAAAACAACTTATTAATTTGAAATAATCTCTTGTAAGATATAAAATTGCATGCGTTTAAGCGTATAGTTCCGAAAAAATAAAATAAACAAATTTAAAAAACCACTTACCATTGTAATACACAAGAACACTTTAATTTAAAACGTCCGCAGTACGCGACTGAAACTAAAGTAAAAGTGATTGTTACAATAAAATAAAAATGTCATTGATGAAAATAAATTTTTGCAATTACTATTAATTACTGTTTTATGATACATACCTGTTGATTCATACAGGTTTCAACAAATGAATTTTTCCAATGACGTGTAATTAGTAAATTCCATTAAGTACTGTTGTTCAAAAACTTCCTTTTGCTAACTAAAGACATCTTAACAATTTGCAAACTATTATAATATCTAGCATTTTAAGAAAAATCTTTTAAATGATAAATAAAAAGAAAACATCTAAATATTTTTTTAAGATTATTATAAAGAAAACAAATTATATCTAATCGAAATGAACGAAATTATACTGATGGTAATTAGTTATCTAGAAAGTTATTGGTAATGTCCTGCTCATTAAGTTAAGACATTTTTACAGTTTAACAAAATCGTTTTATCGTTCAGATTTAAAAACAAAAATTAATTGTTAAATATCTCAAAGATCTATTATTTATATGTCACAAATCTCAAGATTTTATAGATGTACCGCAAATGTATTTAAAAGTTATTGTAACGTTTGAAATTTTTCTAGAGAAATAATTATTTACACGTTAATTGTTATCGATTTACTAAAATTACTTGGCATTTAGAAACAGCATTCCTAAATTCTTTTGAGCAAGAAGCTGCTTATAATTTAGAGATTTTACTTAATATTATATGTAAACAGTTTAGATTATTAGAAAATAAAAAAAAAACCAGTAAACCTTTTTCATGTATTTAACTCTTATCAGTTCCTTAAAACAAAAAAAATAAGTTATAGATGCATAAATATTTTCCAACGATCTTGATTAGGAAAAAACTAAAAATTATTAATGAAACTTTACGCAAAAGTAATTATTACAAGAAAGCGCATGTCAAGCATTCTTTTACAGTAAAAACAGTATAAAAGTAAATTTTTGGGTACCTACTTCAGTTGTTTTTTCAAATACTGAACAAACAAATCTTTAATTATGTCGGTAACTACCCTTTTAAATCTATTTTCATGTAATGTGTTTTCGGACAATGAATTGCTGGAGGTATATAATGATATTTGTGACCGTATCGTGCTTCACGGCGATTCTCTTAGTAAAGAAGATGAAGAACTCCTTCTGCAATTAGCAGATAAAGTAACTGAGATCATGGTAAGATCATTTCAAAATAAAGTATCTATTATCACTATTAAATGTATTTTTTTCAGAACGCTAAGGCTTTGTCTAAGCGGATATTACTCAACTCTCTAAGTAACCCACAACCGTCGACATCTCGAGTCACTCAATCAGATGTAAGTTACTATTGAAAATATTTAAGAAATTATAATTCTACGAATTATTTTATTACAGATGTTTGTTGGAAAAGGGTTAACGTCAAACAGTAACTTACGTCATCTTCATGTTATATGCGAAGGGGAAAAAGAAATAAAGAAATTTAAAACGTTTGCTAAAACTATGGTTTTCAAATTTAAGGATGTACCTGCAGCATCCAACCCTGTAATCTGGCTAGAGGTAAAGTTTACAAATTTTATTTTGATTTTATTTACATTTTAACGTTTTAGAATGCATTTAACGAAATTTTAAATCATCTACTGGTTGATGCATCTCCTTCGGATCGCGTAGGTGTTGTTTTACGAAACGATAACTTCCCCGAAAGACCTATCGGTATTTCTTTTAGGCGTAGGGATCAGCTTAATTCTAAAATTATTATGGCGACTTTAGAAAAATCTTACAAAGTAACGCTAATTTCTTTTCTACTGATGCCCTACGTCTGCATCTTGACCGCGTTTCTCTACCTACGGGATATGGTACACGCGATCGAATGACTGGGGTCAGTTATGAAGAATTTTGCCGTCGTAAGAAGGGAATCTTAGTGATACAGAATACAGATACTTTGTGTCTTGCTCGTGCATTGGTGGTTGCGATGACATGGGCAGCGCGAAACATGAATGTCGCTACTTTATTAGAAGAAGGCAGTCCAATAATGACTACCAAGGCATTAGACCTATGCAAAGCTGCTGGTGTGGACCTCAGCAATGGGGAACCATCGACCACATTCGACAATTTCAAGATCATCTTGTAAATTATACAATTGTGGTTTATAACAATAGATTAGGTAAATAATAACTTTTAATTTCTGTATAATGAATTATTATAATCAAATTTTAATTTTAGGTAAATCTGTTTACTTTGAAGGGCCCCGTGTTCATGACAGGATTGTTCTAAATTTAATATTAGAAGAAAACCACTACAACGTTATTACTAATCTGTGTTCAGCGTTTTCAACAGCGTTTTTCTGTGAGATGTGCCGTACCCGCTCAAACAATAAAACAGGTCACAAAAACTGTAAGTACATTTGTCCGGCTTGTCATTCAACACCCCCATGTAACAAAGATTTGGAACTTATATTGTGCAATTCGTGTAATAGAGATTTTCGTGGTGGCGATTGTTTTAAAAATCATAGCGAAAAATTGTGCAAGACGTTGAGTAGGTGTAAGTCATGCCTTAATAGTGTATGGGTAAATAAGTCTAAACCACATAAGTGCGGGTACAAGTACTGCCATAATTGCAATTCCGAAAAACCTATCCGTCATCAATGTTTTATGGCAAAAAAAACTTTAAACAAAAAAACATTTAATCAAAATTTCATTTTTATTTTCTTTGATCTAGAAGCACGACAGGACACACCTGTAACAGGCGCTACAAATATGTTTTTACACGTGCCCACCTTATGTGTAGCACAACAAGTATGTAAATCGTGTATTGATATTGATAACATGAACCAAGATTGTATAGCTTGTGGTAAAAGACAACATATCTTTACAGAAAATCCTGTGAGCGCATTTTTAAATTATGTTTCCAGTTTGAAAAAGAAAAACAGTAAAGGTAGTATAGTGGCATTGGCACATAATATGAAAGGGTACGACGGGGCATTCGTGTTAAAAGAATTGTTAAAAAACAGAAACGCTTGGAACCCTAAGATAATCACAAACGGTACTAAATTAATGTCAATTAATTGTGACGGTAATATTAAATTTATCGACTCAATCAATTATATGCCAATGCCATTAGCTAAACTTCCAAAAACTTTTAACTTCCGTGGCACTAAAGGTTATTTCCCCCATTTTTTCAATACATTAGCAAATCAAAATTATGTTGGACCCTTACCACCCATGCATTATTACGGTTATGACGAAATGTCAACTTCAGTTAGAAATGATTTTGTGAAATGGTACCATGAACAAGTAAATAATAATTACGTTTTTGATTTTCAAAATGAAATTGTAAAATACTGCATAGACGACGTCAATATCTTGAGAAAAGCTTGCTTGGAATTTTGGAACCGTTTCACCACTTCTAACGGAGTTGACCCTTTTCGTGAGTCTTGCACAATCGCTGGGGCATGCAATTCAGTGTTTAGACGCAACTACTTAACCGAAAATTCTATTGGACTTATTCCTCCTAACGGTTATAGAATGGCTGACAAGCAATCTACCATTGCAATCAAATGGTTACTTTGGTTAGAACATACTTTAGATATCAAAATTGAGCACGCTGGAAATGCCCGCGAAGTTAAGCTGAAGGAGGGTATCTTAGTCGACGGTTTTTGTCACGCTACAAACACCGTATATCAGTTTCATGGGTGCTATTTTCATGGCTGCGAGATCTGTTTTCCAGATCAGACAGCTGAACTTAGTGGCGATAAACAGGATACGATGTTTGCAAGGCGCGAAAAAACTGAGGCTACAGCGACCCGCATCCGTTCTTTCGGCTATAACTTAGTGGAAATAAAAGAGTGTAAGTTTCTGCAATTTCTCAAAATTAATATTCAGGCATTAGAATTCACAGCTAGTCATGCCGTAATTCGGAATACCCCTTTGAACCCTCGTGACAGCTTTTTCGGAGGTCGTACAAATGCCGTCAAACTGTACTACAAGGCAGAAGAAAACGAGTCTATCCGTTACCTTGACGTATGCTCCCTTTATCCATTTGTCAACAAATATGGTAAATATCCCGTAGGTCATCCCAAAATCCATGTAGGTAATGATGTCTGCCAGCAATTGTCTTTAGACGCAGTTGAAGGCATCATTAAATGCACCGTCCTTTCGCCCACAAGCCTATACCACCCCGTTCTGCCTTGTAGAATGCACGGCAAGCTTATGTTTATTTTATGCAGGGTTTGCGGGGAAACGATGTTTAACGGTATCTGCAACCATACAGACGATGAACGTAAGTTTACCGGTACTTACGTAGCAGACGAGCTCCGAGAAGCGTTGTCACAGGGTATAAAGTGTTAGAAATTTTAGAAGTTTGGGAATACGAAATTGCACAGTACAATAGAAGTTCTAGATCGGGGGGTTTATTCACAAAATATGTGAACAATTTTTGAAACTGAAACAGGAGTCTAGCGGGTGGCCATCTTGGTGTACGGATGATCAAGCAAAGGAGCGATATGTATCTGAGTATCTCGAACGAGAGGGGATTGCATTAGACAAGTCGAATATTTCTGTAAACCCCGGTATGCGTTATATTGCAAAGTTATGTTTAAATTCATTTTGGGAGTAAATTTGCACAGCGCGAAAATCTAATGCAATCCTCAATCATTCAGGACCCTTATGATTTATTCAAGATGCTTACTGATCCTTCGGTAGAGGCTCACTCGCTAACCACTGTTGATGATGACACCATTATTTTGAATTGGGATAGGCCGGACGAAGGTATCGTACCGTTGAAAACTGTAAATGTTGCTTTGGCGGCGTATACAACTGCTAATGCACGTTTGGAATTGTACAAATACTTGAAACAATTGGGCCGACGTGTCCTTTACTTCGATACGGATTCTATAATTTTTACTGAAAAGCCAGGTGAATGGGTCCCCGTGACAGGAGATTTTCTGGGCGATATGACGGACGAGATCGAATGCTACGGTCCTGGTAGTAAAATTGTAGAATTTGTCAGCGGAGGTCCGAAGAATTATGCTTTTAAGGTGTTTTCGACTAATTCCAATCAACACGAATATATTTGTAAAGTTAAAGGTATTACCTTAAATTTTAAAATTCTCTAGTCGTGAATTTTGAAACCCTTAAAAGCATGGTTTTGGATCAAGCAGAGGACACGTATGTTCAGACGGATCGACGTATTTGTAGGAATTCCACATTTGATGTTTTGTCGCGACCTGAACGCAAGGTGTTTAGGGTAAATTATACAAAACGGCGTCGTTTAGAAGACAGTATGGATACACTTCCATACGGTTACCGGTGATAACGTTGTAGTGGTTTGTTTTCTTCATTTATTTATTTATTTAGTTTGTTTTTTTTTAATTATTATTAGTTAGTATATTGTAATTTTTAATACTTTATTTTTTTTTATGTAAATACGTAATCTTGATATATATATTTTATGTTTACTTTTTATGGTTACAATGATTTTGTAATTTTAACTTTTATTATTTTTAGGTATTTGTATAAAGTTTTTGTTAAAAAAAATAATTGTCAATTAAAATATTTCAAATGTAAATAACTGCTTTGATTAGATTTAAGTATTTTATTATTATTATTATTATTATTATTATTATTATTATTAAGTTTTAGTTGTTTCATCTTTATATCTTATTACTGTTATTTAATTCTTCTTCTTAATTTTGTTAATAGTCTATTCACTGTTATTTATTTTTATACGTTTAACTTTATTAAATACCTGAAACATCATTATTCTTATTTGTATATGATTAAGCATTTGCCTTTCAATAAAATACTTGAATTTGAATTTACTGGCTTTTATTTATTTATGTACAATAAATGTTACAAAATATCTATTACATTTGTTTTCTTAAAATACAAATTATACAATAAACTAATGCATACATCATTTTTTATTAAATCATTATCAAATATTTCTAAAAAATTCTATCATGTTTGTGTTACAAAGTTTAAAATATAAATATACAAGACAATATTGACCGCAAAACATAGAATGAAAATCTTGTAAAATTTTACAATTAAAAGTCCAAGTACAACAATTTCTTTCTAAAAATTTTTTTGATATCCTAGGGGTGATCTTCCAAAAGAATCAAAGTATTCTCCATGTCCATATTCATCAATGTAAAACGCTGTCCAATGTTCGCCAGGTTTATAGGAAGGGTCGGTGTTTGCAATAATAGCACAAGGTCTCTGTATACGCCATGGTAATTGATTAGAAGCACATACAAGTCGATGTACATTCTTGGTGGTCGGGATGTTCTTCAAACATTGTTGAATTTGTACCGCATTCATCTCTGCTATTTTTCTTTGACCATTCACATAAAATTAAAGCGTGTTCCAGAGCACACGAAGGATTTTCAATGTGATGATGTAGACATTTGATTGCTTGCATCTCTTTTTTTAGTTCTTTAAAGGTTGGACAACTGAGCCCTCCATGTTAACTACCGGTTTATTTAAAAATTTTAATGTGTTTTGCTTTTCATAGCCTTTAACAAAAATACCGTTAAAAGGCATCAATAATTTTCTAAGTTCGTCTTCAAAATCTTCATAATTTATGTATCCAGTACTCCATTTTAGACCATGAAAATAATTTTCCAAATAATAAACTTCGTTTTTCACTGATTTTGGCAAAGTAGAATAAGGTTTTGGTGGCTTTATGAGCAAAACTTCGCAATAGTCACCATCTGACGAAACAACTGCAACTTCTTTAGGAATAAATTTCTTGTCTTCTCCGCGAAAACCTTGCAAATCAACAAACGCGTCCATTCTTCTCGAGTGTTAAGTAATAACTAAGTTGAGTAAAGTGTCGAGTATTCTTAACTACTAAAATCCACCATTACATTTCTATGTTTATCAATTTCTATGACGTTATCAAATTCTGCGTAAACTAAACAGTTTATCGTTTCACTTAACGCATCTTCAAATCCAACTTCTATGCGCAACGACCCATTTTTTACAAGATTCCAATGTGTATTAGCATTTGCCGATAAATCCGGTGTTAAATCAAAAGCCATTAAACAGAAACCTTTAGGGTAATCTTCTCGAGATATATCATTTCCTTCATTTAAGAAATGAATGCCGGTTCCGGAGTATAAAGTATGGTATGCTCGCACGTACAAGCCTGATTTTGTAAAATCCGGTTGAAGCGGTTTTGAAGGAATTTGCTGGCCATCAATATACAAAGACAGATAATTAATTTTATAATGATGAAAATTAAACGGGTTGGTGGCGTAATCTCCATTGAACGCTTTATTTGACACAAATCCAATAATACAACGCTTAGGTAATTGGCCTAAGAAAACGTTATCTAAAGACTTTCGTTGAATCCCTGATGGAATAGTCAATACTTTAACATCTGCTTTAGTTATTGGATATTTTGCCGAAGTAGATTCTAACGCTTTTGTGTGTGCAATTAGAATTGTAGGATTAATTCTCATTCTTCTTACTAAAAGACTGGCTTCTAAAATTTTCACCTTGTACGTAGACCCTAATTTAGCCATTAAACTAAACGAATCTCTTGAACGAACAAATTTTTATCTTCATTTCGACGCCGTTAACAAGAAATTTTTCTTGATTAAATATGTCAGAGTGGACATGTCCCATCATCTCGATTTGGTTATTTTCGGAAGTAAAAGATTTTCTTTTAATGAATCCCACATTGTCTTCCGTTAGACTATCCATTTTTCCTGGTGTATCATTATGCCATAAACTACACGATAGATGTGAAGATTTTGCTTCTGATCCATAGTTTAGTAGAGTTTCAATATAAGAACGATATGCATATGTGTTATTAGGCGGAGATACAAGTTTCTGATTTAAATAAATCTCAACTTGACTAAATAGAGAATGTAACCAGTTATTTACAGGCCCTACAACATCCTCAAGGTTTAACGAAGTATCGTCTTGTTTTACGATTTTTGCTGTTACATACAGCATCGTTTGACTTAAGTCCAAGTAATCATTACCGTTGCCAGGTATAACAAATTCAATCGGTGCGTCGTCAGTTAACGAAGATAGTGGCTTGTAGAAAATCCACTCGCCAGATTCTATACTTGTTTGAGTTGATGGGAGGGCAAATATATCTAATTCAGATTTAATGCATTCGCAAGATTGAGCGTGAAGAAAAGCCATTATTAATTTCTGTCAAAAATATCGTTGTAATTAACTTTGAAATTAGCAGGCTTGCGTCGAGAAGTTGACGTCTTCTTGTTAATTACAGACAGAGAATGACTGGTTGTTTTTTGACGCGGTTTTTTATATCCAGAACCCTGCATCAGATTTTCAATTTTAGTGTCTGCTTTGCGCTTCAGACTCTGACCGGCTTCGCGCATTCTATCTTGAAACGATTCTTTGATTGGTCGGTTTTCCACAATATCTCCTAAAATATTACTTCCCGTCCTCAACGCTTCTTTTCCTACTGCTTTCACGCCTGACTTAAACAATGGTAAAATTGAACGAAATATACCCCCCAACCAACTTCCAATTCCATGACCTCTTTGATATGGAGCCCTCGGTAAATAACACCAATTCCACTACCGGCTTGATTAATGTAATATTGTTGATATGGACACGCCATTTTAATTAAGTTTTTAAAATGAAGTTTCAAATTCAGCGTACCAAACTCGAATGGCATAGAAGCTGCCGTGTCGGTCCTTATATTTATTTCTATATTTTCAAATTCTTTTCTCATAAGGGGTATGTAATGTACAGGAGAAAATACTACATCTTTGTGACATCCGTAATTGTAATTGTCAGAAGTGACATTGACAATTCGCAATAAAGGCGCTAAGACATCTCCTACTAATTGTGGTTCTACAATATCACAATAAATAAACATTTGAGATGGTATACCTGTCCATATGTTTGCTGGATGAGCTGAAGTTTTTTCTTTTGCTAAATTTTGATCGGGTTGAAATCCTAATTGAAGTGCTAATCTTCTTGAAAAACACAGTACAGATAATGTGGTGTTTACTTTTAAGAAAACTCGTTTTGTTATTCTGTTGTATTTAAAGTTTATCAGTTTCTTTATTATTTCGTGGTTATTAATTTCAGTAATAACGTCTTCGATTGATTCATAGTTTCCTGGAGAAATTTTTACAATATGCCATTCTTGATAAGAAAAATGAATTGAATCTTTACTGTCAAGAAAATGTTTTGTTGCAAGATTTAACACTTCTTCGAGACTTAACTCGTGTTCTTCCGGCGGTTCAGTCCTATAGTACATTAAGTTATCAGTTTCTCCAACTGCTAAAAACGAACACGGATATTGAATTTCAGAAATTCCAACAACCCATTCTCCAGTCAATCTTACTCGTTTAGGTAATTGTGTCATAAAATTTGCAGTTGTATTGTTGGGGTAGTAATTCATAGAACTATTACTTAGCAAAGTTAAATAAAACTCATTCTCGGTATTCATAATTGTTGCAATTCGTTCGATGATACCCAAGAATTAAATTTGTCGCTATATCCTTGCCACTTTACAAAATACTGTTTATTTATTCCGCGACCTTTTTCTTTCAACAATTTCTCAATTTTATATCTTGTGTCACTAGTAATTGTAATAGGTTGTAATTCTTCTTCATAAAACGTTCCTTCAATTGGCTCGCGATTTAAATCAACAACTCGGTAAACAGGAGGTTTTCGGTTAATAACTTTACTTATTTTAAACACTTCTTCGCTCCAATTTGTTGTATAACCCTTCTCAAAGATCTGTTTAGTTCTACTAATCCTTACATGTTGACCGACTTTATATTTCGATATGCGTTTTAGTCCAACTCCACTGCTATACAGGTTTTGCCAAACTTGTAAAATATTTGAATCATTTACATCATTGGGTGCCATTTTAATGCTCGGATGATATCTATTATTATAAGACAATAATAAATTTTGTAACACATCAATGTACCGATATGAATTGGAATATGTAAAGTAGCGCCACATTCTTGTTTTAAGAGTTCTATTAAATCGCTCAACTACAGCGGCTTTAACATCCGGATTGTTCGTAACGTAAAAAGGAGTGTAGTGTTCTTTCACAAAACTTTGTACAGTTTTTGCAACAAATTCTTTGCCTTTATCCGTTTGAATGTTTAGAGGTTTATTTTGACATTCTTTAAAAATATCTGCAAACGCATCAATAACGTTTTTAGCTGTTTTAGTTTTTAGTGGTCTAGCCCAAGCCTTTTTACTGAATACGTCAATTACGGTTAAAATGTAATTATAGTTGTCGTTATATTTTTTCAAACTTTGCATATCACATAAATCAGCCTGCCATAATTCAAACATATTGTTTACGATGTATTTGTTTCTTGGAAACCGTCTTTTATTAGGTTTATGTATAGTATACGATTCTTGTTGTTGTAACCATTTTTCAACACTGGGGCGATTATGTTTATACTTTACTGATTGAAATAAGTCATTTGCACCCGCAAACCCGCTAACGTGAGCTGGGTCGTAATATACGGTGTCCATTATCAAAGTTTGAAAGATTCCCAGCTTAAAACTCTTGACCTGCGGTTCGATCTTCTCGGGGTTTCAGTTACTGTCTGCCTTAACTCGTCATCGCCATCATAGTTTGGCGCAAAACTTTGATCACTTCTAAGTGGCGAAGTTACCGCTAGTTGCTCATTTCTAAATTGTGAAACATCTCGACGTTTTAAATTTCCAATAAGTTCTTGCGGAAAATTGATTTCTTTCATATAAGATGCAAGCTGTTGCCAGCCTTTAGGACTGCTAGTTTTTCTTGGTCTTATAGCGTCATGTACTAAATCAATAATATTTGAAGATGGTATATTTTCTCCTTTTATTGTTACAACTCCATTCTTATCCCATAGTATGTTTCCTGAAGTGTTCAAAATCCGCAAAAAGTTTTCCGCTTTTTTCTTGTATGTAGGAGGTAACGTGTTTATTATTTCAGAATCCGTCATCTTTGTAATCTTTTCTTCTTCAACTGAAATGTTAACAGGCTGTCGGCTTTCACCGACAAAATGTAAATACCTTTGAAGAATCTGATTATACATATTCCATTTATCGTGATCTGCTAGTTTTGAATTTAAAACTTTGTTCATTTCGATGTCCAACTCTGACAACACATTGTTTTGCGTAGGTTCAGGAGTAGTTTTTAACCGCTGTATTAACTCCGGGGGAACAATAATCATCTTTTAGCGTGTTCCATATTAGTTAAAAAGACTTCCTAACACACCGCTAATTAAGGGTGCTAACAGAAACGGTAGAAATGCGCCTCCTTGTTGTAATAAAATCTTTTTCTTTTTAATGGATTCTCCCTGTTTTACTATTCGTCTCAACGTGTTTTTATGACGAGAGAGCCGTCTCTTCTGCGTTCCTGACAATGGAACTTTTCCTTTTAAAGTATTGTAAATGCATTCACAGATACAATGTATTTGCTTATCGCTGGCACACTTTAGCAAAGCTTGTCGCTCATTAGGTCCTAATTTTGTCAAAGCCCGTAGAAGTTCAGCATGCTTAGTGAGTACGTTAGTCATTATGATTGAATGATGTCGAATTTATCTGAACTTGTGTATTTAAACCCTTTTTTAGGAATGTAAATGTAGCATGCGCCGTCTTCGTTAAAAATTGATGTTCTAAAACGTACAATGTCAGGCGTACCTTGTTTTAAATCAAAAAGCAAATATCCATGTGGATTCGACGTTGCATCTTTATAAGCTTCTTCTAAAAATTTTGGATTTTCAGGGTATACTTGCCTCGTTAAATGTTTTATTTGGGCTTTATCTCGTGGATTTTTAAATAGAACTATGTAATGGGCATTTAATGATATGTCGCGTTGTCCTTTACCTTGGTGAAAGACGTTTTGAGTTAGGAAAAATACGCTGAGGTTTCTATGATGACAACCTTTAGTAAATATATCTACAACAGCACTGTTCGCTTCGCGCATTAAATCGTCAATGATTATTAAGTTAGGTTCTCTTCCATCAAACGCATCCATAGACGGTAATCCTTCTTGAAATTTTATATTTGGCAAATCTTTATACAGAGGCTGCCATTCATCATAAAACCATATGACATTTTCAAATTTAGTGTCACACACATCATTCATATTGTTTATAAAGTTTACAATAAAGTAAGATTTACCACATCCAGAGGGTCCTGCAACAATCGCTGAGAAAGGATGCTGAAATTGGTACATGTTAACGATTGTTATCTTAACAAGAACTAAATGCATTCAAAATAAAACAGGTTTTATATACGAGAAAAAAGTTTATTTTTATTGGTTATATTTTTGTTTTTATTACCTACATGTAATTATAGTAAAATACTAAATTATTTGTACAAAAAACGGTCATCATATGTATCCATATAATCCTTTACCGTAATGTTCATAAAACCTGGAAATTTGTAAACTAATTCGAATAACATAAAATTTTTGTTATACTTTTCTTCAAGAACTTCTTCGAAATCTTCATAACAGGCTTCCTGGTTTTTCTTTGAATCTACAAAATTCACCACATCGTGTATAAATTCTTGAAAAGGACAGTCACAGTTTTCTCTGTCGCTCAGTAGTGACGTAAAATAAGATTTCATTCTTCTAATGCTTTGTAATGAACTAAGGCCTACATACAATTGAAATTTTTCTTCCACATTTTTAGGCACAAATCGAACAGCGTTCACATCAGTTGTGTGCACTATATAATTTTCAAGATGATATTTACCCACATCTTTGTGACTGAGGTCTTCTATCATGTTGCCCAATACACTTAGAAACTCGGTAAATTGTGGTAACGTGAAGTAAACACCCGAATTAAAACCGGACTTTATTATTTTCAGACAAGGTCTGAAGCCATTATAAACATCTATTCCTAGACGCGCAATTTTTGAGTAACTGTGGTTTAATGGAATAGATACCTCATTAAATAACTCGTGTTTTTCGCGTACTTCTTTTGATTTATCTTCTAAACTATTGATACCGTATGATTTTTTGGCTTCTTCAAACAAGGCGTAGTCTTTAGCGGTAGGTACGTACACTGGCGATACAGGTGATCTATAATTTTTCTTCCAATCTTCCCTTTTAGAATAAGGTGAAAACTTCTTTACATCACGTTGTGGTGTTTTAGCTGCCATCACAAGAAGTTTTATATTGAAGTATTGATTCGAATTGTGAACAAGAACTAAATAAGATTTAGTAAAGACGTGCTTTTATATCTTTATAGGGAAAGAATGTTTGTACAAAAAGTATTTCTAGTAAAATGTTTGTCACGTGACACATTAGAAAAAAACAGGTTAATGATTCAGCAATTTTGCCTTTCGGGAAATATACAAGCAACGTAGTAGTTTCACATTTATTTTAAAATTAACTCGCCATTTTAGTACTAATCTTTCATAGGAAATTCTTTATGCATTTTTTAATATATCACTATATTATTTACAGTTGACCGTTTCGATTCAACTGTTTGGTAGCTCAGCTGTTAAGTTCGCCGCTTTGTAATAAAGAAACCCGGGTTCGAATCCAGGTACACCCAAGCTTTTTTTAAATAAAAATATTTTCTTTCTCGCTCGAATCATGAGACTTTATGACGCATAAAAAATTAAAAGTTACGCGATGACGCACGACGCAATCAAAATTACCAATTATGCGATGATGTAACAATGTAAGAGAGAGAAAAAAAAGTGTGAGAGAGAAAAAAATGTGTGAGAGAGAAAAAAATGTGAGAGAGAGAGAAAAAAAATGTGTGAGAGAGAAAAAAATGTGTGAGAGAGAAAAAAATGTGGAAAAAGTATGACTCATGGGAAAAATTAGTTACATAATCAAACGATGACTCACACCCAGAAATACCTCGCATACGTTTCCGCCGAGGTCAGTAATGACGTCAGTGAAAGTGAAAGTTCAAGGTTGCGTCGTCCATATTCTACTAATATTATTAGAATGTCCCGTGTTTGTGTACAACAAAGAAATAATGTTAAGTAATTCTTCGCATTTTTAAAACATAGATGTGATTGAAAACTTGTTTTTTATAATTTTTAACGCAAAACGTGTATTTTCTTTAAAAAAAAATAAAGCAAAACTTCGCAACTTCGATGCGTCGTTTATAGAATTTTTTTAAGAGTTAAGTGGTTATTTTTGTGTTAAAATTGCAGTTTTGAACAGTTTTTTTCGTGGCTTGCGACATTCAAACAAACACAAGTTTGGAATAAGTAAATATTTAGACGTAAAGATTTATTGTAAAAAGATTCCCACTGGAAATTCCATTACAATCATACATAACTGAACTTTTATGTCTGCATTTGAATAATAAACAATAATTGTAGTTGTAATTCTTAAAGAAATACATAACCATTTATTATTAGCATGTGAATTGAATATATATTGAGAAATCACTATTGAAGTTTTATTTGAGCTGTGTAGTGAATTCGCTTACTTAGCATAGTACCGTATTAATACATCCATCGAAGCAGTCCATCAATCTTGTCATCAAAAGAACAAGTGTAAAAAACAAACAAGGGTCATGCTTAGGGTAAATATGGGTCTAAATTATTTCCTTTACATATAAAAGGTGTAACCAATCTAAATATTAAAATTGCACACCCTTCGCTTGAGGGTTATAAACGAAACGGGGGTGGTAGCTATTGTCATATGCAGCTTCCCATAATTGTAACAGTTTATTCATAAGCGTGTCGAGAGCCGTTTGCATTATTGAATAGGAGGGTCAACTGTCTACTCCAAACCTTTTATTTACTTTTATTAATTGAATTTCTTTTAATTTATAAAATTGTACTTGCACGATTTTAATTTGTCGGTATTGGTAAATTAATTGAGCGTCTTGAAGTACAAATCGATACGCTTTAGGGAAAATCCTCACTCAATAAAAATCGGATCGAGTTGTGCAGTAATACAAAAGCTGAGGAGTGATAGGGCAACTGTCAAAGCCATCGCAACAGATCAAATAGCAAACACGATAAGTATAATGCACTGAACAACGTAAATCCATAAAATATTTATAGTGAGCTGGTCTCTAGAGGATCAGATTATGACAGGCATTGAATCTTGGCTAGTGTTGAAAAGTTTACTTTTCTAAAACATATAAAAGACATACTCCGACTTTTTATTTTTATTAAATTAATTTCGAGAGGGCAGTATAATCTTTAAGTTAAAAACACGATCTGACTGTATGTGTATAGTGCAATTTACGTGAGCAGTCGGCATCAGAGCTAGCACATAAGGTATAATTTCCTAAGGACATAAAGAGAATACGCTGATGTCCAGCTCGAGCCAGCGCATCCCACGGGAACCTTAAAGAAATTGCCGATGTATGAGTCCCGATTTGTTACACGGTGAATGTTTCGATCAAACAGATGCTCATTGGGATTTTTTACTTCCCTCAAACACGACAGTATTACGTAACTTTTTTTTAAATTACTAAACAAGTACACTGTTTTATTTCAGCGTAAGCAATTTAATGCTGGTAAGCGTTACTAATTTTCATTTTTACGTTACTTTTAAAAACATTACATCAGCAGTTACGTGTAACATGGTAATATAGTAAAGACGAAGTGGCCGACAAGTCTATAAGTCAACAATTACCGGATTCCCTTGGGACTCGGGGCATTACCAGAATCTGTCGATCTAATCTGAAAGCCTTCTGAGGATGAAGATGTCTTAGTCAGGTTTTTGGCCCTCTGGTACAATCTAAGGAATGATGTTAGCAATTAAATCTTCCTTATACTGCCCTTCATAAGGGTAAAACTATATATTAGGGGTTTTGAGGAAGGAAATACTAATTACGTTTCCTTGTTACTCATTGTGGTTTTCTAAAATGCATTTTTTTTTAACAAAGCGTAATGTTACATATTTGCAAACATTTAATTCAGTTAATTAAAATTAAAATAACAGTAATTAATTAAGAACGAGATTATTTACATTTTACTTTTAAACAGATCACAATTTCACTAACAACAAAGAAATCGGAGATGAAACTTCCACAGTTAAAATTTGCCCCCAAGGCGTATACCAAAGATTTCGTTCTTCCGACTTATTACAACAACCCTATGTAACACAGTACACGTTTTATTGCTACCTTTTTTATGCGTTTATTTACCGTAGAATTAATGCATTAAGGTAAAGATTCCCGATAATGCCTTTTCTGAAACATTTCGATCAAAGTTTTAGGGGATAAAGACCGACGAGGTAATTAAAGGGGTTATTTTTGAGAATATTCTTTCATAATTAGTCTGATGTTTGGGTAATTTGAGTATTAATTAACTGAATTAAATTAAGATAAGTTCCCCAGCTTTCTTGTATAATTTAGAAGATGCTTCACATTTTTATTTATTTTCTTTTGTAATTAGATTTACTATATAAAATGATTTCGTGGCGATTTAATGAACATCGCACCGGAAAGATTCCCTTTAATTATTTTAAGTTTAAATACTCATTTTATAATTAAATGTTTAGTCTTTTGGATTAAAACATAACGATGAAACTCTTTTTTGCTTGAACTCATTCATAATATAAACATCGCAAAGAGAATAAATCGACATTTATTCTTACAAATAATCGGAAAGCTAATTACTTAATTAGTTTCCTGTTAAAGATGATCAACGGCATTGCTAATGAAAATGACGTGAAGCTACTCTAAATCCATTACTCAGTACTAATTAGAAATCAACAATGCTTTTTGCCTTTGGCAGCAAAAAGATTTTAAACGGACTTATAATAAAAAGAAAAAGAATGCACCATAAAATATTTAAATTTGAAAACCAATAATTAAAAAAAATCTGTTTTGTTGTAATCGTAAAAATTACATTATAATACATTTAAATAAAATTAATTCTTTTTTTTATAGATTTTGAATAGTGCACGATACGTTTTGCAACATTGCCGATGATCGCTGAAGATAAGACTATAAAGTTTTATGTAAATAATAATAAAATAAATTTGATGGTTATTAAATCGTTATATGGTAATTGATTTCGCATAAAATAGATAGACATGCAATTTTTCTTAGTGTTTTTAAAGTTTGCTAAAAGCATCTTGTCTATTAAACTACAGATGTTGGACTATAACGGAGAGTAACAAACAAACTTAGATGAATTTACATGCGATATTTTATTATTATTAAATTACTGAAATCGTTTTTTTTTCAAATCACGTAGGAAGGGTACATTTTGCAGAAAACTGTTTTCTTAAAGTTGGATAATTTTCTTGTAGTTCATAAAGCGTACATGCTTAGTAGAGTAACTCTATTACATTAACAGGTAACAAAAACAGTTAGCATATTATTGCAGAAATAAAATTCAAGAAACTAAGAATGCCAACTGTTTTTTTTAAGTTATTTATTTTATTTTATTGACTAAAGCTGTTATATAAAATTTTGTATAAAGTATGTTTTCTAGGTATCGAGATACACATGATAAAATATGTTAAATAAAGCCATAACTCAATTTACTTCTATCCTTTTTTAATACTTTTAGTTGATACAACAGCTACGTCACTACTTACTTTTCGAATTGATAATTAAAATCACAATTCCCCTAGTCACTGAGCTGTAAATTTCTTCTGCTAGCGTGGTTCCCATAAAACAAATAGAAAATCCTCTAAAAAAACTGAACTAAAAAGAAAAGAAATTGTGCGTTTAAGGAAGGGTCAGTTTCTCGGGGATACCACATACGGTATCAAATCCTTCAGTTTTTTTCTGCTTTACAAGGATATTCGCTAACACTATACGAAACAATATTTTTCTTATGGTATTTTATAAAGCAAATTGATGATTACAAATAGTGATTTCAGGTTCGGGAGACCAAGAAAAGCGAGTTCCTTTTCTGATAAGTCGATTGAGAGGTTTGGTTTGAGTAGCAAAATCTTTCACAAAACCACGGTACCAAGAAATAAGACCAATGAATCTAGGTACTTCTTTACTTGTGTTAGGAGTTGGATAGTTACCATACCTTCTACTTTAGATAGATCGGCTCTAAGACCATTCTTGTCGACAATATATCCAAGATATTTTATTTTGGATTTAACAAAATCACATTTTTCAGAATTAATTTTAAGGTTTGCTTTCAAAAGATTATCAAATACCTTATCTAAAATTTCTAAATGTAACGAGAATGTAGATGCAGCAATAATTATGTCATCAAGATACACTGAAACATAAAGTTCTAAATCTGGACCTAAAATTGTGTCAACCGGTCTTTGCCAAGTAGCTGGAGCATTATGCAACCCAAACGGCATTCGACGAAATTGGAAAAATTTTTTACCTGGAACTACAAATGCAGTTTTTTCCTTACCGTTTACTTCTAACTTTAGTTGCCAATAAGCTGATTTAATATTAATAGACAACAAAACTTGTGCGTTTCTCAGTCGATCTAAAATAACAGAAATATACGATAGACGATACACGTCTCGTTTAGTAATACGGTTAATCCTTCAATAATCTACACAAAATCTATGTTCCCCGTTTGATTTCTTAATCAACGCCACAGGCAAACTCCAATTAGACTTAGATTTTTTAATAACTCCAAACTCTAACATAGACTCAACTTTCCTGTTAATAATGTCTTAAATACATGGAGACACGGGATAATACCTCTGCTTAATAGGTATCGATCCGATGACTCACACTTTTTGCACACCCTAATTTATTTCCCATTTTTGCAAAATAAGTTTTCAATAGTTGTTCTAACGTTTGGTTTTCGTTAGTAAATAGTCTTTTCCGCAATTTAATAGAGAAAACAGAGACCGTTCGACCAAAAGTCTAAGTGTTATCGTTGAATGACGAAACGATGTTCATATCCTTTCAGAAATATATTCCTAGTATAAGATCATCTACTATCGAAGTAATTACTAACGCCTTTATCAACCTAACTTGATAGAGTTGTACTAAACCCAAAACTTTATAATTTCTACCATCAGCAACAGTAACCAAATGGTTATCAGATTTCAATTTTATCCCTAAATTTTTAAGTTTTTTCCAACCGGAACCACCCACAACGGCTTGACTAGCTACTGAATTCAATAAACATCTAAAATTAACTCCGTAAATGTCAACATCAAAATCAGGACGAGGATCGCTTGGTTTCTTACTGAACAAACCGCTATTCTTTCTCGTTGATATTTTACTCTGATAAATTGCAACCAAGCTTTCCAAGAGGAGTTACTCAGAGACGACCCATTACGGCGTTTCCCAAACATCTACTATACCTAGTGATGTTTGATAATCCACATCGAAAACAAAACTTTTTCCAACGTGAATGTTGACACTGTGGATAAAGGTGTTCTTCTTTGCCACAATTCCAACAAGACCCTTTTATCAGTGACGAAACTTTTGGATCAACAACTGGTTTTGATTGGGAATTCTTGGAGTTAACAGAAGGAGCGGCGAAATCTGGTTTTAACAAATTGATTTTGTTTAGTCGAGGACAACGATAACTTTTTTCTAATTCTTTAGATGAATCCAATTTTTTACATAAATACAACAATTCCTCAACGGAGTTATACGAGTGAAGGCTTATTCCTCAAATATAATAAGGCAGTAAGTTACGACTCAAAATAGCCAACTTTTTTCTTCTGAAGCAGGTTGAGTCAACTACGCAAAAAGATTAATGATGCAATCAAAACAATTACCAACTTTTTTATTAGGAGTCTGTACTCTAGCACGAATTTCAGACCATAATTCCGTATTATAATCTACCGGTAAGTATTTTTTACGTAATAAATCAACAAATTCTTTCCAAATAAAAATATTATGACGAATAGACCTATACCAGATCAAAGCGCTACCTTGTAAAAAATCAATAATAGAATTATGTAACGTTTGCTCGGAAACGTTTCTAGCAATTCGATAATCTTCCATTCATTCAATAAACGCATTCACGCTAAGAGCTATGTTACCTCCATTAAAATTAATACCGTAAACTGGGGATACTTTGATCAATATTTAACTTTTAAGTTGAATAACTCCTTTAATTTGATAATTAAGATCAAATAAAAAAAATTGAAGCATCGGATTTTCGTCAGCTACTAATTCTGAAAAAATGAAAGATAAAAATTCAAAGAATTTTTAGAAAAAAATAAAAACTTCGTGATCAAAGATAAACTGGTTTTGGGGATACTTTGATCACGCTTAATTTTCTAAATCTCCTTTGAAAAGACTACAAAAATCATTAAAAAGACTCCTGACCTTATGGGCTAACTCTAATCAAAGAAAAAACTAGCCTTTTGTTAATTAATCTTTATTTAGAAACAAAATCGAAACATTTTAACTCATAAACTGAGAACTAAATTATTAAAGATATTAAACAAAAGCTTAAACTTCAACAACTTCAATGTCTATTTCAAATTTATAAAAACCGTTTCCATCGTTGTCGATTTCCGATGACGGATATAGCAAAATCTTAATAATGTCACTCTTCTTGATTTCGGAAATGTCATCAGCAATAAGTTTGAATTGTCTTTTATTCTTTCGAATTGATTTCAAGCCGACAACCACAACTTCTGGAACGACTTCTATTATTTTACAAATGTATTTATATGTTTTTTTCCCTCATTGTGATGCAAATTTTGCCAAAATATGTTGATCAACTATCAAATCTTTTACAACTACAGCTTGCTGATTTTGTTGTCCAGTGACATCTTTGGATGTGACAAAATTAGAGTTATCTTCATTTTCTTTAGAGGTTGAGGGAAGGTGGTATTCCTCATCACATTATTGAGCATGATTTGCGGATACTACTGTAGACATACTGCATCCAGGCGCAATATCCAGTCTCTTCTTCTTTCGCTGTAGCCGGATTGACTCTCCAAATCGTTGTTATTTCAGAAGTGCTGTCAGTGCGTTTTCAACGGTGTGGGTAGGGTCGTCACCTGTTACTGGTTCTGTTACTGGTGGTAAACGTTTAAACACTTCTTGCCGATTTAAGGGATAAATCCCTGAAGCCCGGATAGAGCTGTTCAAATTTCGCTTAATTGCAGATGTTGTATTTCCGTTTTCATTTAGTGCAACTACAGCGTCCATTTTATTCAGGCTTTTCTGCAATAGTGTGGGAAACATATCTTTAGGGACAGTATTTATGCGGATATTTTGCAACTTCCACTCAGTTAACGTAGCACGCCATGCCTTTTTTATTGGTCTGAAAAACCCTAGGTCTAATGGTTGGCAAAGGTGTGTTGAGTGTGGTACCACACATACGAAATCAATCTCGTTTTCAGCACACATTCTTAAAACGTCAGGGTCCATGTGTGATGACAGATTATTGTCAATGAGGGCTTTTCGGCCCTCTGAACGTTTAGCATGTGGCAGAAATGTGAACCAATCTCGAAAAGTTGCACCGTTCATCCACCCGCTTGCTGTGCGATTGTATCTTGCTCCTAAACTACAACACGGCTTAACGCAACATGGATATTCTCGTGGACCATTTTCTTTTTACGAGTCATAAAAGTGAAGACTCTTGTAGACCACATAGGGCGGCAATAATGTCCCATCTGCAGAGCCGCAAACCATAATCGTCGTACAACTTTTCGAGTGGTTCATAATTTTTTCCGGGTATTTTACGCCCCGCCTGTAAATGCCACGTTTCTTTCCGGGGTCGTCTGACAAGTTAGACTCGTCATAGTTAAATATGTTTGAGCTTGGTAGATCTTTTAATGTAGTTTCCAAGTTATCATAAAATTCTGCTAGAGTTTCTCTTGACACCGACGCTCTAGCTCTCTTTATATTAGTGGCTATTCGTTGTCCATAAGAAGTTTTGTGTCTCTCAAGGAGACTGTAAAACTAGTCAACACCGGGTATATTATTTTTGAAATTACTAACAGTTCTTCCTTTTCTGTCTAAATAATATTTGCTCATCATTCTGATATCCAATAGCGTTAGGGGAAATCCCCAGTTCGCACACTTGGCTGCTGCTTTCAGTATTGCTACCTCCTCCTCAAAACTGAAAATTGTGGGACGGCCTGGTTTACCGCCATATTTCCCTTTATACTTATTGTACAGCGTTCCAAACAGGATGCTAAACGTCATTGATGCTTCCCGAATTGTGAACCTTCCTTCCATCACGTTTTCCAGTGCTTCTTCCAACTTCTCTTGCGAGAAATCACAATATCCTTTTGATCCTAATAAACGATTGTGTTTGCGAGGCATTTCTGTAAGGGTAAACAATCTGGTGTAATCGTTTTTGTATAAATATTTATTATATTCTACTTAAAGGGACAACTTTGATCAAGTGATCAATGTTACCCCAGACGCTGATCAAAGTAACCCCGTGAAATAGAAATAACTACCAAGAAAAAGTGTAATGGAAATATACTGTACTTATCACTTACTTTTACTTTAAAATACATGCCTTACATGGTATAATAGTAACTAAAGTGGTATTAAGCAAACTTACTAGTGTGTCTGTAAAGGTTTTGCAAACAAAATAAACACAAAGAAAAATTAACTGTATAAAAATCTCGTTTACTATATCAGGACGTGTTAACTTTGCGGTTGAAAGCATGCGACTGATTGACTCTTGCACCTATGTAACTATCTGGAAACATGGACCGTGCTGGTTGCATAAACTACTGCAACAGGAGTTCTTTTAAGTATAAAAGAAGTTTCGATCAAAGTATACCCAGGATTCAAAGTATCCCCAGTTTGCGGTACCCGATTTATGCCTAGATACCATTCTACTAGTATTAGAAACAAAGATATATATAACTTAGTTTTAGTGACTTTGGCTTTATTTGATTTTTGGCCACTTTTAAAATTATCGATAAAAGACGATAAATTTCCACACCAAAAATTTTCATTCATAATTATTTCTCCAAATCGTTCTTCAGATAAATAGTCTCTAAATTTCTTGTTTATTGAATTAACAGTTTTCGCTAAAGTATTTGCAATACCACGAACTAATAATTCGTATTCCACGTTGAGCGCCAGTTTTGCTCCGTAAGCTCTGTACCGATAAGGTGAATATACCCACGACCCCGAGCTAGTCAGTGGAGAAGGACACAAAAGATAAATAACACGAAAAGAAAACGAATTTAGGCACCACTCAGTGTAAACCAAATGACCCAATTCGTGGCGAGTAATGCCAAACTGAGAAATCTTTTAGTTGGTACAGCAATTGCGTCATTACTTATTTTTCGAATAGAAAATTAAAATCACAAATCCCCGTAATAGTGTAGTAAAAAAACTGAAATAATAATTAAATAAAAAAAAAGCAAATACGGCTGTGCACCTTAAAATAACTCTGAGTTATTAACGTTAATTTACACTCACATCCACATTCATTCATTCTTGGGCTAGCGTCTAATTTATATTTACAATTTGAAAGGAAACCCCCGTTTTTGCTTTGCTACAAGCGTAACAAATTATGATTTATAATTACAAATTAAGTTTAGTAAAATTTTCTTTTTTTTTGTTTTAATTTTTCTTATTAACAAAGTACGTAAGTCTAGTCACTTAGCTGTAAGTTCCTTCTGCTAGCGTGGTTCCCATAAGACAAATAGAAAAATCAACAATTCTCCAAAAAAAACTGAACAATATCCTAAAGTTGATACAATGATTGCTAGATGGCCGTATCTCAGATCGTTGTTTTGGTGGTTCTACAATATAAGTTTTCATGTTGAAACGTGTTGTGCTTGTTTACAATAAAATGTAACGATCTTGTTACCAACCTTATATTCCAGTGCGTCCTGTTAGTAACCACGTCACCACGGTTATCTGAGATGTCGGTGAGCATGCGTGGTTAAGAATGCTATGTTATATTACGAGAAAAAATAATAAACGCCACTCCGAGCGTGCTTGCAAAATCTTTGTTTTGAAGATACCCAGGGTACATATGAACCCATTGTCGAAGAAGTTGAGGGAAACAAAACGAGAAATCGTAACAAAGTGGTTAATATATTTTATACTCGATAACAAACTACTACTTTTGTCTTCCAAAACGTAACAAGAATAAAAATCAGTATATGCTACATAAGGTAATCGGTTAAACATTAACAATGTAACAAAATTTTGTAAATTTGACTCACGGGTAACTAATAAAACCATAAAAACACAATGCAGATTCTATCAAATATTAACAATTACATGCAGTCGCAATAATATAATTTTTGGAAAACTAGGCTTTAACGTTTTAAATTACTACATAGTAACATAAAACTTATCCTGGACCTAAAGTTTCTTATCCTAGGTAGCTAGTAAGCATATTACTTTAGAAATGTTACTCTCGAACTTTCAAGGAGTGTAAGCTTACAATCGTTGACTTATTATATTTACACTAGCACTAACGTTATCACTATCTAAACGAGAAAGAGTATCTGCTGGAACGTTCTAACATACATCCAGTATGAATTGACTTATAAAGTTTAGATGTCGAAATTGTCTAGAAGTGCACGTTTCTAAGAGTATAGTTTGATGCATCTATCATTAAAGACAGTAGTGAAGCCAGGCATGGATGAGCCAGTAAAGCTGCTTTTGCGAGAGCTTGCTGTACTTGGATAAAATCCTTGTTGATTTTGTCAGTCCATTTGATCTGCCTGTTGCCCGATTCAGTGCCCACTAAATATTCATTTAATAGACTTTGTACTGCTGCCGCATTAGGTACGAATCGTCTACAGAAATTTACCATTCCTAAAAATTGTCGAAGTCGGTAGTAGATCAATTACGATTTGTAATGGTTTCTACTTATTCTTGTAAGGGCTTTGTTCCATTTTTATTATTTGTGTGGTCAAGAAAAGTAATTTGGTTTTACCAAAAACATATTTCGATGGGTTTATTGTAATACCATACTCTTGTAGTCGATTAAATATTTGTCGGAGATGCTCAAAATGCTCTTCGTGCGTTGTCAAAGCTATCAGCAAATAATCAATGTAAGCATAACAAAAAGTTAAATCTCGCACACTTCATCGATAAAATGTTGAAATGTTTGTGCTGCATTTCTCAGGTCATATGGCATACGTGTGAATTCATACAACGGTGTACTTATGGCTGTTTTATGGATGTGGTATTTGGTTAAATGCTCGCACTAAGTATATTGTATAAAAAATATTGTTTTACCACGGAGAGATTGTGCAAAGTCCTGTATGTGTGGAATTGGATAACAGGCATGCACAGTTCTTGCGTTTAAAGCACGATAATCACCACTTTGCCAGTTGTAACCGATGTGTAGCTAATCTTTAAAGACGACACATGATTGGGTGTCTTGGTAGAGTTTCTGTTTTTAGTTTTAGCACCTTTGTTAACGTACATGGTTTTGCTACTAAAGGATATTCTTCAATCAGCTTATGATAGTCATTGCTTACATCAATAGTACGTAATGTGGTTTGTTCACATTGGTTTATTTGGCATAGCGAGTTTAATTGTGTTATGCCATAAATCAATTTTTTATTTCTCATATCGACTAATAATCCAAAATGATTAAAAAAATCTGATCCGATTATCGCTTTATTTACGTCGGCAACTAAGAATTGCCATGTGAATTGTATTCGTAGTCCTGTATCTATACTTAATGTAATTAAGCCATAGGTATTAATTGTAGAGTTATTTGCAGCATATAACTTGAAGTTCTGCACTGTTCTTTTGTATATTAGTCACTTTATCGATAATAATTAGACGGCTAACTCCATTGAAAGGATCGACGATCGCAGTGGTCAACCCTCTTATTCGTTTCCTTGGTCAACAAACGAGCATGGCTTGATACACCTCCTAGCTTTTTCTTTGAATTAGTCATGATAGAAGCACATACCTGATGCTTTTGCACGACTCTTAGATCTAGTATAGGAGCTTCTTTTGTATCGTAAGTGGTTTCTTGATGTTGAATTCTGTTTAATTATGTTCTGGATTTCCAGTTTAAGTTCTCGAACTTCTTTTCGCAACTCGTCAATTTCACTGTGATTATTTATTGAAGCAACATATTTATTGGGTTGCAGGGTTTCTTGAATCTTGTCTGCTACAATAGAAACTTCGTCTAAGGTTTTGTCCGTTAAAGTAGCCAATATTCCCTATGTATTGGTTGGTAGACGATTAATCCATAAGGTACGTACTAAGGTTTCGCTTACTCAATTACCACCAAGAGATCGTATGTGCCTTAAAAATTGCGAGGGTGAACGATCTCCCATCTCTTCACGTTCAAGCAGATGGTTTAATTTCTGTGTATCGGAGCCTGAAAGTCTTCGAATAAGTTTTTTCTTAAGTTTGTTATATTTATCGGTGGATGGTGGATTCAGATTCAGTATTATGTCCTTAACTTCACACGCTTGCTTTTTGTCAAGATTACCAGCAATATAATTGAATGTAGTGGTATCTTGTGGAATTCAATTTAATTTAAAGTGCATTTTGCATTGAGCAAACCACATTTCTGGGTCTTTCTGCCAAAAAGGGGGTACTTTGATCTCAATTCAGTAGAGTTGTTGCCCCCATATCTTCAAGAAAAACAACTCAAAACTAAATGTCGCGGGTCACCAATTTCGTAATATTTGTTGTTACAAGTTAACCGATATTTAACGAATACAAAATGTGTAAAATAGATTTTTAGTAAAGAATTAATTATACGTACCTACCTCGGAGATCAAGCTCGGTCAGGCGCCAACAGTCACCGGAAGCTTGCTTGCTTCTGTGTTTTACCGTGTTGCCAAATACATAAAAATATTAAGTTATCAATAATTTTACAATGTTGTGATTCACTACAGTAAAATTAGAGATGGAACGCCTAGGTATAGAAATAGTAAGAATGATGATTAAATGGTTAGGTTTTGATCATTTATAGAGTGATTACTGAATCTTGTACTCAGGAAATCAAAACAGAAACACAAACTTTGAAATAGTACTACGAAGAAAATAGAAAAAAAGTTTTAAAAATTACTTATTCTGCAAATAAAATGATTTTGGTTAAAATAAAATCTGTACTAGAAGACATAACATTAATTCCAGTGTACATATGTGCAACCACAAAAATTTAAACGTGATGTCTTTTGGTCAAAATTTTTTTTTTGTATTATTCAAATAAATAACTATTTTACATACTTGTTACAATACGTTTTACGTTTCCTGAAATTTGTAAATGATATAAATTTTTAAAGATCTAAAAGAAATTTTTCAAAATGTTTAAATTTCATTTCACGGTTAATGTAATATTCTAAATACATATATTTTTCAGTTTTAAATAATGTACAAATATATAAGTGTTCCAAGACAGTAAATTTTTATTGTATTTTCAGCATACACTGTAACATTTAAGTTCGTAATTAAACCAAACTGAACAAAACAGATAGTATGATGGATTTGTGCCTTAAGCTGGCTTATAGACAATATAATGCCAAGTTTGAGAAGCAATCTAGGGTATTGTATGATCCAAAGTGCAACACTGTTATCTCTAAAACCAGCAACTTCTGTCGTATGAAGGATCAAGAGGTTTGGCTTAGTAGTTTGAGATTGTTAGCGGGCCGCGGTTTTCCTGTCCGAATTATGTTCGCTTTAAGACCAAAATAGGTATAAGACATTGACAGACCGATACATTTAAAATATCTATCTACCTGCTTCTGTAACCCGTACAAATTTGCTTTGTAATATCAATAGAAACCGCTTAAAATAGGTGGACCGTGGAATCATATCGAAACTTAAAGTTTACAAACAGTTTTTAAGCGAGGATTAAATATGATTCCATTGTTAAGCGGCTTGTTTACGAATTTCAAAAAGTAGCCGGCACTTCGACACCTTTAAAGTATTTATTTGTGGTTTTAAGCCCACTGAAATATTTCTACGGTCCGACGAATTCGTTATCCCGCATGTATATAACGTCTACACTTTGCTCACAGGTTTAATCCTTTGCCCTATTGCGAAATTTGATAATCCTACAGCCTCAATACAAACTTTGAATTAAATACACAACTAAGTATTGCCCGTTCGGTCATTAATTGTATCAAACAGATTAATGAAGTTCTCTTCGACTATTGCTTTGTATCTAACTTTAAGACTACCAACTTGAAGATTAACTAATGTGTACATGTCCGTTTCTACTCCGATAGATTTACTAAAAGCGATAAAAATTTATTGTGTTGTATAACAAACGCTAACCACGGACGTGTCATTACTATTAAATCTAATCTTGTATTTGAAAGAAAATTTCAATCATCCTATTACAATTAACAAGAAATAAAAAATATTTTTAATTACATACGTTTTAACATTAGCGTAATATCATATTTTAATGCGATTTTTATGTATACGTTTTTGCTAAAAAAACTTAACTGAATAAATCCACGAAAATTTCAGTATTTGTATACGTGCCTGAAACTTAAATCATATATTTTATTGTTAATACAAAAATTACTTAAAAAGAATTGTCTTTTTTGATACACATAAATGTGCAGTAGAATCACGTCATCTTCTAGTTTACAAATTATGCCAAAATTTCTTATCTCAGTTTCAGTTGCCGTTTTGGCTAAAACTTTATTTGAAATATGCATACTAATATGCACCAAAAACACTAAAAATATGCACTTGAATATGCATTTAATAAACGTCTTTTAAAAGTTTTATTATTGGTTTTCTATATAATACAATAGTAATTTAACGATGTAGTACTAAAAATAATTACATTACGCAATCAATATTCACATGCAACAATGTTTTTGGCAAGAATGTTTTTGTATTGCGAAAAGACTCGTTCTACATCGCACAACACTGTAGTGGCAAATTTATGACATCCGTTAGTAAAAAATCTTTATTTGATGCATTGAAAAAAGTTTAATTTTGTAACGCGTCACTTACGTTTTTCAGATGCTAATAACTCATATTTTTTAATAAAAACTTTTTTAGTTTATTAATAAATTAGTTTTCTTCAGTTTACTTAAATAAGGTATCACTTTTTCTGTTATCAAAATGCTTTAACTTCATTGATAAACAACGGACCGAAGGCCTTTGAAAATGCGACAACGATGATTTGGAACAACTGCTCGCTGAGAATTCGACATAAACGCAAAGAAAAATTAGTAAAATCTGAAACCAATCTTTTGGATGTGTGAATCATGGGAGGACGCACAGATATATTTCTAATCAGCACATATTGTAGGTTAGTATTTACACGTGGTGAACGTTGTATCGAGGTGCAAGCTATTTCTTGTTATTTTAGCTCCTATGGCGTACTTCTGCAATTAAGTTTTCACGGCATACTCAAGTAACTAAACTTTTATGGGATGCTCCTGGCATTAAGATTGCTATGACATGCTTCTATAATTAAACTTCTATGGCATGCTTCGGTAATTCAGCTTTGATGGCGAAGTATTTACTTTCAAATTATTTCAACGGTGAATAAACCGGGGAACGAACACTGTATCGACCGTAACTTGATTGGTTACAAGATTATTACTGAACTTTCATAAACTTCAATACTATTACTTAACTTTTATAAATTCCAATATTACTATTTAGCTTTCATTAAATTCATTTAAAGAAATTGGAAGTACGCGTCGAAGTTTGATATGATGTTAGCGGGTTATACATGCCATGTAAATATCTGACTTGCGAACTTGACGTCAAGAACACGGGCGGATTATAATTTGACTCCTATCTTCATTTTGTTTGATGAAGGTCGGTTGTCGTAGATAAACTATACAACAAAAGAACAAGAAATTAGAAATTTATAAATGAAACTGTCATTTTCTTATTTAGAACAAGTGTTTTATTTCTTAATGTACTTTGAGGATTATGTGGTCTGGAATTTCTTTTTCTTTAGTCTAGACGTTCAGTACATTACTCATCCGTAAGAAAAGGTAGCTTATCTGAAGAGTACTTTTTTTTAATCATCCGACTTACGACCATCTGCGGCGAAGCTAGCCAAACGATAAGCCAAACATCTACAATTGTAATTTTTTTTTATCTTTCCAATTTGTATGTTACAAACAATTTTGGCGTCCAACGTGGGGCCTCGATTTTCTTGACTGTTTCGTGTTATATTGGATAATTATGCTTCTTGCTTTTTCTTCTCTATTTTTAATAATTGATTTGTTTAGAAGTGTTCTACTTTGTGCGTATTAGTATAGAAGCTCAAGCTATACTTTTGTAAAGTTTTTACTCATTAGTTGCTTACTTTTTTTTCCTTTTTTTTACCTAGTGGGTGAAATCTTTTTTTTTTCTCTGTTAGAGTTTTGAATATTACTAAGTGGGCTTGCGTTTTTTGTGTGCTAACGCAATACATTTTAGTTTAGGGGATTTGTGTTTGTTGATACGTTTTAGGATAAGTATACCTAATGCCTAATCAGTAGAAATTGATTGTAAATCGTCTTAATAAAAGGGAACTACAATGAGAATTAGCGTCAAGAGGCTTAGATTCGGACATTGCTAGGAAGGATCTTCGTTCATCTGTGCGAAATGCTTTACATTTAGAAGCAACTAAAACGTTTTTTCTAATTAAATATCTGTTTTCTTTGGAAGAGGATAAGATTGCTGTAGAAGGTACACTTTCTAAACTATTAGAACTTTACAAGGGTTTTCAAGGGGATATTACTAGTTATCAAAGACTTACTTTGTTCTGGGTTTATGGCCAACGGCGATGTACTTTACTTACTGTAAGTACTGATAAAGAAGGTGTCTTGCGTAATAAACTATTTCTTCGTTTTCAAGACATTTTTAACAAAATCAACTCGCGGAGTAAAAAGTTCCGAGGTACGACTTTTGCCGATTATTCACATGTTTCTACTTCTAGTCTTAAACCAAAAAATACTTACGCTGATGATGATTCACTTGACTTACTTTCTTCTGATTCGGATTCAAAATCTGTTTTAATTGCGGGTGGTATACTTGCTTCTACTTATACAATGAAGCTTGGGTCTGCTAGTAAACTGAATTTGGTATTCAAAGAGAATGGCTTAATTTTGTTTAGAGTTTTTAGGTAGGATGGGTTAGTTTTAATTTCGCTCCTAAACTACTGGCTGGAAAGACTCTGTTACTCTATCAAACACGAAAAGATTTTGTAACTACATAGAAATGTCACGCTTCTGAAATCGGAATTTCTCCCTAAGGATTATAGTGAACGCTTACTAGAAGAAGTAAAAGCTCAAACTATGGGACTTACGGAATTTATTGGACTGTACATTGCGACTATGCAAAGTCTATTTCAACGGTTGAATGATCTTTTATCTGAAGCACAACAACTTCGCGTTATTTGACGTAACCTTACTCCGTATTTTCCGACAACTTTGGTTTTTCTGGACGTCAGTTTGATCCACGAATACTTCAGTATTATAACTAATATCTGACTCAATCTTTTAAACCACAACCTTCTAGACGCTCATCTCATCTTTGAGAACAAAATTTAGTCTATGTGGAGCACTGAAATACTTATAATTCACTTTTAACTCCTCTTTACTATTTTTATTACACATTTCTCAGAATAAGTTAATATTATATTTAGAAGGGAAATACATTCTTTTGGATTTATTTAGCTCGTTGTGACTTTTTCTGCTTTTTAATTGACTTATAAACTTTTTCACAGCATTACATTTTTTATTGTACTTTTGGGAACGTTAGTTACCATTCCTTTTTTACAAAGTTTTTGACCTGCCATTATTTTTTGCAAATTGTATAAAAGCGACGCTAACCGAAACTATAGAGTTTCATACATAATCTTTTGCAAAGTTACAGCCTTGCGTTTACAAATTGTTACATACGTGTCATTGAAAGTTAGTTATCACTTGTTGCATTTAGCTACTTCGAGCGTGGTCATCACGTGAATTTATTGGATGACGCAATGATATGAATGAATTTAATTTGAGTAATCCTGAACATACGTTTCGTAAATCTTTTAAAATCATAAACGCACAGAAAAGCATATCGTAACTAAAACGCAAATTCCAAAGGTTACATCACCATGCGTAAAGAACAAAGAAAAGACTTACCCCTAACTGCTTACGGGTTTTTTTCATATTAACAACAAACGCATAATAACAAATCACAACGAAAGCGAATTGTCAGCAACACGACAAAAGCAGTACCTACAAGTTCAGATTTAACATGTGGAAATTTTTTGCAATTGTATGCAGTGCGTTTGCTTCTATTGAAAGCGCAGCGAAAGATAACTTAAAACGCATGAGTATTGTACATCATCAGTTGCGCACGCAGTAAATCCAAAAATGTTAAATTAAATCAGAAATATTTAATTAAAAAAATGTGCACGTTACAACGTATTCTATATTTCCAGAACAACATACCTAAGCTTTTTGTTTTTCTTCTTCGTTTTTTCCTTTGATGTCGTTATTTCCAGCAAAATGTTTTTCTTCTAAGCTGTCCATTATCACATATTTTAACAATACAGGAACAAAAACATAACACCAGTTTAAACCAAGCAACACTCGACGGTTGCCTTGTACAACAAAATACAATACGTCCACACGCTATGGACAAACGTCAATTAGTTTGTCAATCGGAGTTGGACAAACTGCAATTTGCATGTCCTGATATATTATGCATTATATTTTAATAGGACAAAATTTATTTTGAACGCTTAATATTAGGTAAAATGGATATTAATATTAAGAATCAAATGCTACCTATAGTTTAGTTTTGCAAAAATTTGACAAAATGCGTTTTGCACGTCTAATCCTCAGTTGAAAGTAATTTATTTCTGAACGCTGATGAGAAAGATCCAGAAAAAAAGGAAATGGGTTATAAAAAAGCTATTCGGATAACGAGAAATGAATATTTTATTACAATACAAAACGCAAAAAATCATGGGTAAATACCGATAAACCATCAACATCGGCTGCAAAACCTAATTTCTTTCAAAATAAGGTTCTTATATGCTTTTGGTGGGATGTCAAGTGTGTGCTTTATTATTAGTTGTTAAAACAGCAAATTACTACAAATGTTAATTAAGCTACTTGAGTCAAGAATTAGAACGAAAACATATACTACCAAAGATGAGCGTCCAATAAAACTGTTGCATGATAACGCCAGGCATACATTGCTTCCATTACAAAAGAAACCATAATAATTCCTGGCTGAGACCTCTTGCAGCACCGATTAAAGCTTATTCCAATGGATGCAACTCGCCTATGGGCTTCAAATCAGTGGATTAGGTACAAAAATGGCTTGACGACTTTATCATGACGTAAAATGATTATGACATCTAAAAGATAGCTTTAAGTTATAGAAAACAACGGCGATTATATTGATTCAATAATCATCTTCAATTAGTTTTAAAAGTTGTCCTGTAACCCTTCGAACAGTTTACCGTCAAATCAAAAATTTCAGATTGCAATCCTATCGGCCACATGTTGTGCTACAGTTTAACACTGACATCAACGCTTGGAGTAGTGTAGGTTGCAACTCCACTGGAATCTGGAATGGCATAGTCTTCAGTGATAAATTCTGAATTTGATGGGGTATGAGGTGATATAGCCTATGCGAGTAAGTGTGGTTTGGTATTCATCCGAGGGAATTTAGACGCCAGACGGTATGTTAACGAGATGGTAGAACCCCATATTCTTCTATTTTTTAGCAGTTCGAAGACTCATATTTCCAGCAGGATAATGCCCTTTCCCACATAGAAAGACACTCTATGGACCGATTCGAAGCGGCAAATGTTAATCTCTTACCATGGCTACTTAGATATCTTTTGCTTACTAAACACTTGTGAGATATTATAAGTAGAATACTGAGATAAACACAGGTAATGTTGTTTAGTTCCTTCTTTACTATTGCATTTAATTAAGATGGTTTTTTAAATATCCATCTGAATTAAAAACTGAGGAACTTATCGCATTCTACGTTAGGAATTGCAAGTTGTTTGGGATACAATAACTTAAGAGAAAATCAATCATCTGCTAAAAGCGATATCACAAAAAGTGAGGGAGTGTGAAACCAATAGGGGGAGGGGATTAACACATTATTAAATAATAATTTTGTTAATTTTTTCCTTTTCTTTGTAGTTTTAATGATTTACTACATCTGAGTAGTTAAACCTCCTGGCTAAGTTTAGTCACAAAATTTCTACCTCTTCTTAGTGTTGCGATTTTATTGTCACAGAATATATTATGAAATATCTAACTTTTAACCTTTCTCTTTTGAATGTTTTTTGCTTGTAAGACACTGTTTATGAAAAGATCCAATGTAAAAAAAAATGTTTGCATTTTTTTAATTCTCTTTTACAATTTTTTTAAAATGTTTATAACTTTAATGTGATTAATGTACTCTAATTTTTTGACATCTAACTTTGCCGTAATGTTTAGTTTTAGCTACCTGGGCATACCTTTAGCCAAATAGTATTCTAACTTTACGTTGTTGTTCCTAAAATTTAAAAAAACATTTTTGGCTTTATCGTTATCCATTTTTCCGCCTGAGCCAAGATAACTTGCTTTGCAGGTTTTTTGGTTAATTTTTGCCACATTCCTTACTACTAAGCTGATATTTCTTTAGAATTACAATTAGCATTGTACCTTACTTTCAAACGTCAGTTTTTGTATATGTTTATCTCTAATTTACTATAGCACTGATTACACACCGCTATTTTTTTAATTAAAAAAAAAGACATTTATATCAAGAATTTCATTCTTACTATTACTCTTGAATCAAGCTTTTCATAATAGTCTAACTCATTTCTCATTTTCCAATTTGTGTTTGAACGAAGAACTCAGTAGATCTATGTTATCTGAACTGGGACAATTCTTTTGAGTTAATTTTTTTACTAAAAATCTTCAAGCGCGAGCTGAAACAAAAGGGTATAATTTCATAGAATCTCAAAAGTGCTTTGGTCTAATCGATTTTTAATTTTTTAATTTGAACGTTATTTCTATGTGTAATTGATTTTAAAAATCATATTATATTATCTATAATTTTTTTCTTAATAAAAATAATTAATGCAACAAGTTTTTGTCTTATTTTTTTAATTTACATATTTTATTTTTACAAACTGACAATTTTTTAGTTCTTAAAAAACTTATTTGATATGTACACTCGTTCTAAAAAAAATCGAGTCAAACTTTTTGTAACAAACAGAAGTTTTACTGGTTAAAACGAGGTTTGACAATAGGAACCGCCGGTTTATTTGTAGGTGATCTTATTTACTTACTTATCGCACATATATACGTATTTATGTACATGAACGCTTTAAAAAATCATTTATTAGAAATTGATCTTTTTATAGCTAAAGAGAAGGTGTTTGTTTTAACGTAAAATCAATGTTTTTTTCTAAATACCTTTACACAATAAATACTGTTGATACCTCATCAGATAATGCTATTCTACAAAAGCGATTGCATTAAACAATATAGAAACGTCTTGCTTGCCTGTTTTAATTTAATTTAATTGAAGTATGCCGACATAATTAATATTAGCAAAATAAATTTTATAACTTCTTAATAAATAATGAGTAAATGCCTTTGTAGAGAAATTTGTATGTTGGCACTACTATCAATCTAACTTTTTGTAAAAAAATGATTACCGGTTACCCAAACTACTTAGAGAATTAATGACATATTTGGATAAAACGGAGCAACTAAAATAAATTGGAATTGCTTTTAATTACAGATTGACACTTAATCTAACTTACAAGATAAACTTATTCTATCAATAATATTTTAAAATTAGTAGGAGATACCTACTTATTTATTATAGTATAGTATACACAAGTAACTCGCTAAGAAAAACAAGATTTCTTAAACTTTCTCATCTCTTGAAAATACGGAAATTATGTCAATTAATTAGATTGTAGCCATTTCTTTATCCTACCTTAATTTTTTTTTACTGGCGAACATATAATAATCGAATTGTCTTCCTCCTCTTTTTGATGTATTCACGCAGTAGTGCGGGTATTAAATAATTAACAATGTAATTATTGTGGAGAACTAAAAGTGGTTATAAATAAATATGAATTATTGATCATACCAGTTAGATTGCCGCCTCAGGCTATTTCAGATTTAAAAACGCGTATTATTGCGGAATTTTCGTACCTTGTGGGTCGTGTGCGTGTAAAATGGAACCGTGCATATACAATTGAGAGAACCTTTAGTAATGGTAAGCCAAAAATTTCCAATAAAAACCAAAATGTGGCACACGCCAGAAAAAATCAATTTTCCACTTTCAAAAACGCTATACAAGAAACAGGCTTTTCTGATTGTATTTCTATGACTTTGTTAAAAATTTGTAGTAACGGCATAAAAAAATATATTGAAAGAAACAAGAGAAGTATGGAGTTTGTTCAACGCCATATTAATGAGTTTTTGAAATTTTCGCAAAACGTCATTTTTGTGACGAAAAATAGTTTTATGGTTCTAACGATATACCTATAAACATTTTTCGGCCAAAAGAGATTCGTTACCATTAAAATTACATCAATCCCTGTAAACGCAGCTGCCGTTTCTTAGCAAATACTTCTAGCTAGATAAGCTCTCGCGAACCAAGAGTTTGTTGGGCTGTTGAAAGACGCTTGGATTCAAACACATACGTAAATACACAACGTGACGTGATGCAAATTCAATATCGAAAAAGTAAGTATGTTTTTTAACAACTAAGTTTACTTTGTTGTTACATTATCATCCTAAATTAAATTAAATTTAAGATGCGTGGGATTCATTTCTAGTAAAACCGACAAATAAATAAAAATTTAATAATTCGACTAACAAATACAATTTGACTTAATGGTTTTTAGAATTTTTTTACAACGGCATTAAATCATTACTTATCAATAAATTATAGATTTTATTTTGCTCTATCAGCTTATTTCAGCTAAATTAAATTAAAACAGGCAAGCCGGACGTCTTTATATTGTTTACAGAAATATAATTGTCTTTGTTACAATTATCTAATGAGGTATCAACACAATTACAGTTTTTTTTGTGTAAAGGTATTTAGCAAAAATTATTGGTGTTATGATAAAAACAAAAACTTTCCTTTCACTTATGTAGAAATAGTGCTACTACTATTACTTAAAGTTAATATTAATTTTTAATAAATAATTTTTTAAGCTGTTTATTTACACAATTATTTATGTGCGAAACCCTCATATCATAAACAATAGGAACATTACTAATTATTAACGCATTACAAGGTATCCATTATTAACAAATAATATTTTTAATAAAATTAGTTTTTTCTGTTTACACTATTAAAACTTCTGTTTGTTACAAAAAGTTTGTCACAATTTTTTTTAAAACGAGTGTACTACACACAAGATTGTTTTTGAAAACTTGAATAATACAATAATAATAAAAATGAATTTGAATATATTAATTAATTAATAACTGTATTGTACCAAAAATAAATTTATTTAATTAAATAAATGCACTTATATTTAATTAATTAGAAATATAATTTTTACAATTAAGTTAAATTCTAAACCCCAACCTAAGGCTGCCTGTAGTACAAAAATAATAAAAATAATGATTGATTAGTTTTACAATGAATTGCTTATGGTATTAATCAACCCTGACACTGAAACTAAATGTAAATTCAAATAATTTGTTAGTATAAAAGCAGCACCTGTCAGCCATAACAAAAGTTAAACTTTGCCATGCTTTAAATTTGTCTTTAGGGCTTAGTATCGCAAATATGTATTAAAACGATTGCATTTAAAAAGGGTAATTAATTACAATAAAATTATTTTTAAAAAAACATTAGTTGGAATTGTTTAAATTTCGTAGTTAATCACAACATAAATATTTGTAAATACTGCATAAGCTGCTTATGTGACTCTGTCTTCATTGGTCAGTTTTATTGATTAATTAGCTTTAAATAATATGTTAAATTGTATGAATCGCGTATTAAATTGAATTAAAAATGTGTTACTACATATACCGTTACAAGTAAAACTTAATTCTTAATTATTTATTTAAATACATTTTTTTAGTTACTCTGTGCCACCTATTATGAATTGAATCAACAACACCCCCTTGCAATTCATCATTATTTTGACTAAATTATTACATTTAATAAGTTTCTAATGTGCTTAAATTTGTGAGTATATTAGCCTGTTGTTGATTAGTTTCTACATATCTTAAAACGATTCTGTTATTATCAATATAGTATCTGATAAAATGATGCTTAATATATATGTGTTTAGTTCTTCTACATTCATAAGTTGAAGCCATTTTGACACAAGATTCATTATCTTTATGCACAACAACACGAAACACATTTATATCAAGTATTTCATTCAACAATTGTCCTAAAAATAATTTTTTTGTGGTACAATGTGATAAAGCAATATACTCTGACTCTGTGCTGGACAAAGATACAGCACTTTGTTTTTTAGTTTTTTAATAGATAACGTTATTTGAGATTTTGATTATAAAGCCAGTGATACTTTTTCTATCATTTGTACTCTTGGCAAAATCTGAATCAACAGATGATACAATGTGAATATTACAATTGCTGTCTTTTACATAATTTAATTCATAATCTTTAGTTGCTTTCAAATAATGTAGAACCTGATTAAAATAATTACAGTGTACTTTGGTATAATTATTTTAAAATTGATCAAAATTTGTAATAGCATAGCATAAATCAGGTGAGCTAAGCATCACATACATTAAACAATCTAAGAGCTCATTATAAGGTAAATTCACAACATTATTATTTCTACAGCTAACATTAGAAATATCTTAACTTTTTGCTAGTGGTGTTTTATATGATTTACAATCATACATTTAAAATTCATTCAAAATTTTTGTGATTAGAGTTTTTTGATTAATAAACAGTTCATTTCCTTTGTTTTTAATTTCTAATCCTAAAAACTTGATATTAGTGTTTTTAAATTCTGTAATCTTGAATTTCTTTGATAATTCTGATGTTACCTTTAAAATATCATTTAGATATTTAGAAAACATTATTATATCGTCAACATAAAGTATCAAAGAAATAAAATTTTTTAAATATAAACATGGATCTTTTGATGATCTCTTAAACCTTTCCGACCCAGTGATGCCATTTGGCATCATGGCTTTTGTAGTTATCAGAGATCTGTAATAGCTAAATTTACGTGAATCGAGATAAACTTATTTGTACTACCTTAACCTAGAGGGCACCACATGCAAATGTCGAAAAAGAACAAAATTACATATGATTTACGGCAATGAGTAGCTCAGCGTCAACGTGTTTGCAGAGTATCGACAGTGGTCGTATTTACTTATTATTATTACGATATTACAACGGTTTGTGTTCATCGTAAAACTTATAGAGGTAAGCAATTATGTTTTATAATGACATATAAATTTACAAAGTTCTAAAAAATAGTAATGTGGTGAAGTATTTTCTCAATAAACTGGATGATGCCATTTGGCGTCAGTGGGAGATCGTGGGTCAATCTAACGGACGCACGTAATCTCACAATAATGGAACTTGTTTGCTTTCGATGATTTATGCATTTGAGTATTCGTCTCTAGATGCTAAAAAGGAAAAAAAATTAATTAAAGGGGATTGACGGATCACCAAATTTTGGAACTGCTCGACGATTCCGATGTTGAAATTGAACATTCCGATGACGGTTAGGAATCTTAAATTGACGCTGAACTACCAGATCAATTAGAAGAATCGCTTACATTAGAAACAAATGAACGTAATTCCGAAGTATCGTCTGACGGGGAGAATGAGGAAAACACACCACCCAAAAAGCAAGGTAATAACAAAATATCTGCTAAACTTAAAAAAAATATAGCAGTACAAAAACTAAACCGACCTGGACAAGAAAAGATATTGATCCTGTCAATACAATTTTTAACCAAAAATTCTAAAGTCCTGCTATAGAAGAAAGCACGCCCTATGAGTATTTCAAAACTTTTATTGATGACGACATGTTTGAAAATTTATCATAGTAAACAAATTTATATTCAATGCAGAAATGTGGTTCATCACTAAATAAAAGCAAAGATAAAATAGAACAATTCTTTGGTATACACGTCATGAGCGGCAATGTAAAAATGCCTTCTTACCGAATGTACTGGGCCGAAGAAACTAGGTTCAAACTGATTTCAAAAGTAATGTCTGAAAATCGGTTTGATACATTTCGCGCTACGTTCCACGTGAATGACAATTCCAACATGCTACCACGGGATAATCCGAATTATGACGAACTCTTCAAAAATACGACAGTTTGTTGACTCATTACAACAAAATTTAAAAAAGGTTGAACCGAAAGAATATAACAGCGTGGTTGAAATTATGATTCCATTCAAAAGGCATTCAAGCCTAAAGCAATACATCAAAAACAAACCACATGAATGGGGCATAAAAATATTTGCTCGAGCCGGAGGAAGTGGAATTCTTTACGATTTTGAGATATAGGTACGTAGGAAAAGGTACAATAAAAGAAGCTTCAATTCTAGGGATTAGTGGAGATATTGTCGTAAAGCTGATCAAAGACTTGCCACCATACAAAAATTTTAAATAATTTATAGGTAATTGGTTCACTTCTTACAAACTACTAGAGACTTGGAAACAAACAGGATACTTAGTCACTGACACGGTCCGAATTTTGCGTTTACAAAATTGCAAGCTCCAATCTGATAAAGATTTAATCAGAAAATGAAGAGGGTCCTTTGACTTTTCTGCCGACAAAAAAAATATAATTGTAGTCAAATGGAATGACAGCAAGTGTGTTCATACAGTGTCCACATATATAGGACAACATCCACTTGATTCCGTAAAACGATGGTGCTCTAAAACGAAACAGTACATTGAAGTTTAGCGCCCTGCAGTAATAAAAAAGTACAACACATTCATGGGAGGCGTTGATCTTTATGATATGTTAGTAGAACTCTGCAGAGTAAACATTCGATCAAAAAGATCTTATCTTTGCATTGTTTTATCATTTGGTTGATGCTGCTTGTGTAAATTCTTAGTTGTTATATTGCCGGCACTGCAGTTTACGACAGGAAAAATATAAAACCTTGATGCAATTCAAGTCCGAAATTGCACGGCGGGAAAATCTATTTCAAGAAAAAGAGGTCGGCCATCATCAGTTGAAAATTCTCCCAGATCATCACCTCTTGTGCATCAAAGAGCGACCACACTAAGAATCGCTCCAGTAAATGATGTGCGATTTGATAATTTTGGACATTGGCCGGAACCCATTGAGAAGAAACAACGTTGCAAGCTTTGCATAAAAGCTTACTCACGGATCAAATGTCAAAAATGTAATATTTCTTTATGTTTAAATAAAAATAATAATTGTTTTGTTTCATAACAAATAAGTGATGAATTATAGTACTTTCCATAATATAGGGTAAATGGTAAATTCATATAAAATCTATACCGTAAACTGGGGTTACTTTTCGAAATTAGGTGTTACTTTGCCCCATTGATGAAAAGTGTTTAATTCAGTGTTAAAGCTTAGACAACATGTTTTACAAAGCCGTCTATGCAGCAGTGTTTTAAGTGTTGACTATGCAGTTCCAATAAAGGTGCAAATGATCGTACTACGTGCAGTCTTGTATCAGCAATCGGATGTGAAACACCTGTGACAAAAACCGATAAATATTTAACCTTCAAAATTTGGTGTGTGCAGCAATTTCTGTTGCTTTTTACCTATTAAGTAAGTATGCACCAGTTCATATGTTATGTTATTAACGCGTTCTGTACAAAATTATCCTTCATAAACAATCGATAACTTACTTTTATTTTTTCTTGAATGAACATGTAAATTTCAACGTATTTTTGGGTTAGTTTGCTCTGTGGAGCAAAGTATCCCCAAGAGAATTTAATATCGATGTTTGAATTTTTTAAATTCGTTTTACTGTTATGTGTTGCTATTACATTGTTTATTTTTGTTACAGGAATGCCCAGAACGTATACAAGAAAACTGGGATCAAGAAGATATGCCGATTAGGGGAGTGTGGGGCAAAATGGTTCCTTTAACAGTAAAGTGGGAGAAAAATAATGAAAACCTAAAATAATTGAATAAAGTTTACTAAAACAACATAAAGGCCATATTAACACATATTTCAGAACATAAATTTTTTTCAAAATAATAAATACAAAGAAGAAAATAATATTTTCTTAAAAACCTTCAAAAAGACCATTTTACCTCACTGTTGGGGTAAAATGGATTATGTGTGTGGGTAAAATGGTCCTTACTTTAAAAACAAAGATTCACTTGCAAACACTTTCTGTTTCCCAGTAACAGACGCGCACAGTAAATTACACTATTTTTGGGAAGGTCTTGTACTTCTAGTTTGGGGGGGTGCCACAGGTGGTGGCGATATGTCGAAAGGAGTTACCAAAGGTCGGAGTTCGGAATCTTTGGGGTCTTCAGCGACAACATCAGGGATTGGAGAAAAAATTTCCATGGGTAAATCATCCCCATTATCCGAAAAAAGACTGACTTCATCTAAAGATCGTCCACTTGCCTCCCATTCCCGTTCTTCATCAGATGAAAATTCGCTACTAGCTTTTCTTTTTCTTCTTTCCGAACGGGAAATTATCGGCCACGAGGGAGCGATCTGTTCTAGATGTGCTAGATGGTTTGTATTTCCAATCTGAGAATACATTTGGATTAAAGGGGAAGATTCCCGTACTTTCAAAACCACTCAGTCCATTGTTGAGAGTGGTTGCTCTTCTATAAGCTTTTCCAAATAAGCTAGAAATGTTATAGAGGCTGACTACTTTTCCGGGATTTGATTTTAACCACAGAACTACTTCTTCGTTGAAATACGCCATTAAAGGAGAAAACACTGCCACGTCTAATGGCTGCAACTCATGTGTGCAGTGCGGGAGAAAGCACAACATTATAATGCCATTTTCTCTACAATATTCTATTGCTTGAAGGGACTTATGGCTAGTATGGCCATCAAGTAACAAATGGACCTTATTCTCAGCTGAACACGGTGTGTGTTGTTTAAAGTGATGCAGGAATTGGACAAAGGTATCGGATTTCACATAGCCAGATAGATAGTGTTCCATAAGGATGACCTTCAGATAAGTTTCCAATTCTTGAGGTAATGTTGTACTGAATCTGCCTAAAAATTTTTTATGTTTTGTTGCCACTTTATTTTGATTTTGTGCTCTTCTTTTCAAAGTAGTTAGTGGTAAATTATAAATCCTAGCAGCTCTTTTGAAAGGCATGCCGTTAAAAATGTCTTGGAGAGCGAGTTGCATTGACTCTGCACTCCACTGCTGCTTTGTGGTTTTGCGTTGGTAGTTCCTAACCATTTTGTGAGAAGGAAATTATTAAATTAGATTAGGTACCTACCATGAAAAACCTATCGACAACTAAAAATTGAGGTAAAATGGTCCCCGGAACCATTTTACCTCAATCACGAGGGACAATTTTACCCCGCACAACAACAAAATTTCAAATTAATATTTATGTAGACATTCCCTTTATTAAAAGCAATGATAACAGCATAAAAACATGCAGAAAGAGATCAGCTTTAAAGACCATACAACCACTTTACTCTTACCTTAATTTAAACAGCCTTTTCGCATAATTACATTTAGAAGTTACAACCAAACACACTGTTTCATAGGTTATGATACATGAACCGTTTGTGCCACTTTTCGCGCGGCGCACACCTTCAGAACTTGTTTAATAGATGGCAGTAGTGGTACTAAAAGTAGTTATTTATGCAGAATTGAGTATTTGTATCAGGCACGTGAAAAATTTGATAGGTCCATTTTACCCAAGGAGGCCGTTTTAACCAAATCTCCCCTATACGGCCGAAACACTACAAGCATGTTTGGAAGAAATTAAAAGAGGTGATATTTCACATAGAAAAGCGAAAAAAAAATATAAAACACCTAGGAGAACAATTTTGAATAAGCTGAAGAAGAGACATCAAAGAAAACCAGGAAAACAGCCTATATTTACTTGCGATGAAGAGCAGAGTTTTGTTAACTGCTTGATTTCTTTGGGAAAGTGTGGGTTCCCTATAGATTTAATGAAATTGTGACATATTATCAAGAATTACTTAAATCGCTGTGGAAGAGCGGTAAAAGCGTTTTACAATAATACACCTGGTCAAGACTGGATAAGGGCTTTTTTAGTTAGGCATCCTGAACTTTCAGTGCGTTTTGCAGAAAACGGACAAGAGCAGCAGTAGATTAAACAATGCGAAAAAACTTTTTTGACAACTTGGAGAGTGAAATAAAAAACGTTTCTCCCACAAATTTATGGATTTTCGACGAAGCAAACGTCACCGACCATCCGGGAAAAAAGAAAGTTCTTGTTAACAAAGGAAGTAAATATCCAGAGCTTATTCGGAATGCGTCAAAAACATCAATATCCATCATGTTTTGTGGAAACGCCGCGGGAAAATTATTGCCACCATATGTTGTTATCGGGCTAGTAAAATGTGGACAACTTGGACAGAGAATGGTCCTAAAGGCTGCCGTTACAATGTCAGTACCTCTGGATGGTTTGATGCAAATATATTTACGAACTGGTTTGAGTCTCAAATGATACCAAGAGTAAAAAAACTACAAGGTAAAAAAGTTTTACTCTGTGATAATTTATCTTCACATATAACTCTACATGCTCTACAACTGTGTCGCCAAAATGAAAAACACTTAATTTGCCTTCCGCCGAATAGTACCCACCTTACGCAACCTCTTGATGTGGCATTTTTTGCCCCCTAAAAATAGCATGGCGAAAAGTGTTATCTGCCGACACTGCCGATGGTATTAGATATACTAATATTCAGAAAGAGAACTTCCCACCGTTATTAGCAAAGATGATAGAAATTATTACTCCACAAGCTGCAGCCAATTTGAAAGCCGGTTTTTGGAAATGCGGTATATTTCCTTTAAATATAGGAGAAGTGCTAGGTTGGATTCCTGCAACAACAAAAAGATCAGAGGTAACTGCCACAGTAAAACAACGCAGGAAGAAAATGAATATTCCAACTGGAAAAAGTGTTTGCGCCGATCAGTCCATGGATACTGAAGAGACTGACGAATGTATCGTAATTGACGACGACGTGATTCCTTGAGAAAAACCAACTGCTTCTCGCTGTGGTAAGAAGGACGATGTTTTCGAAAACAACTCTTCAAAGGATATTGATTTTGAGAAGCTTGCCAAAGGACAAGAAAAAGAAAACCAATTTCTTAATTTTTTCGAAGGCAAATCTTCTCAATATACCAACGCTAAATTTCAGAATGTAGTCAAGGAACGAGGACGTTTTGTAGTGTTTTCCTATGAAGGACAATTATACCCCGGAGAAATTGTTGCTTTTGATGAAGAAACAGTTACAATTAACGCGATGCAAAGGTCCCTAAAGATGTGGAAATGGCCCTCAAAATGGAATGAATTAACGTATCACTGCTCCGACGTTTTAGGCTGTATTAAGCACCCCAAACAAATTTCTACAAGAGGCGTTTCCTCCGGCCGCGAATTTACGGATTTTTTTGATTAAAACTTGTTTCTTTTTTATATTTTTTATGTAGGTACTTACCATTTCATACTATTTTTTTGTCTATAAAGGATATGGTGTTATATTATGATGAATTAAAAGGTTTTATGAAACACTTGAGGGTTTTTTTTGTGTGAGTCGATTCCTTGGTGAACAGTTAATAAAATAGCTAGTTAACATTTCCCCACCTTGTTGAAAGACATACATTATAACATAAAATGTTCGGTGGAGCAAAGTAGCCCCAACCGATGGGAAACTTTGCTTCACTTTTCAATAAAAAAAATACGACACTATAGAATATCTGTATCATAAGTAGCGCTATAGATACAGTCAATGATATCTAATATAAAGGTCCTGTATAAAAAAAATTCTTACCTTCCAATTTCAATAGAATCCTTAGAAGTATACCTAAAACTGGAGCAAAGTACCCCCAGTTTACGGTATATAAAATTTTTCTAAGTAATTTTTTTTTAAATGTTAGAGAAAACTAACTAATTAAACGATATAAAAAAAATCTTTTTTCTTCAACTTTTAATTTAGACTGGAAAGGGTTAAACTCCAGATTAATCACAAAACTATGAAACAGAGAATTCCATTTTTCTAACTTTACATAAACTTCCATCAAGTTTGTGAAAACTTTTAGAAAGATACATATAACCTGGTTCGACAAGATTACGATAAAGAAATGCAGACTTAATATCTAATTGCTTAACAACTTAATCAAATTTTACATACAACAATAACAACTTGTTACTGGTGCATACACAACTCCATTGAGATCACTTTGCTGAAAACCACGAGCTACTAAACGAGCTTTCTTTATTAGTTTACCATCAATTTCCTTCTTGCAAAACACCCACTTTGAATCAATTATTTTTGCATTCTTAGGACACTTAACTAATTCCCATGTCTTGTATTCTTTAAGTGTTTTTATTACATCTTTAATAACTTTGATCCATTCTGGATCTGTTTCGGCTTCTTCATATGTAACAGGTACATCTGAGATCAGTTGGCCTACTGATAGAGCTGATAAGTTTTCTTCGTCACATAAGTGATAGCCATTTAAATAAGTTGGTCTGTTTTAATCTTGTATTTTTCCTTAATACATTTTTTATTTTCAATATCTACCTCAATTACTGACATTTCCTGAGGCTTTTCATTAAAAATCACATTTCTCCCATTAATTATTTTATTTTCAGAATCCCATAATCTGTAACCGTTGTCATTATATCCTACCCTTATTAACTTTTTGCTGTGTGAATCTAACTTAGTTTTCTGTTTTTTTTGGAATTAGGTTGTAAGCCGTGGATCCAAATATTTTAATTTTACTATAGTTTGGTTTATAACCAAATCTCAGATGGGGTCTTCTTGTTTGGTAGAACATTAGTTTCTGAGGTCCGTGAAGTTAGCAAAACATTTTGAGCACTAATTCTGAATATGTTTAAGGAATTAGTGCTTAATTAGTGCTTATTAGTGCTTCATATCAAATCATCAGCAAACATTTCATTTGAAAGTTATAGGTAGTAAAAGTTTTCTGCTAACTTTACGTTTCAGAAAAAATGTTGAGCACTAATTCTGAAATTTTGTCAGAAATTAGTGCTTATTAGTGCTTCATATCAGAGCATCAGCAAGCACTTCATTTCAAAGTTATAAGTGGTTTATTAGTCATGGCTCGTATAAGTTGTGAGGTTGTGATGAAACCTTGAGGTTTAATAACAAATTATTTTAGTTAAAACTTCTATATCTAACTCTTAGTGGTGCACATTTGCTAATGCTATTTGGATATGTTTCATAGTTTAGTCATCTTTGAGTGTTTAGATTATAAGCGAATTTCAACTTAGACCGCGTCGCAATGGAACACTCAGATTTTCTAAGCTTAGTCCTAGTTTCTCCTTGTGAGCCAAAACAAGGATGTGAACTTAATATTTGTTTAACCCAAACAATTTTGTGATCTTAGCATGGTTTTCAAAGTTTTAGTGCGTTAAGTGACGTTGAAACATGAATCTTTTATCGCAATTATTTATTTTTCGTTTATAAAACATTTTATGTAATTTAAAATGTTTTCAAATACTTAATCGGGCGAACTTAATTTCTATAAGTTCAAAGCCGGCGTTGTATTCATATATCTTATACTTACAATACATTTTGTGTTTCATCTATAAAATTACTTTTAAAAACTTATTCTAGTTCTACTTTCATGATGATGTACACGGGCACTAATACCAAACAGGATAATCGTTTTAGCGACAAAGAAAAGAAATTACTTAAGCAGAACTGCTTATATCGGCACAAGACAATCCTACTGAAATTTCTGATTCACTACTTGAATTAGAAAAGGAGGAAATTCTAAAGAAAAGGGAAAAATAAGAAAAGGATCGAGAACGGGAAAAGGAAAGAGAAAAAGATAGAAAAAAGTCTGATTAAGAAAAAAAGCGTAAAGATAGAGATCGAGATCGTCACAGATCAAGTCGCATAGATCTCGTTCTAGGTCTAGACAACGTAGACGGTCGTCTGAAAAGGTAAATGATATAGATCGGACAAAAGAAAACAATAAACTTAAAGATAGACAATCGAGGAGTCGTTCCAAAACTGTAGACAAAGTCAAGCCTGGTGTAGAAAATGCAGAAGAAAATGGTAATGATAGTTCTACCGATAAAGCAAATGAAGATAGAGAAAAAATGGTAGATCAAGCTCTACAAAATCAGATAGTGCCTCAAGCTTGAAACATAACGACACTGTTCAGTCCGTATCAAAATTCTAAGCAAAGTTAATGTCAATGTCAAGAAGTAATGCCAGGAAGTCTGCGTCAAGTTCACGATCAAGATCTAATTCTCGATCACGAAGCAAATCTCGTTCCTAGTCACGTAGCAAATCTAGATCAAAGTCTAAATCGAGGTTGTCCAGTCGTTCTCGTCGATCAAAATCAATTTCAAAGAATCGCGATCATCGTTCACGCTCTAAAGAAATAAAGAAGAAAAAACCCTGGAGGTCATATTCAAGTTCCAAAAGCGATTTCGAAATACGTAAAAAGGAAAATAGTGTTTAGAAGAAACGTCATTATCGTTCAAATAAAAATACTTCCGATAGTGATATCGAACACGACAAAATTAAGAAAAGAAAATTAGTTTCTAGATCTCCAAAACGTAAGAAAAGTGTTGATAGGACTGTGAAGCGCAAAAGAAGTTTGTCACGTAGGCAAAGTTATTCTAAGAGCAGTGCGAGTCGTAAAAGAAGTCCGTTAAGAAAACGAAGTTCTTCCAGGGGCAGGCGAATTCCGAGTAGACGACGGCGCAGTCTTTCTAGGACAAGATATAGCAATACTCGCCGTCGAAGTGGCCGCAGTTTGTCACGAAGACGCAGCCAAAGTCGACGGAGGCGTAGTTACAGCAGAAAACGAAGTCCGAGTAGGCTAAGAAGTTTAAGCAGGAGAAGAAGCCGTAGAAGTCAGAGTAGGCAAAGCCCTAGCAGACGAAAGCGTAGTATTAGTCCACGCAGAAGCAGGGATAGTAGAATACGAAGAAGTCGAAACCGGGATAATAGGAACTTTCCACGACTTTCTAGAGATAACCGTCGTTCACGTTCAAAAGATCGTCGATCGAGATCGAAAAGAAGATCATCAAAAGATAGAGGAGCTATTTGTAGGCGATCGGTTGTACGTGGACAATTGAGAGAGTAACCTGTTTTGCGGCCTAGTCCTAGTCCAGTAAAAAGAGTTGAACGTAAAAATGTTAGAGATGATTCGAGAGATAAGAAATCAGTAGTTAAAAAATCTGAAACGAAAAAAATCGAGTCAAAAAAGAGCGCGGAAGCGCATTGTAGCTTGCATCTTCCGAGCGCTAATTGTTGGACTAAGAACTAAACAACGAAAACCATACGAAAGCTTATGATTATATATCTTTGAGAGCCTACGCTCTGGTAGGGCTTTTATAAAGGTTTAAGTTTAAACATTACAGTAGCAAACAGAATTTAATATGTATAATCTTAGATGTTTATCGGATAAATGACAAATACTACCCCTGGAAAATAAACGTTAAATAGAAAATAAGATCTAAAATAAACTTAATACAACTGTTAGAACTTCTTAGAACTATTAGAAACGGATTTGAAGAAAAATTTGATTCCATGTGATACAAGCTCAGACGATGAAAATAATTTACATGTTACCTTAATTGTAAAGAAAAAAGAATGGAATATGATTGCGCTATTAATTTCTTTCAAATCAAAGTTACAACCAGGATGTACAGACATGTTGATTAAAAAGATGTAAAGCTTAATGAACAAGAGCCAGATCAGGGAGAACTTGCCTCGCTCAATTACAAACATTTTTACGTCAAAACAAACAAACTGTGCGACGCATTAAGAAAATTAAAATGAGAAAAAGTATCTCAAATATTGCTAGAAGGTAACCTTCGCGAAAGTACCAATAGTAGAAAAAAAAACAAAATATAAAAACTTAAAAGTTTTACGTAAATGCAAGCAAGAAGCATTGCAAAAAAATATCAACGTTGAAAATATCGTTAGATAAGTTTTTGGTTCACTATTGGAAATATGAACAAATGAACATCGGATAATTTTTATGTTAACAATTATAAGGACTGCTCAATTTTAAACTAGGATACCACAGAAAGTTTGATACAAAAGTTATCCAGGCCATACAACAGAAGTTTAGCCCATATATTTTTATACGCTGGAGCTGAACGTTTAAACAAAAAACATAAGCAAATTTTTGTTGTACAGAGGCTGTTAGAATGCTAAGACATTATTCATACTTTATTAATTAATTAAAATTTAAAAAAATGTTGTCGGGACTTGAACCAGTAAATATTGTTGAAACCGACAAAGAAAGCATAACTTGTGTTGATGGCCCCGATTTAACTGACAACTTCCAATTAAATTTTATTTAAGAGTTAAAGTATAATCTTTTAAAAAATTTAAAGAACAGTGACGAAATTACAGAAGAAGATCATTTTTTATTACAACCCACAATTTTCCATAGATTTTGAGAGTTTTTGAAAACCATTTTATTAACATCTGGCATTATGAATGCAGCATTTCAATACGGACAGCCAAGAGAATCAAGTGCTACAATTGAAAATTATTTTAAAGACTTGAAACACTACGCTTTTAAACAATATCAATTTCCAATAAAATTGGATAAATTTATACCAAAAGTATGTATAAATTTAATTGTTTCTACACTTATATCTATTTCTAATTACGTTGTTCAAATGATATATGTTTTAGATAAATTTTTTAAAGAAGATTCTATTGACAGTCTAAAACTATTAAATAAGATAACACCTAAAGAAGTAATGAAACAAGCACAAAAAACGATCAAACGAAAATGAAAACTCAGACGAATGTAAGTATGGCATATTGTTGTATTTACAAAACAGAAAAAAAACAGAACTGTTATTGTATTTAAGTACCTAAAATATAGTAAATTAAAGGGGTGCCAGAATATTTAAAGGATATAGAGAATAAAAGCAACAAAAAGAAAAAAATGATAGCACGGTTAAGATGTGGGAACGAGGAGTTAGATAACAAATACTGGAAAAAAGAAGAAGAAAAGATGTACAGACTATGTGGAGAAGAGACGGAGGACCTTAACCATATGAAAGAGAAATGCAGTGAATTAAGAGGTTATGAAAATAGAGGAAATCTTAGACGAAAACGGAAATGGAGCGGAGTGGATGCAAGAAGGAGGAAAAAGTTAAGATGAGAGGAGGGATAATGAAATGTATAACCAAAAAAAAAGCAAATAGAATGTAAGGTAGTAATTGTAAAGCACAAACCAATGTGTAAGCTTAGGCAACAAATAAAGTTAAACTTATTATATAGTAAATTAAAACGGTCATAATTTTTTCTCAAAAAAATTCAAAACATTCCAAATTCAAATCAAATAAATTCACAAAATTTACACATTCTATAATAATATAAACGTTGTTATTGTAATCATTTCTGTTTATGATTTTAAGTTGACTTTACTTTAAAGCTTTATGGACTGAGAACTGAAAAGAACGGGGATGCCAGAAACGTCAAAAAACGTCATATTACGGAACTTTTAAACAAACGTTTCGTGACAAAAATACGCCTAAAGTACTCGTGATTATGTGAGGATACATTACAAAGGTACTCGAATAACGTAAAAGTGATGTAATAAAAACGTGATCTAGTTGATTGGGTAGGTTTTAATGTATGTACCTTTAGTTACTTATTGAATTTTTATTACCGTTTTGTATTCAAGTATTTACTTTGGAACGCACTACCAAATACAAAAACTGTATAAAAACTGAAACAACCGGTTACAAATTAAAAACTATATTCAATAGTATGTGCTTAAAATGTTTACTGGCCGTAAATTAGTAGAAAAGTTTGATCGTTTCTAACCTTAAAAAAGTGTTTTGCTGATGCTCTGATATAAAGTACTAACAAAGCACTGCTTTCTATTCAACTTTCAGAATTAGCTAACAAGCTTTCAGAATTAGTGCTCAACATTTTTTGCTGGAGCGTGAAGTTAGCAGAAAACTTTTACCGTTTATAACTTTAAAAAATGAGGGCGTGTACTAGTGTACACATGTAAGAAGTGAAACTTCTTTATGGCTTTATTTTTCGCAAAATGATCTACATGCAACTTTTCAGAAATTGGTTAAATAAAGTTAAATTAGATAAAGTTTAAACAAAAGGATTTTATTATCATAGACATGAATACAAATAATACAATTATTTCACTTTAACTTTTTGCTACTAAGATTATTACAGCATTTCATTAATTGTAATAGAATTATTACTATCATTGTCATCGTTATTATATATTTTTGTAATTAATGGCTTATGGTAACTGAAATATGAAATTGAATCTACAAAAATTAGTTAATTGATTTAGAAAAATTAATAACATATTTCAGAATTTATACTCTATGCCAATTAATTGATGTTCATTAAATTAGCAGTCGTATTAATTAAAAATGTGACGCGTAACGAAATAAGCGACATGCTATCCCTACTGCGTTGGAGAAACTGAAAGTACTCTTCGTCTGAACCAACCGTGGTAGAGGCAAGAAAAAGATGGCGCGTAACGGAAAAATGTGACGCGTAAAATGTGACGGTAAATTTTTTTCCAACGCCGATAAAGAAGTTTCATTTCAAAAAGATGGCGCGTAACCGAAAAATGTGACGGTAAAAAAGATGGCGCGTAACGGAAAAATGTGACGCGTAAAATGTGACGGTAAATTTTTTTCCAACGCCGATAAAGAAGTTTCACTTCAAAAAATAAAATGTTTGCTGATGATCTAATATGAAGCACTAATTAGCACTAATTAAGCACTAATTAATTACAAATTTTCAGAATTAGTGCTTAAAATGTTTCACGCACCTTAGTTTCTGTCCTGTTCAATAAATAAGTTGCTACGTTGACTGCTTCAATCCACAGTGATTTTTTTAATTTTGAGTCGAACAAGAGACTTCTTGATTTTTCCATAATAATGCGATTAAGTCTTTCTGAAATTCAATTTTGTTCTGGGTTTCTAGCTATTGTGTACTGAATCTTTATTCCATGATTTAAACTCTTCTGAATTATATTCCCCACCATTATCACATATAAATTATTTAGATTTACTTTGAGTATACACTTTATACTCTTTGAATTTATCAATGATTTCGCTTTTCTTGTTGATAAGATAAATAACACAGAAACGTGAAAAATGATCCATAAATGAAACATAATATTCCTTACCATCGTATGTTCTTAGATTTATTGAACCACAAACGTGACTTAAAATAACTTCTAATACTTTCTTTGATTTTAGATCCTCTTTGATTGGATAAAACGGAAATCTTGTTTGTTTTCCTTGTAGGCAAAGATTGGTGATGAATGGTCCATCCTTCTGTGTAACAACATTGCATCAATTGCACTAATTGCTGCCATTCCATGTAAAATAATTTTAAATGGAACAATATATAAATTTCTGTGTTTGCAAAATTTTCTCTTTTTAATTTATATAGCTTTGGACATTCATATCTTTTATGTTCGACAATTTCACAATTGTGACACTTGAACGGGAACGTTCGATTCGCATTGCGACGCTAAAAATTTTTCAATTTTTGGTGTTTATAACTAGTAAACACCACATTGTTTGTATCGGGGTCATCGATGTTCTTCTTCTGTTTTGATTCTTCTATAATCAATTTGGTTTTTACAAAGTCCAAAGTAACTTTGGATTTGTCTTGACAAAACATAATGTCTATTACAGTAGTTACAGGTTGATATGTTTCAGGCATTGCAGAGAGTAGTTGAGAAACAATTTCTGAGTTTTCAAATTTTCCACGTGCACTTTTTAATTCATAAACTGTTTGTTCAAACTCTGTCAAAAATACATTCATTGCCACTTTTTCATTAAATTTTAAACTTCTTAGTTTTCTCTGCAACTAAACCTGAACTGATATTCCCTTCTTTTTATATGTTGCACCGAGTACATTCATAATATCTTTCGCTGTTGTTTTTGTCTTAACCATTTCCAACATATTTTCTGACAAACACTGAACAATTATGTTTCTTGTTTTTACATGTTTTTGTTTATATGCACTAAGTTCGGTAGTTTCATTTGGCGTATTTTCCGAAATCACCTTTAATACATTCGCTTGTTCTAATAACAATTTTATCCAAAATTCCCAATTAGAATAGTCCCATCAAATGGTTTACTAATTGTTGGTTTCCAGTTTCTATTTTCAACAACTTTACTGCACAGTTTTAAAACTTTTTAAATTACGATTTCCATAACCACATCTATTTACATTAACAATTTTCTTTAGGTTCATAACCTATTGATTAATTAGCTTTAATTAATATGTTTAATTGTATGAATCTCAAAACTTAATTCTTAATTATTTATATAAATATATGTTTTTTAGTTACTACGGTTACAACTCAATGCACCTATTATGAATTGAATCATCAACAAGTTTCTAGTAACTAAAAGAGCAGCTATTTCGTAATTCGAAAAAAGGCGATTATCATTAGCATTGCACAAATCCCATCATGAAGAACAATAATGATAGTAGTGATTAAATAGTGGGGTGTCTTAGATAAATGACTGACAGCTTTCAGATCCGCTAGAGTTCCCAATGGTGTATTTATATAATGATAGAGCTGAGGAAACACGAGCAAAGTCGGTGGCAAGCGGGGTCATAACCTGATCCCTGATCCGCACACAATAGCCAAGTCGGGGATAGCGAGCCCAATTACCGGCCGATCGTCCGCCACCCTCACTTGATCCACTGACAATGTTGCATTGTGAAACTTATATACTTAAAGTGCTTGGCAGTACTTTCAACATAATTCTAAGAGTTAAAGCGACATCTTAGCCGAATTATTCTAAGCTGCATACAACACTAACAGCTTTTAAAGTTTTGGACGGGATTAATTAATTTAGAAACCCTTGCATTAAAGGGGTTATATTTATTATGGTTAAAAATATGTGATCCCAAAATTTCAAATCTAATCAAGTCTTAGATTAGTTTGCTTCTTCCAATTATAGTCTAACGCAAACTATTTTCGGTATGTAAGGCAACGTTCTCTCATAACTTGCAATTATCCGTAATTATAAATTAATAATAATATATAAGGAAAATGCTCATCGCAGTTATTTTTTGAAAGGTTATCACTTGTCAGACACAAAACTTTAATTTGTATATCAACTGCAACATAATAATCGTTTAATAATAACTCTTCAAAGAGAAGGGTTGCCTATTATTTCTTCAAGAACGTCATCGATTAGGAGTTAATTATTTTTTTCGTGGGATTATGTTTTATACATTACAAAAATTACTCCAATACTCAATCTAGCACAAAAAAAACATATCAAATAATGTTTAAACGATTTTCTCACGTGAACCGTAATTATTAGCCCAACATCAGGCACGAAAAGAATCTATTGCAGAAAATTATCACAATTTTAAGTACAAGATAATTTAATAATATGCCTAAAGTTTTCTAATTGTAATATATAAACAAAATTTTGATAAATACGTAAAATTTATAAACAATTATAATAAGTAAAAAGCACAATGTAGAAAATTAGTTTTAAACGTAGAATTTTCTATGCCACGCATAAATATGCCAAAAAAGCAACCCTAAATTTTTATGTCTTAAGCATCTACAACACATCAATAAAAAGTTTTAAAAGCAAAAACTTAAACAAAGACCTAAAAAGTGTTAAATAGTTAGTTTTAAGTAAGAATTCTTATACCTGTTAAAGGGTTTTATGGCTTATCATAAATAACCATATACCTGATTTAGTATTCTAAGAAGAAAAATTTAGACGTATTGTTGTAAAGATGCAAAGCAGTTAACCTATATTTTCGACAGTGTATTATTCATTATAAAAACTGTCTTTTATTGATAAACTTCACAGAAAACGTAATTCGCCAGAAAAATATTGCCATTAGTGAATACGACAGATAAGAAAATTAAAATTACTTATTTTCCTGTTACTTAATGGTACACAGACTTTTAATTAAAAGAAAAAGTTAAAATAGAAACGAGTAATCATCAGATCTCAAGGGATTGGTTGTAAGATATGTAAACATTAAATCGAATACGCTGCACTGATCAAAGTTATACTTCAGTGATCCAGAAGATAATGCATTTGATCAAACAGGGAATAGCTAGACACTCTACTAGTGACGGACATCGAGCTCTATAAATTCCCATCGTACGCTCCATCACTGAAAACGGACAACTCTGAAATTGTAAACATGAATTGCTAAGAGTGACGGGACAATGCCCATTCCTAGGTGTCAGCTGCAGTCGTCCCGACGCCGTACGTCACTTTTAACAAATGATTGCGATATTTCGATTCAATTCGTACTTGACAGGGACGCTTTCAATATTACCTAACAATACTTTAATATCGGACAGTTATCTATTGTTTTGTATCCTTTACCGTAAAGTGGTATTTTAGTTCTTCAATCAATAACCCTTCAGAAAATAAATAAATTTTAGTTATCAATTTTACTTAACTTTTAACTCTTAATTAATTGTATTTAATCATTTGTATTTTTTTTACGTACTTCTCCTTACATCTGTTACAATGTTTAACACGCAAACAACCGTAAATAAGATGCGCTTAAATTACACTCGTACAAATGAAATCATTAACATGAGTAAGTACATAAATGTAACCGTGTTCTTGTATTTCTAAATAAATTGTTTCTACTCATATTATTTTGTTTTGGAAAATATTTAACTATTCGCAAAAAAAACGCATTTTTACATTATAAAACTAATTAATTAGTTAAATTCATATCAATAAAAAAATTTAGTTACTAAAGTTCCTATTTACTTTTTGACTTCATTTATTTTTTCAACATCTAAAATTTTTATTTTAAAATTACTGCTTTTTTTGCATTAGGCAAATATAACTTAATTAATACAGAGCAGACTGCTTATTGGAATCACGAATAATGTTCTCAATCGGATAATGTTATCACTTTATTGAAGAACGAAGCAGACGTATGCTACTACATAGAAAAAACATCGTTTATAATAATCACAGTTTTGATTTATGTTATCAAGTTTACTTCTATATATGAACAATAATCTATTCTGCCTGAATTTTTTAATAAAAGTTTATTTGGTGTATGTGAATTCAATTAAACAGTAATTTACGTAACAAAGGTCGAAAGTAAGGCATACCATAACGAACGTTTTGCGTGCAAGTTAATTATGCTATGATACTTTCGATGAGAGTAACCTGCATTATTTTTTGTGTTGCTTTTTGTAAATGTACGTTTATCTTTGAAAAAATAAAAAAAACACCAGAAATATAACGTTGCTACTACATTTATTACTAAATTTGTCAAAATTAACATTAACTTTAAAATTGTTTTAATTGACTTTGAACACTTAGTTTTATGTAGATTTCTAGTATTTTGCCAACCTAGAACTTTTTTCGCTCATTACGTCTGTTTTTCTTAGTTTGGACACGATTTTTTTTACTTGCGGTATAAAAAAAAATATTTTGCATGAAAAAAAACAGTTGATCTTAAAGCGGAGCGTTGTTCGAACATTATTTTTATTTACAGCTATTTTTAAACTTTACCGCCATTTTACAGTATACGTCTATCACAATTCCCACACCGCCATTTTACTTCAACCATTTTTTTTTAATTAACCGCTATTTCACACACCCTTACACCACCAACAACACCTTTTTACGCTTCTACCACGGCTTCAACAACTACTTCTTCTTCATTACAATTTTTAAGTGGATAGCATGTGTCCCAGAACATACTTACCTTAACTACTTACATCAACAAATGTAATTATACTTTACAAGATGTAACGAATTTACCTAAAAGATAGCGATTTTACGTTACTTTCTAAAATTATTTTATAAAGTGATTTTCCACAAATTAGTAAAGGTAGTGAAGGTAAGTTGCCTTCGTAAATTGTAGTAAAATTTGCCTGTTTTAAATATTTTGTTTCTAATGCTAAATCACAAATTTTTTACTTATATTTATCCTAGTAGGCTCTGTTGGTAACAATTACGTCACCACGGCTAGCTGAGACGTCAGTGAGTGGGTGTGACTGAGCGTGCTATAATAAAAAAAAGGAAGAAAATAAGCGCCACTCCTTTTATTGGCAACATCCTCGGCTCAGAGACCCCAAAGGTACGTCTCTCATCGAAGAGATTAAGAAAAAAGTAAACAACAGTCAACGAAAGAAAGTAACACTGTATGTATTTTGTTCTTTAATCAGTGCCGTGTTTTTGATATTACAAGCGAAGACAAGATAATCATTCTCTTGTTTTACTAAGAAACAGGAAAAAAGAAAATACCGGTTACATAAGCTAAGTCGTTCAATAATTTCAAAACGACAAGGCAAAATTTGAATCACGGGTAATTACTAATAACCCCGTAAAATTACACAGCAAATCAATCAAATATTAACGTTAACATGCACGCAGTCGTGACAATATAGTATCTAATTAGTAGTGTACGTATGAGTAAAAATTACTTTTCCCGCCTAACTTCCTTAACGCAGATGGATATCAACTAGATTTATAGTGTTACTCTCAAAACTTGCGAAGAATGTAAGCTTACATACATCGAGGCGTGTTTGCCAAAGTCTGGCTTTGACTACATTTAAAATATTAAGGGTATCCGATCGGAATACAATTAACGTACACAACATTTTTTTAAATATGAAATAAAACTGAAGGTAGAATTATAACTTCGACTAAAAGTGAATTCTTAATTATAATCTTTACATAGAATAATGTTAGCTGAAGACTTAATGCAAGTAGTAACGCATAAGAAAATTAACAACGTTTAAAATTTAATAGATAATAGAAAATTAAATAAAATTATGTGATACAGTTACAACAAGATAATAGAAATTATACGTTGCAGCGTAGTGCAAGTCAGCCGCTTCAATAAACGATACTTTAAAGGTATGTACAGCTGTTCGAATCGAGTACAACCCCTGAGGTCATCAATCCGACATTAATGATAGTAGCTGAATCGGTCTATTAAATGTGCAACATCATTCCAAGAAAATACTACTTTAAATCTTAGTAACCAGATTGAACAAAAGACCTCTAAATTTTAAGTTAACAAAAGCAACGTGGCTTTTTACGCCATACCTGTGAGGATCAATTAATTTGAAAATCGCCGTTATTTTGTCAATATACGTAGAAAATTTTCATTTTAATCAAATTGCTAAAAGCGTTATAGTAATAATCGACAATGAAAAATTACATAAAAAGAGAATTACTTGCAATTAAGCGAACAAGGCTTCTATCAAAATCAAGCCACTCACAGCGACTTTAAAATCGGAAATGACCACCGGCGCTTGGATCAATATATTACTAGCTACTTATATTTATAATAAAGTTAAAGAGCCAATAAATTTTATTTTTTACTTTTTAAAGGGTTTTTTGTGTTTTGGGTTATTTTTCATTTAATTTGTGCTGTTTTTTTGCGAAATTAAATCTAAACATTAAAGGAATAAAATTGTAAATTTCTCAAATTTAACGTTGGTACTACATTTATTAGCAAAATCTTTCAACTTTGGTAATCAATATAAAATCTTAGGACGAATACTACCAACTTCAAAATATATAACACTCGAGTATTTAAATTTATAAAATTTTTAAAACGTTTTTCTTTCAAAGTAGTTGACTTTCAGAGCATAATATTATGTAAACTTCGATTTATCATTTTGCCGCTCTAGAGTTTTGTTGTCATTGCGTAACTACATTAACAAACAAATATTGATGTTTGCAGTAGGAATACCACAAAAAAGTAATTTTACATTACAGAATGTAATTGTTGTCTGTAAAATTCTATTAGTTATTTACAGTGATATGAAAAATTGCTTTAAAACGCAGGTCATCGAGCTTTTTACCGATGATTTAACACGTGCATGCAGATGTGTTGTCTTGTTCTAATACAATAATAAAGTGACGTGGTGAAAAACCGGGTTCTCAATTTTCTGTGAAAATACATGTGAAGCGCACCGTGAGAGTTATGGTATGGGGGGTATGTCCTTGATAATAGGTCACTTTTAGTCTTCATCAGGTGAAAAATGACCACCCAACGTTACATTCAGGACGTGGTGAAAACACATTTTCTATCTTACCTCAAGACTCTTCAAAATCCATTGTTCTAACAAGACAATGCACGGCCACAAGTAGCCAGAGTTAAATTACTTTGAGCGATACACTACTTTGGCCACTAAGATCTCTAGATGTTTGATCAATTGAGCATGTCTGGGAGATTAGAAGTATGCGATTTCAAAATTTTCCTACAGACTCTAGCCATAGTGCAGCATGGAGACCCAACTTATTATTAATTGTTCTTATGTTTTACCTGGCTTTTTGATAGTATAGAAATCAATTTGAATTTTTATGTTACTTAGTATTTATTATCTAAGCAAGATCGATGTATTTTGATTCATATTTGGAAAACTTTCTCACCTCTATATTTCCACAATTATTTTTTTATCTTCTTATGTTCTAAAGTTCTTTTATCTATTGATTTTGTTATTAAAACCAAAAATTAATATTAATTAAGTGATTAGCCAGGTTAAAAAAGTCCCAAAACGCATTGAATATGGGCGAAAACTTATAAACACAAAAAAAACTATTTCTGGTCTGTCAATATTCATAGGAATTGGAAGAATACAGTCGTTGTTACAGTACGAAATTAGAATGGTGTATTTAAAATCGGAGATGACGACAAGTGATTCATAATCACAGACAAACTTTCAATGAGAATAGCAACATGGGACTCAAATGATCTTAAAAACCAAGTTTATGAAGTAACCCTATGCTTAAAATTTAATAAAAACGGTATATCACTTATTTTTGAAAGTCACTCTACATATTACACAAAAACAAAAATACCACACTATAAATTGTAATACGCATGCCCACATGTATGTTTAAAAATTATAATTAGATCTATAATTTTTCAGTACTAGTTACCATCCCATACAACAAATAAAATTTTGTGCACCCAAGTAAGAATTAATTGGTTGCAGCTAGGCACGCTATTTTATCCGTCAAGTTCCAAGAACTTCTACTTTCACTCGAACATTGTTTTCTAGCAGCTGGAGAATAGAACTTGTAGCACACTGCATGGGATTTCAGATTAATGTCCCCCAAAGGGTGAACACTTTTTGCCATTATACAGTAGAATAACTTAAGTTGTTCGTCAACCGGCGAGTTACTTACTAGCGAACGGATCGTTGTAAAATCTTTGGCCTGCTGGATTTTGCCGTTACTAAAGGCATCTCCGATACATCCAGCAAAGTTTAAAGTAACTTTGATCTAGACTCTAGCCACTCTTCTATAATAAAAACGTAAAGTGCCAGTATTATATGAAAAACCTTACCAGCAAAGCTTTATTCTGTTAAAACAAAGTGGGAACATTTTCAACAACACCTAGCGAAACTGACAAAACTGTAGAATATCTGAGTTCACTCAAAAAACTGCCTTGTTAAATCAAAAAACTTTACCCAAAATATGTAACAAAGCGTTACATACAAAGTATATATTAGTAGCAGAAAACGTAGAGCTTGTGCCAAATGGTAAAAAAAACTGAAATCCTCAACAAAAAAACTATACTAAATAATGTAACTCACCGACTGCATAATACTGAAGCTTTTTCGAACTAATTGGAAAATTCGAAGGAATGATCGAAAAACGTGGAACATTCTCGATGCAAATAACCGAAAAATATAAAAATAATTCGCTGGAGCCAGCTTTCGAATCGAGTTTAGTGAGAAGAATAATTTAGTGTTATTGACTTTTGCTGTCAGTTTTTTATTTATCACCTGGTATTTTTACCACAGGATGGCGTTCCAAAAACATTTTAAATAAGCTGAAAAGAGATGAAGAAATAGCCATATGTAAACATATTTTGTCTTTTCCGGCGGTGGAGTCACATTATTGTCATAAAAACACATCTAAAAGATACTTAGATTCATGTTTAAATGTATCTATATGTATAGAATGTACCAAATATTCAATGAATACAGTTTATGGTTTTTTAATCCTAAGAAATGAAGAAGAAAGGTAAGGAAGCTGACCGAAAAGTTCGTGATTATGACAAAAGTTTAGCAAAAGAACATCTTGGCATTTAAGCATTTAATTTTAATCTTCAAGCAGTACTGACTACGCTAAAAAATATGTAGGTAATTTTTTTTATTTATGAAAACTTGTAGTATATAACTTAACTGTATACAATTTGGCCCATCAGGATGTAAGACGTTATGTTTGGAATGAGACTTAGGGCAAGAGAAGATCAAATAAAACAGCTTCCTATATTAAGACTTCATTATGTGAGACAAGATATTAAACGAATTTTAATACTAATCTATTTATAGAAAAAATATTTACACGTTTACAACTACACGAGCTAATTAAATCTAACGATGTTTAAGAAAAACGCTTACACTAATTTATATAGTACAATCACTTAAAAGATAATGTCCGCGAATAACTTCTGTTTATCTAAAACTGACATTAAAATCACGTACGTTTATACTCCGTTATATTTATCTTAACCACGCGTTAATCACTTATTTGCTCTCTGCACCGTTTTTATATATTTTCGTTATCTATCCCGAAAATTTTCTACATCCTTCGGTAAACGTTCTAGAAATTGATAATAAGCTCGTGAACGTTCTCGAACTTGACAATAACTTCCCGAATATTTCAATATCATTGGTGTTTGCATGATGTCAGATGGATACAGTGGACAGCAGAAAAATTTTATTTTTCTAACTATGTGTCCAATTTTACGCCGACTATTCATCTTTAAGAACAATTGATCATTAATTATTTGGAACAGGTCATATAGAAATAAAGTACCTGAGGGTTGGTTACAAGACATTCGAATTTCACGCCTCGGCCTTTTGAAGCGAAGAGTTTGACGTTTGACGATTTTTTTAACAGCAAATAATTTACTTTATTTTACTCAGAATCTCCGGAGAAATTTTTACGGCCTTTGCTACATCAAAGACGAACTTTGTGGAAGTAGTTTATTGAGGTAGACTGTTCTAGATCTACAAAAAACGTCTACCCATAACTTTTTTACATTTTAAAAGTTGTGAAAAAATTACACGGCAGCAAACAAATGATTATTTTTTTCAATTATTAGTAGTTCTGCAAAGGTTTGAAACGCGATTTTTTCAAAACATTTCCACATTTGTGGCTTTAGCATTGGAGTGACAATATATTCATCCAAGAAACTTTTTTACCAAATTTTTCTCTTCCTAATGTTTAATACAAAGACACTTTAATTCCATTTTAAAAGAATACTGCCAATGCATCACACCATCAACTGCGGCATTCCCTAAAAAAGATATCCAAATAAATTTAACTAATTTTTGACCTTTTTATATAGCGTCTAATCCTGAAACTGAAGATCACGTATTGCGGTTTGTTGGGTTTTGACTGGACGCAGGTTAGGAACCACGTAAGTCACTAACTAATAACTTTGTACAGGCAGTCAGTAACTCTCCTTTCGCGAGTATAAAAAAAACCCCACCCATCAGTAACTTTTCATCGGATAAATGAAAAAAAACCAACACGTATATTACTTTTTCGAGTAGGTAAAAAGAAACCAACGCGTAAATTAACTGTTTTGCGCGAGTACGTTAAAGAAACAGCCCGACAGTAACTTCTTTTTCGCGAGTAAATCAAAAGAGGAACTCCCGTATACAACTTTCTTCGTTTTTGGACCGCGTCAGGGTTTTAAATCCTTCGTTTTGTTTTTCTTGTAAATCATGCCTGCATCGAAACCGCCACAATTTTTGTATTGAAATAATTTGCTTAATAACTTAAAATAACCAATAAACTATTACTCTAAAACGGTACAAGATAGAGAAAAATTGCACGTAAACATTTTTGTAGAGGACAAAATTTACTATACAAAAGTCTGCGGAAGGGTACAATTACCTTCAGTAGTTTAGAAGATACAAGTGTGCGAAGTTGCACGAAAATGTCTTACATTACATTAAAATTCTATAACTCTTAAACTATTAGATATAATTATACTCCCGCAAATTTTTTTGTAGTAAATTTTGTGCTCAATAAATTGTTTATGTGCAATTTTTATCTATATTGTACAGTTTTTGCAGCGTACAAGACGGAAGCTCGCGTGGATCTAGTTCTTCAATTACTATAATTATTTTTTTGCACTGCTGAGTGAAATTAAAATTAAATATATTTTTAAAACATAAAACTAATTATAAGGAATATCTTGTTTAATAGTAATAAACACTACATCCGAAAAAAACAAAACATAAAAAGTGAAATTGGGCACCACCGCAAGTTCCAGCTTTGTTTTATCTGAACGTCACATGAACCTTCGAGTCAAGCATTCTATAAGTGTTTTCAACACTAAAACTGGCGTGTTTAACACACGACTTTCTTATAAATAAAGAGCGGATAGTAAGGCAAGAAAAAATATCAGAAAATGTGGCATAAAAGCCATATTAAACCTGCGAAAAAGGAAATAAAAAAGGCACAATTATCTACTAAAATTTACAGTTTTAATTTTTTTTGTTTTACAATGATTTTTAAGTGCTATTATTTTCCCAAGCACAAATCAAATATTTTTCAATATTTTGACCAAGAAGCTATTACCGTTTATCATTTCTTCTGTTATTGTTAAAGATATTTTCTGTTGATGCTTCATGACCTCCCCTTTTTGAATTTCAGTCAGTTGTTTAAAAAGGTCAAAGTCAAGGTCAATTTTTGATTAAATTTTCTTCCTATAGTCCCTAGACATGCTGTTATAATTGTTCTTATTCTTTCGAATGTAGCGAAAGATTCAGTCATTGCGGTTTCGCTTTTTTCTAGCTTATTTAATTCGTCAGGTATGTCCGAAAAGTGTGTTTTTATAAAAACTAGTCCTCTTTGAACAGCTTTGTCATTAAAAGCTTTTTGAAATTTAGCAATTGCTGCAGAGGCCGTCTCGTCAAATAATTCAACCACAAGACAATTCAATTAATGTATAAGACAATGTCAGATTATAGTATGAACGGTACTTCTTTAATTTTTTCAAAATGTGTGGCATAAAAAATACAAGCAGATAACCAAGTTCCCCATCTTGTTATATTAGGTTCCGGTAGAAGTTTAACATCTGGAAGTTTTTCTTTATAGGCCCTTACCCGTAATGGTGCTTTTACAAAGACCTGAAATAAGATCCAATAATCAAAAAGAGAATCTAATAAGTTAGAAATTTTTACCTTTTTGGTGACAGAAATTAACTTGTTTATTATTGCAAACTCGTCTCTAATGAATTCACACACTCTATGTATTCTATGTGCTAGACAAGTTAAATGTTTTAAATTCGGATAAAATATTTCTAATGCCTGAGGGGATTTGATCATATAAAGTGCTGCATCGGTTACGAATAAGAAAACCTTTTCTTTCTTTACGCCATTGGGATACAGAAGTCCTACAAACATAAAATTATATAATTGTAATTAATAGATTGGATTATATTAATCAATCATTAAAAAAAACTTACGTAAACAATCATCGAAAAAATTTGCAACTGTTTTGTGGTTGGTCTGTGGAATTTCTTTGGATGCTAGCAAATAAGTTTTTACAGGTTCTAGTTCAGACAATTTACTAACTACAAAATTTGCTATATATCGACCTCTGCAATCGGTTGTTTCATCAACCGAAGTCCAAATGTAATATTCCCCAATGTCATTCCTTATTGTCTGTATTTTCTATAAAAGGTAAACCAGCATTTTGAAAACTATTAATACTTTAATTAAACTGCTTACCGATTGGTAACATATGTCTAAATATTTTTTTCTCAAAGTTGATTCATCTGGAACAACTTGTTCGGTGTATTTTTCGAGAAAATTTCGAAAATTGATATTATCAAGTTTTTCGAGAGGAATTTTAGCCGACACCAATGCTTCGCACAAATCTAGAGCAAAAGCTGTTTTTGATGGGCCAGGTTTATTCTGTTGATCTTCTATAACGTTTTTTAACAATGATTGTTTCATGGCTTTTTAATATTTTTTAAATGTAAACCACTACCCAAGTGTTGTTTTACATGGTACTTTTTAGTAGCACCCATCTAAAATAATACATATACTAGTAATTAAAAACATTTAAATGAAGATAATACAAACTTACTGATTTTGAAGAAAACTTGACAAAAAAAGTTTTTCCCGTCGGTTGTTAAATTATTGTCCAATTTACTCCACTTGTAATTATCTTCAAATTTTGATTGTTTATTAGGTGGCATTTTTTAAAACTTACTCACAGCACAACACCAATAGACTATCACAGTGTGACAATATCACAGGTAATTATAGCAAACAAAGAATATTTTTGTCATGTGTTTCAGTCATTAAAGGAATCCCACCGGTCAGAATTAAAATTATCTATATTTTTTTGCTTTACTTAGGTACTGAATAGAACTATAAAATATGATTCATTCCGAAATCCTTCCGGTTTCGTAAATATTTTCTATTGATTTCTTAGCATGCTATAATTTTTTTTAAATTTTCTTCTTTGATTTCATTAAGATCATATTGACTAACGCTTATATTTGTGCCCCTCAAAATTACTTACTCCTTTAATAAATCAGTAAAAAAAATCGTCGCAGACAGAATTTAAAACTATATTATTTTTGTGAATTCATTTTAAATTACGAATTCAATATCTGATAAACTGTTAATGTTGGAAATTTTTTTATTGGAATTAATGGTTAGGGAGAATTATCTCTATAAGAAACTGTAAAAATAATTTTAATAATTTACACACGTACAAAATTATATAAGAAAAACTGTGTAAAATGGCGGATACACCCACTTCCAGTTTATCTTCTGATATAACCGAGAAAATATGAAAAGCCAGCTCCATACCAAATTTCAAGTTTCTAGGACTTTTGGTTCGAGAGTTATCGTGGGTACATCGTTACACACAGACACCCAAATTTTTTTTGTCAAAAATACATTTTTCTGATTCAGGAGACCTTGAAACGTAAAATTATGCAATAAAATTTTTTTGAAAAACAATCGCGATCGCTATACTTTCCTTATTAGAAAGTAAAAACGTAGTCTATATTATATTCGACATAAGACATCGTTCACTTATAACGTGCTTCCCTTCTGAATTAAATGAAACACTTTTACATAAAGTGAAATCGGAAAAAGGAAAACCCAAATAAAATTTATGTAATATTTAATTCAAATCGAGATTTGCTGCAACATATTTCAAGCTCTATAGAAATTGGCAACAACGAACAAAAGTCAAAACATTTTTAAAATCAACAAAGGAATTTTCTGAACAATAGGTTTTTCTTTTATTTAATACTTATGATAGATATAGAAATCTAATACAACGCGTTCCTTGCAGCAAAATCATCTGCATTTATTTCGAACAATGAGATGAAACTCGCGCGCGATGTAAATTTTGCACAACTATTCGAAGCAGGCGTGATGTCATTCTCTATGGTGCATAAAATAAAAGAATTCAAATTATATGAATGCGATTTTTATGTCAGCAGTTTTGTCGGTGTTTCATGTTATATTCAAAGTGTTGCCTTGCAAAATCGTATTTTTAAAAAACGAATAAACCGTATGCAAACTGACGCTCTCTCTTGTTTTCGACTTAACCATCAATTTGATGTGGGTCCTTTTATTTGAAACAATTATGAACTTGGCATTTACACATTAACTGGAAAATCTTCCGTTTTCCCGTTATTTTATCGATAAAAATGAATAAACATTTAAAAAAGACAGGTAGTAATCTTCAAGAACACGTGTCACACTGTCATTCCATGTTTGGAAACGGCAGAGATCTCAAGTCCGCTGCTTTTGTAAATATCGCAGACAAGACAATGAATTGTTTATTCATGCTCAGAAATCCTCACCTAAGGTGATTCCTTTGATCTAATCTAAAACCTTATTCAACTGAAAACTACAGTTTTGAAACTACCATGTGACACTAATAATTCGTCCTTAACCATCGAATTAAAACTTTTCTAAAACATATGGTCAATACTTTTATTACCTACACAAACCCCACTTTTCCACAGCTTAAGTTAAACTAACGCCATAATTACAGCACAACAATCTAATTATTATGTAAAATAGAAGAAAAAAGTGTAGTTTTAAAACGCTATAGTTTAATTAAACGTCTTGTAGATGCTAATCGCATTATTAGAAACATAAAATTTGCATGTGCATCTGTTTATTTATTACGAGAAAATATGCTTATTTTACGTCAAGTTTTTCACCTGACATCGTTAAATGGTTTACTTGCAGATTTAAGATTTGAATTCAAGTCGCTAATTAAAATTTAAACGTAATTTGTTTATTTAATAAAAGAAATCTTGCAGACAACATGTCGTTAATAATAGCAAGTTGATTAAATGTGTTTAATTATTTTTCTTCAAAAAAAAATCATGCTTAATTAGCATTCGTTAATTAGAATACAAAATAAATTTTCAAAAAAGTTTAATTTAAACGAGATGTTTTTGTCTTCTTAAAATTTTAAGCTTTAAACTAAAGCTGCGATTGTGAACTTAAATTTAAGAAAATTTATATTTGTATGGATTAATATAACACACTTGGTAGTTGTATTTTGGTTTTAAACTTTGCATACAAGTTTTAAATTAAACGCTAAATAAAATAGTGTATTTTACGTAGAAAGCATATCAGTTAATATAAATCAACGGCTCTCTTTAATTCTTAACGTCATAGTTTTTTTATACTGCCAGACGCCTTTTTCTAAAAGCGTTTTCTCTGTTGTTTATGCACAAGTAGAATAAAGTTACAAAACGAAAACATTTAAATACCTTTGGTTGTAGTTAATATTTCTTGTAATTGACTGATCACTTTTTCTACACTTTTCTAATTATTATTTGAATAACACTTTTTTTTATAACTTTGTTTTTATTGCGTGTTTTATTTGAAAATTTTCTACTTAAAGATAGCTTCAAAACTGTAACTTAATTTGCTTTAATGGTAAGATTTATTTAACTTCTAATCAATAAATTTTTAAATTCTTCATTTAAAGAGAGGCATAGAAACTATTCAGCGTTTTTCTTTCTGACGACGTTTCGTGCAGTAAATGTGCACTTCTTCAGGCCACTGCAATTTATTAAAGTAAGTATTACAACTAGCTGATCAAATTAGGTATAAAGTGTCCACTTAACTGTTGCTTGTTAAATCTGTAATTTGACATTTTATACCTTATTTGGTCAGTTAGTTGTAGTATTTACTATAATAAATTGCAGTGGCCTGAAAAAGTGCACATTTAGTGCACAAAACGTCTCCAGAAAGAAAAAACAGAGTAGTTTTTATACCCTTCCTTGAATGAAAAATTTAAAAATTTATTAATTTATTTACTTTGTTTTGCTGACTTAGGTACTACAGTGAGAAAATAAAATGGCGTTTCTAAAGGCAAAGAATAATAAAACCGAAAGTGTACAGTGTTGAAAAACACTTTAACAAGACACAGATTAAACAATTCTTTAAAAGCAGTTTTAAAGTTTAGTGAATTCTTCTGCAAAAACGATTTTTGATAGAGTAAAGCGAAGGCAGGTGGTGCAGTAGGAGAGACGAACCACTATCGACATTTTTTACTTTCCTATAAAGAAAGTAGTATAACGATCGCAATTTTTTTTCAAAAATTTCTTTTTGCATAATTTCACGTTTCAAGGTCTCCTGATTCAGAAAAAAGTATTTTTGACAAAAAAAATTTGGGTGTCTGTGTGTGTGTCTGTGCGTGTGTGTGTGTCTGTGCGTGTGTGTGTGTCTGTGTGTAACGATGTACCCACGATAACTCTCGAACCAAAAATCCTAGTAAAAAAATAAAAAAAAGTAAAAAAAAATTCTAACATTAACAGTTTATTAGATATTTGATTTATAATTGAAAGTGAATTCCATATATAATCCTAGGTTCGAATCCTGCCTGCGACGATTTTTTTTTTACTGTTTTACTAAAGGGGTAAGTAATATCGAGGCGCACAAATATGCTAGAAAATCAATACAAACGTATACATATCACTTCAAAATGGTTTTATGACGACATAATCTAAAAAAAAATATGTAGATATTTTTTTATCATTCCTTATAGGAAAGTCGTGTGGTGACCACACCAGTTATTTTTAATTCGTGGAAACAGCCCGCTCTGATGATGCGCATGCACCACCTTTGTCAGTTGCACTTGCTAAAAACACGTGTTTCGACTATATGTAGAATTTCAAGAGTATTTGGTTGCCGATTAAATCAATTTAAGGTAAGTTTTGGTCGAATATTATCAACTATACTGGTTACACGAACTTTCTGGTATCCACATAATCTAAAACAGTGGTTTATAACCTTCCGTTTTACCTAAACTTTTAGAAGAAATAGACTGGTATTTATGAGAAAAGAGGGACCAATTATTTATTGTTGTAGAAAAATGCCTAACAACTATATTCAAAAAAGAAACGTAACTCTAAAAGGTAATTGGAGCGAGGATGATTCACGCCTGGCAATTACTGTTGAAATGTCCTGAAATAAAACGGCAGGAAAAGATGGGATACAAGGCGAAGAGTGGGTATACGGAGAAGAGAATGTAGCGAAAAAGATGACGGAAATAGTTTCCCGGAGAAATAAAGAGAAGGAAAAATATGCCTGACACACAAAAAAGGAGACAGAGAGAAAGTGAAGAAATACAGAGGGGTGAGAATATTAAGCACGACATACAAATTATATGCGACAGTGCTACAAGGAAAACTACAAAAGAAAATAGAGGAAATGAGTTTGGTACCAGACTGAGAAGCGGGATTCAGAAAAGGAAAAAGAGTGATAAACAATATGTATATTAAAACACTTGGCCAATAAAAAGCTAGAAAAAAAGGGGGAGAATGGTGGCATTGTTCGAAGATTTAAAACACGTTCTTGACGAGTAGCAAAGTGAAAGTGAATAGAGAGGAGAGTGAGAAATTTGTTACAAAGCGAGGGTTAAGACAGGGATGCTCACTGAGCCCACACCTGTTGCAGTATATACGGGGAATTTGAAGAAGACAATGAGAAGACAACAGATAAAAGGGATAGTAGTAGGAAAAATAAAGGTGTGGTCGTTAGCGTAAGCGGATGACATAGTGTTGGTGACTAAAGAGGAGAAGAAAATAAAGGAGATGCTAAAGAGGCTGGAAAAATGCATAAAAAATGCATTGGAAGTAAATACGAAAAAAACAAAAATAATGGTATTTAGAAAATGAGGGGAGAAAAGAATAATAAAAGAGTGGAAATGGAGGAAGGAAGAAGTGCAGCATGTGAAGGAATTCACATACCTGGGTTAGACGATGATGCAGGATAATAAGGAGGAAGAACGCATAAAGGAAATAGTGAGGAAAGGAAACAGGTTAATAAAACAAGTGTGGAGCGTGAAGGTTATTTGGGGTAAACACAGAAAAAAGAAGGCTGCTATTTGAGAAGCTAATAAAAAGTGTGGTAATATATGGAGCGGAAATATGGGGGTGAAAAAAGTATAAAGAGGTAGAAAAGATACAAGAAAAATACTGGAAATGGATATTAGGGCTAGATAGAGAAACACTGGGGTATATTATAAGAGAAAAAGTAAAGACAGAAAAAATAAAAGCAACGGAAGTTAAAAAAGCTATAAAATACGAGGAAGAACTGAGAGAGCGAACCGAATATAAAATACTACAAGAATGTTGGAATGACAGAGAAGAATATTATAAAAGTGGCGGGTACGCGAAAGAAGAAATAGAGAGATTAAGAGAAGATGGAGTAGGGGTAAGTGAGGAAATAACAAGGAGAAATGGGGACATAGAAAAGCAGGAAAGATAGACAAAGATAAAAGAAGCCAGATATAAAGTAAATTATAAGAATATCAAGGGAGAAGAGGTTCCCGAATATCTGAAGGGTGGAGGAAACAAAAACAAGAAAAAAAAATTATAGCGAGGTTCAGATGTGAGAACAAAGAGTTAGGAAATAGATACTAGAGAAAAGGCGAAAAAAGAAAGCGCAGACTATGTGGAGAAGAGACGTAGGACCTTAAACAAATGAGGAATAAATGCAGGAAGTTAAGAGAAGAGGTTAAGAAAGTGGAGGAAATCTTAAAAGGAAACGGAAAAGAAGCGGAGCGAATGAAACAAGTATGGAGAAGGAGGAAACAACTAAGAAGAAAGAAGGAAAATGAAAAAAGAACTGTAACATAAAAGTGTAAATAAATGTAAAAAGCATGTAATGTAATATAAATGTAAATGTAAATGTAAAAAAAAGATAAAATTGTAAATAGGGGAAGACGAATCACTTTTGCAACACCAAATGAGCAAATAAAGATAAACTAATTAAAACGTTCCTTTCCTATAATATATCCAAAACAACATTAAAACGTAGAACAGACGCGAATAATTTAGAGAAAACAAATGGACTGGGTTCCGAGGGCTCTTTTGGTAAAACAGAAATAAAACTGCCCATACATATCAAAAAGCTACAAAAACACCGCTTTGCGCCTACAAAAACGGAGAATAGCGTTTAACCTGGCAGATTTATTGCACATTTGGCATCAAATAAAGAACGGTATAGACTTTAATACCAATCTACTTAGGTATAGTTAGTTTTTAAACAAAGTTGGCAAAGTATGGTTACAGCCGTTTTTACAAAGAAATCCAGATATCAGTGTCCGCAAAGCGGAAATCACTTTTGTAACCAAAGCTATAGTTATCGCGAGAGAAACTGTGAGTGAATATCTTGCATTACTTCTCACTGAGAATGAATTATTCAATAAATCTAGTACCATTTTCAACATCGATGAGACTGGGCTCCAATTGAGTACCATACCACAACAAGAGCTTACAGAAACTGGTTTAAAAAGTATATCAGCCATTAGTCTCTGTGAAGCGGGAGAAACTTTTAGTATTATTACTTGTTACAATGCAGAGGTAGTGTATTTGCTTCGTTATTGTATTTTTAAAAGGAAGAACAAGAAAAGAAAATGGGCAGATAGAATGCTACTAGGATGCATGTCCGAAAAGTCAGCGTATGTTAATTCGACAAAAATACTTTTTGAATAGTTAACACAATATTTTTTTCCAGCAAAAGCCACCAGAAAAAAACTTATTGTTCTTGAATGACCATACTTTCCATACTACCAATATTTGCGTCTTAGAATTTGCTGAAAGAACATTACTAAAAACCCCTAACTCGAGGAATTTTTAAAAGTCTCAAAGCACCCTACTATGAAACGCGTCGACACACGGTGTTGACTCGTTCAAATAACAAACCATTAGATGCAATTTGGTAAGCTTCTTGGAGATGCTTGGGAAAAATCTGCAACTGTAAACAAAGCAGTATCGGCTTTTAAAGCAACGTGCATATCACCATTCAACTCAAATATTTTGCTTGTCTATACGTTTTTGTTGCAGTAAACAACGGAACTTGTTTATCAGAAAACAAAACTTTAAGAGCAAATATACTTGTGCCCGATATTCTTTAACCAGGATGCTTCGCAATTTATAGCTAAAGAGACTTCCAGAAACCAAATTCTTCTCAACCAACATTTTCTGGGTATGCTGTTAAGAATCATTAAATACTTTAGAACATTAAGTAACAGGTTCTTATCAGGTGGCGATTTCAACGCAAAGCACACCTTATGGAGTTCTCGAATCTCCCCACCTGGTAGATGTAGAGCGCTGTATCAAGTAATACAAGAACTCAAACTGGGTTTCTCTCAACATATGAACCCACATACTGGCTTACCAACCTAGGTAAACTATCTGACGTGCTGGACTTCAATATATCTAAAGGTATAGCCTCAACCTATTTTAAAATTACATGAAACCATGACCTAACCTCTGACAACACACCAGTTATAGCAACTGTGAGCAGTACGATCATTACTAGCGATAATGACACAAAATTGTATAACAAAACAACCTACTGGAATTTTTACTAAGAAATCATTCAATATCGCTTGAATCTGAAAATTCTTATAGTGAACTGGAATTAATCAAGCATCACCAATAATTGATAACAAAAAACAACAAGAAAAGTGTCCCATAATAGTAAAAAGAAAAATAACTGAAACAAGACGGTTACGGCGTATCTGGCAAAATACAAGGTACCCATCTGACAAGAAAAACTTAAAACAAGCAATAACACAACTCAAAGGATTAAGGGTTTAAAAAATGAACACTGAAGAATATCTCACAAACCTAAGTGCAACAATCAACACAAATCACTCCCTGTGGATAGCAACCAAAAGAATAAAAGCTTAAAAACAGCCTACTCCGCCCCTAATACAGACAAATGGAACAAATGCTGTTATGTTTAAAAAGTTAGTAGGTTAAACTTTTTCGAGTATGAAATAGCTCCTCGGCACGCCTACTTTTCGTAGACGGCTGTCAAACGATTCATTCTTCCGGTAACGTCTTGTGCAACACGGACCGTTTTGGCGGGTCTGCGCCCAACCAGGCTTTCATCATCAAATTGTTTCACACGATTCCACGTGATAATGCAAACGGATTTTGTGTCTCAGTAAAAGCTTGTTTGGGGTCTGTGATTATACATATAACTTTTTTTGTATCGAGGGTTTAAATTAATTCTTTAGCGGGTCGCCACCTCTTCATCTATGACCTTTATCGGTGGCGCAGATAAAACACCTGTAATATTGAAAAGTTTCCATGACGTCACGTCGCTAAAGTCTAGGGGTTAAACACCGTTTTATAAAAAGAAATACTTACACAAGTCTGAAGTTAGTTAGAGCGAAGCTTGGCGCATTCATTTACTTCAATTATCGTATGAATTAAAGACAGGATTTACTTGTGGTAACACCGTATGTACGTTTTTGTGTCAAATTTTATATTACGTTTTAGGTCGTACTGGTACGGAATTAGCAAATCCCTTATTGGATAATACACAACTGTAAGTATTGCGTTTTCTGTTTATACGTTTACTACTCCGTTGATCATGTCGATTGTTAATATGGCTATACGTACATTGTTGGTTGTAATCACAATTAATGTTAAATCTTTTTTTGTGTGTCACATACTTATCTGGTGCGCTTTGATTCTCTAAACTTTTGATTTTCGTATTCTTGTAATTTAACTTAATGAAGTCATTCCTTCGTTAAATGTAAAAGTTAGATTAAGTCGCTTTGATGTGCAACGTGTTGCGCAGTCAAGAGCGTAACTTATATTTGGTCTGTGATATCAACTCATGTAACATTGCTTGCAACGTTTATATAACTATACTTATGTACTGTCTTTATCCTCTTTAACTGCTTCTGTGATAAAATAAAGATGTATTCTGTGTCATCACTTCTGTCGTGTTACTAGTTCTTTTTCAGCTACGGGTAGAGTTAAACGATATTTTCCTAATTTAATCTTTCATCGTTTTGGCGCTTTTTCAGGTTTAATTTATAATTTCGCATCACAAAGCCTACGACTCCCTCTCCGGGAACAACTGTGTTAGCCGTTGCTTAATTTTTAAAGTTAAACGAAAACTAGCGTAACATTGCTTTACAGTTAAAGAAGTAAAAAGCATGATCAGATACAATCTCAATCTTAGAAAAGCTCCAGGCACTGATCTACTTACTGGCAAACTACTCAAAGAACTACCACGTAAGGGTTTAGTGTTACTATCTATGTTTTATCTAGTTTTGTGATACTGGGGTACTTTCTGGTCCAGTGAAAAGTAGCGCAGGTGATTCACAGACTCAAACTTGGAAAATCAGCATATGAAGTTACATCCTACAGCCTCATTAGCTCAATGTCTGTGACAGGCAAAGTATTGAAAAAATTTTTACCCGGACGACTAACATCCATCCTAGAAGAAAATAACATAATCACCATTAATTTGAGTTTAGAATGAACCACTCTACTGTTCAACAGGTCTACCGAATAATCGATAACATAAATCAAGTTTTTGAAGAGAAGCAATACTACGCAGCTGTTCTTCTCGATGAAAACTAGACTTTCGATAAAGCGTAGCTAACTACTGCTTCACTCGCTATATGTGATTTTGAAATTGTACCTAGAAGAACGTTATTTCCACGTAAAAATTGGCCAACACCAAACGGCGTTCCATACAATCAACTCAGGGGTTCTTCAAAAAAGCATCCTTGCTACGGCAAATATACCAACAAGTTTGAACTCTTTCAACGCCACTTTTGCCGTCGTGTGGCTGCTGTCTTTAGAGTAATAGTCACTCTACTCAATTCCGAGGAACGGTCTTGGACAGTAACTGGAGGCACAAATGGCCAACGTCGCCCATTTGGTACCACGCCGGTAAATCCGAACGTAGTTCTATTTTTAAAACTTTTCAGACAAGAAGCCTCGAAGCACGGCCTGGGCCCGACGGTTTTACCAGCGGCAGTAAACCGAAACTTAGCTCTAGAGGTAAAGGAAAGACCCAGTCCTCTTACACAAAAGCATGACTAAGGAAATTTGTTCCTCCGGCAAAGGAACCGTCTTGTGACAGCCGTACGCGGTCCAATACGCTTAAATCCATAGAACGGACAGCAATCCATTTAGTTCAAATATCTCCAGTATAGGTACTGAAAAAAAAGACGAAGACTGTTCGAACTTTGCAAGGTAGCAGAAAAATACATTTTGTAGGATGGATAGGACTCGGCTAACGTGGCCCGGCAACAAATCTGAAGATGATAAAAAGCGCAACCCGCTGTCTGGTGTTCAATCTACTGAGTGTCGGCCTCTTTGGGGCTTGGGACTTAGCTTAGGCACAGGTTGAGCGTCGAATTATTCGATATTAATCTCTTGCAAGAAAGGGGGTGGAGTGCTTAAGCACTATACTTCTGCCCCAATACTCACTGCTAACCCCCCGTAGCTGGGCTAGCAAAAATTTGTATTTGGGTACTGAAGATCGTCCAGAAACAAAGAGTTAGAAAGGACTGACCGATCCGAGTTTTGCATTTAACTGCCGATATCCTATTAAGAGACTGGGTCGTAATACTACGGATAAGTCAATTACAGGATACTGCGCCTACCGTGTAACGGGAATCGAGGGTGCAAAGATCAGAAACTAAGATTAGCTTTAGTAAAAGCTGTAGATTGCACCTGGCGCCCAATTCTTTAATCGTTTTTTAACAAATATTTTTTATTGTTATCAGTAACCCGCAACAAAGTTATTTTTTTTGTATTTGTGTGTGTATTGATTTTTGAAATTATCGCGACGAATAGAAACTTCTTCTGTTATTGAATCTTTGGTTCATCGTGGCTTTTCAATTTGCCAACCTGAGAATCTAGACTCGGAACTCCGTCATCTTACTGGAACATTAGTGAATAATTGTTATATGAAGCGAGATATTCATAGAGTTATTAATCGTCGTCTACATCCACGTACTCGATTACCTAAGGACATTTCTACTCCCGAATCCAATCCGAAATTGGCTTTTTTACCCTACATTTACAAGGTTACAGATCAAATAGGGAAACTCTTTTGTAAGAATGATATTAAACCCATATTCAACTCGACAGGCAAAATCTCTCAGATTCTTCCTTTTTCCAAAAACAAATTTCATACACTTTCATCTCAAGGTGTATACCAAATTCCTTGTCATGTGGTTTAGTCTATATTGGTAAAACCAGTCGTTCCGTCATTACTCGAATTTCAGAACATGATCGTCGTATAAGGAAAAGGCATATTGCTAAGTCTGCGGTTGCTGAACATCATTTTCTTACAGGTCACAAGATAGATTTTAATAACGTTTCGGTGATTGCCAAATCTCTATTTGTTTCTAACAGGAAATTCCGAGAGAGCATTGAAATCATCAACTGTAACTCAATCAGGGTCGAGCTTAACCATCCGTGACGATCCTTCTTCTTTATATACGGAGACTATTTCTTCTTAAGTCACTTCTGTGGAGTTTAGAATCTGGCTTGGCTCACAAGTTGATTACCTAACTCCGTAGTAGTTCTTTGTTAGATTTTCGTTTGCTTTTTCAAGTTTATCGTTTTCTTTCTTACTTTTTCAGAGTTTAGAATCTGGCTTGCTTCACAAATTGATTACCTAACTTTTGAGAAGTTTTTAGTTAGATTTCGGTTGCTTGTTTGAGTTCTTCAATTTTTCTTACGCCCTGATGAAGTCCCTTACGAAAGTGGGCAAAACGATGGCAACTTCGGTTACAGCAATAATACGGTTCAAACCCGGAAGACATTTTTATCTTATTATAAACTCCGGCCGTGGAAACCTTCGCTATTACAATAATTTTTGGTGTTTTATTCTATTGATCACTAATCACTTTGTCATGATTAGCGTGGCTATAAGAACTACACTTTTATTTTTTTTTGAATATAGCTATAACTGTAGTGTCTTTTGTAAAATAAAATAAACTATAAACTTTTTTATTTGACATTGGTTTCAAAAGTCACATACCACTAGGAATTCTAAATTTTTTCCGACTTCGCACCAGTTTCTTTATCTGTATACAGTTGTAATTTGAGAACATAAGAAGCTTTACTGTCACATAAATCCTATATTTTGATCCCATACATTGCTAGCTTATTGAGAATATATTGTTCAAACGGGCACCGTCCCCAAACGGCACTAACTGTTCATCAACGGTAACATTATATTCTAGGTTGAACAATTTTGGTAGATAGTCCGAATGGCAGCCAGTTGTCTTAACTATCGAAACGAATACCACGAGATATTTTTATGAACATATCAAGAGACATTGTTGCTCAAAATATGTTACTACCAGTTTCATTATTCCGAATGTTTTTAGTTGATTCTTCATAGTATTTATAAACTCTAGCTAATATCAAAAAACCAATGTCTGCCTCCAAAGTTGTGTGATCTCAGTTTTACTCTTCCAAGTTGGTCATGTTTATAATTTCGTTTTCAACTACATCAAAAAATACTGCTTTAAAGGAACTTTTCAGATCATCGATTTGTACATATGTGTATCGTGTAACTCCTTCAGGACCTAATGCCCATTCTATGTTACTTCATGTTTATTTTACTTTTGCTGTTCTGACATTTGGCATATCCGCAAGCGTGCACAATTCAGTTACGGTAAGTGGTTTTCGTCGAGACATTTTCAATATGCAAAAACCAACTGAAGCGAGTGAAATGAATTTATACGTTACACTAAAGTCTGTTGCGTACTTCAACAAGTTCTGTAGCCTTGCGCACTTGAATTTACCTAGCTAGGTCATGGTGACCCGCACAGTATAAGGACCACACTATATATTTTTTCTGATTATTATAGTTTTTTTATTGTGTGTAATGAAGGATCTAATAATATGCAACGAAGTCACTAAACACGTCTAGTTTTAATTAACTCATGTATGTATTCTTTAATAGCAGTTAATTATTGTGTTCTGGTCAAATGGACCCAGATAGTACAGCAAGGTTAAAATAAAACACTGCACTAATCATTTTCGAAAACATTTTTTTAGCATTTGCTTCTTTCATAGATCTTATTAAAGCAACCAAATGGTATTTGCGTAATTGGTGTAATTTTTTTACAAGATTGGTATTAGAGAGAATTTTAATTAATTGACAAGTAATGTCTATAAAATTCTCTATATTTTTATAATTTAAAATTTTTGTTTAAAATTGGCCCAAAAAGTGGCAAATTCTAAAAAATAGTATAAAAAACTCGTTCTTAAGGATTTCATCACGTGTTTAATGTAGTATTATACTAATACCGTAGGATAAAGTAAAAAATGTTTTTTTTATTTGAAAACTTATTTTTCGCTATGCCTACTAATTTAGGTATTAGCAATATGATGATATATGCAATAAAAATATGAATTTAGAAAATACAATGTTAGCGTTTCACATCAAATAGATTTCTAAAAATATACATTCACCTAATGATTTATTCTTTTTTAATTCAAATGTTTTTGTAATGGCGAAAATTTCATAGTTGCACCAAGGTGGCAAATTATCTCACAACCCATTTAAACATATATTTAATTTTTATTTTATTCAACTATAAAACCTTATTTAATTTTTAGCATTTATTTTTTTAAGTGTTTCGAAGACTTTTACAAAACACTATTTAAAAGATATGGATTTTTAATTTATTTAAAAATTTATATTAAACAATTTAAAATGTCAATAAACTGCAGTTTTCATCTACCTATGAAAAATAATTTACCTTATTAAAACAGGTTTACTGGACGTACTTAAGTAAAAAAAACGTATAAATAAGTATAGGGTTTTGCTTATCAAACTGTTACGTGGTATTAAAAATATAAAAACAAGTTTAAATAAACACTAGAAAAGTTATTAACGTTCTTGTCTCGTTTTCCCATTAATGTCCAGATAGGCTAAGCAGCGGTGATTGTCAAAGAGGCAGTAGAAGGAATTTACAATTTTATTGTTAGATATTTTCATTATTACCTATTTTGGATTCCTTTGCCTTTATATGGGAAAATATTTTTTATGTATACCAAAATTAATGCATTCATACATTGTCACTACCGTAAATATATTATGCGAAAATATATTTTGCCTCTTCAGTATAATATTCATTGGCGCTTTACAAATTAAATCTTTTGCTTCAATGTTTATTACTAAATGATGAAGTTTTAATTTAAATGCATTGTTCACAGACATGTTAAAAAACACATTTTCAAATATCTTAGATGCCAAGAAGAAGATTATACTTTAACGTTTTTTATTATAAGTTTTACTATTAAAATTCATAGATAACTACTCAATGAAACAATCAGATACAATAAAATAGTAAATTATCAATATTAACTTATAAAAAATATTAACAAACATTTTGTACCTGATTAAAACAGGATTTTTCTAAAATTTAGCTATGTGACAATAGTGCGTTGCCAAACTCGCAAGGTTCAAATCATAAATTTCAGCTGAATAAAAAAAATGCTAACAGAATCGATTTATTTAAAAAAAATATACATTTTTTTTATAAATATTTTATTTATGGATAGAGAAGTTTAAAACATTTGAATGAGTAATACTTCCTAACAATTAATATTCTTGGATATTATAAATGTCAAAAGACATTAACATTGTCGCAATTTGTAAAAAAAATTAAACAGTTTTTACTACAAGTGAAAGCAAAGTTATTATCTACATTAGCCTTTTCTTTATTGGATAATATTTTTTTGCCACACTTGACAACTTTTGTCTATCATTTCTTTTAAAAGTAGTCATGTCTGTTCTTGCGTTAGCCAGTATCGTGGCAAACGTTCTTCTAAAACGACTGTATAGTAGAAAAGATTCGATACTTAAAAAAGTTTACATTTTTTAGGAATGTTTTCAACACTATTGATACCAACAGGTTGCTTCGTACATTTCTACTTTTCTGTAAGGAAAGTATAGCAATCGCAATTTTTTTTGCATAATTTTACGTTTTAAGGTCTCCTGAATCCGAAAAATTTATTTTTGACAAAAACGTTTTGGGTGTCTGTGTGTGTGTAACAATGTACACACGATAACTCTTGAATTCACAAATATAATCTAGGTTCTAATTCTGCTTACGACGATTTTTTTTAGAAAAAAATTTCATATCTTAAAGGAAAAACAATATTTTTACTGATTTACTAAAGGGGAAAGCAATATGTAGGCGCACAAATATAGGGGTTAGTCGATATGACAACATAAGCTCAATTTGCAATACTTCGGTTATATCTTAATACAATCGAAAAAAAAATTTTCAAAAAAATTTTCAAAAAAATTATAGCATGCTAAGACGTCAATACAAACTTGTACATATCACTATGACAACATAACCTTAATAAAAATATGTAGACATTCCTTCCTCATATCGTATAGGAAAGTCCTGTGGTGACCACACCATTTTTTGTTTTGATATCTGAAAAACAAAAGCAATTTTTTTTTCACGTTATTATTTCTGTTACGAATCTTGATCTAAGTAAATTACTACATGTTGATAATGTTTTCAAAGTTTTAAGTGCTTAATTCTGAAGTGAGGTTGTAACGTAAGTACGTGGTAAGTTAAAAACTTGTTTTTCTCAAGTTTTACATAATTATGTGTTTATAGAATGTGTCTAACCTAAAACATAAAAAATGTCAGGTTTTTCGCGGCAAAAATACACTGGTTTGTCTATTCTCTCAGATGGGAAGAAAAGGATCATATATGTGGAGGACAAATGTAGTAAATACCGATGTAATAGGTATTAATAAAGCATTCCGGGTTGTTTTCTTCAAAAATTTTCTCGCAATTTTATTGCTGGCGTTTAACTCAGTTGTATCGGCAAGTGGATCGCAAATCTCGGTGTGCTAATCTTATACTAAATTAAAAAGGCGCCAAAACAAATAAATATCACCCAATACAGTTTAAATCTGTCAATCACTAAAAAGAACAACTAACAATAATATATTTATTTTAAGAGAGAATAGTCATTAAAATCAACAGAGAGAAATAGTTTATAACAATTAGAAATATGTCGACTAATATACTGATATCACAATTATAATATCAATGTAGGCCTTTTCGATCAAGCAATCCACTATACAGCTAATTATATTTAGTTAGCAACTGTTATAAATAAATGATTTTAATTTAAATATAAATATTACTAAATAAAAAATAGAAGTTCTATGCTATACCAAATAATGTGCGGAAAGTAATTACCCAAAGTAATATGATACTGATATAAGTGTGGGTTTTCTCTCGTCCCCTTCTGATTATGTTACTCGAGGTAAACTCCACAGGTTACATACATATCCCGAAAACAGCCTAGTACAAAAATGGCATAAAAAAAGATAACGTGACGACGCCAAATTCGACTAATACCTGGAATACGTTTTCCCAAACACATCCGCTGAAACCGTAATAGAGGAAAATTCAACAGAAATAAAACTACTTACATGTCTTAAAATAACACCCAGGTACACGAACGTTCACGAGCAATTTCCAACCAGTAAAAGAAAAGTAAAAATGGTCGCTTGGCAGCAATACATCGTTTATCCCTATTTATAAAAAGAATCAGTAGCGTACTTAGACAGTGCAGCTGTTAATTTTAATTTAGAATAAATCTTTTCGAATAATACAAAATAACGACATGTAACAAGGTCTTTGATGTTAAGAAAAATAGAGCCCAAAATTTTAATAAATGCATTCATTTGCGACCAGATTCATGCCTTGGTCGAGAAACAGAGAAAAAAATTACTGTTTACATAAAAAAGCTAAAAAGTCTCTCCTACAAGACATTAGGTGGATTTAATTACATAGAAATTGGCAAAAAAAATAGAAATAAAACATACTATCAATGAAAAAAGTAGGTATCTATTTAAACCCTAGAACCGCTTTTACTTTTAGAAAAGACGGGTTATAAATGGTTGTAATTTTTCATGCGACGTAATTCTGATATTTTTGATCGTAAAAGTGAAAATGTATCAGCTGTACGAGCTCTGGTCATCTACAGAGATGTAGTGAATAGTTACTATACCTTACTAGATAAAGTTTGAACAGATAATAATCTGTATGGACAACCGGGAAATGTATACAACGCTGGTGAAACTGATCTTCAGCTTAATACTAGGACCGGTAACGTTCCAGCTGAAAAAAAAAAGATGCAAATCCGTATTGTTGGTTAGTTCTGACAAAAAAGGCAAAGCAATAAGTGTACTAGCGTGTTGTCATACCAAAGAAATATTTATTCTACAATTTTCCATTTTTAAAGTGAAGTTTTAGTATTGGATGGACACATACGCACACAACCAATTTAGAAATGCCGAAATATGCTGAACAAAATAATATTATTTTTCTATGTCTGCTGACACACACTACCCATTATTTACAAACATTAGATTATCAAATCCTCAAGACGCATTATTACAATATGTGCAACCGTTTCGTAAAAACGAACGCCAGTCGCAAAATGACTAGGCTGCAATTTGGTAACTTATTAGGTAAATCTTGGAGTCGAGTTGGACCGTCAAAAACGCAGCGTCGACATTTTTTACACTTAATCCTAATGTGCCTCCAGGTTATGTCTTCAACATAATCCAGTGCCAAACGCCAAAGAAGCCATATCTCAGAAAGATCAAACAGAAGCAAGCACATCTAAAAACAACATAGAAGAAAATCCCGCTGTTGAACAGAAAGCACCTGAAGAGATTCTAAATGCTATATCGCTCGTAACGGAAAATGTCTTAAATGAGTTGCCGAGTTGGAGTTGTACTAAATTCATACAAACATGTAAAAAAATACAAAAAATCATACATACATCTGAAAAAAAACAGGAAATAAGTGCAAGTGTATTGAAAGTGAACACTATCTTTTCGCACTGACTCAGAAGACGAAGAAGAAATTATCTTAAACGACGAAGAAATAACTAATGACGAGTGTGTTGATTGTAAGAAGGATTACAGAGTCACCAAGAAAAAGGAAGATTAGATTAATTGTCTCTTATGCGGCCGGTAGTTGCACGAAAAGTGTATGTTCTACTTAAATTTATGTGATTTGTGGGGTATGTTATGATTGAGACTATTTTTTGTGTGAATAAAGTTATCTTATCCACACTGACAAACTGTTCAACTTGTGTTAATTTTTTTTTGTTTGTCACATGGTAATATATATTTCAAATCACTTTAATTTTTAGTTTTTATAGTTGGATTGACGTAGCAATTTTTTTCCTTTGGATTTACATTTTTGACAGTTTACACGCAAATTGCAAAGTGAACATATATATTTTAATGCTGATTAGAACTTTCTGAATCAATAATCATCTAATCAATTTATACTAAAGTTTGAATGTGAAATTAAGCGATTCTTATAGAAAGAGTCGCTGAGGTATGATGCACTTATACGTTTTGCGGTTAATTTACCCATGGAAGAATTTCTTGACTAATCAGCGCTGGTTTTTGATACCTGCTACATACCTGAAAAATCTCATAAGAAGTTACAAGTTGGGCTCGATGTGTGTTTTGTTAAATGACTCTTGGCTACAACAGCAACCAGTTTGATGTCTACAAAGTAATGCAAAATCTGACACATTAATTTACTTGATCTGAAAAATACGTTTGTGTTGAAACTATTGTATTTGTGATACTCGTCCAATTAAATTCTGTTTCAGTTTTTAGGAATGTGCTTCCTAGACCTAGTAAGGACGTAGACCGATTATAAGTACCTCTATTTATTGTTACTTGATTACAATATTTTCGGTTTGTTTCATTAATAATTAGTTAAGTAATTATTATTAGACAATCTTTTTTTCGCAATTCTGTATATTGCCTATACTGCTCATTTAAACTTGATTTAACTTTTTATTGTGTAATAACCATCGTTATTAAGATTAATACTTTTTCTGTTTTAATTGTTCTCTTACATTTGCTTTTACGTATCATTGTGGATTTTTTTTCAATTACAAGCTGAAAATCGCACTTATTCGATGAGACAATTTTATTAGCGAATAATTCGATATGGCGCTTTTATTCATTTACTATTGTAAATTATATGGAAACCCACGTTTATTTTTTGACAAAATGAGCTTGACCAGGTACGGTCCACACACGCTAGAGGCTTGTAACAAAAGAAGACAAAAGAAACTGACTATTTATACAAAATTGTTAAATTTTATAACTTAACTTACTGTGTACCTCTGTAACACGTTAAAAAATAACTTAGTTTAAATTTGAGTTGTGACAAATTCCTTTTCCCAAAAAATTGACATATTACTACTTTTACGGCCAACAGCAAAATAATGGTTACAAATTCATTCTATAAAAAAGTAAAAGACCATCAATCTCAATATTTTATCAATGCTATTCATAATGATTTTTGTTACTTAATATTTTTAAAAAATGTTTAAATTATATTAAAAAAACAATCTTCAATTGCACTTAAAATAATAACTTTTTTATTAAAGAATTTTGCGGCCGATTGTTTGTAAATTAAAATATTTTTGGGTTTTTAAATTTAGAACGCGGTTCAAAATCCAAAAATCATTCTATTTTTAACTTAAAATGTATGCTAGTTTGTTTGTTTAGGTCAATTCTTGCACAATGAATTAGAACCACTTTCACTTATCCTACGGAGTTGAATTTTTACATGTTGGTTTAGTTCCGATGACAATTTTTACGATAAACGTGATCGAAATCGACATCAAGAATTAGCTAGATAAGGGAATTCTTCAACGGTCAACAGCACAGACACAAAATTTTGTGTACGCATTTAATTATGATCGCCGGCTTTAAATAATGAAATAAACAGACTTAGAAACATGTCTAGCAAAAACTATAATTTAAAAAATAAATTAATAGTACCTAAACATTTTTAAAAATAACAGAAGGAAAGATGTAAAGTTCCTTCTACTTGCCGCGGGGTCGGTTATTGAACAGAATTTAAACACTTCGCAAACGTAGTTGATTTTTAATGATAATAATGTAAACAGAAGGGTACACAATAAACAAAATAAATTTATAAAGTGAAACAAATGTAATAAGTATATTCTTACACAGCGTAGCATGTCTTCATCATGCCAGGTATTGACCGACTACCAATTGCAACAAGATCGACGTAAGGTGTACGCTGATCTCAAACGCCAACCTTCCGTAGAATATCAAGTTAACGACAAAGTGTTAATCACGACTCGATTATTGAGTAGTAGCGTTAAACAATTGTCTTCTAAGTTTTACCCGCGTCGAGATGGACCTTATATTATCTTTAAGAAGATATCCCCAGTATCATATCAACTAGCATCAACTGATAATCCTACCGTGCCTCTTGGTGTATACTATTTATCAGCTTTGACGCAGTACCAAGTCTAAGTAAACCAAGCTCCGCTGATACCAATGCAAAAACGTCGACCAAAGAAGAGGAAGAAAATATACTTATTACGTTTGTTTCACTTTATAAAGTTATTTTGTTTATTGTGTATCCTGCTGTTTAATTTATTATCATTAAAAATTAACTACGTTTGCGAAGGAACTTTACATCTTTCCTCCTGTTATAAACTGGCGCCCAACGTGGAGCCTGATTAAATTTAATAAAAGTGATCAATTATTATTGATGGAATTTGAAAAAATTTCGCGCAACAAAATAAAAATTTTTAATGACTTATTACAGTTATCGAGATCAGTGGAAATGACTGTGGTAGAAAAACGCGTATTTAAAGACAAAAAACCCTTGGAAAAACCAATCAAAGTGAGTGTTTGGTGCCGTTATTGTAAAGTGTTTGGTCATTTCACCGATGAATGCAAAAAATTTGCTCGTAAAGCGATTGACAAGAGTGAACCAACTACGTCGCTCAAAACGGAATAAATTTCTCAACATGTAGATACTACGCTTTCTTCGACAATTTCGTGTTTCGGTTGTGGAACACCCGGTTACGTTCGATCTAAATGTCCAAAGTGCAACGTCTCCGAGTCTGCTTCGGCGTCTATAAATTTTAGTGAATTTAGTGTAAACGCAATATCTCCTTCCGCTAGACCAATAGTATTTATTGACGTTTTCAATTCTCACGGTTTTGGAATTTTGGATACGGGAGCCAAGCAAAGTGTCGCCAGCCAATCATATCAAGTGCTGAAAGAAAACAATCAAACATTTGTGCGTGATCGAGTTGTAGTTAAACTAGCTGACGGCAGCAACACCAAACAAGATGTTATGGTAGCGACAGTAAACGTACTTTTATAGAATCGCGTAATACCTACAAAATTTATTGTTTTGCCTAACTCGCAAGTTTATTGTTAGGGATTGAATTTATGCAAAATGCTGAAATGGTTATTGATGTCAAGGAAAATGGTGTTTCTCTACTGACCCAACACAAGATTTTGTTCTTGATTTTGAAAATTCTATGCAGGATACAATTCCTCTTTTGTTTCATGCGTTCTATCCGCTTCGTGCTGATGAAGGTACTATGTTAAGTAGAAAAGAAGTGGTTCAACTAAACGTTTTGTTAAATTTGAACCATGAGATCTTCAAACAAGGAGGAGGTACAACAGAATTTGCTGAGCATTGCATCGACATTGGAAATTATTCTCCAATATCTACACCACCTTATCGAATGACGGCTAACAACAAAGAAATCGAGAAAATGTTAGAGCATAACGTAATCGAAGAGTGTGAAACGCCATGGGCTTCTCCCGTAGTGCTTGTACCCAAGAAAAACGGTGAAGTACGAGTGTGCATTGATTATCGAAAGCGAAATGCAATTACGAAACCCGTTTTGTATCCGTTACCGCGTATAGATAATTTATTGCCCTCTACCGGTAAAACCGATTACATGAGTACTATGGATTTTCCATCAGGTTCCCATCAAATAAAAGTGTGCGAATCGGATAGAGACAAAACTGCATTTGTGTGTCCGTTTGAAACTTTTCGTTATCGCGTAATGCCGTTCGGTCTACGAAAAGCGCCGGCGACGTTCCAAAGACTAATTGATCATTTTCATCGTGGTTTAAGTGACATACTAATATTAGCTTATTTAAACGACGTTATTGTCTTATCTGAGAGTTTCGAACAGCATCTAAATGACTTAACAAAGGTGTTTGACAGATTAAAAAAGTTTAATTTGCAACTAAATCGAGATAAATGTTTTTTTTTGCGCGTACAAAAACAGTTACTATTTCCGCTATGAAAAGACCACAAAACGTTAAAGATGTTAAATCGTTTTTTCAGACCTGTTCTTAGTATAGACGATTTACCGAAAACTTCGCTGCAATAGCCCGACCTTTAACGGATTTATTAAAGAAAAACACCGTTTGGATTTGGGAAATACGACAACAGGAGTCTTTTCAAAAACTAAAAGAAACTTTAATCTCGCCAGAAATTCTGCAGCAGAATGATAGTACCAAACCATACGTTCTGAGAACCGACGCATCCGCTTATGCTTTGGGTGCCGTACTTCTACAAGGAGAAGATTCTAAACAACGGCCTATTGAATATGCCTCAAGACTTCTAACTTCTGCTGAACGCAATTACAGTTGCACTAAACAAGAAGCTTTATGTATAGTGTGGAGTTTAAACAAGTTTAGAGGATACGAAGACAATTCATCCGTTATAGTAACAACGGACCATCAACCTTTAAAATGGTTGTTAAGTTTGAATTCTCCAACAGATCGACTTGCTCGGTGGGCAATGTTAATTCAAGGTTACAACTTCAAAATTGAATATCTTCCAGGTAAATGTAACTTTGTAGCCGACATGTTATCACGACCTGTATGCGAGCATGTTGACGATATGACGAGTTGTGACCTTTGCAACGTATCTATAGATATTCCTCATCAAAACGCTTCTGACATTCGTGACGCACAACTTCAAGACAAAGATATAGAGAAGATAATTCAAGCTTTCGAGAGTAAAGATAAAACCGATTTTGAAAAATGGACTGATCGTGAATACATTATGTCTGAAGGTGTTCTTTATCGTTATACCTCGGATGATGAAGAAGAAGCTCAGTTAGTTATTCCGCCTCAAGAAAGAAAACGTCTGTTAGAAGAATACCACGATGCTCCAACTGCTGCCCATTATGGTGCCGAACGAACACTGCACAGGATAGCAAGAAAATATTATTTTGTTGGTATGCGTCGCTATGTGTATATACGATTATGTGAGTTTGTGTACAGAATGTCAACGTTACAAAGCAGTAAATCATAAACCTGCTGGGTTAGTTCAAACACCTGTTTTCAATCGCCGATTCGAAGTTCCGGCTATAGACTTATTTGGTCCTTTACCCGAGACTATTTTAGGTGAAAAATGGATTTTTATAGTAGAGGACACTTGTAGTAAATGGGTGGAATTGTTTGCATTAAAACAAGCTACAGCCGATGAATGCGCTAAAGTTTTCGTCAATAAAGTTTTTTTTTGATTTGGCATGCCTATACAAATTACTAATGACAACGGTAGTCAATTTGTTTCTTCAGTAATGCAAAAGATTTGCCATTGTTTAAACATCAAGTAGAACCTTATTCCTTTATACCATCCGTCAGCTAATATGGTGGAACGCAAGAATCGCGATCTTAAACCCCGTCTAGCTATTATGGTAAAAGATGATCATACTTTTTGACCCGTTATACGCTTTGCGATGAATTCAGCTTACTGCGAAACTACCAAGAAAACTGCTGCATACCTAACTTTTGGTCGAGAGTTACATACTCCTGACGAAGTCTAGCACGATTTAAGAAAAGTGGTAGATACAGAAAACTTTATACCGCAAATTACGCCTTTCCTACAAGAAATGGCTCAAACTTGGCAAGAAGCCAGAACCAACCACTAATTGCAACACGATCGACGTAAGGTGTACGCTGATCTCAAACGCCAACCTTCCGTAGAATATCAAGTTAACGACAAAGTGTTGGTCACGAGTCGATTATTGAGTAGTAGCGCTAAACAATTGTATTCTAAGTTCTACCCGCGTCGAGATGGACCTTATATTATCTCTAAAAAGATATCTCCAGTATCATATCAACTAGCATCAACTGATAATCCTACTGTGCCTCTTGGTGTATACCATGTATCAGCTTTGACGCAATACCAAGGCAAAGTAAACCAAGCTCCGCTGATACCAATACAAAAACGTGGTCGACCAAAGAAGAAGAAGACCCGCAAAAGGAATTGATGCCTGAACGGGACTTTATAGCCATCAACGGGGGAAAGTGTAACGTGCCTTCCTGGGCTACTGGTGCTAACAACGTTGAACCCCGTAAGGTTACCAGGGACTGAGGGGTAGTCGGTTAATATCTGGCATAATGAAGACATGCTACGCTGTGTAAAAATATACTTATTACATTTGTTTTACTTTATAAAGTTATTTTGTTTATTGGGTATCCTGCTGTTTATCTTATCATTAAAAATCAACTACGTTTGCGAAGTGTTTAAATTCTGTTCAATAACGGACCCTGCGGCAAGTAGAAGGAACTTTACATCTTTCCTCCTGTTATAAACTTTAAAGTAAATCAAACACATTATACAATTTTTATGATACAAAAAAGCTTGTTGCAAGATTTTTCTGTGTAAATAAACAATAAAAAAATATATGTATTTCGCAACAAGCTTTTATATCATATAAATTGTATAATTTAATAAACTTATGAATTTGATTTAATTTAAAGTTTAGTTTATTCTTTTTAGAGCATTTAAATAAAAGCTTGTTTTTAAAAATGTTTTTTGTTATTAATTTCAAATTCATATTTAATGAGAAGATAATTCACGTCACTGTCAGCGCTGTCATCCAAATTACTGCCAAATTCAACTATCAATAGTAAACGTATACTGCACAGTACCTATCACTTTATTTTGTTGTTTTGGAACAAAAATGATTACTGTAAGTCAATTTGACAGCACCTTAGATAAGTTTATAAGAACGTTTTGATCATGATTCAAGATCAGATTAAAAAAATGTTAAAATGTAGTGTATACTTATACTGTTCATTATCTACACAACGTGGTTAAATATCATGCTTAACTCAAACAAGACATGGATTCACTTAAATCAGCAAGTATTTAAAAAAAAATGCGATATAAATCTATTTAGACAATATTGCTTTACATAACTTCTAGAGTACTTTTTGTACAATATTTTGGAATTTTTTTTATTGCTGTTAAGCAAGCACCAAAAAACATGTTTTCTAAATTATAAGTTTGAATACGAATAATAGCAACTTTTTTTTTGTCGCTTTTGTAAAAAAATTTTTTTTAAATAAGTTAGTTAAATGATAAAGAAATCTGTACCTAAAAAAGTATATACGAAAATCAAATTTAAATATTTAGACACTGTAAATTAAATTATTTATTATTTTCTAAATGAATCTATATAAACATATAATTTAAGATTCTTAGACACAAATGTATGCATTATATTTACAACTAATACGCTTCATACGTATTTTAGAACAAGTAAAAAGTTGTTTTGACCACCCAAAAATAAGAGAAAAACTTAATATACATAACGACCTGTTGAAATATGTGAAACTGTCAGTCTTAATTCAAAGTAGCTTTGGAAACATATTTATTGAATATTCACAAAGGTAATTATCAGAACGAGTTACAGCACAAGATCAGCCCGTATCTAACACTTAAGATAATAAGAATCAGTGCAGTGAGTGCGTTTGCTTCCCACTCACGTTTGAACACGGGCACATAAATTATACCAACATCGAATGGTCATTAATGCATTGGGTGGTGCAGCCTTCAGTGTGGTCTGCGATCCTTATTTCTTCCCTTTGCAGCTTAATTCGAACCTTGAACGTGGTAATTCTTTCATTTAATTGCATTGTACGTAGTCAATGTTGGATATTGTTTCAGTTTATTTTCTTGCAAACTCAAATTAATTACTTTTAAAGAAAATCGAATACAACGTCGCAATAATAAATAAATTAATTTGATTCTGATTTTGTTAGTCTGCCTTACAACGATAACCTTTTACATTAAGCAAAAAATCAATTCGTTATTGGTAACGTATATTGTTAATGTGACGTATTTTATTAACACAACAATTTTATTCTTATGAACGTGTTTAAATTTATTTATATGTTGCTTAAAACTTTTACGTTTTTGTTGTTTAAACACACATAATTTACTTCTGTGACTTTTAGGTGTCATATACCTATTACCCATTTCCATAATTACAATTACCTACAAAACAATACAATAACATAAATTCTGTCAAATAAAGTAAAGATGTATTGAACGGTAAAAAAATTGACAACCAAAACTTAAATTTAAGAAAGTATTAAAAAGTTCTTTCTAACAATAACAAATTTGATTTTATCTTTTACGTGATGCGGAATATTCGACTTGCCTAATTATATTTTTTTTATATTTAAATAGAGCTCAGAAAACTAATTTTTTTGTTAAACACGTACAAAAACTGAAATTCGGTCAAAATTGCAAATATTGGTACTTCCCACATAACCAAAGTTAACCTTAATTGTGATCATACTTTAACCTGAAAAGTTGACAAGCATGTGGTATCTTTATCGTGCCTTTTAGTCATTCATAAAAGTTAGTTCTACCGCGTGTCCTTAATGGTTAACTTATTTACAACAAATAGTAATTCCTAATAATACGCCAAATTGTAAACGTAATGGTTACTTTTTGTATAAGCTTAAAGTATAAAATATGGCGACCTATCTCGTTTCTTACCCACAGAGGTTGACTTTTGGATAACTTTTCAATAGACAACTTTAATTGTTACTCAAAAGCCGTTTTAAAAAGTTAACTTGATGGTAACCATAAAAATTAACCTATTAAGAGCTTTCAAGTATAAAATGAGACTACTTTTTTTTTACTAACCCTATAAGTTAACTTTTCGATATCTTTTCAGAGATTTCTAATTAATGTCTTGAAAAAGTTATACAACTGATATCCTACAAAATTAATTTAATGTTAATCCTAAAAATTAAGTTTTTAGTAGCCTTATAGTACAGAATGAGACTACATGTCTTTTTAGTAACCACATAAATGTTATTTTCGGTGAGTTTTATAATCAATGTCTATAAAAGTTGTGAAACAGACATTCTAAAAAGTTAATTTTATGTTAATCCTAAAAATTAACCTTTTAGTAGAATGTTTTTGTGTAGAATAAGACTGTATCGCGGAAAAACGTCCTCGGAAGAAAAATCACCCTAAACCAAAATTACTTTTCTATATTCTAATAGTTACCTCTTACTATTATTACGACTTACAAGGAGGAACTAAGAAATGAGTTTACCAATTGTGTTTCTGATTTTTGGTGATTCTCATGGCAAAAAAGTACCTTTATTTTGGTTTTTTGTGCATTACCGCTTAGGTTTCAGATTATGAATTTTTAAAGAATTGATCAAAATTGTCAGAAGTTAGTTAGTCGCTCTAATTACAACAAATTCAAGGGTATGTTTTTTTAAATAGACAAACACTTATTTTAAAAATATTTAAAAGCACTGCAGATGGAACCGGCAGTCATTGTTTCGCTAATTATTTGTTGTAATTCTTATAAGTATATAGGATCCGTAGTTGTATACGCTGAAACTAATTATCTTAGAAAAACTTGTATTTGAAAAGAAACATTTTAGTGGAGTTGTAAGTGTAATTGATTATTATTAATTAGTGTTTGTAAGTTTAGTTACTGCTTACATTTATAATAAAATCTAATTGGCTAACAATGAAATCTTTAGAAGTAAACTTTATTTTAGTTCCACCATTACCCTCGCACAACAGTTTTCTGGAATGTACTATTTTAATCCGATTATCGTCATAAACATTGTTCTTTTTTGTTTGTAGCCTAATGATTTTTTAAATTCAATTTCAAATTATTTTTTTTAAACAAACTTTTTTATAATTTGTAATGTGGATCGATACAAAATCGTATTGACAATAGTTCAAATTATCGCCCTTAAATCGATAAAAAATATCAAATTTTTCTTCAAAGGCGTTTAGCAGGTTAAAGAGAAAGTATTAGTAAACGCGATGGCATCTTAATGTTGATTGTAAAAACTTTTTTTGTCGTTTTTGTTTCATCCGTTACGGTAAATGATTAATTTAAGAACTTGTTTTGCATTGCGGCTGTGTGTCAACTGGGCACCAAACAATAGCCTTTGTGGATAATCCCTGTGTCGGTCTCTTCGACCATTCAAGGTCTTTTTCTTAGATATTGCAGTTTTAACGGAAATTTCATTTAAAGAATCTCATTCTGTCGATGCTGACAAATTTTTTTTAAAACAAATCGTTATTACTTTGAGCAGAGTTTAATATTCAATTCTGCTTTAACAAATCCGTTAAACAATTACAATATAAACTTGGCCTCTTGATAGCAAATAAGAAAAATGAATTTTTCCAAACAGACATACCGAACAAGTTTTGTATTTAAGCTTCTTTAATATTGTGACTCATAAAGGAGCTATATGCGCATCAATATCCAGTTTTGAAAACGTAATACAGGCAAATTTTAGTGTTTCTTATTAAAGGATAGTTTATTCACGATAAACGGTAAAAAAGTATTATTAATGTCGAAAGTGACAATACAATAATTGATCTAGTGCTTCAAATGAACTTTCTGGAATTAATTCAACAGTTTTTTTATTATGTAGCCATCATTAAAAAAAAATTAAATTTCGTAAAAAATTGTAACTTAAGTTTTCATGTCGCAGTTAACAATAAGGATATGACATTTGTACTGATTATTCTCAACTTCTTATTTAACCTCTTAAAGCACTTTTTTTTTAAAAAACCACAAAAGAATCATTTTTTTAAATTTAAGAAAATACATTTTTGAACTTTATTTTGGCCAAAAGTAATAACTAAACACAAAATAACTGTCTATAAACACTTATCTTTGCAGTTTTATAATTTTTACATATTACATTACAAAAAAAGTCTTTCACTACTAAATCAATAATAATTTTCAAAAAAAACGTTTCTTTGTTTTACAACTGGACGAAAAGTAATATTACTCTAACATTTTATAGCTTACAAGACAGATGTAAATAAAAAAAATCAAAAAGACCTTTTTTCTTATGTTTCCTATAGCGATAGCGCTCGAATTAATTGGAGCGTGCCTATTTTGACCCATTTAGCGTAATAGAATTAACTCGAGCATGCACGTTACGGGGTTAATTTAAACTTAACAAAAATGGATTTCAAGAATCATTGAATTAACATTAAACAAACGCCCACCGTTTGTAAAATTCAAAATTATGTTGTTGAAGTGGGAGAGAATGGGTATAGTAATTTAAATAACCACCGGGTTCTTTTAAGACTAGTTTAAAATTGAACGTCGTTTTTTTTACCTGCTAGACAATCGTTCAAGTTTTGTTGATGTGCGTGTTGTACAAGTCGAGTGTTAACTTCGTGTAATTGTGTTATACTAAAAGTTCCAGTTATAAAGGTAAAACATCTTTATACATATTTTTAACAGACACAAAAGAACACATAATTCATAATTGCAGATGAACGGTCAGTATACAAAAAGACATAGAAACAGGCTTTCTCTAAATTTTACATGTTTGCCCTGATTTAAAATACCCAGACTTTTTACAATTTTCTAGATCGCTGGGAACCCTGTAAAAAATCAAATCAAATATAAATATTAGTGGTTTAGTTAAGTATTTTTTCTAATTTCAGCTTCCGTAAAATGAATAGTTTCCACAACTACAGAAATGGACGTTTTAGTGGCGACAAAGGTGTGGATTAGAAAATCGAGAAAAAGTGTGAAAAAGGGTTAAAGGCAATGACATTTATTTTAGATATTTTTAAATTTGTAAATAAATAATAAATATATATGTATTATATCGTATCGTATAAAATCTGTTTTTCAAGACTTGCACCTTTACTTTAATGTGTTTTATTTTCAAATGTTAACTATAAGATATCCGTTAAGCAGCCATTAATCGTTGAGCAACTGAAAAAATAGTATTTTTTAAGCAGTTTTAAAATCCAACAATTATACATCTTTTACAGTTAACTTCAGGTTGATTCTTGAATAAGTGCAAAAATTGTATATTTTAAACAGCTTTAAAATTAAATAGTAAAATACCCATTTAGATTAACTTTAAGTTATCCTAACGGGTTGAACGTTAAGCAAACAAAAATTAGTATCTTTTAGGCAGTTTTAAATACCAACCATTAACAATCACTTTCGATTAACTTTAGATTACCCTAACAGGTTGAACGTTGAGCAAACAAAAATGGTATCTTTTAGTAGTTTTAAAATTCAACTATGCACCGGGCATTTCGATTAACTTTAGGTTAGCCCAACAAGTTGACCAATGAATAACTAAAAAGAAGTATCTTTAGAGTAGCTTTAAAAGTGGACAATAAGTTGTCCGTTTCGGTTAATTTCGGGTTATCCTAAAAGGTTGACCGTTGCATACACGCAAGGTCAGTATAAGAGTATCCTATGGAGGGATTAAGTGGGACATAGTTCACCATTGGGTGTACTTTTGGGTACTCTATGATCACATTTGCCAATCCAAAGCGGTTACCTTTATTACGACTTTTGGTTACTTTTGGCTGTGTGGGTTGTATCATCAACACTTTCGTATTATTTCAATTTTGAATCTAAATTTCGTAAATTTTTTTAATTACTTACTTTTTTAATAAAATAAAACTGCATTTCAAACCTCATGATAAACAATTCAAAAATATGAAACTAAGTTGATTTAAAATTTTTCAAACTTTTTTTTAGTTTTTGGTGCGTACCAAATAAATAAATATAATCATGCAGCTGTAAAAAATATTGTTTTTCTTCAGCGGTATTAAAATATGTCATTTTTAATACTAATTTTGAAACATAAAATAGACGTTTTTTGTTTGTTTTAATAGAAATATTTGCATGCTTTAATAAAATTGGTGTAATTTTTTTATTTAATTTTAATTAATTGACAAGTTATTTGAAAATATGTAGTATTTCGTACTAATCTCTACAAAATTCCCTAAATTTTTATAATTTCAAATTTTTATTTAAAACTGGCCCAAAAACTCGTTCATAAGGTTTTTATGAAACTCATCTTTCGCTACACGTTTCCTAAACTTGGATTCGTTCCATAAAACCGACTTTATAAAACTCGTTTTTTAATATTCTATTTTGTGACAGAAAAAAGAAAGGTTGCGTAACTGAAGCAACATTAATTTTTATTACTAAGATAAAAAAAATTTAATCCTAGTATTAACATTAGTTTTTGAAAATGATTCAGTATATATTATTCTACAATAATTGTATTAAATTAAACGTTACATAATTTTTAAAAACAAAATTAATTTTAAATTGGAACAACTTTGATAAAACTGAGAACGATTTTTCGCCAAGATTATCATTAATATTTTCCAATGTTGCTACTACCTGATTGTCACCAGTTATGTTTATTTGATTGCCATCGGCTGCTTTCTTTATTTAAGTCAAAAAATGTATGTTAATTTCTTTATGTTTAAGAAATTCTCAATGTACGCTATATTCATTTACATTTTACAAATTTACGTATTTTCCTACTGGCACACTCCTTCTTGATACCTAACAAAAAGTCGACATTTATTTAAATTTTTTGTTCGAAGAGGTTGATATTCTCTGCATGTTTTTAAATATTGTTTTCATGTATCATCATCCACCAGTTCCATCTTACTGAAGTAGTATTTGCAGTGGATGTGTCCTGTTGGTATACCACAGAAAAAGTTTTAATCCTCTTCTTCTTAACTTTATAACTTCCTTCCCCCTCTTTTTATTAGGGCTAAGAAAATTCTTTAAATGTTTTAGACTCGACATTTTGTTCCAAGTTCTGTAAATTTCTTTGTTGGCACAGTTGGGATAGCTTCATTGGCTAAAGCCATACATGAGAGATGGCCCCATAAAGAGTTTAACTGCACCTAATTTTGCTTGTTAAAATTCTTCCACATTGCCTCCTATTCCCTCCTGTTCTGGTACCCAAACAACTTCAACTTTATTCTTGTCCTCCAGCTGATTTAGGGATTGATGGCGCTCGTAAAGCATGCGTGATTTTTCGCTGTTTCTTTGCAGTGATTTTAATGCCGGTTGGCTGTCCGACATGATGCATATATTTTGTTTGCATCGGTTTTTGGTAATCAAATGTTCTGCCACCGTGTGGATAGCGTGTAGTTCTGCTTGGAAAATGTTGGTTTTAGCACTGAGGGATAAGTGTCTTTTGAACCTAGGTTCCACCACTCCTGCCGCCACACCGCCATTTTCTATTTTGAATCCATCTGTGAACTCACTCACTCACACAGTCTTACTCAGTCTTTTTTAATGGAAGTTACGTATTAGGTTGATGGCATTTTGTATTATCTCCCCTACGATTTAGTCATGCTTGCCCCTCACTGTTATGGTTATGTCGTCAGCATAACCTAAAACGTTATACCCCTCTCTACTTAGGTCGTTTAGTAGTTTATATGACTCCCCCTGTGGGCAGCCTCTTGTAGTGCCTACCTTATGGGTAGCACTACCAATGCTGGTGATTACCTGTCTACCCATCAGCATGTTGTTTATCCATTAAATGATAAACCCGTTTATCCTTCTCTTTCTGAAGAACTGTGTTATTAAACTATAGGCGGCGTTGTCAAAAGTACCCTCTATGTTCATAAAGACTGATAGGGCTATTTCCTTTGACTCATTAGCTTTCTCTGTGGTTTTTACAATTTGGTGTAAAGCTGATATCATTGATTTGCTTTTTTGTTAGGTAAATTGATATTTATAAGGAAGTTTGACTGTTAAAATTTACATTCTAATATATTAGTCCACCATCTTCTCCATTGTTTGGAGCATAAAGGATGAGAAACTTATTTATTAAACGATATGTCTTTGGATCATCCAGGGGTTTTACACCTCCCTCATGTAGGAGTATGACATTTACTTTTTTCCATGCTTGAGGAACATGACTATATAACAAACTATATCTGAATATTTTGATCAATGTCACTAGCAAGATGTCTTGCCCTCGTTGAATGAGTGCCGGAAATACTCCGTCGGGGCCAGGAGCCTTGAAAGGTTTGAAGGTTCATATGCCCCACTTAATTTTTTCAGACGATGCAATTTTATTGAAGGGGAGTAGAGTTCTACTCTTTATGGGTCCTTTGAACACCCTTGTTTCTCCAGTTGATATACACTCTGGAAAATGTTTTTTAATCAAAACCTCTACGGTTTCCTGAAAGGTTGATGTTAAGGTGCCATCTCCACGATTGAGTGCACTTATGTTACCTTGGTTCTGCACTCTGCTTGCGAAATGTGCTTTATTAAGGTTCTCACAAAAGATACTCCAAGAACTTCTCTTTGATTTACAAAGTGTCACATTAAACTTGGCAAGAGCTTTACGGTACTCTTCCCAGTTATGTGTTCTCTTTGATTTGTTAAATTCCCTTCTGGCTTTGCTACGCAATTTGCTCAGCTTAATGTTCTACCAAGGTACTTTGCTTTTAGTCTTTTTGGTTTTGAAAAGACAGTTTATTTCAAAAGCCCTCGTTATGGCCTTCGTTGTGAGGTTAACTGTTCTCTTCAAGTCGTTTTTTGATCTTATTTTGTTTGGTATTTCCTTCTTGCCATCATGTAGGATACTTCTGTATTCTTCCCAATTGGTCTTGTTAGGAATCCTATATGTTTGGTTGGTCATGCAACAAGCCTCTATCTTGAACATTATTAAACAGTGATTGGAAAAAGACACCTTCTCAGACACTTCCCAATCATTTATTAGATTTGAAGCCCCTCTAGACACTAAAGTTAAGTCTAGAATTTCCTGCCTTAGCGTTTATAAAGGTTGAGCGATTGCTCTTATTGACCACCAACATATTAGTAGTTAGAAAGTACTCATAAAGTGATTCACCTTGGTCGTTGGTATCGTTGCTTTCCTAGGCGGTGTTGTGGGCATTGGCGTCCACCGTGAGGATTAGATGTTTTCTGTTGGCTTTGCAGTAGATGATGAGTCGTTTCACAGTGTCTGGTGTGTTTTTTGTTCCTCTCCAGGAAAATATGCCAAATTAGCTTACCTCTTTCTTTTCTCCAGGGACACTTAACTCCACTATTATGGTAGCTGTATTAGCATCTGTGAATTCTGATAGAGTTAGTGTATTAATGGTTTTATTGATCAGAATGGCTGCCTTCGGTACCAGGGCAGATCTATCATAAATCAGCATACCGTTCTTGGTACCTAGACTACAAACTCGTCCTCCATTTATCTAAGGCTCCTGAACTAGACCTACCATTTTAATGGCTTGGGCAAACCTGTGGCATAAGGCGGTCAAAGCAGTTTTTGCGTAGTGAAGGTTCACCTGTACGCACTCCATGGTTAAGTTGTGGATGAGGGAGGTGGAGTACCACTCTCCTCCGCCACCTCCAAGGTGGTTGCATCCTGAAGATCTACTGATTCTTCTTCTAATGGTGGTTCATGAGGTTTCTTTACTTTGATAGCCACCTCTTTGAACCCGTAAAACAGTTTATTTCTTAAGGATTCTACTGTTTCACCTGAATCTTTGTTGATAGAGAGGATTAGAAGTGTTAATGTAGCTCTCGCTTCCTTCCTTATTACCCTCCAGGTTGAGGTGTTGACTCCATTGTTCTGTTCTTAGATCCGACGTATTATCCTCTCCACCGACATCTCAAAGGAGTTGGGGAAAAATCTTAGTAAGGTACTACCTTGAGGTATACCTGGCTCTTTGGTAACCCACAGCTTTGAACCTTTCCAAGGGTATAGATTAACTACTACCGCCCTGAGCCATTGAACTGTGACGTTGTCCTTGCATGAAAGCACAAGGTAACCCACCTTATACACAGAAGTGAAAAACTTAGGTTTAATGGTTTCATTGTACCTTTCCTCTACTGTGTTCATGATGACTGCGCTGATTTGTTCCATCTGGGCAGTGGTGAGGAGTTCTGTTAAAAATCTCCTGAAAGTAACCGCCATTTTGATACCTACTAAAGCACATTTATATGAGACGTCTTTCTGTTTCTTAGCCTCCGGTTTTACTCCAATTTACATAGGAATTCGTTAAATAAATAACCAAACCCACACTTTTTGTAAGTACGCTAACAAACAAAACAAAATTGGAAGTTGCAATGAAGCAGTACACACAAGTTATATACTAACTGTGCTGTGTATATCCCTTCAAGTTTGAGAATTAATGTTTATGAGTTATTCTTATCTGAACTTGATAGAATTACTTGTGAGCACCCAAACTGTGATACAATTGTTGTTGGCGATTTTAACTTATCTAAAATAAATTGGAGCATAGACACAGGCGTACATGATCCTACTGAAATTGTACGTACGAGTAACGTATTTACATGTCGTTATTGCTGGTCTGGATTTACAGCAAATCAATGTTGTCAGGAATATTAGAAAAACCTGATAAGATCTTTGTTTTGTTCCTGGAGATATTGGTACATGTTGGCAGTGGAACCCTTGGTGTACCCAGTTGATATTGTCGGTGGTCACCCTCCTCTAAGAATATCTCTACGCGTCAGTCACACAAAGGTTGACGCAGATGAGTCTATTTTTTTTTAACTTCAATTAAGCGGACTACAAAATGTTATATTATTATTTTAAACAAATAAGATGGTAGTCAAGTTTTAGTAATGAAATGTTATCTGATAATTTGGAAAAGGCGGTGGAGACGTTCTATGCAGTTCTCAAAGAGTATTTTATTCTGTATATACCTATTGGGAAAAAATGTGTCATTAAGTTTCCAAAATGGTGTTCTCGGAAGCTAAAAGATTACATAATTAAGAATAAGATAGCACATAAATGTTTCAAATTATCTAGGAAGATAGAGGATCACAACCATTTTTCTACTCTACGAGTTAATGTAAAGCATTAACAAAATCAAATTTCTCTAATTATAAAAATTCTGTTGAGCAGTCTTTAAAGGCAAATTCAAACTCATTCTAGGCCTATCTTAAAGCTCTTAGAAAAGATGGAAGTGTGCCAGTTTAAATGCTATTTGGTGGCTAGAAGACTTCGGATTACCAACATGTTTGCTAAATTCTTTTCTTCAGTATGAAGGATAATGTTGTGCAGCCAACGGTAAAAGAGGGATCTAGTTCTGAAGTTGACATCTCGCTCATTCATTTTACTTAGTTTGAAATATATCAAGCATTGGGAAAATTAACCAGTAAAAATCGCATGAGTTCTGATGAAGTAACCACAATTGTGCTAACAAAATAATTATTATATCATTAAAATCGGGAGTCTTCTCTGAGTGCTGAAAATCAGTCTTTATTCGACCAATTCATAAGGGTGGTAATAAAAAAACATTAGCACGCTTTTGTTAAAGACCGCCCAACTTCTACCAACCTTGTGATCTACATTTAACATATCCTAGATGCTTTCGAGGAAGGAGCTGAATCTGTTTACATGGACTTTAGTAAGCCGTTTGATAAAGTTAACCATACTATACTTATTGCTAAACTGGAATATTATGGTATAAGTGGCTCTCTACTGCGTTGGTTCAGTGACAGATGATTGAAAGTAAAATTTTCTTCAGATTTTCTTTCCAACGATTTTATTGCTACTTCAGGTGTACCTCAAGGATCTCATTTGGGCCCTTTACTTTTCAACCTTTTTTTTAAATGACATTCGTAGTCAATTCTGCTATTCTAAATACTTGTTGTTTGGTATCGACCTAAAAGTGTTTAGTGTTATAAGGGGTAAAAGTGACGTAGAACTAATGAAAACTGACTTAAAAAAGTTGGAATTGTGGTGTACAGCTAATAAACTTGATATAAATTTAAATCATGTTTCTTGTAGTCGGACAAAGAGAAAATCTGAAATAAGTTTTAATCTGTTTAATGTAAGGCTTAAATGTGTTGATACCATTGTAGGTCTAGGAGTTACCATTACATGTGATTTTTTTTTTTAGTAACCATGTCAATAATATAGTAGTTAAAACCCATTAGAGTATTAGAAATTGTGTTTAAAGCGTCTAGTCATTTTGCAGATATAAATAAGTGTTGTATTGTGCTCTAGTTCGTTCTGTCCTTGAATATAGTTCTCTTGTGTGGTGTTCTTACAATAAGTCCCAATGTTACCAAATTGAAAAAGTTCAAAATAAGTTCCTACGTTTTTGTCAATATAAACTAAGTCAAAATTGTGTGATAGAGAAATATAATGAAATTAGGCAATACCTAGGATTAAAGAAATTAGAGTCTAGGAGATATTTCAATGATATTTTATTTTTATACAACATAGTTTCTAATAATATTGATTGTTCTCACTAAGTAAAATAAATTTCAATGTTCCTAAATATAATAGATGTAATATAAAGTCTTTCAACATTGAATATAAAAAAAAATAATTGTAGTTACCAATCTCCGTTATGCCGAATTCCTAGAAAGTATAATAAATTGCCTATCATTGATTATGATATATTTCTCGCCCCTCCATCAAAAAATTTATCCTTCGATTAATTTTACATAAATCATTGTTTCTTTTGCTTGTTCTTTGTGTTATGATGTAAGAGCCTTTTTCAAATTTTAGTATTATTAAATTTATTATGTACCTTTCTATCTGTAGTACTTAATGAATTATCTGTATATAGTTAATGATTAATTAATAATTAATTATCTGTCTTACACTTTATTAAATTATTTATTCAATATTATTGTAAATTGGGCGTTTTTCCGTAAAATTAATAATAATAAAATAAATAAATAACTACAAAGTAAAAAAATCAAACAAACCATTATTTCATTTATTTATAAATCAAATTCGATACGATTTTAGAATTTTTGCAGTTTTCGAATCCAAACAGGAGATGGAGTCGACCACAACACTTTTATATTTCCCAGTGCTGATGATCCCCGAAACAGTAAAACGGCCGTACACTGGTTCTCTCTGGTGGTTAGTTTTGCAATTTTATGATATAGTTACTTTTCACTATATTTGTTGGTGGATTGCAATCATGTATTATTCGATATAATTTTCGATTTTTTGCGATTAGCAAAACTCCCAACATGCACCAATTTGTTATTAATATAGTATTTTATACATACGAAATAAATAAAATGCTTTTTAATAAAATTTTTAAGTGTAATAGCAACAGTTATATTTAAAAAAATATACTTTTTCTTCATATACGTAGATGTGCGATGGTATCTTTTGACAGCATCTTTGGATTAAACAATTATCAAATACCTCCACTAATTTATTAGTAAATTATTAAAAATATTTAGATTTGTATTTTTAGTTAAAATAGATCTTTCCAAATATTGTTAGTTTCAATCAACTGGAATTTTTATGGTTTGTATACAGTTACTATTACTAATCTAAAACCAACTGCTAATTAATGACAAATTTTGGTATTTGTTTATCTTGTGTTCATAATAGATGTTATATTTTATCGTAGCATTTACAAATAAGCACATTTTTCTAAAATTTATGAATTAAATTAGTGATTTAGTTTCGAGTCTGTTACGGTTCAATGACATATTTTTGTATTGTATTACACAGGCTTTTGCTAAAATTTAATTTTGCGCTAATTTCACTAAACGCCTTGGTTTCGAGAAAGGATTTCAATATTCATTTATTCAAACCCGGAAGACGTTCTCTTTATATATATTTTTTATATTTTTGAAAGCAGTTGATTATTATTTAAACGAACACAAATCATAATAATCATAGTTTCTACATAGACACACACACCTCAGTTTTACACAATAAAAACAAATATTTGAAGGTTGTTCAATTTTTTTAAATATTATTTTAAATATAGCAATTATAATCTAGTTCAACGAACTATAGTTTTACATAACTTTTTTCGGAAATCAAGTTTTTCTAAATACTGAATTGAGAAACGTCAAGATTAGCCGATACTAAAAACGCTTAGCATTTGCATTTTTTTTGGAAATTGTCCAGGCCTTGTCCTTTGATAAAGGTTAACAACATGTACTAGTTTAGTGTGACAATTATAATAATTTTATTTATTCATAAAGTACGTTAAATTACCTAAAAATGATGGTAACCAATTTTCGGCTGTAGCTTAATCACGTTACTAACAGATCCATCTTATACTAGTTAACGTTTATTACATTTTAACATCTGCAAAATAATTACAGTTACTTTTTAAACTATATTTGCGCGATAAGCATTAAATTAACGGTAATTTTTATTATTACAGTGCAATGATGATTCTCGTTAATGTTTTATAGTAATTTTTACATTCTGCAAGAATCTATCGATGTATTGCTTCATGAATATTTAATAAACCTAATGTTATCCGTATTTTTACATATGTTAAAACGTTCGATGGTAATTAGTATAACTTCCAAATTTGTAATAATATATTTATTGTCAACATACCAGTATAAAAATGTATAACATTTATGGATTTATGTGATTGCTGTTGCAAAATAATTTTTTTTATTAGTGCGCTGAGATGGTTTAGCGTGCTTTAAATGACCTTAATGAGCAATTTATTTCTTGTTGTCTGTCATTTCAAGTTAATAAATTTTAGCTTATATAGGTATAGTTCGGTAGTAGTTTTAAGATAATTTTATTAACAACTGTTGACAAGGCAAACTTTCAATTGAATCGAGTTCAATCGCATCTGAATGTAAACTTGCGTTGATTATTAACGCTAATATGGTAACAAGTAAAAGTACCGACAATTTACTGTATTTAGCTTTGAATACATATGTAAATAACTGCAATACATTCCTTCAAACTAATAAAGTGCACTTTCATCTTGTTTCCTTGAATAAAGTAGCGTTTGGTAATTGAGAGGAAGTGAGTACTGTCGAAACGCGGATTATAATCAGTATAAAGTATATATGTAAACAACAATATGTATAATCGTTGTTAGTACTCTTCCTTAAGTAGATACGAACACGTGCGTACTAGTTATTGTAACAACCAAGAGAAATTCTTATAACTATTAATGGCTACCGTATATTGACGATATTTTAAATCATTCGCTCGCAATGAGAATTATAATTGCTAGTAATTTTTTATGGTTTCACGGAATACTTCTGTACTTGATCGTGAAACGTCCTTATACAAATAATGCGACTAATAATTGACTGAAGACATTGCTCACATTTTTCTTTGCTATAAAGTACAGCTACAAATCCAGCAGCTTACGTTCATAAAAAACAACTCTGTCGTGAATACCTTAATCAAATAATGAATTTGTAGACAATTAATAAGCAAAAAATATAAAAATTTAAAAATGTTATTTAGGTAAACAAAATGTTTTCCATGCCTATGTACTTTTAGAAAAAAAAATAGAAACATATACTGGGTGTCCAGATAAGGGTACGGAGTGGCTGTATATCGACAATGGTAAGGCTTAGAAGTTTAGAGGAAAAAATCTTGATAAATAAAGTGGTTAAAATTATTATAAAGTTTGTAAATCTACCTCGAGGGGGCGTAACTGCTATAAAGAAACATACATTTCACGGTATTTCGAAAAGTTGGGCGATTAGCCATACTTTTGAAAACATAATTTCATAGCTTGCCGACTGTAAGCGGGCAGGATTAAACATGTTTTATCAACTTTTTTTTGTTGGTCCGTCAGTCTGATTTTGGGGAAACTAGAAAATGGTTTGTGCTAGTGTGCTTCTTTGTTTTAATAATCAACAGTCGTAGTAACACGCATTTAAGTGATTTTGTATAAGACAATTCGGTGTTATAGTGATTCAGTAAACGAAGGATAAATAGGTGCAGTTGTGTGAACAATCCAGACGTTCGACCAACGCAAGAACGTGACTTGAAGGTTAGGTACAGCTTACAAACATTACTTCGGATGTGAAATCGGAGATCAAACAAAATCCTGGGTTTCTCATATCTGTTGCACTGTTTGTGACTTCGGATTAACCCAGTGGTTAAACGATTTTTGCTGTTCCCATGCTTTGGTGGGAGAAGAAAATCACCACTCAGATTGCTACTTCTGCACGACAAAGATATCCAGGTACTGCAAGAAGAACAAGTTAAAAATCGTGTAACGTCTAATTTTAAATTTAATTGTTGCTCAAACCCATCTAGCAATTGTTTCGTTCTTTTCAATTGTGTTGTTTGCTAATGAACACCTTGTGAAAGCTTTTAAACCATCTTAATGCAATTATAAATGCTTTAAGATTTGGTTCTCAAAAATCGATTGGATCGCTTATTGATAGTCCAAAATTGTAGTTAAGCATGACGCATTTAGTTAAAGGAAAATGGCGTTATCGAATGGTTTCGATCCAATCTCGTAATTGTAAATCTAGTTTGAATTGGAGCTAACATCCCCAATTGAGATATTGTTGTAGCATAAATGGAAATCGTTTTTATCGCTACAAGTCGTTTGTTATTGTATTGAAGAATTTACATCTCCTGGAGTCGACAAAATTTGTAAAATTCCATTTGGTATCGTATTGTCGATAAGAAAAACTTGGAGGAATAGAGAGTCTCATCGTCTAAATAATTAATGGATTTCGGCAGAACTTCTACCATAACATTGGGTTTTTTGCCCAAATTATGTACTCAAGGAACTGTGATCCGCCACAAAGCAAGATTGGTACTCAGAGAATGCTCTCAAATAAAAAGTACAAAGCATGAAGAGACGTTTTTTCTTGTCATCCGCTCTAGTTCAATCCGTGCCTTAATAGCACTTGCGGTAAATTTAGAAGTGTCAATAGATCCCATGGACGTTACTACAGTTTTTTTATATTTCGAACTTGCGGAAGAAATATATGTAAAACTTCTATATGGTAAAATTTGCCAACTGCAAAAATCAGTTTACGGTTTTTAACAAGCTAGTCGTGTATGGTATTTGAAATTGGATAAAGTATTAAAGCAACTTGAGTTTCAACCATCTTGTCATGATACCTACGTCTACACGCGACTTCAGGTTGGAGAATCAGTAATAATAGGAATCTATGTTGGCATGTTAAGCAGATTTAATAAAAACCCATAACGAGCTCATTAGTCTGCTGTAAAGAGACTTTTACAATAAATAAAATCGCAAATCCATTACAGGATACGTTTTTATGTTTTTTGGAGCTGCCATATCCTAGAGTTTAAAAAAACAATATACAACCAACCGTTGTCTTGCCCTCTACTGAAGCAGAGTACATGGCTCTTAGTGCCGCTATCCAGTAAACAATTTGAATAAGAGATCTTCTAATCAAATTAACAGCAAAACTCAAAAACAAAAAAAACAAAAAAAATTTATTATCATGTGGGATAAGTCGCGTGTAGACGCAGGTATCATGACAATGTGATTTAAACTCAAGTTGCTTAAATACTTTATCCAGTTTTAAACACCAGACACGGCTGACTAGTTTAAAACCATAAAAAGATTTTTGCAGTCGCCAAATTTTACCATCTGGAAGTTTTGCGTATATTTCTTCCGCAAGCCTTCGCTATTACATTTCTTCCGCAAGTTTGGAATGTAAAAAAACTGTAGTAACGTCTATGAAATCTATTGACAGTTCTAAATTTACCGCAAGTGGTAGCACGTATTGAACTAAAGTGGATGACAAGAAAGACGTTTCTTTATATTCTGTATTTTTTGTTTGAGAGCATCCTCTGGCTACCAATTTTGCTTTGTGGCGGGTCACAGTTCCATGAGTAGGTACCTAATTTGGACTCAAAAACTCAATGTATGGTGTTCCACAGGAATCCATGATTTATTCAGACGATAAGAATCTATTTCCCCCTCCATAACCATTTTCTATTTTTCTGCATCTTTCCTTCCAAGTGCTTCGTGTTCTGTGGCCGGACTTGATTTTGCTAAAATGTATCATACGATGAACAGCAGCAGTCGAGATACCAATCATCGTTATCTAAAAGAGATTTATCACAAACTAGAAAACAAGTTCCTGCAGTAAGCTTGCTTATTTTGCATTTTATTTCTTTGCAGTCAAAATTGGAAAAATCTAAAATTTAGTGCTAGAAACAAACACATTGACATAAAACATCACTGTGAAAGAGTGCGCTGAGTTGGAACAAGTTAAATTGAATTAATGTGACAGCTGACGTATTGACAAAGGCACTTAGTTCAGTATTGCATCACAAACACTGTCAAACTCTAGGTTTAGTTGATGCAATGTAATAGTTGGCAATCAGAATTTAATTCTTTATTAGCCAGGATTGAGGTACGCTGTTGTAACTAATTGTCAACCCGGTATATATGTAGTAGGTAGCTTAGACACTAAAAACAAGTGATATAAAATAATAAAAATAGTCAATCTGTGTGTCTTCAGCATAAAATAAGTTATTTAGTATTTTCTCATCTATCTAATTCACTTCCATAAAAACGAACATTTGAGGTGCAATTGAGGAGTCGGTTTTAGGCTCAGAAAACAAACGAAAGCTCAGCTTTATACGCACTTCTAGAAAAACATTAACATAATGTAAAATATGAAAACTAGAAACCTAATATGATTTTTTTGTTTGAATTGAATTGAACGTAATTTGAACTGTTTAGACGAAAATAATCTAATTTATTAATAAATTAAAAATAAATTAATTTATCTCATAAATTTTTTCCTTGTCAAAAAATTGTCAAAATTATTAACCAAACATATCGCTGAATTTCTTATTAAATTTCTCAAAAAATGACGTATTACAAGCAGGGTCGTGTCATTTAGAAAAAAATAAATAAGGATAGTTGCTGGTGCTCAAGGGGTTAATTTTACAAATGTTGTTTAAACGTCAAACCACCGCATACAAAGGTATGAAATTCGTTAATTATATAAGTTTGAAGGATCGTCGTTATTGATTTAAAAATAATTAAAAGGCCTTTGTCGTAAGACAAAGCACTCGCAAATTCGTAACCTTATCGTAACATTAGGCCTTCGTTGTGAAACGAAGCATCGTAATTTATAAAAACTTGCATTTCGTTATTAGATCGTACGGATCGAAATTGATTTTGATAAATTGGCATTGCAACATTTTGTAAACAATTTAGTTTGATAAGTTTGTGAAAGATTGATCTGATTATAGTTGAATTTAGAAAATTTAGTACTAGTTATTCATTTAAACGATGATTCTTTTATTTATTTTCATGTATATAAACTTGTAACTTATACTTTATTTTTATTTATTCTTTTGTTGGCTTATTAACTTTGTGCCTTTAGTAAATAGATGTGTTTATTTGATTATATGTTTATACTTTATTACCAAAAATTGAATGTACAAGTTTTGGTAAAAATTGTCACTGATCTGTTACCTAAACATGCGAATTCCACTGTATATAAAAAGAAGTTCAATGATCGAAGTTGTTTAAATCACTAGTTTCGTATTGGTAAATATAGTAAACGATATTATTGTTAGTATCGGTTATAATCGTGTATCTGGATTTTATTCTAAAGCCGATGGTGTATGGTACAGATTACCCAGTACCAAAGTACGTAGCAAGAACCCAGTAAACACAAAATTGATAATTGATAATGTTTAGTAACAGTTTCAAAACAAAAAATTTATGATTCACTCTTGTTTCAAACATAAAAGAAACCTAACTGCAATAAAATAGCTATAAGTCCATCGCTGTTTCACTTATTTGAATCAGTATAGTTTCGGTATTTTAAATTCAAATCTGTTGCAAACTAAATGTTGCATTCGGTTTACGTTTTAAAAGCTTCGTTCTTGAACTCATACTAAATGATCGATACATGTATGATTTTTTTGTTTCAATAATCAACTAAAACAATTCTTTCAATAATATAATAATACATTTTCGAATGCACGTTTCAAAATTTATTGCACAATAAATATTTTTAAATACATTATCACATTGAGTTTTTTACATATTGCAAATTTCTTTGATGTGGTCTTTTCACGGAAGCCTCGAAAACTGCATCAGTTACTGTTGGGTAGCAACTTTTAACCGCATCTGTAACATAGAAATAAATATTTCATTTATATACGTACATAATCATAGAGTTACACAAAATTAATTACATTTTTTAAATAAAAAACAACACAAACTTAATATAAATATCACTTTAGCAATTATAAGAAAGTTATAAAAACACTGTGAATACCTTTAGCTGTACATAATGGTATAGAAAACTTGAAGAATTGAACTGTAATTATAAATCCTAAAGTATCATCAGATTTACGCAATAATCTACCTTAACGCAACCATGTGTGTTAATATATATTTTTTTCATACAAATTAAAACATGATATATAAAGAACAGAAATGATAATAATATTGATTACATTTATGGATTATAATAAAATGCTTCGACTTACCGTTTATTGTTCAATTTCGTAATTGTACACACAGCTTCACTTATCAAACTGCAACCAAACAAGTGAAAAGATATCAATTTGAAGCGCAAGCGTTGACGACAGTAATCAAAAGTATAGCAACGACTAATGCTGACTAATTACAAAGTATTCGTTTTTCCTAGAACGATTCTACTGTTTTGAAAATAATTCAATCTTATTTAATCGATCTTCAAGCAATTCTAGTTATTCAAAAAATATTCGGATTTAACAAATCAGTTTTTAACCGGTTGCTGATTATGGGAAAAAAATTGCAAGTACTGAAACGGTTCAAAACTGATTGTGAAAAATCGGAACTCTTTCAATTTATTCACTGTCAGTTACATGTAAATGGTATAAAAATGGAACTAACACGAAACAACGTATTGAAACAATTGTTTTAATTTTGTGACTGTAACAGTTTCAATCCGTGTTTACTGGGAAACAGCAGTAATAACTGGAGTGGAAAAGTGACTATGTAGATGAAGACTTTGGGGAGAAAAAAGAAGCATAGGAAGACCCCAACAACGAAGGTACGATGACATCAAACGTACAGCAGGACTAAACTGGTATCAGGTTACACTGAATAGGGATGCCTGGAAAGATTTGAGAAAGGCCATATCCAGAGGATAGAGAACGGCTAGAGAAGAGAAGAATGGAAAGAAAATAGTCAAATCAATAACATTATACAATTCATAATATGTTTTACAATAATCTGTTACGTTTGGTAAAATTTAAGCACATCCGGTTGATAAGTGACTTGAAATAAATATTTGTTCATGCATGGTCGAGATAAAAAAGTGTTGGATATCTTGTATAAACTGATGGAGAATGAAAATTTGAATTTTGAAGAGAAATTGGGTCATCTATTTCATTAGATATTAGTTTTTCTAGAAATTGCTGTGTTGCAGTTACGTCGTTCATTTAGAGATTTTAAGGAGAATAGTTGAAGTAAATTATCATGAGATATTTCAACTGGTGGATGAGATCCTATCATCTTAAAGTAAACATATTTTAGAAATTTCTGTTGGATTTTTTCAATGCCAATTTTTTTGATTCTGGTGGATAGGATCTCATGTCAGTGAACAATATCCTAGTCTGGACCGGACAAATGCGTAATATAATGTGTAAATTGCATGAATGTTTGAGAAACTTCGAAAGTTGCGAACAATATAACCTAGCGTCTTTATAGAAGAAGAACAGACTGAATCTATATGCAAGTTTAAGGTAAGTTTTTTTATCAAAAATAACACCAAAGTCTTTAACATTGTCGCATCGAATAACGGATAAATTACGTATAGAAGAATAAACTTTACATTTAGCGAGATTAAGATTTCAATTATTTAAACAGCAGCAGTGTTAATGTAATAGCAAAGGCTTCCACGGCCGAAATCTATACTATGATAAGAATGTCTTTCGGATTTGGACCGTGTCATTGTTGTTGTAACCGAAGTTGCCAACGTTTCGGCCACTTTCGTAAGAGGTTTCATCAGGGCGTGAAATAAATCGTAAAACTCAAACAAGCAACCGAAATCTAACTAAGAACTTCTCAGAAGTTAGGTTATCAACTTGTGAAACAAGCCATAATCTAAACTCTGAAAAGATAAGAAAGAAAACGATAACTTGAAAAAGCAAACGAAAATCTAACAAAGTGACTTAAGAAGAAATAGTCTCCGTATATAAACGAGAAGGATCGTCACGGATGGTTAGGCTCAACTTTGATAAGGTTATGGTTGCTAAGGGGCGTGTTTTCGATAAATGACTAATGACCGGGAACCAAAGAGGGGATAGCTCGAAACCATGATCGCGATTGAAGTTATTGGGGTGTTTGATGATTTCTATGCTCTCTCGGAATTTCCTGTTGAAAAAGAATGGAGATTTGGCAATCAACGAAACATTATCAAAATCTATCTTGTGACTTGTAGTAAAATGATGTTCAGCAACCGCAGACTTGGAAATATGCCTTTTCCTTATACAACGATCATGTTCTGAAATGCGAGTAATGACGGAACGACCGGTTTAACCAATGTAGACTAAACCACATGAACAAAGAATTTGGTATACACCTTGAGATGAAAGTGAAGAAGATTTGTCTTTGGGAAAAGGTAGAATCTGAGAGATTTTGCCTGTCGAGTTGAATATGGGTTTAATACCATTCTTACGAAAAAGTTTCCCTATTTGATCTGTAATCGCATTTCAGAACATGATCGTTGTATAAGGAAAAGGTATATTTCCAAGTCTGCGGTTGCTGAACATCATTTTACTACAGGTCACAAGATAGATTTTGATAATGTTTCGTTGATTGCCAAATCTCTTTACGAAAGTGGGCGAAACGTTGGCAACTTCGGTTACAACAACAATGACACGGTCCAAACCCGGAAGACATTCTTATCATAGTACCAGTTGTTAATGCTTTGAAGGTCGTTTTGAATTGCAAAACAATCATTAGTTGGCTAAACAGCTAGAAAAAATTTCAGATTGTCAGCAAAAAGCAAACGTTCTGATTTTATTAGGTCATTGATGTTATTAATAAATATCAAAAAATAGAAGAGGCCCAAGATTTGATCCTTGTGGGACTGTATAAGAAGCTTGAAAAAGAGAAGTATTAATTAACTGTTGAGAGATGGTTCCGAAGGTACGATGACAAAAGTGTTATCAATGCAGAAGAGAGTTCAAAAACATGCAACGTTCTTATTATGTTATGGTCGATAGTGTCAAATGCTTTTGCAAAATCAGTGTATATCACATTAATTTGGCCTTTGTTGTCTAAGACTGTTACTATGTAATGAGTGAAATCGAACAAATTGCTAGTAGTTGTCCTACGTTTCATGAAACCGTGTTGTGAGAAAGACAACTGATTATGAATGTTAAAATAAATGGTTTTGTATGTAATACTTTCAAATACTTTACTAAGACTTGAGAGAATTGTTATTGGCCTGTAATTACTGATGTCACTTTTATCTCCGGCTTTGAGTATAGGAACTACTCGGCCCAGTTTCTAAGCAGAAGGAAAAGTGTTTATTTTTATTGCCAAATTAAATATATAAAAAAGAGCTTTAGGAAGTGATTTGAAACAGTATATGTGTCTAAACCAATAGAAGAAGACAAATATACACTTTCAAAACACTTAGCAGAACTTCTGCAATTGTCGTAGTTGTCGAGAAATTATCGTTGTTAAGTGACATAATCTAAGGGTAACTAGAACTCGATTTCTGTGAATTTATATTCCAGCATATTTTTGGATTCAGGGTAATTGAAGATTCGCAAGACTTAAGATAACTTTGATAAGAAGCTTATATAACTAATTTAATCATGACACGATAATATTTATATTTGATCAAGTAAGGGTCATTGAATGTAAACTTTTTGTGCATTTTGTAAAAATGAGTTTTTTTCTCAGTGCTTGTCATATTTCAAAATTGAACCAAGAATGAAACGATTTTTTAAAAATTTGATTAAGAAGGTATACATTCATCAAAAAAGTTATATAAATCTGAGTAGAAAAATGTGACCGCTGTATTAACATCAAGCATGTAAGTTCATTCCAGTCATAATTACCAATCAAATCATATAGTCTAACAAAGTTAGTTTTTCTGAAATTATATATGCGTAGTAATACACGGTGTTTAGAGACATTTTTATTGCATGCATTAGTTTTTAACGATCATTATTACAATCTAATTTATTTGTACTAAAAATATGTACACGTTTATAACTAACCGAATTAATTAAATCTAAGGATATTTAATAAAAACAATTACAGTAATTTATATCGCACTATCACTTACACAAAGATAAAGTCGGCGGATATCTAAACACTTTCACTTGTTTACTTTAAAGTCACGTACAAGGTTATACTTCGTATATTTATCTCAAACGCACGCGTTAACTACTTATTTATTTAAACTTGAATAATCTTCTTAACACTGCCGTCTTCACATTACGGGAATAACTGCTTTGTGATTTGTTTGCACCGCATTTATACATTTTAGCAAAAAGTTTGCGAATGTTCCAGATCCTTCAGTGAACGTTCTGGAAATGTACAAAAACCGCGCAAAAGTTCTCGGAAACTTCTCGTACGCTTGCTTCATTATATTTAATGTGGGATAAGAGTAATATTCTTTGTTACATATAAGTAATGTTATATTCTACTATTAGTTTTACATTATTATTTTTTTATCAGCAACTACGTCTATTATATTTGATCTTTTTTACAAAATTGTTAGACGTGAGTCAGTTCGTATGTAATTCAATGTAAATATGAAAATGTTACGCTAAACCATAATAAAACAACGTTTCTCGTTAACCAATAAATAAAAGTTTGAAAGGGTAAAATTTACATATTTCAAATAAGTACAGCCTCCATAAATTTAACCTGTGTGTGTGTATAGTTGGATGCGCACATTTTATATAATTATCATAAATCAGTAAGTAGTGCATATAACGTAACATTACAAGATAGTTACACCCTCCGTGTGTATTGAGGATAATTAATCCCCATGTTACACATAATATTGTTTCGGTATAATTACTGAGCTTGTAGTTCTGACTAGTGACTCGCTGCTATAGTTAAAGCTAGTTTAGAACCACCATGTTCTCCTCATTATAGATGTGCAAAACCAGTAAAGCTTATGTGTTAGTGTGGTTACTTCGCACACTTACAATATCAAGAGTATTTTAAACCCATTTCGTGTATGTTATTGATTAATTTTTTTTAATTTACACTAATGCTTAGTTAACACTTATAACATTGATTGATATAAAAGGAAAATGTAATTGAAGTAGAAATAATGTAAATTACGACAGGTTTTATAGGTGGTCAAGCTTATATAGTATTTTACACTTGGTATGCAGCTGTAACTGCTTACATTCATTAATTTTCTTAATAATAACACAAGAAGCAATGCAATTTACTTAACATGACTTCTCGATTAGCATCAGTGTTGAAATGACGTAATATTTGTACAATTTTCTATTGTTTGCTTAAAGAGTTCTATCTACACCTGGGCATTAGATTAGCGTCTCCCACAAAGACAATACATAAAATTGAACATTTCAATGTAAACTTAGGAATAAGGTAAAAGAAACGTCCCGTTACATCTCCATTATAATTGTGCTGTCCTATTTATGGTTATTCTTTTTCTGTGATTGGCAATTCAAAGACACGCAAATGACTAAAGCTTATTAATTTTGTTTTTCCTTGGTATTTTTTAATTTTTAATTTAAATAAAAATCAACGTCCTTAGTATTTACCCTCATCACAAAAAATAAAAATTAAAAAAAAAAAAGTGTAGCTTAAACGAATGATGTCAGAAGTTAAAATCAAGTTTTGAGTTAGTAATTGAAAAAAGAAATGAAAATAAATAAAAATGCCAAAGAATTAAACAGATGTAACAAAATTAATTTTTTATTATTTCCCAAATGACAAATAATTATTCTCATGTTTTTGATTAATAAATACCAATATTTAATCATTATTTAAATAATTCTGATTAACGAATAAATATGTATATATACACAATTTAATTTTTTTGTTGGCTTAGTTATAGAATTTGATATTTACTCAGTTCAACACCAATAAGAGACGCTATTCAAGGTTATAACGTCACCGAATAACCGATAACCTACCTAAGTGTTTTTGAAGAATCAGTGTTTAGTACTTTATAGAATACGAAATAGATCTAAAACGCTGAGAGGTTAAAAAAGATCTTAAAGACTTAATGTAACTCCGTTAAAAAACTAGAAAAAATTATTCAACTTGTCAACAATCATTGACAGTTACTGAAAAACAGATCTATCTCACAGCGCCCACTGCACTGGTCAAATCGCCTACCAGAGTTTTTTTCAAATCGGTTGTTGTATCGGTTACCTTGGTTATAACGCTTATAGTTTATGGAAACAAGCGCCAGCTTGGTCACAACGCCCACTTTAATGAACAGTTCGTTTTACTTTTAGTCACAATGTTAATCTTTACTTCGAGTCACAACGCTTTGTAACATGTTATTACTCATTCATTTTTTAAAAATCGTAATTCCAATTAAATTTTACAACACCACTAGTTGCAAACCCCACTAAAGGTAACTTAATTAAAGTTATTTGGCATATATGAGAAAGGATCGCGTTTGGAAAAATCAGTGCTTTCATTTGCATACTTTGGGTCGCTGTAAACGCTCGATTTGGTTAAGCCGGTGTCCGCTTCTTTTTTCAATTTAATTTTTATTGTCGGTTATTTCCATTACGCTTTTAGCGAGTACACTGTTATGAGGAATTATTCAGTATACTAGCAGGATTAGAGCAATTTTTTGATTAAGTTGGCGTTCAAAGTAATTAAAGATGGCGTCGGCCAAATTGCTTTTAATAGGTTTAAAATTCCTACAACGATTTGGAGGGGTTTTGACGCGGCTTTCCTGGTGTTATTAAATTGTGGAAAAAATAAGTTTCTCTGGAAATGATATCGCATATCCAATGATCTCCGGAAGCTGTGCTAATCGAGTCGAACGGTTCACATCTGTGGATTTCGCTTTATCACTAGTGTCTATCGATGGCGCCTCGTTACAGTTTTTTTCAACGCATTGTATATTAAAATTTCTTAATTGTATTACATAATAACAACCATAAAAAACACTCAGTAGTTTCCTGCGCAAAAAAATTGAGAGCGCATACGCTAGTTTGCACAGATAAGAATATGGCGGTATTAATTTATTGTTTCTGACAAATTAGTTTAAATTTGGAACTCTTTTGTATTTCCATAGACGTCAAGGATTTACAAATGCAGTACTTGGGTGCAATACAAACAATTATACTTATGACAAACAATTTTGTTTGTTTAAAATTCTAGTGAAAAAATGTCATTACTAAATTTATATTTATGGTAATATCCTTGTGTAATATTCATGTTGTTAGCTGCATGGTGTGATGACTTAAAAACATGATTAATACAGACTGCACGAAATAACAAAGCATTCTTCTTCGATAAGAAAATTGTAGTTTAAAAATTTGTTGAATCGTCGGAGTTTTTTTAAATTCACAATAAACAGTGATTGACATGACTTAATCATTTGAATTACTTTGAAAATGCATTCAGTTTAAACAGATAACTAAATGACATTTCAATTATATTTAAGTAACAGTTAAAATAATCAATTTGTTGCCTAAAAAATGCCTTCTACTAAAAGGAACTGAACCTGGCGCTACAACACTATTTTTAAAATGGCTGAAGGTCACTCATTTTCCGGACTAAAATATCAAAGGTGTTTACTGTTGTTATTATGTGATTTTATTCAATTTTCCAATTACTCATTCAGCTTTAAAAATTCTTTAAATTTGGATTTACCGTACCGTTTTAGTTTGTAGCTATCAAGAATTTAATTAGAAATTATACTAAATCATTTTACTTTCAGTCGTAAATTTAAAACACCTTTAACTATATTTTCTGAGATTTGTCATGAGTACACTGACATTATACCATTCAAGTTTCTTAGGTTTCTTAAACGTAGTCATGGCCACATTTTGGTTAATCACGCCGTACATGTAAGCTTATGTAGAAAAAAGAGAAGCATTGGAAACGGTGATTGCTTTCGACCTATTAAGGAACGATTATTAAGCGATAACATAGATACAATCACGGGTGCAACAAACAGTTTTGGGCAATAGTGATGAGCAAACAGCGTTGGCAATTTCATTACGTATAAATAGAATAAGTGGGTCAGTCAAGTACAGTTTTAATAGACAATTTTAATAGAAAGTTTTTAATACCCAGTTTTTATAGATAGTTAAATAATAAAATGCTAAACAGTTAGGTAGTTGGTTGTCAGTTAATGTAATCGTAATTATAATAAGAAATAAAAGTGAAATTAAATAAAATTCTTCGGTCAGTAAACCATACAACATGTAACATTATTTGACGATACATAACGATTAACATTTACTAAACGTTACACTTAAATACTACGCACGTCTCGTGAATCAGGTTTGAAAGTAGTTAACGTTTACTACTTGTTACAAGAAAACATCAGTGGGGTAAGTTCTTTTGGTACTCATTTTAATCGTTATTAATTATATTTGTTGATTATTAATTTGTTTGCGACTGCATGTACTAAACGAAATAGATTTACGATAATAGTTCCGGCGATTGTAATCAAGTAATGTTAACCGTTTTACTTGCTTATTAAATTTGTTAAAATAATTAAAACAACAAGTAGAGATGATGATGTTATTATTATATTAAATTTTATACGCTTGTCGCTCTTGAATGTCTTTTTTTGCTCTATCATATTCTCTTCGTTAGTGAGTTTAGATATACCCTTGTTGTCTCCGAGCCGAAGATCTTATCAGTACGAGGAGTGGCGCTTATTTTTCTTTTCTATTAATACCTATAGTTTTCTTAATCACGCCTACTCACGGACATCGTAGTTAGCCGTAGTTGCGTGGTTGTTACCAACGGGATCCACTAGAGAAAATGTTTGTAACAGCTCATTCACAGTAACGACTACGTTCGTCACAACGCCTAACAATTTTGGTTGACGAAAAAGTTTGACTATAATGTTCCACGTTACGTGAAGGTAAATGTAAGACAACAGTTAAATCTGAAAAAACACAAATAACATAACATCAAACGTTATAAATAAGAAAGGGTAATGTTCTTAAGTAGTCAATCGAATCGTAACAAAAATGATTGTCTAATAATTACACAATAAATTCGTTATTTGCGATAACACCTGGTGCAAACTGGTCGTAAACAAACCGGCAATAACGTAATCAACGTAATAATAAATAGAAATACTCAAAATCGGTTCACGTTTTTACTACATGTAGAAAAGCTCGTAAAACACATCCCTGAAACAAAGTGTAATCGGACAGGTATCAGAAATACAGTAGTTTCAACACAAACGTGTTCTTGAGATCAAGTAAATTAATGCCTCAAACTTTGCAATACTTCGTGAACATCAAACTGATTGCTGTTATAGCCACAAGTCACTTAACAAAATACACAGCGAATTCAATTAGTAACTTTTTATGAAACTTTTCAGATATATAGCAGTTATCGGAAACCAGCACTAATTAGTCGAAAAATTCTTCTACGTGTAATTCAATTCAACACGTACGTAATAGCAGAAATTATAAATGACCACCACATGTTTGACTGTTACCATCAAAATAATATCATTAATGTTCAGCAACTCTTTCTATAAGCATCGGTTAGTTTCGCATTTGAATTTCAATATAAATCGACTGAATGATAATTGATTCAGAAAGTTCCACTGAACATTAAGTTACATGTGTTTACTTTGCAGTTTGCGTGTAAAGTGTCAAGTGTGAATCCGGAAAAAAGTTGCTACGTCACTCCAACGCTGCCAACTGAATTTAAAGTGAGAGATGCGAAATATACCGAGTCACAAATAAGAAAAAAATTCTTACAGCTTTGGTAATTTGCTCTGTTGTTAGTGTTTTGGTGTTATTAATGCTTTTTCATTTTGTGCGTTGTCATAGTCTGGTATAGTTATATTATTTTGTTCATATAGATTCTATTACTTATGTGTATTTTTTTATTGCGCGTATTTATTAACATCAATCTCCTTTTGTTTTAGCATGTCCCCAAGTTTTGCGTTGAGCTCCATAGAGATCATGTACTATGTCTTGTTTGAATGTTACTAAGTATTGTTTTTGATGCTGATGGATGTGAGCATTAAACCCGTTATTTTTATTTTTACGGAGCTTACATGTTTTGTTTAATGTTGTTATGAATGTATATCGTAAATACAAAAAACCAACTTAAAAAACACATTATTAGAGCTTACTAAAAAACTGCTACCTTCATACATCTGCCATTTGTATGTACACTATTTTTTAATACTGCAACGTTGCCACGTTTCTCTTTATTACAATTCTTTCAACTTTTTCTTTTTTTTACAAATTTAAACAAATTAGAGGTTTTTGAAGTCGCATAATTTTACGCAGAGAGTAAGATTTGTCGAAAAACTGCTCTTTTTGCAATATTTTCGGTGGAACTCCTTGTAGTAACTGTAGAAATTTTTAGGTACTTCTTGATAGAATTTCTTCTAATTTTGTATTTTGTATAGATTTTAGCGTGCTAATGACGTGGCGTTTTATTGGGAAATTTTTATACAAATCTTCTTATTTTGTGCTTCACATTTTTCTAATTGATTTAAATGTCGTTTTATAATATATCCATTATTTAATTCGACGTTTTAGTTTTTCCACTATCGTTTTGTAGCGCCAAAACCTTAAAGATGCTAATGGCATATGCAAAACCATCACCTAAAATTGTTGAAAGTGTAATAAATAGATAAATATATAATAACATCACAAGTACATTGCGAATAGTTCATCCAATAATATTACAAACAGAATGCGCTAAGCCTCTAAATGACTCAAAATTAATTGTCTATGTCACTGATATCCCACTAATTTGACCCCAAGTTAGCAACTAAAACTGGTTTTGTGTTTAATGCTTGCATCCGTACATGTTCCAATTTATCGATTCGAAAGAAGAAATGCTTGGGAAATTTTTAACACATTCTGAGGGAGCGAGGTTACCCAACTTGCTGCGATAATACAAGAAAGTTAAATCACGTTGTAAAATAGAACTGAATTCTTACCCCAGCGCAACTTTCACAGGTAACACATAAAATCCGAAATTGATTAATTCATTAACGAGGATGGTCCACGATAGTTAAAATGTAGATCTGAGCATGGCGTTAAGTCACGTGCTGTCTTTCTCAACGTCAGAAGCGGAAGTAAAAATCAGTAATTTCCCACTTCTAAAATAACATTCACGCCCGGGAAGTGGCACAAAGGAGGAACAAAATTTTTAATGATTTTTAAGTTAAGGTTCCCGGTTCAAAATACATTTCCTTTAATTTGTTTTTTAATATTCGTACACAGCGTTCTGCTAAACGATTGGTTTTTCTATATTCTGAATCAATAAGGCGTTGTTGAATTCTGTTTCTTTTACAAAATTCTGAGAATGTAGAAATAGTAGCATTATTTGAAACAAAAATTTTGAGAAGTAATTTGTACTGAAGATTCAATTGATGTAGTAGTTGATATAGTACCTGTGAGTGCGATTCCTGGTCATTTTGATTTTGTGATATAATAGCACAAGTCTGCATTTCCAATGTTTTTATTTGTTTATTTTAACAAAAAATAAATGAATATTACAGCGTTTTAATTGCTAGAGTATCTGCAATTGTCATCACGTGAATATTAACAAACTACCGAAGCACATATACTAAAGGCATTAATAATGTAGCTATCAAGTTTTGTCGTTATTGTTTATTTCATTTTCATTAGAACACCGTCTTACTTTTTCTATGGGTATATTACCTATTTTACCATTCATATCACCCATTAGTACGATTTTTTAATTGGTAGTGGTTATGTCGATATTTGACTGTAGCTTTTCCTGGAACATTTAGATCTTGTTTTTAGGTTTGTGAGATCCGATATACGTACATACATACACCATCAGGTATGGAACCAAAACTGAAAAAAAAAACCTACAGCATTCAGACCAAAAAAACAGACATGCGATAATATATACGTAATAAGAAATATAATAGCAAAGAAAATTGTGATGTAAAAACGCTTTAATATGATGTTTGTCCCCTGTATAAAATTTATTCTCGGTACGCCCACTTTTCGTGAATGTCAAATTTTAAACACAATTTATTCTTCCGGTAAACTTTGAAGAACCCAGACTTCATTTAGCGTTGTGTACGCCTAACAAAACTTTCATTGTTAAGTATTTCACGCACCTCCATGTAAATATGAAATAGAATGCGAAGTAATAACATTCTGCTGAACTTATATTGTTTATTATTTTGTAATGAATATACACAACGTTTCGATTGCTGTAGTATCTGCAATCGTCATCAGGTGAATACTGAAATAGAATATTGTTGCAATCTGAGTGAAAGTCTTTATTTAGGCTAAGAATTTATTTCTTTTGTTTGTGGTTTGATTTAATTCTTTCGTAATTGTCTGTAGCGAGTTTCCATACTTCCACATGTTATCCTTGTCTGTGGAGATAATAAGCAGATGTTTTAATTGGGAAAATTTTCATGATGGCGTTCCGTCATTGTAACTAACACTATCTACACTTTTGAGGGGTTCGATGCAATTATTATCCTATTGGCAGAAACTTTTAACAAAATTATGAAATTAATTTGAGGGAAACTTTGCGCAGTCGTTTATTTTCAGTGATCGTATGAATGAAAAAGGTTTAGTTGTGATAACGCCGTATGTACGTCTTTGTTAGATTTTAATTAAGTTTTAGGAAAAGTGGTACCCTACCACTAGCTAGTCGCATACTGTGAGGAAAACTAATAGTAAGTATTATATTTTCTATCGTATTTCTTAGTATGTTGGTGGTCAGTCGTTGGTAAAAACGACTGTACGTGCGTGTTAGGTTGTTAACACAATTAATTATAAAATCGTTATGTTGTGTCACATATTCTTTAAATCTTCGATTTTCGTATTTTTTATTTTAATTAACGAATGTAAAGTCATTATTTTTGTGAATGTAAAAATTAGTGATACCGACCTACGTGCTAGCGTTTAATGAAATTTATATAAATATACGTGTGTACTTTTTTCTAATGTAAACTGCAGACTGTGATAAAATAAACATACTTTGTGTTACCACTTCTGCTTTGTCATTTGTTCTATTTCAACTGCGGGTTGATTTAAACGTTGTTTCCCGCCTTAGTTTTTCGTTGTTTTGGCAATTTTTTTAAATTCATTTTATAAGTTAACATCGGAAAGCTTACGACTCATTAGCCGAAACAACTGAGTTAGTCGTCACTCTTTTAGTTACGATACAAACCACGTAACAAAATAGAGGAAAGGAAGGAATTATTTTTATTATTTCTAGATCTGAAAGCATCGTTTGAAACAGTGAACAGGAGAAAGATATGGGTAACACTGGAAGGGATGGAAATACCTGTTACGAGAAAATTAGGTTCCTCGTGTTGGACCGCCAAGAATAAATTGTTACGCTGGTCTTCTTGTAACAAAACAAAGCAACGGCTAGCACAGCTTCTTCGGAGAGGGATCGCAGGTTTTGTTATGCAAAATTATAACGTAAATCTAAAAAAAGGCGCGCAGACGATAAAAGATTAAATTAGGGAAATACCGTCTAACTCTACCCGTAGCTGGAAAAAAATAAATAACTCCACAGAAGTAATAACACAGAATATATATATATATATTTATTTTATCACAAAAGATGAAGAAAGTATATAAATGTAAGTTTTCGCAAATATTTATACGTGGGTCGAATGAATTATAAGTTGCGTCGAATAGTGAGCAACACACCGTACAACAAGCTGACCCTGTCGGTTTAAACTTTTACATAAACATAACGTCTGAATTTATATTTGCAAATCTTAAAATTGTAGACAAACAAACAATTTGAGCCTTCGAGACTTAACGCGCAGTGCTTATGAGTTCGTGAAGCACAAAAATATAATTAATTGTGCTAACTTAACATGCACGTACGGTTATAAACGACATGACCACCAAAGTACAAATCGAAGAAAAAAATTGAAACAGTAATACTAACAGTTAGGTATTATCCAGTAGGAGATTAGCTAATTCCGTACTTCAGTTACCTAAAAACCCAATCTAAGCGAGCATATAATGTTAACACAAGTAAAAAGTCTCCTTAGCATCGAATCATTTAACAACGCAAATGCGCAGCGTTTGCCTTCGACTTAACAGCATAAATTTCCCCAGTGTGTGTCGTACCCAGTAAACACGGATTGAAACTGTTACAGTCACAAAATTAAAACAATTGTTTCATTACGTTGTTTCGTGTTAGTTCCATTTTTATATCATTTACATGTAACTGACAGTGAACAAATTGAAAGAGTTTCGATTTTTCACAATCAGTTTTAAACCGTTTCAGTACTTGCAATTTTTTTCCCATAATCAGCAACCGTCTAAAAACTGATTTATTAAAACCAAATATTTTTTGAATAACTAGAATTGGTTAAAGATCGATTAAATAAGATTGAATTATTTTCAAAACAGTGGAATCGTTTTAGGAAAAACGAATACTTTGTGATTAGTCAGCATTAGTCGTTGCTATATTTTTGATTACTGTCGTCAACGCTTGCTCTGCAAATTGATATCTTTTCACTTTTCGGTTGTAGTTTGATAAGTGATGCTGTGTGTACAATTACGCAATGGAACAATAAACGGTAAGTCGAAACATTTTATTATAATCCATAAATGTAATCGATATTATTATCATTTCTGTTCTTTATGTATCATGTTTTAATTTGTATAAAAAAATGTAAATTAACACACATGGTTGCGTTAAGGTAGATTATTGCGTAAATCTGATGATACTTTAGGATTTATAATTACAGTTCAATTCTTCAAGTTTTCTATACCATTATGTACAGCTAAAGGTATTCACAGTGTTTTTATAACTTTCTTATAATTGCTAAAGTGATATTTATATTAAGTTTGTGTTGTTTTTTATTTAAAAAATGTAATTAATTTTGTGTAACTCTATGATTATGTATGTACGTATATAAATGAAATATTTATTTCTATGTTACAGATGCGGTTAAAAGTTGCTACCCAACAGTAACTGATGCAGTTTTCGAGGCTTCCGTGAAAAGACCACATCAAAGAAATTTGCAATATGTAAAAAACTCAATGTGATAATGTATTTAAAAATATTTATTGTGCAATAAATTTTGAAACATGCATTCGAAAATGTATTATTATATTATTGAAAGAATTGTTTTAGTTGATTATTGAAACAAAAAAATCATACATGTATCGATCATTTAGTATGAGTTCAAGAACGAAGCTTTTAAAACGTAAACCGAATGCAACATTTAGTTTGCAACAGATTTGAATTTAAAATACCGAAACTATACTGATTCAAATAAGTGAAACAGCGATGGACTTATAGCTATTTTATTGCAGTTAGGTTTCTTTTATGTTTGAAACAAGAGTGAATCATATTTTTTTTATTTTGAAACTGTTACTAAACATTATCAATTTTGTGTTTACTGGGTAGTTAATCTTCAAAAGAGGGATAATTCTGCAGGTTTCCAACCCTTGAAGGTGTATAAAATATTAACGTTATTAATAATATGACGTCATGGAAGTTTTCCCACTACGCCACCTGCTAGTTATCTTTGATGATAACGGTAAACATGCGGTGGGTACCAATATCCGCTACAGATAATTAGCACAGCGTCAAATTAAACCCCCAACAAAGAAAAATTTACACCACTTACCCCATTTCAACCTTAGAAATTTAATTGCATATTCGCGTGAAACGATCTAAAGGTGAAGGTTGCCCTGAGCGTAAAAGTACAGAGCTCGTAGATGGTCTTGCAGGAAGTGAGTTAAAAGTGCTGTCTAAAAATTGACAATTGCGACGAAAGAGTAGAGAATTCTACGGATAAATTTTATACTTGAAGAGAAATTTTCATACTAGCGAATTAAAATACTAATTTTTAACATAACATACCCAATAGGCTAATAAACGCGGTTAGAAGCACATATGAGACCGTAAGAGCAAGAATACTAATAGCAAAACCCAGATCAGAAGAATTTACAATAAATAAAGAAATAAAACAAGGAAATAGTTTAAGCTCTTTACTATTTGTTATCATCATGAATAAAATTACTAAAAGAATAAATGAAAAACATATAGAGCTGGGTACAGTAATGGGACACAGAAGCCTAGAAGTCAAACTTGGTAATACATACGATATAACAAATTAATCGACACTTGTTTTTTTTTTAGATTTTATTTAAATGAAAGGTTTTTTTAGTTGACAAAGACAAAATACACTGCAATAAAAATACAAACTTAGTTTAATTAAATACACCAAACAAACTTTACGACAAACACATTGGAGACTCGATCGGATGGAGGAATACAGAGTAGCACGGGACCTGGCAAAATTATATTAGAGAAAAGATTCAAAGATTACCTGCCCGGTATTTAAACTCCAAACCACTTGACACGATCGTCTCGTAAACTAAAACTTCTCACTCAAAAATGGAAGCTCGCGTGCTGCTTATCCAAAACGGAAATGGTCTTATCATATCACTAGGAAATTCGAAGAAAATTTCCAAAACTTTTAAAATAAGACGACATCTGACGATGTAAAATAAAACTACCACAACGAATACCTGGAAAGCTTGATAATAAAGGAGATAAAGTCGACGCCGAGTTAACGAACATAGCAAATAAATCAATAAACGTTTATTATACCTTAAACAAAACAATACTAGGACAACCAAGTTGGCGATAGACATCTTTGTTGTTGTTAATGACTGCTCCTTCTTGGATTTTTTTTGTATTAATGTTTTTCTCTGTGCATGATCTTCACCTTATCCCATTTCATTCTTGTTTCCTAGAATCACTACTACTACTTGGACATTCACGTGAAGAAAAACAATAGAAAGATCGAGATAGGTGTTTACAGAAAATCAACACATAGTAGCCAATATTTGAATCGTGCATTCAATGACTCAACAACAACAAAGAAAGGAGTAACAAAGTCTCTATTTGTCCACAGGGTATGTAGCACAGATAAAGAAATTTAAGAAGACGTCAAAAACATAAAAAGAAACTTAAATAAAATGGCTAGACAAAAAAAATAATAGAAAATGTTCTTCATTAACATCAAACCAACAGGGTTTATCTGAGACGTTAAAACGCATAGGAAGAAGTTACAAAATCAATTCAGATTATCAACTACCAATAGATTTATAATCTCTGACACATGACCACAGACGAAGACCTCAAACACAGCATTTACTAAAAATTCCGTGTGAACGTGGCAGGTCTTACGTGAGGCAAACTAGAGGACCATTAGAAATCAGACTGGAAGAACACAAAAGAGAATGAGTCGAAAACCATTCACAGAGAGAAACATTGATACAAAAAAATACAAAGAAGCAGAAAGTCATCATCAAGAACAATCAACTTAGTGCAGAAACAGGCAACGCGTGGAAGCCACTGATTGAACGCTTGAAAGAACTTAAACTTCACTAGTGTTTCTGTTAGTTAATTTTTGTTTTGCTTAATTGCTTTTTGACGCTTTGCCGTTATTGTTCATTTCATTTTTATTAAAACACTGTCTAACTTCTTCTATGGGTATATTATCTATCCTAGCGTTCATATCTCCCATTATTACGATTTTTTATTTGGAAGTGGTTATGTCGATATTTGACTGTAGCTTTTCCCAAAACATTTTGATCTCGTTTTTAGGTTTGTGAGGTCCGATATACGTACATACATCATCAGGATGAGTTAATCAACCTAATTTAAAAGTGTTGCCAAATTATTGGTGTAAACAGCAAAATGTTTGTTATAGAAGAATTTTATTAATACTTTTCTTAAATTAATAATTGCATAATTTAGTATTACATAAAACTATACAAATTTTGTTTAGAGTAAAAGACCACTCTTTTATTGTGTAACTTCTAATATTAAAATAAAATCATTACAATAATTAAAGAAGTGACTACTAAGTAGCTTTATGTGTCATTAAAAAACCCAAAAAATGATTTTGCATTCAGAATTTAATTGTTTGCGGGTGAAATAATCGATTTCTTAAGAATTGATTTATAGCTTTCGCATCGATCGTAATACGCAATACCAAAAATTTAACCGCGAATGATTATACGATCGTGACTCATTCCTGAATCAATCACAACCATCTTTATAGCTCCATTAATATACGTTTAACACATCGTTTGATCTTTAACTAATCTATTTTAAGCTGCTCGAGCAATGAAATGTAAAACAAAACGTTAATGTGTACATAAATACCTTTATATTTCTAAACAACCTTTAATGCAAAAAACTTGTAGTGTAAGAGTGACCTAGTGTTGAACTCGGCATTGCGCGTTTCGTACAAAAATCGCCATTTGAGCAGTATCTTGCAGGTTGGCTATTTTAGTAATTCTAACAGCTCATGATGAATAATAACAATGCAAACCGGTGATATTTTTCTGACGTTGCAATGGAACGTACAAGTGACAGGTTTATTGCCTCGACTAAACATCATTTAAATTCGAACGTTGTGTCATCTCTTAAACTTGCTTTGCGTCCGACATTCCGTTGTTTTCTGTCGCATCCAGATGCGCTTTTAGCCTTGGAATTTTGTGCATATTTTTCATTGTGCTGATCACCATTTCGAGATGCAAACCATGGGTAATGACAATTGTAATAAAAAATGGTTTGTGTTCATTATCTTAAACATTACAAGTTAATTGTTGCATTAATTCCATCTTCGGTTAGAAAGTAAAATTGCAATTTTTTTTTCGTATTTACTACTAATATAATATATTTCAACGGTTTATGAGTTATAAATAGTTTATCCGTTCGGTGAAAGTAGAAACTGTCTTTTACACTGTAAATATGGTTGTAAATAATCTGGTGGAGTTTAGAAATTGTCTCAAAGGGTCTACTTATTTTAAATCCTTACACGCAATTCTTCTACCTTGCCGTCCTTTATTCACAATTGGGTCAGTCTATTCAGCAACTAATACACAAAAGGTGGAAGGATACACCAAAATAGACACATTAAGTAAATTTTAAAATTCTTAAGGATGATAAGTTGGTTTAAGGACCTTAAATGATTTGCATTCAATAATGCCACCCAAACCATTTTTCGTCTTGTAAAGTGTAATATGTAAGGTAATAATTCAAGAAAAGGAACGTGGTCATTTTTGAACGTTTACTTATTAGGTGGTTCTCTTTAACGACCTCGGCTTAGTTTGCTAATAATCGATGTGTGCTGAGGACATCGTTTTGCTCTTCAGTCGTTGTTATCTTGTCCAACGTACAGGTATAGTTGACAATATTTATGACTCATTCTAGAAACAATCAGATATAATCACACGGTCCTAATCAATGTTAATTTATAGCGGTCGTCCCTAATAAACATATATGAACCCTTTGTTTCAAAAGCTTTCTCGGTGCTTTCTCTCTTTCTAACTATGGACATTTAATAATGAGCCGAAAAAAGGTTGTCATTTAAAATAGGAGGTTTTAAATTTCGGAGAGTCATTATATCTACAGCGTGTTTGTGAACCGGCTTGTTTGTCCATTCAAGTTTTAGACTATGAATGTATTCGTTATCTATTTTTAACTGCTGTCGTATAAATAGTATACTATTTACCATCAATAGATGATCAAGGATAAATAAACATGAAAAAATATATATAAAAATTAAAACCGAAAAAAACCTGTTTGTAACATTATACAAACAAAATGAAAGCAATTGTGTAATGGAAACATTATTGGCACAATACAATAGTTTAGCAAACATTTTAAAATTGGTTATAAGCGGTTAATTATACTTTGTTGCCTAACCAATAATTATTTGGAATTATATATAATTACCAAGAAAGTACAACGGTATTGCAAATATGAAAAATTAAGATTCCAAGCTTTAATTGTTATTGTCGATAATCATACAGGTAATAATATTTAACTGTGTTATAATTATTTCGTTTGTAGAAAAAATAAACATAAAGTTATATGGAGTTGTTTTAAGTAATATAAAAAACAATATTATAAGGTTCGAAAAATGTTTTTGAAAATTATTCGATGCTCACTTGAAGAGAAAACTGAATATCGCATTTTTTTTAATTAAAGTCACACAAATTGAGATAATTGAATGAACCAATTTTCTTTTATCATTGTATAAAAAAATATGACATACATTTATTTTATTTTTGATATACACGCTGTATCAAATTTCGTGTTAAGTACAGGGATCTCGTTTATTATCAGAGATAGAAAGTTGGTTAAATGGACAAAAATGATCCTTTAGTTATGCCTAAATAAATTAACGAACAAAATTAACCCCCTTTATAAAGTTTTTGAAATATGGCGGAAAATAATAAAATTTTTAGCTTTAAAATTGTTATTTGGGGAGGTATTTAAAAACTGATAAGAATTTCTTAAAAGAACTTTTTCTGCTCTTTCAGATGATGGCAATAAATTTTTGTTATCGTTGTTACTTTATATCGACACCAACTTTTGTTTTTCATATGGTAGCCATTTTATGCGATGAAATAGAGAAAAAATCCTGATTTCATGTTCATAAAAAAATCAAAAATAAATTTAAAATTTAAAGAAAACCGTTTTGATTGAAAATTTGTTATGTTGGTCCACAGAACATGAAGAAAGAATTATCGAAGTTAGACCTCTAGTTCAGTTTAGTTTAACCCTTTTGCGCCTGCGGGTACACATATGTACCACTCATTGTTTTTCTTGGACTGAAAGTAAAAAATCGCCTTTGAAATGGTACGAATAAGCACCAACAGGTTTTATATTCATTTTACCGCGTTCCTTACTCATTATCTAACCTCAAATTCAAGAATAACGGAAAATACCATCGACCTGTCAACATCGGCAAGGTACGCTTCCCTCTGGACGTGTAACCTGTATACTTTTGCAATGTGTTTGTTTGTCTCAAACATGTAGAAAAGGAAGTACATTTGTTTATTGTTATGGTACGCACTACTTGTCAATTTATGTTGACATACTTATAACCTCAAATTTTAAAATCGATTCTAGCAGCATTATTTGAAGTACTTAGATAGTAAAATGAATTGAATCAAACTTTAAACATGAAATATAAATACAATGTATATTTAGCTTGAAGTAGGAATATGTAAAAGTAAACAAATACAATTGTCGTTTGACAAGTAGTGCGTACCGTTTGTTGACAAATACTATTTCTATCTCTTACAATGTTGTGTACACTTTGAAGCCTGCGATTACTCGTCCATAGGGAAGCATAGCTTTTCGTCGTTGCAAGGTCGATGGAAAATACAGTTTGCAAGTGGGCGTGTATGTCTTGTTTGAAGTGGTTTTTCGTTGTTTTTCTACGAATTCTTAGTAAACAGCTGTCAAACAGTTGTATTATTTACGATTGACGTTTGATAGGTAAGTAATTTACAGTTTGCATTGTTTCTAATAATTTATCGTGCATGAATTGGTACCGGTACATATATGTACCAGTCGGTTTGGTTTGTGGTACAAATGTGTACCTGTAGTATTGGAAATTATCAAAAAATAATTAGTTGCAGACATGGATAGAAGAAATCAAGATAAGAAGAGAGCATTGTCTCACACTGATTTGGAGCAAATTGCCAATGAGTCGTTTTCAGAATCAGGTGGGAATGATGAATTTTATGTACCATCTTCATCCGAGGATGAGGACAGTGATTTAGAAGATGATACCGAAGCAGAGGCCGATGGTGCTATAGCCACGAGTGATTCCGAGGGCGTTGAAAATGAAGTAATTGTAAACGTCGAACGTCCTGATAATCCCGATGGCGTTATAGATCCAGATGTAGTTACAGAAATAGTGGTACATCCCAATAGCGAAGTAGGAAATGGTACTAATACTTCCACATCCTTTATTTTATGGTCAAAGCCCGATTCAACTTTCGTCCTTAAGCAAAATATTCCTGATAAAAGTAACTGAAAATTTACTTCCGATATAAAGAAGTACTTAACACCACTGGAATATTTCAGGAAAACTTTTCCACCTTCTTTGATCATGTACATTGCACAGTGCACTAATGAGCGACTACAAATTTATCAGAACAAAGCTAAAAGTAAGCGTGTACGAGTAAAAGAAACAGATCGAGGGGAAATTGAAATGGTATTTGGTTGTATGTTTGTAATGTCCTACAATCACGTTCCCAGCATCAGTAATTATTAGTCACATCATCCATCATTGGGCAACCAGGCTATCCAAAGTGCCATATCCCGAGATAGATTCAAGCTTCTTATTTCAAAAATGTACTTTGCATCCCCTGAGAAACCAAAAAACTGCACAAAGACCTACTACATAAATGATATCGTTGAGTGTCTGAAAGCCACATTCAAGAAGTGTCGGCAGGACAGTTGTTACGGTAAAAATTTTCATTAGGTACGCCTATGTGTTTTCTACGTAAAATTAGATTCAGGTGTTGACGCCATCTATCGGATTCGTTGGTCACTTTGGATTGAGCAGACGTCATTCCGATGAGACTTCCGGCATTTTGACTGTACCATCGTACCTGGTAATATCTAGGGTTGCGTGAGTGAAAGTTCGTTCTCTAAATTCATCCACGTTTAGGGATGGAAATTATGTAGTTTCCTTAATTAACTAATTTACTCCCGCAGCGTAAGTGATTTTATTTCTTTCTGTAATTAAAGGTAATTTTTATGTCTTTTTGGTTAGCCGCCATGCGCCACCTCATAACTAAGGGCATTCTGATTATAATTTAAAGCCCACCAGGGAAAGTTTGTGATTTCGTTACGCTCGTGGGGTATTCGTATCGTCGCCGGCTATTCTTACCACCATCCGGCCCATGAATTCTAGTCGATACCGAAAGACGAGAGATAACCCTCGACGAATATTGTGTTGGGACGATTCTAAATATTTCTAAGGCCTACTGTTGGAATTAATTAAATCATAGAAACAGGGTAAAACAGCATCCGACTTTCGGGTTGTGCTATGTGTGTACTTTAAAAATTTAAGTAATGATGTTATAGATCTTGATTTCGTGAGGCATTGGTTTGACACGATTTGCAATTCAAATTATTTACAGGACGACGTGTTGGAGGGAAAGTACTTTCTCTACGCACCTGTGAAACCCTGTGTTTGGTAAGTGATTTTATATGTATCTTATTTTGTTGTCAACAAGGTCGCTCACGAAACTGTGTGAATATTAATTCCGTAGTACTTTTTCTTGCTTAATACTTATTGTGTATGACGTATGCTGTGTACTCCCAATATTTATTATGAGATTGTAGTATTAAGGCCGTACTTATTATCATTATTTCATGTATCTCGCCTGCTATATGCAACTGAGATTTACTATAAATTTACTCTTCGCTATTCATGTAAACCAAATTTATCTATGTAGTGTAAGTTGCCGAACCTACTGTGATTCGATGGTGTATATTCTCACTAGCACCTACTTAGATGTGGCTATTTAACTTCGACTATATTTAGATAGATAATATATAGATATATTTAATCGAGTAATTAAAGTACAATTGTTATTAACGATTGAGTTTCTTTTCCTTCTATTCGTCTCTTTCAGCAGTTACGAACCTAACATCTTGTTACAAGTGATACCATTCTGTGGTGAGCAAGCAGAACTGACTTTGGATAGGCTCTGGCGCCCTTAATTATCTTTTCAATCTTCTCTAGGAACCCTACCCTCTCTCCGACTATTGAGAGTTGGCCGTGCAGGTTCGTAACCAGCAAAAGCTTGTAACAACATTGGCAGCCCAACTTATTGGGGCCTCGATTTTCTCATATCGAATTCTCATTCTCTATATTTCTTTTAACAATTTGCTTTAATTGTGATTAGCGTAGGATTACTCATAGGGAACTTCTACTATTGAATTTCTCTAGACTTAGTGTGTAGCAAATTGGCTACCTGACTTTTCGATTCTTTTTCTTTTGAATTTCTCATTCGTTATAATTCTTTCTGCTGTTTAGATTTTTTTCTATAATTAGTATAGGATTACTAGCAGGAATAGGTAGTTTATATTGTTGACTTGCTATCGATTTAGTGTGTGCGATCATAAGTTCTTCTAGCTTTATTGATTCTTTTCTTAGTCTTACGTGAGTTCGATTTTACTTTGCTTTCTTTATTTAGTTATTGCTACTAGACTGGACGTCTGAGTTACTTCATTAACTTTTACTTTTTCTGTATTTTTCTTTAGTGCTGCAGTTTGATTGTAGATTAGCACTTTGCTTACGTTTCTTTTAATCGGACCTTCGCTTTGATTTTTTAGATTGACTCGACTACGTCGATTAATTTGTTTTCTTATTGGATTACATAGTTGGTAGTAATACGGCTTATACTTACTGTTATTTTGAGTTCTTGTCAGACACGTGGTGGCACATTTCCGTTGGAGTTGACAACTTTGGTTAGTTTATTGTTTACTTGTTATTGTTTTAGCTATGTATTCTTCAGATGAAGAACCGCCATTTCTTACTTCTTCGGACTCTGATTCCGAAACGAACTTAGGTAATTGGAATGTTACTTTTTCGGGTGAAGATCCTTCTTTACTTATAGAATTTCTTATTCGTATCGACGAGTTATGTTTGTCTCGTGGTGTTTCACAACATCAACTTTTTCTTTCAGCTTTTGAAGTTTTATCTGGCAAAGCCCTTCTTGTTTTTAGGACGAATCGAAGTTCGTTACGTTCGTGGAATGATGTTGTTGCTTTGTTGAAGTCTGAGTTTTTACCGTTGGATTATGATGAGCGCTTGATGGATTCTATTCGCAGTCGTACGATGGGAGCTAACGAAACCATCGGTACTTACGTTACCAATATGCGATACCTTTTTCTTCAGCTAGCCGAACCGGTCTCAGAGCAGAGCAAATGCAGCTCAAGGTTATTCGCCGGAATCTAACGCCGTTCTATCAACTTCCTTTAGCGTTGATTGAGATTACATCCATTGCTCAGTTAATATCTTTAGGCAAGCGTTTGGAGTCGAACATCCATTCTCGCGATTCTTTCCACTTCTCTACAACAGAGATTGGTGACAAAGTTCAAAAGCCATCGGTAGTCTTTGCTAATAAGATTTCTACTTCCGTCTCTTCTGCTACTTGCTCTCTTACTACTTCTCCTCCCAATACTTGTGTTCGTTGTCGTTCTCAAGGTGATAAGCCTTTACGTACTGTTCGTTCTCTTCTTTCTCTTCTTCCCAATTTCTTTTCAGTTTCTAGGATTATTAGGCCTACTACTGATTCTTGGTATTTAGGTATGATATCTAAAGTTACTGCTTCTCCTCGTCGCTTCTCTCGTTGGTGTGTTCTGAAAAATCTTTTATGTAAACGTGTACGCATTTCCTCTTCTGACCCTTGCGTTTGGAAGTTAGTTGTGCCTTCGGACCAGCGCAAGCAACTGATTCAGGATCACCACATTACATCTAATTGTGATCACCTCAGTGTTAGGAGCACTTTGGAAGCTCTTCGATGTCATTTTTACTGGCCTCATATGAGACCTAAGGTTGCTGAGTTTATACGTAATTGTTCTTGTTCGAACTCGCGACGAAGCAAGCCTATTAGGTCACGTCACGTTTTGCCAGCAACGATGAAGCTTTCCAACACTAGCTTAGCTACAAGGTCTACGCGTCTACATAAAGATCGTACTCTTTCTCCAGATGTAAAGGCCGCTGCTATTGCTTTTGCATCTTCTTCAGTAGCTTCTAATTATTCTTTGTTGTCTCCTTCTTCTAATCGTTCTCTTCGCTTTCATCGGCGTCGCAAGCGTCGTAAGTGCTAGTTCGCTTTTTGGGCTTTTGACTTTCGACCTTTGCTATTCTTTTGGTTCTTTTCTTTCGGTTTTGGTGGTTCGAGTCTTTGGATACGTCGTCGGTATCTTGTTGGTTGTAGCTTGGATGCTACCCAATTGTTCTTCTCATATTGCTGTCACCGATTTTCTTTTCTTTGCTTAAGTTTCTAGTACTTTTGTTTTGGTTTCTTTCTTCTCCATCTTACTTCAGGACTGACTACTTTTCCGTCTGTATATATTTATATCCGCTTAGTCGGCCTTTTTGGATTGGTACGTCATCTATAGAATTCTCTCTTCTGCTTTTGGATTTGGTTTTTTTTTTCTTGAGTTTTCTATTCCGCTCGTCGGCATTAAAGTCTTGAAGTATACTTTCCAATTTGGGACAGCAATTGGTACGCTCTTGGTCTATGACTTACTGTGATATCTTTTCTCTTCTCTTTCTTTTTTTCTTTTTTATTAGGGCGGTTGGTTGGGCATTGAAGGGTTGGTCACTCCCTTTCGTTTCTTCTACGGAGAGAAGAACGAATCAGACATCTACATCTTGTCTTATCTTTCTCCGTCTGTTTCTTTTCTGCCTTTCTTGTTTTTCTTACTTCTTATTTTTTTCTTTTCCTTTTGAAGGTTCGCCTTTAGGGCAGTAATCTCTTTTCTTTTTTCTTTTATTTTGGTTTGTTGCTTGAACACTTTCGTTCTTTTCTTTTTAGTAACTTCCTTCTTTAGTGTTCACTGCAACTGTGTTTCTTTTTTTTTCTTTTCTTTCTCAGTTACTTTTCTTGCTGTATTGGATTTAGTGGGTTTTTGTTTTGTTGTTTTTGGATTGAAGCTTGGGATAGACTGCAACGTCGCTTCTTGTACTTTGTACTTCCGCTTAGTCGGCATTTATGATGTTGTTAGTCACTGTTAGGATATTTCCTTTGGGTTTCTTTTGCTCTTGGAATATTCTAATCCGTTCTTCGGCATTTAAGTTCCAGGTGACATTCCAACACAACGAGCACTGACTCACGACTTTCAATTAGCAAGTGAAGTTTTCTCTTCTTTATTGGTTCTTACTTCTTTTTCTTTCTTTCTTTTGGTTTTGTTTTGGGTTTCGCGGTTTGAATTTCTTTTGGATTGGCACTCATTTAGTGTTTAGCTTTTTGGTAACTTTGTTGGTGTGACTCTTGGATTACTGATTTTTTTTTCTCTGCCTTTTTGGTAGTCCGACTTATGTCGACTTTTAATCAGAATCTTGTTTTGCTTGAGATCTCTTCGTTGGTTTTCTTTGCTTAGATCTTTAGGGTCTGTTTGGTTTTTTTGGTTGTTGGTGGAAGAATCTCATATCGTCTGTTGACGACTTGTTGAGCACAACTGCATTAGTTTTTCTTTTTGGACTTTCTTCTAAATCGCGTATCACCAATTCAACATCTAGATACTTTTTTTTCTTTTTACTTCTTTAGCTTAGTTAGCTTTGGGGACTTATATTTGGGGGTTGGATTTGTATTCTTTCTTTCCTATCATTCTTCTTTTTCTCTTGGTTTGTTGGGTACTGTCGCTCAGTAAGGTCTATGGGACTGCGTTGCTTTCTGGCTTTTTAGCGTAACGACTGTTGTCGACTTTCAACGAGTACCTGTTCTGATACTTCTATTCTGTTAGTTGAGTTTCTGGTTCTTTGAAGTATCATTCCGCTTCATGCGACTTGTGGACACATCTGGTTGGTGATGCTTAGTAAACCGAGAAAATCTCTATCATCTACGTTTCTTCTGGGGTTGGGTGTTATTGTGTTTTGGGGTTGGTTTTGGATTTTGGGGTTCCGTCCTTGGCGTATGCCTAGATTTCTGTCTTCATTTGAGCTTTGTTTTCGTTATTCTCGCTCCACGCTTTTATCTTGCTGGGGGGGAATCTGTTACGGTAAAAATTTTCATTAGGTACGCCTATGTGTTTTCTACGTAAAATTAGATTCAGGTGTTGACGCCATCTATCGGATTCGTTGGTCACTTTGGATTGAGCAGACGTCATTCCGAGGAGACTTCCGGCATTTTGACTGTACCATCGTACCTGGTAATATCAAGGGTTGCGTGAGTGAAAGTTCGTTCTCTAAATTCATCCACGTTTAGGGACACGATGGAAATTATGTAGTTTCCTTAATTAACTAATTTACTCCCGCAGCGTAAGTGATTTTATTTCTTTCTGTAATTAAACGTAATTTTTATGTCTTTTTGGTTAGCCGCCATGCGCCACCTCATAACTAAGGGCATTCTGATTATAATTTAAAGCCCACCAGGGAAAGTTTGTGATTTCGTTACGCTCGTGGGGTATTCGTATCGTCGCCGGCTATTCTTACCACCATCCGGCCCATGAATTCTAGTCGATACCGAAAGACGAGAGATAACCCTCGACGAATATTGTGTTGGGACGATTCTAAATATTTCTAAGGCCTACTGTTGGAATTAATTAAATCATAGAAACAGGGTAAAACAGCATCCGACTTTCGGGTTGTGCTATGTGTGTACTTTAAAAATTTAAGTAATGATGTTATAGATCTTGATTTCGTGAGGCATTGGTTTGACACGATTTGCAATTCAAATTATTTACAGGACGACGTGTTGGAGGGAAAGTACTTTCTCTACGCACCTGTGAAACCCCTGTGTTTGGTAAGTGATTTTATATGTATCTTATTTTGTTGTCAACAAGGTCGCTCACGAAACTGTGTGAATATTAATTCCGTAGTACTTTTTCTTGCTTAATACTTATTGTGTATGACGTATGCTGTGTACTCCCAATATTTATTATGAGGTTGTAGTATTAAGGCCGTACTTATTATCATTATTTCATGTATCTCGCCTGCTATATGCAACTGAGATTTACTATAAATTTACTCTTCGCTATTCATGTAAACCAAATTTATCTATGTAGTGTAAGTTGCCGAACCTACTGTGATTCGATGGTGTATATTCTCACTAGCACCTACTTAGATGTGACTATTTAACTTCGACTATATTTAGATAGATAATATATAGATATATTTAATCGAGTAATTAAAGTACAATTGTTATTAACGATTGAGTTTCTTTTCCTTCTATTCGTCTCTTTCAGCAGTTACGAACCTAACATCTTGTTACAAGTGATACCATTCTGTGGTGAGCAAGCAGAACTGACTTTGAATAGGCTCTGGCGCCCTTAATTATCTTTTCAATTTTCTCTAGGAACCCTACCCTCTCTCCGACTATTGAGAGTTGGCCGTGCAGGTTCGTAACCAGCAAAAGCTTGTAACACAGTTCTTACCAAAGTATTGACGAATCCATGGCTGGGTGTTATGATTTAGATAGAAAGTTTACCAAATGGTGGAAAAAGGTATTTTACAGGCTTATGATGATGGCAGCAGTAAATGCTTGGATTTTGTCCAATGAGGTGAATTCGAGAAAATGTTCATTATTGAATTTTCTTGTTCCATTAGCTGAAAAGTTAATTTCTGAAGGTTCTAAAACCGCTTCTGTTCATCGATCTTCTAGAAAAGGACAAATTTCAAAGAAAAGAAGGTCATTTGGAAACGTGTCATTGCACCTACCCGTAGAAGGCTCTACAAGAAAACGCTGCAAAAGGTGTTCAGACAACAAAAAACAAACCGTACCAAAACTGTGTGCCAAGAATGTGACATTCCACTATGTAAACTTTGTTTTTCAGTGTACCATTCATAACAAGTTTTAAAATAAACTAATATTATAAATATGTACGTTTTCATTATTTATTTCAAGTAAGTATTGAGCACTGATGATACACATATGTACCACCAGTAAACACTAGTGGTACATATGTGTACCAGCCCCCCCCCCCCGGTTGCCCCTGACATGTAACGAAGTTTTTTTTAAATTATAACTGTTTATTAGTCACTACTAAAGTAAAGATACAAAAAAAATCCTTAATTATCAATCCCTGAATACCGTCTCGAAAGGGTTAAATGTTTGATGTGGAATATTTAATAATATGATTATCGGACCTATCATATATGAAGAACATTTAAATTCTGATATGTATCTCACTTTCTTACAAACCGAGTTTGAAAATTTCCTAGTCAATATTCCCCTAAATCAACTCGAATCAATTCATTTTCAACAAGACGGTGCTCCTGGGCACAATGCGCAACTTGTTCAAAATTATTTAAACTAAAAATTTCTAGACAAATGGACCAATATTTTGGCCTGCGAGGTCTCCGATTGTAATACCACTAGACTTTTACTTTTGGGGTTACGTTAAGGATCAAGTGTATTCTGTAACTTCGAACACTGTTGAGTAGCTAAGAGAGCAAATGATTAGTGCATGTAGAAATTGTCCGAGGGTTCACATTAGACGTGCTTTGAGAAGATGTGTAGTGTGTCTAGAAAATCAAAATCATCAATTTGAACATTTATTGTACTTAAATTTAGGTTATTTATTAATTTAGAAATGTATTTGTTGTTCACCGATATTGCTATTATTGACGCTTATTAATAAATTTTCAATCCGAACGGTTTTCTTGAAATGTTAAATTTATTTTTGATTTTTTTGTGAACATATATATTTTTAAAATCAGGATTTTTTTCTCTTTCTTATGGCATAAAACTTTAAAATGACTACCATATGAAAAACAAAAGTTGGTATCGATATAAAGTAAAGTAATAAGGATAACAAAAATTTATTGCCATCATCTGAAAGAGCAGAAAAAGTTCTGTTAAGAAAGTTTTTTCAGTTTCCAAATACCTCCTCAAATAAAAATTTTAAAGCTAAAAATCAAAAACACAAATTTTATTATTTTCCGCCGTATTTCAGAAACTTTATAGAGAGGGTAAATTTTGTTTTTTGAATTTATTTAGGCATAACTTAAATACCATTTTTGTCGATTTAACCAACTCTCTATCTCTAATAATAAAGGAGATCCCTGTACTTAACACGAAATTTGATACAACCTGTATATATAGTACAGGGTGTCCCACGAGGTACTGTACATACTGAAATGGTATGTTCCTTAGGTCAATTTAAGTAGAAAACGTCGTATAAACATAGGTCCAATTTGCTATAGTTACACAGATACAAGCGTTCAAAGTTTATAAATGCTCACACATTTTTTGAAAATTATTATTATTGAAAACAGAAAATCGAACTACAAAACAAACATTAAAAAAACAAACAAAAAAAATCACATCAAATGCTCAAAATGACCTCCTTCGGCATTAATACAACGACGGCTGCGATCTAAAATGGACCGAGGTTGTTCCGTGTTTCACATCCAGGATACGCTGTATTAGTTCAGCTCTGGTATTAACTTTTACCTCGTATACTGAAATGTGGAGGAGCTCCATCATGTTGCAGAAACATTTGTTGTCTTGTTAGTAAAGGTACTTCTTCCAAAAGCGGTAGCAATTAATTCCGCAAAAAGTTAGCATATGCTACTCCTGTCAGACGTTCCTCAAAGAAAAAAGGTCCAATAAGTTGATCGTCAATCATGCCACACTATACATTAACAGAAAATCTGCGCTGAAAGTTAGTTTCTGTTGTGCCATGTGGATTTTAATATGACCACAAATGAGAACTACGTGTATTGTTCACTCCATCTCTAGTAAACTGCGCCTCGTCGCTAAATAAAATGAATGGAACTAATTGTGGATTTACCTGTAGCCAGTGGCAGAAATTCAACCTGGCAGCAAAATCTCCAGATTCCAGATGCTGAATGTTCGCCATACTGACATACGGGGGAGTCCCGTTTGAGAAGAAATTCTTCTAGTACTCAACCTTGGACTCCGATCAACCATCTGTAGAATGTTTTCCTGCTCATTCACATTTAACTGCACAAGACGGTCAGATCTTGTTGAAACTGATGGAAATGAACCATGAGTCCGTACATGTTGAAACACAGAAGATAAGGTTTGGTGATTTGGCACCCTCCTGTTGGGAAATCTTCGTTCATATTCCCTAACGGCAGATCTCGCATTTCCATCACAAAATCCATAAATGTAAATGATATCAGCATACTCTTGGTTAGAAAAATGAGAAGGCATTTTGCATTTAAATTACACTTCATTTAATAAAATCGACTGTGACATTAGTAGAAAAGAAAGCAATAAATGACATATTGTTCGGCTTTTGTTTCCCAGTTGACTAAGCATAATTAATTTTCAAAAAATGTGTGATCAGTTATAAACTTTGAATGCTTGTATCTGTGTAACTATGGCGAATTGGACCAATGTTTATAGGACGTTTTCTACTTAAATTGATCTAAGGAACATACCATTTCAGTATGTACAGTACCTCGTGGGACAACCGGTATATGTGTTGTTAAGCAACTCATTTACAATTCAATCTTTTATAAATATAGTATTACCTGCCAACTTTTTAAATAAAACGAATTATATAAGACTAAATGTAACACGCCTCCTCAATCAACAATTTAAAAAAAATTTTGTTTTTTATTACTGATTGACAGCTTGACTAAAAACTTAAACTTTATGTAAAATTACATTTCTAAATTTAATAAGCTAATGGCTTAGTTAACAAATCAGAAATATTATTATCTGTACTAACATATTCAATTCTAAATTCTTCCTTAAGAAGTAAATCTTTTATAAAATGATAACGTATATCTATGTGTTTACATATTTTCGAGTTAGCAAAGTTTTTAATCATGGAAAACTTACATTGTCCACTTTAAGAATTGTTTCTGTTCCTAACTATGAAAGAATGCCTTTTAGATTTATTATTTATTGAACTGCTGCTCCTGCTGAGATGTATTCTGCTTTTGGAATCTCACATCACTGTATTTCCCGCGTAAATACCTACAAACCCACTAAACAAACACTAAACCCTTCCAATTTATCTTAATTTCTTAGACTTTTAAGTGTATAAATATATACATCATGATGCGATTCACTGTTTAGTAAAGCTGTTGGCACATCAATTTGTTTCAAACACCAGTCGTTTTGGACTGACACTGTTAATAAAATTCAAATTGTCGACATTTTGCATACAGGTGCATAACTAAAATCTATAAAATCTTCGTAAGGTTCCTGAAACCCTTTGGCCACCAATCTGAATTTCTTGAACCCATCTTCCTTTATTTTAAAAATCCATTTCGTCTCAATAGGTATTTGACCATTTGGCAAATTAGGTTCTGTCTAAGTATTTAGTTTTCTATGTGAAGTAAACTCACTTTGTATAGATTCCTTCCATTCTTTATTTCTTATGGCTTCTTTAAAATTCTTTAGTTTCTGTTTTATTTTGGTCATATAAACAAGCTGTAGATATCTCATAATCGTTCAAATTTGCTGGTTTCTTAATTATTCTCCCTGATCTAGTCTTTCTTGTTCTGCGTCACTTTCACTTGACTCTTCTGTCTGTCTAGTTTCATTAAACATTTTTTTCTTCTACATCTTTTTATGGTACTTTTTGTGTCGCTTTTTGATTATCTTTTCCATCGTTTGTAAGAATAAGTGTACTTTTTTGGCTATTTGTATTTCCTAATTTTTTTTATATTCCATTTCATCTTCTTCAAATGTTACATCTCTAGATTTTTATAATTTTTTTTCATTTGGCATTGAAAGTCGATAGCCACCTCCACAATATCCAACCATAACTGCACGTTTAGCTCTTGAATCCAATTTACTTTGCCTTGGTACTATGGTTGTCTATGCTCTACACCCAAAAACTCGAAGTTTCGACAGATCATTTCTGCCGTTCCAAATATAAGATAGGTTTGTCCTTTTTCTAGTGCTGAAGTTGGCGTTTTATTAATCTCGTAATGCCCGATTCTACTACTTTGGAATTTATTTTATTCAACAATGTTAAATTCATCCTGTCAGACTTTCCATTTTGTTGCTAACTATAACTCATTGTGTATTATAACTTTATTTCTTTACTTTGACAAAAGTTTCTAAAATTATTCGAACTTACTTCTCCTCTACTGTCTAATCTTATTCTTTTTACCTTTACCGTATGTTGTATTTCCGTTTTAGCTATATAATCCTTTAAATTTTCTTCAGATGCATCGTGTGCAAAAAACACTGAGTTTTTCAACGTCTTTATATACAAGATTTTTTGCAATTCAGTAAAATTTATCTTCATTTTGAATTTGTTTAACGTCTGTCAATTTCAAAACCATCCTTGTTTGTTTGTATGGAGATATAACCTGTTTCTATGAAAATAACCACTCATTTTGTCATTTCAGTGACAAAATATATTTTGTCACTGAGTGACAAAATGAACTTCATTTTGTAACTGAAATTGGTGTCAAAATTATGACATTTCGTAACTGAATTGCGAAAAATTTAATTTCGTGTCACAATCACAAAATAAAAATGTCTATTTACTATAATAATTTAAAATTTAGATAAGAGATTCCAATAGTAAAAGAAATTATATTCTCAACGATAAGGAATTGTTGGATGAATTGGACGCAATGTCTGAGGATTCGAAGCCGTTTATTGAGACTGTTGCGAGTTCTTCAGATTCCATTTATGCACCAATTTGCAAGCAAACAAAGAAGAAAAGTATTCCCGACTATTTCGATGTACGTGCTATGTCAAAGAGCCAAAACGTGAAAAAACCAAATAGTGGAAAAAGTACATCATCCGAATTCGAAATGCCCACGTCCACCAAATGTAAACAGAAGCAGCAGGAGCATCAGTCTACCTCTACACCTTTGATTAGGTATATTTATACTTTAATTTCTATTTGTACTTATTAGAATACTAAGTAGTCTATATCTTTATTATATCTACAATCTACCTTATTGGGAATTGATACGTAACTTACCTACAATGTTTTTTGTAGGACTCAACACCAAGGTCTGAATATTGAAGAAAATCAAAGTGAGTTGCTACTGCAGTTAAAAAAGAAACCATCATTTGATGAAACTTTTTTTATGCCAGAATGCATAAATAAACAAGTTATAATTACTAAATGTGCCCTATGTCAACTCAATATAACTATAATAAGAGGCACTAAGAACAGTTCTCCTAATTTTTTGAAACATTTGAAGAAAAAACGTGCTGGAGCGATGGAAAAATATAATAAACAGAAAACTACACAAAAAACTATGGCAACTTCCACTTTAACCACCGCAGAAGAACATTCTAAAAAATTAGTTCAATCAAAAATACCTCACTTGGCACAATCTGTTTCAAAAAAATCCAACCAACTTCAGTTTGAACTTAAATTAATTAGATTTGTCGCTGAAACTATGTCTCCCATAAGTATCATTGAACACGATAGTTTTAAAATTTTTTTTTCTGAATTTAATGCCAATATAATGACCAGAAAAACATTCGTCAAGAAAGTGAAACGGTTTTATGAGCAAAAATTCGAGCAAATTAAGAATGATCTTAGCAAGTGCAACTTTGTCTGCACAACCGCAGACACCTGGTCAGCTAAAAGAAGGTCTTTTCTTGGTATAACATGTCACTGGATTGAAGCAGAAACCTTCCAGGGGCAGTATGTTGCTTTAGCATGCGAACGATTCAGTGGCTCCTACACATTCGATCGTATTGCAGAAAAACTACATGACGTTTTTTTGAAGTTCAATTTGGACATCTTTAAGAATATTGCCACGATTACTGACAATGGTAGCAATTTCGTAAAGTCATTCCAGGAGTTTGGAACAAAATCATCAATTTTCGACTCGGAAGATCACATAGAAGTGACTGAGAATAGTGAGACTTGAAGTAATAGCAATGATGAAGTCGATGAAGATGCTATAATTTTTGTTCCATTTGCCGAAAAAAACGCGGTTAATGATGATAATAATGATATAAACTTGCCGAGACATGTAAGATGCGCAAGTCACACTCTGAATTTATTAGCAACAACGAACGTAAATTCTGTTATTAAGAATAATTCAATAATGAGATCGCGACATACGAATGTCCTAAATAAGTGTAGCGAACTGTGGATTTATGCATCTAAACCGAAGACCGCAGAAGTGGTGCAAAAGGTCCTGGGCCATACTTTAAGCTATCCGGCAATCACACGCTGGAATTCTTTTTACGATTCAGTAAGCTACATATTGAAGATATCTAGAGAATATATGGGTAAGCTAGCAGATGAACTGCAAATTAACGAACCGCTGAAAGATGCGGATATAGGATATTTACAAGAGTATTGTTCAATATTAAAGCCAATTGCAGAGACAGTAGACTTTTTGCAAGGCGAAACTAATACTTACTTTGGATACCTCATTCCCAGTATTACTTCACTACAAATTAAATTACAAAAAGTCAAGTCAGGTATGACGATTAGTAGGAGCGCATCATCGATACTTGACCATCTAAATCAACGGCTGGACCAAAGATTTAGTCAATATTTTAATTTTTCCAAAACTGAATGTAAAGAGGCTATAATTGCATCTGTAACATGTCCAAATATAAAATTCAAGTGGTTCAACCAGACAATTGAGTCAGAATTTAGTATCGATATTGAAATGGTCAAGTAGGCAGCCATACAAGCAGAGGTAGATCTTCAACTAAAAAACATGGAAGGTGAAAAAAGTCCTGAAAAAGTGGAAATTTCTGAGGATGTCAGTTTCTTTGAGTTCGAGAGTGAAATGAAATGAAAACAATACAACCGAAACAAGGAACTCAAAGGATAAAATAACTGCTAAAGTTCAATTACATCTCTTGCAATATGTCGAGGCCAAAAGAACGACATTGACGATGTTGGACGATTACCCATTAATTAGAACAATATTTTTACGTTATAATTCAATAATACCTTCATCAGCCCCCGTTGAACGATTATTTTCGTTTACGGGCATTATTAATGCACCTAAACGACAACAATTAAGTGATAACTTATTCCAAATGTTAGTTTTGCTTAAAGCAAATGGAATTAATTAATTTCAGAAGTATTACTTTGTTTCTTCTCTAATACATTTATATATACATATGTATTTTAATCATAATTTAAAAAATATAGAATAAATACATAATTTGAATTAGATGTGTGACGTGTTGTCCCGACAAAGAGCGTAACTTATATTTGGCCTGTGATATCAACCCATGTAATATTGTTTGCAACGTTTATATAACTATACTTATATACTGTCTTCTGTCGTGTTATTTGTTCTTTTCCAGCTACGGGTAGAGTTAGACGATATCTCCCTAATCTAATCCTTCATCGTCTTGGCGCCTTTTTAGCATTAATCTATAATTTAGCATCACAAAGCTTGCGACTCCCTCTCCGGGGAAACTGTGTTAGCCGTTGCCTCTTTTTTTTGTTGTTACAAGAAAACCAGCGTAACAATTTAGCACTGTGCTTTACATCATTATTTTGTTAAAAAATGAATTCATTGCGAATTAACCTTAGCTCAGAAGAAATGATATTTTTTTCTAGAATAATTTCAGGTTCATAACCTGAAAAACAACCCTAAGCTGTATTGGAAGTACCACTGTGCTTTTTTTAAAACATCGACAAATGTCGAAGAAGAAAGAGTTATTTACCAAGAATCTTACTTAGTCTGAACTATAATTACGGCGTCTTAAAAATAACAAAAGTATGCAAAATTAACAGTAAAACGCAATCTGCCATTGTTACACTATTGAAGACAACTTCAAACATTATTGAAGACTTGTGTTCCTTGCACAGTTATTCGATACAAAAAACTGTCAATAATCGTCCACGCTTAGAAAAGCTGTCGCTTCTAGTGAGAACAACTTCATTGTTGTCACAAGCAAACAGAATAGACGCGTAACAGTAACAGAAATTTGCAGACAAGTAAGCAAATTTTGATCAAAAGCTATATCACTAACTATTGTAGGAATACGATTGAGGGGCGTTGAGTTATTTGGTCGCGTTGCTGTCTAGAAACTCAAGAAGTTAAAATGCCAAGAAAGAAAGAAAAAGAACTACAAATCAACAGACTAGTGCTAATAGAAGTAGCACATTGGATAATAAACCGCATAAAGAACGCAAGGGACAAAGAATATAAAGAAAAGCTTATAACAAACTAAAAGTGAGCAATGATATTTATAATTTAGAGCAACTGGAGAAAATGGGAAAATGAAAAGAGTTAAAGCAGAAAAGGAAAAAATCAATAAGAAAGAAGACAAAAATAAGAGTAAAACCCAGAAGGTCAGGACAGTAAACGAAGCATCATCTGAGGATAAAGAAGATGAAGATAAGAGAGCAAATAAAAACCATTACATTTAGAGGACGTCGTCTAAAAAATAAATATAAAAGGTTAGAGTTAGAGTATAATAGCGAGAAAGAGAGAAATATAAATATATGAATATGCAATATTAACACTTTATCAGGGATAGAACAGCAGAGGAGGAAAATGTAAAATTTTACATAAACCTGCAACAAACATTAGACCAATTGAAAGAAAAAAAACGAAAGATCTTAATAATAATGGGGGATTGGAACAGCCAAGTCGGTAAAGACCATAAGAAAAGAATGAAATGTATGAGAAAATATGAAGATAACTAATAATAAGAAATACGATACGAAATCAACAAATAGAGGATAGTCTGATAGATTATATAACATACACACAAAAAATATATAAAAACTTCTGCACAATAATAGAAAGACTAAGAAAAAGTAAAAAAAACAGAAATAAAAGCAATAAGAAGCAAAATAAACAGGCACAGAAAAAATTTTAAACATGAAAAGATTACTATGTGGAGAAATACCGAATAAAAGTAAGAAAAAAAAACATAAAAAAGAAGAACAAATAGAACAACAAGAAATAAATATAATAGAAATCAAAGAGACAATACAAAAAAATTAAGTTGAGAAAGCAAGTGAGCATGATGGCACAGCACCAGAAATGGCTGGGACAAAAAGGAATAAAGTAAGTATAGACATTTGTAAAGAAACATGGAAAAAACAAAGAAAACCGAGAGAATAGGAAAATAACTTACTAAAACCAATATACAAGAAAAGAGAACAATGTGAAAATTATAGATCAATCTGCATAGCCCAAACCAGTCATTAAATATACACAAAAATATTAGACAAAAGATTAAGATATTACTATGTGGAACCAAAATGGGGAGAAAAACATACAGCATTTAGACCATAAAGACAGACATGCGATAACATATACGTAGTAAGAAATATAATAGAAAAGAAAAGTATGATGTTAAAAATGCTTTAGTATGATGTTTGTCTCCTGTGTAAAATTTATTCTAGGTACGCTCAATTTTCGTTGTTTGAGTAGAAACAAAATGTCAAAATTTAAACACGATTTATTTTTCCGGTAGCGTTGTGTACGCCCAACAAAGCTTTCGTTGTTAGGTATTACACGCACTTCCATGTGAATATGAAATAGAATATTGTTGAAATCTGAGTGAAAGTCTTTATTAAGGGTAAGAATTTATTTCTTTTGTTTGTGGTTTGATTTAATTTTTCCGCAATTGTGTGTAGCGGGTTTCCATACCTCCACACGATTTCTTTGTCTGTGTAGATAATAAGCAGATGTTATTATTGGGAAAATTTTAATGATGACGTGCCGTCATTGTAGCTAACACCATCTACACTTTCGAGAGGTTGGATGCAATTATTATCGTATTGGAAGAAACTTTTACCAAAAATTATGAAATTAATTTGAGGAAGACTTTGCGCAATCGGTTTACTTGTGATAACGCCGTATGAATGTACGTCTTTGTTAGATTTCAATTATGTTTTAGGAAATTCGGGTACTGTGCCACTAGTTAGTCGCATAATGTAAAAAAAACTAATTGTAAGTATTATACTTTCTATCGTAATTTTTAGTATGTTGGTGGTCAGTCGTTGTGAATATAAAAATTAGGTAGACTAGGCCACTTTGCTGTACGACGTGTTGCTCAGTCAAAGGCGTAGTTTATATTTTGTTTGTGATACCGACCTACGTGCTAGCGTTTAATAAAATTTATATAAATATACGTGTGTACCTTTTTCTAACGTGAACTGCTTACTGTGATAAAATAAACATACTCTGTGTTACCATTTCTGTCTTGCCATTTGTTCTGTCATCTGCGGGTAGATTTAAACGGTGTCTCCTACCTTAGTTTTTTGTCGTCTTGGCGATTTCTTTAAATTTATTTTATAATTTAACACCAGGAAGCTTACGATTCAATCGCCGAAACAAATGAGTTAGTCGTTTTTTTTTCTAGTTACAATACAAACCACGTAACAAAATAGAGGAAAGAAAAAAACTATTCTTATTATTTCTAGATCTGAAAGCATCGTTTCAAACAGCGGATAAGAGAAAGATATGTATAACACTGAAAGAATGGAAATACCCAACAGGCTAATAAACGCGATTAGAAGCACATATGAGACAGTAAGAGCAAGGATATAAATAGCAAAACTAAGATCAGAAGAATTCACAATAAATAAAGAAATAAAACAAAGAGATAGTTTAAGTTCTTTACTATTTGTTATCATCATGGATAACCTACCAAAAGAATAAATGAGAAACATAAAGAACTGCATACAGTAATGAAGCACAGAATATGCCAATGATGCCGTCTTAATTCGACTGAAGAACGACATACGAATACCTGGGAACCACAACCAGTAATAGAAAAAGTAACTATCCACTCACCCTACGCCTCAAAAGGTAAACAGGGAAAGAGAAAAAAAATTTTAACAACTAAAAAGAGAGGTTAAAGACGAGCAAAGCAGAATCACATGTATAGTAACCGTTCATCAATAAATATCACAGTCAACAACGTTGATGCAAGAGGCAAACACGTGACAGTGGCCCAAGTCGTTATTATAATTACAACAAAATTAAATTATGTCACAAAAATAGAAAGTAATTCTTACCCTAGAGAAACCTTCGAATATATGTAAAACCAATGTACCCATTTATAACGCGGATGAAGGAGAATATTTAGAAATAAAGGTCCGCAACCAATATCATAATACTTTTAACATAACAAACACTGTTTAGCAGGTTTTTGATTGTTTAAATACTTAGACACAGCTCTAGTAGATGCAGAAATTTTAATAGGTTTATTCTGTCCAAACCAAGGAGGATGTAGATCCACCAAACCACCCAAACTTGTTTTGTACAAGTTTGTCACAAGAAGACTAGGTTATGTTTAGAAAACGTTATGAGTAGAAGGACCGTCTTGTAGAACTGGTAGGTTGGACTAACTATAAATGCGTGCTACGTTACGGCGTATACTTCTAAATAAACGTGCAATGTTACCTAATAAAACTAAACTCCTGCTTTGCTATCGCTGATTGCAAAATAATGAAAACTTAACTACTATGCATATGATAAAAAACTAAAGAAAATACTTCTAATGAAGGCTCTGATCTCTCTTTGTAAAAAGTCTATGTGCATTTACATCAGGCACCAGTCTAAAGATGACTTAAGAGGAATTGGGATCGGGAACAATGTTGACTAAATTTGCGACAAGCGAGAATCCGATGTGCTGGAGTATCAGGAACGTCACATGACCGACAATTGTCATCATTCAAAACGCTGACGTGTTTTAAATGATAACGAATCCGTATGTCAAATTCTATGAAATCAAATGTCTAAGCCATGACTGAGCATGGGTATAACTGCACTGTTAAAAATGTTTGCAAAAATTTTTTTTTTCATAAACTCTACTTTAGTCGAGAGTATTTATAGAAGACGTTCTTGCATTTAGCATGTCTTCTTAAAAATGTGGTTTATTAAAAATTTTCTAGTATTAGTATTTCGTGGTTGACTGTCAAATTTTAAAAACACAATTTCATTTCTTCCGGTAACGTTTGTGCAACACAACCATCCGTTTAGCGGTGTCTATGTCCAATAAGACTTTCATCATTAACTTATTTCACGCAATTCTACGTGAATATGCAATCGAATTTTGTGTCTATCTGAGCTAAAGCTTATTTGGGGTAAGTGGTTATAATTTTTTTTGTATTAGGGGTTTAAATTGATTCTTTTATAATTGTTTATAGCGGATCTCCATACCCTCCACGTTTCCTTTATCGGTAGAGATAACAAGCAGATGGCATATTTGGGAAAATTTTCATGACGTCATGTTGTTGTAATTAAACCATTCACAGGGTCAAGGGGTTGGAGGCATTTACGATTTCGATTTCTTTTGGAAGGAATTTTTACCACCAATTACTATATTAAATCGAGGAGAAACGCTGCGCATTCACTATCTTAAGTAATAGTATGATTTAAAAACGGAATTTACTTGTGATAGCGCCGTATGTACGTTTTTGTGTTAGCTTTCATATTACATTTTAGGCGATACAAGTACGGAATCAGTTAATCTCCTACTGGGTAAAGCATAACTGTAAGTATTACAGTTTCTATTTTTATGAGTACTACTTCGTTGGTCATGTCGATTGTTATCATGAACGTACGTACATGTTAGGTTATTAACACAATTAATTATCAGATCATTTGGTGCGTCACAAAGTCTTGTGCAGTGCGCGTTGAGTCTTTAAGTTTTTATTTTTTATATACTTTGGTGATTTTGAATTTGCGAATATAAGGTCATTTCTTTTTTGAATGTAAAAGAACACAGACTAGGTTATTTTGCTGTACGACGTGTAGAGCGTAACTTAAATTTTGTTCGATACATGTATTAGTGCTTGGAAAATTTATATAACTATACTTATGTACTTTCTTTTTTTTTAGTTAACTATTATATATATTCTGTGTCATCACTTCTGTCGTGTTATTTGTTCTTTTTCAGTTGCGGGTAGATTTAAACGAAGTCTCTCTAATTTAATCTTTCATTGTTTTGGCGCTTTTTTAGATTTAGTTTATAATCTAGCATCACGAATCCTGCGACTCAATCTCCGGGAACAACTGAGTTAGCCGTCAACTTCTGTTTTTGTTACGAGAAAACCAGCGTAACAAGCAACTACGAAATTGCAATATTTTACAAAACTTAGCATGTGGTGGAGCAGAAATACGGGCCATTTAAAACGGTAAAAAATGTTGTTTTAGATGCAGCCTAAAACCATGTATTTAGTCCTGTCTGTTAAAACCGTCAGTTTGATGCTGGCAACTCAGCTTGTCACAATGTCTAGGCACGTGTTTGATTTTGCTTTTAAGTTAGGTTTGAAATTTGCGAACACGGTGATAGTGATGCCCTCCACATAAGTGAAGATATTGCAGACTGTTAGTAACTCTTTGCTAAATCGTTAACAACAGCTGTCCACAAGGTCGAACTTAAAACCAAGTCTTGTGGATAGTCGTTCGTCAGTCGTTTGACGTAAACGAAACGGGATACTTTCACAGAGTAGGTGATCGATCTATTTGACAAATAAATTTGAATGACGCGCGTATCGCCAGCAGGTACTCTCTTAACGACTAGAGCTTCAATTATAAATGGCCACCATACGTTGTTGAACGGTCCAATAGATCGAATCTTTTTAGTATTTTAACAGTTGGTACATTGAGTAGCGCTTTAGCTAGCACGTTGGGATATTCTTGAAGCCGATCTTTGTATTTAGCACTAATTTTAATTTCACTTTTCACTGTTTCCGCATGAAGGTCATGGTGTATCACTGAATTTAGGACAAACCACGGGGCATCCACAATTGAACGCAGCACTTTTGATTGAAACCTTTGAAGTATGGAGATATTTGATTCACTAGCTGAGCCCCACAACTGTATTCCGTATGTCCATACTGGCTTCAGGATTGCTTTGTATAATAACGTTTTGTTTTTTAATAACATTTGAGATTTGTGTTCTATTAGCCAGTACATTTTAGAAAATTGAAGACCAAGTTGTTTGCGTTTAGTAAAGATGTGAATACCTCATGTGAGTCGCCTATCAAGGTGCATGCCCAGATATTTCACTACGTCTTTTTGGGGGAGTATACAGTTATTTAGTTGGATAGTTGGACAATTACTCTCTTTTAGCGTAAAAGTAATATAGCTTGACTTTGTTTCGTTAACTTTTATACGTCAGTGTTTAAGCCAATTTTGATTTTTATTTAGATGCTTCTGCAAGTTTTGAGAAGCAATTCTAGGATCAAAGGTGGCGATCGAGGGTAATCTAAGTTTTGACAAATCTGCTGTACAGGATTGATCCGAGGACATTGCTTTGAGGTACTCCTGCCTTAATCGGCAGTAAAGTTGTTGGACATCTAGGTACTTTATCACGAAGTATCTATCTACTAAATAAGATTTTAATATTTAGTAGTAGTTATATGGCAACATACTTTTAATTTTATATAACAATCCTTTGTGCCACACCTTATCAAAGGCCATTGAAACATCTAGAAATACTGCTGAGCAGTAACTGTCAGTTTCCAGATCGTGTCTGATTTTTTTCGCAACACGATGCACTTGTTCGATCGTCGAATGTTTGTGTCTGAAGCCAAATTTTTGGGAATAATTTCTTTGTCTTTGAGTATGGAAGTAGTTTTTACAAGAAACTTTTTTCAAAGATAATGCTGGTAAGAGGCTGATTGAACGATAAGAGCTTACTTGTTTTGCTAGTTTACCAGATTTCTGGATCATAATTTGTGCCACCTTCTACTGTGACGGAACGTACCTCAACCTTAGAATTGAATTGCATATTATGGTGATAAAATAGAATCCACAAGTAGGTAATTCTTGGAGTACTTTTCCTGTGATTAAATCATATCCAGACGCTTTTTTGGTATGAGCATGTTTAATAATCATTTTTTTGACTTTATCCAATTTGAAAATCCATTTGAAATGGCGTTCCAAGCATTTCATGAATTTGTGCTTCTTTCTCAGTTGTGAGTTGTGAACGGAACGGTTTAAACACATTGACCAGATATTTACCGAAGGCATCTGCTTTTTCGTTGTTGTCACTTTTACGAATGGGTGGTATTCGCTTTTTTGGCTGATTGAATTTTTTTATCGCTTTCTACACAGAAAGGCCAGCTAGATATTCTTAGATTTCACGATTTTTGTTATTATCTAATAATACATTAACTGCTTTGTAGCTTGATTTAGTTTTCTTTTATGCTCCGGGGCACTAGTAGTTGGCCATCGTCTCCTAAGTCTACGCTTTTCCGTTATAATTTCTTTTATGTAAGAGAATCACGGTTTAGTGTTCGATTTTATATTGGTATCTGAAGTTGTTTTCCATGCTGTTTGATGGATAGAGCGGTTGAAGATTTCTATTGCTTCATCAATTTCGTCTGGTGTTTTGAGCGATAGGTTTAATGGAAGGTTTTTGTTTACCTCGTTCCTGAAGATTTCCAAGTCTGTTGTTTTATTGTGAAGCTTGTGAATGGTCAGAAGACAGTTCGAAGCAGGACCTAGTTTCTAGATAATTGCTCCAAATGCCTTTGGTTACACAGAAATCTATGGCATCAGGAGCTTTGGTCAAATTTGAGGGCCAATACGTAGGTTCCTCATTGACTAGGTGATGTAAGTTACTGTTTCTCATTGCTTGGAATAGTTGACGTCTTTTATAAAGCGGCCAAGCGGCCAAGCGTTTGAAAAACCAGCTTAAACTGGTCTTCTTTGATTATTGGCTTAGGTTGACAGTAGACGGCAGAAATGACTAGAGGACCCTTCCAGTTTTCTATCGCGACCCTGGTGGCTTGGAGATGCTTCTCATTATATTTGCTTAGCTCGTAATGTTTGATACTATTTTTAATAATGATTGCAGTACCTCCATGGCCTGTTCCATCTGATTGTTTTGTATTGTATATGGTGTAATTAGGGATTTTTATGTAGCTTCCTTCTGTAAGGTGTGATTCAGAGATTAGCATTAAGATTAAAAGGTTTGTGGTCACTAGGATATGATTTGTTAAGCCATTAGCGTTCTAGACTATAATTTTTAAGTTGTTTAGAGCCATTATGGGAGTTTAGCGACAACAGAGGTGAAGAGGTTTAGCTTAGGACAAAAAAGGTATGCAGCAGCTAAATTCACTTTTATAGAGAAAAACTTATTCAAGAAAAGCAAAATCAAAATATAGAGAACCATGATTGAAGGAGTAACGTTGTATGGTGCTGAAAAAAAAATCGTTTAAAACACAAAATGAAACTTCAAACTTTAGAAATGAATTTTCCTGGAAGAAGTTGCTAAATCTCAAAATTAGAACACCTTGCAAACTACAGAATAAAAGAGTTGATGAAGATGGATACAAATACATTTGACCGAGTAGAGGAAACAGGTTTTTTTGATAGGGAGAAGAATACCAGACTATACGTGACCACAAGGGTATGAGAATACAACCCAACACAAGAAGGAAGCGCAGTCGACTTCGCACAATCTAGATGGACGGGGTAAAAAAAAACAATGACACAAAGACAATTAGCGGAAGAAGAGTTGTAACGATAGATATATCAATAAAAGTACACAGTCGCTATTTTCGAATTAATGCCAAACGTGTGAAACTTTTTTTTCTTTATCAAAATTAATAAAAACTGCACTGCGCTTCGTATCGCTTTGGTTTGCAGGCTTCACCACCTACAGTACGCTTCTTAAAAAAATCGATATATTACGTCTGAAGACGTTTTCTATTGTCTTGGTTTGTCTTACTCTTGGTTTTCTGAGGCAAGCGTGTCTATCATTATTTTGCATTCTAGCGTTGTCTTATAGTACAGAGCATTTTTGATGACTTGGTTGTTTCATCAAACCACAGTCGATCTGTTGATAAATTAGTAATTTCAATGCTATTCAACTTCATCATTGTAACTGTTTATTGAACATTATGTTTAAGTAAAATTACTAATCAGACATTTTTATTACATTTGAGTCTTTTGGTTCGAATAAAATTACAAAACGTTTCAAGTCGTTAAAATAATACTTAGTTTATTGTTTATGTTTTGAACTAAAAATTTTAACTAATAAAATTGTTTTGTGGTTGTATGCAGTACATCACAACGTATTGTTAATTAAATTTAATTAACTACGTAAAAACTGGAATATGGAATGAGCTTTACTATAATAAAATCAAGAAGGTCGATTTGAATATTCGTTTAATTTATTGATATTCTTTTAGCAGTCAGTGTTTATTTGTTAAAAAATCGTGTGTTGTCAGTTAACCAAATAATTCAAGACCTTGACAAGTAAACTAGTTCTGTGACAGTCCAACTTAGTCACCAGCCTGGCCGAGCCCAACAAAACTTCATCTAATTGGATCCTACCCGATATAATATAAATTTATGTTCAGTTTTAGCCTAAAACAGGATTCTGGCGTGATTTGTGGGGCGGTTATAACCAGACTCCTCGCTTTACCAATTATTTATATGGATATGTATATAGATATATTTATAATACCGGTTAAGCTTTGTCTTTTAAAAAAGTAAACGACTGCAGAAGGTAAGAGAATATGCGATCGCGTATCGCGAAAGAAGTGACGGTTTTTTGCAGGGCCGGCCTCGTCATATCTAAGCAGTTATGACGATCTGTAGCACGGACACGTGTGTTTTAGATCGTATGAACCCGATATCGGCGGCGGGGCGCATAACTCGTCGCAACAATGGGTCGAAAAACACATGCCGACCAACTTGTTTTCATATCACCTTGTCGCATCCCCCCATGAATTATTTATTTTGTGCGAATCGGGGCCGACAGGAATGCGCCAATGTGAGAACAGACACCTTGGCGAAGCGGCCACCAGGAGATGTTCTGCAGTACACGCACGTCCATATCGGCATCATTATACTCATAAAGGATATCTCCACCACCAACAAATCAATCGAAATAATGAGCAGTCATCTAAAGCGTAAACGACTAGAATTGCATTTCCTCACGATCAACGCAAAACATCTAATATATTTATTGTTGTTGTCGTAACATGCAGGCAGACATTGGTTTTTACGGGGATGTATCATAACAGGCCCCTTACATATGTCTTACACCGCCTATGTGAAGTGCGCCGCGAGAATAACAAGCGGACACATCTAACAAGCTCTTCGTATGACCGCTTATTAGAGAACAACCCATTCCGTAAACGACTTCACTCTTGACAGTTTGATTACAGCATCACAGCATCCATGTGCATGAGCTTAATAAACCCTTCTCCATCACCGGAACTGACCTGTGCCTCTAATATTTTTTTGTCAAGCAGACTTCACTTTCAGAATCAGACTATTACCAAATTCGTTCTAATTTCGCCAAGTTTCAATAAACTTACAGTATTTATAAAAATAGACTTTGTCACAAATACACGTGCTTTTTTTGTGCAACTCGTAACAAAACGGTTTTTACAATTTTGATGTATTTTTCCTAGTATCTGTTTGTTTCTTCAAAAAAAAACTTACTTTACGAATGCAAACAGTAATGAAATAAAATTATTTGCTGACGATAAAACTCCACATATTACTTTTTTAAAAGCGTCATAAGTAAACAGTTTAATTTTTCAACACAACTCCTTAATAAGGTTTACGCTTACAGCAAAATTGTTTTTAAAAATGCCATGTGTTGAGAACAATATTTGTGTAGTTTTTCTGAATGTAGGAAATGGGGCGTAATTATGACAATTCTAAAAATACGAACACTCACCCCAGTTTGTATTGAACAATTTTCTTTTCTAAAAATAAAACTCTTTTATTTGGATTATATTTTATTGTTCATAAGAAAATGCTTGGCGATCAATAAAATGTAATCTATGTTTGATCTGTGCTTAAATTAAATAATGCTTTTTAATGGCGTATTCATTAGATTAATCTTCTATTTTACGACTTCAATTATAATGTGTTAATTAATGTAATCTCGTAGCATTATTTTTTTAGCAATTTCTACATTATAGCGTTACTGTAATAGTGGTCAACAAAGCAAAGTTCCAATGACCATAAAGAGTTTAATTTATAGTTTCGTAACGAAACTGCACTGTTATGGTGTTACAAAAACTCATGGATAAATGCCAGTGACGAGCTCAAAGACAAAAGTTGGTAAATACTAACACAAAATGCGATTTCTATTATTGTAGTAAAGACTTAAGTTGTAATAACGTTTCAACAGCAGATCTACAACATTTAAAAAAACGAAGAATGATTCTACGTTTCCATACATAATTTTTTTTTAGGTGTAGTAAATAACACCAACGCAATAATTTGTAATGAATACGTTAATATTTGTCAATCAACAGTTACCACGATAAATATTTTTTACTAAAGCTTCTGTTTAATGAACCTCAACTTTATATTTAACTTTACATGGTAAATAAAAATTTAATCTTTTTTTAATTTTGTTAGTGTTGAGTCACTTTTTCGGATTGAGCTAAGTTAAAACTTCAAGTTTGTAACATTCATAATCTAAGAATTCTGAAAAGATGATAAAAAGTATCGGTTTTTTTGCTTTACATTATTTGTTATATTTTAAATTTTTTTCTACTACGTTTTTTAATTCTACAATTCAATTTTTTTAAATTTTTTTGTTTTTGCACCATAGATTCGTATGATTATTTTTTCAACCATCAAATTTGTTCTTCTTCTAAACTTGTTATTATTTGCTTTGTCAGTTTTGTTGTAAAAACTATTTATAAACGTCTTGTCATTTGTTTTATTATTAGTTTAGATGGTTATAATATTTTATTTAATTTCAAAATTATATTTAAAACTCATTATATTTACAAGCTGTTTTAATTTCAGTTATATTGCGTGTTTTTTTATATTTGTCTTTGTTTATTACCACTGATTGTGATTGTATTTAGGTTTTTAATAAGAATTCCGCAGCAGTTTTAAAATAAATATCAACAGTTGGAAACGTTTTATAACACTGGTCTGCATTAGAATCGGCCATGATACCATTCTTGACGATTCTTATGTAAAATGACCTCCTGAATCCAAAAATGAACTCTGTTTTTACCCATCACCTAGCTATTTTAGGGAGACTCCATTTTTATTTTATTTTTTGCATTTTTTTTTAGAATTTTAACTTATAGCCGTTAAACATCCCAAAGCAGGTAATAAAATGTATACCAAAGTATATGGCAAAAGTTTTGCTATAAAATGTATATAGAAACAACAATAAAATATAAATATATAAGAACAGTAAAAAAATATCAATAAACAGTTAGAAAGATTTCACTGCACGACGCTGGCGATCTCAATACCACATGCAGGTTTGAACAGGAATTTTCGACAGGCTTGTACTTGCATTACTCTTCTCATTATAGTATATTACATTGTTTGCTTAACTGCCTCGATCAGTACATCTATAGCTGTTGCAGAGTTAACTTGTCGACGTTTTAAACGTGCTGGATTTTGTGTTCATTTTTGTTCATTTGTGTAAAACAGTAAAACTACTTTTACTCCGGATTTTTTCAAGTGACTAAGTGTGATTTGTGGTTTGTGTCAGGCGTTGAATTACTGTTTAATTATGCCACGCGAGTGTAAAAATCATCCCGATAGCTTCTGCTATGTCTGCGGGGAATTAACTTTAAAAGCGTAATGAAAACCCCTTTCTCCGCTTGTTAAAACAGCTTATAAATTGTACTTTGATTGTCAAGTTGGCGACCAGGACAAGACTTGGGCTCTAGCAGTTTGCTATACGTCTTGTTACAGTAGTTTGACCAAATGGCTCAAAGGTACCCGTAAATCAATGCCATTTGCTGTGCCCATGGTTTGGCGTGAACCTCGCTGTCATCTTACAGATTGTTACTTTTGTATGACTTCCACCGTCGGGTTTTCGAGCAAAAGTAAGCATACAATTCAGTATCCCAATATTCCGTCAGCTCTAAGACCTGTTCCTCATAACGATACTTTGCCTATCTCAAAGCCCCCAAACACTTATAGTCTAAAGCCGAAAATTGATTTAAAAGACTCTGAGTCACAACCTGGGGCTTCGAATGATACGTTCAATGATAATGAAAAGTATTTCGCAAATTTAGTTTCTCGGCAACCTCACCTTCTCACTCAATCGGAATTAAATGATTTTGTCAGGGATTTGCAGTTACCCAAGACTAAATCTCAGCTCCTAGGATCGCGACTTCAACAGTGGAATCTCTTAAAAAACGGAGTAAAAATATCTTATTACTGGACCAGACAAGCAACCCTGAAATGTCTTTTCTCAGAAGATAAAGGTTTAGTGTTCTGCCCTAATGCAAATTTATTGATGACAGAGCTACAGATGCCATGTGACCCAGCAAATGGAAACTGTTTATAGACTCATCAAAAACAAGCTTGAAAGTTGTCCTGTTGGCAAATGAGAATGACTTCCCATCAGTTCCAGTTGCATACTCTGTTGATATGAAGAAAACGTACGAAAACCTCCTCAGAATCCTTGATAAAATTAGTTATCATGCTTATAAGTGAAAACTTTGCGCTAACTTAAAAGTTGTTGCTCTACTCACAGGCCTGCAATCAAGATTCACAAAATATTGCTACTTCCTTTGTGAATGGGATAGCCGAACCCGAGATACACATTACATCCTACGGGACTGGCCTCTGCGAGAAAATCTTATTTCTGGTCAGAAAAATGTCGCCCACAATCCTTTGGTTCCGAAGGAAAATATTTACTTACCACCTTTACACATCAAACTTGGATTGATCAAGCAGTTTGTGAAAGCAGTGGACAAGACAGGTGGCGCATTTCAATTTTTGAAAACTAATTAAATTTCCTCGTCTTAGCGAAGCTAAAATCAAAGAAGGCGTTCTTGTTGATCCCCAGATTAGACAACTCTTCCAAGATTCGACGTTTATTGAACACCTAAATCAAAAAGAAAAACAAGCTTGGCCTGCATTTCAAAACGTTTGTAAGAACTTCCTGGGTAACCACAAAAGTGAAGATTATGTCGCTTACGTCGAAGAACTACTTTTAGCGTACAAGGACATAGGATGTAACATGTCTCTTAAAGTTTACTTCCTTCACTCGCATCTGGACTTTTTCCCCTGAAAATTTAGGAACAGTCTCGGATGAACACGGGGAACGGTTCCATCAAGACATCGCTAAGCTGGAGAAGAGATTTTCAGGGAAGTAAATTGCGAGCATGTTGGCGGAGTACTACTGGTTTTTGAAACGAGAATATCTTTTTATTTATTACTGTTTATAGCTAAAATAGTTTTTTTCCCATTTAAATTAAATTCATGTCCATATATTGATTATTATAATAATTATTATAATTATTATTATCATTCGATAAATAAATTATAATTAATTTATCGAAAAGTGGTAAATTAGATATTTGGAGCTCCCTCGAAAATGGTAGGTGATGGAAGAAAACGGAAGACATATTTGGATTCAGGATGTCATTTTACATAAGAATCATCCGGAATAGTGTCAGGGCTCGATAAAAAATATTTTTTTGCAGACCAGTGTAATCTATTAAAAATACAACCAATAAAAAATTGCAATATTCATCTTGATTATGCAAAAAATATTGCATCGAAAAAGAATTGCAGACTAGATAAAATTTATGTAACATACTAAAACTCCAGATTCATTTCGAAAAAAAATATTTTGCAATAAATAACAACCACAAACAAAACAAAACCTAAAATTATACGTAGTTATAGATTTGATGGTTTTTTAAACAATCTACGATTAAGCAAAAAAAAATTACTTTAAATGCTATACTTTTCACCACAATAATAATCCTATTACGTCAAATCTCGGAAGAGTATATTCTATTAAACAACCGAACATCGTAATCTGTTCGATTTTGGCTAAACAGCACATATTGAAAAAATTTGAAAAACAAATAAGTAAATCAGACAACCTAAAGATTATTTTACCAAGAAATAAAATCTGGTGGTCATAGTTTATATGCGGGGCTCTACTAGGAAAATTTTAAACAAAGAAAATACTTGTCGCTCAGAAGTTTTCAGCGTAAAGCTTTCTACACACCTAGTTTTATTGAAAAGACATCCGTTGCTAATTGTATTAAGTCCTTAGCTAACATTAGCTTATTTGAAAATCATAATAAATAATTTACTTTCAGTCGAAGTTATAAATCCGCTTTCAGCTGTATTTCATATAATTGTTGAGTACGTTGACTGTACTTAAATATAGTATTTTTAATTTTCTTAAACGTAGTCAAAGCCAGATTTTGGCAAACACAGATCGTTGCATGTAAGCTTACGTACTTTGCAAGTTTTGAGAGTAACGTTTCGGATGTAGCTGATATTCAGTCAGCTCCGTTAAGGAACTTCGGTGGGGTAAGTTTTACAATTTGTACTCATTTAAATGCTCACTACTATTTTTTTTAATTACTATATTGTCGCGACTGCATGTAAACATTAATGTTTGGTCGATTTTGCTTTGTAATTTTACACTGATATCAATAATTACCGATGATTCAAATTTTGGTCTTGTCATTTTGAAATTATTGACCGAGTTAGCTTATGTAACCGATAGGATTTTATCTGTTACTTGTTTATTATTAAAACTTATAAAGTACTATTATTTTATCGCTTGTAATAACAAGATAATAGCAATTGTTGTTTGAAGGAATTATATAGACAGTGTTAATTCCTCTTGTTGACGTTGTTTACTTTTCTTTCAATTTTTTTGATATTTGATTTAGCCATTAAATGAAAATATAATAAAATATTTTTATTTTTATGCTTATCGTGTCAATATCAAATTGTTCAAAGAACGTTTGTCGAAATTTGCGTTAAAACAGCAAAGATATATTTTGTTATATATTTACCTATGCCAATAATTATCCGTATTCACACACACACAAAATTTATTATAAAAAATACCCTACTACCCTTATTACGGAAAAAAAACATAATATTTTCTATCAAGTCAGACAAATCAGATTTAGTAATTACATCTATAACTTTGCTGGGGCAAATAAAAAAGATGCTTTTATGCTTCTAATAAAGTAATTTCAGTTTTGGGTGTACCGGAATGGTGAACACGAATACGAAAAGATTGTGAAAATTACTTCAAAGAATACCCTATAAAAAATGTCATATACATACCAACAGAAACCAATACAAGTTTACATAAGTTTAAATAGGAATTAATTGAATAGATTTGGTTCCATAATATAGTGTTTATAGGTTTTTAAATGGAATTCTCTATAAGTAGCACTTTAAATGGATTTTGTAGGTTTGATATTTTTCAATTAAAAATATTTATTCAGTAATTATCCACAAAAGTTTTAATGGTTTTGTATCGGAAATTATTTAATAAATAAATGCACAATAAAAATGAATTGGTAATTACTGATTCAAATGTAAAGTGTAACAGTTATTCATAGTTGTTTATACTAAAAAATATATAATAAGTAACTGCAAATCAAATTGGAATTTGTACTTACTGATTAAAATAGTGACAATGTAAAGTTAAATGGTAGTTGTTTACGGTTTCCTATTTTTCAATACCGGATGTTTGTGCATAGCATATTTTTTAGTTTGAGTAAAAATAGCTTTAGTAGAAGACTCTGGTAAAGCTAAGTTTGACCAATCTAACGATGTTCATATGTAGCTGTTAAAAACTCTCTAGCAAGTTTACTAAACTGCGCTGAAACTATCGTGCATAAACCACATTAAATTTTTAGTTGCAAATGGTACATTTTCTAGAAATTCATGTAGTGACTGTTCCAAAAATGAAGCCTGTAAGTCTTTCTGGTAAAGATAACAATCTTATTAACCAGTCACCTACCATTTCAAACCAAACGTTCGACAAAAACTAATGTTTAAAATAATCTTCACGTACTTCGCATATGTTTTTTTGACTCTATACGTGGTTATTATAAAAATTTCGTATTGCATTTTTGAATTTGCTTTATCTATAAAAAAATCAGCGACTGTAGATGAAGGATGTGTGCAAATGCAATTGACAAAATGTAGTATATGAAAGAAAATCAGTAGAAAGAAATGCTTGAACACGTCTTATGTGTTATGCGTACATCAAATTGTCCTTCAAATTTTTCTACAGAATCTTATTACTAAATTTTAAAAAATTTCAAATTTTTAGAAGTACCTAAATTTTAATTTATCATGTTCAGCACATTTTTTCCAAGTTTACTGTTTTTACTTTCACTGGTTTTAGTTTCTCTCTACTTTGTTTTAACGTACCTGTTTCATAAAGACGATCAATTTTTTCGAAGAAGACAGGAACATTACGGTTGGAAAATCGTTGAATGTAGAATTGCCTAGCCCGTAACGAATTTTCTTTAGCAAGTCCATACATGTAGCGCACCCAAAACGATAAATAAAGTAGAATCAGAGCCCCTACTATCACAAAAATCGGTCAAATTTTTTGCACAACGTTTTTAAAATTAAAACGTTTTATAAGCCGTTTTAAAGTGTTCTGATTTTAGAACCGAAATCAAATTGTTATTTATTGTTTTAGATAGATGATAAATACCAAATATTTAACGTCCGTTTGAGTGATCTAGACATTTGCATTTGATAAAATAACACAATTCTGAACTTTATTTCTATTTTTTTTAAATAAATGTATATACACTACGTTTCGGTTGCTGAAGTATCTGCAATCGTCATCAGGTGAATACTAACAAACTTAGAGACTACTGAACCTTATATACCAAAGCCATAATTAATGAAGCGATCAAGGGTACAAAATTCAATTAAACGAAACGAAGATTAGGCAATGGAAACACTAGTGTAGTTTAGGTTCTTTTATGTGTCCAATTAACGGCTTTCACACGTTACTATTTTTACACTTGGTTGACTAAAGACCTCCTTGTTGATGTTTATGACGCCTGCTTCTTTGAATTTTTTTTGTATTAATGTTCATCCCTGTGTATGATCTTCGCTTTCGGCTATTTCATTTTGTGTCGTTTTTCCCATGAGTGTTGTGCGATACCGGATTTTGATATCTCTCCTCTGTGCTTATGAATTCTGGGTTCTTTTAGTCTGACTTCTAAGAGTCTTTTGGTTTTGCCCACGTACGATCTGCCACATTTACAAAGGACTTGGTAGTTGCGTTGGCAAAATACTTGACCATGCCTTATGAATTGACTTCCAAAAAAACTAAGCAAATGACATTTCAGTACGCTGTGAGAAATTCTTTTAAAATACTCGTTTCTTAGCAAATTCATGAAACAGCAGGGAAAGGTTTCTACATTATAACGTTACGGTATTAGTGGTCAACAAAGCGAAATTTCAATAACCATAAAGAGTTTAATTTATAGTTTCGTAACGAAACTGCCCTGTTATGGTGTTACAAAAACTGATGGATAAATGCCAGTGACGAGCTCAAAGACAAAAGTTGGTAAATACTAACATTGTAGTAAAGACTTAAGTTGTAATAAAATTTGATTAAACCACACCTTATGTCATAAACATGCATTTTCAGGATTTGAACAGCAGATCTACAACATTTAAAAAACGAAGAATGATTCTACGCTTTCATACATAATTTTTTTTTAGTGTAGTAAATAATACCAACGCAATAATTTGTAATGAATACGTTAATATTTGTCATTAACACAATCATCCTAATACAATAATTTTTTATTTATATTAAAACCTATATATCTTTTCTAACAATTATCACGATAAATATTTTTACTAAAGCTTCTGTTTAATGAACCTCAACCTTATATTTAACTTTACATGGTACATAAAAATTTAATGTTTTCTAAATAAAATGTAATTTTGTTAGTGTTCAGTCACTTTTTCGAATTGGGCTAAATTCAAACTTCAAGTTTGTAACATTTCAAATCTAAGAATTCTGAAAAGACGATAAAAAGTATTAGTTTTTTTTCATTATTTCGGAATCTTTTTTTTGGTTTACATTATTTTCTATATTTATAATTTTTTTCTGCTACGTTTTTTAGTTCTACAATTCAATTTTTTCTTTATATTTTTTTCTCTACCATCAAATTTGTTCTTCTTCTAAACTTGTTATTATTTGCTTTGTCAGTTTTGTTGTAAAAACTATCTATAAACATCTTGTTATTTGTTTTATTATTAGTTTAGTTAGTTATAATATTTTATTTAATTTTAAAATTTTTGGTTTTGGTCCAGTGCAACACTTTTCTTATTTCTATGTCTATTCTTCGATTATGTGTAACTGTAAATATTTAAATCTCATTACATGTCCAAGCTGTTTTTAATTTCAGTTACATTGCGTTTTTTTATTTGTCTTTGTTACCACTGATAATGATTATATTTTAGTTTTTTTAAGAAATTCGCAACAGCTTAAAAAAAAGTATCAACAAATTTTACAAAACCATCAACAGTTGGAAAAGTTTTATAATCTACCAAAAAAACCCAATAAAAATTGCAATATTCATCTTGATTATGCAAAAAGTATTGCATTAAAAAAAATTGCATATTAGATAACATCTATGTAATGGATATTAAAACTTTTCATTTTAATGCTTAGTACATATACAACCAAAAGACATATTATGATTTAAAAAAAATACTTTGCAATAAATAAGAACCACAAACAAAACAAAACCTGAAATTATACTTATTTATGGATTTGATGGTTTTTTAGACAATCTACGATTAAACAAAAAAAATGTTACTTTACATGATATACTTTTTGCTACACCAATCCTATTACGTCAACTCTTGAAAAAATATATTTTATTAAACAACAAAACACTTCAATCTGTGCAATTTTGACGTAAGGATTATTTTATCATGAAATAAAGTACTGGTCGTCATGGTTTATATGTGAGGCTATATCACAAAAATTTTAATTAATAGAAGACTTGTCGCCCAAGAACTTTCAACCTAAAGCTCTTTGCACGCCTACATTCAGTTTCTTAAATATTTCTTATTGTTACTTCTTGTATTAACTTCTAAACTAATATTAGTGTATTTGAAGATTATAATGAGTAATTTACTTTCAGCCAAAGTTATAAATCCGTCTTCAACTGCATTTTATATAAATGTTACGTTGACTGTGTTTTAATCGAGTATCTTTAATTTTTTAAACGTAATCAAGGCCAGATTTTAGCAAACACACGTCATTGCATGTAAGCTTACATACTTTGAAAGTACATCTTTGGGTGTAGTTGATATTCAACTACCTGCCTTAAGGAACTTCGGTGAGGTAAGTTTTACAATTTGTAATCATTTAAACGTTTACTACTATTTTTTTTAATTACTACATTGTCGCAACTATAAATCATGAATGTTTCATTTTACGGTTATATTAATAATTACCAGTGATTCAAATTTTGGTCTTGTCGTTTTGTAATTATTGACTAAGTTATATATTATAGTATCGCTTGTAATAACAATACAACAGCAACTGTTTGAATTATATATACAGGGTTACTTCCTCTCGTTGACGGTTTGTTGTGATACTGAGTTTAGATGTACCTTTGGTGTCTCCAAGCCTAGGATTTTGCCAGTAACAAGAGTAGCGCATGTACTTTTTTTCCTTATTGTAGCATTCTCAACCACGCCCACTCACCGATATCTCAGCTAGCAGTGTTGCCATGGTGTTACCAACAGGGCCCACTAGGATAAAAATTGGTAACAAATGGCGTAATAGAAAAGATTCAAATAAGAATGTTTTGACATTAAAGAAGAAGATAATTCAAAAGCGTTGTAATTATAAAAGCATTTACCTGTGGACAAACCCAAACCAAACAGCTTTGGAAGTATTAATGACTTAATTGTTTTCAAAAGTGCCAGTAAATGAAAGTTTATTAATACATCAAGTTGATAAAAGCAAGTTTGGGAAATTTTTCGTCAAAACAGCAAAAATATATTTTGATAAATATATAGTTTCCTATAGTATCCTACGTCAAAAAGTATCCACAAAGTACACGCACACGAAAGATCTAATATAAAAAATACCATACTACTCTTATTACGAAAAACAAACATAAAACTAAACATATAATGTCGATAACAAAACCTTTTCATATTTTCTATCAAGTCAGACAAATCAGATTTAATAATAAACTTTGTTGGGGCAGATAAAAAAGCTGCAAAATTTTATATTTAGCACTAAAATAAGTTTAATTCAGTTGTACCGGAATGGTGAACACAAAAACAAACCCTATCAAAAAAATCACATAGAAACCAATAGAAGCTTACATAAGAACTAATTGGATACATTGGGTCCCGTAATACGGTGTTTATAGGTTTTTAAATGGAATTTCCTATAAGCAGTATTTTAAGTGAACTAAACCAGATTCTAAACTCTACGTAGTTTAGAATCTGGCTCACAAGTTGATTACCTAACCCTATAGTGGTTCTTTGTTAGATTTTCGTTTGCTTTTTCAAATTATCGTTTTCTTTCTTACCTTTTCAGAGTTTGAATTATGGCTTGTTTTATAAGTTGATAACCTAACTTTTGAAAAGTTCTTAGTTAGATTTCGGTTGCTTGTTTGAGTTTTGCGATTTATCTGACGCCCTAATGAAGCCCCTTACGAAAGTAGGTGAAACATTGGCAACTTTGGTTACAACAACAATGACACGGTCCAAACCCGGAAGACATTCTTATCATACTATAGATTCCGGTCGTGGAAGCCTTCGCTATTAAATCTTCACGTACTTCGCGTAGATTTTTTTGACTCTATATGTAGTTATTATGAAAATTTCGTATTGCATTTTTGAATTTGCTTCATCTATAAAACGAATCAACGACTGTAGATGAAAGATGTGTGCAAATGCAATTGACAAAATGTAGTATATAAAAGAAAATCAGTAGAAGGAAATGCTTGAACACGTCTTATGTGTTATCGGTACAACAAATTGTCCTTTCAATTTTTCTACAGATTATTATTATTAGATTTCAAAGAATTTCTAATTTGTGAAGTACCTAAATAGTAACTTATTATGTTGAGCACATTTACTGTCACTGGTTTTTGTTCCTCTCCACTTTGTTTTAATGTACCTGTTTCATAAAGACGATCAATTTTTTTCGAAGGAAACCGGAACATTACGGTTGGAAAATCATTGAATGTAGAATTGCCTAGCTCGTAATAAATTTCCCTCAGGAAGTCTATACATGAAAAGTAGCGTATCTAAAACAATAATTAAATTAGAATCAGAGTAAGAGTAGGAGTTAACCTCTCACAAAAATTGCTCATTTTTTTCAAAATGTTTTTAAAATTAAAGCATTTTATAAGCTGTTTTAAAGTGTTCTGATTTTGGAACCGAAGAAAAATTGTTATTTATTGTTTTAGATAGACGATAGATACCAAATATTTAACGTCCGTTTGAGTGATTAGACAATGTTGCATTTGATAAAACAGCACAATTCTGGGCTTCATTCTTATTTTTTTTAAATAAATGAATATACACTACGTTTCGAATGCTGAAGTACTTGCAATCGTCATCAGGTGAATACTAACAAACCTAGAGACTACTAAACCTTATATACTAAAGACATGATTAATGAAGCGATCATGGGTACAAAATGCAATTAAGCAAAACTAAGATTAGCTTATGGAGAAACACTAGGGTTTGGATTCCCCTGTCACCCATATCCTGCTTTACTATAATACGATAAATAATCTTTTTTTGTATTGTTTAGGAATGCCAATTAAGAACAATGAAGTGATAAATATTTTAACATTCATATATTATCTTACGTTTTTAAGTTGCTGTTACATTCTAAAAAAACTGACAACAAACAGTCGCCGTATAATGTAATTTAAAATTTTTTTATTGCATTCTATATACCTCATTGCAGTGCAATATAGTAATTCAGAATTTATCGTATTAATAAAATATAGATTATTTATTTAAAAAAAATTAAACAAAAGATTTTGTAGCTACATAAAAAACCTTATTTTTAAATAAGTTTTAATTCTCAATTCCTATTTTACAGTAAATTCAAGAAGCTATTCCCGAACGTTACCATCTAAATTTAAAATAAAAACAACTTGACTCCAAAAGTTTATTATTATATGAAAATAACGTTTTTTAGCTGGCCACGGTAAGACGTTCAGACTATTTTGCTGTACCCAGTTTTGCATTAACCTGAATGATGTATAGAGGTATTATCCTTAAAAAATAAACAAAATTAATAATAACAGTTGAAAAGACTATAACTAGCTTATATTCTGAGTAACTGTTGAGCTATTGTTTGACATGCATATTGTAATAGTAGAGAAATTAAGATAACTTTAAGTATTAAGAAAACTCACCTATTGAAAGATGGAATCGTTTTCCCGATATAAAATTTAAACAAAAGGCTGCATAACGTTGTTTAAAATCCTTAAGTAGTCTTCTGTACTAAGATGACCCTCAATCACCAACCAAAGTCCTAGGTCATGGTAATTCACCTAACTCCATACATTTACTGAAAAGCGTACGCTACACATTTTTGAAATCATCAATTAAATCAACTAAAAACTAAAATTATTCTTACAATAATTAAGGGTAACGGTAATTCACATTTACAATTCACATATAATAAATAATAGACCGGCCAATTAAAATTTTGAAACTATAACAGCACTTTAAAACTAAAAAAATAAAATACTTTATTATTTAGAATACAATTCAAACCATTATTTATCGTATTGAAGCATTTCTAAAGTATTTGGACACTTCTGGACGCTGATCGAAAAACGTGGAACATTCTGGATGCAGATAACAAAAGAATATAAAAAGTATTCAAAAAGAACTGGAGTTTTTTGAATTGAGTCGGGAGAAGAGTTAAGAAGCATTTGTCGGCTTAAATAAATAACTGATTAACGTGTGTGCTAAGATAAATACATAAAGTGCACATTCTAGTAAAATATAAATACGGCATGTAAGTGTACGTTTTTTTACCGGTTTAGATAAACAGAAGTTGTACGCGGACATTATTTTTCGAACGATAGTAATATTAAAATTAATGTAAAATGTTTTTTCTAAATACCGTTGCATTTTATTAGTGTTAGTTAATAGAATTTAAATTAAATCGTGTAAATATTTAGTTTATAAATAAATTACTTTTAAAATTTGTTACACTGGCGTTAGACGTGCGGTGATTGAAAACCTTTAATAAAACTTTGATATTGTAAGACACGATTCGCGTGGGTTTGTTTATAAAATGAAATTGTAAATGTTCCAGTTCGTTAAACAAGTGCATTAATAATAAAAAATCGGCCGTTATTAAAATTTAGTGTTAAACTTTTTATTCGTGTAGTAATTAATGCCGTTAAAAGTCACCATTGGTTTGAGAGATAGAGTACTCGACAGTAGGTACTGATAGCTAACATCACAACAAAAATTTATATTGGGAATGAACTTTATAAAGCAGTATCAGTTCCATTTGGATATGAAAAACAATGTTTTGAAGATCGACGGTGAAGAAATAATTCACTTTCATACATCAGATAGGGCAGCAATGAGAGTCTTATTAAAGGAAGACGTCATTCTGCCTAGAAGGACTGAAAGTGTGGTGATGGCCTGAATGGGAATCTCACGGGAAGCCAAACAAATAATTACGGATATAAAGCGAGAAACTGTGATTTAACTTTCAAATCGTTTATGGGCGTTCCTAGTGGTATTAGTAAAGTAGAAAGATTGATCAACAAGATTTTGCGTAGACTACAGACAGCTTAACGATGTGACCAAAAGAGATAACCATCCTTTACCGAGAATTCACGATACTTTAAACACCTTGTCAGGATCCCAGTGGTTTCCTCCGTTGGATTTGAAAAGTAGTTACTGGTAAGTAGAAATAGAACCCAAAAACCGTTAAAAAACAGTTTTACGATTGAAACTGGTGACAGTTCACTGTGATGTTCTTCGGCCTGTGCAACGCTCCTATGACGTTTGAGTGTTTGTTAGAGACTATTTTGCGTGGACTTGCAAGACGTGAGACGTGTTAAGGTTATCTAGATGACGTGATCATAGTTGGAAGGTCGTTTGAATAACATCAGGTTTGAAGTTTCTTTGAGTTGTTATTTGTACCCGGATATGCCAATTTAGCCAAACCTTTAATAAAAATAATTAAAAAAACAGATTTTTGATAGAGTAACTAGGAAACTAGGAAAGATAGAAAATTTGTTTTTTTACTAAGGACGGATTACGCTTTTTTGAAATGGCTATTATAGTTTTGTAATCTGGAAGAACAAGTGGAAAGATGGATCAAGAAATTTCAAGAATATGACTACGACACAGATCACCGTGACGAAAGTAGTTATCGGAACGCTGATGTCTTGTCTAGAACATCATGTCCGGTAGATTGTATCTATTGTTCGCAACTTAAAGAAAATATCGTATGTCTCTGCAAAAAAATTTTAATGTATAAAAATGTTCATAATGCTGAATAGATTCGACAAGGATAAAGCATGCATGTGGCGCACGAATAATAAATTAAACAAAATATCTATTTCTTATAATTAAAAAAACTAAAATTTGTCCAAAGTACCCCGGTCTTCCCTACTTAAATAACTGTTTGAATAAATTATATAAAGGTTAGCACAATTTAGTGTGTCAATCGTCCCGAAGTATTTTGTGAGTATTTGCATTTTGTTGGCCTCGGCTGCAAAATATTATTTTCTGGACTAGTGATACAAATAACTATTTTATTTGTATTATACTAAGAAATAAATTTGTTATTTCTTTTCTTGTTTTAGCATTTAAACTAATTGACATTCATTAGTTTTGTTCGCATAATTATTGATTTCGTATAACGTGAAACTGGAGACTAAATTAAATAAATGCTATTGTTAGTTTACTATTTTCAATCTTTGATTTTTGGGTTTTATTTTAATTAATTTAAATAAATATGCGCCAGTACTAGATACACAATAGTTTTTAAATCAATAACAATTATTTTGTTAATTGTATCAAAATCGATTGGTTCACCAAAAGAACTAAGCAATTAATTTTTTTTGTAATTATTTTATTATTTTAATTAATCGAAATTTATGTTATAGGTACAATTCTGTTTTAGATTAAATTTTAATTTATAATAGTTTTTGCACTACTAGATCATTTTCTCTTAGTTTCTACGCTTGTTTTTAAAGCGGTATGTTTCATTTACTAGTTGTTAGGCGTAACTCGTCGATAAGTGATTTATTTACTAGTTTAAACAAAAAAATATTAATAAAAACGTCATTTTGACCATTATTAATTAATGTAAAAAATGAAGGAAAAAATGTTTCTATTTTGCAAAAAATTGCATAAACAGCACGAACATAAGGGCTCTACCGGTCCCCAAACATTGTCTTCGACCGGTGAGAAGCCCTTACTGTTCTTAATACTTAATATACTATTTTATAGTCGATTGATTCAAAATTCTCTTAATTAATTATACCTTAATGACAAGCTTTGTTTCTGCTGTTATGTTATCATCTCCAACTATGTTAAACCTTTCAAAATTTAATATAAATTTTGAATACATTATAGAAAGAGATTATTCCAAAACTAATCTACCATTTTTTGCATTTTCACAAAAACTGGATAGTAAAATAGTTTTGAAATATTACTTTATAGACACAGTAATAGTTTGTTTTGATCATGTAGATATAAATGTAGTTTTTAATGCACTACATACTTTGGCAAGAGCTTAGAAATCAACAATTAAATAGGTTAATCTAATTTGAGTTTATTTATAATAAACTTATATGCCGAAATCAAAAACCTTAAGCGTTCGTCAATTAATCTTTTTTTTAATTATATCAATTTTTATACGTGGAATGTCGAGAACGTTAGGCCGATGCACCGAGAAGCATTCAAATCTGCGGCTCGGCTAGCATTTTAACACTTGCTATATATAAAATTATTTTTGAGCAACCCCACTTTTCCAACAATTCAAGTGACATTACAATAAAGGATTTTAATACTCGCATCCGGACATGACTGTCCTCAGACGTTTTCCAATAAATCTGTCAAGCGAGACATTGTCTGGACATGCAAATGTTCATATGATATTTGGATATTTCTGTTGTCTAGAACGAATGATGGACGGGATATGTTCGTAACAAATGGCACGCGGCTTTAGCAAAGCGAACGCTTATATCTCCTTACGACAGATACATAATATTATTAAGAAAAATATTAATACCAGTAGAAGAAAGAGAACATAAATCTATAAAGGTTATTATTATTCTTGTCATTGTTCCATTTAGGGTTACAAACCATAACATAAAAAATTTGATCAGTTACAGTTTCTTCTATTCATAATGTTAATAAGTCCTTTAATTTATTTGAAAAATAATGTAAAGCTGTCATCGCTTCTGTCTGTTGTTATACAAACGGTAGCTACAAATTTAATGACACTAAAAGAATGCGTGAAGGTTCTTTGAGGATTTAATTTCGATTAAAAATAGTAACTTCATTATTCTTGTCGCACCTTTGAAATATGTACAAACATTATCGCTACAAACATGATCTGCAAAGAACTTTTGGCATGTACATTTAAATTGAGACGTACAGCAACATGCAGTAAAAATGCACATTACCTATTGTTAACATCAAAAATAATTAAGTCAAAGTTTAATCAGTTTTATTAACGTACGATCACAAAAAAAACGTATTGTTTTTACAAAAAAAAATTAATTGGCGGTAAAAGTAAATACGCACACATGTTGTCGTAACTAAGCATGAGTTTCATACAGCTAATAATTATTATAAAAGTGAGTAACTTTTTTCTCTCGATTTGCCATATGGCGCGATTCATGACAGCACTTCTAAACAACTTTTGTAAAAGGGTTAGTCGTTAATCTTGCAACGTTTTTACGTTATTTTTGTTTTGGTTTTTAGTAAAAATAAATCTAAAAAAAAACTACGATTAATTATAATTATTTTTACTGAATTAAGTAGTGTCTAAATAGATGTGTTTTGAAATTAAAGCGCATCATTTTAAAAATTAATATTAGCTTTGGCAGAAAAAAATTGATTACTGTAAAGTAAAACTAACGTTTTTGTTAACTTTTTTTTTATTCTTTCAAGTCTATCGTTATTTGTTTTATGCAGTTTTTTTAAATTTTACATCTTTGAAACTTTACTGAAACTTTAGACATAAAAGTTTCACCATAAAACTTATTAAAGATTTTTTTAGGATAAATGGTATATTTATGTAATACAATTTAAATGCAAGCTTTCGAACTGCAACAAAAAAAGTTCAAATCATTAAGAAACTAACACCACAAGATCCTCTTATTCCAACGTTCTATGGATTACCTAAAATACATATTCCAAATGCACCTCTTGGACCAATTGTTAGCTATATTGCATCGACAACTTAAGAAAATGCTATATTGAAACTTTAAAGAACACAAAACATTTTATTGTAGTAATTAGTAAACAGAAATTATCTTCAAATGATTTAATGTTTAGTTTTGATGTTATCTCGTTGTTCACTAAAATACCAATACTTGATACTTTACGTCTTTTGCAACGACAGTTTGATAATAATACTATCAAGTTATTTGAACATTGTTTGACAACATCATTCTTTCTGTTTAATGATGAATACTACAAACAGATAGGTGGTAAAGCAATGGGATCGCCAATTTGTCCATCTATTGCTAACTGTTTTATGGAACATTTTGAAGAAGAAGCCTTAAAATCTGCATCTAAAAAACCAAAATTATGGCTTAGATATGTAGATGATATATTTGCGATTTGGTCTCATGGTGAATATGAACTACGAATTTTTCTTCAATACTTTAACAATCAACATCCAAACATAAAACTTAGTATTGAAAAAAAAATTCATGGTAACTTACCTTTTCTTGATGTAAAAATAGAAAGAAAGCCAGATGGTACCTTAATACATTTAGTTTATCAAAAATCAACACATAAACGCAAATTCTCATCATCACCCAGCTCAGAAGCTTGGGACTATTTGCACATTATATAATCGTGCAACGATAATTTGTCACAAAGATAAATTACAAGAAGAGTTAGATCACCTTAAAAAAATTTTTATAAGAAATGGTTTTAAAAAAGAGCAAATTAAAAAGTTTCTTCGAGCAAAGACAAGACCTACTTTAACAGATTCAAGTATTGGTCAAAACTTTGTTATTCTACCTTTTGTTTCCAACATAAGTGACAAAATTAGAAGAATACTAAGAAACATAATATAAAAGTTACTTATAACACTACAACTAAAATTTAAAATTCTTTGAATCCTATAAAAGACGAAATACCTTATAATACCTGTGAAGTGTACCAAGTCCCATGCACCTGTGGCAAGATATATATTGGCGAAACTAGTAGATTTATAGATACGATATTAAAAGGACATATAAGACATTTTCGTTTACTCCAGCTTACTAAGTTTGCCATTGCCGAACATGCACTTGACACTCTTCATGATATTAACTTAGAGAAAAATAAAACAATTTCCAAAACAAAGAACTGGAAATCAAGAAGTTTTGTAATTCTCAAATTAATTTAATTTACACTGCCTGACGAAAAACTTAGCTCAAGTTCGAAAGCTTGCATGTAAATTGTATTAAATAAATACACTATTTACCCTAAAAAAATCTTTAATTTACTGAAACTGTTTTTTTAATCACCTCCCTATATTCATTTCCTGAATATGGTTTCACCACTGAGCAACGCTGTTTTCTGTTATCTCTATTTAAGCTATTTTAGAGTGATCTAAATAAACAGTTAGAAAACGCAAGTTTTGAAGAAAACTTTTGGTCAAATGAGCAGATACGTGTACTCTAGCATTGTTTAGATAGTTAGGTGGTTTCTGGTCAATTACAAGCTTTAATATATTTATTTGTGAAAAATATTTAAAATTATTAGGCTGGTTTTCATGTAACAACAACGACAATAAAAATTATAATCACTCTGTATGAAACCAAACGAAACAGTTCCTGTCTTTATTGAAATAAAACGAAAGTAGACATTTTGTACAGTATAAAAAAGATGGGAATTGACAGTCAAGAACCTTGCAGCAATTTCTTTCTTTTTTTTCCATTTAGGCAGTTGATCCAATCCGTCTTTTCGTACTTGTTTTTCGTGCAAGCCCAGACTTTTTAGATTTATATATGTATGTGTATATCTAAATAGTTTTCTGCCTTCTTCATAACAGCTAACTATTTACAGCAAATACATCCAGCATATTGAAAAAAAATTGCAAGTAGAATATCTTGGACCGTATTTTCAAATAATAAAATCCTAACATAAAATGTAATAAGTCTAAGCCTCCCATAAACAAATTGATTTTAGGATACTTTGGGGACAGCTAATTTTTTGTGAAGTTTTTCATTTTCAAATTTTTTTTTCTTATATCCTGTTAGTAGTGACGCTACATACATTGATAAGACTCGTTTATTCGGTTCAATCGCATAGTATACCAAGTGGTTAAATCTGCTGACATCGCAAACGCTTTGGCTGATGTCCCACCCATTACAGTCAAGCTTTCCACATCCTGTCCCTATTTCCTATACTCAAGCCGCCCGTACCAAAGTAGTTGAGAAGGTTAAAGTACCTTCGGGCAAATCCGTTGCGCCTGTTCACAGGTTGACAGTAGTTATTCTACCCAAACCCGATTTTCCTCTCAAAACCGCCGACGAAACAAAGACGACTTTAATCAAAGTTTTGGATCCACAAAAATACGGCCTTAGACTGGACCGATTGACGATAACGGACAAAAGTTTTATTAGACTGGAATCTGAGAAATCTGATTTGACCAAAATACCTGCGGCCTTCTTTAAACAAGCCGGTCTTGTGATTAAGCCCCAAAGCAAGTCGTTCCCTTGTATTTCTGTCCTAGACGTTTTCAGAAACCTGTCCCTTGAGCAGATGAAAGAGGCTACCGTTTCGCAGATCTTTTACGATGCGTCAGATCAAATGCTTCATCTCGCGAATGAGCACCTAAAGGTACAGTTTTGCTTCGATCCCGGTCACAAGTTGTTTCAACTGCCAAAAATATGGCCACCACTGTACTGACTGTAAAAGCAACTTACAGTGCAGTCATTGTGCTGAAAAGCACGAAACGAAAGCATGCCCCAACCCGGATCAAGATCCGACATGTGCTAACTGCGTTTGCTTTTGCTACAAAAGTGACGTCGTCAAGCATAAGGCGATCTCTAACACCTGCTCAGCGTACCTGAAAAGGTTCGACGCCAAAATCTCCAATACCAATTATAGACTTTGTAGACATTCAATTAACTTTGAGATTTGCGCAAGTGAATCTTTGCAATTCACGTGTTGCGACTTTCGAAGCGATGACTTTCTCTTCCGACAACGATATCGACATACTACTGACTCAAGAGCCATATTTGTTAGTTCAGGTTCAGGGTACAAGCTCGCTGGTGTAGCTGTACCCTTCAATAAGATTGCCGCATCCTCTTCTATGCAGTATTACTCGGCTATTGTTTTAATAGTTTGAAGCCCATCAGAGTGGTGACACTCAGCCATTTAATTAATGACTGCAATGCGGTAACTATGGCTACGGTTGGAAACACCTCTTTGGCAATCGTCGACGTTTATTGGCCGCCGAGTAAGGAAGTACGTATTCATCTCCAACACTTAGATAAAATTCTTGATGACCTAAAGAGCCACTCCTATTATCATAGCAGGTGACTTCAATTTGAAATCGAGGACGATGTGTGGAAAACTTTGTGGATGAACGTGATCTTTGTGTTGTTAATGAACCACATCAACCTTTCACTTTCGCTAGCCATCTAGGTTCAACTGATATAGATATAACATTAGCTTCTCCCTGTTTAGCTAGAAAAATAGTAGACTGGCGTTTCATTCCCAAAGTAATAGAAAGTAACCACCGACTAATACGGTTTAAGTTAACCGTCACCGATCCCAAAAAAATCCATGATTTTAAACGCATTGATCCCGTTCGTCTAAACGAAACTATCACAAATTAAATTCCTACTTATTTTCAACGTGGTGCTTCGTGCTTCGATTCTAAATCTGTGGACACTTTCATTGATAAGTTAACCAGGATGATTCTCGACTCTTGCCAAAATGGCTTGAATAGCATACGCCTAAAATCTAGAGCTGGTGTACCGTGATGGCAAAGTTTTGTGGAAAAAAACTTAGCGACGAGTCCTTGGGGGTTTACAGGTTATCCTACTGCAAGTTCCTGTCGATCCAACCGTGTTCCAATGTTAACGACAGCGATAGATACACAATCTCAGCTACACGATCCTTTGACGGACAATGCCTATCATGCCCAAATAAGATCCCAATCTGTTTTGCGACGTAATTCCCGACAGGATTGGGTGGTCACTAGCGACGATTTAGCTGCGGTGGTTAGCAAAATTCCTAAAAATAAACCTCCTGGACTTGACGGAATACATTGTACGAACGGTTGTTCTAGATTCTCTCTCATCAACGATCGTTGACCTGTTTAACTCTTGCATAAAAATTGGTTATTTTCTTACCTGCTAAAAAGCCGGTAAGCTAATCACTATTCTCAAGCCCGGAATGAAGGATCTCGCTAACTCTAACACGTGCCGTCCGATAACGTTGTTATCAGAACTAGGTAAACCCTTTGAAAGGACACTTCTAAAAAAGATACACGACGACATTCCGCCAAATGTTTTATTCCATCCTAGTCAATATGGCTTTGTTCCTGGCAAAACGACGACTGACGCCGCCCATCCATTAATGACTATTGTACAATCGAACGTTTCCAAGTATAGACTAGCTATTTTCATAGACATTTCTGGAGCGTTCAACAACGTATGGCGGCTTTTTATAATCGAAACTCTCGTCATTCAGAAAATACCTGCTACCGCTACGCGCGTCATTCGTAGCTATTTGTCGAATAGATCGATAACATTTTTTGCAAACGTTTTACGTTCAACTTTCACCAAACGATTGATGAAGGGCTGTCCACAAGGCTTGGTTTTTGGGCCGACTTTGTGGAACTTGGTTGTAAATGATTTCTTAGACAAAGACTTACCAGTAAACTGCGACATTTTCGTTTATGCGGACGACATAACCGTCACAGTGTCCGCAAATTCCTGACGAGCAAAATCTAACACGTGCCTAAATATGGTGACTAGCTGGGCTACAATAAACTAAGTATTTTTGCAGACAAGACTAAGTACATGGTTTTTGGCTCTACGCTAAGACGAGATCCTTTACTGCGTTTCTACGATACTCCAGTCCGTAGGGTCTTCGAATTCGAGCATCTCGGAGTATTGCTCGACGACAAGCTGAGTTTTGTTAAACATTGCGTTTTCTTGGTTGACAAGTGTAAAAGTGTCTTGCACTTGTTCTACAAATACTTACGTCCGCAATAGAACCTTCACAAAAAACAACTTGCGAATATCTTCAACAATGCAGTCATTCCCATGCTCACTTATGGCTTAGACATTTGGTACCATAGACTGCGACACTCCCACGTGGTCAGGAAACTGGCTTCGCTCCAATCTTTATTCCTCAAAACTATCCTAGGGGCGTATCGTACAGTTCCCGTAGATACCCTCTGTGTTATTTTGAAACATCCTCCCCTACATCTCGTTTTGCAGAAAATTTACTGCACCAAAGTTCTTTGCAAGGCTGGCTCGTGCAATTTCTTTCACCAGCACGTTTCAAACGATGATTTTCCGTCCTTTTCTTGGGTGAATGGCAGCGGCTGTGGGACACTTACCATAAAGGGTGTAATGCCTATTTTCTTATTCCGGACAATTAATTTAAAGTAGCAGAGTGCCAGGAACATTTTACTTTTTCATCAATAAATTTAAAAAAAAAATTAATTAGCACAGAAGCTTCACTTCATCCGTGAGCTTATGTAGGTGAGGTTCACTCGTTTAATTTTTAATAAAAAAATATCCTACGTCAGACCAGATATAAAAACTCAATTTTTTTTTCAATATAAATGTTTGTTTTTTATCCCAATTGGACGGTTTTTTTTAATTTGTTTCTTTTTTTTTTTAATCAAAAAAATTGATTTTGTATGTGAATTTAGTTGGTTAATATATTTTTTGCTTAAATAACATGTAACCTATTTAAGCACAGCGTATTTCAAATAAGTGTACTAAATAAAGCCAAACATTGGTTAAAGTTTGTTTAAGGAATTCTGTGTTCAGATTCATTTCAGTTTTAAAATTAAAAATCACGTAAAACGTAAGAAGCTGATGACTGTTAAGTTACAATTTTAATATTCTTCTGCAGTGTTAACTGAGGAACAGAAGTAACAAAAGGGCTAAGTGCCAAACTTGTTAAAAAGAGAAATTAAAAAAACATTTTTCGTACGACAATAAACATTTTATTTTCAAATAAAGTACCTAACGTATTATTTACCTAACAGTTAAACGCCATACAAAGCAAACAACATAAAAAAATTGAAAAAAAAAGAATTTAAAATAATTGGAAAACGGGCTAACTGCCAACATATTATTTAGTTAAATTGGAGTAAATTACTAGGCGTTTGTAATCTTTTAGATAATGAATTATTTAAATTAAGTACTTTTATTTGTTATCACCGATCTTATTTATGTCTGGTAGTTGGTTATTTGAGATATTTTTTAGATTTTGCAAGGTTTTTCTTCGTTTAAGTGTTGAAGTTGATTTTCTTTGTGCTAGAGATACAGCAGTAAACAAAAACCTAAGTTTTTGGGAGTCAACTTTCAATCGTACAACTTTCAGATTTAAAATCTTTTCAGCTGCCGCTTGTACATAAATTTTTCTATGACACATCTACTATTTCAAATCAGCGTGTGTGTGTACAATTAAAAAAATCTACAACTTTCCAAAAAGACATAAATAAACACAATCACTCTGCCTTTCGGTGATGCAATTCCAACTCCAACGTTTTTGTCAGACTTCTTTGATCTTGCGTTTTTATTTCTCAATTTAACAAGTCACATTTTCGACAGGTGTCGAGGTGATCTAAATGTAACAATTGGAAATATTTTTAATGACTTTTTTAGAAACTTCTAACTGACCAAGCTGTCTCGATATTTCTGAAAAAAAGTTTTTGTAAAGGAGGTTTTGGATCCATATATTCCTTTAAACGTTTTGCTCTACCAATTGAAATTTAGCCCTGTTGCTACTTTTTCTGCACAATGATTAAACTGAAATGTTATAGTAGCATCTGATCTTAAAAACAAACATTCAGTGGTGCAGCATATTAAACTCTGCTAAACTTCGTAATTTTTTTTATTATGCTTCAAGATTGCTACTGTAATATTGCAAAAATGTTAAAAAAATTTAAAAACACGTATTATAACTGTTACTGCTGTTTTTGAGTTACTGGGAAGGCAAAATAATGTTTATGATGATCAATTACAGTTACAATGCTGGAGTTTAAAAAAAGGCTCTATCGAATATTAGAAGAACGTACTATTTTAACGTCTTATTTTGCAAAACTTGTTAATGATAACAACTTTTCTCGTTTATATTAAAAAAAAATTTTTCAAAAAATAAACTCCTAATTTATTAGTTTTTGAGTTTCAGCTTTTGACACCGTCATATCGTTTTCAACGTATTTTAAAGTTTTTTCTTTAAAGTATTTTTAATTATGTATTTTCTACTAAAAAAAATTGAACAAAGCTGTATTTGTAGTAAAGATGTTCATAATAAATCAATGAAGTACAAAATCACAACTTACATTTCTTTAACTGTATTTATACTCTACTTAAACTAAGTAAAATAGTACTTAATACCACTTTTTAAATTATTTTGCTCCATAAGTTTTTGGGAAAACTAATTTGATTTCTAACTTCTGCGCGTATACCATTGAACCAGAATAAAAAAGAATTAAAAATCTTTCGTTTGTGTAGTTTATATGGCCAATTTACATTTCATTAAGTTGCTATTTTGATATTAGATTTCTAAACTATCTTTAAAAGATTTTCTTATCAAAATTTCATAAAATGCAGAAATTTATTTAGCTACTTATTATTTTTTTAAATTAATATTTAGAATCAGTTGCAAAAATGACAAAAAAATGTTCAGTTTTACCTAATCATCACGTTAGAATTAAATTTTTTACATCGCCTGCAAAAACGTTTACAGACATCCGGAACGTTTCACGCTTAAACAAATATATTTTTGTTTTGTACAAAAATGAAATGCGTTAAAAAAACCCTTGGCGCCATCGCGCACTTTACCACCTTTCCTACAGATGTCGGGTCTTTACATATACTATAGAGTCGCGACTACTATAATGATAGACGCAAATCTAATCGTGTGCAAAACAAGATAAATTGAATAAAACCTTTTTTTGGAACTGAATCCTCAATGTGGAAAAACGGAGCAAATAACTGACAATTCAGTTTTTTGACAACGTTTCGTTGGTTATATGCACAACTCCATCAAGCTTTCTATTAAATAATACTAAAAATTACAAAGTTAGTCACTACAAATACTAAAAATACAATTAAATTTGGTGGATTAAAAGCATATATGCGTTGTGATGATAAATTAAATGTTCTTTAAATTAATTGATATAAGCTGCGATAATTGTTTTGTGTAATCACCGCACACAAAATTATAAAAACGTTTGATTAATTAAGATTTAAGCAACACGTGGTTATGTAAATGTACAAATACTGTCAACACAAAAGTAGTACGTAATAAAAAAATTTAAAAACAAAACAATCCACAAACTGCAACAAAAGCAAAAGTGTTCAGGTCTGTGCGTTCAAAACTTTTAACTAAAGACTTTATTGTTTTAGTTTTAATTAAAAAAAATTAGAGATTGTGTCCAAAACAATATTAAATTGTAAATTTTTGTTGCGTGAATAAATAATTTAATAATTATATAAGCACAAAAAACATACTGAGATTAATTAACGTCAAGAAAAAAAATCAAAAAAATGGTAAAGAAAATCAAGTTTTGTACTATGCAATAACGCTTTGAACCATTATAAATTAGTTTAAATCAAAAATTTATATTTTTAATAATAAACACGTTATGTAGACAGTTAGAAAAATAATTTTCTTTTAATAATTCAAGAATTATTAAACGCGTGTATTCGCTTTTAGTATTTATCCGAACAAGACGAAATAATATAAAACGTTTTTATTAACAAATGCGATATTTCTTATAACCGAATCGTTTAATACATCAAAATCAATTAATCAAAAGTTTTATTTATAATCAAATATTGCGTAACTATTTTTGTAATTGCTATATTTTCTATGCAAAACTGAAACAAATGAGTATTTCTACACTATTAGATAGCATCGTTTTAATTAAACCACACGAAAAAAACAAAATAAATAATTGGATATAATATCTCAAATTGAAATTTTTAAGCTCGAGCTTTATTTTGTTTATTTTTTTTAATGTCACTTTGTAAAACAACATGAATTACTTATAACACAACAGAAAGTTCCATGAACTTATAACGATTAAAACATCGTGTGAATTTTTTCGTGTAAATTTAGAAATTGGCATTAATAGTAGAATTTAGTTAATACGAATTTTATTTGTAGCAATGATTGGGATTAAAGTCGCTAGGTGAATGCTGATCCATTTTATTCCGATTTATCCTCAAACTCCGGGGGACCAATTTCACGTAGTTCATAACAGACGTGGGGCATTATAATTCGCACATTATCAAAGGGTTGCAATCATATCTATTCGTGACTATGTTATCTCAACCCAGATCGGTAATGTTCAAATATAGTGCAACGTAACATTTATTCGTGCCAGAATATCATTAAGATAATTGGGTAATATCATCGGTGATTTATGAATTACCTGGTCTCGCGCGGAGTCAGGTGAAGTAATAGTCCCTTCTCTTTCGCCAGGTGAGTAGAAGGCGGGACTGGGCTGGCCCGATCACCACTAAGTCAAATGCCGCTCGGTGATCTGAACGCATCGTCAGTCCGTCAGTTAGAATCGCTGTCATAACAAACCTTTACGCAGGGTTATCGCGACTCATTTTAAAAATTATTACCGCTTGATTGTATTATATTTGTATGTACTTAGAAAACGAATAATTACGCACTTTTACTTTTCGAATCGGCGTTTGTGAGTGTGTTTAGAGTTTGTGGCGTGCTAACTGCGAATGCTAAAAGCGCGCATCTTCTTTACTAATTAGTAGTCTTTGGTGGTGTTGTGATTGCAGCAGCCAGATTAAATAGCTTCGCAGGAATAGTGGTTGTATGAAAGGACACGGGGCGCCGCTCCGCGAGTTACAAGCGAGTAAGGGTAAGGATCGAGGATAACCGACCCGTACCGAGGGTAGCGTCGACGCCGCCCGCCCTCAGCGCCGGCCCCCACCACGAGAGCGCCGGACACCACAGACAGCATCTCGGCGCCGCTGAGCTCGCACGTCACCTGCAACCAATCACAGCTAGACATGAAAAGTGAACATCATAACTGTCATAAGACAAAATCATAATATTTACTCTTCCGACAAGCCTCGGGCATAATGTGTAGTTAGTTGACTGTGGTGGACAGTGAGTGGACTGTGCAGTGCGGCATGTCACGAAGGAAACAAGCAAGGCCCATCCGACTCCTTGAGGAGGAAGACGGCCCAACTTCAACACCGGCCATCGGTAAGTGGTGCAGTGGATACACATAATTGCACCCTAATAACCCATCATCGGCGCTAAAATCGCAAAATTCATATTTCAACATTAGTGTCGCGCTAAAAAAATTTACGAGAAAAATTATTTTAAAAAAATAACGCAAAGAAAAATATTTTAAAATTTTTTCAGCAAACACCATAAATTACAACAATATTTAAAAAAATCTCAGACTGAATCTCTTTGAAGTAATAACCAAATTTTCATATCCAAATTTTCTTAAAAATCATTAAGAAACATCGAGAAAAATTAACGACGTCTTAAATATTCCAATATTATTTAAAAACTTTTACCGCTGACGCGTGGAATTTACCGACGTGCACTTATGGCAAAATTTAAAATTTTTGCTAAATTAACATGCATAAAAAAACAATAAAAAACGGTTAGTTGATTTTAGCAATCCTAATTCTAAAAAAAAATTTATTAAAATTTCAATAATTAGTGAGCGACGGTAAACGATTAGAATGCTTTTTTAAGCAATAAATGCTTTTGATCGTGGCAATTTAGATGATTTAGTTCAAGAATTCAAAAAATTGAAATAATTTAATCGCGTAATGGATCAAATGCACCACAGTTGGTTTTATTTTCAAATATCGATAGAGCTTTACGGAAGTTGGAATCGTTTTACGGAACATTTTAGTATTATACTTTCGCAGAAGCTGCGAGTTTAATTGCATTTGTCATCGATGCAATTCCTACGAGATGCCAAACGTCACAAAAGTTGCAAATAAAAAGCGTCAGGACATATAACTTTGAATCCGTGAGAATGCACTCTCGACAGCTACCAGTGTAACGTACATCAAATCATAACTGCGCATACCTTATGTATTTGCTGTTGAAAAAAACTGGATTTCTTGGTTAATTGATGATGAACGACCGGCTTATACAAAGGACCATAATTTGTTGTCAATTTCTGGATATATTGACGAGCGTAGTTAGTTTTTGTCGAGCCGCGGTCGGTTTGATCTTTGTTGTCAATCGTTTTTGTGAATCTTTAGTAATTTTTAAATATTTTGAATAAATATTGGAATATTAATTGAGTTTTGGCGTCGATATTTTACCGGAAAAATTTTTAAATTTAAATGTAGCGCTTTAGTAGCTTCGAGCGCGACATAAAAAATCGATTTGTAGTATAACGTTACGGTAGCTCCAATTCCGTTCACTTACACCTGATCATGTTGATAATCTTGCAAATCATAAAGTGATGAAGTGTTAGTGCAAAAGTATTACCAGACTGGACTGACAGCGTTTATCTAATAAAAAATGACAGATTTACAACTTCAGCCATTAATGATACCATAATATAAGAAACAGGTTTGTTTTTGCGCCCACTTAGTGTAGGTAAACTTAGTTTTGTAACGTTTAAAGTACTTAAGATATGCGACATTTGCTTGTCCAAAACAATACCAGTAACGTTTTCGAAAAGCGAAGCGCAGAAAATTTCTGGTACAATCAAAAGAGCTCAAAGCAATTTTCTCCAAGCATTAAATTATAATTTTGTCGTATTAATCAAATGGACGCCATTTTGTAACCCTTTTGTATTATAATCTCATTAGAAAGCTGTCTGTTATACCCAGCCATGCATACACAAATAGCAGGGTTAAACACGGGATAAAGGGGGTTAACGGGGCGGCCTGATCAAAGATTGTGCCCTTCGTAGTTAGCTGTGTGCGTTTGGTCATACTAACACTACACATGTAATAATAAGCTGAACGCAATTAAATGTCTCTCCCCTTTGAAATCTGATTTTTAAAACACACCCCGCCATTTTTGGTGTTTGCTCAGGATCGCTCTTCATAATCACAGGACATCGCGTTCATCCCTCATTCCAACAGACTTGACAAGAATTTTATTACGATTCATTTATTCTACGATTTTAAATTGAATTCTGTGAATTTAATGTGCAGTGTTTCAACTGGGGTCGAGTTTCGATAATGAAATTTAATAAATTTCACTCCACGAAGAATTCAATTTCCACAATTAAATTTTCCGATTGTATTAAGACAATAAATTTTCTCGTTTACGTGACAATTATTTTACTCCGGCAGATTTTTGCTTTTTCCATAAAATTTATGTGTGCTGATCTGACTACGTTTAGACGTATCGTCCCGAGGGTTGCCGTCACTTCAGATTCTTAATATAAAACAAGAATAACAGTGGTATTTACACGATTTCTAAAACACCCGCTTCTTTGTAGAAAAATTATAAAATGTATTTTAAGAAATTTCTTTCTTGAGTAACATTAAAATACTTTGTTGTACAAGTTAGACGATTGAACTAAAAATAACAAAAATTAATTGATTTTTTTATAGTTAAAATAGAAATTTAACCGTTTTGTGCGTTTTTATTTATGATATTTTTAAACTTTTTCGATTTCGCGCGTCAATCGTAACGTTTTGTAACTAATGAATTCTTGGTACATTGCAAAAATTGTACGATTACGAACACGTACACGTTCGAAAAAACTAAAATAAATTATTATAATAGCTTTGTTTCGGTTTATTGCTTGTAATCGGAAAATTCGTTACTTCCTGTATGACAAAACTGCTTAACAATAATCAATTTGTCAAAGTGAAATTTTAATACAAAACACGAAGTATTACAAAATTATTCAGTTTTTTCCAAGGCGATTATTTACAAGTAGCGTAGTACTTATAAAAAATTCAATGCCAAAATTGACGTATTAATAAATTGTTAATGATTTTAGGAAACGATTTTTTAAAATGTACGTGCGGTGAAAGTCGCAATAAATAATTTTAGTTACGGTTAGAAAATTTTCAAAAAGTGACAAGTTTTAGGAAAACAATATTTATGTCCTTTGTCAATTATCTTTATGGGCGTGTAATTTTTTTCCTGAAGAGACTTAAGACAGCAGGTGGGTGACTGAAAATATCTTTCCACCCATAAATCTTGCGATAATTATTTTCCAATCACAATTAGATCTTAGTTTGTGCTACCGAGATTTGTGTTTTATTACATTACTTTGATTTAACGACACCATAAAATTATATCGTAAAATAATCTTTAATAATTAATTTATAAAATACTATTTTGAAGATGACTAGTGCAGTTACTTCAGTTGCGTGTGTTAAACTTCAGACTGCTATTATAAATCTGCGTTTATAATTCTTGTTAGCATTTATCATAATAACTCTGGAATAATTAACAGGATAATAATTTCTTATTATGAAGGTTGCTTGTCTTATTAAACGTACTAATAGCGGTTAAATACATAAATTTGTAATATGCGTGCTGCATAATTAGACTGTTCCAAGATTATGCTTCCTATTACAAGATCCAACAAATAAATTAAAAATTTCTGCACAAGATGTATTTAGTTTTTAACAACAGTCATTGCTTTTTAAACACTAAAAGATATTAGGCAGGTTGTAATTAATTTCGTTTAAATGTTTGGCACAAATAGCGGCAATGTTTGTAAATACGCCTACTTGCGACATATTTTAATCAAGGAATGCAATTATTTATTTTTAAATATTTAACTTTTCTGTTATTAAAATGCCACGGCGGTAATGTATCAATTGTGTTAAAAAAATTTATTTTTACCAGTTCTTTTAGTACGCACCAAATAATTTTAGAGTCCCATTAGTTAAATGTGCTTTTTAAATTTAAAGCATTCGAACAATATTTTTTTTTTGTTAAAACCAACCTTGAAGGTGTAATCTTTATCATAAATTGTTATAGTTAAGGTAAACTGTCTTGAAAACCAGCTTCGATGTTTATTCATATTTATAAACGTTTCCACAGTAAATAAATGCGAATACACTCGTAATTATGTCTTCGTTTTCAGCACTTTGATATTTTTTTGTGTATATTAATTTGTGTTCAAAGCAGTAACAGCAAAATAATTACAAATTTATACCATAAAGCCGTTCGTTAGCGACGAAAAGAAACGATATGTCACTGTCGCTTTTTCAAATTTCATTTTTTAGAATAATTAAATTAGCGTGAGGTTTGGTTAACGCACCATTGTAAATGAGCCCCATTATAACGATGTAGATGAGATGTAGTGTAACGCGACATATTGTTTTAAAAATATCAATTATTATTTCGACTTTGTCTTTTTTTAATACCCGCGTAAAGTGTATGTAAACAAAGATACACGCAGTTGTTGTGTTATGTATAACTACGACAATACCGCCACGACGTATCAACATGTTGCTAAAAATAATACCAGTTATGTTGTCTATCGTTTCGGCAGATAAAACGGAATGAAAAAAAAACACTTTTATTTTTATCCACTTTCTTTTATTTCCGTTATGTTCCAGAAATTCTTGAAATAATTCCGTTTCTGTTCTAAAAATACCAGAAACGTAATGAAGATCTTTACGCGTCGTTACAATTATTGTTACAAAAACATGTCGTTTTAGTTGAATTATTAAACAAAAAAAAAAACACGGAAATAGCTAACGAAAGTGCAAATCCAACAAGTTGAATGTAAAGACTCAACTTGTTAACTTTGCCAGAAAAAACTTTTTGGCAAGCGCAATTGTAAATTATTTCCCAAAAACGCTTAATCAAGGATAAAATCCTTTTTTTGTAAAAAGAGTTTAATGCCAGATCTAGATTTAAAAAAAACTCAAGGTTCGTTTCAATATAAATTTTATGTAAATTAACGCAATTAGTTTAGCCAAAATATATTTTTAATATAAAAAACGTGTTTAAAATTTAAAATTAATAAAAACTAGGTTAAAGATTTATTAGCATGAAACTGTATAAGTACAAATCAATTAAGAATATCAGTTTTTTTTGTAATTTAAATGCGGTGGCATCAATGTAATTATTTACATGGCGATTACTTTTATAGTTTATCAAGGTTTCTGCATATAATGCAATTTTCTTTTGGCACTAACACAATTTTTCTGAGAAATTAGCAAATTGTGGCTGGTTGCCATCAAATCTTTTATTATAAACTATTGTCATATTTTTTTAATATTCAGAATTCTTGGCGCGTGTACACGTCTATAAATTAGATATTCGTGCTTATTGCTTATATACTTCCAGAGACATTTTTAGATTTCATGACAACTCATCGCAATATCAATTCATTTTCATTTATTCAAATGTAATAACTACTTAAGGCGAGCAATATATCTTAGTGTTCTCACAGTATCTAATTTTTTTTTAAAACGGGTAGCCACATATGCTAAAAGAAATAATTATAAATGTTCCATTTAAATTAATAGTTGTAGAAAGCTTCATTTAGATGCTATCGAAATAAGAGAATAATTAACTTTTAAAAAAACTTGTCCGGTTTTCATGTTTTTCCAAAAGTTCTGTATTACTAAATATTTCATTGTGCGCCGAAAACGACGTTGGAACCATTTTTCTATTCTATTTTATTTGGAGGCAAAGTGCATATTAATCACATATTAATGATAATTAATGTTTTGTAAAAGTATGATTCCTGAAACAGAATTAAAAAAAATTGAAATTAATTATAATATAAAGTGCTCAAATATTATTTTCCTTATCTACAACTTACGTACTAGTGCCTTTTTATAGCCTAATTATTCAACTTGCATGTATAATGTACTTTAAACTCATTTTTAAAAATAATTGCACCCCATGCTTCATATAGAATAAATTAGCACTTATGTTCCATAACGATGAATTATTAAAAAATGTCGGTAATAATTGAATTAAAAACTCAATTTAATATTTTATTATTCTGTTCATTTACCTGTACAGTTAGAAAAAATGCTGAACCAGTTTTTAATTTATTTCCGTTCTCATATTAGCAATTTTCTGTATACGTTTTTACGAAACTGAGAATTAAAATATGAAATTATACAACAAACAAAATTAATTTTATATACTTTTTTTGGGTTGTATTTTAATTGATTATTTGTACGTAATGTTTACAAGGTTGAAGGTGCGACCAAATATTACTTTTTTATTTTTATTACTTTTAGTTCAAAAACCAATTTTGTACATTTGTGGTTTGAGCGAATTCTATATTTGTTTTTGGCAATTAAGTAAAAACCACCAATATTGATCTAAAATATGTATTTTAATAAATTTTAGTTTCTACAAATATTGTCTATTGTCCAAAACGTTCTGATTTTATAAAGCTCTAACGGCAGTTTTTTTAAAGCTCATTCAATCCAATCTAATTTTACCTATAAAATTTGTTTAAAATTATAACATTTAGTAACAAAAATGTAAAAAGTTTTAGAATCTGAATCAATTTATTTGTTAAGTAAAAATTGTTAGTTATAAAAGTGAGTATCATTAATTAATGAAAATTAGAAAATTTGCGTTGGTTTTTAAATACAATATAGTACATATATAGTTCAGCTCCTTTTCATTCTTTATATATTATCCATTAAATAAACGTACGTAAAAAAAATGTTGTTATGGATAAACATTACTTTTGTTTTTACATATTCGAATATTAAAGGTAAAATTTATAGTACTCTTAAAAGTAGCAGTTATAAATTTGTTTGTGTAACAGAAACCAGCCGCAAAAAGCAAAGTTAAATCCAGCATCATTCTTAATTCTACAAAGCGTAGGTCGTTGCCGATCTTTCAAGTCTTTAAGCTATAAAATTAATAACATCGCCCGATAAGATCTGTAGTTATTAAGGTGCCATATCCATATTTCTATTTATATTATAATCTCCAAACAGATGTGCTAACAACGCCGAAAAAAAATTATATTAAATTCGCATTTTTCGCATTGCAAGATTTATTTCAATATTAAGACTACAAAAGAACCGTTGACAAATTCTTCACAGCGTGAAGTCGAATGCGACAATTTAATAGAAAATTGTACAAAAAATTAATCCTCTATTACAATACCAACATGACCCTAACAGAGGCTTATTTATACAACATTACCGACCTAATAATAGTTAATCTGAATCTTTTGTAAAGGCGAGTACGTGGAATTGTCCGTCCAATAATAAAATTTTATTATGCACATTGTACTCATTTATCGAAATGATAAAAAAAATAACGAACATCGAATAGTAAACAAACGTTATGCAAAAGAATTGCAAAACTGTCTTTCTGAACTTCATGAATTTTTAATATCGAACAATGAACTTTGTAAAACAAGTTTTTGAACAACTTTGTTTATATTTTAGATCCGCATGCTTTATGAAAATTGTGAAAAAAATCAAAACTGTTTATATTTTTAATAATCGCGCACATCTCTAGCTGTGCCTAAGGGCCTGGTGACATATGCACAGAGACAAGATACTTTTTTGATAGGATCTCATCCGTGCAGCTGGGCTTTTGTGTTATACCAATTTTAAAGTAACATTAAATATCTGATACCAATCAGTTATTGTAAATAAAAAGCAAAAGTTTTTACGTTAAGTAAATACCTAAAAAAACTGTTTTTTTTGATTAATTACGCATAAAACTATAATAAATGATATGGTAATAGATATTTACATTACGATGCCGCATCAAATATTCTATATGATTTAAATATGATTGATTGTCTGATACTTAATCGCCGTGTTTTATTCAGGCACTTAAATACTTGTTTTAAGCTAACAGCTATTAAAGACTTTTTTTAAGTATGTGTTTACGCACCAAAAGTGAGTACTTATTTTTTTTCTTATTTATTCTTTTGTTAGTAAACGGGTCTGTTTTTTTTTATTGTTTAATAAATAACGTAAAATATTTGCTATTAATTTACTTGTCAAAAACAAAAAAACATAATTTCTTAAAATTTAATAAAAATTCTGCGTAACATTTTTTGATTTTTTTACGTTTTGATTAAAAGCTTATTACTTATCGAAAAATTGAATAAATTAAACGAGCATTTTTATTCATTTAAAAAATTTCAATACGTATAAGATTAATCGGATGGTTAGTAATATTATTATTGCTATTACAACCGATGATTTTGATCGTAACTTCAACCAGGGTTGAACAGTTTTGTTGGTTTATATAAATAAAACCGTTATTTGGTTGTAATTTTGCTTTTGAAAAAATATCTTACGTATCTCTACAGTAGAGTACTGAAAAATCTTCATGCAAAAAGATAATTTATGATAAACAACAATACCATTTTCTCTATATAATATACAAACATCGTGGTCCCGTAGATTAAAATTTTTAACAGTTTGTATTTTCGTTAACTTTCTTTATATTTTTTATTTTAATTATTAATTTTAACCATGAAAGGATTATTATAAAATTGTAATAAATTGTAACACAAAAAAGAATTGCAATTTATAGATCGATTAATAAAAGCACTGTTATCGATACATTTTTGCAAAAACAATAAGATTCTTAAAATTTAATTTCTTACGAAAAACGCACTAGGTCATAGTCAAGTGTATTTAATTTTTTTATTTCGAAAAATTTTAACCAACGTAATCAAATTATTAGATATTTTCTTCTATCCTGTACAGCTTATAATTTGCGTTTTTTATATATTTTTGAAATACTACACAAATTCTGTTTTGAAGATTGGTTTTAATTGTTTACATAATTACAAAACTATTATACATAGATACATTTTTGCAAAGCGGTTTCAGAGAAATGACATTAGCAACTGGCTCTAGAATTTAACAGCCGAAGTAAAACAGTGTTACCAAACCGCAAAATTAATCCAACTATCTACGTATGTACGCGTCACTAATTTAAATCTAATTAAGACTATTGCACAATTAAGTAATTGAATATTACATGTTGCAAGCGCGAAATAAATTTTAACGACCCGCGAATTTGGAAACCTTTATCTGACAAACACAAAATATTTTTTATAAGAAAGATTTTGTGTAACACATTTTTTTATTTCAAAAAATTCTGAAACTTTGTTGCGCAAAAGTAATATTTTTGTATTTTGACGCGACACATTCAAGATTTTATCTTGAATTTCAATCTGTGCAAATCGCATCTGCTGTAAGGGGTTCTGATGATGGCTATATCAAACTAGTCGTATCACAATATAAGAATAGTGTAAACAATATGACAAGCGGCTAATACGTTTTAAGGGTAGAAACCCCTCCGGGCAGTGATTTCACGGGACGCGTCCCACGAATGCGTATATTTTTTCAGCAACTAATAAAATGCACTTTACGGTATTAACACATGTTGCCTTTCCTAATATTAGTATTCTGGTAGTTAAATGCTGACAAGATACGGGCCGGCCCACCTGCATAGATTATGCGCTATTAGTATCATAAGTTGCCAGCCGTGTCTAATTACAGACATTCACAACTTGCTTGTCACAAACGCAAGCACAAATCATTTGTTGAAAAGTTAATACAGACGTCTCGCGATACCAATTTTTTAGCCCTTAACATTAATTAATATTTCCAAAACATATTGCTACAGTTCATTAAGTCGGAAAAGACCAATTTACAACTCGCTTCGTACTTATTCAAGCAGTTCTTTTCCAAATGCGTATTTATAACCTGATGTCATGTTGTCACATAAGTCTCAGTGCTCATACGTCTCATAGAAAATTATTTTTAATATTTATGTTTGCTGTCAATAGGAAAATGCCAGACGTTTTATTAGTTCCAGTTCAACTACTGCAACGAGGACCCTCCGCGCATACACGTTAATTCGATCTTAAGCGAATCCATTAAATTCAAGCAGTTTTATACGTAATTGTACTAATTAAATATTAACTAGAAAGTGTGTTAATCCCATAATGAAGCTACGTAGTTGACAGTGGAAAAACAGATGTGATAAAAACGGAGTTGGGTCATGGAAATCCTTCGGGAATTGTAGCCACAACCGCTACTATAACCAAAAACGGGCGAGGAGATTTTGCCACCCGAGGCACTTCGCTTGTCTTTGACAACGCACCAATGACCCATCCCGAAAGATTAGTTTATTCCGCTTTATGTCAAAACCATCTCAATAACACAACTCCTGCCAATATACAACATTCAAAGTTTACTCCGCAATATTGTATTTCTACCAATATCTGGTATTTATTTAGCGGCAATGCAGGAAGATTATATACTGGCAATACGCCAAAGGCGCTTCAAATTTCATATTTACTAAGTTAACATTATTCCGTCACCTCTATCTGACGCTCCGTCGCGGCTTGAAAGTATGAAGGCGTCTCGACGTTGTCGCTTTCGTTCGAATTAAAACTAATGCTAATGACGAAGAAGTTCAAGTACACGCTTTTCATAATTAAAATTTTATAATAAAATGACAAAATTTTCAAATTCGAGTCGAATATTTATGATTTTTTTAATATTATATTTGACAATCTACAACGTATATGACTGACGGAGGGGTCATGTTTATTATGTCAAACCCTTGTTCCATTTTTACTTTGTCATATTAAGAATGACAATGTGCGTTAATGTAGTTATAAATTATCCATTTGTAGCTGTTTTAGTTATTTTTTACTTTAAAACACAAATTTATAATATGATGTTGTTTATATTTGTGTTTCCAAGAATAATTATTAACTGGTTTTTTTAATAATATTTTTAAATAAAAACAACAGCAAACAACTTCAAAACAAGAGCAGCTCATCGCTGTCTCTGAAGAGGTTTGCGTCATGCATTTTGGAAAAAAAAACATTTATGCAACTACTTATACTTATCTTCGTTTGTTTTTTTTTATTTATTTAATTAAATTATTGATATAATTCTTGTTAGTGTTTACAGTTTTATTTTTTAAAAACAAAGACAGTTTTATGTTTGTTGCTCATTACTAAAGCATTTTAAAAAGGTTTTTTTTTAATTATTTTTTTTTAGTTTAGTTCTTCTAATACTTGCCTGTTTAATTTATGTCTTTCATATGTACGTTTGATGAGTTTTTTTTATTGAATTTTTCATCTGATTTTTCATTTCAAATACACTTTTTTTTAATTTTAATTTTTGGTACATTCAACAAAAACTTTTTATGAATAAATCTATTCAGCTTTTATGACAAGTTTAAGACAAAACAACTCATTAAAATTTTGTTTACAATTTTACAAATTGTAACAGCCACCATAAATTGGTTTGGTCTAAAGTTTTTTTTTTAAATGTTTGTTTAGGTAGCTATAGAACTACTGAAATTTATTTTTAACAAAATACACTAATTGTTAATAACGAAAACAAAATTTATTATAACTCTTAACTAAACCAATATTGTCATCTTAAATCCAAACGAATTAAAATGTTTTGAGTTTTCTGTTAATATTTTTACGATAACCGAATGAATGAAACATCCTTTTTATGACAAAAATTATTTAAGGGCGTAGTGCGTGGTCTTCATTTGTATCATAAATCGTTATTTGAACAAAAAAATTACAAAATTTTACAAGAAAAAGCTTACTACATTCAAAAAATATCTCTTGGAAAATGCAAAATTTTTTAACACGCTTTGTTTTATAAATCTTTTAAATTGTTTTAGTGGAATATATGGTAAAAGTTAATTTAAAAAAAAATTGAAATTTTCAAATTTTAGGTATACGTTTTTAAAAAAATTAACATTAAAGAGTTATGTAACTTTGGGCATTTTTATGTTTGCTTTCCACAAGAAATGCAAACATTTACAAAAACAACAGTTTTCATGAAGTCAGGTTTTGCATCTTACACATTCTTGTTCTTCTTCATTTTTTGTATGATTATAGTCTTCGCCGCAGTCAATACAATCACATTCTAGGTCATGTATCAGCTCAGCATTGGAATCGTCATTCAATACAATATTTTTGTTTGTTTTTCTTTTAATTGTTCTTTGTTTACGTTTTGATTTTGATTTATTTGATAATTTGCTGTCATTTACAAGTATTTTATCTTTTCTGGATTTAATGCTCTCAGCATTACGCAGTGAAAGCTCTAAATGTCTGGATAGAAATAGTGGGAATCAATCATAACCTGCTTTTGATTTTGATTGTGAAATTTATGACAAATTTTTAACTCTTCAGCAAATCCATATGCCAAATTCCTAAGGTCATTTCTATCCAGTAGGAAACCTAGACGCAGCAGATTTTTTATGTGACGTACAACTCTGTTTTTGTTTCCTAGTCTTAAAGTGCAAAAAGCCAAATCTTGTTAAACTGAAAGTTTTGGATCAATAAAAAAATATGTACATTGTGGGTTGGTTGTTTTCTGCATTGTTAAAAATCATTTAAAAACTTAATTTTAAAATCAAATAACTAAATATTGCAGTAAAGAACTCCTTATTATTAGCGAAAAAAAATTAAATAAGGGAACAAAACGATTTACATTTTTGTATTTTGGAATACCCTTCAGGATCAATCTGAAAATCTAGATCTTGAACGTTAAACCCGTCAACATCATCAGTAATATCATCACCTTGCAAATTTTGATAAAACGGAATGGCATCTGCTAGAGTAAGGTGCATCATTTTTTTTAAATTCTGCAGCTTTGCTTCAGGAATAGGATTGCCATCGGGTCACAAGGGGATCAGGTCTTTGAAGATATCTGTGGAAGTACGTCTACCTCGAGAAACTTTCTTAAGAGAAACTTTTTGATGTGGCTTAAAGAAATCGTTTTGTTGGATTAAAAGTTCGTTTTTTACAATTCTGATTGACCTTATCTTCAACTAGTTAATTCTTCTTTTGTCGTCTGTGACCTTTCTGTTCGTAATTTTCTTTTCAATGTCACCTACACTCAAGAAGTCTTCAGGCTGCATTAAAATAGCTATTAAAACCTTTTTCTTTCTGCACGTTCGCATTACCTTCATGTAATCATCCGGAATGTAAAGTCTTTGTTGCCTTTTGAGAGAAGACTCAATGTCACTAAAATCAGTGTAGTTTGGGAGGAAGCTATGTCCAAAAAACAAATACTTTATTGTAATGCTTTTAAGGTTTACATAAACAGCAGAATGCAGCACTGATTCGAGCATAATACTACTTTAATATTGCGATTTTGCCCTCCGCAAGAGGCTTATATGTTTTAGGAGGCAGGATCCAACTTCTTGGGATCCTCTTCCTGCAGATATTTCCACCCAAATGTAACAATAACTGCAATTGTATTACCCATTATGTATACCTACAACTGCCGTTTATAAAATACGACAATAGTAGGGATTTTTGGAAACGGCAATGTTTTTTTTAAATTAAAACTTAAACTTTCAAACTCTTCAGATTATTTTGCTGTATTAAAATCCTCTCTTCTTTATTTTTGTGCTTCTTTAGCAATTTCAAAATATTTCTTATGTTCTTGTCTAAAATACACGATGTTAGACTAACTACTGGATTCACTTCTTCTTTCTTATACATATCATACATTTTCTGTATAGTTATTCCGGGGGTAAATATTGAGCGGTGGTTTGATCTCGGCGATAGTGCGAGATGTATTTGATTATTTTGTTAATCCGATTCATGACAGTTTGAACCTTTTCCTCGAGCAGTTTGTTCTTGCCACCCTGTTTAATGCCTTTTTGATTAGGAAGAGGTCCACTTGAATCGTGGTTATGTCTAGTGGTTTTGTAAACATTTCTCTGCACACACGTGAATCTTTTATCTTATAAATTTTACAGAAATTTATTTTTTCTGTATTTCATTCATATACTCTTTTTTTTTAAATTCCGACACAAAAGCAGCAATAAAATTTGTTTGGCTGTCATATAATTTCAACGACCAACATCTTTCAAATTCATATTGTCGGGTTTCAACAGAAACACTTTGCAGTACAAGAACAATCAAAATTTCTTAAACTCTTTTAGTTTTCTGTTAATACCTTTGTAGTTGTAGTAAGCTTGGTTACTGTTTTTCTTTCTCTTCTTTTCTTTTTGACTTTGTTCCAAAACCTACCCTTTTCTTCCCTTTTTCGGTCTTCTTTTGTATTTTGGTAGTGATTCTGTAGTAAGTTCAGTATCAGCCACAACGTGTAAAGGGAAGTTTTGATTATTTTCTGCTGTTGTATGGCTTGCGGTTTCTTCATTTTTGTCCGTTTCAGAATATTTTCTTTCTTTAGCAATTTCAAAAATAGGATCCCTAACAGACTCGTCACTGTCTTCTGATCTGATCTGTTCGTTACGGGGTTCAGAATTTTCTAAAACTACTTCGTTTGTTTGGGGTTCAGTCGCTTTGGCAATGTCTTCTTCTAGGACTACCAATGTAAGAGTAGTAATTTCATTATTGCCTACATCTGAATTTAAACAAACATCAGTGTTATGTTGTGATACTTGTGGTACTGGTTCTATATTTTCTTTATAATAGTTTTGACTTGACATGTAACTTTGGAATCCAAGTGCTTTGGCAGCCTCTTCTTCAGGCATTGCCGGTGTAACAGTTGTTAATACAATTTTATTGTCACCGACATCTCGTGGAAGAGTATCTGAATATAACAGAATATTTTTAACATTAAAACATTTTGTCCAAAAATCAATAAACATTATGTTATACTTATAACTATAAACAATATAAGTGAACTTAGTGATCTACTTAAAGCTCTTGAAAAAGCAACACAATTAAATAATTACAAGTTAATACAGTAGGTAATAAAGAAGATTATAAGTATAAAAATATATACATAAGTTTAAAAAACAATATAAACTTTGGCCTTTTTTGTTTAAGTAATTAGTAAAATTAACATAGTTATTTAATTCCTAATACCATTATACTTTTCCTGTTGTTGATTTTAATTTTTTTTTTAACCGCAGTGCCATCCGTTGGATCTTTTAATAATTACAAATGTTAGAATACTCTCCCGCATGGCAGTCCATCTCAGACTTATCCTACTTTATCGCACGAATAAATAAAAGTTGTTAACATGTTGTCACACCAAGTAAATTGTGCCTGTTGTTCTCAAAATTTGTCTTTGAAAATTGTCTAAAACAAAATAAACATTTGCCTTCATTTTTACGGTTTTGGTTTTAAGAAATTCAATGTAAAGCGTTTTAAATTGGATCTCGACCATGAGAGTTTCTGTGATTTTTTTGTTTTGTTTTTTTTTAAATTATTTTATTGATTTTAACGTTTAAATTTACAGTTTAAAAATATCTTTATCTATATAACCAAACTGGTGTTTTTGCTAATTTAACTTTTTTTTTGGTTTTTGTAGAAAGGCGCAATTCAAATATACATAATCGATCAAAAAACTAAATTCTTTAGTCTCTGATATTATTCTGAATTAGGAGTTTGCAGGTGCTAAAAAAATTGCTAGTTATTTCTACTATTTTTATTGTTTGTTTTATTTAACGAAGAACGTAGAAATGTATCTGGTTTTATGGAAACTATTAGAACATGTCTCCATTGTAGTAGTTTACTATAAGTATTCCAAAAAATATTTGAAATTATGTTTGGGAGCACAGTATTAAATTTGGAAAATTTTAATTTTAATTTTTAGTGGAGACAGGAAAGGTACGTCTAACGAGAGCTTTACCGTGTACGTTTTAGTTTAATTAAAAACTATTTAAAAATGCCTAAAAAATCTGATTCAAAAACTGTAATGTCGTTTTAAAAACAGTCGCAACTACTAATTTATTAACTGCATAAAATTGATGAGGTGTTCTATTTCTAATAGTAACCTAAAAATACCAACTGGTTGATATCATGTAATTTTAATTCATACAAATTCTTCCTCCATAGGTAAATTATTTTCTGACTTACAAAAAACAGGTTTTTGACCAATTAATAAGCTAAAAGATTCTTATCAAATTTTGCATATTTTAGAATGTTTTAGACACTTTAAAGACTTTTTGAGGTCTTCCAATACTTGTTTTTTTAACCACTAACAGCCTTCATATTTTTATATTTTTTTAAGTTATTTACCTAATGAAAATTGAAAAAAATTATGGCTAAACTACATGAAAACGTAAACTCTAGATGTTTTCTACCACAATTACAATTGCTTTTATGTTCTTATAAGACGATCTTTTGTGGACTCAAATTAAAATTATTTGAATTCTATATTGCTATTTTTTGTATAATTTGCTGTGCCTGGTCTATATTTATAGATTTATTTTAGTGGTATGTAAAATTAACATATGTCTATATTTAAATCATTAAATAATAAACTTGATAATTAATAGACAGTGATTGACCTCAGATAATAAAAAATGCTTGTTGTCGATCTATTCTTTTGTAACATTGGGCGAATAAAAAAGTTTAGAATCTTGATTCTGTTTTTATAATAAATTTTCTTAAAATTTGTTTAATAATTTAAAATGTAGACGTTTTTTTGGTATTTAAATAGTTTTTTAAAAAAAAGAAATATTTGTAAATATATAATAGTTACTGTCTGTAAGCGCGTCTACATATTTTGCCATCATTATTATTTCAATAATAATAAATATTTAAACAAAATTATACCATATTGTTAATTCCATTATTTTTCTACATTAATATTAAAAATTTCTACTTTAAACAAACGATGTGATTTTTCTAAAATTGTGAATGAACAATTGACTAAAAAAAGTGTTTTGGTCTGTTAGTCTTTTATAATGTCTAAGTCTAATTGGTACTAATAAAACGATTTACGCAAATATTAACAAAACCTGCTTTTTATGAAAATAAAATTTATTTTTATCGTTATTAATTGTCTGTATACTAAAATAAAGCTCACTTCAAGCTTCCGCAATTAAAAAAATATATTTTTTTTAATTAAATATAACACAAATCTTGTATTGAAAGAGAAAATTAGAAATGATTCATTTTTTAATTGATTTTGGAGGGCGTCGGATTCGATTTCAAAAACTTATAAAGTTTATATAAAGTATAAGACCTCATATTTAACAAGTAATTGAAAACGTCTGTTTACACCAAAGCTTTACTCCCTCGTAGGCTACACACATGTGGTATTTGTCGTGTGGGATTTTAAAATATTATGTTTCTAACATATTTGGCTCGTGCGACACCGAAGTAAATAAAAGAAGAGATTTTAATTTCCTAAAATGATTACGAACCATATGCCGAGCTTTAATAGGTTCGAGTTTACGTAAACTTGAAACATCAAGGAGCTATATGAAACTAACTCAAGGGGTGCGCGCGTTAAATGGACCGTAGAACTATGAGAGTTAAGTTTGTCTTCGGCGGAGATATTCTGATTAAATAAGATGACAATCATAATCTGGAGAGTTGGCTTCTTAGATGAAATGACATTAATAAAAGTTATTCGTTTTGTTTGTTGAATTTGAAAATATTTATGTGTTTTGCTTTAGTTTCCTATGCGTGCTCTCGTAAAAAGTTTTAGGAAAATGGGATTTCATCGGATACTGATGAAATATATGCGTACTTTTTATACGACCTATACGGAAAATAAACCATTTTTATTTTCTTTTCGGTTTATGTTTACTGATGTGGTTCTGTATTGAACAAAAGCCTATTTCTATTTTTCTTTGTAGGTAAATATTGCATTTATTGTCGTGCCTACTTGTAAAATATCGAATGTATAAAAGTGCTTTGACAAAATAGAATAAAACCAGTAAAGCGTGTTCCTTGACAATTCTTGTAATTTAGGTATGAGTTCGAATCCAATGAGCCGTACGTACCTATTTAATGTTATAGATTTAAAATTTTAGGATCTTATGACGGAGACATTTTTCAGCCAGATTTATACAAACGATAAAGCTTGAATAGACTATTGTCAAATTAAGGATGTCATTTAAGTACGCACAATAATACTAAAGGATAATAATAAATGCGACCATCACAATAACATATTGAATTACATTTTCAAATTATACACAGAGCTTCAAACTGTTCAACCTTATAAATTTCATTTAATATCATGTCAATAAACTTCATTCTTTTTAACCAGTTATTGGAATTTGAAAAAGAAACATGTTTATTGTAAACACTTTCAATAGAGAAATTAATTAAAATAGTTGTATCTATTAGCATTTAATTAAAATTCTTATTATCTCTGAAACAAAAACGTCATTTTTTTTATAATTGAAATTTTTATATGCAAATGTTACGTACAAAATGTATTATTTAAGGCTGTTACTTTTAAATGTGTATTAATTAGAGCTTTGCATCAGTCGCTTAAATTATTTAAGTCGACTGCCTTGATACACAATAAAAAGCGATTATTATTAATATTGTTACATTCCATTAACTTTTTGGAACGGGTCCAATGTTTAAACTGTTGCCATTCGCTAGCTCATGTATGATTTATAATTGGTTTTAATATTAATTTTGGACGTTTAACTGATGAAGGCGTTTTAGGAGTGGTCCACGTTTTAGCTCGTAATATGTTTTGACAACCACATCTACTTATAGCAGATTAACGTTATTAAAATTAATAAGATTAAGTATTTTCGTCCAAATAAATGGCCTTTTACATACTAATTATATCTGTAGTTTGTTTTTCTGAGTGCTTTGATTAACGACACCGTTTTTTGGAAAAAAACATAATTTGCATTACTACTATGTTTCTACTAAAGTGGATTTTTAAAATTTATCTTTATTTATAATTACAGTAATAAGATATTTATGTAAAGAGACAGAAGATACTGTAAGTCATTTAATTTAAAAAAAATTATTTATCTTAAGTAGGTAAATAATTCTGTAAATTTTCGTGTTCATGAATTTTTTAATTTAAAGACATAGCTTTTTGTGTAGAATTTTTAAAGTATCACAAAATAAATGACTTTCATATCGCTACGAAAGTAATTGTAAAAAAAGTCAAAAAAAACGTTCTAAAAAATGTTTTAGATTGAAATACTTATGCTAAAGAAAACTCTAAATTATTCAGGTTTCTTCATTTGTTAAATAAAAATGTTTATAGTTTACTAAAAAAAACTCAAAAAAACATTGTAAAAAATGTTTTACATTGAAATATACAGAGTAACGTCAAGAGTTTCAACAAACTCAAGCCAAAATTGCTTTCAAAATTTAACGAAGTTAGAATTTAAATATAAACATTTTTAGTTAAAGAAAAATTATAGTTCACTTTTAGCTACTGACAGTGATTGTAGCAAACTTTTTACTATTTGCCTATTTTTTACTGAAGAAAATTTCAAATTTCTGAAGTTTTTTTAATTTTATAAATAAAATTTTTTATAGTTTATTGTGGTTGTAGCAAACTTCTTACTGTTTGCTAATTTTTTAGTGACGAAAACTCCAAGTTTTTTGAATTTGTTAAATAAATAGATTATATAGATTACAAAAAACTCAAAAAAAAAATTCTGAGAAATGTTTTACATTCAATTATATAAAGTAGCATTACTATTTTTAACAAACTTAATCAGTATATTGCGAAAATCTACTTACAAAATTTAATTTAAATAAAATTAGAATATCAACATTTTTAATTCAAGAAATATTTTGAAAAAAATTGCAACAGTAGTTATACTAAACTTTTAGCTATTGACAGTGATTGTAGCAAACTTCGCAATATTTGCCTATTTTTACTGAAGAAAACTTGAAATGCCTCAAGTTTTTTGAATTCATTAAAGAAAAATTTTTATAGTTTAAAAAACCTTCTAAGAAATGTTTTGCATTAAAATATACAAAGCAGCATCAAGATTGTTAACAAACTTAAGAAAATTTCAAATTTCTGAAGTTTTTTTAACTTTTTAGGTAACATTTTTTAAAGTTTATAGTGGTTCTAGCAAACTTCTTACTATTTGCCAATTTTTTACTGAGGAAAACTCTAAATATCTTGACTTTTTTGAATTTGTTAAATCAAAATTTTTTTAGTTTACAAAAAACTTAAAATAAAACATTCTAAGAAATGTTTTACATTAAAATATACAACATAACATTAAGATTTTTAACAAACTCAAGCAGTATATTGCGAAAATATATTTACAAAATTTAATTAAAATAAAATTAAAATATAAACATTTATACTTTAAGAATTATTTTTAAAAAAATTACAACAGAAATTAAACTACACTTTTAGCTACTGACAGTGATTGTAGCAAACTTCTCAGTATTTGCCGATTTTTTATTGTAGAAAACACCAAATGTTTCTAGTTTTTGAATTTTGTAAATAAAAATTTCTATAGTTTACAAAAAAACTTAAATTAGATTTCTAATAAGTATTTTACATTGAAATATACAAAGTAACGTTAAAAGTTTTAATAAAATTAAAATATAAATATTTTTAGTTCAAAAAATATTTTGAAAAAATTATACTAACCTTCTAGCTACTTATAGTAGTTGTAGCAAACGTTTTACTTTTTGCCAATTTTTTACTGAGGAAAACTCCAAATATCTTAAATTTTTTGAATTTGTTAAATAAATTTTTTTATAGTTTACAAAAAACTCAAAAAAAAACATTCTAAAAAATGTTTTACATTAAAATATATAAAGTAGAATTAGGATTTTTAACAAACTCAAGCAGTACATTGCGAAAATGTACTAACAAAATTTAATTTAAATAACATTAAAGAAAAACATTTTTAATTCAAGAAATATTTAAAAAAAATTACAACAGAAATTATACTAAACTTTTAGCTACTGACAGTAGTTGTACCAAACTTCTCAATATTTGCCCATTTTTACTAAAGAAAACCTCAAATACTTCAAGTTTTTTGAATTTATTTACGAAAAATTTTTATAGTTTAAAAAAACCTAAGAAATATTTTACATTAAAATATACAAAGCAGCATCAAGATTTTTAACAAAGTCAAGAAAATTACAAACTTCTGAAGTTTTTTTAATTTTTTAAGTAAAAATTTTTAAAGTTCATAGTGGTTCTAGCAAACTTTTTACAATTTGTCAATTTTTTACTGAGGAAAGCTCCAAATATCTGAACTTTTTTGAAATTGTTAAATCAAAATTTTTATAGTTTACAAAAAACTAAAAATAAAACATTCTAAGAAATGTTTTACATCAAAATATACAATATAGCATTAAGATTTTTAACAAACTCGAGCAGTATCTTGCAAAAATATACATACAAAATTTAATTAAAATAAAATTTAATTTAAATATTTTTACTTCAAGAATTATTTTTTAAAAAATTACAACAGAAATTAAGCTACTGACAGTGATTGTAGCAAACTTCTCGCTATTTGTCTATTTTTTATTGTAGAAAACACCAAATTTTTCTATTTTTGAAACTTTGTAAATAAAAATTTTTATAGTTTGCAAAAAAAATAAAATTTCTAATAAGTATTTTACATTGAAGTATACAAAGTAGCGTTAAGAGTTTTAAAAAACTTAGGCATTATCTTGCCAAAATATACTTTCAAAGTTTAGTAAAATTAAAATTAAAATATAAGCATTTTTAGTTCAAGAAATATTATCAAACAAGTATAACAAAAATTATACCAACCTTGTGGTAGCAAACTTCTTAATGTTTTCCAATTTTTTACTGAGGAAAACTCCAAACATGTTAAGTTTCTTGAATTTGTTAAATAAAATTTTTTATAGATTACAAAAAATTCAAAAAAGAAATATTCTAAACAATGTTTTACATCAAATTATATAAAGTAGCATTAAGATTTTTAACAAACTCAAGCAGTATATTGCAAAAATCTACTTACAAAATTTAATTTAAATAAAATTGAAATAGAAACATTTAATTCAAGAAATACTTTGAAAAAATTGCAACAGAAATTATAGTAAACTTTTAGCTACTGACAGTGATTGTAACAAACTTCCCAATATTTGCCCAATTTTTACTAAAGAAAACTCATATATATTATATGTATCTCAAGTTTTTTGAATTTAATTAGAAAAAATTTTTATAGAGTAAAAACCCTTCTTAGAAATGTTTTACATTAAAATATACAAAACAACATCATGATTTTTAACTCAAGCATCTTGCGAAAATATACTCTTTTTAATTAAAATATAAACATTTTTAATTCAAGAATTATTTAAAAAAAATTACAACAGAAATTAAACTACACTTTTAGCTACTGACAGTGATTAGTAGCAAACTTCAACTATTTGTCCATTTTTTACTGAAGAAAAGTCCAAAAACCTCAAGTTTTTTAAATTTGTTAAATCAAAATTTCCATAATTTACAAAAACTTAAGAAAACCTTCTAAGAAATGTTTTACATTGAAATATACAACGCAGCGTCAATAGTTTTAACTAACTCAAGCAGTATCTTGCTAAGATATACTTTTTATATTTAAAAAAAATAGCGGGAAATTAACTTATACTAAACTTTTAGCTACTGATAGTGATTGTAGCAAACTATTTGCCCATTCTTTACCGAAGAAAACTCAAAGTTTCATTATTGCATTGTTACTTTATAGTAAAGATAATAAAATTGATGCTGAAATAAAAAAAAACTTAGACATGTAAAGTTTTTTCAAATTTTTATTGTCTTGATTAATGCTAATGTAAAGTTTTTTTACATTATTTTAGGTTTTCGAAAATTACTATTACAAGAAATTGTGAAAAACATACAGACAACTAAATTCAAATACATTTTTGAAGAAATGGCAAAAATTTCTAATTCTTGTAACTGAAATTTGAGAAGCAAATATAAAATCGTTCAAAAATTATTTCCTAAATATTTTATGCAAGTTCTAAAAACTTTATTAAACTCTTTTCAGTTAGATGCTTTTAGTCGATCCATTAATTCTAAAGTTTTTTAATTTTTATTTGGTCTATCTTCCAAAGTATTTTTTGAGTAGAATCGAGTTCCAACACAGATAAAACATTACTCTCTGGAGAAGTCTTGCCCAAAATTTAGTGACGTCCTAAGTGACAGATTCATTTACAGAAGCAACGTTAACAAGATTTGTAAATTTTTAAAACTGCGCCATCACAATCGCATCATCAATACAATAATTCTAACTTTTGTACTGGGACTTTGGCTACTTTTTATTTAAATGTTTCAACTTGGTGTGATTAATTGTAAATTTTGGGATCGTTTGAACGTGTTATGAATTTCCATGAGTGTATTTCGAATAATTTGCTATCATAAAACATAAATTAAATTCTCAAAAAATATTAGCTGTTTATTTCGTTTTTATGTATGATGACAATAACTGAATACTACAATGGAATTTTGGCAAGTGACAGAGTGTACAGTCGCCTGCCAAATCAAGATAACAGTTGTATGAACTGCAATAAAAAACGTTTTAATAGATTACGTTTAAACAACCGTAAAATAGAAAAGTCTTTGTATGTTAATCGTTTCTGCGTTTTCCTTCAAACGGCAATTATTTTGACGTATCACCATGTACGTAAAAAAATCTATAACGTAAAACTTTGTCATACACACTTAAAACTATTTTAAGAAAGATAAAGACGTAAATTGTTATCGCATTAGCGTAAAGCATAACCGCTTAAAGACATGCCATAACAAAATTAAAGTTTGTGAATTTGCCGAGGTGATACAAAGATGATAGAAATATCAAAGCATAACAATGTAATTGGACAAACATGTCTCTGGTTGGTAGATTAGCGTGTTGAACGAGACTAGCGTGACAAACCGCACTAGTGCCGGTAGCAATGCAGTTCCACTTTTAGTTAAGTAAAAAAAACACTCCTCTACTTTGTGGTTACACACATACGGTGGAAAATCAAATAGCACGAGATTACCGTGTTCGTAACGCCCTGTTATCGATGTTACGTTAAATTTGAAAATTATACCGTGTAAGCGTTTACCACCGAATTAAAATACCAAGCTAATTTTTTTAACAACTTCATTTTCTTCTAAAATTTCCGACACTGATAGTTTGTTTTGCGTTTTTATTTATAATCCTTTCCTTCAATTTTACCTAAAACAAATATGTACTACAACCGAAAAAATGATCGATTAAAAGATTATTTTTTGAACAATTTTGGTAATGGAAATTAATCACCAAAACTTATAGTATATTAAATACCATAGTAAAGCTAATTAAACTTTAGTTCAAAAAAAGAACGCGCACGTATGCTTTGTAGAATAAAAATAGAAAACATAAATACTTGGATAATATCAAAGTAGCACGTAGAAAATCAATGATCTAAAATTAAAAATCGTTGGCATTCGAAAAATAATAAACGTGGTCGGCATATTTTGAAATTTATCGCCAAACTTACCTAAAAATTATTTATCTTTCGCATTGGAAAAATTCCAAATTTGTCGTTGCATATTAACAAAATTTGAATCGAACGCTTTTCTTGGGCAAATAGATCAAAGAGGTTCGAGTGTAAACGATTTTTACACAAATTAATGAATCGTAATATTAAAGAACATGTGGTGACCAGAGCAGAAAAGTACGATCGTAAATCAAAAGTTAATGATTAAATAACAACAATAATATTACGATCTTGGGTTTAACTCCGTTAAAATAAACGAAACTTTTTACTTATGATATTAGGAAAGTGTTTATTACTCTTAGGATTCATATCATTTAAACAAACAGTAAGCGTGTTATGACAAAACTTGAGTGATTCCTTTGTGAATGCATGTGTTCGTAGAACTGTAAAATATGTTTTATTGTCACGTGTTTCGTGTTTTTATGTGTCGCATATGGCACATTAAAGTCATTTGTTGTAACATTTTTCGATAGGGGTGTTCTGCGACCCATTGATTACGTTTAATGCACTGTTAAATTAATTTCTATTTAATCGCTAGAACAAAGGGAGGCAAAAGCGTCAACTGTGTTTACTCTTAATGCAAAACCAAAAACAAATTTGAATGACAATGACAATATAACTCATTCAAGATAAGGCGAGAATAACAGAAAAGCTTTTATTAATACTAACATAACTCAAAAATGTACATTTGTGAGTATAATTCGATTTTAAAATTCAAATGCAGCATATTTAAAACGAAACGACTAATATGTTTTATGAAAATGTTGAATCTTATTCTGAATGCGGGGTAAACATTGACCAGAATTATGAATACAATTTCCGGTAGTCGGGTTGTCATAAAAACTGTGAAATATGTTGTTGGATTTACTTATCTAACAGAGCAAAATCGCGTGTCGCGGTTTCTGCGATTTCCGCCCCGTGGTAAGCTTGCGTATTTAAAGGTTAACACCGTTAATGCCACAACGTGATATGGCGCTTCGTTTATTTAATTATTAACTTAATTACAGCAACAATAGTTTTAAAAAGTCTTAACTATTTTCATGTATTGGATATAATTTACCATCATTTTAGTGCGATTTTCTTTAGTTTTCGTTGTCGCAGCAATCGACAAATTACAGTAATGACATTTCACCTAAACACTTTGAACATAATGTAAATATCCGAATTGTGATTCGAAGAATCACCGTATTCTAAAATAAAACACACTTTTAAGAAAAAGCCAACGTTCTATTCCTGGTGGTTATAGAAATTACTCAGACAAACATATGTTTAATAGCAACTCATACGTTATGCTTATGTTATTACAGTTTTTTGCAAAAATGTAGTTAATAAAATTTACTGTATGATAAATACATCAATCGTTAAAGAATTAACAGTAGGTGCTTTTAAAACTTTAATAAAAACACCGTTAAGGATCTTACCTAACTTTTAATACGTTTTTTGATAAAATTTTTACTGTATTCACATATTTTTTTTAAATTAATTATTTTTCTGGTTGTATTGTATACAAAGTCGTTTCAGAGATGTAAAAAAACAAAAATAAATAATAGTTTTTGTCAAAACAGCATTTTTTTATTCTTTGTAAGTCTCTTCTGCATTATTTTTTTCTGGTAATTATTTTATTACTCTCAGAGACAAAATTTGCTTATTACTTATACAAGTACAAACTATATAATAATTGAAAAAATCATTCTCATTCAAATGAATTTTAAATAGAGAAAGTTAAATCAGTATGTATGTACATGACAAAGGAATTAAAACAACAACCAATTTTTTTATAAATTACGACAAAAAACAGTTAATGACTTTCTAATTATTCAAAGTTTTTGGAGTCCCAGCTTTACACGCACGCCACTTAGTCACATTGCAGATTTTTTAGAACTACGTTAACTAAAAAAAACATGAAATAAAAATACAGCATTAAAATGGCTTTTTTAAATCTCAATTTAATTGTTAAAATATAATTTAAACAGCACGATATAATTACGTAATTACACAAATGTAGGTCATGAACATTTAAAAGTAAGTATGAATATACAAACGTTTTGGTTTAAAAAATTACTACTTCCGTATGTTAACTATAATAAATTTGTATTTTCGCAGAAATTGGAATTAAATTGTTTACTTTTTGAAAGTTGATCCGAATTAGGTAAATGGGGTAGTAACAGTCCCGTTGTTTTCAAAATTTTGCTTTTTTTTTTGGTACTTTTTCTCAATATAATAATAACTTTCTTCTTCTTTGGATTTATGTGAGATCATAGAGTTTATTACACTAAGTTTTCTCATACGAATACGATTTGGTTAAGACGATCTTTTACCTAAATGATATGACAGCCTTTGGATGAGGTTAACTAAAACTTTTTAAACACAGATAGAAATTTTTTTAGGTTAATTTCAGTTTTCAGGCACAAGCAAAGAAGTTAGATAGCACTCACTTTTTTAAATTTAAGTTTAAAAACGCCTTCTCAAACCATAAACATTCCGCCTTTTTGTACTATGCAACTTTTTTCCAACTCACTTTCATTTATACATTTTTTCTCAAAAACTTATCTTGGCTAAAAAATTTCCTCTTCTTCTTCTAGTTTCAGTTTAATTTTATATCAGTTTCTCATCCTAAGTTTTTCCTCTATTTCTTCTGCTTTTAGGCGAACATTCAATTAATTTTTTTGGTTAAAGTTATTCTGACGTTATATAATGTTTTGGTGATTTATTATTCTACTTTAATTCTTCTCTAGATATCTTCAGTTCATATTTTATCTCTACTTGTTGTCTTCAAGCATCTTCTTATAAAGTCGAATTCTACGGTTTTTATTTTGTTTCTGGTAATTCTGTAGCCACATTTTTGCATTGTAGAAACGTTTTCGACAATAGTGTGCAAAATTAGTAACATTGTTTTTAGATTAAAGTTTTCGTTTGATAGTATTCTATGTAATGATCTTCCATTTAAAGACTTGACTGACAACACTCACTTTTTTAAATTTAAAGTAAAAAATGCAGCTTTTTGCCAACTTAATCTCTTTATTAAACAATTTTCTCAAACGCTTAGGTAGTCTAATCTTGGCTAAAAAATTTCTCTTCTTTTTCAGTTTTTCCACGTGGGTTTCCTGTTTTTAATCTTTTTGCCATTGCCAATTTTATAAAAAAAATTTTATTTTAAATTCGGTCTTCTGGCATTCTTTTTACGTGCTCGTGTGTTGTTGTCTAATGTTTTGGTGAGTGATTCTTCTATTTCCATTTTTTTCCAAATGTCTTCGGTTCTTATTCTGTATTTTTTTGTGGTTCTCGAGCTGTTATTCTTATAAAGTCGAGTTCTACCGTTCTTATTTAGTCTTTGGTATTTTTTGTGTGTGGTCACATTTAGGTACCCTAGAGAACTGCTTTTTCAAGGATACTGTAAAAATTCTGAAATTTTGTTTGATATTTTTGTTCCATAGAATTTCACGTAACAATTTTACATTTAAAGGAATTTTGTCTTACAGTTTAAAAACTTTTATATCAAATTGTATTGTTTAAATATTAGAAATGTTTGCTTGTTCTAAAAATTGTTAAAACTTGGATGTCTATAACTTCTTGTTCCAAAGATTGAAAACTGTAGAAAACGTGGGACACTGCAGCCAAATCAATCAAAACTTTTCTTTATAATTGGGAATGTAAATACAGTTTGGCTTTTATTAACTTGAATTATGTTATAATTAGGATATGCAAAATGATAAGAAAAGAGGACGGCAAGAAATGTCGCAAATACGTTCAAACATAAAACATAGTAGTGTAAAAGAACAATTCTCTAAACAATAAATTTAAACCTTCGAGGTTTAGCTGCTAACTCATTGATTACCTTATCCGAAGATATGTCCATATTTGCATGAATAGATAGATGACATGACAAATCCATTGAGACAAAAATGTCGGTTTATTAACTTAATCAATTTGTGCAAAAATGAGAACGTCTTCCGGGTTTGGACCGTGCCATTGTTGTAACCAAAGTTGCCAACGTTTCGCCTACTTTTGTAAAAGACGTGAGTGAAAGCGGAGAACTCAAACAAGCAACCGAAATCTAACTAACTCGACAATTAGGTTGTGAACCAAAGCAGATTCTTAACTCTCAAATGGAAAGAAAGAAAACGATAAACTTGAAAAAGCAAACAAAAATCTAACAAAGAACCACTACAGAAATAGGTAATCAACTTTTGAACTAAATCAAATTCTAAACTCCATATAATTGGTTTAAGAAGATGTCTCCGTATATAAAAAAATTAATGACCGGCAACCAAAGAATGGATAGCACAAAATCAGGATCACGATTAAAATTATTGGCGTGTTTGATGATTTCTATGCTTTCTCGAATTTTCGATTTTTTGCGATCACCAAAACGTTATCAAAATGTATATTATGACCCGTAGTAAAATGATGTTTAGCAACCGCAGACTTAGAAATACGCCTTTTCCTTATACAACGATCAGGTTTGGAAATGCGTGTAATGACGGAACGACCGGTTTAACCAATATAGACTAAACCACATGCACAAAGAATTTGGTGTACAGCTAAAAATGTAGGAAATTCGTCCTTTGGAGAAGGAAGAATTTGAGAGATTTAGCTTGTTGAGTTGAATATAGGTTTAATACCGTTCTTATAAAAACGTTTCTTTATTTTATTTGTAACTTTGTGAATGTAGGTTAAAATGCCAATTTCGGATTGGATTCGTATGTAGACATGTCCTTAGGTAGTTGAGCGCATGGATGTAGATGACGATTAATAACTGTTTGAATATCTCGCTTTATATAATTACTATTGTTTACTAAAGTTCTAGTAAGATGGCAAAGTTTCGAGTTCCGATTCTTAGGTTGGCAAATAGGTGTTGATTGCTTAGATGATCAAGAAACTTCGTAGCATAATCAATTTGGTTTAACACGACAATAACGTTGTTTTTGTCGGCTAAAACAACAATAATATCGGGGTTCCTTTGTCGACCTTTTAGGGCTAACTCTTCCGACTTAGAAATGTTGGATTTTAGAACTTTAGATGGTTCAATAATTTTGCCAGTGTGAATACGAATGGGATTTGAGATGTGGCAAGGAAAAAGATTTGATAGCACATAAAACATCTTATTTAGAAATACGTTTGAAAGCAACAGCAAAATTCAAACCCTTAGATAGCACCGATTCCTGTTCTGAAGTGAGAGTCAAACTAGATAAATTGACGACCGTATTTAAAGAGTTAGTAGTAGATAAAACTTTATGATTCTAGATTTCAATAATTGAAAGTTTTTGAGATGACCTTTAGTAGTTGGTCAAAGAGATTTCAATCATCCAAGGATTGAGTTTTGGTCAACTCAAGTTGAAGATAAAAGAGAAGAAGAAATTATGTTTAACTCATGCCTGGTTTGCTTAATCCGTTCGCGTGTCAACGCTAGTCTAACACGGTTTATAATGTTTTTAGAAGAACGTGTCTGGAAGTGGGCAAAACGTTGACAATTTCGGTTACAACAATAACACGGTCCAAACCCAAATTTGGTTTATAACTTACAACTAAATTTAAGATTTATTGTTTACCTCAAATATAGTGTTTCTGAGATACGTTTTTATTCTCTTTAAGGTAGAAAACAATCTCTTTTGGATGGATGTTGACATTGGCAAGCAAGCCAATATTTTAATAGTTGAAAAATATTTTGGAGAAATTTTTAAATTGCAACTGTAGAGAGCAGCCATTGCGTTTTTAACCTTATCTATGTCATCCATCTCTAAAATCTTTCTTCGTTATAGTATAAATTCGGATTTTGCATTATATTTACAAGTACTAAGATCTGTTACATAAATGTTGAGCAAGCAAGTTGTTCACAAGATCTGGCTCGTTAGAAAATTTTGGAAATAGCGACTGAAATTCAATCAACAATTAATGATGATTAAGAAAACGTTCTTTAAATTGCATAATAATTGTATCTTAAAATGGACAGAATATAGTTATATCAAAGTAATCCTCAGGGTAACTAGAATTCAATTGAGGATTAGCTTTATGTGTTTTTTACCTTGCAAGCCGTGAAATAATCAGTGAAACGCTGAGTTTATTTGCAATTTTTAAAATACCTGCATATATCTGTTTTAAAGCTTCTCAAAGACTTGAAATTTCTTTTAACGTCTCCAAATCAGTTCACTCTGAGATTGCATCCAAGGATGCTAAAATTTGCTGGAGTAATTCAATAAAAATGTTAATGGAATGAAATCTCTCAATCTATATAGTACCACAATTTTTTGTAAACGTTCTGGTGTGCTACTATTCTATAAGAGTGGCAATATTGTCATTTAAAACAGCTTTTCGTTTTAAAGATATAAAAAAAACCTGTGCTTTACCCACAACTCTGATACAATTTCGAATTGATTGAATTTTGCAAGATTTTGATACCACCAAATTCAAGCTGTGATGAGAACAATGTACATATTGGACTAAAGAATAGATTTTTTTAATATGAGCTTGTGCGCCAAATATTTTTCCTGTCATGTTTACGTAAGTATGTAGTTTCAATCCCAAATGATTAAAGCCTTTCTAAAATAAGTTGAGCAAAACTTTTGCCAGTAACAGGGGCAAACTGAAGAAAGTTTTTTTTTAATACAGATTTTTTCATATCCACATACCTTGCACACATAGTACTTGCTCAATATCAGATACATCGGCTGTTTCATCAGCAAGAACCGTTTTAACATAACATTATTGCAGGCCATAACAATTGCATTTTGACTTATTGAGCTAATATATTTGTTTCTTTGCTGGGTCTCTGCAAAAAATTTTTAGTTGTATATCTTCACGTGCTTAAAATTTTTATTCGTTATAGTCAACGTATTTATCGACAACAATAACGCTCTCGTCTCTATGGCCCCAAAAAGAAATTTCTTGTTTTCCACATAAAACTATGGCGTCAATAATTGGCTTAATGTTTTCTCTATTTTTTAGTATCTGTTTATTTCCTTCAGAATTTAACTGGTTCTTTATAGATAAACTAAAATTTTTTGATACTTTCAGAAAATTGTTGGCGTCGCATATACATTTCAGGTTATATTTTAAATCGCAAAGAACCAAAAGTATTTGCAAAATGCCTCATCTTTTTTTGCCGATTACAACTGCTAGAACTAACAAGTGTTGAAATTTTTATTCGTTTGTAACAAAGAAATTATAATTTGGTGGAGGTACTAACTCACGCGTTACCTGGCAGAAAACTTCTTTTTGCAGAATTGTCTATAAGGCTAATGTCTGTGTCAGAAAAGGCTGTCTCTAGGCTAATATTTGGATTCTGGCACTGGAGATTTAAATTCCAAGCCCTTTTAACTCCTTTCGTAAATACGCCACAGTGGTTCGTATATATTTTGACTCATTGGTTGTATACAAAGGTTTTTCTAGATGGCTATGTCACACTTATCGCACTTTTCCTTTAACAGCTCAGAAAAGCTTTGTACCGTAACTGACCTATAGTGTCCAATAGACACATTATCGAAAACCTTTGATTGCTTTTCAAAATTAAGCAAATAAATGACAAGACTACATTTATTAATAGTGAAACTTACATTCATTTAGTGCATACAGTGATTACTTACATAAAAATGTAGTTTGCACACAGTATCCTTTGACTCCAATGTTCAGAACAGACATTCAGGTTACATTTATCATAACATTGTTTTGAGTTTCGGGAAATTTTTGACGGACAATTGTGGCATTGCTTTTGTACCGTTGGCTGATTCGCAGACTGTACTGATGCTTGTTCTTAGCTTGCTTCATTGTGATTCTTGGCTAACACTTAGTTACCACGTTTCTCAGTATGAGGCTTTATTAAATTTGTTATTTCACGGAGATTCTTTTCGTTTCATTGCAAGTGGAGTATATGTTTCTCAAATTATTAGTGTTGCAATTCCGATATCAAGATTTTGAAAAATGTAGTTGGCGTCAAACTGTTTATTAATACGCCATTTGGTCTAGTGCATTACCGCCTTTAGTTGCGTTTTGATTGTCTTATCTACTTCTTTGGTGTGGTGCATAGTAGAAAGTAAAATAACAGCGCATAAGAAACCAATGCTGCATTCTTACAAAACTCAAAGACATTCGTTTCGATATTTTGAGATTTATTTGGTTAAAAATTGGAAAGGATGCAGCGCTTGTTTTTCTTCAAAGTGCCAACGACTGTCAATTTATTCTGGTATAATGACTGTGCAACTTTAATATTGGTGAAGTAGTTGTCAAATGTTATGTTCCTGTTGGTTTTGTGATATGGTTTGCATAATTCACTTACTACTGTCTGAGCTAAATTCTCTGTTGTATTAGCTCCTTCTGTTTACCAAGGTAAGGTATTCCAGATAACGGGTCTTACCATAGCAAATCCACGACATCTTCATGTCGTACTTGTCAGGTTTACTTGGCAAGTATTGTTTGAATGACACCCTTTCAATTAAAGAAATTAACCGTTTGTCTATTGTCAGATTTGCTAATAAGTGCACTCTGTTTTCTCTTCTTCTTTGCGTTCTAGTGTCTTTATATTCAAATCTTAGGAAACGCTTGATAAGCGCAAATATATTTTTTTCTATAGATCTTAGTTACCATAAAAATCAAAAATAATAGTGTCGCATAAAACTTATCGCATTTTTTCTATTTGTTAACCCGATAATCTTCAAACTCTAAACTGTGTCATCTCACTAAAAACTTGTTAAAAAGATTTGGATACAACTGAATATTTGGGTTATTTACGTTTATGTTCTCGAGCACATAAAGACATTTCTTTATTTTGACATAATAATTAGCAATTCTTACATTAAAATCCATGTAAGAATTTTTAAATTCTTACACGAATTTTGGTAATGTTAGTTTTTTTTAAAGTTGGTATCTCGGCATCGTAAGTTTGACGTTACTTTAAAAATAAATAAAAATTATTGTAACTTAACAACTGAAATTTAAATGTTGATGCCAAAATAAAATAACGACGTGCCATTAACTCAAACTTATTTACTTATAAAGGTATAAAGCGATCATTTCGTATGAGATTTTAGGTTAACACATAAATTTCAATATATTAAAGTGTATAAGTGTTTCCAATTCAATAAAATTCAAAAGTTTCTCATGTTGTTATAAAATTTAAATTATATGGAAAATATTAAAATTGAATTAAAATAAAGAAAATAGTATAAAACACATGTCATAGAATACGTTTCAATCACTCTACCGTTTCATAAACTCGCCGCTGCGCGGCTCGTGTATGAAACCCGATCTCGTGATTCTTCTTTCTACTCTAATGCAAAATTAACATTTTTACTTTGTTTCTCTATATTAATAGTTACAGATTCAAAATTAAACAAAATTTCTTGCAAAACTGCATCAAACATTTTTAAATTGACAGATAAAATTTTGCAAATTCTTCTTTATTTTAAAAACTAAAACCTTATAGTCTTACGTCAAAATGTTTACCATTTTTTCGATTATGGTTAACTATTTCTTTTATTTTAGATTTTTGGTTCAAGTCATCAATCAAAAAAATCTGTCTTTCTTCCATCACATTCTATCCTAGCTGTGCTTAACTAACGATTTTTGTTTTGAATATATAGATAAGAACTTCTTTTAGTAAATTCTTTTGAGTTTGGAATCTAATTAAGTTCATTACTTTTTAAAGAACTTTGGTTAGTTTTAGTTTTGAGATTATCGATTTCTATAACTATTTGTAATTTTAATTTTTTTATGTTAAAAAAAGTATCTAATCATGTTGAATTGTGTTTTTATAACGTCAAATTTTGAAGAGCATACTTATTACTTGTTATCTAATTGAATTCTTTTAAGCACTGATTAATAAGAATCATTTTGCTACATTTTTCTTAACAAAACGTTTTTAAAAGCGAATATAAATATTTTATCATATTCTCTATGTATATTGCGGTTCTAGATTATTGTTACAATAGAATTCTCAATCTGTGTAATGATGCGTTCAAGTACACCAAGATAAAATATTGCTCAGTGAGAAACATTTGTTTATTTAATTAAAGCGTCACTGTATCTTCAAGGAAGAACTTGGAAAACTGACAAATTCCACGACAAATTGCAGCGAGTTAATCATCAAGAACAAAGTCTACGTAATTTATTTCAAGTTTTTTTAACAAACAAATTTTTTTACTTTAGGACAACATTTTAAACTTTTTTAAATTCTTTAAGTAATGCACAACATCCTGCATGCGTACTAATACTTCAGTATTACCCAATAAAATTTAAATATCAAAGAAGTGTGTTAATTTTACACGAATGTTTTATTTACTTGCAATTAACTCTTTAAACACTCATCAAAAGTTTAAAGTATATCGTATAATTTGTTGTAAATCGTATTTTAGAATTAATTAAATCGATATTTCATTTATATTTAGTGAAATAAAACTCCTTTTTTTTTCGACTAAGTACTGATCTAGATGTTAAAAACGAAATTATCTGTGAGACCAGATTTTGAGTAGGCAATTAGTATTCTAGATTTATATTTTCTAAAAAAAAGTAACGGAATAAAGTTGTACTATTCTAAGTAATTAATTTAATGAGAAACTTACAATGGTCGTATTATGGTGATTATTTTGGTTCATCGACCACTAATTTTATTTCAAAGGCATTTGTTGCACAAAGCTAATTTTCTAAGTGACATTTTATAAATATTAAAGGCGATTCTAAGAAGAAAACTGTAAATTTTATATTGCATTCAACAATGTTGTGTTACTTTGTGTAGATATGTCTCGTTTGCCAATTGTATTAAATTAGAATAACCAGCAAACGACAAGTTATTCTTAGCCATCACGAATGCAAGGTAATTTGTTAGTTTGATTGAATTTTTATGCAATATGTATCAATGTTAATAATATTTGAATTTTAAAAACTGTCTTATAAATATTTCAGATTAGAAAAAATAAGGAAGTTGCACTTTTACAGTTAAAGGTGAATGCAAATATTTATTTACTGTTTTTTTATATTTAACAATATTATAATTATTTTGTTTTACTGGCAATACTCACAAGAAATTGCTATTAATTTAAGTGTAGTGATATTTACTAATGCATTTATATTTAATGTGTTTTCATAATGCAATTTCGTTATATCGTGTAATTATTGCTGCTAATGATGCTGGTACACAATAAATTAAATTGCAACTTAAAAAAATAAATAGATTACACTCATAAGTACATAACAATCAAACACTAGAATATTTTTCCCTTGATAATAAGACTAATGAGTCCTGACATGAAGCGAGTCCAGGAACTCTGGACAGCAATTAAACTAATCATGCCGTAGTAATGGCTGTCTGTCGTGTTTCATGTAGGTACTGTTCTGACGTACACTAACCGAGCACACTGACAACATATTTTATTTCAAAAAAAACTATTTATGTACATGCCTAACATTTATTATTTTTTATTTGTTGAAGAAAAATTAATGCGCACATTCAGAAACCGTTCGGATTTCAAATTTCAGGTTTAGTAAATTTTTTTTATATACATGAAGTTTATCGTTAGAAAATACAACATGAGTAAAAGTTAACATAAATTAGTTTTCATAATGGTCATTTATTGAACTTGGTGCAGTTGAGAAACCTCATTTTAATATCGTTTATTTGTAAATTTAGATTTGTATGCATGTCTCATTTTTATTGATGACTTTCTTTCTTCTTGATTAAACTTTATAAATTTACATTAAAAAATTTTTGCATCTATACAAAAACATAATATTACTTAAACGACTCATCAACATTCTTGAATAATAGCAACATTAACTGTTGCAGTTGGTTTCAATTATACAACAACATTCTGCAAATCTATCAAAAAACGTTCAAAAGTCGGCATGGTTTGACAACTGTCGACTATGAAAGACCTTAAGTTTTTGCAAAATCGCAATGACTATAAACTAAATTGCAAACAAAAAAAAAGTAAACCAAGCAATGGAACAGCTAAAGCACCAAATTGCAAAAAAAAACAAAACAAAAACTCTATAGATAAACTAACATTTTTCGATACTTTCAGAAAATTGTTGCCATCGGCAATACATTTCAGGTTATATTTTAAAGTTACGTGCTTTTTGAAGACTTTTACTGTTGCTTTATGACAAAAGCTCCCAATTCTTGCAAATTTACAACGGCACCTGTTTTTGCAAAGAGTCAACAATTTTTGGAAAATTCCTCATTTTTTTGCCAATTATAGCAGCTAGAACTAACCACAAATGTTGAATTTTTGCTTGTTTGTAGCAGGAAAATTATAATTTGGTGGAGGTAACAACTAACACTTTGCTCAGCAAAAGACTTCTTTTAGTAGAATTGTCTATAGGGCTAGTATCTGTGTTCAGAAAAGCAAAAGTCAATATATCTAAGGCTAATGTTCTGGCACTAGAAGTTTAAATTTTAAGCCCTCCTAGCCCCAGTGGTACGTATATATTTTGAGTTATTGGTTGTATACAAAGGCACTTTTCTATTACCAGCGCAGAAAAGTTTTGTACCGTAACTGACCTGTAGAGTCCAATAGACACATCATTGAAAACCTTTTATTTTTTTCCAAATGAAGCAAATAAAAAACAAAACTACATCTATTAATAGTGAAACTTACATTTATTTAATACATACAGTGATTACTCAAGTAGAAATGTAGCTTTGCACACAGTATTCTTTAACTGCAATGTTTAGAACTCAATTAAAAAACGTTTAAAAGTTTGACAACTGTCGACTATGAAAGACCTTAAGTCTTTGCAAAATGCAATGGCTAAAAACTAAATTGCAAACAAAGAAAGAACTAAACCAAGCAATGGAACAGCTAATGCATCAAATTGCAAAAAAAAACAAACAAACTTGACAACATAAACGTCAAATTATTTTTGAGAGAATTTGAGACTTTGGGTGCCTCCTAGTCTCTGTTCGCGCAATAAAATGTTGTATTCAACTCGTTCCTATCTAAATTGGACGCTTCTTTTTCCTTTGAGCACTTTTTAAATTCTTGTTTAAAAATGCACTTTAGAGAAAAAAAAAAGCATCCAATTTACTAAGAAACTCGTTAAATAAACTACCATTATAAATTTAAATTTAAATAAATAAAAACGAGTTTACTGGTAATCACTAGCTGTTTATTTTTTTTCTTGTTATCTCGTTATGTTCCTTCGGAACGTCGGAGGTGATATTCTTTAATTTTCATTTTCCCATTTCTTTCATTTTTTCCGGTCTGCGGTCATCTTCTTCATTTACTGTAATGTCTTACTTCTCTCTCTCCCTATCTCTTCTATCTGTTCCATCCATGATTTTCTTGGTTTTTCTTTTCTTCTTTTTCTGTGTCTTTTTGTATTCATGACTCTTCTTACCAACATGGTCTGCTTCATTCTAATTATGTATTTATTCAGTTTTCTCTTCTTGATTTTTGTTTTTATCGCATCCTACTTTAATTCTTTTCTAATACAATCACTTCTTTTTTTTTCAGCTGCATACATCATGATTTCATGTTTTTTATTTGTTACACATGATTCACTACCGTATAATAACGTTGGTATACTGATAGAGATGTATACTTGAAGCTTTGTCTTTTGTTCTATTTCTTCCTTGCCAAATATTGTGTTGTTTGGGCTGTAGTATATTTTTGTCGCCTTTCTTCCTGTGTTTGTTATTTTGAGATCAATTTTTCTATCACTCATAAATACTCACATGTTAACACCATCCTTATCTGTTCTCCTTTGCATATTACCGGGTCTCTATTTCTTATATTTTCCTCCTGTTTACTTATCTTTATATATTTACATTTGTTGGTGTTAATGTTCATTTTTAATGTTTAGTAAGAACTGTAATTTATTCTGTGTATTCGCCACTAATATTATCATCGGCGTATTCTTTCCATTTTCACTGGTAGTATATTTGTGTATCATATCGTTACTATTTTTAATTATCAATATAAATAGCATCAGACTAAGACTATCTCCTTGCTTAATTCCTCTATTCATATTAACATTTTTGATCTTTTTCCCCTCATTTGTACTTTTCCTCAAAATCCGCTTTAAGGTCAATGAGCATAATGTATAGTTCTTTTCCTATTTTATTTCTCTTCTTCCAATTTTCCTCTTCTTTCTTAATTTGCTTTCTACCATTCATGTGTATACTTTAAATGCCACGGATGACAACCATAGATCTCTATATTCATCGCTTTTAAATTCCGCCCCCTTCTTTATGAATTGGTACTATCAAATTTTTTTCCTATTTTTTCGGTATTACGTTCGTCCTCCATGTTTTCTTCAATACTTTCAACAACCGTTTTCTTCTTTTTTTGTCTAACCATTTTACTATCTCTTCATCTATATTATACGCATCGCCCGCTTTTTCTATCCGGGTTTTACTTAGTCCCGCTTCTATTTCATCTATACTTATTTCTTCTGTCTGGATATAATTGTCCTCTATTTCATATTGCTTGTCCATCCTCCACGTCCTCTTCCTTTTTATGGTATTTATCTTTATAATGTTCCCTCCAAGTTTCTATTATTTTCTCTAAGTTTATCCTTATAATATTATTGTTGTTTCTTAAGTCCTTTGTCTCTTTTCTTTTTCCGCCTCTTAATTTTATCTCCAAAATCTTTCTAGTTCTTTTTCTTCTTGTTTAAAATGCACTGAGATAGGATGATATTTTAGTATAGTAGTATAACTTGTAGCTTTTATAACCTGTCTTTGTTTACTTTGTGTGTGGAATTTTTCCGCTAACTTCGTACCCATTTTATCTCTGAAATATAATCTAAGTAAATATTGTGTAAATGATGTGATATGTTTGTTTTAAAGAAAATGTGTAAATAAGTGTTAATTTGTAACTTTTTTCACATCTGGTTCAAATATATCCCGGCAGTTTTCAAGTGAGACATATTCATTCCAGTAGTATCGCATGTACTAAAGAAATTTTACATATACCAGCCCAAAAATCTAACAAATGTGGCAAATGCCTGGTCCTTCGAGTGGATTTTGAAAAAGCTTTGAAAAGCTGTTTTTAGCTTTAAGTATCCTGTCCATTATGTTCGTGTAGTCTTTTACCTATGGAAAAAAGATGATTACAATAGGGACTTTTTTTTGGTTGTTTTAATTATGTAAGAGTTTTCCTATATCCTTTTTTTCTCAAAGCATCTGTTAGATGACCCGAGTTTAATTTTAAGTTGGATTTACTAACTAAAGTAAACTAAAGTTTTTGGCACTGCCAACTTCTGAGCAGGGTGATTGTACAATTCTGCATCGAAGCATCTGTTGGTATGTGTTATTTTTTGGTATACCTGGTATCTTAATGTGTTTTTTATTTTTGAGTAATAATGTTGCATTCTGTTTGTCTCATATATGCCAACGTGCAAGGGAGTAAGCTCTTGGTTCTTTAATTAATGCGGTTTTCTTTTTCAGTTTTGGAAAACTGGTGGTTAATTAATTTGTTGCATTAAAAAGCACTTTGATATTGTAAGTTTCATGTCCGTGCATTATTTTATTTATGGAAAAAGGGTTGTTGCGACCGGATCTTCTTTTTTTAGTTGTATTTTCTGTTTTCTTATATGCGTTTTTTTTAATTATCGGTTAGATGGGCGAGTTTAGTTTTTAAAATTGGCAACTTCTAAGCGGGGTGATGGTGCGATTCAGTATTGAGGTATCTGCCGGTGTGTGTTTTTTGTATATCTTGTGTCCCAGTGTGTTTTTTATCTTTCGAGTGAGTAATACGTCTAAGAATTAGATGCTTTATGTATTGTCTGGTTTGTTACATACTATAGTGAATTCATTATGGTACGAAGGTTTTTTTTTATTGAAGTTGTTAGATCGTTTTAATTTGACCGGATTACTGGATCCGAAGATCCTTACATAGCAGCCGCAAATCTCCGGTGACATCTTAAACAAACGGCTTACTAAATAGTGTATTAAAATTAATTCGACTAAATCAGTTCAAATAGGATTTACTACTGGATTAAACGTGTGTCCGCCAGTCGCCTTCATCAACGTTTTATATGGAAAAAACATCTTTAAACCAAACAACAGCAACTAGAACTGAAGTTCTACCAGATGTGGTTATTAAGAAGAAAGCAAAACTGTCAATAGCAAATGCGGAAACCAAATTGATAGTGAGGTATATCTATGTCATTCAACAGGTATTTAAGGAATTGTTTCTCAAAAAATTTTTTCTAAGATGAGCAAAATACTAATTGGTCTATATGAAATAATAGCTTTAGAAGGTTTAGCAGGTTTAGAAACCATTACTATTTGTGTATGTTTTTATCGCTGAGAGTAGTACCATAGGATTGGTATTGTATTATATATAATTGCCAATGATGCTATTGTTTTTTTTAGAAGCATCTTTAGAACCTTGCCTGTAATGGGATTTTAACCTGGTACTTTATGGTTGTTTGTATTATTTATCTCGAATTGGACCTCTATAGGTGAAAAAAGTCTAATAAGAATCGTCATCTGACGTGGAACATTAAAAAAATTTTTATCATTTATTTATCATCTTTAGTGTTGGAGTGATGTGGTTATAATAAGATCAGACCAGATTTTTTTATTGGTGGTATATTGTACTTGAGGTCTTTTAAATTTTTTGTTACTCTCCAGATACTGTAGCCTGCGAGGTCAAGAGGTTGAGATAATCTGCCGCAGCTTATCTTATCAGCGGCGTTACAACTTCTTTGTCAATTAGTTTAAACCTCGTCTTTTTTCGGCAATTAATTCGTTTATATAAAGCGGTATGTTGTAGATGCTTGTTTTTAATAAGCGTTGCTTCCTAGGCATCATCTTAAATATAAGTAATAAGATTTTGTACTGTTTGATCTATGATATCAATTTTGCTTTGGAAGGTTTTTGGAAGTTTGCGTTGCGTTGCGTTGATGCCAATCAGGAAGTTTGTTTTATATTAATAAGCTTGGTACTGGCACATTTTTTCCAGACAGATTTTTATTTGGTTCAATCAGCATAGGATTTGTGGCTATACCACACACATGTAAAAATCTAAGACATCGGGGAGTTTATTTAAATCAGTGGACTAATCTGTCGATTTCCAGTGCAATAGCAGTAATAGTTGTCTACCATAATTGATCTGAAAAAGTTTCGACCTTTTTTGTTATGAGTTTGGAACCCCAGTGAGTATGTTTAAAGTTCCAGTCGCCTGTTGCCCAGAATATAAAAAAATTGACTATATTCCTCTGTAGAAAGAGTTTGAAAAGGGTCTAGGTGATATAGAATTGCTGTTTCTGCGTTTGGCTGGTTGGTGTTATAAATAGACTAATTTGAAATACGCATCACAGTTCTCTCAATAAAGTGTGTTTTAGACATGAGTATTACATCAACTTTATTAAGATCTAAATAAGTAATAATATTTTTATGGTTGAGAAGACCGTTTGCGTTTTAAGCAGCTATGCGTATAATATTAGCCATTGATTAATTTAGTAACTAAGGTTGACAAGAGATGTATAAAGCTGTTAGTTCTCTTCCGGCGTCAGTTTGATGATTCTTGGTAGTATTAATGGTATTACAAAATTGTGCAATCATCGCGTAAGTAGAGATATAGTTTTAGGAATTTCCGTTGTATGATTATGTTGATTGCGCCTGGAGTATGTTTGGCGATTGGATAATAATTCGATTTCGAATTGGATTATTAGATGTTTTGTTCTTTGCGTTCTTTGGTAGGTGATATTTTGTACGTGTTACTGATATTGATATCTTTTGTATAAATATTAAAAAAAAAACAACTAAAAATTTGAGTAAGAGAAAACTAGTTCTGCAAAAAGTTGGGAAGCAAAATATATACAGGTTTACAATAATTAAAGCTTCACCTACCGACAAGAATAATTTAGCTATTTTTATAAAGTGGATATCTGTTAAACATCTAACTGTAAGTATTAGAATACAAAATACACCGCTAGCTGTATTAATGACGCCAAACAATTGTTGCTATCAATATAATAGGTGTTGTCGTTGAAAGACAAAGTAAATACAATGTAAACGATTTGTTAGTTTTCTATTTACTCGTTCTACTCAGTTTTCAAACACTGACCTCTCGAGATTATTCACTTATCAACCGCAAAAAATTAGACGTTGGTACAATTATTATACAATTTGGGCACCAATTCTAAATAAGTACTAATTTAATTTTTGCTGTGCAAAGTTTCAAAATAAAATGATTGTTTATATGTTATTTAAGTTAGTGAAAAACAGCTTACAAGACTTTTGCTTTGGCATCTTTTTGTTGTTTTTTGTTTATTGGAGTCGACTTCTTATATAGGTACTGACGTACATAATTTTTTTTTATAACAAGTCGGTTTTGTTGTCATTTCTGATTATTTTAAAATTTCGTTTTGTTTTTATATAAATTGATATAAAATTACTATAAACAGTCTATATTAATTAGATTAGTACGCTAATCTTTAGGAAAACATTTTAAGCTCGGTATAGTTTCAAAACTCCATGTTTATGCGTCACACGATTTTATAGGATTGGATTATTTATCTTTAAAAAAAATGTTTTTAAAAATTAATTAAACAAGCAGGCAGTTAAATAAAACAACGTAACCTAAAATTTTATGGACGAATCTAAATAAAAAAGTCAAAATTCCAGTCAAAGAAAGTTGTGGTGCTATTAATGGGATTGAAAAGGTTTAACATATGTTAGTTTTGTCCTTGAGATGTTTTTTATTTAGATTACAGGATTGAAAACCGTTTTTGATATTTACAGAAGTTACTTGTATGGCAATGGATGGGCGAAAGTAATCAGTACTTTAATATATGCATTTAAACAAATTGGAACACACACGTGAGCAAAAATAGTTTTACGAATGCTATTAGTTTTCAGGATATTGTTCAAAATTTGAAATCGCTGCAGAAGACAGTGTTGTATAGCTAACATTCAACAATTTAGTTTAGACAAAGAACTCATTAGTTTCTTTATCGATTTTAAAATTTAGATAAATTTTTTTTGAATTTGTGAATAAAAAATACCTGTTTATAATAAGTAACGTATTCAACGCGTATAAAAAGCTTTAAACGTATTCTATTTTTGGCATGTTTACAAGATACTAATGCATCCCGTGCATTAGGTAATAGCATCTATCCATTACACGATATATAGCAAAGGGGATATCTAAGTATCTCAAAACTATCCACTGTTCTAAATATTCCTGTATTTTATTACCCAGATATTATCAGTTGTGTGGGTTATTTTTGACATGGGATAAATCTTGGCGCTCTAATTAATCGAGTTCTTAAAAGTAGCAATTTATGTTTGGAATGATTTTCTGTTTCTATAATTGGCTACCTTGTAAAACCCCCTTTAAAATATCTCTACAATTTATACCGATCAAAAAAAAAAAAAACTATACCACATTTTTTTGATCTTTTTATGTTAATATTAGTTGGTATGAAAACAAAGGGTGTACCTTTATATCCCTATAAAAATATGTGTAGAATAACTGTATGTAAAATGCCTAAACATATGCTAACAATATCCAGTCACATTTATTATGCATGACTGAATTGAATGATTGCACTTATACCGTACAAATGACAACAGTTTGTGTTATTTGTGTGACATCAAAATGAATTATCAAATAATTATTTGTACGTTTTGTTTCACTAGCTAATTTATTATTCTTTTATTTTATGCTTTTTATGGCCGATAATGATGAACAAGTATTGTACATTAAAAATGTCATTATTTATGAGAATCAAACAACTTTTCATATCCGTTTACTTAATAAATTCCAAACGCTATTTAGTACCAATAAGAAATTTATGAAAATTTAAACGGGTTATGAGCAATGTGAAACAGATATGTTTGAATTCAAATTATGTTACTTATTATTATGCAGAAAGTTAAGAAATGTGAGCACATACACTAGATGAACCGATAAAGAATTCAGCTGCCGTACAGTGGTGATACCCATAATTCAAGAAAGTTAATTTTAGAATACTAATACGCGTAAATTTGGAAAATATGTGATCTTTTTACCAAACTTTTTATGACCAAAAAACTGTAACATAACTTCATTAATTTAACCGTTTTGAATAATCTCGAACGTCTTATTAAAATGGTAAATTATTATTCGATTAACCTACGCGTATATATGCATTTTAAAAATCAAAAACTAGTCTGTGGATCCAGCTTCATGCCATTCAAATGGAATGTTAAAATTATGTTTACGCTCGGATCATAAACAGTTGTTACTTTTTATTAGATAAAGATGGCAGTGATCAAATCAGTTTTCATATAATACTTGAGCGCAGAATTCTATGCACGATTCACGAAGCTAAATTGTTATTTATATAATATGCAAACGAGATATAGTTTTATGTATATTATATACATTTATATGGAATATTTAGAAAGGGTAAAAAGTTCTCGTAGTTTTTGCTTTCTCTTCTTTCCGCAGCTGTTTCAATTATTATTAATAAGTTCAAAGAATCAACTTGAAAGATCAACAAAGATAACGCTGAGTGATGGTTGAGTAAAAACAATCGTCGATAGAATTTTAGTACTTACTGTTAATTCAAACTTCTCGTTACGTTTTTGCTACATCAAATAAAAATACTGCTGTGTTTCATAACAAAATTTCTAGACAATAACGTCAAGACTAAGATTTTCGAGAAATTTTTACAGGTTAGTAAATTTTTACAAACCAAAAATGCCTCGAGAAAAAACAGTTAATTATATCGCAGCAAACATGAAGGTATCAGAACAATTGAACATGTTTTTAATAGCAAAGAACTTTTTGTTTTTAAGATGTTAACCGCTTCCTTGTTCACTATGGCTAACTTTTGAAACATGACTTGAAAGAAAAATTATTTACCATAATCTAAAGATATCAATCCAAGCTGCAAACAACTTCAACAAAGTCCCATAAACAATTTAAATGTTAGTGTCTTTGCAGTCTCTGAAGAGTTACAACTACCGAGTCTCTTAGCTAAAGCATTCTTGAAAATGAAATTTTAAATTTCTTTGTTATTAGTTATTATTTTGGTATTGCTGCTGTACCAGAATTTTGATTACATTTTGATTTATTTGTTATTGTATAGCGTTGAGTTTCGTAATTTATTCTAACTATTATTAATTTTTGTTTTTAATCACACAAAAGTTTTTTTGCAAATATATTATTTTGTTCAAAATTTAGAAATGTTGACATTAGTTACATGACTATATTTTATGTCGAATTAAATGATAAATAGTGTTTTTCTGATAACTAAGTTATCTGTATCAAAGATCAGAGGACGAAATGAAGTTTAGAAAACAACCCACAAAACAAACAAAAATTAATGGCTTTGTTAGCTAAAATATTATAAATAATACATTTTTTAAATTAATTAATTAATTTTGAATTCCTTTGGATTTGTCCAAATGCTTCAGCAACATATCTACATAAGCTTTAACAGTGTCATACTCCATCTTATATCTAAAATTTGTAACACAAATGATTTTTTTTTGTTTCCAAGTCAGAAATACGGAACTATTTAAATTTTATTAGAAATAGAGATGTCTATGCATTTGAAATTCTTAACTTTTACTCGGTTGATAAAAGTTTACTGCCCAAAGAAATATTTAAAATTGTTGGGGTTATAACAAATCAGTTTTCTTCAAAATTGATTTTTATTAGAATTCAATCAATCCCAACATCTTGAGTACTTTTACAACCTACGGTTCCTAGTCAAATGGAAAATATTATATTAGTGTTATATTGGTTTAAACTAGATAAATGTATTGGGACAATACCGAAATATTATCATTTTACAATATATAACCAATATTCATTTATTAAAGGCTACAGATTAGAAAACTATATTAGATAATTATAAGCCAGCAATATTGCATAATCACACATTTTTAACATTAGCTGATTATAGATCTGCAATATTGAAAATTTATGTTGGTTTAATATTGTTTAATTAATATTGCTTTGGTATTAAAATAATAGTCAAATTATGTGGTGTTAATTATATCAATAAAATTCCGTTTTGTCCTATATCCGTCACATAATCAGTGCAATCCCTTTCTTTGCGTTCACCCTCTTGATCAAAAGTAACAATACTGACTGTGTTAACTTATAAAAAACAAAAAGATACAAAGATAGAACAGATATATGATGCACGTCAGTTTAAATTTATCTCTAAATATACTTAATCGTACAATAACTCAATAACAAAACGTAACTAAAGCAAGTTGGAGAAAGTAAGGTGGAAAAATTATTCCACATTTATTTGAAAAAGAACAGAAAATTATTGGCATTAAAGGAAACAACATAAAAAATCATTAACAGCACAAATACACACGAATATTATTATCTTTGATATTAGCAAATATAAGTTAGTCGCCCCAAATTCAAAACTGGTAATAGCAACAGACCAGTAATAGCACCCCCGCTGCGTCGGTAATAAACGTTTTTACATAGCTGCAAATTTTCTTTTCTGTATAATATTGCATAGTTGCTAATTTTAAGAATAAAATATTTTTTAGTTTTATACAAGTAGTATCAATAATCGTAACCAATATAGATGCAATATTGTAATATTGCCAATTTATATTGCGTCAACAATATTGGAATATAAAATTATTTTTAATATACTACCAATATAGCGTAACCACAGTGCAATATATAACCAATCTAACACCAACTTTTATCTAATAATAATGTCTACTAGGATATTTGTCATCTTCTTTTTGGTCTTTCTTTTCTTCTACGCTCTGACAGTGCTTATAGTAGTATCTACTTGGGATTCTTTTTTTGACCATTGCATTTGTCGAATCTGGCCGTACTAACATAGATTTCTATGCTTTGTATCATTTACTATTGTGGTTTTGGCGTCCATGTTTTTTGCAGTTGAATTTATTTGTCATACTTAACTTCCATATATCACAATGAGTTTAAAAAGTAATGTGTAGATTTGTCATTTTCTTGTTTTTAATATACGCGGATGGTTCAATAACTAAGTGGCTTTATTTTTCAATATAATTTGTGGTTCTGTCAACACGTTTATTCCAACGATATTCCAAATTAGCAATCCCGTTACTGTAGGTCGTTGAATATAACTATTCGAAATCGCTATTTGCAGCAGCAATTAACTTGCAATTTGTTACGTGGTTTTTCTTGCAACTTAAAAGAACGACGACTCACTCAGTTGTTCCAGTGATTGAGTTGTAAGCTTCGTGGTGCTAAAATATAAAATACATTTTAAAAAGGCGCCAAAACTATAAAAGACTAGGGTAGGAGACTTTGTTTAAATCTACCCAAAGCTGTAATAGAACAAATGACAAGACATAAGTGGTAACACAGGGTATATTTATTTTATCACAGACAGCGGAACACGTTAGAAAAAAATATATAATTAGATGTATATAAATTTGATCAAACACTAGCACGTACGTCGGTATCACAGACAAAATACTGTATAAGGTTTTGACTAAGCAACACGTCGTACAACAGCTTAACGTTTACATTCAAAAGAAAAACGAATTTACTTTGTTAATTAAAATACAAAATACGAATTTCGAAGATCTGCAGAATCAAATCGCAGTGCGTATAATAGTATGTAAAACAACAAAACGATTGTATAATTAATTGTGTTAACAACATAACATGTACGTACAGTCGTCCCTACAATCGACTGACCACCAAAATACTAAGAATTAAAATAGAAAGTATAATACTTACAATTAGTTTTCTTCATGCGACTAGCGTGCAGCATCTTTCTAGCATTTCTTAAAACTTAATTCAAATCTAACAAAAACGTACATACGATGTTATCACAAGTAAAACTCATTTAATTCATACGATTACTGAAAATATTCAAAAACGCAGAGTTTCGTTCAAATTAATTTCGTAATTTTGGTGTTTTTTCCAATACGATAATAATTGCATCCAACCCCTAAAAAGTGTTAGTTGTGTTAGCTACAGTGACGTGACGTCATCATGAAATTTTTCCCAATTGCATGTCTGCTTTTTATCTCCATATACGAAGAACACGTGTAGAAGTATGGAAACTCGCTACAGACAATTACGGAAGAATTAAATTAAGCCACAAACATAAGAAACAAATGCTTACACCATACACACATTTTTACTCTAATCGCAACTATACTCTATTCCATATTCGCATGAATGTGAATAGTTAACAATGAAAGCCTTGGGCGTACACAACCTTAGATGACGTTACTGGAAGAATAAATCGTGTTTAAAATTTGACATTTTATCTTTAACGATAAGACGAAAAGTGGGCGTTCTAAGAATAAATCTCGTGCAGGGGACAAACATCATACTAAAACATTTATAACATAACAAACTAGACAAAAATCTCGTTCCAACGTGCCATTTTTTTAGGTTTGGAAACAGATAAAAATCGCTGGAAACCATATCTAGGGATATGGACAAACCAGACACTCATTCAAATCTGAACTTATGCATTTTGACTATTGCAATCACAGACTTGTGGGCAGGTGCGTTATTCTGATAGAAAAGTACTTTGTTCTTTGACAAATGAGGTAATTTTTTATTTTGTTGTTAAATTGTTGTAACAAATTAGCATAATACTTGCTACTCATTCTTTTCTTTTTTACTAGTTTACTAAAACAACTCCATCCCAAATCACAGTTTCCATAACCTTTGCTGCTGACAAAACCGAATTGCTTTCTTCGATGGCAGAGAACCTTTGTTTGTCCATTGTTTAAACTGTTCGATGGTTTCAGAAGTGCAATGGTAAATCCATTTTTTCAGCAGTTATGAAAAGGTTGCAAACATTTTTTTGGATTGCAGAAAAAGGTGTCAAAAGCTCCTAAGAACCGATTTAGTTTTATTTTTGTTGTGAACAACGACGGCACCCTACGCGTCAGTATTCTTCAGTTAAATTTCTGTGTACACTGTCATTTGAGATACTCAGTATGCGTCCTCGCGCACTATTACTTAACGATCATCCAATACAAGCAGAGAAGTTTTTGAACGTCTACTACAAGATTCATTATTATCGCTCATACGACCACGATTAATTTCGGTAACCCAGCTTCTGATCATTACAAATAAGCGGATATCAATAGTATTGAATCCAACTCTGCTTTGATTTCGGTTGGTGTAAAGATTTTTAAATGAATCTATTATCACTGATTTCAACCCAGGTTTTTCCATTGTTTACCAAATCACACAAGACGTTTACTTTGGGGTACTGTCCAAAGTAGGCTAGACAGATCGCTATGTCATACAGTTGCGTACATAGAAATTGGCTCACTGTAAACTTGTGCCTTTAACAATAGTATTTTTAGAAATTATTCACCAGATCAAAATAAAAAATATGCCGTTTGAAAGACACTTTAATATGTTTCAACGAGTTTCAATTTATCAAAAGTTCTTATTGTTTCTATGCGTAGCAATCGGTAAACAAATTAAACGGATTACGTTATAACGAGAATAATAAAAATTGAAATTATTGCTTTTGCAATAGAAATTAGTACTTTATTTGTTTTTTATAAATTGGTTAGTTCTCAAGTGTGTTATTTTAATGCATACTACACTGCAAAAAATCGTCCAAGTAATTGCTTAAATCAGAAATGGACTTAGCCAGCGAACTGCTCCTAGATAACTGGGTAGGACACCTGCGATTGCTCCAAAACTTATCCCAGCTAATTGTCAAGTACCTCTGAGTTTTGCACAGAATCATCTGAATTGGACATTGGAACAGTGGGGTCTGTTCTGTTCTTAGATAAGACCCGGATATGTTTTTATGCTAGAAGTAAAGTGAATCGGAGAGTAAGAGACCGATTGGCAAAATGCTGCATTAAAGAACAGATCGACTATGGAGGTGGTTCTGGGAAACCAACCCTGTTTTTATCCTAGGGTGCGATTGTAGTCAGGGGGAGGAAGTTTAACGGGCGCTAAGTACATCAAAGAGATTTTAGTAGTTTATGACAATGCGAAACCGTACACAACAAGAATCGTGCAAGATTACATTACAGAAGTCGGTTTTTGGGTTATGGAGTGGGCAGCATGCAGTACCAATCTAAACCCAATCGAAAATTTATGGAATGGGCTCAAACTAAGAGTTTGAGCTGCCCTAATCTCGATTCCAGATCAGATCTATGCTTCATCTTATGAGAGATGTTATTAGGGTATGAAGAGTCATACCCATTAATAAAAATTGATTTAACAAATTATTAATAAACATACTCCGTTTAGTAATAAAAAACGGTTATTTATTGCATATCTTAATTTTTTTATATAAACCCTAAGAAGCCAAAATAAATTTAAACTCAAATTGTCTCTTAAACAGCATTATTTTTTTTGATCTGACGAATAATTTCAAAAAAACAATGTAGTTAAAGTCAAAATTTTACAGTGGGTCGATTTCTAGGCACACAAGTGTATTTAACCTATTAATAATTCTACAGAATAGCAAAGAAGATTTTTTTCAAACTTGCGCCATCTCTGTGTGGGGTTACGTAGTTGCCAAATCATTCTCGTATGTCTGATTCATAGGATCAAATTTAAAGCTGTTATGTTAAAAGTGTTTTGGTAGTATGTTTCTGCAGTATAAGAATTATTCCCAGAACGCCCACTTCTAGCTAGATTTGGAAGAATTGTTGTCAATTCGTTAATGTTTGACATCAAAATATTGATGGGAAAAACTTATTTTTCCGGTCTTTTGGTAGGCTTCGTACATGTTCTAAATAAGTGCCCAGCGTAGTTTTCGCTTCTAATTATTTACTCGTCGATGGTATAAACGGGTGTTGTATTTTATTACTTTGTAAAAATTTTCTTGGAGTAACCATTGTTTCATATTTTTGTGATTTATGTTAATTTTCTCCTATTGTCATTAGCGGTTTCTAGATATCTACACGTTATTCCATTAATGTGGAGATATTAAAACCCGTTTCGTTCATTGGGAAAATTCTTATAATGACGTCACGCCACATTAACTGAAGATATCGAAATCTTTGCTAAATTAATATAATACTACCATATTGGAAAACCCATTTACCAAAATAATAGAATTCATTTTTGCGAAACTCGGCGCATTTAGTTTTCTCATTAATTGTATGAACCGAATGGGATTTACTTGTAATAACACCGTATGTACGTGTTTGTTATATTTCAGCAAATTTTAGAAAATTCTGGGAAGGTGCTGCTAGCTAGTTGCATTCTTCAAAGGAAAACTAAATTGTAAATATATGTCTTCCTTTGATTCTTTTCCTTTACGTTATTAGTCAGTAGTACACACGACTGTACGCACATATCAAGTTGTTGCTACAATTAACTATAAAACTTCTTGTTTGTGTGTAACATATTATTAGACTCTGCTTTATCGAGATTTGTATATTCGTGTTATAATTTACAAATGTAAATTTATTCTTTTCAGAATTTAAAAGTAGACCGACAAGCTTAATTTTCTGTACGACGTGTTGCGCAACCGAAGGGGGCTTACTTCAACAACTATTGTTTGTAATATTGACCTACGTTCTAGCGTTTGATCGCACTTATGTAAATTTATCTTACAGCTTTGAATAGATTTAAACGGTATCTCATATCCTAATCTTCCACCGTTTTTAAGCTTTTTTAAATTGCTCTATAATTAGCACATCAAAACCTACGATTCACTCACCGAATCAAACTGAGTTAGTCGCTAGCAATTAAGTTACTAGAAAATTTTCGTAACAGAGCACCTATCACTAGTCGTTTTTTTTTTGTAGGTCGTGATTCAATCTCTTTTGCTGCATTTTGTTTGTTAATAGGACTCCTATCTTATGACACTTAAGTGTATTTTTAATAAGATGAGTTTTGTTTATATATTTTTTTGAGGGCAAGATTTTTAATTTGATAGACAGATCTGCAGCTTTAACATAACGTTAATTTTTGTCAAAACATTTTTAGACGTTGTTGTTGCATTTGTATCTTTTTTGTATTTGCTCTCTACAAATTATTTATTTCGATCTTAGAGTTGACGGTAAATTTAATAATTGTTTGTCTTTTTGAACTAATTTTCTATTCTTCTTTCTGCTTTTGAAGTATCATTTAGATAAAACCTTTTAGTTTGAACTTCTAAACAATCAAATAGTAAATAATTTTGAGAATTGATAATTTTTGTTGTCTATTTTAATGTAGAGAATGTAATAAAACATGTTCAATGTATTATTTTCATTGTTTAATCGTATTTTGCATTAATTTTACTTTTAAGTATTGTTGAAGATCTTACACTTTTTCTGACTCAGCTAAGTCACAATATTATGTAACTATTTGACAAATTTATAGCAATCTTACTATTTTGGTATAAAATGTAGACGTTACTTTTTGTTTTTTTTTTCTTGTTACTATTATATCATTTATTGTTTGTTAATGTTGAATAGAAAATGTAAAATGGAATATCTATGTAGTTAAATTTCAAAGCGTGTTAAACTTGTAGGTTTTATAAAAACTAGTTACAAAAGTGTACTTAACTTTATTTACTGGAACTGACTACGAACGAACTACAAAACAAAGTTTGTATTCTGATGACAAAGACGCGACAAAGTCTTTACTATTTTAGCTAATTAGAATATTTTTGTATCAGTTCTGTTATAATATGTTTTTCTGTAGTTTGTGAAAAACAAATTCGAGTTTTTTTAACGGATCACATCTCTGTAACTGTAACTCGCAAACCGGCAACCAAAATCTGGCGCCCATTTTTTTTTGTTTATTGAACTACCTCTCTTGTCGTTAAACTAAACGTGGTCTGTTTTCTAACGATATTCCGTTACAACATGCAAAACATCGTTAATATCTATCAAAGATGAACAGTTCAAACGCATTCTAAATTTAATCGATGCTAAAACTATTTTGCATATACTAATTTAGAACGTTATCTAATTAAGGTTTTTTAAAATGTTAATAGTACGATTAACACACATCTTCTTTAAGAGTATATTTACAGAATAATTTCAATTACAGAAAAATAGTTTTTGTTGACTAAGATCGATTTTTTTCCATTCCAAATATTTCTTGTTATAAAATATAAATTTTTAATTATAAATTTGGTTTTTGTTCAGAAATTTAAATATCGTTACATACAATTTTAATTTTTATTGTTTTATATTGATTGCTCTTTATTTTTAGAATAATTATATTCGTTTCTTAAAGATTACTTAAGAATAATTAATCAAAATGCTTATTAAATTAATTTATAACTCCATACATAAAGAGTTTTTTTTTACAAGTACAGTTTTGTTGTTGTAAATTATTTATTATTCTAATGTTTTATTAAAATATCTTCTGCGTGGGTTGAATATGATTATTGCCGTGTTATACCAGATTGGGTATATAAGATGTAACCATTACATTTTTAGTGCTTTCTTAAGAAATCCAGATTTTTTTAATGGTACTTATAAAAATTTATACATTTATTGTAGTTTTTTTCAAGAGATACTTCAATAATTTCAAAAGTGTGCTATCTATAAAACAATCAAACTTTTTGTTATTCTACAAACTATACATAATAAAATATATACAAGAAGATTGTATTATGTATATTCATTGAAGAAAAAAAGATATATAAAGAACGTACGTAAAATTAATATTTATGGCGGCCATTTCGAAAATATGTTAAATTGTCAGATACAACCTACGGTTGGTTTTTATTCATTTGAAAAATACTCAAACTATGTTTTTAATTTCGTCCATTAATTTAGTTTTATATGACTGGTGTCCGTGTTCAACGGTGCGAAATAACAAGTGATATCACACGTAGTTAAAATTTACACATTAAGATTATACTAATCCATTGAATTATCAACTATCATAAACTTCATAGGTTTATTTCCTCTAAGACTGTGCGCCGAGGGAAGTTATATGAGACAATGCTTAATAATTTGTTGTGAGAACATGGAAATTTCGAGTGCTTAAGAAACCCTAACCGCTAATTTATTTTATTTTGACGCCAATTTTTTGTGGCGTTGAGATTGATCGTCTCAGTACTTTAGTTTATTAAATGAGTGTATGTACTCGTATTATAAAGCAATATAACATTGTATTACATGCAGACTAAGTAGATAATATTTAATTAAATATCGTGAAATAACTAACGTCAATAACGTTATATTAGAATTTGATATCGAATGAGCTGAAGACCTAAAGTTGTATAGTGCAGCCATACGATAGACGTATGTCCAATTAGTATATTTTAAACAAACCATTGGGATCTGGCTTAAATCTGAAACGTTCTTTCTTTCTTCTGTCATGAGTTTGTGTCTTTTCTCATCTGTTGTCGGACTGATTTTGATCTTTGCAATTGTTCCTTCCATCATCACAAAAACGTATGCAAATTCGCCGATAAGCTGAAACTCCGAAAATGGTTTGAGAACTTCCAAACTTACGGCAATCGTAATTTCTGGGGTGCGTTAAAAGTCCCGAAATCTTTTCTTTTCTGTTTGTTTTCTACACGATATTAATTACGCCGACAGATATAAATGATTTTACGCTTTATAATTCATTGTTTAAAAAAAAATTACCAAGGAAGAGCCGTAACAATAGGTTAAATTAGTCAGTTACTTATTTCCATATCAGTTACTTTTTAGCTTGAGGATATGAATATACTTAATTAATCAAGTTTTTGGGGATTCATTGTGTGGGTGCTAAGGTAAAGAGACTAACAGGTGCTTCAACTTCCGATATATTATAATGTAAGATTATGAAAACTATAAATTACGTCACGTGACAGGTGCTTACACATATGATGTAATCTTGAAGACGTATGAAGGTGGAGGCACGACCCGAACCCATTACGTTAGTTTGATCAGTTCACATGCGCTTCACCAGATCAGAATGTCACGAAGTGTAGTTTTATAGGAGAAAACTTTGAATGTTCGACTTGGAACAATACTATTATTTAGTTATCATAAACAAAGATATTGCAACTTAAAAGTTTTATTGGATAACGATATTCAAATGTCAATAATTGCATCGGAGCTGAGCTGGGCTGGGCTCGTAATGATTTTATCGTTGTAGTCCTTAACTTATTCTTTTCTTTATAACATTCTACAATTTCATTATACATTTATGATTTTGATATTTAAAGTTTGTTTTGTTTTATTTTCTACCTACGCAGAATAAGCACAAATATTTTCGAAACGATTTTATAGAATTTTTTAGATTCATTATTGTTGTATTATCTTATACAAACTTCTGCTAGAATGCCAATAAAAGCTTTATAAAGTGCACAGGAGCCTTTGATACTGTCAAACTATAAAAACTTACTTTGTCGAATAAGAGCTTTTTCTTCTTTTACTATTACAAATAAAAATTTTTGTTTAATACAGGTTGTAACAAAAACATAATTAAAAATTTAGATTATTAACGTATAATTCTTAGCAAACACTTAGATTTTCTCAACATTATTTGAACTTCTCTCAAATCATTGACCTGTTTATGTAGGATGTTATATGAAATTAGAGTACTTTTAAATTTAATCTAATTTAATCTATTAGCGTAATTTCAGTAACCTCATGTTGCTACAAAAAGAAATTCAATTCAAATACTGAGTAACCTGGAGTGGAACGACACGGATAACTATGAAGTTTGTTTTCAGATTCAGAACTTTAATGAAAACAATTTAAAGAATAAATAATTTGATTTAAAACATTTCAACGTAAACAATGTGTTTTTTATTTTACAATGTAACCGGAAAGAACGGAATTCGATTATTTAGATAGGCCACTACAGTGACAAGAAAATCATGTACAAATTTTATTGATCCGTTTAATTTTTACATAATTGACAGAATTCATTATTCTCACTATCGATGTCAACACAAAATTGATGTTCGCATTTGTGGCATGAAAAATAAATGAATAAATTTGCAGAAAATTTCAGTTCATTTTTTATCACTGGAGACACATTCATATCTGTATTTTTATTGTTGATTTTTCTACCTTTTTGTACCCACTTAGTTTTTTAGTTGTTTTTTAAATTCGCTAAAAAAAGCCAATGTCTATTATTTTTTTCAGATTTTTTACTTTCGGTATAAAACAAACAAGTCGTAAAAATGATGCCATTAGATTCTAATTTCTTGCAATATTAGTTCATGAGATTGATTTTTTTGAAAATAAAAATATAGTTTTTGTGTTGTTTTTTAAATCTGCTCGAAAATACAAAGTTTTTGAAGACTGTGTGAATTGAGGATAGCATTAGCTCTAACTTTATGTGCAAGGGCGGAAAAATATTTTTTTCTGAAGGAACCAAGCCTCATTTATTACATTTTTTTCACCAACAACAAAACTATCTCTAATAGGCACCTAAATTGATTTGGCTCGACTATCCCAGAGACAAATAAAGCAAGGATTTTGTATAACTACTCTGTTTTTAACAATTTTCTAGTTCACACATTTCTCAATAGTGTCCAACATATTTTATTTTTTGTGAAAGAAATTACTTCATATTCTTCTTTCATACATGTAGAGTAAGTAATTAGAATAGGAGCATGCTTATAACCATTATGTGAAAGATCTGCTTTAAGACTTTTTTTATTACTGTCAATAAAGAGAAGCCAATTACTTGCTTGATAAGTCTTCAAACCCATATATGTCAGCAAGCCGTTCACATTACAACATTATAAAAAATTTCCACCAGAAAAAAAACGTTGCAATAAATTTCGTTCTCTCGTGCGATGTGAAGTTATTTGTACACCAGAGGACAGGTAATTTTTTTCTTTTAATTTTGACGCTAGAAACTCACGCTCTTTCAATAGATCTGTGTTTCTGAAAAGATCATTAAGCTTATTTTGTAAAAATGTTTTAGGATTTGATGTTTCTCCACAGTATTCATCTTCTTCTTGAGAAACACTAGGTTCAGTTTCATTTCCCTAATGAAAAACTAGTATTGGAATATTTTTTGAATTGGTCTTTCTGCTGAAGAAATATTAGGATACTTTTTTGTTGATAGCCACTCAAAAGTAACAGTCGCCGGGTACAATCTTCAAAAACTTACGTGTTTCTTTCTCCCATTGTGGGAAATGATCAATGCACATTTTACATACACTATAGAAGACTCACGCTTTATCATTATCTTAAAATTTCAATACCGAAGTAACCAAAATACAAGCGCGGATCACAGTGTCAATTTTTGCCATAATGAAAATAGAAAACAAATTTTATCTGGTTGTTGTAAGAAGGACTATGTAACGTATTAAAAAATCGTAACCAAAATAAAATAAGTTAAGTATACAAATCATAATATAAATAATGCATCAGGCTACTTCACATAATTTATTTATATAAAAAAACAAAATTATAAAATATAGATCAAGAACAATGAGGTATTTTTACAAATTTATAATTAAGGTCGTAGGAATTCTATAGTACTAATTTAAATTGAAATTTGAACGCCACAAAATTTTTATATTATAAAATTAAGATAAATATTTTAATTTAAAAAATACATAAAATATAAACATTAAAATAAAAGCTAATTAAAAACTTATTGAATTAAGAAACGCATTTACAAGGAGTAAAATACCAAAAGTCATGTACATAAGCATAAAAGTTTACCTCTATCAGCTTGAGTTGCGCAAATTAAATTTGGTTGCGGTTAGTGGGTCAATATTGCGTAATCTTTGCAATGCGTATTAACCAGAATATTGTAGAACCTAACGTATGATAATTTTTGAATTCGCCACGCCAAATCAAATTACTTTGGAACGTAACATATTAAATAATTATCAATTTTTAAACCATATCAAATTGTAAATTGTAAAAAAAGCGCAGACCAACATCTAATGGTTATTAAGGTAATTGTATTATAGCATCTAAAAAATCAAAATTAAAAAACGTAATTGCACGTACGTTTCTAAAACAAATTTCTGTATTCAAAAACGAAATTACACGTATAAAAATAAGCATCGTACAAATTAGAAACCGTAGCCGTATAATAAAGTGCAGTCGTAGTGAAAAAACTAAAACGCAATTCACATACGTTACATCATATAGTAGGTTCCGTTTGCAATTTGGATCGCCTCAGGCTGTGGCTTACTGGTACTCCCGTTGAGTTGACCTTAAGCAATTAGTTATTCATGGGACGTATTTAGAAATATTCTTTCAGATTTTAAGTACTGAATTTAAGTTATACGTTGATGTTTTTTGGTAAACTTTTTTAGCTACCTATCTATACTTTTTTATTTATATTTTTTATTGTCATTATATGTATATTGCCAAAAATATGTCTCAAACATTAAATAAGTTAATAAGTATGAAGTTTTTAAGTGCGGTCCTGGAATAGTATTTCAGTACCTGTAGAGTTTATAAAAGCATCGGTAATCCTATTAAAAGCTTACAGATAATAAGCAAATTTAAAAACCTTGCCTAAGGCGATCCAAATTGCAAACGGACTCTACTATACCTAAAAAACAAAGAAAAACCTATCCCTACAAATTACTGGTTATTCTAGATTAAGAACCAACGCACATCCAAACAATGAAAGCGGATTGTCAACGTAACCACAAAAGCAATACACTACAACTTCAAATTTAACATGTTGATATTTTTCTGCAATTGCATGAGTGCAGATGACTTAAAAAGATGAACACACAGAGAAAAGATGGATAAAAGGGTCACCGTAAAGAATAATGGGTTGTAGCAAGCTTACTTTTTAAAATTTATCCTTTGTGTGGTTTTGGAAGGTAAATTAATAAAACTTTAGAAAATGCTGTACCTTATGTTTATTTTTAACAATTTTGACATTAATTACAAACGGATGTTATACCCAACTAGGTAGGGTAAAGTGGTCAAACAAACTGGGTAAAATGGTCATATATATTGGTAGGTTATTAGACACTTAAACAAAAGCATATATTTGGAATTTTTTTGGAACGCCATCTTGTAGTAAAAATACTACGTATGATACAGAAAACTATAAATTAGTACGGAAGGTAGAAAAGTTGTTTTGGATTTAATGATAGCGAAAGTCAATAATTTATTGACCAGTAACGCCGTCAAAATCTCAACTATAATATAGATTAGTTAGTTCTTATGTTGTTTTTCACAATTGTACCGACAATGTTCCTAACCTATTTTATAGTTGGGATTTTAACGGCGTTACTTGTCAATAGATCATTGACTTTCGTTGTAATTAAATCCAATGACAATTTTTCTATCTTCCGTACTAATTTATGGTTTTCTATATATCATACGTGGTATTTTTACTACAGAATGACGTTCCAAAAACATTTCAAACATGTTGGTAATGTCTACACGACATCAAAGACTACGATTGTCTGTCGGTATGGTTGTGCAAACACATTGGTGCATCCTAGCGCTGACGAGTTCCAAAAGAACGAAACAGCTGCCTGCTAGTTATAATGTTGTTTTTTACAATTCTACCGACAATGTCTTTAACTTATTTGATAGTTGGGATTTTGACGGCGTTACTTGTCAATAAATCATTATCGTTATCAAAAGTACAAAATAACTAACAAACTTTCTAAATTTTTGCTAAATTACACAAGTAGTTGTCTTAATCGTGTCAATCAGCACACATCTCATGGGTTCATTTAAGACAATGCTGGCAGCTTATCCAGCCTTTCTAGAATTTTGATTTCAAAAATGTGTCGTAAAAAAGGCGTTCAAAATTACTTTTATCTTCATCGCTGGATTCACTAACTATGTTACATTGTTTTTGTTTTTTAAAGGTTCAGGTTGTGCAATGAAAAATACATTTTTGGTCGCCTTTGTCTTTCTTTTTTTGGATTGGTTTTGATAGAATTATATTTTGCCGTATTGAGTTTATCTTTATAAGGAGTATTTGTTAATATAACTGATATTGCTTTCTTCCTGTTCTGTTGTCTATTCTTTTTTTATATTGATTTTGGAATTAGATTCAACACTGCGGGACAGATTGAAAACAAAGAAATTGTAGGAGTTTTGGTGGTTTCGCATCAAGTTGATGGTTGCTCTACTGTATTAGAAATGGATGGTAGACTGGTTTGAAGTATTTCTGTAGTTTTGCTGGTAGATAGAACTGGATTATTGGTTAAATATGGTTCTGTCGTTTGACATTCGGTAATTCGCGGATTATCTAACACTTCACAAATATCTGAAAGTCGGTCTTCTGAATAGTTTCGTTCTTGTACAGAAACTACAGTTATTGCATCTGTTTCGAGTGGAATATCACTAATTTCTGCTGTTGCGTAATCGGCGTCATCAAATACGTTAGGATCAACTTGCACCATTCCACATGTGCGAAAACTGTTAATGGCAGTGTTTGGAATTGCGGCACAAAGATATGCTTCTCTAAAAAGTTTCCTTATTTAGATTTTTTTTATTGCCTGCACATAGAAAGTTTTTAAATGAACCACGAAGAAGACGTCTAATAACAGTTACATAGTTAACTCTGGCAAGTTCTATGAAATCTAAATTCTGTTTTGCCGTGTTCAAGAGACTTGACATGCGACACAAAATGTCTGAGTCACAATAGGTCGACATGCAAATACGGTACCAGGTAAAGCTCCATCTTGAATTTCGGTTTTCATACAAATTTTAGAAAATATTAGTGGTAGTACAAAGTTTCAGTTTGCAGACATGCATATGACAAAATTTCCAGCTCGGCGGATGTTAGTGAGCCCACTTGCCTTCTTCCTTTAAGATCTAAAACTAGTGAACATTTAGATTAGGCGGTGGTGAAACCACTCTCATCCACGTTAAACATTCTATGTGCAGGAATTTTCAGTTTATTCTGGATTAAAGTCTTGGGTACGTGCAGACGAAATTGCTTCTGGAGACTTTAGAGTAACTTTGGAATGACGTTTACGAAACCCTCAGAACTAGTGTTTCCCAGCTAATTGTTTTTCTTTAGAGAACAAAGTTGTTTTCAGCTGACTGAAAAGCCAAACATCTAGTATCGGTTAATGTCAGTCAAAAAAATATTTTTTCTATTTCCAAAATGTGATTAACAATTTCTTTTTCTTGGTCATCATTAAATACTATACGATATTTACCGAGAATTATCTTATTGCCAGTAGCGTCAACATTTTTATTCTGCACTCTTCTTTTCAAAGCGATACGCGGAACGTGATAGACGTTTTTAGAAAACCCATGACTTTGTTTCAATGACCAACATCATCGAACCGGCACTCTAGCTCTGCTGTGTAGATGTTTATACGTCGATCGAATTTCGTGAACAAAAGATCATTATTAGTAGGTCGTTTTTAGTAAGTGTCAATGTCGGGCAGAGTGGTCTACCGGTAGCAGACAACATATTCCATTTTAGAATATATTCACTTATTTTTAGATATTTAGAGGTAATGTAACCAAAGAGACAGAACATTACAACACGTCAACTTATCATAAAATATGGAATATCAGCTATAGCACAGAGCCGGCAAGTTATGAATCGCGAAAAGTTAGTGACATGGCCAAGTATAGTAAACTGGTCGCTACAGGTCGTATGTATTTATTTACGTCACCACTTTATCTGCTTGAGCCACTTTACCCACATTTCTCCTACAGTGAATACAATTTTTTTAATTAAAATGAGAAGTATTCAATCGAAAAAATGTGTATGTTACAACTGTTAACGAACAAGACCTGGGAAAAATTTTAAATGAAACTAATAGGTGAACTGGAGCTAATGGGTTAAAATGAGTAATATCAATATACTATATAGGTACGACTTTCTTTATCGATCACAGATACAATCAGAGCTGCATCTAAAAAAATATTTTTAGACCTGTGTTATCGTTCAAAACAGTTAATATGTCATCTACTTTTAGGTAAACTAAAGGATTATAATCGTCAACAGGAATACGTCAAAAAAACTTTCGAAATTCGCAAATTTGTTTAGATTTGGTTTTTTTGATCGAAACAGGCATTGAAAAAATACTTTGGCGATTACTCTCTTTGGCAACAGGACTAAAAATATTTAATTTTGAAAAAAAAAGAAACTATGTACAATAAATAAATGTAACATCATCGATGTCTTCGTCTAAATCAGTTCTTCAATTTTGTATTTTCTTTTATAGAACATATTTATAACATAACATTACACGTTTAAATTGTTTTATATAATACGAAGAACCGAACCGCAATATTTTATAAGAGAAAAGGTATCAGTAGGGAATCAACAAGAGTGAAGCATCGTGCAAAATCTCGATGGCAACGTTATCACATTTGTGAACCATATCTTCTATTGAGTCATTAAGCAGCACAAGATGCTAAAACAACCAAACTTTATTTATGGTTCTAATTTACAAACTTTTAATTAATTCAGTTTTAAGTAAGCATTATTGGCTAGAAAATGTGCAAATTGTCAGCAGACTTTGCTAACTGTGAATTAGGTGTAGTTTGATGGAGTGCATTTGAAGAATGCTACTAGAATTTTAGTTAAAACCGGTAATAAAAGAACCATTAACAAAATGTGGATTTTGACCTATAAAACTGAGATGAAGATTTGTTTAACGAATATATTGCAAATCATCTAGAATACCATAAACATCAGAATTTGTTGTAAACATTATCGTGTATTATGCCAATTCCATATTTTTAAATAATTATAACAAAAATGGAAAAAGGTATGTAAACACAAAAAATCTTTGGTTTGATTTTAATAAATTTTAATTTCAAAAATGTAAACTTTATATGTAAAAAAAGACCTTTGACCAGACAAACCTTAATTAATTTATATGCTTAGTTGTAATTAGTGCTATGATAAATATTTTAATTTACTTAACCACTTTGTTAATTACAACTTATATTTTTTCGTTTTGAAGATATAACAAGATATGAAATTTTTATTAAAAAAATATTTAAATTGGTGTAATATGTCATGCTAATAAATGTATTCTGTCATCGGGTATAATAATTATACAACTAACTTGTTTATGAATTCACAATGCTTTATCAAATTTGGAACAGGATAATAAAATGCAAATGACGCAAGATAAGTAAAAAACTAATCCAATTTAAAAAAAAATTATGCTACGTACACTTTTGCGTAGATTAATTTTGAATCTATTTGTATTATAAGTTAGTATGAAAGGAACAGGTGTGACCCCGGAAGCAACGCGGGGGAGTTTAAATATTCAAATGAGCAACCGACCAAGCAGCTGATTTTTTAAGACAGGTGGCACAATGCGAAAAAAAAGAAGAAAATGCTTACACACAAGATGATTTTCATTTAGAGTATACTTCAAGATCTTTAAACTCTCACGGTCTCACGCGACACATAAATATAATCGTCTTCGTGATTTCAAACCTGAAAAAAAACTCACGTAAAACAAATTGCTCACTCGACCGTTCGGAATTAGAAAAATGTTTAAATGCTAAACGAACATTTCACATTGTCGAGTTTATACTTCGTTTTTAATTCAAATGCGCAATTTTCGAATATTTCAACATTTGTTTGAAAAATTAAGAGATTTTTTTTCATTCACGAATAGATTGAGCCAATTACACGTTTTGTTTCTAAACTTCGGGTAAATTTCTTTTAGTAATCAGCGCAGACATCGCGCCTCCAATAACTTCGAGCCTTTTATTCGTGAGTCGTAGATAAGACCATTTTATACCTGCATGATGTCTTTTGTGAGCTCAGAGAGTCCAGTATCTGGCGCTTTACTAATTAACCAAGACTCGTTTGCTAAATAAGCAATGTGCTAGAAAAATCCTTACCAAGAACTACAACTTGCATTACCTTATTTGTTCAAGATTAAAAACAGTGTAGTTGTAAATACTTCTAATTGATCCAGACAATATTGTTTAAATTAATGGAACAATAAAAGCGTATATTTGTTGCATTTAATATCAGATCGAATATTTCACTTTCAATATTTTAGTTCATAAACTTCAGTACGTATTTGTAATAATAAGTTCTTAGAGAAGTACCTAATTCTTGTTACAGCTCTTCTAACTTTTGATTAAATTTCTAATTTTTGTGCTACTGCGTTTCTTTAAATGCTATAAAATCAATACTATGGTCTTAAGAATTCTACCAAATTGTACCCGATTAAATCTAAACATTTTACTAAAATTTGATTATAAATTCTAACTGAATCAGAAAGATCAAAACATTTTGCCATTAACGAATATACATATGTAGCTCATAAACACAACAGCCTTAATTAAAGAATAAAATTCGGTTTTTGAAGCAGTTGGTTTATTGTTTATACACTGCTTTATTGACACGTGTATTGACTATCAGGTAGATCTAACCAAAAAAATTGATTTCGTTTAGTTCCTCTAACAGTTTTCTAATTTTTTTTCATTTTTTTTATAGAGATTCTAGTCAAACTCGACAGTAATGAATAATAATAATTAATAATAATGTTATTTTTTTTTCAATGTAAAGTAACCTTATGTGGTTATTGTATTGATTCAACGACTAAAAAATATCAAAATTTCTAAGAAATTCATTTTGATTTACAACGTGGTTAGATAGGAATTTGTTTTCGGTTGTGATGTCATATACTATTTCGCAAAAACTTTTTTCTTAGAATAATTGTATTTAGATTGGCAATTACCTACAACAAAAAAAAAGTTTGTTCAACTGTTCAAAAAAAATATCAATATAATGTAAATTTTTTTTTGAATTCATTGAAAAACCGTGTAAATTAGTGTCGTAAAATCTCTTGTATAACATGTGCTTACACATTTCGACATTAAGAAATTAATATACACCACCTGGTTGGTATATAACAATTTATGACTGTTTATTATTAATTGAATATAATAGTAACGAAACACCAAACAATCTAACTGTTCATATTATTTACAACTTCAATATGGTGAATATCTTCATTTAATAAAACTTTTGTTGCAATACAGCCGTCATTAATTTTATTTTATCATTGTATTTTCATACGCGTATGATATTATGTAAAAATAATTACCCACGTATATTTTTATTTATAATGCTAATAAGCAGTTGTTTGATTATTTGAAATAAAAATTCGTACCACTCCTTCGATATGAGAAAACCAACAAATTCGTTATTACCCAATTAGTTAGAGATTTCAAGAAATTGAGGAAGCGCGTAAAACCAGTTTAATCTCGCAAATTTCCACAGGTTACAAGAACTGCAAATTCAATAACATCCGCTATACTGTCTTCATTAGTAAAACAAAGCAGTTCTGATGCCGAGAGACACTTTAATAATGTTATTTATATCAGAGAGCATTGCAGACATGATGAAACAAATTGACAACTGGATATTCTGTTCAATTATTCAACTTAAAATGGCGTGCACGCTGTAGCTGTCAAAAGGTAGGTTGAAGACCGTCTTGCGTACCCGTCAATCAAAACACTCAAAACAAAGGGTTAGAAAGCTCTTATACACAAAAAAACGACCCTTATGAATACACAATTTTCTTTTGTACATTTATTTAATCTAAATGACTACACGCAATAATTATTCGTTTAGAATTTCCTACTCTATTTTTTACACAAAAATATAAATCATCGGATTTTATAACTATGGCAAAAACTGAAGTTGATGTATTTTCATGAATGCGCCCATAAAATTGAACAATAACTGCAGGAGTTAGTTCTTCGAAAAATCTGATTTCCACTATTCTAAAAGATTTTAGTTGAATTGTTCGTAACTAAACTGTAAATTCCCGCAGAGCTGTTTATTATAGATTTCAGGGTTGGCGTGTGCTGTAAATGCGAGGTTTGCACCTGTTTATGGGTCCGGCTTTTGGTTTATGACACCTTCGTCTTTCTATTGTTAAAAGAGTAAATTTTGAAGCTTTCAGGAACTCTAACATCCTTCTTTTTATTACAATTTTTTGTTGAAGAATTTTGTCGCAGATTAGTAAGTTAAAAAATTTATTACTTCATTTTTAGTACTTTATTGCGGCTATAATTACCGGTAACAATAAAAAATAAATAAAAGGACACAGGGACTGTGCACAAACAAAATTAATGCATTATATATATATAACTAAAATGAAAGGATATTAAATTGATATAAACTAAAATGGGTGCGGTTTTATTGCTCATATACCTGTCTACCACATTGCCAATTATCAGTATTAATAAGATAGTAAGTCTTCTAATATGATAATATAACCGTACCCAACGAAAAAACCTCATTACGTTATTATCTGTTTAAGAATGTGCTTGGGAGCTAAAAAATTTAATTTGAAAATAACTTACGCTTCCAAGGATATATTAAACAACTGTCTTCGTTAGACGTCCATTATGTCTTTCATTTTCTTCACACGTTTTAAGGATGTAAAAAAATACCCTTCTTAGTCTAAGTTTCAATTACTGTTGGAAAAATCTTATAAATGACTTTTGTTGGCACGACTTGCCACAGTTTTTTAGTGTTTACGGATGCTAATTTTTCTTTCTGTTTCAGGGCCAGTTCCGTTTTTGCGAGCGTCATCGGGTATGTATTAATTAATTAATTGCATTTACCAGTATTGAGAATGGGGTTGTTGCTGGGATTGACACGACCTACCGTAATTAAGCTGAAGGCATTATTGTGGTCGACTAAAATACCTTGGCACTGCTTGTAAATCTATTTTTAAATTACCAAACTATGTGAAACAAAACAGTTTGAATAAGTCGCCCTTGACCTGTAACAACGAATATACCGATATCGAATCGTTGACCAGTTTACTATTCTGGTTTTAAGTTTCCCTATTCAGTAGTAAAGTGAAACAACTTACGCAGGTGACATGGAGTTACCACAACATTCTTGTTCTATCGTGCACTACTTTATCTATCATCGTAACTAATTCTTTAATTAGATGAGTAAACACTGCAATCTGTACTGTTAACCGGTTGCAATTAATTTAGATGACGAGTTTCAACATCGTCATTATGATTAAGTCGTTTTAATGCAATTCTGCATAAGTTACTTCATATGTAAACGAGTTAATGCCATTTTAGTCAATTCGTTTCACTTGTGGTTGCAATCAGTTCCTGAAATCCAATTAGCTTTGACCATTTATTTAAATCGTAAACTTTTCTCTTCACTTTAAAAAAAATATATTCTATATATTTTCTCTTTTATTCTAGTTTCGTAGGCTCAGAGTTTTTACTGAACGAAAATGATTAAATGGTGTGATAGGTTTTGAATACCTGCGGCCATTTGGTTCTTATAAGCACTTATAACCATAAAGGTTACTGATTAGTGCAGCTACGTTAACCTCTTAACCAGCAGTCAATGACATGCAGCTATTAGCATTTAGATTACACCCTGTAGTGTAGCAAATGTGCATTGAAAGTGCTCGTAACGTACATGTTTTTAGTGCTTGGTATAGTTATGTATCGTCCAGTCGTCAAACGTATGTAGATCCTTTTATGGCAGATTTACGACTGCTAATTAACCGCTGCCGCTGGCCAGGGCCGGCTGAATAAATGGATTTCGTACTATGAGAGGGTCATAGTCCATGCTTATTACCCGGAACTAAATCTGGGGTAGCCTTTATCAATGCGGGGGTGTCGCGTGCCTACAGTTGCTAAAGTATCCAGTGTCCATCTAAGAGCACATGGACGACAGCTGCAGATTGCCCCATTGTCACCCACGCGCCATTCAATCAACCTTTTGCTTCTTGCTACCTAATTTACTTCATATTCCAACTTCCCTAAATATTTTACACATCTGTGTCTCTGAAAGCAATTATCATTCTTTTAAAATTGTGCCCATATACATAAGCATATATTTGCTCAAAAACAATTTTTAAAATTTTTGTAATTATCAAAAGTCAAAACGTGACTCATGAAACAATTTCGTTTGTAGATTTTTTTTTGTAGACGATACTAATATATTTTTCGTTTTGAATTAGTGTAGGTATACCATCAGTAGAAACGTAATTAAATATTTGATCATCGAATTCTCTTTGTGTTTACACTTTTTGTACAATAAAATTTTGACTTTTATAAGAAATAATAAAATCTTGCATGTAACTCTCACATTCACTTTGATTACTATTTGTATAGCCATCAATAATATAATAAAAACGTAACTGTTTAATACAAATTTATTCCTGCACGACATTTATATAAATATTTAATTGTTTCACCGTGTGGATTAATTTGATTTTTTAACTCTACGTTCTTCTTTAAAATATTTTTGGTTTCATTGTATTCCATAATTTTCATGTAAGTTTAACTACCGTAATTTTCATATTTTTTGATATTTTTTCGTGTTTGCTTATACGTTTTTATAAGTTTTATCTAACCCATAATTTTATAGTGAGTTGCCTCTTGAGTGTATTGAATATGACAACAAATTTAGCTGTTAATGGATTCAGGGTAACTAGAATCTGTTTACTGAATAAATATGTTTTCACATATGTTAATTTTATTGCCAAAAAACTCAGCTGCAAGAGCCAGAATTTCAATCCACCATATTGCCGTTCGTTCAGAACCTACACAAAAGTGACTACCTATTTCAAAAATTTGGATTCCCAACCAGGTTGTTCAACACACCTTCATCCCCAATCGAGTTTTTCAAAAAAACTAGATTTTGAAACGAGATGTGGAGAAAAGTCAAAGCTGATGGAATCAAGGCGTGTAGAATCAGAAGACGTTTGTCACTCAGTTTGACATTTCATCAATAAGAAAACCTTCCAAACTCCAAGTTATAACTTTATCTCTTTACAAAACAGAACTTCAAATATCAATCGACAAATGAACCAAAAAACAACTAGACTTAAAAGCAAAAAATTAAGCTTGGATGAAGATGAAAAACAGGAATTTGTGCCCGTAGACATGACTTTGACATGAACCAAATTGGGCAATTCGTCTCTGAAAGCAATTATGCAATACGTTTATTTCCTAATCAAAAATTTTCTCAAGACACTAGGGGAAAACTCTCAGTTAAGTGTCTTATGTGCCTTTTATGGGCACATTAACAGTGCTCTAGGTCGGCGAAGAATGCTTAGGTGTGCGATTTTTATCAACATTTTGTAACACTTTTTCTTTATGTTATTTTTTTTTTGAAAGGCTAAAACAAATTACGCTATGTAAACAGCTTGACTGTTTCTCAAAATAAAAAACGTACATACTTTTGCATCCGATGAAACCAATATTCAAAACACTTTTTCCACTCTGAACGAGGTGCCTTTAAAATATGTGATTTATATGCTTCAACGTCGTCCTCAAACTACGAAAAACACTCTCCATGCATTTTATTTTTGATGTACCGCAGTAAAAAAAAGTCATTGGGAAATAAATGAAGCGGATGTAGACAGTGAGTCATTGGATGTTTCTATTGGTCAAAAACTCGACGAGCGCTTACATTGTCATGATGAACAGCGGCTTAGCGATAACTTTCGATAAACAAATTGATGTATATCAGTCAGCATTAACTGTTCGCTGATCTTCTAATGATCCGTTTTTCCGAAAAACAAAACGTTTTGTGACCGCACTACTTTTGTTAGTTTACGTTTATTTGGAAACACAAATTCAGTCGATTGCTATTAACTTTTAGGCTTGTATAAATATATCTAGGATTTGTTACTTGTACAGAATTATTTGAACAACCACATTCAAATTTTTTTCACATTTCTTTGTACCACTTGATGTGTGTCTGTTTTTGCTGTTCTGGGTGCGATACAACGACTGGAAAGCTTCCTAACATGGAAATGATCGTGGGAAATGGTATATATTTGTTTTACTGCAATGCCTTAGGACGTTTCTATCTCAGTGTATGTCACATGCCAATCTATTTAAATAATTTCACGCACAGCATCGATATTTTTTACAATAGAAGTGGATGGACGCTCTTCGCAAAGATCATCATCAAAAGTGGGTCTTCTACGCTTGAATTCTACGAACCATTTGTTAATCATAATTTTGGATAATGCTTCATCTTTAAATAACGAACTAAATTTTTCCATACATTGCTTTGATGTTAAATCATAAAAAATCCTCACTTGAACATCACGATTTGAAATTTTTATTTTACTGCCAATTATTACTATGTTAAATTTTGTTGAGACAAAACTGCGTGGTTTGAAATTAAACTGCCAACTGAAGTTTAAGTAAAAAATGACAAATTGCAGAATGTTGATTCTGCGAATTTAACCAGTTGCAAATTTTTTTGGAGATACGTCTAAGTTAATCTTAAACATTAGCTGGCACTTTTGTCTTTTTTTAGAAGAACAAGTCTGACACGCAAAATTGCAGCAGTGTTTTAGATTGGACTGAAAACTAGACTAGCACCAAAAGTATTGTTTTTTTGAGTCTTTGCGTAAGTTGGTCATTTTCTAAAAGCTAGATAAGCGTTGTTGTTAACGTGGTTATGTAGTCTTTTTGTATTTTTTTAAATATTTTTGTTAACTGTAGTGTCAGACTATATAAGTTTTAATATTTGTTTGTAAATTAGTAGTTGACAGTTAATTCCTTTTTTCTAATTAGCCAGTATAATTTTTGTACTCGATCGTTTCTTTCATTATAGTCAAACATCAAAATTTATTTCTATAAGGTATTGTTCCTAGACATATTTTTTATTTGTAACTTATGTACAGATTCTTGAATTGTTCTGTTGATGTCAAATTTATTTTGATCGCCAGTAAACGTGATTATTTTAATATTGTTAATTTACGGTATGTTTCACAAGTGTAAGACGGGTCCGAGTGCACTACCTTGCGGTACACCGGCTTCTTTAAATGTAGAATATTTGTCCGTTTGTTTGATTGTTAACTCTAATGATTTTTTGAGGTATATGAGCCGCATACGTATCTAACTTAAACATTAAATAAACATAATAGAATAAAGAACAAATTATAATTTGGTATTAAGAAGAAAACTATGTTAAAGCTAGCAGAAAAATAGAATTTCTAAATAACGATTAACCACCACCAGTTTGTAGGTACTACATCAAAAAATTATACAAACTCATTACTTCAACATTCTTTTCTTCACTAAAAAACAAAGATAGCGTTAGGCAATGCAAGAATCCATTTTTTTCTCACGTATTTTTTGGCATGCCATTACTCCGTACTTCTTTCTATTGTTGCTACGTCATTTTTTTTAAATAAATAAATAATTATTATTAAAAATAAATGATAAGCTTTAATTGTGTGAAGTTGAGTTAAAGTAATGAAATTTCTGAATCCACCATTTTTTTTTAAATTTGAACACACCAGTATACTAAAAACAAACAGCGACACAGACGATTCGAGACATTAAACACAATTTTTTCATACTGGAAGTAGGTATCAAGACTAAATCTATTTTTATTTTGATATATTATTCATGCTTATTGTACTGGCAGCAAGAAATTGTTACAATTAAAAGTATTTTAACTTTTAATTATATTTATATATAAGAGTTCAGATGTAAATTTTCGCAATTATTTCTAAGTAACGTTGATGGCATTAATAAAAATGTAAATTTTCTTTATTTTAATAATTTTGTACGCTGTTTAATTTGCCCAAAAATGTCTATAGATGTGAAATTAGAATTTTAATTTGCGAAAACTTTAGCACGGCAAAAATTTTGATAATATTTAAATTAAATTCCGGCTGGTAATATTTTCCGACTTAGAAGTTTAAGTAATTAAGTTTTTTTTGTTGCGCATTGCTTTAGTTTAGTTTATTAAGATGTGGTTAGTGTTGATGACCTGGAGGTTTTCGAAGTGTATTATAGCAGAAATAGCCCCATAAAGCGATTTACTATAGCTTTGAGTTAAGCTGCAGCAATAAATATTAATAAAGTTGAAGTTAACAAACTGCATACATTAAGATGGTCGCTATATAAATTCCCATGAGCTTGTTTAGGAGCTTCCACAACCCTTTACCTTTTACATACTTTATTTCCTCTTGTATTTTCTTACATGTATAATAATTTCGCCGTGGATTTTATTACGCTGACAAAAGTGCTTATTTGTAATGTAGATAGAGTACGTTTAATTTTGAAAGTGTTGCGTCTATGACGGTGTCATCATCGGTTACATACAAGTACAAATAGCGAGTCTTGGTGTAAGGCGTTATCTCGTGGCCAGCAATAAGAATTTATTTATCAGACCGCGTGCTATCGGGAGTTGTTAAATGCGGACATTACAATGCAAAGGATCGTTATCCTGGTGCTGTTATATCGATAGAAGCGATTCTACATCAGCATTATTGCTGAATCGTGGATGGTTGCGTTGTCGGCATCCCACGCGGGGCTGGAAGAGCGCCCCGGACTACACGAAGTGTTATTGGCCGTATTTAATTACGCTAGCAGTCGTGTCACGTTCCGCTTAACTAAAAAACCAGACTGATCATAAGAACAAGGAGGACCGATGAACAACAAGACGCAATATGTAGTTGGAGAGATATGGCGCGTGTAAGTCGTAAGTTTGTTAGATGTGGCAACGAAACGGGGGTTGCCAGACTATAGTACTCAGATCTTATACGTATTTTAATTAAGCAAATTTGGTCATTAAGAGTAGTATCCGATAAGATTAAAACAATGCCGTATATATACGTCCGGTAGCACAAAAATACGTTCAGTGTACCGGTACGGTGCTGTTATAGTGCCACACTGCTCTAGTGCAGATCTGGATTACCCACAACATTTAATGCAATAAAAAAGGCATCGGTCTTTGTTTTGGACCGGTCCCATCAACCGCCATACTTTGGTACGAGTCAACATCACGAAACTGGTTCTCCAGCAAAGTACTTCATTACCTTTCGATGCGTTCTATTTTCATTCCGTAGACTATTTATTGAAGCGTTCGAATCATACAGGCGAGACGACCTGAACTCTCAGGTAACTTGTCTAATATACTCCTGGTAGACGGCAGTAATAAACCAGCTTATGAACAAGACAGGTAAAGGTTGGTCGAAGGCGGTGCTTAGACTCAGGTACAACCAATCTTACCTTATCATAACCCGTTGAGGGCACCAATAGAAGAACGCATTCTTCATTGACCAGTCGCATAAAATAGTCATGACATTACTGTAGTTATGCATATACGAATGCATCTACTCGCAACTGAGTTTGTGTGCACAAGGATCTCGGAATCCTTTGTATAAAACTTGCGAGTCTCTTGTTCACAATCTTGAGAGCATTCTTTAAAATGCTATTTATTAACGAGCACTAATAAACTCGAATTGTGTTCGGGTTTTATATGCATTCATATCTTAGTGTACATTTCCATTTACCGACAACACCATAACCATATCGTAAAACACAAAAATATTTATGGGTTTATTATACGTTTATGGTATTGTAATTTAGCTTTATGATACATAACTTATAATTTATTCAGTTCGAGTATTAATTAAATGTCCTTAGGTAAATTGTTATGTCTTTACGATACAAAAAACGATCCATTCGATTTGGCAAATATTCTAACCTACATCAACAAAACTAAAAAGAAAAAAAAATACGTAAACTCCAAAACTACGATAATAACAATAAAATAAAACTTGTCCAAAGTTAAAATAATACACTTGATACCATGAGTTTATTTTTATTACTTTATATTCTTTTACAAAAATAAAATCTCATTAAACTAAAAAAAAGTATCAATAAATTTGATCTCAAACGTAAAGCAAATGTCAGTGCAACTCAAAAAAATTCTATTTTACAAATGGATTATGCCTGTACGAGTATTTAAAAATTCAAAAAAAATGTTTACGGTAAAAAGTCAAAAAAAATGTAGACTGTACCTTTTTATCTATAACTGTTATTTTAAAACATTTTAATTAGTAATTAATTAGAAGGGTACTTATGTGAAAGTTGTAAATATTTAAAAACTTAACCTATTTCTTGACATGACAAAATGAAAGTTTTTTTTAAACAGTTTAATTTTTTAAAAACGTTTAGTATCATTTGGCATTGAAAAGATTCTTAATGAATACGATTTAATTAAAAACCATTGATTGAGTACGTAATAGATGCAAAATTCGTTGTATAATTACAGCTTGATTAAAAAAGTAACGGATATACATTTTTAAAATTTTTATTTATTCATGTTACTACTGGCGAGTTGTAAAACATTTAAAAAATCTTGTACCTACGAAAAGATTTAAATTTCAAGTAGTTTGTATAAAAATGTCAACTTTTGAAATAGTAAATTAATAAAAACGAAACGCCACCGAAAAGTTTAATAATTAACGTAAGTATAGTTTTGTCGACTTTCAGAAAATGTAACTGTACGCTACAGAATTTTCGAATACACATAGGTGTGAATAATTACCGGTTAGATTTAATTAATTAATCGTGCTAAACTTCGTGTACAACAAAATATTCACATGATTACAATTAATTATAAGTAACTTTCGTAGCTAACTCCAATTTTCCATCTCATCTCGTTTCAAACAACCACGCATTTTTAAGTCAACCAACTTCAAAAAGCGATTATGTAATTTAAATTTGAAAAACAATTTTAATTAATTCGAGAATGAAAAATAATAAATAATTTTGTAGATTATTTAGGAAAAAAGCCATTTGCATGTTAACATTTTGCCACCGTTCTTTTTATTTTTATGCATAAATATTTTCGTTTTAAAGTATGAACGAATAAAGTGTGGTTTAGAAAAACATCTAAAACTACTTCATTGAATATGGAGATTATGCTTAATATGTATAAAAATGATCAAATTTATAGTCAATTAATTTAAATTAGGCTAAAATTAATAAAGTTGATCAAACTATATTTGCATATTTTAATTAGATTTTTTGAATAATTCCAAGAGGACTGATATTATTAGTGTATAATGGCGTTATAAAATGACTAAGTTACACATTTTAATCTAGTACATAGTCAAATTAAGTTTGAGAATTTACAAAAAAATGTCAGCAGAGGAATGTCCACAAAAAAGTTGCGACATTTACCAGGCTAACGGTTACTACTAATGTCAAATAATTGTTATTAACTTGATGCTATACACGAGTAAATCGAATACCTACGTTACTATCTCCGTACTAGAAATTCGTCGAAATCCTTTCATAATTAAAAAGGAATCAGTTCAATGTATCTTGGAAGCGTGTGAAATAATCTCGATACAAGACATGCAAAGCGAACCTTTCAGTGCTAGGAATGGGTTAAAGTTATGGCATCCTTAGCTTCAGTAGGAATTGAAATAAAAAGATTTGAAACATCGGCATGTTTTACTACACGCTCAGTCTTTGCAGTCTCTGACTATGACGTTTTTTTAATACTTTTAATGTCAGGGCCGTATTTAAAGTAAAAATCTGTAATTTGCATTATTACTACGTATACCTACCAAGTAAAAAATCGAATTTAAAGATTTTGCGTAGTTAAGATAGAAAATTTATCGAGTACGTCTCTGCATCAATTGTGACATGATCTGAGTTATATTGCAACTACGCTGCCACAACAACCGAGCCTTTCAATATGCAAGAAAAATAAATCTTTGCCATTGCAAGCTTTATAATTAGTGGTTTTTAAACAATGCTTCGCAGTCTTCTCGGTAAGCGAAGAAGCCATGTTCTTGTCCTTACTTTATTTTATAGGCATTTTTGCGGTAGCCATCTTTTATTGTGCGTCGTATTTTAAGCAAATTATTTTTGCTAATTCTCAAGATTTATTAACTCGGCGTTTAAATTAGTAACTTGTTAAGAAATATCCATATTTTTTTCGAAAAAAAAATGTTTTTGAGAAACTGACCAGCCATAAAATAAAGTATGCGATAGGATTAAAGATAATTTTTACCTGTACCTGTTTTCGGACTCGTTCACAATTTAACACCTTTCAACTTGAAATTCTAGATTTTATAAACTTATTAGTGACGATTTTGAAGTATAAACAGATTATTCAAATTGCGCTGTATGATTATTAAAAATGATTATTAATGCAATTAATATTAAAGGAATAACAATGGTTAAGTTTGTGTTACAAAAACAGGAAAAAACTTAAATATAAATATATCAATTAGTGAGGCAAGTAATTTATTCTATGGTGGTTTTCTTAATTTATTAGTTAACGTGGCGACAGCAAATATGTGAATAAAATTTTTATGTGAATCGATTTTCAACGATGTTTTATCCAAATTAAAATTTTTATATATCGGTTTGGTTTAACGAAAATTAATTTGCAAATATCAAGGGGCAGATTTTTTTGGTAATATGACTTTAATCACAAGCAGTATGTTTTCAGAATTAATTGTTGGTAGTATTTTGTTGTGAAGAATACGACTGTTGCAATTTCACCGAATTGAAAGTCAGAAAGTATAACAAAAATCCGTTAAACATACTACACAGTAATATCAGAATATCACAGACGACAACGACTCAAAAAATGCTCAAACTCAAAAAATTTATGAAAATTTTCTTAGGGATTAATAGTAACAACAAATAAGGCAACATAAAAACGACAAAGCATAATTGCAATCAATTTTAACTAACTCTAATAATGTTAAACACAGCTGTAATAGTTTTTTATTTAATTGGCACAAAATTAAATTATTTTTAATTATAAATGCTGATAATTAAACTAAACAAATCACTTTTGTCAACGATTGTTATTTTAGTTTCAAAGCATTTAATTTTTCTAAAATATCAATTTTCGTTGCTAAAAATTTAAGACAGTTTTTGTTAAGCGTTTACCATGGCATTATTATCAATACCAACCTTTTTTAGCTATGATTTTTTTGAATTCTGCGTTTAGTAAGGATTTTTTTGAATGTCAGTATTGAGTCACTTAGTCAATCAATTTTAAGTTTTTGATTTTATGGAACATTAAATTTGATGGTGTCAGTTTTTTCCCATTTTTTTAAGTAAAATTTTCCTTTGCCAAAAAGCAATTTAGAGCGGATGAATATAGTGAGTATACATAAATTGTGTTTATATACACTATCGATCAACAGTATTTGCTTTTCTTTAGTTGAACTGAAAAAACAAACATTTTTTGGTAATTTTTGCCATAGGATTTTTGCACTGATTGGAACAGATTCTGCAGTTTGCGATTAAATTTATTTTATAGAAACTTAACTGCTTAATGCGATTTAATCAAAATTCTGAAATAGTTACCGTATGAACCTGTTTCTGTGCTATGTTCACTAAATTAATTGTTTGATACATAAAAAATGGCCTTAGTTTCTTTAATTATTTTATTCCTATATACAAAAATTCTGTATATACACTATCGGTTAAATTAGAATTTTGAAATGGTTACTGTACAATCGTGTTTCTGTTCTATGTTCTCTAAATTATTTGTTTGTCAAATAAAGAATTACATTATTTTTTTTATACCTACTATATACATAAATTGTGTATATACACTATTGGTCAACAGTATTTGCTTTTCTTTAGTTAAACTGAGAAAACAGAAATAAGACTGTTTTGTAATTTCTGCCAGAGGATGTTTGCACCGATTTTGCAATTCTTTATTAAGTTTGTTTCATAGAAACTCAACTCTTTAATGCAATTTAAATCAAAATTCTGAAATGATGACTGTACAATCGTGCATTATATTATTTTCTTTAATTTTTCCATTTTTCTGCATAGAACTGTCAGTTTTCTCGTTTTTTTGGTAAGACTATTTAATTTCCTAATTACGAAGGTAGTTTTCTGCAGCTAAAAAATGAATAAGCAAAACCAAACGCTACTCGTTTGAAATTGTAAATTAATATTAAAGCAATTTTTAGTATTTTTTGGTGTGCTATTGACCAAATGACCTAATGGAGAAGCCGCTGCTGCGCTGTAATAGTTATCTTATTTAATTAAAAAAAAAGTTAATAGTGATAATAATGAAAAAAACTTGAGAGACAGAATGGTTCAAAACGTCAGTCCAAGTTTACAAAGAAACGTATTTAAAAAGCCACTACTCTGAAAATTCTAAAGTATTCAAATAGTAATTCTAATATAAAAAAAATTCTCTACAAACAAATTAAAACAAAAAAGTAGTTCATATTAAAAAAAATTCCATACTAAGCGACAAAGTAAAATAAAAATTTTATCTTATGCTGCAGCTTCAATTTTTGCGACTTGATCAATTTTAGCTAAAATTTTATCGAGACCTAAAAATATAGAATGGAGAAAAAACTCAGTTCTTTCCACAGTATTTAGGAACCATCCATTTAGTGTGTTCTTTGAAAAAAACATGAAGCAACATGGCAAGACAAGTTAAGAATCAAAAAATCAATAATCTGGGTTAAAAACAGTACTAACTAGTACTTGATCCACTCTCAAAGTTTTAGATTTAGAATGTAACTTCGTCTTTTATCTTAATATCTATGATAGAAAAACCTTATCTTTGGAATCAAACAAATATTGTTCGGCTATTTTAGATGCAGTTTTCTCTTACCAAAAATTGCAATTTTAAAGAATCGATGAAAAAGAGTTGGTCTTAGTAACGCATTTATTTAAGAAGAAAAATACAAAGATATTCAAAAGTTACAGGGACGTTACCGGTTTGGCAATGCAAAGTGGATTTAACAAAACTCATTTAAATAAGAATCTTAAGCAGAATTGAAAGTATATTTAATAAGATGTTAAAAACTATCAGTTATCGAGTTGGGTTTGAAAACCAAAATGAAAATAAATCAGATTATAGTAAAAGATAGAGCAAATCCGGGATAGTTGGATCATGTTTTTTTTAAGTCATTTTTTATGAAACTTTGCGATGTCCAGAACTTGGTATATATTTTTATAATAGGTACGTATAGCAGGTGTGTAAATATAAAACAGGAATTTAGCAAGAGATGATCATAGCGCCATTGACGTGATTTCTTTGTTTTGACATCTGACAAAGATTTTCAACTCTCTATAATACAAGTTTCATACAATAGCGTAATAGCGTTGAATATAGTGTCTGGAAACTACGATTTGCGGAGAACGTTGATTTTCTGTGACCATTTGAAGAAAACTATTGCAGAATCGCATCGAATGCTTTTCGAAGCTTATGATGAGTATGCTCTTGGTAAATCACAATGCTTTTAGTAGTTTAATTAATTTCACAGTGGTCTTTTTGACGTGAGAAACAAAGAACTTGGAAACCCACCAAAAAAGTTTGGAGACAGCGAATTGCAATTATTCTTAGATGAGGATAACGTTCAAATTTAACAAGAACCCGCGGATCAACTAAATGTGACGCGAGAATCTGTTTCTATACGTTTGAAAACTGGGAACGATCCAAAAGATAGGAATGGGGTTTACATAGACTAAATGAAAAAAAGCAGAAATATTGGAAAACTTCTTGCAGAATGCTGTTCATCACGTACAGAAGAAAGTTATTTTTCTATCAAATTGTGACTGATAATAAAAAGTGTATATATTTTGAGTTTGAGAATCCTAAGCGTAAAAGATTATGGGTAATTCCTGGGAGATCAGCGACATCGCCTTCAAGGTCAAATCGCTGTAGATGGAAGACAATGCTCTATGTTTAGTGTGATCTATTATACGCTACTAAAACCTTTAACGCTACGGTTTGTAAGTGATCAATTTGAATCAAGCTTTGTGTGGACGACCAGAACATCAAAAAAAACAACACAATTAATTCTGCTTCAAGATAATGCACCATTACACACAGCAAAGTTATGTTTTTTTTATTTTTTTTTATTTGGCTTATCTATCTCGGGAATAGTCGGGTTAAATCGATCATCTTCTAAGGATTGAATCTCTGGTATACGTTACTAAATAAAAATTCAGAACATTTAATTATTCTGTAGTCATCTTCTTTTCATAATCTTGGTTTCCACAGTAATCGCATTTATTTGCGAATTTTGTGCAACCTTCATATGTCCAGCAAGAGAATGTCACTTTCATAAAGACTATCGTTGCAAATTGTATTAACATCAAGATCCTCACATTTTGAAGATCGTCATCTTCTATTAATCGACGTTTATTTCTCTTTCTAATTTTTTCTTCTTCCTTTATTTTTTTAGTGAATGTATTTTGTCCAATAACTTCGAGGGGGTTACATTTTTCAATATTTTCTCGTATTGTTATTATTACTGACATCATTTTTGAAACTACTAGAACCAGCAACGTCAACATTTGTCATATTACTTTGAGAAGCAAGAGATGTATTTAGAGACCTGGAGTCCGCGGATTCTAACAGAAAAGCATAATCTGGTAAAAGAATAATTCTACAGGTTTCAAAACCACTAATTCTATTATTTACGTTAGCTGACTTACTCGAAACTAAGCTAAGAAGCGCACTAAACGGCAGCCGAGTAGTCTTCCTTGAGAGATTATTGGTCATGTCAATTCAATTTTAAAGATTTGAAGAAAGCACGATCTAACGGAATACACTAATGGCTGGTTTTTTTCATTAGTTTCTGCGAACCTTTGCTGCTAGTTTTCTTAGATTAAAATGAGTTTTAATCTAACCAAAAAATCACTATTTGCATAACCAAATTTTGTAGACATTTTTAGTTCAACCCCAGGTGGCAAACCGTCACAAAACTTTTTCTCTTTCATGGTGCAAAACGGTAGCAAGAATGTCGATGTTGAAAATTTTTTTAGGTTTATCTATAAAACCATTTTCTTGACTCTGGCAGCTATTTTATTTAGACTTTTTGCTCTTGCAATAGATACCCTTTTAGATTTCCGGATGCAAAGCTTAGGATTGCGTACAAGAAAAAAAAAGGCCAGTCGTAGCCTGATGGTTTGGTTTCATGAGTAAAATTATGTTTTATTGCAGATTTTCTGCTAAATAATAAACCATGGAACGTACTGAATTTTTAGTTGGATTAAACCTCTTTGGTTGTAATTTTGTATATGTCCAATAATTTTGTTTTGTTTCCAATTTCTAACATTGAGTTTTTTCTCATAGAACCTTTATTAAAACGGTATTAGTACTTAAAACGCCTTTTTAAAATGGTTTTTGGTATGCCAAGCCCTTTTACTGCAGCATTAACTCATATTTCCTTAGTCTCAACAGCTTTCATTGCATTTTAGAAATTGTCTTTAGGTTATCCTCCTCTTTTAGACGTACTTTTCTTTAGAAGAAGTAAGCATTTATTTGTAATAGAAAAAACCTCAACTTATCAGGATATATTAAATAATTTGTTTATGGATATCATTGCATTTATACAGAAAACAAAACTCTAACAGAATATACGTATGGTCTGACTGTCTAAATATTCGACTGGTCTATGTATCCCGAACTTATTTTCACAAACTTCAATCAAAAGAGATAACTGCTACAGTAGAAAAAAAGTCGCTACTTGGTGAAGTACAAAAAATTTTGTGTTTTAGAAGTGGTACCTACATTCTATAAATCTGCAGAAGAAAAAGAAAAAAGTTTACTTAAAGAGACAAAAATTAGGGATAAAAAACCTTGCGCGAATAAAAATATGGAAAAAGGCAAAAAATTTAAGCAAACCATATGGAAAAAAGCAAAAAATTTAAGCAAACCTTTTTTGCATTTTTTACAAAATAAAAAAATCTTTGAAGAACAAATGGTATTAAGCAAAAAAAATTGTGATAATTCTATTTCAGAAAAAATTCTATAAAGCTAAAAGCAAAATGTAAATAAGTACCATTGCATTTGGTAAAAAATGTAGATCTCAAACTACATTGGAAAAAATTTGTTTAAACTTCACGTTTGGGTTTTTGCATAAAAAAGTAGAAGGAAAATAAAGTGTTTGGTTTTTGGCTTTGTAAAAAAAATAATTAATGTTGACAAAATACAAGTTAATTCAAAAAAAGGTTTTACTAAATGAGCCTAAAAATAGACAGCACTTTTCAAGAGAAAAAATTCGATGCATTTTAAAAGCTTTTTTATTGAGACTTTCTATTTGCTACAAACGAGTTTCATCGTAAAAACTGTAAAAGAAAACAAATTTTTAAGAAAATTTACAGAAAAGCTTTGTTAAAACAGTTCAAAAATTTTGATTTTCTTTGAGTCAAAAATACAAAGGAAAGAGTAGTATTTAACAAAAACTTAATAAACTAATTTTTTGAATAAAACAATTAATTTATATTAATTCAAGAACTAACTGTAAGTAATAAGGAAACCAGTTTTTGTTAACATTTTTTGTGGGTTGGTTCTGTTGGCTAAATAGGAGTGGTTGGCAAAATATGAGAACAAGTCATTAAACACACACACTTTTTGTATTAATTTTTAATTTTGTTGACACTATTTAGCAACGAAGTTGGAACTGGAGGATAATTAGAAGATTATTATTAATCTGTTTTTTTAAGATGAGGATAAGATAAGGATGAGTAGGTACTACGTTACATTTTTTGGCAATTTGTTACCTGGCAATTTTTTTAATTGCGTTTCCATAAATTGACATTTTAAAGACTAAACGTAGATTTGGTGTTAGCACAAAAAGTTTTTTTTATTTCAACGAAAAATTTTTAATTAAAATATTTATGCGGTAAATATTGTTAATTAGAAAAAAAAATTCAAAAACCTTCGTCATCAAAAAGCATTTTCAAAAATGATTAAAATGAGCAAAACTCCTTAAACATAACTAAATTTTTTTATTAAAGAATTTTAAAATTTTGTTTAATTCAGTCTTATTATTTCCTAATTGGCAATTTTTTTTTGTTTTTATTTTTATAAATTAATCAGCTGTTCGCACCTAACTAAATAAAATCGATTTTAATGAACTAGTTTTATTAAACCTTTAGAATTTGTATAATTTTATGAAATATCAATTCAAATTAATGCCAAATTTAATTTTCCAGGTAAGTTACGTAATTTACATGCAACGTTTATATTTAGTTTCGCGGCATTGAAAATTTCCGACTGCATTAAAATAATCAAATAAATAACGGGCAATGCGACTGCAAATAGACATGTAAAGCACATGCTTTTGATAACAATAAGAACGTGCAGAGTCTCTCCCAAATAGGGTGTTGAATCTGAGACGTGGATTATCTTTCGTGCCAAATAAACTAAAACATCGTTTTCCCACATAACCCTAAATATAACGACGTTACTTTTGTTGTTATTTTGTCCCCTCGGTTATTAATGCATAGCTGAGAGCAAATTAACCGGAATAATCGCATAACTAACAGAATTTCATTTAGTAATAACAGAGTAGAAAATATTTCCTTTCTTTCCTTTTCACCGCAAGAGGTTTGTCCTGGTTTGTCATGCTCTTTTATGTCATTTTCAATACGCAATGTAATGCGAGATGTTTATCCGTGTACCTGCGATTTGGATTGTAATGACCGCATGGGCAGAACTCCAACCACTCATAATGCGGGTTCATGTTCGAAGACAAACAGGAGCTAAATATATGTCATTGTAATGTCATCGAGCTATAAGCTGTCGCTATTGTGTCCTAAATATAACCTGGATTATGTCAGGTATCCATCCATCCGTTCGTTTCAATTCCAATATGTTTTGAGAACAAAACTCATTTTCCTAATAAATAGCGCTGGGGCGCCAGCTGCACCCACATCAACGTTAACATCGAAATAATCATTGATCATACCATCAAAAACGATAGACGTATTTGACCGTTGGCCATTAACTTGTGTGTTTTTCGTCTTTGTAATTTATGGTATTGCAGATTTTATCGATTCGTTTTATTTTCTACGCGTATAGAGACGAACACAACGTGACGTGGTTACGGAAAGAGTTTGCGTATGGTGACGAAACTCATCTCGTTTTATTGCAAATAAGATGAAATGTAATTGCATTATCCGTTCCCGGCCTATCGCAGCTATGTATATTGATATCCGTTTTATGACTGTCACTTTCTCGCGAAACTGGATAACGGTTGCGAACGGCTTCGATATAGAAATGCGATCTGCGCGAAGCCTTTCTAGTTTCCGTTTACCAAAATAACACAACACGGAATATATCCATCTGTGCTTCATCAGTTTTGATGAGTACATATATTACACTCTCGGAAATATTTTGTAAATAAAATGAGGCATTTAGAGTGATTCAGAAACCCCGAAACCCTACTTAATAAAAAAATTCCCTATAATAATAATACTCGCGCAAGATGTAATTTAACGGCGGGACTGCACAGGAAGCGTTTGTTAAATATGCAGAGAATCCGGCACATATGACAACAGGCTGTTTCCAGCTTTATGGAAACGGAAGCGGCTCTATCAGCGCACGAGCCTATGAGCCCAGCCATTTGTCTGTCAACCGACCCTCCGCAGATAAATATATCAGATGAGCTCGCGCGCTTCCCTATTCGGTCCAAAAGCACGTGCTGCGTCTATTTATGACGACTGGTTAAATTACCTTGACACTAACGAACCTAATACAATATCAGAAATGTGCTAAATATAACTCGGTTTTACTTTTCTCGAATTTACGTAAACCAACTCGAGTCGTGAAAAAATAATCCGACACCCGCACATATTGGAATAAGAAATGTTTGGGGTGGAACACCCTGGGGATTGTAGAAATGTGAAATATATAAGAACTATCTATTCCTGTTTGTGATATTCTCCTCGTAAAGCTCGGAAACGCGCGGCCATCTCGCGTTTTATATCCAACCCGAACCAGAATTGAATTTGTAAAATTTGAGGTTTGCGATACAGTACTCTATTATTGATTAAACATTAAATAATTCACTATAAGACTTTTCTGTAATTGAAATTCGAAACATCAACGTCGAGTTTCGTCCTTATTTGATTGACGCGCGAAATTAACCGAAAACGGTTTTAGAAATAATTTTGAAGGAACAAACTTGTCCGCGTTATGGATATGGAATCTGGGCGGTTCCAAAGGCGGGGAATAAGTAAGCAACAAGTGCGTTTTATTTATGAAAGTGCGGTGCCGCCCTGTTGTCATAACCGCGACTCTGGCTGGTTATACTGCGGTACTTTGTCATCACTGGCGCCTGCTTTTTCTCCCCCTTGATATCAATATCCCCACTCTATTCATATCTTATATAATAACTCCTCTGTGCTATAATGCTGCGCCGCAGCCTATGCGTCTTGCGCGTTACATACACATAAACTGCATTAATCTAAATATAATGACAATTGCTATTGTTTCAGAACGAGTTTCCTTATCATCTGAAGAAGAAGGCAATGCCGCAATCACAAATGAAGAATTATCAGAAATCGGCGTACTTATGTGCTCTCGATGTCAAGAGCAATTTACCGACGTACAAGAATATGTCGAACACAAAGCTACGTGTACAATTAAAATCGAACAAGAAGAAGTAACACCTTCCGAAGCCGACGACATGGTGGTGTCCGAAGCCGACGACGATGACGAAGAAACCGGTGGTAAACGACTGGAACAAGTCCGGCGTCATCGTCAAGACGCTGCCAACAACAACAGCGTCGATGAAAGCTCGCCCGAAGATAACGACAATTCCAGGCTAGGCTTTCAATTTCCTTCGGCCACCGGTCACGTAACACTAGAAGCGTTACAAAACACTAAAGTAGCGGTGGCACAATTCGCCGCAACAGCGATGGCAAACAACCCCGGCAACGAAACGGCCATTCAAGAATTGGCGGTTTTACAATCAACTTTATTTACTCTACAACACCAGCAAGTGTTTCAATTACAACTTATAAATCAATTGCAACAACAGCTTTCTTTAAATAGAGTCAAGGTTAATAATTCCACATCACCTCCACCAGAAAACGATCAACCACCGACGCCTACAGATTCATCGCCAACGCCACCGCCACCGCCGCCTCTACCGCCATCTCATATAATTCGCGAACCATCCCCAACTCCCAAAGAAACCCAATCCGTTATACTCACACCCCCAATTGTGCAATCGTTAGAAGCGCAACCACCTAGTTCGGAACCGCCGATAGAAACATCCGTGCCATCATCGCTACCTCTTCCAATACAACCACCTTATTGTTCCATATCATCATCATTAGCATCCACCATTATAACACACAGCAACGATCCACCATCCTTAGATGAACCTAACACATTAGAAATGTTACAAAAAAGAGCTCAGGAAGTATTAGACAATGCGAGTCAAGGTTTATTAGCTAATAATTTAGCGGACGAATTGGCTTTTAGAAGGAAAGACTCGTTGTCATCCTACGACAAAGGCAGAAACGAACCGTTTTTTAAGCATCGTTGTAGATACTGCGGTAAAGTTTTTGGATCGGACTCGGCCCTTCAAATACATATCCGTTCTCACACAGGTGAACGACCATACAAATGCAATGTTTGCGGTAGTAGATTTACTACAAAAGGTAACCTCAAAGTACATTTTCAAAGGCATTCTGGTAAATTTCCGCATATCAAAATGAACCCAAATCCTGTTCCCGAACACTTAGATAAATATCATCCGCCGTTATTAGCTCAATTAGGACAACAATCTGCTTTATCGCCCGGAGGACCGCCGCATCATCCGCCTCACGGTTTTCCCGGCGGACCCACGTTTCCATCTTCAACGATACCAATATACAGGCCGCCGGGACCTCCTCCAGATTTACTTAATAACAGATTACAACCATCAACTCATAGACCGCCAGAAACGTCGATTAGATTGTTTTCTCCGCATCCGTTGTTTTTAAAACGCGAGGAACAAGATGTACCAGAAAATTTGAGTAAACCTAATCCTAGATCACCCAGCGAAACAGATTTAAAATCTGATCTTCCAGAAAAACGAGAACCCGACGAACGGACGCAATTAAATATTCCTCAAGTTACGCCAAAAAAAGAAATGGACACGGACGAACCGGAACAAGAATCGGAAAGATTTCCTTCGCCGCCGCCATACGACGAGTGCAGTTCTGATAGTAAATACAGCAACGAAGACATGTTAGAACCTCGAAGTCCTATTAATGAAAGTTCTAATCATGTTCAAGATGAACCTGAAAATTTATCAAATAAAAACAGCGCAATATCAATTCCTCTTAGTATATCTACGGGACAAAGGCTACCGGCAAACTTTCCATTCGGCCAAACTACGTCTCCTCCAAGTAGCACTTCGTCAGGAAGTTTAGGATCGTTTCCACACACTTTTGATCCTGCGCGCGATCCGGCAATATACACGAACTTATTACCTCGCCCAGGAAGTAATGATAATTCTTGGGAGAGTTTGATAGAAATTACGAAAACTTCCGAAACTACTAAATTACAACAGTTAGTTGATAACATTGAAAATAAGTTAAGTGATCCAAATCAGTGCGTCATATGCCATCGTGTTCTCTCTTGTAAAAGTGCGTTGCAAATGCATTATCGAACTCATACTGGTGAGCGTCCTTTTAAATGTAAGATATGTGGGAGAGCTTTTACGACTAAGGGTAATTTAAAAACTCACATGGGTGTGCATCGGGCTAAACCGCCAATGAGAGTGCTTCACCAATGTCCAGTGTGTCACAAAAAGTTTACAAACGCTTTAGTTCTTCAGCAACACATTCGTCTTCACACAGGCGAACCTACTGATCTCACTCCGGAGCAAATTCAAGCTGCGGAAATAAAAGACTTACCGTCGCCAGGCGCGTTTCCTTCACTTCCTAATTCCATGAATCCATTCCTTAGCCATAATATTTCTATTCCCGGGTTATCTCCGTTAGGACCTGGTAGTTTACCGTTTAATATGAAATTCAGCGATTCGGATGTTAAATCCGAACAAGATTTTATGGACGAAGACGATGGGGATGACGACGATGGTAGTATGTCCGAACATAATCGATTTTCAGCGTCTCCAGTTGTTTCTGAAAATCACGTTCCGACTACCAGCACACCTCAATACTCGATGTCGTCGGGTATTAGTTATTCTGCGGAAGATTTGTGTTCGAGAATGATTCGATCTGCGTCTCCAATACAAAACGGAGATAAATCACCAGCCCAGTCGGGAGTGACAAGTCCAGGGAGTTCGGAAATACGCTCGTCGCCTAATCAAAGATCCACACCCGTCCAGGTAACGTTTTAACTTTTTAAACGCGATTCTTAGTTTTATTTTATAGATACCTCGACCACCTTCTCGACAACCTTGCAGTCCAACACTTTCGGAAACAAATTCTCTGGGTGCGCTCGATCTGACGCGTTCGACACAACCTATAATATCAAGTTCTGGACCTACTATCGGCCCATCGTCGTTATTTTCTAATTTTGGTCTTTTACCTCCTTCCCAGTCGGGCACGCCACTTATGTCATCAGCGCTTTCATCACTTACAACGACGGTGCTAACGTCTACGCCTTTTAATCCCCTCGGCTTAGTTTCTCCTGCAGGTAAGAGTTTACCAATTTATGCGTAATTTCTCATATAATGTCGTTTATAAAATCCGTAAACACTTGGCAGTATTAAATCAATAAAGTGATTCACGCAGGTCGTGGCAACACCACGTGCAATATTTGCTTCAAAACATTCGCCTGCAATTCAGCTTTAGAAATCCATTACCGCAGTCATACAAAAGAACGACCTTTCAAGTGTAACGTGTGCGATCGAGGATTTTCGACAAAAGTAAGTAAATTTTTTTTATACGATTCTATGAGTAGATTGAAATAACAGATATTTTAAGAGACACAATGGTGTTAGAGACATGAGTTGTCTCTTCTCAAATTAGCTGCTGGCTCTGATCCAACAGTAAGTTATGTCGAATGTCTAAGTAGTCTATTTTAGATTACGAATCTGATTTTTATATACATTTTTAATGTTCTTGCGGCTTTTTTGTAACTTTTTTTTATTCGTACTGTTAAATGATAATTAATTTGTTGCAGTTGGTATTCTTAAATATAAATTATCTGATTGTAATATATTTAAATGATTAAATTATATATTAATTAAACGAATTAATTTCGTTACGTTTATTTTTAGGGAAATATGAAGCAGCACATGTTAACTCATAAAATTCGTGATATGCCCCAACACATGTTCGAAAAACCGCTAATTAAAACAGAAGAACCATTGCCACCGTCGTTGCAACAACCACTCGAACCTCCGCCAGAACCCGAAAAAATAATTCCACCGCCGCAACAACCGCCGCAGCAACAACCTCAACAACCACAGCAGCCGCAGTCGCAACCACCACCTCAAGATTCTGTCTGTGATCAAATTCCTAAACGAGCACCTACCGAAATAGAAATGCCATTACCAAAGCGTCCACCTAGTAAGTATTATTTCGTTTTTTTCACACGAGCAAAGTCATTAACAAGTTTCATTGCTTGCACTAACTTAGCTGGTTGTGGGGCTCACGTGTGTTTTGTGTGTGTGTTTGCAGGCTTACAGGGCAGTAAACACTTGTGCCACGTGTGTAATAAGAACTTCTCATCAAGCTCGGCCTTGCAGATACACATGCGAACACATACGGGTGATAAACCATTCCGCTGCACCGTGTGTCAGAAGGCCTTCACTACAAAGGGTAACTTGAAGGTATGCAGGCTTGCGCTTAACTAACGCAGCTAATTTATTTTTTGGCATTTGCCGTGATTTAAGCGGTTTACTATTCTAGGTTCATATGGGTACCCATATGTGGAGCAATGGAGCATCTCGTCGAGGACGCCGCATGTCCTTAGACCTACCGCCCATTCCGATGACACCCAAGGATTCAGAATTTCTGCAACGAAGACCCGATCTCTTTTATCCATATCTCCCAGCTCCATTCCTTAACGGAATGCAGCAAAAGGTATAAAACATTCCATTTTTGTTGTAACTTGAGGCCTCTGTTTCAAATTGTATCTAAAAATTCATAATCTAATACATTTTTGCACGTATCGATTCATCAACATAAAAATATTCGATTTTTTCAGGTATAAGGAAACCGAAAGTTGTTGTTTAGATATCGAAGAAATTGAACAAAATTTCTACGAGTTTAATGACGTGTGTATTAGAATTATGAATTTTGCGGCTGATTGCCTATGTTTAAAAAAATTAAGTAAAATGTGGCAGTGTATGTACTTGTTTATAGCTAATACTGCCACGTCCCCTAAGTTCGCAAAGTGACGACAACACAGGTCTCAAGTTATATGGATCAAATAACCCACAATATAACTACAACTATAATAATTCTCAACAGATGAATGAAATTTCGGTTATACAAAATTCCCACAATGGCCTGGTGGGACCAGGAAAATACGGTGGTCTGTTAGGATTTGGTTTTCCACCGACGGAACCTCTACGTTCGAACGCCAATTCGCCTGAGAGGGCAAGCCCAACTAATAGAGAACCGGAAAGGTTATGGGATTTACATTTTGATCGCAAATCCTCAAACGAAAATGCCCATGAAGAGCTTCTACCACCCAGCCGCGAAGGGCTAGCTGCATAAGTCGGCGAAGGCTATGTTCCTATCAAAAAACTAGTCTACGAAATGGGTCGGGGCAATGCATACTGTGATACAACAGCTGTAGGAGCGGCACGACCGGCCTCTGATACTGCTGTGTTTTTAAAATTAGTTCTGTAAAATAGCTAATTGTATATTATAATTTCGTATATTGTTTGCTGTGTCAATATGTGCGTACGTGTCCGATGGACACTGGCAATGCCAGTATTTAGCTTTACACTGTATATATTTCTTTTAGATGCATTTGCCAATAATCGTATCGTATGTTGGATCTGTTAGGTGTTGTCCATCATGTAAAGCATTATTTGCTGCCTGTTACACACAATGTGTTATTTATCTGTATATACTCCCCATTATGAGACTGTACACAAACATTCACTGTGTTATTGACTTTGCCCAACCTTTTTCGACCTAAGTACAAATAATCCTGAGTGAAACTCAGACATTACAGCCGTCGTTCAACCTGGTTTTTAAAACTGTTAAACAAAGCGAAGATGTAGTATTGATTAAAAAAGGGTACAAATAAAAGTTAGTTTATACATTTCATATTAGATCGACGTACTCAACTTAGTACTATATCTTCACTTATAACCTTGACAGATAGCAACAATACGTATCTAAATTGGTAGATACTATTACAAGATTTATAAAATAAAACAGTGTAAATGTATTTTTAATTGTTTTTATTTCAGGATCAATGTACAAATATTTTTAACTGGTACTGGTACTACTGGACTATATCTGTATTTATAAACTTGTACAAGCCAGTTGAGTCAGTTTAAGTATAAAAATAAATATTTATCACAACGAGTAGTTATTAATTACTCCGTTCTATTTATTCTACTACAATAAAATAATTTAAAAAAAATGTTTTTGTATAAATTAGTACGACTATAATCAGATGTGGATTTTAAGGAATTAAATCAACTAAATATTAAAGTAAAATAAGAAAAATTGAAGAGCTTGTATTAAAAGTTCCAATTTGCAAACATTAATTTAACTTTTAATTTTCTGCCAGTTTGTCCGGCAGATGAAGAATTGCATAAAAACAAAGCTATATGTACACACCAAATTTTTCTAAAATAAAGAAAAGTGTTTATTATTAATATAATACAAATTATTGTTTGTAAAAAAATAAAGACGTGTAATCATAAAAAAAGAACGAAGAATGGAACGATACACAGAAACATTAATCATTGAATTAATTTTTAAGAAAATAGTAAAAACGATTTTTTTTGGTTTAGACGTTTAGACGAGAATAAAAGTTACTAATGTTTTTAGTAAAAAAAAATAAAAAGTTTAGAATATTAAATATCAAATAATAAGCATGTATTCAATATCAAGACCTTGAACTGCCGCTTAACGGTCTAAAAGGAACCAAAAACAAATTATACGTTTAAAAAGGTGCAAATACAGAGAAACACATTGCAATAAAAAAAAAGTTTAAAAGAATAAAAAAACCTAAGAAAGTTAGAGTACTGAATACGTGTGAGTGTTTTACTGTTACTGAATCGTTATATATGTGGGGAATGACAGAAGACAACAGTATTTAAAATAATCATTAATAATAATAATAAACCCGACTTAGAAACCATGAACACAGAATTAACAAATAGTTATTAAAAAGCAAAAAAAAAAGAATAACACCGAAAGTTAAGTGGCAAAGCAAGAAACCTAAACTAAAGACGAATTGCGAACATAATGAAAATAAACAAAACAACCAAGAAGAAGATAAGAGATGATACTAAAAAGAATACAAAAATAACTCTAAAAGAAAGGATAGGCTCAAAAAAACTGCGATCAAAAATGAACGAAAGAAAACACCAAATAAAAAAACTAATAAACAAAGAAAACAAAAAAATTAAAAAAAGAAGAAGAATTCCAAATTTCTCAAGAACATTTTTAACAGACATTTCCAATTCCAACAGCATAACCTTTGTTTTAATTGTGTTTTTGATTGTTTGTCTTCGTATCTCTGTAAAAATTACAAGAAAAATCACCATTCTCTTGTTCACTTTAGAAGTTCTTAAAATAATTTAGTTAAGTCTTCTACTATCAGCAATATCTTAAACAATCAATCTCGAGAAAATAAATCTATTGAAGCTAACACATCTTTGTCTGCGTCTAAGAGCGATACTATGACGGTGTTACAAACTAGTTTATGTACGATTTTTCTACGAATATTTTGTTCGGTACAGTTGTATTACATATTTGGGACGCTTTTGGGCATTTGGTACTTTTTAGAACTGTGTTGGATAGCGGGTCTCAAAGATCATTTTTGACGAAATTCTTTGTAGATAGGTTGGGCATTCAACCTACTCGTTCACGAGTTTTAGTTGCGGGATTAGGATTTTTGCCTATTTTAGCTTCTAAAATAATATCAGAACACTACTAGAGATGTCCATCCTAAAAGATTACACAGTCTACCTATATTAGACAAAACATTTTTTTTGTGTTATCTATAATTACAGGGCTAAAAATGTAAGAAAAAACGTCTTGTTTAAGATTCTACTGAATGCCTACAAATCTTTTAAATCTGATACTAAAGAAAAAAAATGTTTATCAAGAAATTGAGACGAGAGGAATTTTACAAGCAACGAACTATTGCTTAACCAGTCCTGCAAACTAAAACCGCCAAGTTTACAAAGCTTAGTTAATTCAGCTGAATTTAAAAAACTTCTTCTTCGGACTTAGCACCTGAGACAATGTCTTTCTTAAGTTTTCGTACTCGTTTGGAATATCTACTTTCTTCATGATAAACAAAGCTCAAATAGCAAGAAAGGATGCAGACACTCTTCCATACCACAGATTTCTATTTTGGGAAGCTTGCCTGAACTTCGGGTAACTAGCTCACGTCATTCACGTAGGGGTAGGGGAGGTTATGTTAATTAACTCTTCAAAACTTCGTAAAGCTTACTTCCGTGTGCTTGTTTGCATTGCGATCAAAGCCATCTATATAGAACAAGCATAATCTCTCTCTTTCTCATTTTTGGCTAGTCTTGATCGATTTACGTTTTGTCGTGGAGCTGGTCATTACTTTAACAGTGATTAGAAAAAAACTATCGATGGAGCAAAACAGCTAAAAAAAATTAGAGTTTTCTTGCAACGTTGAAGAATTCTTTGTTTGAAAATCAATTGACAAACCGTGACATTGTATATCATTTTAACCCACCTTAAAGACTTAATTTTGGAAGACTATGGGAAGCTAGTGTGAAACCTATTAAGTCTTAGTATTAGTATCTTAAGTATTAGTATTATTAAGGTCTCCAACAATCTGGTTTTGCAGTGGGCAACCGGAAGAATAACAAAAACTTATTAAGAACAGGACGGTGCAGTAAAAGTGGCCACTGTGCGTACCTGTTTTGTACTTAGACCAAATCGTTTATTTTATTATTAGTACAATGATTGTTAATACAGTAAGATAATTTCAAGTTAAAACTTGGTGGGCGATATGTTTACGTTGTAAACATTGGCGCATTTGGTGGGTTAATCCGGCTTTGCTATACCTTAATTAGTTCGGGGTTTTGTGGTCGGCAGTGTGCTTTTGGTGATACACTAATGTGGACCGAGTAGACGCAGTCCTTATTAAATACGTATACGACAACTCAACGATACAAATAGCAACGGCAGTACAAACTAGTAAATTTAGGACACATCGTAGAGTAAGTCAAAGTGACTCAATTTTGCCCAAATCATTTACATTACATTAGAAGACATCTTTAGAAGATTAGTCTGAAAGAAAAGAGGACTGACCAACACCTAAGATTTGCCAATGACATAGCACTGATAACTAGAGATAAAATAAACTACAATAAATGGGTTAGATCTAAACAACGAATCAAAACAAATTGGAATAAAAATATACATTAAAGCCCGGTTGCATAAAGCATAGTTAACTATATCGTTAGCTATTAATTTGAGGATCTCGTCAGCAAAACAATTGATTTTGTACCAATGACGACGCTTAACAACATGACCACGTAGTTAATTACATCGTCCAAGTTAACAATGCTTTATGCAACCGGGCCTAAGAATACAAAATACTTAATAAAAAGAACAAGAATAGATCGAGTTAGAAAGCAAAGAAATAAGAATACATTCATGTATCTTGAGCAGAAACTTTAACTCTCAATAAACAACTTGACAGCTGACTTAAATAAAAGAACTTCATTGGTATGGTCAACGTTCGAACAACATATTTATGGCAGATATACCAAATACGTTAATCAGAAATCTTTAACTAATATGTACTGCCAATGCTAACCTATGGCACTGGAATTTAAACTCTAAACAAAATACACACACAGGCTTTGGGTAACACAAAGAGCTATAGAGAGAAGAATGCTGAACATGAAATTATGCCGCCATATCCCTAACACAAAAGTACAAAGAAAATCCAAAGTAAAAAACGTAGTGGAAAGGCTTTTTGTCTTGTCATGAAACTGAGCGTAACATGTAGGTTGAACGGAAGGATATAAATAGAAAATCATAGATTGGAGACTTCGAGAAAATAAGAGAAACCGATAAAGACCGCAAACTTGGTGGACGGATGATATTAAGACATTATTGGTAGAACACGATTGGATGAGGAAAACATGCAATAAAGAAGAATGGAAAAATTTAAAAGAGGACGACATCAAAGCATACTGGGCGCAGTGAGTCTCGTTGAGAGCAAAAAACGGTCTTTTTAAGCGATCCTTAAAGAATGCGAAAAGTACGGGAAAGAAATTGCGGCTAGTAGTGACGAAGGGCCGAGTGTCAGAGGTGTTGCAGCATCTGCACGATGGTACATCAGGAAGACACTTTAGCGTGAAGAAGACATTACGTAAAGTTTGAGAATGATTCGGAAAACAAATACATAGGATCCATACTTGCACTTCTTCCTAATGGCATACCGATTATTTGTTTGTGAAAGCAAAGTCTAAACACCATTCTGTGTCGTGTTTGGTTGCGAAATACGACTGCCATTCCATGCCCTTCGTAGGATTTTTTCTCTGACGTTCCATCTAACCTTTCCCCCAAGCAGTTGAAAGAAGCCATCCTTGATTTCGATACTGCCTCTGACGATATAGTTAAACAGGATAAAGAACATTTCAAGGTTATAACAAAAATCGGACCTAGAGATAGGGCAAATACTAATTACGTTATCGAAATAACTTCGGAGATACAAAAGTACCTAATGGCCAATCGTCGAGTATACGTAGCCTGGAATTCATGCAGGGTCAATGACCGGGCGAATCTTCGAATCTAACCAAAATGGTTTAAACCGAGTCCGCTCGAATTCTAGAGCTGGTGTACCGTGGTGGAGTCCAAAGCTAGATAGGTTAAAGCGAGTCGTACGTTGATTAAGAAAGCATACTCCAGCAGAGCTAAAAACTCAATAGCCAAATTTGTACAAAGGCCGCGCTTCACCGGTATAAACTGGCAGTGAAGAACGCTAAATTCAGCGCATGGCAAAGGTTTGTAGAGAGAAGTTTGTCGGCGAGTTCGTGAGTATTAGTTTATAGGATATTCTCACAAAAGTTCTTTGCTATCCAACCATGCTTCAACGTCCGTGACGGTGACAGATACACTCTAACAGATCTTGACACAATCAAGTCAATACTTAGTTCCTTGTTTCCATACGACGATCCAACGAACAACGATCCTTACCATGTCCAAATTAAATTCCAATCTCTTGCAAATAATGAGTCCCGACATGACTGGATGGTTACAAAAAAAAGGATATAGCGTCGGTGGCTAGCAGAATTCTTAAGAATAAAGCTCCCGGATCCGACGGAGTACATTGTAACGTACTAAGAACAGTAGTACAAGATTTCCTCTCTTCTACGTTCATTGACATATTCAACTCTTGTGTTCAATGCGGGTATTTTCCAAATAGTTGGAAAACTGTAGGCTAACAACGATTCTCAAGCCGGATAAGAGGGATATCCCGAACTCCAATTCGTATCGTCCGATTACGCTACTTTCAGAACTTGGCAAATTATTCGAACAAGTACTGTTAAAGATAATACATGACATCATTCCTTCACAAAGATTATTTCATCTCAGCCAGTACGGCTTCGTTCCCGGCAAATCGACGACAGACGCCATTCCTAAATTAATGACGAAAGTACAAACGAACGTCTCCTATTACAGAGTATTCATTTTTATAGACAGCAGCGTTCAATAACGTATGGTGGTCATCAATAGATAATTGAAGCTCGCGTTGTTAAGAAAGTGCCTGCAGACACCGTGCGCGTCATTGGCAGTTATTTATCGAGTTGCTCGATCACTAATTCCGCGAACGTTTCTGGTTCTTGCACACAAAACGATTGACGAAAGGATGCCCACAAAGATCGGTTTTTGGACCGACTTTGTCGAACGTAATTGTGGATTCTCTACTAGAACAAGACTTACCCCATAGCTGTGACATTTTCGTTTACGCGGACAATATCACTATCACAGTGTCTACAGAGAACAGACGCGACTAAGAAGCAAAATCACGACAGAACCTAGACATTCTGAGTCGCTGGGCTGCCAACAACAAATTGACTGTCTCAGCTGACAAGACCAAATACATGGTTTTTGGTTCCTCCTTAAAAAGAAATCCCTCACTTCGACTCAACGGCATTTCAGTTCGAGGGTTTTTGAGTTTGAGTACCTTGGTCTTTTGCTCGATCATAAACTGAGCTTGTTCTACAAATATTCTCGCCGTAACTGGAACCTACATAGGAAATCATTAGTAACCATTTTCAACAGTGCAGTCATCCGTATGGTCATATATGGCTTTGACATCTGGTACCAGAGACTGCTACATACCCACATTATTAGAAAACATTCTTTATTCCTTTGTACGATCTTCGGGGCATATCGTACTGTTCCTATGGATTTATTGTGCGTTGTGGCAAAATATCCTTCTCTGCATCTCCTATTGCAGAAAATATACTGTTCCAAAGTTCTAGCAAAAACTGACACGTGCACATTCTAAGACTAGCAAGTTTCGACCGCAGATTTTCTTTCCTTTTCGGCCGTCAAGCGCCAGTTCAAGAGGTTGATCTTGAATAAATGGCAGCAGCAGTGGGATACATCCTATAAAAGACATAACGCTTATTCCTTGATTCCAAATATCCTAGACTGGATTTACATGTCCCATAACCTGGAACGAGCGGCCGTCCAAATTCTCAAATCGCACGTCGGGTTCAGTTGCCATCTGAAACGCATTAACGTTGCAGGTGACGACCGGTGCTTGTCGTGTGGTGTACCTGATACCCCGTTACATAGGATTCGCTCCTGTCAGAAGTTCGATGATGACGGGAATACCCTAAGAACCAAAATCAACCAATATCCTAATTCCCTTGAGTATATCCTTAGACTAGTGTCCGACGTCAATGTACTCATTCCATTCGCTAGAAGAGACCAGAGTCAAACGTAAATCAGAGTATAATTTAGTTTATTTTTGCATAGCATTATGATTTTATTTTACAATTAGCTACGGCGAAGTTGGGTATTTATTTAGTTATTTAACTGCATGCGGCTGATTTTAGAATATTTTATTTAAGTATTTTTCGTTAACTACGATAACATTTTCAGTTTTTTTTTAGTCGTGACTGTCTTGACTAACTGGCTTCATCCCCGTGTATTGCAACATCGTATCTTTTTCCCGCCCATTTGATTTTCAACCTGACACGCGAGGATAAGCCGCAAGGTAGGTATACTGCCCATCCGACTCGTTTAACTAGGCAAACCTTTCTTCTCATAACATATCCTAAATCGTTTTCTTTTATATGTAGCAAACTTGAACCAAGCAAGTTTGGGTGGTATGATGTGGGTCCACGTCCTCTTCCTTCTCGGGTGTTGGTCAGCTGTTACCATCCAAGTAGAACTTCGAGTCAAAAAAAGTTTATTGACTGCTTCTCTTATGCTCAAGGCAGTTGTCGTAATTAAGAGAGGTGCCGCTATCGCCACGTCCAGGTTTCTGTTCTGGGACAGATTAGTCTTAAGAAGCGTACAGTAAAACGAATAGAAGTTTTAAGATCGCTTAAGATAATTTGAGATGATTTCCGGAATGTCCTCGAAGTCGATGAAGCAAAAATAAAAGTGTCCGAATGAGGTTTGAAGTTAATCTAGTCAGAAGTCAAAAGTCTAAAGAATTCGTCTAAATAAACAGTGTTTAATGCGCGTGCCCAGTGAAAATAAACACCAGTTTAAGATAAACGAGAGTGTTCATAACTATCGAGTGATAGTTATATATAAATTACTTGAAAGTTGTTTTTTCTCAAATATCGTTACATATTAGTTTAATTAAAAATTAGTTCTAAATTACGTGTAAATAGTTAATTAAAAATAAATTAGTTTTAAAATTCGTTGCAATTAGAACCTTGGTAAAAAGTCAAGGGACTTTAAAACTGACAAGAAGACTCTGGGGTTCAAACTTTATAGTTTCTAAAGATTGGATAAAAGAGTTGAGAATGTGAAAATTTTGAACAAAATCTTGGCTAGCTGTTAAGTAAGAGATTGGATAGTATGGACAACAACTCGAAGGGGTATACCCTGTTCATGGATTTTGGGAAGTCCGTACAGACGAGGTGGTTTTGAATCTGAGGTGGTAAGTTGACGTTTGGTTTCAAAAAGTAGATTAGAATATCTGATCATTTCGTTGACTTTACGTTCAATCTTTGAGGTGGGTTAAAAAAGCGTAAGTTTTTTCTGACACAATAATGGATTGTATAAGCGTAATCAATTCGGTTTGAAACAACAGTAGCTATGCTTTTGTCGGCTGGGAGAACGATGATGTAAAGCTTACTACGTAGACTTCTTAAACCTAACTATTTCGACTTAGAAATGTTGGATTTGAAAACTTAAGATGAATCAAGAGTTTTGCTAGTATGAATACGAATTGGATCTGAGATGTGGCAAGCAAGATGTTTTATAGTAGACTAAACAGTCTTTTTCGGGAATGCGTTTAGGAGCAATCGTAAAATTCAGACTCTTGGATAGCACCGATTTCTGTTCTGAAGTGACAGTCATACTAGATACATTAAAGAATGTTTTCAAGAAACCAGCAGTAAAAGAAATGTTGTGATTCTCGCATTTTAACAATTGAAACTTTTTGGAATGGACTTTTTATAGTGGTCTCAGACTGCATGTAAGTAGCGTAGTTAACATAAATTCAAAGATTGTCTAACTTTTATTCTATCTAGGCTAGTACGGTAAAAATTGTTTTAAGAAGTACGTGTTTGGAATTAGAGCTTGATTTTGAGAAATGCTGGAATGACGAAGGTTTTCACGGCCAAAGTCTACACTAAAATAAGAGTTTTTTTTAGGTTTGGGTTTGTAAAGTTGTAACCGAAATTGCTTACGATTCGCACACTTTTTGATGATAACCCAATCAGGGTCGCGTTTAACTAACCGAGACTACTTCTTCTTAAGTCACTTCTATAGAGTTTAGGACCTGGCTTAGTTTACAAGTTGATTACCTAACTTCGTAGCGGTCCTTTCTTACAACGTCGTTTGCTTCTTCAAATTTATTAATTTCTTTTTTAATTAGACTGTGGTTTTTTGTTGGAGTTTTTCTATTTCTTGCACGCTTTGGTGAAGTCTCTTTTGTGCGAAACTTTAGTTATAGCATCAACACGGTTCAAAAAGAAGTTTTTATTTTAGTACTACGGTTGTGGAAGTCTTCGCCATTGCATTAACAGTAAAAAAAACTTAAAAATCACAAAATAGCAACCAAACTGAATTCAAAATGTTTGATCTTTGCAATACATATTTTATTGAGTTTAGGTTTCACATCTGAGATCGTGTTATGACCAGTTTTAATATGAGCAAGAGCAAGCGCTAATTTTGTTTTTGTTTAGTTTGGTCTATATAACATCTATTACCGTCGATGCAAGTGATTCTATATATAACATTGTGTTTGTCGTTTCAATTAATCTTATCTGGCGTTCCCAATTCTAGCTTTAGAGTGTTGTAATTTAAATCTCTTTTTAAAATATTTTGAACAGTTTTAAAAATATAAACATCACGCCAAGCAGTATAGTTACGTAACGAAAGATTATTTTATACGTTTTAATGAAAAACATTGTAATCTGCGTAATAAATTTAAATTCAATATGCAGTTTTTTAACAGCGCATGTCGACGGTTAAATTAAATTAGTAGTGTAATGCACTTCCTAGTATTGAATTTTACTATTGAAGACTAATAAGTTTACAAGAAAACAAATATGTATCTCTTCCTCGTATTTGTTTTATGTGTATCTACAATTACGGTTCGTACTTATTATAATTATATTATAAATTATTGCATTTTCAACCAACAGGCTGAAGAGTATAAAGTAACTGAACAAGTATATTTTGATATTGCAATAGATGGACAATTCACTGGTCGGATCGTAATTGGATTATTTGGAGATACTGCGCCGATAACAACGAAAAATTTCTATACTATTGCCACAAGAGGTATAAAAGGAAAAACGTATGAAGGTACCAAATTTCATCGAGTTATAAAACGATTTATGATTCAAGGTATTTTTTTGACAAATTTTGTAAGGATGCTGTAATGAGGTTGTTTAATAGGTGGTGATATTGTGAACAACAATGGAACTGGTTCGATTAGTATCTATGGAAAACAATTTAACGACGAAAACTTCAAAGTACACCACGAAGGACCTGGATTTGTAAGTATGGCCAATTCTGGTAAGTTTTGCTGATAACTATATTAAAAAAAAACTTTAATACGTTTTTTAGGGCCAAACACGAATGGCTGTCAATTTTTTATAACAACAATTGGTACGTTGTGGTTAGATGGACGGCATACAGTTTTTGGAAAGGTTTGTAAATGCAAAACGGTTATAATCATGTACATTGTTTTTGTAGGTAATAGACGGTCAAAATATTGTACATAAAATTGAATTGTTAAAAACTGACGTTGAAGACCGACCCCTACAATCTGTAATTATTGTCAAATGCGGATCGATCCCGACACCAACTCCGTTTTACGTATCTGCAGTATCTTATAAGTAAGTGTTGCGAACGGAATTGAATAAATAACCATTAATTAATTTTTAGCATTCTTGAGTTGCTAAAAGCTGGAGCTGTACCGATTACCATGTCTTTTGCTATATTAGGGTTTTTTCAATACATTATATCAAAGCTTAGACATTTTGAGAATTTAAAAGTACACACTTCTTAGTATAAGTATTTCTGCAAGATCCTACGATATTATAATGTAACAGGAACATAATATCAATATAAGTAATATTTTATAAAGACTTGTAATCATACATGTTGTAGTAAATGTTTTTAAAACCGGTTCTTTTCTTGTTAATAATTTTTTCTGCTTATTTAGGCTTGTTTTGCTTCGTTCATTACAACGAGTTGTAATGGTGTAAGTGAAAGTAATGCTTCAATGACTGCTATGAGCATCGCTTCTGTTATAAGTAGACATGCCATTCTCTGTACTTTGCTTAGCTTGGCAGCTGTGGTTTTCAAGTTGGTTCTTTCACCCCATACAAGCGCACCGTATTTGATGATGGGTTTTGGTAGCACAGTATATAACTATTTGGTGATTGTGGGTTTCAATTCCCATGTGTGCCAGACCATGTGTTTGGTTGTATTAAGAACCCTGATGGTTTTCGTTGTGACTTTTTCTAGATGAACGTTGTCGTCCGATTTCTGTTGTTTGGAAAACGAAACGATTATTTATTTGGTTGGGTTCACTGATAGTTTCATTGTTTTGCACCATTTTGCAACAGTTGTTACAAGCTAAAGGTCTTACGAACCTTGCACAGGCAACTTACACTAGTCGGGGATAGGGAAGGTTAAAAAAATAGAATTTAAAGGGCGCCAGATCTTACTAAGTAAAACTTCTGTTTCAATCAAGATAGAAGGTCCAAGCTTGCAACGAAATCAGGTTCGTAGTCTTAAACGGACCAAAAAAAGAAATATAAACATGTACAACAACTTAAATTTAGTATCGTAGATTATTAACGACGAACACAAGAAATTTTGTAGTACATTATTCGATCCATAAATGCCGGAAGTATCGGCAACACACAATACATAGGTTTACATATGGAGTGTCGATAGCGAAAAAAATTACATTGATAATGACTAATATCTATGGTTCACAGCATGCAATATACAAAATAATTAATGAAAATAACTAAATGGTATTGAAACAATTATTGAAATTGCTTAAGTTAACGTTTTTCTCATTGTGTCGATCTGGAATATTTATGAACAGCAAATCGTGTCAACACAATGACTCACGAAAACAAAAATCTACAAAATTCTTAATTCATGCTAAAGGAAATTAGACATAAAAACCCGGTTATCGAATGCTGTTGCACACATTTAAGTAAAAGTTGATATCGCAGTCTATTGACGCATAAGGAGTAGTATCTCGGAGAAAAGTTCTTGTCGAGACTTCGTTTTTAGTTTTAACGTAGGTCTTTCAGATTTATAATCGTTACATGAAGGTATTTGGTCAGTATCAAGCCCTCATCGATCGAGAATACATCGAAACATGCGACTAACACGCGACAGGACATGCTATCAAAATGACTAAAGAATTCTAAAATTAATAAGAAAAGCTTACACTGTGATGAATAAACTAATAGAATTGTGTTTTCGATTTGTATCCTAACTTCCATAAACGCCGATGTTGTTAGAAAACAAGAATTTAAACATCACAAGCACGATTTTAAGTAGTTGACGGTTTAATGGAAATGACGTAAAACGAAACTCGCTAGAAGGCGTCAAAAATAGCAATCTAACTTTAGTATAATGAATATACAGGGTATTACATTTAGAAATGTATGCACGTAACACGGTGCTTAGTGCACTTTGCATTATGTACGATACAATTGTCCCAAACTTCTCGTTTCTGATAATGGTGAGATCATCGGCGTATCCTAAAGCAAATAACGCTCCGTCTTCTAGTTCTTGTAGTAGGCCGTCCATGAAAAGACACCACAGTAGAGGTCACAGCACGCCCCCTTGTGGGCACCCGTCAGCCACTTTCACCTCTACTGTGCTCCTTACATAGTAACTGTTACCGTCCGATTTCTGAACATTGAGTTAACTCAGTTTTCCATCTGCTTACTAGTACTAGTACTAGCTTGCATGATTTTCCGAATTGGTAAGCATATTGGTTTCGGTGCAGAAACAAAACATTTAGTGCCTCGTCCTGTATATACCTCTTCACTACTTTTCTAAAGTAGATTTATGATGAGGAAGTCAAGCTGTGAAGTTATCAATCTGTAAGATTTTGTCTAGATGTACGTCGATCTCCCTAGCTTACCATCTTATCAATCCGGATAAATTCCATCGGCTCCTGGAAACTGAAAGGGTTTAAACGTATTGATTTTCCATTCTAGGTTTTTAAGATTAATAATTTTTTCCGCAAACTCCCAGTTCCTTTTGGGTGCCCGTTTGTTTGGTACCTCTAGGTTCTGGTGCTTTGCAACTTTAGTTAACCATGAACCTGGGAAGTGTTTTTGCCGTAAGTCAGCAAATTACCGATGTTTTTAGTCGATAACTTGTAGGTTCGTTTCTACGTCCCTACAGTATCTTTGCTTTTTTAATGGCATTGTTGTATGTTATGAGACTGGTTCTGTTTTCATCACACTCTCCGTACTTTTTGGCTATGTTAAATAGGTTTCTAACGCGTACCTTTGCTAAGTCAAGCTCCTTGTTCTAACAAGTTATTCGTTTGACGGTTTTCGGGCAGCTTGCTTCAAATGCGGATTTTAATCAATTAACAATACTGTCCGTCATTAGTTTTAGCTTGTGCGTTGATTTTGCAACTGTAGGACAGTCCCTGAATTTTACGTATTTTTCGTCTGATTGAATGTTTGATTATGATCAGATAAAAAAAGTTCATCTGATACATGCCACATTTTCATCGCTTTACTCGCCTTTAGCCTAGCAAGCGTAAGGTCGATAACTTCACTGCGCGACACGGTTATAAACGTAGGCGCATGCCTGTCCTTTATTATGTCTAAATTGCCTTTTAGAGTAAATTCTAAAAGTTTTTTACGTTTTGGATTTGTGTTTGAGCTCCCTCAAGCAGCATCTACTTAGGCAGTTTAACTCTTTTATTGTTCCTTTGTGGCTTCTGGACGAGTGCAATAATTTTCAAGAATTTCCCTTCATGAGCACATTCCTGAAAACGCGGAAAAGTTTGTCCCTTCTCCAGTTCGTCAATCCACCCGACTATTGAGGTTTTTATGACTTCGAATTTTTAAGCACTAATGGTGTTTTTTCTAAATGAGTTTGATAATACATTTATATACTTAGAAGTATTTTATTTTTTTATGTTCAATTTAGAATTGCGACCGAGCAACCAGTACATTTGTCAAAGCTTAATGTGTATCTGATTCTTTTTGCATATAAAGTGTTGCTTCCGTGTAGAATAGCCCTAAGTATTTGACTTTATTTTGGACAGGCAGTTGAGTACTATTAATGGAGACGTTTGGTTAGTCAACTTGTCTACTTTTTCTTCTTTAATACAACGAGAATTGAGCCATTCTATTTGTCTAAATAGATTTGTACAGGATTAGCAGCTACTTGTGGATCATTGTCGACTAACAAAATGGCAGTGTCATCTACAAATGTCGCTATCTTTATTAAATTTACTTTTACTGTACACGGAGTTTTGTCCTTTTCTAAGTATCCGCGGCATAAAGGGCTACTTTGCACTCTCATCTTATGCATATGATTAAGACCGCAGTGCTTTGTTATTAGTCCTGAGAGTTTTTTAACCTTTGTCGACTTATGCTTGATACTACAGTTTGACTGTTTAAATGTGGTTGTGTAAAAAAAATGTTGTGTGCCTCATTGTTGCAAAAGTTTTCAATTGTTTATGTTCCGCTACTAATGATCTGCGGATTAATTTTTTTTCCGGTATCGTAGGAGATTTTGAAAGCGGTTTCAAGTCCGATATATACTTTTTTTTAGCTAGTGCGTTCGCCATTAGGTTTTTCTTTAGACTCCGGTCTCTTGGTATCTAGACTATTTCTACTTGTTGGCGAGTTGTCAATGTTTCCAGACTGGTATATGCATGCCGTAATCAGTTTTATTTGTGTATGATCTCAAGTTGATTATGTTCCTGTTCAAGTCTTCAACTTGAAAAGCGGATGCATATTTACCCAAGGTCAGCGAAATTGGTCCCATTTGTCTACTTTTAAAGGACACAACGCCGACCGTCAGCATAGGACACAACCACGATTCTATTTAATTATGTTCTCTGCTTAAGTAATTAAAAAAATTTGAATTGTTATTTATAATAAAATAAGTTCCATCCACAACTCGAATAATTAGTCTAAAAGTCTTAATATATCCGGATTAAATTAAACTCAACATTCCGATTTGCAAAAGAAATATTATCAACCTTAAAACCTAATTAGTGGTCGAACAATTGCAGTATAAATTCCCATTACTCCCTTTAAGTTATTTGTATAAAAAATTAAAAGATACATAAATCTCCCTTTATAAAATAAAGTCTTATTTCTTATACAGAACGCTAAAAAAATTCCAAATAAAATTTGAAAATGCTGTAAATCAAAAAATCACAAAATTAGAAAAGTGCAAAACGCATTTTTCGCTTTTTCCTCGTAACATCTAGTTTAAGTATTACCTATTTGAAATTATATAAATTTAATAGTAATGAACTGTAATTTGAATTTCGTAGTTTGCATTTTTTTATGTTTTACGTTACTATAGTATCTACTAGATTTTGATAGATATGACACCTTAGGTTTTATTAAAGGTGATACATGAACTCTACTTACAAAAACAAAACTAGATACAGAAAATCCTAATAAAAAACATGATTAAAAAACTATTTAATATTTTATTTAAATATTTGTATTTTACATGCTAATAATGTGTGTAATATCCATTATTGATTATACATTTCCGTAGACGGTTTGGCACCGAATTGATTAAATTGGCACATACATTAGCTCCTCGAAATCTTTCCCACACGGTATTAATATGGCGATGCAAGTTCAAATCCGGTGACTTAGGTGGCCAACGGATTCTTTCCACTTCTGGATGTTGTAAGAACCATTCTTGAACTACCGCTGCCGTATGTATAAGAAAATTGTCTTGAACAAACCGAATTGGTCTTTCTAACGTCTTCCAAAATCGTCAGGTAAGTTCGAGCAGTTAAGCGTCCATCGACACGTGTTAATTTTCCTGGCCCAGCATCACTCATCCATCCCCAATAAACAACAGTAATTCTCCCACTTCTTTTGTTGGATTGCACATGTTTTGACTCATATCTAGAATTACGTGGCATCCGAAGAACTTTTTTACTAGCTTGGGAAGTACAGAAAGTTTTTTCATCTGAAAAAACAACACCTCTCCAATCTAAATATAATGTTTTTCTGAAAACTGCAATCTCCGGTAGGCATTTTCTTTAGTTATTACAGGTTTCTGTACAGGTCGATTGCTGCTTATTCCTTCAGCTTTCAAAGTACAAGTGGTATAATTATAAATAAAAATTTAAGAAAAAAATAATTCAAAATGCAAAAGTATAAAAAAATCATGTTATTTGTGTGCGGTCCATAAACCCGTTCTCGGTTCGAGAGAAAGATGATCATAGAATGGTTTAGTGTTTAAGATAACAAATAACAATGTTTGAAAACATTTTTTTATAATATGTAAAACCCTACTTCTATTATTTAATAAAAGTTTTACGTTTCAAATTTTGTCATTTTTTTTATATTCAAATTTAAAAAAAATAACAAGAAATGTAAACAAAGCACAAAAAATGTATACTATGAATAAATGTTGAGAATTTGTAATGGAAATTAAGATTGCAACTGTTCAACCACTAATTACGTTCTAATGGTGATAATACTTCCATTACAAAGAAAATCGGAATGTTGACTTTAACCCTTTCGGTACGATTGACAGATATATCAGGCACAAATAAAAGTGCGTCACGGACGAATGACGGATATACCCGTCAACGGTTCAAATTGCTCTCCAGACTATCGCCAGTTATATCCGTCGCTAATGAAAATTTATGCTTGCGTACAGACGACTGACTTCTTTATCCGACACAAAACATCGCTTCAGATGGACGAGTGTCGGATATATCTGGCACTGTCGAATATAGCCGACAGTCGCCATCTCCCAAACTGTTAACGTTATTTATGTTCAGTAGTGAGCACAATGTCGACAGATGAGGTTGCCGGACCTTCAAGCAGTCGCTCACCCCGTGCGAAAGTTGCAAGGTTAGATTCTTATTGTGGATTAACTGAAAGTGAAGTGCGTATTCTTAGTAAACACGAGTATTTGTTGGATAGTGAAGAAGAGCCGTTTTCTGGTAGTGAAAGTGAGTATATACCAAGCTCTGGGGATGAAAGTAATAGTTTTGAAGAGAGCTCAGAATCTGATCAAGAAGTCACAGAAGAAACTGTGGAAGCTGAAGCACCCCAAGATGAATTTCCAACACCTGAGGTTGTAGCCGGTCACGATGAATTACAATTTTTGTGGGGAAAACAGGATTTTATTCCAGAAGTTCATGAATGCGACAGTAGTAATAGCGAAATAACCGACGAGACTTTACGTGGAAAAAGGGAAATAGATTTCTTAAATCTTTTTACCGAAGATATTGCTACTACCATTGTTGAGGAGACAAACAGGTATGCAATTCAGCAGAATATACCACGATGGACACATATTGACTTGAACGAATTTTTTGTATTTATTGGTATAACTATGCTGATGACAAGAAATAAAAAACTTACTTTCAAGGAGTTTTGGTCCAGAGACGAACTGCTCCATTCCCCTATTTTCGGAAAAAAAAAATGACAAGTGACAGATACCTGCAAATTCAAAGTAATTTGCACTTTTGCGACAATGAGATGGTTCCCCCAAATAATCGCCTCTATAAAGTACACCATATTCTACACAAATAAAGAAGAGGTTTCAAACACAATTTCGTCCGTTTCAGAACCTTGTCATTGATGAAAGTTTAATACTTTTTAAGGGAAGATTGAGCTTCAAACAGTTTATAAAGAGTAAAAGACATCGTTTTGGAATTAAGCTGTTTGTTTTGTGAGACTGTGAAACAGGAATAGTATTGGACTTTATATTATATTTGGGAAAAGGCACAAGTGAAAACTTGTGGATCAATCAAGACCTGGGTATATCGGTAGCTGTTGTAACCAAGCTCATGGATCAATATCTAAACAAAGGACACTCGCTTTTTACAGACAACTACTACAGCAGTCCTGCCTTGTCAACTTTCCTATTTAAAAATAAAACAAACTCTTGTGGAACCGTCCGGCCACATAGAAAGCATATGCCAAAGTTCACCGTCAAACTAAATAAAGGAGATTTTCTTGGTATTCTAGTGATCATCTATTGGTATTAAAATGGAAAGATCGTCGAGATGTCCATATGATAACTACTATGCATGCAAATGACATTGTGGTTTTTCCAAAAGTAGACAGGATCACTAAAGAAAATGCACGGAATCCCAGATGTGTAGTGGAATACAATTGCAAAATGGGAGCTGTCGACCGTACTGACATGATGATTTCTAGTATTGACTGTATGCGTAAAAGCATAAAATGGTATAAGAAGCGGTATTTCCACATCATGGATGTTCGTTTGCTTAATGCCCATGCCATGTTTTTGACCACAGATTCTAAAAAAATTAAGTTAGCGACATTTCACTTAGAAGTCATACGTCAGTTATTTGAGAGGCCAGTAAATGTTTTAATTTTAGGTAGTTATAATTAACAATGTTTTATGTATAGGTTTTCCACCAATCATCTCCTAACAAGACCTGATCTGAACCTTAATTCTGCAAGATTAATCGAGAGACACTTTCCGATATACGTTCCAGAAACAGAAAAGAACAAGAATCCTTCAAGAAGATGCCTGGTTTGCTCGCACACAAAAAAACGAGAATAGAAAAAGAGAGACTCTAGATACATGTGTAAAGAGTGCAATGTTGGACTTTGCATTGTACCTTGTTTCCAAATTTACCACACCCAGGCTAACTTTTAAATTTTTTAACATTACCTTTAGCTATTATAATATCATTTAGCATGTAATTTTTAGGGTTCATTTATATAAATAATTTTATTTGTTTTATGAATAAACATGCCTTTAGTATAGATCTATTACTATTTTCTAATTTAAACATAAATTCGAGTTGAACAAAACCTAATCTACCCTCATTTTACCTATTTGGTATTTGACGGTTATATCCGTCACTCGTCTGTCGAGCACTGCAATTTCGTCGTCTGGGAGGAAAAAACATCTGATAATCGAGCCGTACCGAAAGGGTTAATGTAATCCGGATATATTAAAAATTTTAGGCTAATTAAAACAGCAATTTCATATTTGGGCATGCAGTTTAAATTTATTATCGCGATTAATGAAACTTATTTAGTTATAAATAACAATTAGAATTTTTTTAATTAAGGGCTATGGCATTCATTTAAAACTTAAGCAGAGAACACATAAATACATAATTAGAAAATTCGGCGAAAAAAAAGTTTTAAACTTTAGGGTACAATTTAGATACATATTTGCAGGTAAGAAACATGTTCTTCCAACGCTTGAAGCGGTGCTTATGAAAAATAGTTAGAAACTTTGTAAGTAATGTCTACAATGCCAATGTTGCCAAATTTAACTAGCCATTCTGTTATAACGTAAGTTTGGTTGCCTATCTTGCAGGTCGCGCTTAAAAGTGATCAAAAACTTTTTTGAGGCAGTGTACATAGAATCATATGTAATTGTATTCTAGGGATTGCCATAAAGATTGCGAGAGTTTCGATGTTTACAAAAATACGAAAAATTGGGCCACCAAAAACAAGTTGTGAAAAATAGGGGTTCATGTACTTAAAACAATTCAGAAAAAAACCAAACGTCAATAATAACAATCTACGCTTTGAACAACCATGGTTTATATGTATGTATAGCGATTCAGTAACATTACAATTGTACCTGTAATGATTTGTCAAAATAATTAGTTCAATTTGTTCTTGTTCTTTGCTGTAACAGTTTTAATGTTTGTACATTTCTATAAGTGTTGTATCCACGGTCGACGATGTGTCCACATCATTATTATGTAGCTGCAGTCGTCGTACTGTTCAAACCCGACGGTCAGCGTTGTGAACACGGTCAGCGTTGTGTCCTCTAAAAGTATATATTTTACGAGTCGGCGTTATGGGCTCGGTTGGCGTTGTGTCTACCCTGCAAGTCGGCGTTGTGTTCACGATCGGCTTTATTACTAAAACATCGGAGCGGCGTTGTGACTACGGTCGGCATAGTGTCTACAGAAGAGGTCGGCGCTGTGGGCTCGGTCGGTGTCGTGTCTCTTTCATATTTGCGGTCGGCGTCGTGTCTAGTCGGCGTTGTGTCCAGACACCTATCACTTTAAATTTCGTTAAGATACGATAATCTTTTGTGAAGTCGAATATTGTTTCTTCACGTAGCACATAGTAGGTCTGTAAATCCAGGTAGTAAACATGTGGTCATTTATTTGCAGCAAGTACATATGCTGCTTGCCTTGTTTCCATCATGTGCAAATTTAGTCCTATCTAGTGCTATATAATGGTAATAAATTTGCATCAGCAAAATGCAATTAGTATGTGCATCTCTGCATTAAGCTACGTAATTAAATCAACGAAAAGTACAAATCATCACAAAAATTTCGTTGTTAGCTGTCATTAACTTAAGCGTTTTTAGAATCGGATTCTGATTGAATGATTGTATGTATTTGTGTTGTTGCACTACACGATTTGGCGGAGTTTTCATCGCTCCTGTTCAGCAGACATGACATTTTCTGTATTTTGTTTAGTTTGAAATCCGTGCTTTTAAGGTTAGTTTTTTCAACCCATACTAGCGCACCGTATGTGATGATGGGTTTTTTTCCCATAGCATATAACCTTTTGGTCATAGTGGGTTTTGATCGCCATGTGTGAACGACCATCCGTTTGGTTGCATTAAACACTCTGATTGCCTTCGTTGTGATCTTTTCTAGATGAGCGTTGATAGTCAGTCAAGTAACATCTAAATGTTTGACTTCTTTTGTTATCGAGAGCGTAACTCCGTACACTGTAAATAATTTTATATAATCTGTTTTTCATCGCTTGGTAAACGGAACGATTGCCGTCTTAATTGAGTTTACTGCACAAAATTTCTGTTTGTAATGATAATTGATTGTCAGCGTATCCTAAAGCGAATACCCCTTCGTCTTCAAGTTCTCGTAGTAGACCGTCTATAACGAGACATTACAGCAGGGTTAATCGCACCTCGCTTTGTGAGCACTCGTCAACTACTTTGGCTACCACCGTACATAGTAATTATTACTGTCCGAGTCTTAAGCATCGAGTTGACCTAGTTTAGCATTAGGAGTATGATGACTGTTCTCTCTATTGCGCTTGAAATGTAGGTGAAGGTAGTATTGTCAAATGCTTCTTTAATATGTAAAAAAACGTCTAATACAATTTTATTTCATATCTTCTTGCTAGTTGTTAAATTGCTAGTATGGAATTTTTCTAGAATGGTATGCATACTGGTTTCGGGGCAGAGGCATTTAGTACCTCGTCTCGTATGTACCTATTGACTACGTATACAAGTGATTTTAAGATAGAAGAGGTCAAGCGGATCGATCTGGAGTATTTCGCTTGGGCGTGCGCAAATCTGCTTGGTTTTGATATAAATATCACCTTGACAATTTGTCTGCTGTTTGGTATATGCAAAAGTGCTAAGCTGGTTCTGAAAATCTCTCATTTTGCGTTTTGCAGAGCAGCAATTTTTTTTGGCAGCATGTTACAATAAATTCCATCAACTCCTGGAGTCTTGGTGCTTAACAACTTCAGTTAACGTTGAACTTGAAAAGTGTGCTTGCAATATCTGCAGAGTACCTTTAACTGGTCTGTAAACTTTTCGGTTTTGGTCAGCATGAAATCGATGTTTTCAATACGGTCTTTTCTTTGAGTTTTTTGGAGACAAGAACATGTAGGTTAGTTTTTTACGTTCTTACAGTACCTTCTCTAAAAGTTTTTTTATCTTTTTAGCTGTGTTGAGTAGTGTTCTAGTGCATGTCTTTGCCTTGTCCATTTTGTTGTTTCACTACCCAAGTAACAATGAAAGCTGATTACCGGCAGAATAAGTGCTTAATCAGAATATTATTCAACCAATACCTGAATAGTAGCAATAAGAATGATTTAATAAACTCTTATTCAACCGTTAATCATCTAAAAATGCAGTAATTATTCAGCTCTTCCATAGCTGGACAGTTTACTGAACAGTGGCTTTTTCAGCCATTCTTCATCTTACTCTGATCTCTTATTCATCTTATAAATATGGAAAAGAATCTTCTTATTCAGCTCTTTCCAAGTTTTTTTTATCTGAACAGCTGCTTCTACAGCTTTTATTCAGCTATTTTTCAACATTTATACAACTTGTAGCCTGTTTTAAATGCTTGAATAAGGCTATATTCAACATTATATACAGCTCTACTTCAGCTTATAAATATGTTTTATTAAAAATTATATTATCAAACAGAGAAGGAGTATGTGATTCTAACCGATTTCTTTATTGACCTTATGTTACTCGTAATTTATTACTTTATCTGTTTTTCTTTTTTTGTTTTGTTTGCAAGGAACTGTGTTTTTATCTGAATTTTGTTGAGACCCCACGGGATTCGAACCCAGGTGCTTCGGTCGTGCGGTGTTGTATACTGGGTGCCTTATCGATCTGAGCTAATCTGAAACATGCTAAATATTGTAATAAACGTCGGATATATTCCCTTTAGTATATATTTTTATTTTTAAATTGACTAAACAAATAAATATCATCTTGTTACTATAAATCTTTAGTATAGTAATACAGGTGTAACTGATCGATCAATGATCCTACAAAGAAATACTAAACGGCGTTTTATTATTAATTCATAATTGCAAATATGCTTAAATTCTTAATGCAAGTGCAATACATTCGAGAACTAGCCAATTATAAAAGTAAAACAATTTCAGTACTGTTCAATAAATATTCATATGAGCAGACTTGTGCATAGAAGAGACATATTAATTTATAAATTAATTATGCTCCTTTTTGTTAGATATCTAATTCTTTTGAACTTTAGAAAATTTTTTTGACCTGGTGGAAACACTGGAAGCAGGCCAGAAAGTACTAAGTGTTGTTCCACATAACTGGAGTAGTGGAAGATTTTTAAGATGGTCTAACTCCTACGCTAAAGATTTGGTGAGAAATATATTTTCTCAGCCGAATAATTCATGGAATAAGTTGCCATGTAAAGTAAAACAAAAATACTTCATAACATATGAAGAAGGAGAAGCAGAGGCTGCAAATTTGTCAGGACAGGATACAGACACATCAGATAACTTTCCAATATCACAAAAAAATAAACCTAGTTCATCTAAAACTACTGCTAATAATGTTAACTATAATTCATTGTTTAAAAGCATAATAAATAAAAATGTAGTAATTCTGTCGAGGAACAGTGAAATAGTTTACAATCTCAAATTATGAGTTCTAAATCTCCAAGAGAATCTATAAGTCCTTTACAGGAGTCGTATAATTGTAGTGATGCTGATATTATTGATGCAAGTTTCTTGAATATGGAGACGGCTGTAATTGTAAGTACATATTTATATTCAACTTTTTAAATAAATAATTTGAATTTTTAAAGCCTTTTGATATGGAACAATTGAAGGAAGAGCTATTTAATAAAATGGAGCAGGTAAAAGTAGAAATCATGAACCATGTAGACAACCTAATCGTAAAAACTATTGCTGCTATTAGATCTGATTTTGAAACCAAACTAGAAATCATTTTAAAAAATAAAACAGAGATTGGAAAGAATGAAGAATTTCAGTTTGCTCCTGTTTCTACAAAAGAAACACTTATGAAATTAGAAGATAATTTAAAAAGTGGCGAATTTCAAGAACAGATGGTAATACCACATACACTCATTCCAATCATTTGAATTAAAATTAATTTGTTTATACCTTAGATATATCATATGCAAAAAATTGTAGGAGAATCTGGTGAAAATGGATTCAACACATGTTACATTTTATTGGATCAGTTCTTTAACAAGCATTTTATGGTACATTGTAGTTGGAGTGGTGCAAGTAGAAATGAAATTCCTAAATGTGCCATTAAAAATTGTAGAAACATAATGAATGTTTTTTTGAAGGTTGTTAGGAGACGACACGCAGATTTTTCTGAAAAAGCACTAGAAAATTTTTTTAAATTAGTGACCAAAAACGCAAAAAAACGCTCTGAAACAACTGGTGCAAGACAGTCATCATGCCAGGATAGTTGGTTTTTAGTTAACAAGAGCAAAATAAACCCTTATAATAATAATGTAGATGAATGGATACATTCAAAAAATGCCTCTATGTCCAATTGCAGTTCATACAATTCCCATGTAAGTTTCGCTGATGACAGTAATGATTTATAAAAAGGAATTAATCTATAAAATTAACTTTATTAAGCTATTGAAAATGTTGTCTTTTATAACTTTAGTTATGTTTGTTTTTAAATTGAAATTTACCTATGTATTAATATTTTGAATTTTGTAATAAATATGAAAACCGTTCTGTGCAATGTATGTATTTAAGTGCTTTATGTTTACACTAAAAAGTATAACAAAACTCATATCAAGCAAACAGAAACATATCAGTTGAGTAAAGTATGTTGCAACGGTATAAAAACATTCATATTTTCTTTATAATTGCTACTAATTTGCATAATATGTCATTCATGCTGTAATGTTTTGGGATTTCAAATTTCATATTTGCAAGGTATATAAATAAGTAAAAAGAATAAATTGGAGTTTCTGCAAATTCTTAATAGAATTTGTGAAAATCGAATCTCTTTCACTAATTCTATTTACTACTTGTTCTAGATTATGATTTCCCATACGTAATAACATTTTTATTTGATATAGGGAGTTTTCAAAAGGATAAGCAGATATTGATGGTAGTGAACCAAATCTATTGACATCGTCTACTATGTGTACTAAATCGTGAATATTGCTAGTAAGTAAGTGATTTTCTCCATAAATGTCTTTGAACTGTTCAACATATGTTTCGAACATATGTTGAGCAATTGAACGATGTTTGCTGTATATGTCGCAACTGCAGATGGTTGTAGCTACGAATAAAAGTAAAAAATGTTTATACACGTAAACATGTAAAACATCTTTTAATATAACAGTTCCAACATAATTAAGAAAGGTACGATATTCGACACTTTTCCAGAAAGATAAACAATCCATAGGTCGCATAGACCAATGAATTTCTGATGGTAATTTTCTTAACAGTAGTGCATTTGAAATCTTATCTATATCACGAGCACACAATTTCCCTTCAAATCCAAGAGTTCCATCTCTCCACCCCATAAGACATTCATAACACCAAGTTCCAACAAATGTAGTGAATCTGGTACAATAAAATCTTTGATCATGTACTCCAGATATTTTTAAAATCGGCGATTCATGTCCCTTATGGTGGTTACCATATTTCTTTAATCTAAACATTTTATTTGTTCTGAGCGGACATTTAGTTAGTGGGAATATTACTTTATGAGCTGTATGAGAATATTGACCTTTAGTTGTACACGTTTGACATCCATCCTTACCATTAAAATTAATCACCCCTAGGTACAAAAAGAAACAATCTGCCATTATTTTAAATGTTCACGTTTATATACAGAATATAAACTTTTCTTTTACCTGAATTAATCGTATGTTCATTGACATTAACTGATTTGGAAGATGATGGCATTTCACTCACTTCGTTAGTTCAAGAATACAATTTTCTTAGATAATCTTCATAACTTTTCTGGGTGTTTTTAAACTTTCTATAGTATGTCCCAATTTTTTTTAAACTTTCTTATTATTTTGCTACTCATTTTGTAGATTATCCAATAAATTACCTACCAATGATGCAAGTAAAAGTGCTTTAATTATACCCTTGGACAGAAGCTGGTTGATTAAAGATTAAAGAAAAAACGTTGTTTTTGTTTATTTTTGGCAATAGCAGTTCAGCTGAACAACGACTTCTAAGTAGGGATTGTTCAGCTGTACGTCATCAACGCTGAACAGAAACTAATAAAGTAGTTGTGTAAGTGCTTTTTCAGCTTATAATAAGCTTAGTTGAATTAGCTGAATAGAAGTTAATAAAGTAGTTGTGTAAGTGCTTTTTCAGCTTATAATAAGCTTAGTTGAATTAGCTGAATAGAAGTTAATAAAGTAGTTGAGTAAGTGCTTCTTCGGCTTGTATTAAGCTTAATTAGAGTAGCTGAATAACGGGATCATAATGGCTTGTTTAAGCTTTTATTCAAACAATTGTTCAGATTATTAGCTTATTCAGGTCTAAGAACTGTTCTTAAGCTCTTAATCAGCCTAGAATCTGGTTTAGTTAACTTAATCAGCCAAAATTGTTACTTGGGTAAGTTACCATGTTCGGGATTGGTTTGACTGTTCTTGAGCAGTGTGCGTCATTAGTTTAACTCAGCAGAATGTAATTGGTAGGTGCGTTTCTGCATTATGCTACTTGATTATAGTGTCCTATAGGGCAACACAGGCAGTGCTCACGGGCGCTATGTACTTTGGGGCGTCTTTTTGTGTTTATTATCTAGAGCCGTTATAAAAGCGAGATGATTGGCCCCAAAGAAGAAATAAACGAAAGGCCGAGCACTTGAAGTAGAAAGATCGTAGTAGACAACTATGTCAGTGTTTGAAAGTGACGTACATGCGCTTGCAGATCTTTGTCGTGTATTTGTGTTTTGATGCTGTTGACACGATACAGTGCATCGGCAACAACGTTTTGTTTTGTCCGAAATGTAAGGAATGTCAGTCAAAAACTGCGATATAACATCTAAATGATGAAACTATCGTGGCAAACATTCTTCAAGTATTTATTGAAACGCGTAGATGATTCGTTTGTGATCTGTAAAAGTTGTAAATTGTTTCGACTATGTGTCGAAAATGTTTGATGGTTTGCGGTCGTAGGTTCCATACTTCGTGTCAGTTGTCAAAAATTTTTTTTTAAAGAAGGCTAGTGGTTGACACTCACGCTGAACACGTTGTTGAAGTGCGGCTTTAGCCGCCCATGACGTCGAGTTCTTGATCACGTCGGAGTCACCATTTTGGCGTCATGTTCTACTTTGCAACATGAGTCTATTGTTCTGATAAGTTTGTTGATTAGAAGCATTTATTGTACTAAATATAATATTACATTGTATGCGTAGACGCTACGCGTATTTACAGTAAAACTACAAACTGTCAGCAAACCCAGTTCCTAATGCGATATATTGTATAAATATAAATAAAGTGTAACTGGAATGTGCATCTGTGCGACTTAATGAATGATTAGAAAACTAGGTCGTGACACTAAAAAATAGATGTAAACAAAGAAAGGCCGTGTAGGACTGCTAGACTGATATAAAAGAACGAAGTCTGTGGGACTTTTTAGTTATTGTATTGAAGCGTTTCTGACGTATTTGGAAACTTCGGAACGCTGATCGAAAAAAATATAATAATCTGGATTTCGGTAACGGAATCCGTCTAGGTCTAGACAGTAAACAGAGATCTGAAAAGTTTTTAGATGTAGCGTTTAAGTCACTATGTCTAATTAGATTTGAAACAGTACCAGATTATAGCTGATTTTAAGTCAACATCTGATTTTGGCAAGATACTAACTTTTCTAAACTGCACGTCTGGTAAAAACTGACTTGTCGTTAAAACATTTTACATAATTAAGAAAGTGTTTAAAGAATTGCAGAACAATTTTATTTGTTATCTACCCGCAGAAATGTGGTGTTTCAAAGTAATTCACTGAATACTGTATATTGTTTTCAAATCTTTGTACAAAAAAGCAGATTGCAACAAGTTTTACTCTAATGACGCACTTGTTTTGAGGTTTGAGGTTATAAAGTAGTTACACTTGATTTGTCTACATTTAATATATTCTGTAAGAAAAGAAATACATTTCCGAGAATGTTGTAGAAATAAATAAAGTTTGCTTAATTGAAGCAAATTTTTGTGCAACTATTAGTGCTCTGATGTAGTTATTTCAAATGATTTTGTTTTGTCTAGGCATTAAACCAACGACGCATTCTACAATCTTAACATTTAAAAATGAATCAAAGCAGATAATATTTTTTTAGCTTTGTAGTAAAAATCATTCTATAAGAAATAATGTAGTTAATTATTATGTATTTAGAAGATTCTTAAAAGAAAGAGCATTTTCTTAGTCGCTGCAGTTTTTCTCAATGTTAAAAATGTGATTTCTGGAATAGCATTGTTTTTCTACTCAACAAATCTAGTGTATTTAAATAGTTTAGAAATATATATGTTTATATACAACATATGTATTTATAATTTAACTTGTAATAATTGTTCATTAATATTACTTTTTATGTTGTGTTGCAAGTTGCAATCTAATATTTTACATAAAGTATAAAATAGAAGACACAATAATAAACGTATTTAGATTAATTTTATTACCATAAATGTACTAAAAAAATATTTATATCTTTCTGTCTGATAGATTCGGATACATCAGATTTTCGGCATTACGCTAGTTACGCCACTGTATCATCTATTGTATATAAAATCGATTCAATTGTTTGTGGCGACATCTAACAACAAATTTAGTAATCTCACATATAACCTCAAAATTTATTTGTTCTTTGTATTAACTCAATATGTTGGTGAAACTATAACGTACACTGAAAATTCGATTTTAATTAAGTAAAATGAATGAAGAAATCGATGAATCAGACTTTTACCATCAAGATTTTACAACAGCTTCGGAATGGGAAGTGTTCATTGCTCGATTGGAAGAAATCGTACATCAGTGGAAAGTGGACGATTTAAAAGAAGAAGACGCTACAAATCTCATTATAAAACAAGGACTTTGGAATATAAAGCAGGAAAAGCTACAATTTGTTGATGTTGAGTTCACTTTATTTTATTATAAGAACACAAGTGTGCAACATAAAAGTGTTGAGGATGATGACGATACCAAGAAGTGTAAGCACCCTTTAGAGAATCTGCACGATTTTGTGATGTATAGTGAAAGCCACAATAATCTAGAATGTCCTTTAGCTGAATGGTACGGCCTTAACGAATTCATTACATTAAATTTTAGTTCACCAAATGGAATACACGTGGAAAGTCAAATTAAGCTGTTGTTAAGCTCAACTCAACTAGCAATTAACAACACTAATTGTACTATACCAATTTTTGTTCAAATTCGTGATAAATGGCAGAATTGCTATTTAGGTGTATATGAAGACGAACAAATTCGCACAAATTTTGAAATGATTCATTTACGAAAAGGACCCCAACATTGTCAGTACTTAACAGGTTTGGTGGATTTGTTTAAAACTAAGATTATGTCACCAGTATCTTTACCTCCTATTACTGTCTCGGTCCAGTTAACCTTTCATCTAATTGAGTTTGGTATTAGTACGTGGAAACAAGACTTACATGACATTGACCGTGAGAATTTTGATCTTGAATCAATTTGTGCACTTCCTTTTGGAGTAACTCACGACCCTGTCACTAATTTGATTCTAAAGACCACTTGGTCTCATTTGCCAGATCATTTAATTGTGGATTCAGAGAATTATTCGGATTTTGATCCAATGCAAGCTCCTAAGTGGTCATGTTATGTGGTGATGACTGATCAGTCGCTTTGCTTACTTTCGGAGTCTTTAAGTGATGTTTTAAATACTGTTAATAATAATTCTTCAGTGTATGATATTCTCGGTGATTTTGTTAGTTCTGCTGATCATAACTTAGATAATCCGTTGGATTTATTAACTGAACCGAAATTGCCCACATTTTCTACTGTGTTGAAGCGGGCGGCTAGAAACTCTTTGCCAAAAAGTTCTAAAGGAGTTGCTCCTTTGTCTGAAGAGGTTTTGGTGCCAATTTTGTATTTTCTCTTTCCCGATGCCGACGATGAGAATGCTTTTCCGTATAGTAGTAATAAGGAGAAGGATAACGGGGATAATATGTCTTCATCTGTGAGTATGTTTCGTGGATTTGGGCAAGCGTATAATTTATATTTTTTAGCATACTCCTAGTATGATGGAAACAGAATGTAAAGGCTTTAAAACTTGCAAGGAGAATTCTTTACCATGGAGAATCGCTATTATGTTTGTGCAAACGTTGGGAATGTTGGGTGGACCTAAAGCTGCAGCGCATCTATGGTTCGAGTTTGTTCAAGAAATGCGATTTCGCTGGGAGAAGAGTATTCCTATACCAGGGTAAGTGACTATTAGTAAATTAATTAAAGCTAAATAAGCGTATTTATTTCTTTTGAAAAATTGGTTTTAATTCGAAGCTGCACGGTTACCTTTAATTCAAAATACTTTTAATTTATGAAAGTGCAAACATTTTTATTTTCCTATATGTAATTTATTAGTTTAAACTATTTGCTTGTAAATTTTTATAAAAATAAAAATAGCACGTCATTTTGAAAATTTGATTTTAATTTGGAGCTACACGTCTGTAGTATTCTACTGCACACGATTACCTTTAATTTAAAATGTTGTTAATTTACCAAAGAATAAACATTTCTACTTTTTAACATGTGCTTTTTTATTGTTTAAAGTCTTTGTTTGGAATTTTGCATGAAGATTGAAAGAGCACATCATTTTGAAAAATTATTTCTAATTCGGAGTCACACGTATACCTATAAGTATTCTAGCCCACCCGTTTAACTTTAATTCAAAATATTTTTAATTTACGAAAGGACAAACATTTCTATTTTTTAATATGTTGTTTCTTATTGTTTAAAGCATTTGTTTGTAATTTTGCATAAATATTAAAAGAGCACGTCATTTAAAAAAATATTTTTAATTATGAGCTACACCTTTCCGGTATTCTAACCCGTACCTGTAACTTTAATTTAAAATATTTTTAATTTATGAAAGAACAAATATTTTTATTATTTAACCCTTTACGGCTATGGTCAATAAATTTTGCTCAACCGCTACAGTGAGGTCCCACAGACCTATATCTTTTTCTGAAGTAATTTCACCACAAAATTTTTATTTATTCAGTTGTTTCGTTTAATTATGTATTAAAATATGACTAAAGCAAACTACGGAAATTGACAAAAATACATTGGAATTCAAAAATCAAATTTTATTCAAAGAAATATTTGAAAACACTTTTCAAAGTATAATGTTTCAGAAGTTTTTGTTCCTCCTGCATTCTAAACAAATTTTTCTTGAACACTGCAGGCATATTAGTCCTCTACAGGTAATACAGAGGTACTGTGTTTTTCTTTTTAATTTTGGAGGACAAATATAACAAGCACGTCGTGTTTCCAGGCGCTCTTCCTCATCTGCATTCTCGTTTGGTGTGCTGGATTTATTCAACATTCGCTCCAAAGTGAGTTTCAGTTCTCTCGGTATTCTTTTACTTTGTAATCTCCTTTGCATCAGTGGAGATGTTAAAGATTTGGCTAACTGTTTTAGAAAATCATGATGTTCCATTTTGCGGGAATTTTTATAACTTGGGTGGATAATATATGCATTTACCGTGGATACATCTAGCATTTAATTTTGATTTGATTTTGGGTTTTCCGTTATCAAAGTTTTTTTGAGCTGCTGTGGTGCATTGAGGAAACAAGTAGGACTACTTTAGATTTCTTTGCAACATGTTATAAAAGTGTAATGTCTTGGTGAAATCCATATAAAAATGTGTGGAAGGAACTATGGTGGAACCTCAGCCTTATTTTTTTAGCGTCCTACATAGTTTAGCTCTCTCTATTGTAACTCTTGGACCAGCTGTATAGAGCTCAACCAATTGTCCCCTGTTACATTACGATGCGACTTTTCTAGTCCTTTACAAAGACAAATTACTGACTGTGTAGGAACACTTAGCCGTTTTTCTTCTGGAGAAAGTGTTTGGCCATCGGAATTCTTGCCCGTATAAATATATGCGTTGTAAAGATAATTGTTTCGCCGGCTAGTTTGGCAGATACATTTTAAATTTGCATCTTCCTCGAAATGATATAAGCATTTCATCAACCGTTACGTTGGCTCCTAAACTAAAACATCTCTGAAAATTTTTGATAAGACTCTGGAAGACATTAGAGATAGGTGCTGCCCGATCTAGGACTTTTCTCTCATCCCTAGTTTCAGCATTATCGAATCTGAGACAGGCAAGTAAAGATTCGAAACGTCGTTTCGACATTGTACAACGAAACATATCTCTGCCTGTTCCATCAGTGGCAAATGGACACAATCTATATTTCTGTTGCCGGACTTAAAAACCGCAGTGTAAACCAGCAATCCAAAAAATGCTCTCATTTCAATTTGGTCGACATGCTGAAGTGTGGGGTGTGACTGATCTTTGTAATGTTTTTGCAAGGCTGTTATTTTCTTATTTGTATGAAAAATGATTTCGTTGATAATTTCTGGTGAAAATAAAAGTCTCCATACTGCTTCAGGATCTAGACTGTTTCCAAGCTTCATTGCACTGGGTTTAAGCACGGGTAGTTTTAGAATAATATTGTGCTGTCTTGTTCGCACTTTAGCAGGAGGTTCGTTCGTGGACCTAAAATTGAAAAAAAAGATAAAGCGAAAACGGTCTTCAAAGGTAGTTATGTTACAAATTACCATGTAAAATTATTTTTTTCTAAGTGATAATCTTCTTTTTCTTCATCAATGATTTCTTCTTCATTTTCTGAGGCACTTTCCTCGCTTTGTGTATTGTGATCCCTTTCGATAAAATTGTCTAAATCGATTATCTCATCTTCGCTCTCTAGATTGTCAAAGTCTTCAATATTTATCTCATTATAAGCCTGTAGGGCCTATTCTTCAAATTTTGTATCATCTGACTTCATTCGGGAAGGACCTGGGGCGTTCGCTATGCTAATTTTCAGAAATTACGAACTCAGAAATAATTACTTCAAAATAGAAATATACTTACGTAATTACTAAGTTGAGGTCTACTAGACTACGATAACTGTTTATGACGTAATAATTCGACACTAACAACACGTACGAACGTTCTTATGCTACTGAACTGTCGAGGGTGTATAGACAAAGAATATCCACTTAATGAAGCATCACTCGCAATACCGCCTTTGATGTTTAGTATACAAATCTGGGTGACCTCCGCGATCTTTTTGTAGGTTCTTTAGGCGGTAAATTCAAAATTAAAAGACGCAATCGAAATTAAGTATAAAAAATGGAAAAGTAGCGGGTTATGATAAAATAAAAGCGGAAATGATAAAACACATGGGAAAAAAGTGCATTGTTTAATAGATTATTTGAATTTTGTCTCTGAAACAACTGAAAAAGAAGATATTGCAAATAAACACTAATGAGATTTAACATTGTACATGATGAAATTGATTGAATAACACTAAGTAGTAACAGTTAACATGCCTTCATGGGCCAAAAATCGTTGGATTACAATGAAATTTAATTTAAGTTGACATGTTTAACAAAATTAAGTAAAATTATCTATTTTACATACATTATATAAAGTTTTACACATTATTCATTATACAAGTTAAAATTGTAAATTATGTAAATGACAAAATAGAAATTTTCTTATTTGATTTTATACCTTTAGTCGATTTAAATTCGCGATTTGCAAATTTCAGAGAATAAAAAATTTTCAATGTGATAACAAATGTTAAAGGAAATTGTGGGCAGTTATGTTCTAATTGAACAGTTTTCATGTTTTCGTACAATGTTAGTCCAACAATGACAAAAATAGTGTTTCTAATTTATACACATAATCGATAAAATCTTTTGCAGGTAGATAAAGTGAGTTGTTGCTTGAATTAAATTCTTTCAAATGAATTAACAAAGAACTGCTGTGCAATTCTGCATTATCTTTAAGTGTTTGACACAAATCACAATCATGAATAGCGAAAGCTTTTTTGAGTAGGTAGCCACAAACATAGATAAAAGAATTTTGAGCTGGCAGTTCTTCATTTTTCTAGTCACAGTTATCAATGCCCTATTGATCTGTTCCTCATTGGTTTCAGGTTCTACATAATGTTGAAGGTTGTTTAGTTTTGTCAGTAATTCCTTAAAATCATTAGCACAATTCTCATTTTCACTGTGGAAATAGTTGTTGCATAAAAGTTTTTTAAATGCTTGCTCAAATTGAATAGCAGTAGGGTTTACACAATTACCAGTTTGCTGGCGAACACTGCCAAAATAATGTTCTAAGCACTCTTGGTTGACACGCCTCGTTATTAAGAATCGAAAACCAGCTGTCTTCAACTTCTCCCATAATATTTTAATTCCTTCAATTGTTATTAGCCACGAGGTAATAAATTTAACTTTGGAAGTGATATCTTTCCCTTGTTGGTTAAATATTTTCAAGTGTTTCAAGAATTCAATCATACTATTTATAAAATCTATTTGATACGCCTCGCCATTAAACACTTTTTGATAAATTGTGTATCTTCTTCCTAAAGATGAGTGCAACATGTCAAACAATTGTCTCGACAGTTCCCATTGCTACAGTTGATAGGGTACCAAGGCTTATATAAGTGTTCATACCACTCGCCGCAGAATTGCTTAAAACTTGTGCTGCAAGTTAAACTTTCATTTTTTCAAAGTTGGTGGGATATATATGCGAATTGGTTAGCTTACACTCACTCATGTTTGACAAAAGTTTATCTTTTTCATAGAACTCCTTTATGTACGACCAAAATGTAGTTTTGCCTTCAAAATGAAATTTATTTATTAATAAGTTGTTTTGCACAGCTTTCAGTAAATGAGGTGTGTCAAACAAATATAAAATTTTCTGATGATGTACCAAAAACTCTGTATTGTTAGGTGTGATACCTAAAATATTTGCCAAATGTATAAAATTGGAACCTATATCGCTTACTACAGCATTCACAATCAAGCCTGTTGCAGACAGTTTTGTAATGCATTCAAACAACATATTTTTTTAACTGCTCTGCTGGAAATGTAGCCACGAAAAAATATGCTAACGGCTGTTTCCACTTCGTGTAAAGTCCTCTTGCCATTACAGCTGTTACATTGCATGCAGGCTCAAACTGTTTTAAGTTATCACCTAGGCATTGAAAACTAACTATTTCATCTCTCTGGATATGATAAAAAAGATTTGCTTTTATGGCCATTTTGTCAATACATAAAATGCATTGTTTATCTTGTTCTACCGTGCTTGATACTTTTACTTCTAAGTTTTTATAGAGAGCTGCATTATTCAGTCCAGGTAGATAACTTACTTGTCTCAGCATTTGCTCTACTGAATTCTTGGATAGTAGACATAGAATGTTTTTTAAAAAGTTATAACCTCGGGGACCCAAAAAATACAGTGCCAAAGAATAGTATATTATATATCAAGGTTGAGAAGTGCATCATTATAACCTAAGCGATAGATTATATCGCGAGACGCGAAGCGTCGAGGGATATAAATCGCACAGGTTATAATGAACTTCTCAACCGTGTTATATATACAATTTTTTCCACTACTAGAATTATTAAAACCTTTCTACCTGTTACTAAATCAAATTTAAAATTTAAGATATTAATTTTAAATTAAAAATCAAGTCAGTAATTCTGACAGTTGTCATTAGTTTAATAGAATTAATTTTGACGTAATTCTTAATTGTGATTTAAAACACAAAAATAAACAGATAACGTAAGTTTTTATATCTAAAGTTGTTTAAATTGTTTAAAAACATTATTATTTTAAGCATTGATTATATCTAAAACATATTTAACTCCATAATATTTACATTTAATTAAGCGCGAACTTCAAATAACTTACTTTTTAAAATCAAATTAATTTATTAATTGAGCGATTTGAAAACTTAAATTAGCATTAAATAAAATCTCTTGCTCTTGGTACGCAGTTTGGTAAACTTTTTTTCTTTGAAACTGTTGTAGTATTATCAGAAAATGTAAATATGTTCATTATTAACTACTAGTTAATAATAAAATATTATTTACCTGCGCTTAAAAAAGTACAACTTCACGGCCTTCTATTATACGTAATAATGCAAGCGTCACTGATCTCTATAATAATATGGATAGCTGATACTGTAGTATGACATTGACACCTTTAGAGAAATCATCAGCGCCACTCATTACTGAGACAGGAACTAAAATGTAGCGCTAACCATACTTTTTTGTGACAGTTTAATTGTCAGTGTATTTGTCATAAATATTAATATTTTTCTAAGATATTTTCTAAATAGATTAGTATGTTTAAAAATATTTTGAAAACTGTTTGGGCGCATCAGTACTAGCTTGTGCTTTGGATTCTATATTTCAACACGTATGTTATGTTCTTTAATTTTCTTGATTTCTTGCGTTTGATGGTTAAATCTACAAGTGTGTTAAGCATGTGTGATTAATTCTTAAGCGAGTTAGAATGACTGTTTAACTGTGTGGTTTTTGTATAATCTTATTGAAACTAAATATAATTTGATTAAAGTCATTAAATTCAATAAAATTTTATACAATTTTATGCAATTTCGTAAATTGCTATGCAATTTGAACAAAATGAATGATTATAAATTTTTTTTGGTTAGAAAAATACCGGTACTGTTGTCAAGTAAAATTCGTTTAATTTAGTTCTAATCTCAGTATTGTGTGGCGCTGTCTTCCACGCAGTCTAATCCCATATTTAATTTTTTTTCTCATAAGTATCAGCTATCCATATTATTATAGAGATCAGTGGCAAGCGTATACAACTAGTAGTGGAAAAAATTGTTTAAATTCGCTGCTGTATCTTCTTCCCTTGGGCTTTTTCTTACCAAGTCTAGCTTGATTTTTAACAAATGCAGAAAATGTTGCTGGCTAAAATGTGTCACAATAGGTGTCAAAATTTTCAATGGTAAGTTTTTTCTCTTTCAATGGACTTGTCTTCTGCATCATTTTTTGTCTTTTCAAATTTCTCAAGGCGTTTCTCAACTGGTTTTTTGTGGGTGAATCAGCGGTCAGACTCAATGGAGTTTTAGTTGATACGAGCGAAACGTTGGGGTTCCATTTGCTGACATAACGTAGTGCCTAAAAATAACAGTGGAATTAGTATGCCATTAAAGATTATTTAAAAATTTACTATTTATATTGCTCACTTTATACATAATGAGCAGAATCTCACCTAATAAAATTTATTAAGGAATGATATCTAATATGTAATCATGAATAACATTGTACCACAGCATAATGATTGTACCCTAAATAAATAACGAGGTATTGGTATTGTACATTATTGTATTACTTCTTGTACTACTGTAATTTAATACTAACCTAACTTAGTCTCCTTTGGAAGTTCAATCGTGGGATGTTGAGTGGATGTTGATTGGAGAGGTTTTATTTCTTACTACTTAAATTCATATGCAGCATTTATACTTAGGTACCTTTTTTTAAAATGTACACTAATTTTAACTACATAGATACTTACTTGAAAGAGTGCATATGTTTTTCTTGACTGCCGATGAACTAGATGTATCTTTATCCAACAAGTCTTCACGATTACATGCTTGTAACCACATTTTCGCCCTACAAAAGTAAAAAATTAATATAATAATTATTGATATTACGTACAGATTGTATGTCATTGTAAATTAATGACGTTAAGTATTAACTGATTTACATACCTTTCAGCATTTTTTGTAAATCGAAACAATATGATATTCTTCGAAGTAGTTTTGCTAGAACATCTGCGAATAGCACAATAAGTTCCACTTTTTCTATTCATTATATAGTCAAATAATATTATATTTTTGTAAATTTTTATACAAATCAAATTAGTACGTCATTTTGAAAATTAGGTTTTAATTTAGAGCTACACATCTACAGTGTTCTAGCGCACACGATTACCCTTAATTTAAAATATTGTTACTTTACAATAGGACAAACATTTCTATTTTTTAATACGTTGTTTTTTATTGCATTTGTTTGTAATTTTGCACCAATATTAAAAGACTACATCATTTTGAAAATTTCGTTTTAATTCGGAGCTACACGTATACAGTATTCTAGCCCGCACGTTTAACTGTAATTCAAAATATTTTTAATTTGTGAAGGAACAAACACTTTTATTTTTTGATATGCTATTTATTATAGTTTAACTTATTTCTTTGTAAACTTTTATAATAATCAAAATAGCACGTTATTTGGAGCTACCCGTTTCAAGTATTCTAGCGTACACGATTACCTTTAATTTAAAATGTTTTTTATTTACGATAGGATAAACGTTTCTATTTTTTAATATGTTCTTCCTTATTGTTTAAAGCATTTGTTTGTAATTTTGCATAAATATTATCAGAGCACGTCATTTTGAAAAAATATTTTTAATTTGGAGCTCACGGTAGGTATACGGTATTCTAACCCGTACGTTTAACTTTAATTCAAAATATATTTTAATTCACGAGAAAACAAACATTTTTATTTTTAATATGTAATTTATTATTTGTTAGTAAATTTTTATAAAAATAGCACGTCCTTTTGAAAATTTGGTTTTACTTTGGGGCTACACGTCTACAGTATTCTAGCGCACACGATTAACTTTAGTTTAAAATATTTTTAATTTACGATAGGACAAAAATTTTTATTTTTAACAAATTATTTATTATAGTTGAAACTATGTGTTTGTAAATTCTTATGAAAATCGTAATTCCACGTCATTTTGTAAATTTGGTTTTAATTTGGAACTACATTTCTACAATGTTCTAGCGCACACGAATTACCAGTACCCTCATAGTCGAATTTATTCGTGTTCATCTTTTCTATGTTATTTCTATATTCCAGAATTACGTCTTTATGACGCAAATTTTCAATAAATACATAGAGATAAAATTTGTAGATAATTTCTTAACTACTTTATTGTTATTTTTTTTTTTAAATTTATGTAAGGAGCTTTGTGCTAATTGGTTTCAAACATTTAAATTGGCTGCCATTTTTATGTTTAAAACTATTTGTAAATAAAGTATAACAAAAGTTTTAGATATCAAACTGACGATTCCAAATAGTTTTTTTAAATCTAACTATAAATAATAAAGATCTAAGAAGTAAATAAAAAACAAAAAGACCCGATAGTTCGTAAACAAAAGAAGAAAGAAACACTCTGTAGAAAGTGTTTATATAATGATTTTAATAATGCACAAAGCTGATTAAAAAAAATTTAATATTTAATTTATGGGTAGAAACTTGATTCAGAAAATATTGAGCTTCTTTTTAAAAAGTTATATGCAACAGATTTTACTTAGCACCGGCGATTAGTAATACAAACGATGAACTGTTTTTGAAACTTATTCAGCAAGTTTGTCAATCCCTTACCTGAATATATGGAGAATATCGTCATACTGATTGAGTTTCAGTTGGATACGCGATTGTTAAATCAGCAGCGATTTTTAATGCTTCTGAATATTTATGTCTAATTTGTGACACTTTCACATTGGCTTGTAAGACTAATTTTAACACAAAAAAAATTGCTGTTTTATAGATGATGTATGTATAATCTTCATTAATAATCTTAATCGTTTGCTCAAACTGTTGTTGGATTTCACTAACGGTATTTATAGCATTTTGAATTTTGTTACTGAATTCATAAAAGTCGGTGATTTTTATCAAACGTTAACATTTTTTTTATACGATTTTGACAATATCTGGTTGACTACTAGTTATGAGCCGACTCACGGTGACTTGTTAAGTAACACTAGTTGTTGAGGCAGAACTAAAATCAGAACCGCGGTTTTCATCAATAATGACTTCCTCTTTATTATCTTCTGTAGCAGTTCTGTTTCTACAAGATTTTGTAAAAAAAACAGTGGTTCTTTATTGAACTCCGTGCTTGTGAAGTGAAGCTTGTTGGCTTAATAGATACTTTCGTCAAGAATGGCAAGAGTGTTGAATTTTTTAACTTCGGGTTCTTTGTCTTTTTTGACGTTGATAAAAAATGGGTTGTCTGTTCAAATTAGAGCACACCCATTTTTCTTTCTTTCTGTGTTTGTGTTGCAATAAGGTCTAGACTGAAAATCACATTCGATACAGAGTTTCCGTTTTTCATTAAAACCTTATTTTTTTTAAACTAAGCTAGACGTTTTCCTTTTTTAAGCGAAGGTCTTCCGTTGATGTTTCCAAATTCCAAATAGTTATATGCAACATTTTGGACATGTTTGACCATCAGTTCCATAGCATGAGTTACAATTTCTTCAGAATTATCTTGCTCAGTAATTTTGTACTGTAATCGTTTTTGGTTTTCATTTTGCAGCTTTAACATATTGTAGCTTTTTAAGGACGTTCATGCGCTGCGAGTCACATGAGTGTTAACCTTCGGCACTCTTTTTTTAAATATATCAATAATCATACAATGATTTATGTTTTATTATTCGTCCCAAGTATTTTTGAATAATTTATTGTAAAATATCAGTAAATATAAATATTTTATTTATATATTAATTTGCATGTATTATATTGTTTATCAAACTTGACAACGCCCTTTCCTGATTAAAATAATTAATAATTAATTTTAACGTTCGTCAGCACTATATTTTTTAATGCAATTACGTGAACTGCATAGTATGAAGAATTATTTATTATGGTATCTACTTTAATAAATAAAAAAAAGCATTGCCAGTTGGTGCTCAAATATACAAGAGGATCATTTAAAAACAGGTAATTATCGCAAAAGGTCTAAAAAAACATTCTTACATTAACGCGATTTATATTTAAGATTAAGATTTTAAATATTCGTCTATCTTTACAATTACCAAAATAATCAATAACAAGCTCATTAAAATTTATGTTTTTGATGAAAGATTTTTCATTGCTTAGCATTGAAATGCGCTCAATCTTTCTTGTTCTGTATTGACGATTACGTACAAATGTTTTAATTCTTTTTAACGTATAGAAACATCGTTCACTTTCCACGTTAGTCATAGGTAATCAATCAATTATTTTATTTAAAGATCTATCTATTTTGACATACATTTTGCACTTTGCATAACGATCAAAATAGCACGTCATCCACTAAATTTTGCCAGTTTGCCGCTTGTATTTTACTATTTACAATGCCCAAAGATTCTGTTATGTACGGCACAGAAAACAAAGTTAACTATGTTGTTAGTTGACGTGGTGGTTAACTAAATCGTAGCTATTGGTTTGAAAATGTCGTCAGCAAAACAATTGGTTTTGTACCAATGACGACGCTTGACAACATGACCACGTAGTTAACATATCGTCAAAGTTAACAATGGTTTAAACAAACGAGCCTTAGTGTTACAGGCTTATAAGTAACAATTTTCTTGGTAACGTCTTCAACAGAATCAATTCGTGGTTAGACAAATCCGAGGGGTTTATCACTGACTAAAATTTGGTTCACCATATTTACCACATTTACCAATATTTATCAAATATTTATAATAATTACCAAATACTATATTTATCAATCACGGTTTACCATATTTACAAGGTGATCTACCCCTCGGATAATTCGTTCCAAATTTTATTTCAGAAGTTTAATAGAATTTCACCGTTCATTTTTATCTAGGATTCTTCCCAACTACTATAGATTGTCATAAAACACTGTGCAATGTGCCTTTTTTGTCTATGACACACCGCCAAAAAGACAAAACGGCGAATGGACACAACGCTGAATATGCCCAAATTCTAAATTTTAACAAAATGCGTATGTGGACAAATCGTCGAAAACGGTCAAAACTCCGAAAATATTTGTTGGACAAAACGCCGGAAATGTCCAAAACGCCGAAATTATCTAATCATGTGATTTAATGGATCTACGTGTATAGACGACTTGTTCTACATTCTCACAATACTAATTCAATATTGGTTTGGGATTTTGTAGAGTTCAATATAGGTAACTAGTCGAAAATATAGAATACCGTAAAAAGTTACTCTTTTTTTGACAAGTTTAAGTTTATTACTCTTTGCCAAAACACTCTTAATGGGTTTAAATGTATAGACGATTTGTTTTTCAGTGTAATTATACCGATTCGATATTGGTTTGGGGTCTTTTGAAGTTAAAATTGATTATAGTCAAGCGAAAATGTAAAATAACGCAATAAGTTATACTTTTTTGAATTTATTACTCCATGCCAAAACTTTTTTGATAGGCTTAAATCTATAAATCTAAAAGTATTTTTTCAAGTCTTTTGTCTTTCTTCAATTTTCCAAGTATCGTTTAAGGTTATCGAGTTCTCATCAAAGAAGGTAAACTGTTCTTTTTTTAATTTAACTATAATGTTTCGTAACAAATATCAATCAGAAAAAGGTATAAGTTGAGAAACATTTTTCTGGAAAAAATTAGTCCAACAAATGTTAATTGAAATAATTATTCTGAACTCGGAAAAAAAATTAATTTAAAATATGGACAGAGCAGTTTCTTTTGTACATGACTGGAAAAGAGAAAACAAAAGTTTTTAGCAACAGGAATAACGTAATAGCGAAGGCTTCCACGGCCGGAATCTATACTAACATTAGAATGTCTTCCGGGTTTGGGCCGTGTCATAGTTGCAACCGAAGCTGCCAACGTTTCGCCCACTTTCGTAAGGGGCTTCATCAGGGCGTGAGATAAATCGCAAAACTCAAACAAGCAATCGAAATCTTACTAAGAACTTCTCAAAAGTTAGGTTATCCACTTGTAAAACAAGCCATAACCTAAACTAAGAAAAGGTGAGAAAGAAAACGATAACCTGAAAAAGCAAACGAAAATCTAACAAAGAACCACTACCGAGTTAGGTAATCAACTTGTGAACCAAGCCAGATTCTAAACTCCGTAGAAGTGACTTAAGAAGAAATAGTCTCCGTATTTAAAGGAAAAGGATCGTCACGGATGATTAAGCTCGACCCTGATTGGGTTACGGTTGCTAGGGGGCGTGTTTTTGATAAATGACTAATAACCGGGAACCAAAGAGGGGATAGTTCGAAACCATGATCGCGATTGAAGTTATTGGGGTGTTTGATGATTTCTATGCTTTCTCGGAATTTCCTGTTGAAAAAGAATGGAGATTTGGCAATCAACGAAACATTATCAAAATCTGTCTTGTGACCTGTAGTAAAATGATGTTCAGCGACCGCAGACTTGGAAGTATACCTTTTCCTTATACAACGATCATGTTCTGAAATGCGAGTAATGACGGAACGACCGGTTTCACCAATGTAGACTAAACCACAAGAACAGGGAATTTGGTATACACCTTGAGATGAAAGTGTAGGGAATTTGCCTTTGGGAGAAGGAAGAATCTGAGAGATTTTGCCTGTCGAGTTGAATATGGGTTTAATACCATTCTTACGAAGGAGTTTCCCTATTTGATCTGTAACCTTGTGAATGTAGGGTAAAAAGGCCAATTTCGGGTTGGATTCGGGAGTAGAAGTGTCCTTAGGTAATCGAGTACGTGGATGTAAACGACGATTAATAACTTTATGAATATCTCGCTTTAGATAACCATTGTTCACTAAGGTTCTAGTAAGATGACGAAGTTCTGAGTCTAGATTCTCAGGTTGACAAATAGAAAAGGCACGATGGACCAAAGATTCAATAACAGAACGTTTCTGTGCAGGATGATGATGAGACGAAGCATGAAGGTATCTGTCCGTATGGGTGGGTTTGCGATAAACAGAATGGCCTAGAAGTCCGTCGGGCTTACGAGTTACAAGAACGTCAAGAAATGGAAGAGAACCATTACTTTCGATTTCCATAGTAAATTTGATATCTAAGTGTTGATTGTTAAGATGATCAAGAAACTTAGACAATTCAAGATGACCATGAGACCAAACAATAAACGTGTCGTCAACATATCTAAACCACACTTTAGGTGTTAATATTGATGATTCCAAAGCAACCGTTTCAAAGGATTCCATAAAAATGCTAGCTACAACAGGTGATAGAGGAGAACCCATAGCAGCACCAGAAACTTGTTCGTAAAACTTATTATCAAATTGGAAGTAAGTAGAGGATAGACACTTTTCAATAAGAGGAACCAAACTCAAGTCCTTGCCATGTTGAGACAGAATCTGTTTGATGATAATAAGCGAATCCTTAATAGGAACTTTAGTAAAAAGTGAAGTAACATCAAAGCTCACGAGAAGATCTTGGGGTTCAAGTTTTATAGTTTCTAGACGTTGGATAAAATGCTGAGAGTTGAGGATGTGAGAAGAGGTTTTACTTGTAAACTCGCAAAGAATGTTGGACAAGAACTTGGCTAGCTTGTAAGAAGACATTCTAATGTTAGAACAGGAATAACACACTATGGATAAAATCACCATTATTTTCGTATATTTGGAAAGGAAAGAACTTATGATTCTGTTCTTGAGTTCTTCTATAAATGTTAAATACTCGGTTCTTTTAATGCAACTTTTTAAATAGTCCAGCATTCAGTAACAAAATATTTATTACTTGTACTATGTTTTAAGAAACTTTTACACTACTAAAATCATCTTTTAAAAATACCACGTAAGACACATTACATGAAAGTTAAATTAATTAAAATTTATTTATTAAATGATTAATGTTTTAGAATGTTTTCACTAAAAGTGTTATTGTACGTAATTTCTCAAATAGAAAAGTTGTTTCTTTAAAGTATTGTATTAGAAAACGAAACGAAATAGTTTAGCTCTTAAAATCTAAGCTCAAGTAAAATGAAGCTTTAGCTACTCGATCTACAAATAGTTTGGATTTCTTTATTTTATTATTCTTTAACATTTACTATTATAAAATACAAAATAACAAGTACAAATTATCCTTACATCAAATATTTATTACCTATGCTAAGTCTGCGTTCAGATAACGTCACTGTACATGCGAATGTATTTGTCAGTGTGAATGATGCAGATGAAACGAATTTAAGTACGAGTTGCTTGAGATGCTGTGCATGTGATGATAAATCTTAGGTTACTTAATGTGAGCAATCACAAATTTGTTTCTAACCAATTATTTATAAAGGAACCAAACCACCTCTAGTGGTGGGATTACGTGCCATATAAATTTCCATGTCATGATCAGTCCAGTTATCAGAGTTATCGCAATAATTATTAAGCGTGTGGGTGGATCCAGTAGTGCTGTAACGACTACTTGGTCTATACTGCTCACGTGATCGTGATCTAGGTCTGTTGCGTCTGGTTGATGATGTGACCGAGTGCGTTGGTGCATGTGATAATGGATGTGATGTTCTTGACATACGATCCGATTGTAATGCTAATGATTGTCGTGAATGTCTCAAGTCTGTGGAATTTGAAAATCTGTTTGCATTCATTTAATGTCTGTTTAACACTATATTACCTTGTCTACTTGCTAGTAGATTTGTTGGAAATGCGTTTGAGGTTAAATACCTTCCCGAATGATTGGAAAAGCTATGTTGCGATTGTCCATCTGCGATTGAACGCGATTTATTTCCTTTGGAACTGAAGTGAGATCTTATATCATCTTGTAATGACGATGGTTGTTCTACGGGGTACATGACCGGTCTTCTATTGCTATGTGTGCTGTAAGTTGACACTTGATCCCAATCCTGAAAATGTTATGTTCTTATACAGCATACATCCAGTTTTATTATTTACATTCATTTATTAGTAATAGTCTTTGTACATAAAAATAAGTAAATACCAAACCCAACTAAATACTATTAACAATGCAGTCAGGGGAAGTCTAATATTTAATTTAATATAGAACATTTTAAAGTATAAGGAACACAAGGTTACGCAGTAAAACGCTACTTAAAGAGTTGTTATTTGTGGAACCACTAGCTGATACTTAGATTCAGCCTCCTAAAAACAAACATGCACAAATGAACTTTTACACTCTTCTTAAACTAAGAAGTCTGCTTTGTTGTAGAAATATTTACCTTTGCGTTGTTGTAAGCATTTAAAGTAGCTAAAGATGATAGAGGCCCTCCTGGACTGGGAGCAGGACCAAGACCGGCACAGCAATTAACTGGAAGTCCCGCTATAGGTAATCCATGTTTTATGTCCAATTTCTGTTGGTGCAGCTCGTGCATTTTACGAGATCGTCTTCTCGATGCAGCAACGAATATTATAACTGCTACAACAATGGTACCGCAAATTGCGGCACTAGCGGCTATAGTAATTTTATCCATGTTTGAAGAGTTACTGGTCACTGTGCGAACTTCTCGACATTGATTATAAGGAACAGTATCTGGTGTAACGTTTATTTCTTCAAGCGATACAACGCACACCACAATGCATTCCTGCAACGTCTATCTTAATAAAAAAAGTTTAATAATGTAACGTACAAACCTGAGAAGGCACATTTTTTATTTTGAATTCTCTTTCGCTGGCTTCTAACGGCGGACCTTGCTTAAAGGTTTTATCTCCAAACAAACGATACACTACTCGGAATCCTAGAATATTGGCGGTTTCGGAGCCCCACTGAATAATAACTGAGTTGTCTTGTCTATATGCGTTTTTTACGATTACTTCGGTCGATTCATCTGGTTTCGTTCGTGACGGGTAATTCATTATTAGAGGTGGGCGTGAGCTTCTCCATAAGGGTGTTGTTCTGGAAGTTTTTATTGTAGCTTTTGATGTTGTTGGTGTTGTTGTGGTGGTGACCGTTGCAGATTTTCCTGTAGTAGTGCTAGGCGATGGGTATGTTGTGGGAGATGTAGTTGTAGTAATTTTAGATGTTGTAGGAGGCGCTGTTGTTGGTTGTTTAACCGTACTGGTAGGATTTGTGGTTTCTGTAGAATTATCGATTACATCATCCAAATTTGCGCTTACGATTGTGGCAACACCAACACCTTCGTTCTCGTTACAAGTTAATTCCTCCGCTTGTATACTATAAAATCCACGATCTCTGAATCGTACCGGACTTCCACAAAATTGTGGATTTCGTTCTCTACTAGTTACTTGCAAATCTCCGCTTTTGATCCACTCGACGATCCAGCTTAAACGACAATCGCAGTGAAGAAATCTACCACCAAGGCTTAATCCACGAAGGGTATTATTTAAATGAGCCATTGCGGCGTGTGGAATCGTCGATAAGGGATTTCCATCTAATGCAAGTAACGTCAACGAAGGATTTCCACGAAACGCATTATCGGGTAGTTCGGTTAAAAGGTTAAAACCGATATCGAGGACTCTCAATTCGGATAGAGTTTTTATTGCGCCTGTTGGAAAATCCGGCAATAAATTGTTTAGTAAACTTAACGAACTCAATGTGGTTCGTATACCAAAAAACGCGTTGTCTTCTAACGTTTGAATTAGGTTACGTTCTAAATTTAACGCGGTTAATGAATTTAACTCATCGAAAGTGTTAACTCCGTCTGGTCCAGGAAGCTTTCGTATACTATTTTGAGATAAATCTAAGAAAGCCAACGTCTTTAATCCACGCACTGCGATTGGTATTTCTTTTTGTCGCGTGCCTTTTAGGTTTAAATTTTTTAGCGATCCTTCTAGTCCTCTTAAGGCTCCGTGGTTTATTGTAACGTTATTGTCTGATAACTTTAACGTTGCTAATTTCGTTAAAGTTTCAAATGCACCATCTGGTATGTCGTTGATGCGATTGTGCGATAAATCTAAGAGCATCAGCGACTTTAACGGACGAAGACTATCAACTGGTATTTCCGTTAAGTCGTTATCTTGTAAATTGAGATTCTTTAACAACTGTTCTTGACCTTTAAATGCCGTTTTAGACACAGTTTTGATTTTACACCCCGATAATTGTATATTGTGCACTTTTAATTTTACAAAAATCGAATCACTTAACGTACTTATCGTTGAATTATTTACATATAATAAATCTATTGGAGTGTCTGTACTATATTGGTTTAAAGCTAATAAAAGTTTTTGCCAGTCTACGATGTCGCACTGAACCGAAAGTTCGTGTGCCAAATTGTACGAGCACAAACATGACGATTGAAGCTCTAACACTTCCCGTTGCCACGGACATTGCGCGCTTATGCTGGTTAGAATTGTCGCAGCCGCTAAAAAATCCAAAAGCACGAGACGTCGCATGACCTAGATTAGAAAAAACAAAGTTAGTAATTGCTTCTAATAAGGAATTATTGGAAGACTATTAAAACCGTTTCAAGTAACGTTATTTCAACGTATCTGTGCAATACCGGAAATTTTCCTTACCTCGATTATTGCTTTCATTGAATATTAAATTGGCAATTCTTCGCTGGATGTTGACATTTTGCAACGATTAAACCATTTGCCTGATCGATGAATTTCGTTTTCTGCCGAGGACCAAATCCTGCGGAAATAAATAATTTCAGTTTTTACTATAAATATTGGTCAAGAATAATTTCAATGGGAAATCATAAAATGCTTTAGAAAAAGAAAGCAGTTTCCTTTTTGAAAGCGATGAATTAACTTTTAGTTTAGTTTAAGATATAATGACAAAGTATTATCACAATGTTAATGCATATGACTATATAAAATACCGTAATTGCATATTTTTTGAGGAGAGTTAAATACATTTTTTTGCCGAGATGACATGAGATATGTGAAAGTTTTCTTTCAGGAACAATATAATTTTTATATGTGAGCTTAGGAAAAACAATTTACTTTGTTGTGTTTACATTCACATAATTTTATAATAAAATTACAAGAATTATTACAATTTTTGAAGGAGGTCATACATTAATAGAGTACTTGGTGTGATTATTATAAAGAGTTTTGAGTAGTTTCTTAGTAAACTATAAATGCATCCACGCATAGATTGTTTAGTTTTATATTATATAGTTTCTTAATTTATTAATAAATGCGTATTTATGCGAATTTGTTTAATTAACGCTCATACCCGTTAATGTTGTTTGTTTTTAATTAAATAACTGGATTTTGGTAAATATAACAATATTTAAGAAACGGCAGATGTTATTTGGTCACCGTTGTAGCGTATTATCTACTAAACATTCAGCTATTCAAATATGTTAAATCTTGAACAAATAGCGGTTTTTAGCATCACAGGAATTCACTAAACACATTCAGACTGCGGGACACTTTAAATAAAAACCTGTTACCAGAATTCTCAAATATCTTATTTCAGTTTGTGAAAAAAAAACTATGTTGTTGTGGTACGTTTTTTCAACAGGGGCTCTGTTTCTATTTTTGTAGTGAAGTGCTACAGTTATCTACATTATATAGTACTATGAAGTTACGACACTATCTTGTTACTCTTCATCGAATTCTATTGAAACGCCAAAATAAGGAAGTGAAATCGAGACGATTATCTTTAGAGTACTTTAAAATATTAAACAGGAAATCCTCGACTGACTGATTTTTTCTTTAGATGCAAATGGATCAGTTTGTAAATTGTAATTGGTCGTTTCCGAATATTGTTTGGGATTTTAATTTTAATTCAAGCTATTAATTTAACGTTTTAAAGTTGCACGTGTTACAATTTGTTAGACTATCTTTTTTAAAAAGTGTTACATTTTTATCTGCGTAAACTACATTACTAATTCTCTTCTACCAAGGAATGACCAGATCTCAAGGGGTTATTACTAAGAAATGCAAGTTTTGAATTGAAACATGCGTTTAATTGAACGCCTGCTTTCTATAGTCCTCCAAAATTTGGCGCAATGGGAGGTATGAAGTGTCATTTGGAAGACTCTAAGGTTAATAATTACGCTGTCGTGTAAAATAGTTCAGCTTTTGCACTATTAAACATGTTACGTAACATAACATCTGCTCCGAGAAAATTAGTGCCATTATCTATAAAGATTGTGACACGCATCATTGTCATGACGAAAACTTTATGTTAGTGAGACCAGCGTAGTCCGCTTCTGAGGGTTTGAATGCTTGGTTTTAGTTTAGTCTAGATCAATATCACTCACTATGACTTGAGATCCGTCATGGTGTGTTTTTACATGAGTATTTTCAAATATTAGCTGGCTAAGGTAATTTGAGACCAAATAATTGAATTCTATCTTCAGAAGAAACTTGGGAGCCGTGGTCAAGTAACGCTCGAATAAAAAAATATGAACCGTTTCTACAATTAGTTTTTACCGTTGCCTCGTTCATTGAAGGGTTTTCTTTAACCTTAGACTGTTGAATTTAACTTATAGGGTTTTCATTTTGTTTCGAATTGTATAGTTGTTTGCTGTCATTATGTGAATTTTGTCCACGTACGTAATTTGGTGCCCCATGAATACTGGATGCGTAGACGCAAGACAATTAAAACAGAGCTTTTTGGTTTGTGCGAAATTTTGTCTCTCAAGAACTTGCTGTTTCCTAAATTGAATACAATAATATACGCAATGTGGCCTGTCACACACGGCGCAACAGATGTACTTGGTTTCTTATTTATTGCAGAATGAAACGCTTTTGTCTTGACCAATTGGTTTGAATTATTTTCTTGTATGTTTGATTTAGCGCTTGTTGATTATTTACTTGTGTTTAACATCTCCAGAGTTTTAAAACGCGCCTCTAAAATCTTTTCTAGCTGGTTCCATTTACGTAGGTTGTCTTCTAATCATAATTTTTTCATTGGCTGTGTGACTGCGCGACTATGTTAGACACAATCAGGTAGATCATTATTGCGTCATTTATTCGGGATATTCAGTGCTTTTAAACTTATAACTTTCTAATTGACCTTGAAGACTCTTGCTGTAAACTTTTGACTGAATTGATTTTTTAGAATTACACAAGAGATATAATTGTAATATCTCTTGTTGTGTTGTTTTGTTAGTTGTTTTCAAGCTTTTTTTAAATTTGCTGAGGCCGCGGGAAAATTTCTTAAAAGCAACTCTGTTTCACCAGTTCAGTTCGTTTTTAAGTAATGTAGTTTTTGTACTGGCAATAGTGTATTGTTCCCCTGTATTAACGAGACAAACATGTATAAAGACTGCCACTTGGTATACGTTTTAGGAGAAGACTGATAATTGTATTCGAGGTAGCTGTATCTCAGAACTGTTTTCTTTTGTGATGGATGTGGTATCGCTTGTATTTGATTCTTGAATTAGTCGCTTCAAGGTACTTGTTAAGAAGGGATTTGTAGTTGATCACATTTTCTTGAAATGCATGTCTTATCTTTTTGCTCATCTGAGATTATGTCTTTCAAAATAAAAAAAAAAATCAATGCTTGCAAGGATGCTTTTCGTATACGTAACTACAATAATTGACAAATTATATTTTACAATTTCGAAACAACTTGTAATATATACTCTGTGAGATTGAAATTGCAACACCAAGAAAGGGTGTGAATTTTGTGATCAAACGTTTGGAGTGGTGTAAGTTGCGACTCTACTGGAATATGGAATGTCATAGAGTAGTTTTTAGTGATGAATTTCGATTCTGTTTGAGGACACATGATGGCCGTCAGACGAAGGCGAACGTTCTGTTGAGCGGCATGTACACCACTCTGTGGGGATTATGGTATAAAGTGATATAGCCTATAGGAGTAAGTCTCGTTTAGTATTCATCCGAGGCAATATAAACGCCCGGCGATATGTTAGCGAAGTGATAGAATCTCATGTTATTCTATTTCTTCGGCACTTGAAAGACCTACTTTTCTAGCAGGATAATGCCCGTCCACGCATAGCAAGACACTCTATGGATTGATTCGAAGAGGCCAATGTTAATCTCTTATCATGACCGTCCAGATCTTCCGGCCTTTCGGTTATTGAACACGTATGGTACATTATGGGTAGACGACTTAGGAACTTAGCGCATTCTCCACAGACACAGGAAGCTCTCCGGCATGAATTGCAAGTTGCTTGGGAAATCGACCACCTATTGGAATCAATGCCACAAAGAGTAAGATAGTGTGAAACCAATAAGGGGACCAACACATTACACTTTCCTACCAATTTTGGTCACAAAATTCCAACTCCTTCTTGTTGTTCGAATTTTAATGTCACAAAATATACATATGTAGGCCGTAACTTACATTTTGCAGCGCGAAATTAATTTAATGATTGAGGACTGAAAGTTAAAACTGTGACAGACTGTAAACAGTTTAACGGTCTATGATGGGACAAAATAAATTGAGTTTTGAAAAAGTTTTTTGCAAAAAATGTAATGTAAACACAGTCTTTCTGGAGAAGATGCTATTTGAAGATCAACCATTTCAAAGTATAGAATGAAAATTTTGTCGGCTTGTGATTTTAACGTAAGAACGAACAGATAGAACAAAAAGTTCTTACTCAAATAATAGAAGACAAACTAGTAAAATGGTACTTGTACAAATAATAGAAGATAAGCTGACCAAGCAAGTACTAGAAACCAAATATATGGAAAGAGAACAGAAAGCAGGCATAGAAGAAAAAAATCTCAGAAATGAGAAAAACACTTGACTTGAGTTGACTGTATTGACATACAACAGAAGAAAACAACTGCCAAACGTCGTGAAGAAGAACGCTAAAGTTAAAAAAGAGTATAGTAATGTGTGCAAAAGACTATTTTAAGCTTAGTTTTGACTGAGTAGTCACAAAAGGTAATATTTTTGACTTCAGTCTTTTATACGAATGTCAATTACGGATATTTACATCAGACGTGAAAAGCTCATTGAACTTATTTTCTTATTTTTAACAAATCTGAAGGTCAAGTTAAGTAAATGTTTTGAGATTATTTAAAAATAATAAAAACTGATCAATACATTTCTTTTTTGAAGATCAGTTTATTCTAGCAAAAATTTGAAAAACATTTTCTTGAATGTAATATGCTTAGTAACAGCAGTTTTGTAATTATAAATTCATCTTAAATTTACATAATAATTATATTGTGTAGGAGTTGTATTTCTGTCTTTAAAACGTGTTGGAATTTTTGTGGGTGTTATGTTTGCAGAATAATTTTTCATATTAACACCGACGACCATACACAAATACTATAACGTTTTTTTAAAAATGTACATTGATTATTAGTTTTCTTTTAAGCGTTTCTTAATTTTAAATATTAATTTACTTGTGTTTCTTTTGGTTGGACTATTAAATATTTTAATTAATGCATTTTTTGTAACTGTATAACTTTTTTGTCATTTCCTGATAAATGTAATTCACCTTCAAACTATTCCCATAGTGCATTTAGACGTTGAAGGCATTTTTGTTTATGCAAGCCTTGGAATACATTTTTTGAAATACATGCAATCACATAGAGTACAGCGCATTAATCAACTTGTTTAGATATTATCTATAGTCTATTATCTTTTTACAAACCAAGAAGACCATGTATTTCTAAATACAAAGGACATGTTGCATAAATTTACATATTGTCGATTTATGCTTCCTCTTTATTAGCATCACTAAGGAAAGGGAAGATACTGAACTATTTCGTGCCAATTTAACAATATTCCAGTGCCAGTTTTACTTCACCATCTCAGATCTTGGTGAAATCTGGCACAGAACTATAATCAACCCATTAAGGAAATACGTTCATGTAAAGTAATTTCAAAAAACCTACAACACATAGGTAGGTGTAAAAAAATTCAAAATTTTGTTTTTGAATTTCTGCACATTCTGCTTTATTACAATATGGAATTCCCAAAAACGTACCAAATTATTGTGAATAATTAAATCGATTTTAAAAAAAGTTTTGTGTTTTTACATAACTCCATTGTAATTTTATTATCAGAGTTTTTTTACTGTGGCATTCCACGTTAGTTTTAAACTCTAACTAAATTTAAACAAAAGAACTAGAAATTAGAAAAGCAAATATATAGGAGTATGGAACGTAAGAACAATGTTAGAAGCAAGCAAAGTAAATCAAGTGATGAGAGAAATTGAAAGGTGTCGAATGAAGATATTGGATATAAATGAGGAAAGATGGAGAGGATGCGAAGAGTATGCAACAGCAAATGGAACAAAGGTGATATATTCAAGAGGAATCGAAGAAGATTAAAATTACGAGCAAATAGAGACGGAAGACAAAAAGATAAAAATACAATGTCCAGTGGCTGAAAGAAGTCAGAAAACAGTACGAAGAAAAATTAGGAAAAGAATAGGAGCAGAAAGAAAACAGAAAAGTAAAGGAAATGAAGGGATAGAAGAAATATGGAAAAAAAGCAAAACAAAAGGTATGGCTGCAGAATAGAAGAAAAATTAAATAGCTAATGTTTACAAGCAAAAATGAAAACGAAAAACACAAGAAAAAGTTATATAAAGAAAAAGATAAACACGTCAAAAAAACTGCTAGAAGTGAGAAACATTAAGAAGAGCAGAAGAAGCAGCATAGACAAATGACGTGAAAACGCTATACGATATTACAAACAAAAATAAACGAAGCAAGGGTGAAAAACAAACATGGAAGAACTTTTAAAACAAACATGGAAACTGAACAGATGTTGACATTTTGAAGAAATATATAAGAAAACAACAGTAAAAGAAGAAAGAGGGGAAGAAATGAAGCAAATAGGAAAAGAGATGAAAATAAATGCAGAAGCGATCACGAGAGAGAAAATTAAAGGTGTCATAAAAACGCTAAATAACCAAAAAGCAGCGGGCATAGATGACGTTCCAGCAGAACTAATTAGAGAAGGCGACGAAACAACGGAAAAATTATGCGCAACTTACTAAATAGCATATGGAAAGAGGAAAAAATCCGAAGACAATGGAACGAAAGAATAATAATAAGACTTCCAAAAAAGGAAACAAAATAGAATGTGCGAATTGGAGAGGAATAACGTTGTTATGTACAACAAGCAAAACACTAATAAAAGTATTAATAAATTCGAATGGAAAATGTATTAAGAAAAAACTAACCAGGATTCATTTAGAGGCGAAAATGCATAGATAACACGTTTATACTGCACACCATCATTGAACGAGCAAATGAATGGCAAAAGAAACTCTAAATAACCTGCATAGACTTCATCATTTGATAGAATAGATTTTTGGTTATAATCGACTGGGTTATGAGAAAAACGGAAGATAATAAGACAAGTATTAGTTACGGTTCGGCGAAATACTAGCAGACATACAATTTGTAGACGATGTCTGTTTGTTGACAGAAAGCACAATATACATGAGAAAGCAGCTAGACAAACTAAAAGAAGAAGCAGTAAAAGTAGGACTTAATATACATAAAAAATAATACCAAAATTACGAAAATTAAAAAAGGCGAGAAGAGAACAGGGACAGAGAACAACCAACCCGAGAGAGAGCAAATAGAGGAGATCGGTTTAAATACTTGGGAAGCATTGTAGATGAGAGAGGAACAAGCGAAGTGGATGTAAAATCAAGAATACACAAAGCTCAAGAAGTCTTTAATGCACTTAAGAAAATGTGTCAACCAAGGGAAATGCCTCTGAAAACCAAAATTAGAATGTTCAATACAAACGCAAGACCGATATTGTTAGACGGGACAGAAACGTGGACAATAATTGAAAAGCACATGAAAAGATTATAGATGTTTATAAACAAACGCCTTAGACGAATCCTGAGAATATACTGGGTGGAAAAATTGAGAAACGAAGAATTATGGGGAAAAAACACAACAAGAACGGATAAGGACAACAATAAAAAAGAAAATGAAAATGTATTGGACATACGTTAATGAAACCGAACAACGATATAAAAAAGCAAGCACTGGAACACAATATAAAAGGTCAAAAGGAGAGGACGAAGACCAAAAGACACATGGAGTGCAGTAAAAGAGAAGGCAGAAGGCAAGACCAGATGAAGGTCATTATGCGAAGTGCTGTGTGGTTAGTGAACCAGTGAAGGATAGAAAGTGTTAAACCAACAAAAACACCAAAAGAAACGGAACAAAGTAACAGAGTGAACCTAGTCGAGTTGGCAACTCTGGTACCGTACAGGCGGAAACGCCAAGAAATGCCTAAAAACGCTCTAACGGAGCGAAAGAGTCGATGATGATGAATTATGATCACTTTATACAGTTTATATATTTGTATAAATTTTGAGCCGAACATTTAACAATAGCACGCAGCTTCTTTGGATACATTTTTAACCAGAAAGTTTATTTTTTGCTAGGGGTTCAAAAGAGCACAGATTTTTAATGAGATACAATATGCAGTACTGCACCGTTTTTATCTAAAATATTTGAATTATGTCCCGAAAATATTCAAATCGATGAATATGCTAAGATGAGAACGACTTCCAAGTTTGGACCGTGTCATTGTTGTAACCGAAGTTGCAATATAAATGTGTTATCTATGCATTTTTGCCTCTGTCTGAATCCTGTTTGGTTTTTTTTCTTAGTACCTTTTCTATTCCGATTTAGTAATAGTTTGGTTAGTGTATTGCTTGTTATTCCTCTCCAATTCTCGCATTCTATTTTGTCTCCTTTCTTGGTAGTCTTATTATTATTCCTTCGTTCCATTGTCTTCGGATTTTTTTCTTCTTTCCATATGCTGTAAGTTATGCCTAATTTTTTCAGTTGTTTCGTCGCCTTCTCTAATTAGTTCTACTGGAATGTCATCTATACCCGCCGCTTTGTGGTTCTTTAGCATTTTTATGACACTTTAAATTTTTTCTCTCGTGATCGCTTCTGCATTTATTTTCATTTCTTTTTCTGTTTGCTTCATTTCTTCAACTCTTTTATTATTGTTGTTTTTTGATATATTTCTTCAAAAAGTCAACATCTGTTCAGTTTCCATGTTTGTTTTAAAAGTTTTTCCATGTTTGCTTTTCACTCTTGTTTCGTTTATTTTTGTTTGTAATATCGTATAGCGTTATCACTTCATTTGTCTAAGCTGCTTCTTCTCAACGTTTCTCATTTCTAGCACTTGTTTTCACGTGTTTATCTTTTTCTTTATAGAACTTTTTCTGTTTTTATTTTTTGTTTTCATCTTTCTTCTATTTTGCAGCCATACCTTTTGTTTTGCTTTTTTGTATCCTAGTACTCTCTTAGCCGTGTCCTTAAGAATTGTTATACATTTATTCCATATTTCTTCTACTCCTTCATTTCCTTTATTTTTCTGTTTACTTTCTGCCCCCTTTCTTTTCCTAATTCGTACTGTTTTCTGACTTCTTTAAGCCACTGGATTTTTATCTTTTTGTCTTTTGCCTCTATTTGCTCGTAATTTTAATCTTCTTTAATTCCTTCTGAATATATCACCTTTGTTCCATTTTCTGTTTTATACTCTCCGCATCCTTTCCATCTCGCCTCATTTATACCCCTTGTCTTCATTCGACACCTTTTAATTTTTCTCATCACTTGATTTACTTTGCTTACTTCTAACATTGTTCTTGCGTTCCATATTTGTAAAGGTTTTGTTTTCTCATCTTATTGTAGACTCCAGCCGTGGAAGCTTTCGCTATTACGATGAATATGCATATTTATTTAACACTAGTGCGCTTTTCTTTAAAACTTACCAAAGTCGATTTCTTGAGTTTAGCTATTATACTTTCGGTTTGTCTTTAACTAGAATTATTAAATTTTTTCTAATATTCTCGAAAGTCGAGAATGTTTCAATATTTATGTTTTTTTCGATACAGTTTATCTTCTTGAATACGTCTTTCACTGCTAATGTGAAAAGTTTTTGCGAAAACATATCACCTTGTATCACTCATCTTGTAAGGTTTTGTTGTTCATGTATATTTTCAATAATTCCCTATGAATTGATAAAAGAGTCAAACTATTTAAACTTGTCTTGTGACTAAGTGCTGTCAAAGTTTTACCTTTTTAAACTCAGAAAAACTATGCTCTGGCGTTGCAGTCGATACAGAATGAGTACCTACATAAAATTTTAATTATTTTGTAAATATTGGGAAATACAATCACATCTGAACATTCTACAGCTGCCAATGTTTGGTTCTTTATCCTGTCTTTATATAATTTAAACAAATACTTTGTTTAGCAAAGTTTTAGTTCAGTAATTAGTGCTTGTTTTGTTGTTGTTTAATATTTTAATGTTGTTGTTGATTTACAAAACGAATTTTATGAAGTACTTTGATACGTAGACTTTGTATAGCAAATTAGCTTTAGACTATTCTAAGAATAATAATAATTTATTTTTCTATTTTCTCAAAATTGCTTCAATCAAATTTTTAGAAAAGTTCAAGGGAAAAGTATTAGACCAATTAACTTCATGTGTATGATAGGTACGTTAGCTTTATACGGAATTTAAATTTTTGTTATGTAAAAAAAACAATTATGAACGCGAACGGAAGTTTTTGGAAATTGTCTATTGTGTTTTGCTAAATTTTAATGACATAATAAAGAACAATTAAAAGTATGTTTCACGCCTTTTCCGCATTCGGTAAGGATTCTTATTAATTCGTCATTTCAAAGTAGACTTTGGCAATTGTATCACTTAAAAAAAGTATTAATTAATTTTAAGGAAGGAAAAGCACCTTCACGTAAATAACCATCACGTTGCGATATTAAAACTGTCATATTTAAACCGACGTGTAATTGCTTTGTTACCTTTCACAATATTCTTGATATATTTGTAGTGTGAGAATAGTGTTTGTTTTTTTAATAAGAAATTTCTTTGCTTGCTTTTCCGCAAGAGTAATGTAGTATTTGAAATTTTGTGGGAAATTTGATTGTATCATTCCTTTTGTGTTTTTGAAATTTAGCCTTGCTACACATCATTTTTAGATTTTATGACAAGCTGAAACACTACATGTTTACAAATGACGATGGGAAACTGTTTGTTTTTCAGCGAAATGTTACTACATCTTAAGTGCTTTACATCTTAAATGTTATAAACATCTTTGAAATTATAATTCTAGTGAAAGTGAATTATAGTTTTAGATTCTTGACTATCTGATAAGAACAACACCTTTTGCGTAACACCCAAATAACAACAATTAAAATGAAACAACAATGAAGTTACGTAATAACGCTTTAAACAAAAGGTTAAACCTATTATTACAAAGTAAATGCAGTTATCGCTATTATAATTTACTCGATCTACAGAAATTACCGCTCGTGTCTTACAATTGAAAATTTGTTGGGAGTGTAAAGTTATTGATATTTTTCTACACTTTCTCTAACAAATCACTGTGGATCTATTCAAATTCGAGTTGTTTTGGAAACTGATTTCACCTGTAAATAAGATATATTTTCTAAAACTCATTAATGGGACGTTATTTGTCACGTTACAATAAATTGGGAGCATTAGAGCAGCAAGAAACAACTTCTTAATAGTAGCTTTAATTACACCTACTTCCGTTGCCGGAATTTTCAATCGACTGATGCTAGATTGGAAATTATGTATTTAACACTTCAGCAAATGTCAATCCTCTGATGTTGAAATAAATCCCAAGAATGCAAAAATAGGCGCAGTAACCTTGAATTGCTCGAGGTTGATGAATTAATCTATCGGATTTTATTTGCTTAAATAATGGTGTCTGGTATACTATATAAATTGTAAATTTGAAAAAGCAGCAACACGTAATTATAAACAACTTCCATTTCATATAAAATTTACATTACCGCAATCACTAAGGTATGTGTAGGTTACAGTGGTCACGACTTTTAAATGTTGTCTAATGATGGTAGCGTAATGCGTAACAAACAATGTGAAATTTGAAACGAATCTGTTGGTTAATCAACCGCAAAATAAAATCCTTCTTTATGGTATTTTAAGTTATAAAACAAAAGTATTTTCTTTCTGTCTTGTGAACTTTCATTAACATTATAGATTGTTTTAGAATTCTTGTTGCATTGTTATATTTAGTTAGTTACATCAGCGCGGAAAAATTATAAATGCTAATTACACATTAATATTTTTTTATTTATTGGCTAGGTCTCATGCTTAACAAGGACTCTGGAAATTGGGACACTTTTATATAACGATGGTTAATATTTGACGATTGCGTCAGACACTTGTGCGCTTTGAAGAAAGTGACTAGTTCTGTTTCCAATTACCAGGCACTTAGTTTTGTTGATTAAAAGCACGTTGTAGTAGTAAATCGTATTAAGGTTTTGGTAAACATAATTTTACTAAGTTTGTTTGAACAAATTAAAGCGAATATATTCATTAAGACTGGAAGACAATGATCAAAAATCACAATAAGAAATCAGTAGAATGTAATCTTTTTCAGAAAGATGATTTTTCGATTCCTACACATCTACACGGAATGTGGTTTTGGTTGTTACTGTAAGAGTACAATTATTTACGTTAACTCGTTTTTCTCCAGTTTATTTTTTGAAAGACTTATCATCTTCTGGTGCACCGGTTATTTGGTTAAGTTCTACAGTTTTCGATGAGCATACTTACTAATGAAGGTTTTTACTACACCGCATACAACACTGGTAGAAGACGTAATACGTGTAGTAGAAGCAACGATTGGGAGTTTGCCTAGGGAGAACTCTGACAGTATTCGACAAGATGTTTGCAATATCATAAGGAAAGCTAAACCGCTACGTTCTAACATTAACACGCGACCGTTGTGGTTGCGGTGGCAGTTGTGATCATGAAAATAGGTGGCCGTTGTTGTCACGGTGGCTGTTATGGTCAAAAATGCAAGTGGTCGACAGAATAGGTGGCCATTGCGGTCACGGCGGCTGTTGTGGTTAAAGTTTGTAGGTGGCCAGTATGGTCACAGTGGCCGTTGTGGTGGTGACTACAACGGTCACACTTTCGGGTGGCAAGTGGCCGTTGTGGTCTAGACACCTTATTTCATTAAAGTCAGAATCGACGAAGTATTGATTCTGATCAAAGAAATTACTGAAGAAGTTCTGCTTGTCGAACTTTGTAAGAATACTTATTTCAGTTATGACAAAAATGTATTTGAATAAGTAGAATTAACCGCCATGGGTTCACTGCTCTATCCACTGAAGTGCTGAAGAAAGCTGAGTTCAAACCGAAATCTTGTTTAGATATGTTGATGATAACACTTAACAGATATTTGAATACCAAATTTCACCACCATCCAGTACAAAAGGCTACTGTTTCACATAAAATTTTAGAAATTTTTTAAAAGAATACAGTTCCACGGAACAAAGAACAGAAGAAACCTATATATGTAAAATCAACAGTAACTTAAAGAAACAGCTTCGTAATTTTGAAATAAAGTAGTTAGAAAACAGACAAAAAGAGGACAAGATACGTGAATTCACAAAAAATTAATAGAAAGAAGACGAGAGCTCACAAGTCATGGTAAAAGCAAAACTGTTGAGTGTGTAGAACAATAACGAAAAAATTCACAGACATCGCAAATCTTGCAATTATCGGAAGGTGTTGAAAACAAACACAATATTAACTACGTAATATAATGAACAACCTCTTCATCGCTGGAAGATGATGAATCAGCAACACCAATGACTTATAGAGAATTTTTTGTAATAACAAATTATGAGACCGTTCATTATCAAGAATTGCTGCGCTCTGATAAAACATAGCTTCTAGTGACATATCTAAAGAGAAACCCGATCGCGTTATCTTAAATCCATGCACTCGAACAAAAATCATGGCATGTAAATAGGCCGGCGTTTTAGAGAAGTACAAAAATGGGTATTTGGGCTGTGTTGGTAACGCTTAGCTTTTTTTTTCCAAGTGATGTACGGTAAGAAACACAAAGCAAGCAATAAAATCTCAAAACATCAAACTTTATTTGACACAAAATATTTTCAAGGGAAAAAGTCACCTTCACAAAGCTGAAATAGTAATAATATTGCGCTCACAAGCATGTTATGCGAGGAAAGGTCAAAAAATTGAGATTGACTTCCATTGACTCATTCTCTGCTGGCTTAGATCGTTTTAAAGCATTCGGATAAATATAAAATTATCTCTAGACACAATCAATTTTAGAACAGAAGTGGAACTTTCAGAAATTTAGCCAGACTTTGATTCAATACGCTTGCGCTTGGATTAAATAAATCATTCAATGATTAAATAAGCAATTTATATCGCGTAATTTCTTGCTTCACCACACTCTAACTAGTTGATGCGCATTTTTAAACAAACAAAACTAAATGATTACTGGATTTTACCCGAGTTTTATGACGGTTCATAGTTCTACAGCTTCTAAGATTATGACACGATTCGAGCTACGTTGCCACATCCTTTCAGATGTAAAAGTTGCAAAGTTGACATTTCATCTTTGGAAATGTGCATCCAGTTTAAAAATTGAATTTTGTTCAACAGTTTATTTTGTTCGCGATTCCTTGTTATATGTAAAGAAAACTTACAGCAGATTGGACTCGCAATAAAAAGATTTCGCGACGCGAAATAGTCGACATGTCTTTTTATTAATTTCTCTTTGTTTTACCGATTCTACAATTTTTTCTCCTATTAATATTAAACAAATGCGCTACTGACTATAAAAAAGCATTAAAGAGATTAACTTTACTTTAACATGAATCCTTTCTCTAGTCTTAACAGATTTATAGACTTGTAACGCTAATAATCTTTACAATTGTTTGACTGTTGATACAATTTCAACATTCAAAATTTACTCAAATTTTATTTCACCTACTTTCGTCTTATGTTGATAACTTTACAGTGAAATCGTTTATAATTTAAACTAGTAATTACTGATAGTTTTTATTATAAAACTTTATAAATCATATTTAATAAATTATTTCGTTTGCGCATTTTAAAATTTGAACATAAATTATCGGTTTAGTAGAACATGTGTGTTTCGGTTGAGTTGCTTTTGGTGACCACCGCGTTTTTTTTTTGCGGCTAAGGGTAGCTTTGTCGATGTCGTAATATTACACCAGCATCGAAACCGCCACAATTTTTGTATTGAAATGATTTGCTTAATAATTTAAAATAACCAATAAACTATTACCCTAAAACAGTGCAAGATAGAAGAAAGTTGCACATAAACATTTTTATAGAGGACAAAATTTACTATAAAAAAGTCGGCGGAAGGGTAGAATTACGTTCAATAGGTCAATAGAAGAGACAAGTGTGCAAAGTTACACGAAAATAGCATTAAAATTCTGTAACTCTTAAACTATTAGATATAATTATACACTCCCGCGGACTTTTTTGTAGTAAATTTTGTGCTCAATAAATTGTTTATGTGCAATTTTTATCTATAATGTACCGTTTTTGCAGCATACAAGGCGGAAACTCGCGCGGATCTAATTCTGCAATTACTATAATCATTTTTCATCACTGCTGAGTGAAATTAAGACTTATTATGTTTTAAAACATAAAACGAATTAATAAGGAATATCTTGTTTAATAATAATAAATACTGCATTCGAAAAATACAAAAAATGAAGTGAAATTGGGCACTACCAAGTTCCAAATTTGTTTCATCTGAGTGTTTTATCGTTTTGTTACACGAACCCTTGAATCAACCTTCCTATAAGTGTTTTCAACACTAAAAAAATTAAGGAAGCAGGGAGGAACTATAACGAGATGAAAGTTGAGTTATTGGTGAAAACAAATATAACATCCATGAAAAAAAAATAATGGAAAGGAGGATGGGATAAAAACAAAAAAGAAATAGTTACAGATTTTTACACAGCCTGGTATATTTCTAAGAAAACACCAGATGTCAATACACAAGAGAACATAAATAAAGAGATCAGAAATGTAAACTCGGAAGCATTACCGGACATAGTTATCTATGAGCTTTAAAACAAATAAAAAAACAATAAGACAGCTCGCACTGACAAAATTCTGGCAGAAATATTAAAGGAAGGTAAAACAATCATGCTACTTACCCTAAAAACTCTTTTGAATTAATGTCTCTATAAATCTGAGATTTCTACAGGTTGGAATGAAACCATAGCTATACTACTACCTAAACAGGGAGACAAGGGCGACAGCAGAAACTACCGACCAATATCTTTGTTGTCCCAATCGTACAAATTGTTTATTAGGATTATCACTAACCGTCTCACATTAACAACAGATTCATATATCAACAACTAGAGCAGCTAAAGGTTTTTTTTAGGTTAACCTTAGTTTGCCGAGAATCGTTTTGCGTTGTGTTTAGTATGATTTGCATTTACACAGCAACTGCTTCTCATCGAGTCTCGTCGTCCTCCAAGCATCCGTGATATAAAGGGCTACTGTGAAGATCTATTTTATGCATATATTTGTTAAGGCCACAGTGCTCTGTTATTAGTCTTGTGAGTTTCCTTAACTTTCTCGATTCATGCTTGATAGTGAAATTTGACTGTACGATTGTAGCTCTGTAAGGAAGAGTTTTGTGTGCCTCGTCCTTGAAAAGTTTTTTCATAGTCTCTTATGTTTCGCTGCTAGTTGGCTGCGGATTATTTTTTTTTTCGATAGTGTAGGCGTTTTTGTACGCGAGTTTAGGTTTGATATATGTTCCTGTTGTGCCCTTTTTAACTAGTGCGTCCGCGATTAGGTTTTTCTTTAGGCTCTAGTTTCTTGGTATCCGGACTAACTGCATTTGGTGGCGAATTACCAATGTTTCCAGACTATTTGTGCATGCCATAATCATATTATTTGCTCACGATTAGAACTTTTATAGAAAAAGCAAATGAATACCGTTTCAGCTTATTCTCTGCTTTTATCGACTACGAAGAGGCATTTGCCAGTATAGAATAGATTCTTGCTATAGACAACTTATACACAATATATATATAATACATCTTCCGCTGGTCTTAGAGGATGCGTTTAGATTACTGAATTCGACAAACTGCGGTAGGCAGAAAACTAAATCATCTCAGATTTTCTGATGATGTCATCCTAATCTCTACAACATTCAAGGAATTAGAAACTACAACCAAACAGAGTTAACTGCAGTCCTAGAGGAAAATTGGACTAAAAATGAATTTGCAGAAGGCCAAGACATGGACAGAAACTCAAGAAATAAAAAATGTGGTTATAAACAACTACAGTCTAGAAAAGGCCGATGAGCATATATGTCTGGGATAGATCCTTAAACCCAACAAAGAGAACTAGTTACTTCAATACTTAAGAACCAGAGTTTTCAACCAATGCAGTTTTCCAGTCATGACATATGGATGTCAAACCTGGACGCCCACTAAAGCCAGTCTAGAAAAAAAATGGCAAAACACCAAGATCTATGGAGAGATTAAAACTCGAAGTACGACTAGGCGAAAAAACAAATAAATGGATCTAAAGTAAAACAGAAGTACTGGAAGTTTGAGAGTACGTTGCAAGGTTAAAGTGGAGTTTTGTAGGACATAACGCACGACAGAAGGATAAAATATTGGTGGTTAGGACACAGAATCAGAGGAAGGTTTTAAATGAAATGAGGCGTGACCTTTAGAGGATAGGTGGACTGAACTGGAAACTAACTGTACGGAACAGAGATAACTGGCGAGAATTAGAAAAGTGTGTTATAGAGATTAAATCACTAAAATTCTGAACATAAGACATAATATTAAAACGGTTGTCACAAACAAAGATACTTTGAACAATTTGTTTAGATTTGTAAAAGATAAACAACGGGTCTTAAAACAAGCCGGTGTCTGCAAAATGTCTTGTTCTTGTGGATCAAGTTATATAGGACGGATAGCACGCTCAATTGAATTGAGAGTCAAAGAACATATAGCTTACTACAAGCACCGCAGAGTAACAAAACCAACAGTGCCCGAACACGGGTAGAACCAAGGATATACACTGTACCTACAAATATGACATGCTCTGAAAGAAAGATGAAGCAAGTACACAAACCAGCCAATGGAATCTTTATTAAGCAATTTATTATTAACAAAAAAGATGAGAATGTCTTCCGGATTTTGACCGTGTCATTGTTGTAACTGAAGTTGCTAACGTTTCACCCACTGTCATAAGGGGCGAAATTTAATTAAGAACCTAAAAGTTAGGCAATCAACTTGTGAACCAATCCAGATCGTAAACTCGAAAAAAGTAAAGAAGAAAACGATGAACTGGAAAAAGTAAACGATAATCTAACAAAGAACCATTATAGAGTTAGGTAATCTAGTTGTGAATCAAGCTATATTCTAAACTCCGTATATAAAGGAGAAGTATTGTCGCGGTTGGTAAAGCGCGATTCTGATTGGGTTACGTTTGAAACGGGGCGTGTTTTCGATACCATGATCACGATTATTATTATTTTTTTGCAGTCACCGAAACGCTATCAAAATCTATATTTTGACCTGTAGTAAAATGATGTTCAGCAACCGTAGATATAGAAAAATGCTTTTTTCTTATACAACGATCATGTTATGAAATGCGTGTAATGACGGAACGACCGGTTTTATCAATGTACACTAAACCGCACGAACCAGGAATTAGGTATACAACTTGAACTGATAGTGTAGAAAATTTTGTCCTTGGGAGAAGGGAGAATCTGAGAGAAGTAAGTGGAAGATAATTACTTATCAATAAGAGAAGCCGAACTCAAATCTTTGTTATGGCGAGGCAGAGTCTGTTCGATGGTAATAAGCGAATCTTTAATAGAAACGTTAGTAAAAAGTGAAGTACCTCAAAACTCACAAGAAGATCTTGGAGTTCCAGTTTTATAGTTTCTAAATTTGAATAAAATGCTGAGAGTTGAGGATGTGAGTAAACGTTTTACCTATAAATTTGTAAAGAATCTTTGACAAGAACTTGGCTAGCTTGTAGGTAGGAGATTGGATAGTACTGACGATAGGTCGAAAAGGCCTACCTTGTTTGTGAACTTTAGAAGTTTGTATAGACGATATAGTTTCGAATCTAAAGGTATAAGTCGACGTTTAGTTTCTGGAGTTAGATTAGAAGATTTGCTGAGCTCACGTTCAATCCACAAAGTGGGATTACGAGTTAGAAGAGCGTATCCTTCTTCTTCTTACTCTTCTCACGAAGATTTTTCAGAGTTAATTCCTCCTCCTTAGAAATGTTGGATTTTGAAACTTTAGATGATTTAATGATTTTGTCAGTCTGAATACGAAGGGGATCTGAGATGTCTTATAAAAGACACGATAACACATTAAATTCTTCTTCTTGAAGAATGCGTTTGGGAGCAACAACAACATTCAAACTACATAAATATGCCATTCGTAAATTAATGACAAAAGTACAAACGAACGTCTTCCAGTACGGACTATGCATTTTTATAGACATTTCAGGAGCGTTCAATAATTTATAGTGGATATCAATAATTGAAGCTCTTTCCCTTGCGCATCATTTGTAGTTATATATCGAGTCACTTGATCACTTATTCCACGAATGGTTCTGGTTCTTCCTACACAAAACGACTGACGAAAGGAAAGGCCTACAAGGATCGGTTTTCGGGTCGACCTTGTGGAACGCAGTTCTGGATTTTCTAGTAAAACAAGACTTACCCGATAACTGACATTTTAGCTAACGCGGACGATATCACTATCTCAGTGTCCGCAGACAGAAGCGACCTAGAGGCAAAATCCCAACAGTGCCTGGACATTCTGACTCTCTGTGCTGTCACCAATAAATTGACTGTCTCAGCTGACAAGATTAAATACATGGTTTTTGGTTCTTCCTTAAAAAAAATCTCTCAATTCGACTCAACGGCATTTCAGTTCGACGGGTTTTTGAGTTAAAGTACCACGATTTTTTGCTGGATCATAAACTGAGTGTTGTTAAACACGGTTCCTATATAGTTGACAAGGGCAAGACTTGCACTTATTCTCTCGCCGTAACTGGAACCACTTTCAACAGTGCAGTCATCTTTATGCTCACATATGGCTTAGAAATCTGATTCCACAAACTGCGGCATACCCACATTGTCAGAAAACTGGCATCCCTACATTCCTTATTCCTTCGTACGATCCTCAGAGCATATCGTACTGTTTCTATCGATTCCTTGTGCGTTGTGGCAAAATATCCCTCTCTGAATCTCCTATTGCAGGAAATATACTGCTTCAAAGTTCTTGTAAGAGCTGACACGTGCAAATTCTCAGACCAGCAACTTTCTATCACATATTTTCCTTCCTTTTCGGCCGGCAAGCGTCATCTCAAGATTTTGATCTTGAATTAATGGCAGCGGCAGTGGGATACATCCCATAAAGGACATTACGCCTATTCCTTGATTCCTAATATACTAGATTGGACCAACATGTCCTATAACCCGGCACGAGCGGCCGTCCAAATTCTCACATCGCACGGCGGGTTCTGTCACCATCTGAAACGCATTAGCTAGCAGATTACGACCGTTGCTTGTCGTGTGGTATTCCTGATACTCTGTCACATAGGATTCTCGCCTGACGGGAGTTCAATGATCGGAGTACCCTAAGAACCGAAGTTTAGCCTTAGACTAGTGTCCGACCTCAATGTCAATTGCAGTCGCTAGAAGAGACCATAGTCAAACGTAAATCAGAGTCTAATTTAGTTTATTTTTGCATGGAATTATGATTTTTTTTAACAGTCAGCTACGGCGAAGTAGGGTATTTATTTAGTTGTTAAACTGCATACGGCTTATTTTAGATTGTTTTATTTGATTATTTTGATTCAACTAACATTTTCAGTTATTTTAGTCGTAGCTGTTTTACTAACTGGTGTCATCCCCGTCTATTACATCATATCCTTTTCCCGCCTACTTGGTTTTTAGCCTGAGATGCGAGGATCAGCCGCAAGGTAGGTGCCTCGCTGAATCTGATACACAGCCCATGCGACTCGACTAACTAGGCAATCCTTTCTTCTCGTAACATATCCTAAATCGTATCTTATATGTGGCGAACTTGAACCAAGCAAGTTCGGATGGTTTGGTGGGCCCACATCTTCCTCCTTCTCCTACATAAATTGACGACCGTTTGGTTCCAAGGAGTTATTAGTAAATGGATCTTGGTGATTCTTGGATTCTAATGATTGAAACTCTTTGAGAAGAACTTAAGTGGTTAGTCGTAGGGTGGTATCAGACTGCTCGTAAGTATTGTAGTCAAACAGATTTCAATCATTCGGGGATAGAATGTTGGTCAACTCAAGATGAAGATAAAAGAGTTGTTTAGAAACTAACGAACTCTCGTCTGGTTTGCTTAATTTGTTTGCGTATCAACGCTAGACTAGCACGGTGTACAATGTATTTAAAAGAACGTGTCTGAATGTAGAACTTGATTCTGAGGAATGCAGGAATGATGTTGTGGTCAGGACAAAGATAAAGAAAAGTTAAAGTGCACCAAAGTTTAACGAGTTTGTGGTGAAGTTTGTCGTTTTTTTCTTACTTTTTTACAGTTTAGAATCTGGCTTGTTCCATAAGTTGATTACTTAACTCCGTAGAGGAGTTAGATTTTGTTTGCTTGTTTGAGTTTTTTGATTTATCTCACGCCCTGATGATGCCCCTTACGAAAGTGGGCGAAACGTTGGCAACTTCGGTTACAACAATGACAGCGTCCAAACCCGGAAGACGTTCTCATCTTAGTATCGACTCCGGGCGTGGACATTTTCGCTATTACATTAACGTCTTTGCTTTTCTTCTGCGAACGGTCAACTTTTTTTTGGTTATAGAACTTTTTTTTATTAATTCTACTGGGTTCAGTTTCACACATTGTATTATTGGAATCATATTTTTCGTTTTTTAGTACGATTTGGCTCAAAGTTTTGACTCGGTATCTAAAAATGTCATTTGTGGTAGCATTAAGGTTGTCCCTGTAACCTGTAGTAGCAAATTTCTTATGTTGCAGCAGGATGGTTTGATGCCTTAAATTTGGCAGTTTTTCTACTTGTTCAATAAGTGGATTCATTGGTTTAACAGAACCTTAATGTTGAGTGTTTTCTAGCTGATTGGTCAGAATTTTCTAATAAAACGTTTTTATACAAGTGTGATTCATCCGATGCTTCTGAAGCAAACGAAACTGATTCTGTTCTTGGCATAATTAGTAAACTATCAGCATTAGAATTATTCCTTTCTTAAAAATAACTTCATAATTGAAGTCTAATTGGAAAGCAGCCATCATCAATATTTCATCGGTTGATGTGTCGGGTTTTGATAATGATATTTTTATGGCGACTTTAGTATAGGGTAAAACTCTACAATGTGTTTCAAAAATTGTATGAATTTTTGGAGTAATAAGCACTTGTTAATGCTTAAGGTGTAGCATACATTTTTGTAATTTATTGAGACATTGTACCATGTATTACGCCATCAAAATAAATTTTTTTTTATCACTTCATATGTTTGTTTTGAAACGTAATACTTGGCAGGACTTCAAAGAACCAAACGCTTATAATTTAAAAACTAATTAAAAGAAAGATTTTATCATTTCCTAAAGGTTACAATTGATTAGGAAATTTCAACTGGAATGTATATTGACATACATTTCAATTTCTGCGATACTAGCAACGTGACTTCTTGAGCACGTGGTCGAAAGTAAACAAAAACAATGGGGTGTGGAAAGAATTAACATGCTTAGACCTGTTAAATTTAAGGCACGATCATTTATTGCTCATTTAAAAAAAATTATAATTACATAAAAGGTGAAAGTGTGAACGTTTCTAAATTAATTTTTAGATTATAGAAAATTGAAATAACCGTTACGGTACAAGATGAGAAGACATTATAATAGAACACGGTCATGAGGTGTCGTGGATAAAAATTAAACATTGTTTTTGTACTATGACATTATCAATAATCAGTCATGTTTAAGTAGTTAGTTTGACACGGTTACGTTATATCGCCTTATAACACTTTCTTGATATTTAAGATTAATATAGGAATTTGTAGGTCAAGGTGTATGTTTTTCTACTATACATGTACCATTATTTCCAATTTGTTCGAGATGTAACATAAAATCATAAATTCATAACACTTAATCGCTATATGCTTATATAACAACGTTCGATCTCTACGCTTCATCTACTTTTAATCATTAGTTACACAATCAGACACATATAAAAAATTCAAAGATGTAATCCAAAAAAATAATATATACTCTCGATTCAAACTACACACCTTTTTTATGTCACCGATTGCTAAATTGCATACATATTTTTTAGTTCAAACATTTCCAAGCCCCTTCGAATATTTCATTGCTGTTCTATTTTGTAATTTATATAATTCAGATGAAACTATTCATAATTGCACCCGACTGCTTAAGTGCATTTGCAGAATTAGTCCGTCCAAGAAAGCATGAAAGGTCGTTATTCTATAAGCGTTTAATATTAATTATAATTTTAAAAGAAAAATAGGAAAACGTATAATTGATCTTAGTTGGTTGTTGAATAACAAATGACGAAAAATACTACAGTATTGGATACACGTTTCCGGATTTACATTCTTTAACCTGTTTGGAATTTGTTAAAACTGCTTCAATCGATGTAAAATCCGTACGTTACGTTAAACATCTTTGTTGACCCATATAACCTTATTTGCTTGTAATTTTGTCCAAATTAATTTTGTCAAAAAAGAGGGTCAACGCATTATTATTAGTATGACAAATGTTTAATTTGTGATAGGATTTATTGTATTGCCATTACTTATTCTACACAATAGATCCTTTTACTTCGCAACCGTGAACCGTAGTTGTCTTTTATCAGCGGAAAACGTAATGACAATCCAAAATTTAATAGCATCAGAAATAACGTGAGAACGTGTGTAATAATAATTTGCAGTGATAAATAGTTTACACCTTGCGAAACAACTCGAAGGTGGATTATATTAATGAATATTAATGTGCTGGAACAGTTTGGAAATTGGCATGGTCATACGATCACTTTTTTATAAGCTTCTTGTAAAAACTAGTCGGAAGAATTTGAATGCATTATATCAGGATTGCTCATTCTTTATTGATACTAAAATTAACATTTTATATCTTTGAAAAATAGGAGTTGTACGGCGGTTGCGCAAGGTTTCTGTAAAAATAATAAACAATAAAAGGAAACCCTGCAGATTTATCGTTTTCTCTTTGACGATAATAATGGTTGCTGGTACTTTTTCTTTTATCAATCTTATCAACATTTTGGTTCACTGACTTAGTTCTACTTTACTTGTGAGTGATGTATTCTGCCGCTCACGTATACTTGAGATCAAGTATCGTTCCATTCTGTTTTTAATATATCCTATTGACGTTACTTTTCGAAGCATTTTGTCTTGTTCATTATAAAGAGTTTAAAACAGGAAATTTGTTACTCAACATTACATTAGTTTTAAAGCTTACAATATTTTATGACGGTAGATAACTTTTATAACCTGGTAGGCAAATATTTATATCTAACGTGGCAAACAAGGACTGTTCGTAATACTTTACAAATTACACTGTCGCTGCAAAAGATTAGTTTGTAGAAATCTTTTGAACTACGTAAAAAGTCAGTTCTAGTTATTATAGGTTCTTGGATTATGTAAAACTTCATTGATGATGAAGACGCGTACCGCTGGTATGTGCGGTCATATTCAAACAAAACACGTATAATTTTTGGGCCAATAGAATCTGACTATCGTTATTAAAAAAAGAAAACCTCCGCTTCTAAAGGTAAATTTTAAATACTTAAGATTGTTAGCAAAGGCTTTCTCTTTTATGAAACACAGATTATATGGGTATCTGAGTTAAAAGAAAATTTTTCAATTAACTCTATTACGGCACTGCCAATATAATGGCAGGAAATAAGATAAGTATATAGAATGTTACTATATTTCCAGCAACCAACGTATTCGGATAGTGCTTACCAACAACCATAGAAGTAGTAAAGCAGAAAGGTGATTTATGCCTATTAGATTTGTCAGATTTTTTCCGGAAAGAAAAATTGTGCCTAAACAAATAAAAAAAAGGGGGATACATCAACTTCCGGTTTTTTATCATACCCATTTTTTGATAGAACCGAGAGAATATGAAAATACAAAATTTCAAGTTACTAACACTTTTGGTTCGAGAGTTATCGTGGGACACATTTTTGTGATTCAGGAGGCTTTGAAACGTAAAGTTATGCAAAAAAAAACATATTAAGTAATTCAAGTTTTTAAAAATTAGTTTACTATTACTAGATTTGATGAATTTTAGATCACCGTATATTACATAAAATAGTCAAAAGTAACCAAGTTATACGTATTACCATAAGTTGAATAAGGAAAAGATTTATGGAGACCATGGGAAAACAGTGTTTTTTAAAACTTGCTCAGATCATACCATCGATAGATAATTTTAATCGTTTTAATTTCTTATACTAAAGTAAGATATTCACGCGGTTTGGACCGCGTCAATGTTGTAACCGAAGTTGTCAACGTTTTGTCCACTTTTCTAAGGGGCTTAATCAGGGTATGATAGAAATCAAAGAACTCAAACCAGCAACCGAAATCTATCTAAGAACCACTACAGACTTAGGTAATGAACTTGTGAACTAAGCCAGATTCTAAACTCCACAAAAGTGATTTAAGAAAAAGTAGTATCTGTATATAAAGAAGAAACATCGTCGCGGTTGTGTTACGGTCGAAAAGAGGATATTTCTTCGATAAATGACAAACAACCGCGAACCAAAGAGGGCATTAAAGTTGTTGGGACGTTTGATGATTTTCTTACATGTATAGTAGCTATGCGATATGGGAAAACGTGGGTTTTGTAAAGTGTCAAGAATAACCAAACTAATAACGTCCACGACGCTTGTCAACAAAGGTTATTATAATGCAGTAACAGCGGTTGCATTACGGTCGAAAAGAAGTTATTCGGATGTTTGATGATTGCTATGCCTTCTCGGAATTTCTTGTTGAAGAAGAATGGAGAATTTACCGAACCCATATCAAAATCTACATTGTAACGTGTGCTAAAATGCTATTTAGCAACAGCACGATCATGTTCTGAAATGTATATGATGACGGAACAACCAGTTTCACCGATGTAGACTAAATCACATGAGCAAGGAATTTGATATACACTTTAAGATAAAAGTGAAGTAAATTTGGTCTTGGGAGAACGAAAAATCTGATAGGTTTTATCTTTTGAGTTGAATATCGGTTTGATACCATTTTTACGAATAACTTTCTTGATTTGATTTGTAACCTTATGAATGTAACGTAAAAACACCAATTTTGGAATAGATTTGGAAGTGAAAGTGGTCTTAGGTATACGAACACTTGGATGTAGAGGAGGATTAATAACTACCTGAATATGCTGCTTCTAGTAACATAACGGACTCCGTAGTCTAGATTCTCAGGTTACCAAATAGAAAAAGCGTGATGAACCAAAAATTAACAACAGAACGTTTCTACACGCGTGTAGGATGCCCATGAGACAAAGCATGAATATACCTGTTCGAATGGAGGGGTTTACGATAAACAGAATGCCCTAAAATTTCGACGGGTTTATAAGTCACAAGAATGTCGAGAAATGGGAGAGAACATTATTTTCCATACTGTATTTGATATCTAGGTGTTGGTTGTTTAGATGATCAAAAAATCTAGACAGTTTGTGATGACCATGGGACCAAACAATAAACGCGTCGTCAACATTCTTCGACCAGACTTTAGCTTTTAATACGGATAATTCTAATGCAGCCGTTCTAATGAATTCCATAAAAATTTTAACTGTAACAGCAGATAAAGGAGAACTCCTAGTGGCACCGGATACTTGTTCGTAAATTTTTTTATCAAATTGGAAGTACGGGGGTGTTAAGCATTTTTAATAAGAAGAACTTAACTCAAATCTTTGTCGTGGCGAGACAGAATCTGTTTGATGATAATAAGCGAATCTTCAATAGGAACCTTCGTCAAAAGTGAAGCGACATCAAAACTCACAAGGAGATCTCGGAGTTCAAGCTTTATAATTTTCAAACATTTCATAAAATGATAAGAGCTGAGGATGCCTGTAGGTTTGCTAAGAATGTTGGACAAAAACTTGGCTAGCTTGTAAATAGGAAATTGGATAGTATTAATGATAGAGGTGTTACGTGTCGTTGGTAATAACATTTCACATTTCCATATTTTAATAAAATTGTTAGTACGGCACTAATAGCTCGCGCATCACCGACTGGATATTTCGGTATAGTTCGATATCTGCAGTGTGGATCTTTCGGTTGATTTCATTTTCCGTTCGACATTTGCCGTGAGTAGATTGGTTTTAGTAGAAACCTTGTCCGTTCAATCGCATGCAGTTTCTTTTGATTTAATTTTATATCGTCGTTATTAATACGCTTTTACCGATTTAAATAAAGTGAAGATTCTTTATTATATTGATTGAATTAAAGCGATTCTCGTTCTCAATATTCACGGGTAATGGCTACCGGACGCCATTTTGTTTTTGTTAATTTAAAATTCCTTACAGCGAATTTGGCAGAGGCTCAAGGTCTTTTTTCAATTTACAAATGGTGTAAGAGTCAAACTACATCATTTGACGACCGTTTTCAAGGAACCAGTAATCGAAGAAACTTTACAATTCTTGAACTTTTGCTTAAAAGTATTGTTCTTAATACCTATGCTGAATGTATTTGTAAAAAAAATATTCTTGCATTTTTAATATTGTTTTACTTTTTTAAATTTTTGTAATAATTTTTGGTTGCACTTTGGTCGGCGGATGGTTCTTCTCTATTGCGGTAGTAGCCACATGTTAGAATTTAAATGCAAATGCAAAGTTTGTAATTATTGCTATGATTATGTTACGTACTTTTGAGTTTCAATATACACCTTTTTACTATAAAAATAGTGTGGCAATTTTGGTTATGTTCATTTAAATTAAAAAATCTGAAGGTTCGATGGAATTCCTACGACCCTATAATATAAATTTAATAAAAAAATTGTCTTACTTTCAATGGTTTCTATTTTATATTTGTGTTTTTCTGTTAATACATTTTTTGATCTGTGTGTCTGGGTGCATTATTTTTATTCTTATGCTAATTAGAAGCGATTATTTTTCTTGTCGATGACCAATGTAAACTAATTTACAAAAAAATATTATTCTTTTATGTTACAAAATGAGAATAAAAGACAAAGGAAATGAATATTTTTTGGATGAACAATTTCGATTCATTCTCATCAAAGCACATTTGGTATTCATCAGATTTTTTTAAGGAAAATTGGTTTTAGGTGTTGTGGACACTTTAATATTTAATGACGATTATTTGGCATTTGAGCATTTTCTAAAAGTCCCGGGACGGAGCTATAAGTTTTGAACGAGTGAGGAAAAAAAAATTGAAAATTTGGGGGTTACTAAAGAGTCATAAAAACTAACATTACATGATTTGAATTGCTGTTGTAGTGTTGTGTTACGTTTGCGCCTACGTACTTGCGCATTTGTTATCTTCTTTTATTATTTAGTTAAACCGAACTTCTTTCCTAATAACTCTAAAAATGGCGTAAAAACTGACCGAAAAAGAAAGAGTGATTCTTTTAATGATTCATGGCTTTGGGAATAGAACAAGTTCTTACGATGAAGTGTCTTCAATGATTTTTTTCATCAACGACCACCGATTTCTAAATCTTTTCCGAATTGGCAGACCGAAATCTGCAACAACACTAGAAAAAACGGAAGAAGTGTTACTGTCTTGTATTGAAGAACCTCTAAGTTTCTTATTAAAAGCGTGTCAGGTACATGAAATTGGTAAAGGTTCTGTCTAGAGAATTTTGAAAAAAAAATTGTTTCGAGTTCTCTTAGTTCAGGAATTGAATAAAAGTGATTTTAATAGTAGGGAATTTTGTGAAATAGTAAAGTAAAGGGAAAAATGTGACGTTGACAGAACTTTTCTTTTGAATGTTGATTTCTCTGATGAGGTTATTTTCTAGTTGAATGTAAGGGTAATAGGCACAATTGCCGTTATTCTGACGAAAATCTACGATTAATAAGAAATCGAACTTAAAGACCGCAGAAAATTAATATATGGACTGGTTTTATGGGAGCGAATTAGTTCATTTTTTATTAACGGAAATTTGGACAGAAACCTGCGGACTGTTAGAACATCAAGCGGTTCCAAGTGTACGTGCTGTATGCCCTAATGGTATTGACAATAAGTGGTTTTAGCAAGATCGTGCTCCTTCACATTTAGTCGCGCAATCCGAGACCTTTTTAAGTCGCTCGTTTCCAAACCGTTGGATTGGTAGGTGAAATGAGTGGCCACTACGATCTCCTGATTTAATACCACTCGGTTTTTTTTGGGGGTTTCTGAAAAGTACAGTGTATGCAACAAAACCAGAATTAATACTTGAAGAAACTGCCAGTATCACGAAGTATATGCTAATGATGGTTTAAAATTCTATTTACGAGCGTTTGGATCATTACAAAAACCAAGAAGGTCGACAATTTGAACATTTGTTATGAAAATCGCAATAAACGTGCAAAAACATTAAAACGTATAATTTTTCAATTTGGTAGTCAACTCCTCATAATTCTTGAAATAATTAAGATATTGGGTTTTGGTTTTGGGGATGTGTTTTTTTTATCTTAGATAGTTTTTATGAGTTTTTAATGATCCTGTTAGTAACAATTACGTTATCACGGCTAGCTGAGATGTCTGCAGTTGAGAGTGCTATAATAGAAAAGAGAAAAATAGGCGCTAATTCGTTTTACTAACAAAATTCCCGGCTTGGAGACACCAATGGTGCGTCTGAACCCATCATCCAAAAGATTAGGAGAAAATTAAACAACAGGCAAGTAACACAAACGTTTCTTATCATAGGTAACTGGATATCAGCTACTTCAATAATGTTACTCTCGAAACTCGCGAAGATTGTAAGCATTTATTGACGTGTTTGCCAAACTCTGGACTACTTTTAAAATTTAATAATATTCAATCAGAATACAGTCAATGTACACAACAATTGTTCAAAGATGAATAAAGCTAATGGCAGTATAATGTACTCGAGTAATTCAAACAGAGAAGTTGAAACACAGTAAATTACAATTAAATAGTAGAAGAAACCTAGTTATGTTGAAGACAAAATTTTTAAATTAGCGATGTTTGAATTACGGTCAATGCCCTCTATTTCCACCTATATTGTCCGCCCAAATTACCTTTTTCTGGATATGATTCAGATAATTATGAGGCGGTGCATTTTTCACTTTCGTTAATTGTAGAAATGTAGATAGCGACCCCAACTTATTCTTGCTGCAGGCAATTTTTAATTTTTGCGGAAAGCTCGCTCCAAGCTTTCAATTTCCATTCATAATTTTCTTCGAGTTTAAAGATTTTGAACAATTATATATTACGCGCAGCGAGCACTAGAATATCGATTTACGTCGAAACAACCAAGTGGTGCCGGCGTACCAGTGACGTGGAAAAATTTTGTTAGCATACGAATTTTTGGACAGTAATGATTAACGACACGTAACAAAATTTTTATATTTTTTAACTTGTTCAAAACTTATAGCTTCCGGGGCTTTTGGGAAATTCTGTATAAGTCAATGTTACTGCTGCGGTTGGTAACCTAAGTGTCCTGAAGCTTAAATTAATCAATAAAAAATGGTTTTAAAGCTTGCAGAACAGTAGGGAAGGTACAGAAAATTAGTGAATTCAAATTCTGAGAAAAGAAATAAATATTTAAATAATATGAGAAAGAAGTCGAAGATACTTAACACTGATGGACATGTCAAAAACGAGATTAAAAAAAATTATCTATTACTTCTAGTAATGAATACAGTAAAAGGAAAGCTTTTGAGATTAGTTAAAAGCAAATAATATGTTTGTTCTCGTGTGTTTCTGATTTGATTTTATCTTTTGCGATTGTAAAAATTGTAAAAAGTTTCTGTAAAATACGATCCATTTACGCTTTTCAAATTTAAGCGATTGTGTCAATTTTTTTCTATTACATAAGCAATTTTAGGTAAGAGGCAATTCAAATTGCCAAAAAGAATGTTACAAGTAATACTTCAAAGGTATTGATGTGTTAATGACTCATAACTATTTAACTTATTGATGGTATCTTTATGTTTTTGACTAAAAAAGTTTGAAATTTTAATTTCACTTCCTCGTATCTACCAAAAAATAATTACATATTTGGTTGGTTATTTTTGGTTGCAGTTAATAAGCATAAAGATGTCTTTGTGATTAGAGGATGCTTAACATTTACTTTCGTAAAGTCTATACAAAGTCACAGCAATTAAAAAAAATCGTTGCTTGTCCAATTTTGTATGCACATTAGTAATAATTATTTGAAATTTTAGTTATTACGTCAAGTTTTGTTGCCGAAGTTTGTAATTTAAAAGCATTTAGGATGTCTTTGTTTAAGAACTTAGTGGTAATTATACTGTAACAATGACCACCTGTAATCAAAGAATTTCAGTTATATAACATTCTGTACGTAATCGAATTTGGTTTTACAATTAGATTTTAGATGTCGGTTTTTTTGGTTTTGCTTTGACGTTCTAAAGTGTGGCTACCAACTGTTTCCTTTTTATAATACCGATATCAAATATGCAGATGCCATTGCATATGTCTTGATAAATAACAGTTTCTAATGTTATAAGATATTGAATGATTTAATTGAAATTAAACTGTTTCTATTACGGTTCTTAAATACATTCCCTACATTGTGAGGTGAAGCTCCCATCCCATATGGTAAATCAAGTCTTTTTTTATCTATATATGAATGAAGTTCTAGTTGCTTTATCTACGGTATTTTAAAATCTATCGTATCTTAAAGTAAAGTCAACTTTATGTAATGTTAAATCCTGTATTGAAGCGTATAAGTCTCACCTTGAACCTGTGTTTTAAAAGGAAAACAAATAAACATAAAACTAAATGAATCGACAATTTATAAGTCGTTCACCTGTTTATATGCATCCAGTAACAGTTTTTTCTTTATTATGTCATCGATAATACATCGATCTTGTGAAACATAGGAAGTGAATCTTTTATTAATAATTCAGATCGGTTATATATCTATGTAAATTAAACTTCTTATATCCGTTGACGCAAGAGCTTTTTTTCCGTTTTTGTGTAACCGAAATTTTCACGCAACAGCGTGAGAAACCATTTTATGGTCTTTTGTAAATAATTCTTAATATTTATGAATTAATTAGTTGAATATAGAACAGCAGAAGTCATGCAGAAACATTGATTTCTATAGTTATGGTTTCTAAAACATTAATTTTTTTTTATAATCGAGGAAAACGCCGATAGTAGTTCATTTTTCATGTGCTACGTATAGTTTTTTTGCATCAGTTATTTCAATTATTAAATTTTACACGCGGACGAGTACGTTATATGGTTTTAAAACCGTTAAGAAATATAGGCATCTACTAATTGTTAAATTATCAGAAATTACTAAACAAGTCGTCCTTCAACTTTTGCTCTGTTTAATATAATTTTTTTTAAAGTATGAAGTAGGTCAAATGATCTTAATCGTTTGTGGCTTTACCAATTCAAAATTCGTGTTTAGATGCGTGAATAGTTATACCGTACGATTGTCGTAATTTATTCCTATTTTCATTAGTATTTTATTCATAAAAATATTAAAATTGAAATTTTCAATAAATGTTGATGGAATGATTACGTTTTCATTAGTTATGCTAATGTGACGCGTAACTTTTAAATTATTTTTCTTACGTAACTAACATTTAGAAAAACAAGTAAATGTTAAATAATAGTTTAGATCAAAAAATACAGGTTTCACTGGAAAGCGTCAAAGGCAAAAGTGGAAATGGTTTTGTTATGTTAGAGTTGTAGATTTATTTTCTAGTTTTTTGTGATAAATTTATTAGAGCATTCGTAACAACAGAACTAAAAAAGAAAACATGGATAATGCATTAATACTCTTTACTGTGTTTAACTATAGTGAAATTGGTTTTTAAAATAATTGACTCAAAATATTTGTTGGTCTTCATCTATAGATTTAGTTTTTTAAACCACAAAGAAACTTCATCTCATGAAATGGTTCGATTTATGTACGCGTAACGGAATCAAATTTGCATTATTTATAATTTGGGTCAAGTGAATCAAATATAACTCAGCAAATTTTCAATGCCAAGTATTTTCGTGTGATTTATGATCAGTGACAGATGCTAACTCGAACGGTTTCGAGCTTTGCGTGCTTTCTTCATTAGTTTTTGGTCAAGGGTCAATTGCTTCACTTCGCTTTTGAAAAGAATTTCATAGTCATTTTATTTAACAGTTAGATACGTTTTTATTATTATTAGTTCTAATGTAACGTGTTTTTCCCAGTACACTATTAGGATGTTTTCTTCTCATTGACTGTTTTATTTATTCTAAAATATATCTATCACATTCCTACCATAGGTTGACTTTTGGTATGTGTCGTTACGTGACATTTTAAAATAGTATTAAGGCATATTGAGAATTCAGTGAAATCGTCTTTTTGGTTGCTGCTGAAGGCATGATCAAAATTTGTAATGCTCGTAGCTTGAAGGAACTTTCATGGTCATGCAATGGGGAGTTTTGAATATTTTTATTAAATAATTTAGTGTTCTGTGAATTTAAATCAAAATTAGATGTTTATGAACTTGCATTTTCTCTTAAAAAGTAATTATTGCATTTTTATTTGCATTTCAATTTAAGATATTTTGTGTTAGAAACGCAATGAAGCGTTCCGATACGTTGAAAATCGAAACAACAATAATCGACTGGTAAGCATCCTTTGAGGTAGCGTGCCTACCCATCAACATCGAAAGTTGATGAAAACACCGACGGAATTGAATTGATTGAAAGTGATAATCAAAAAATAAGATTCTGCTCACTGTTTTAATCGATTACAATGGTGTTCATGACTTTTTTCGTGAGGCGATATAGTCAACAAGAAGATCCAGCGTTCACAGGATATATATTAAGTGATATACCGCGTGTCCCGGAAATTCTGAAGCGTACAGATTAACATGGGAAATTTGAAAATTTCGATGTATATGTTCCCAAAGTGTTTTCCAAGAGATTTCCAGTATCAGAACATATGACAATGTGTACCAGAGAACGTTTTGCGTATTAATTTTCAAAATTTAATAACAAATATCAAAAATATTTTCAAAAATGTATCACGTGGTAAAAGGCTTAGTTTAAATTACAGATTTTAAGAACGTATCAGTAATAGTCACTTTGGTCTAGTGACATCAATCGTACGACTGCAGTAATATCGCCGCTACGTACGAAGGTTCAAATCCCAATGCGGTTAGGTTTTTTAGTTGTATTATTATTTTAAATGAACAACGATTAATTTTTATCAGTAAAGAGACATAATTAAACGTGTTAATTGTTTTTATTAAACTCAATGGATTTGTTAAAATATTATTTGAAAATGGGTGTTTTTTAATCTTTTTACTTATTTTGTATAGCTCAGAATTTACATTTTTGTTCATTTTTGTTCCACCGATCAGATTTCATTACGCCATTCTGTACTTCTTATCGTGAACCGAATCTACGTTTATTATTGAAGAGTGACTTGAATTTCTTTCTTTTCTTGATTTCGTTTTGAAGATTAATTTATTGGAAATCGGATATAACTTTTTCTGGCGAAGATACATTCTTACTATGACGTTTTTTGTTTGGCTTGAAGAGTTATGTGTTTAGGAAATTTTTTTAAGAAAACTTGTGTATTTACATTTTCTTGTTGTGTTTTGATTAAGCTTCTATATAAAGTACTTGTTTATTCATCTGACAACAGCGCCTGGAAAGTATTTCCTGAAAGAAATCTTACTATCTCTAATTATCACTCTAATGTTGTTTCTGGCCTAAAACATTGCAGCTGATTTGACAATATTTTGACTGACTTCATATGAGAGTCCAGATTGCTGATAAATTCGTTATTGTGATCTTGTGTGAAGCAGCTTGGCATCCTAAAAGTTGATCATTTTTTACTGAATCTGTTTTTTTGGACTCGTCTAATTATGTTTTGTTTTATCTTCTTTTGTTTTGGAATTGCAAACGTTATCTTCTAATATCGATTTTCAGACATTTACTTGTTTTTTTAGTAGTAGTTTGTTCATCAGCATTTGGATTTTGTGATAAACGTTTTAATTTGAAATAGAATTTGGTTTGCATTATTCTATTCATTCTCTTTCATTATTTCGTTTTTTAACGATTAGGCAATTCGTTAAACGTTGTTATTTTTTTACAATATATTTTTTTGGACCTAGTTTTTCTGCTATTTGTTTATCTTACGTAGATTTTAATACATGGAATCTAATTGATTATTTGCTTTGGTGCGGGAAAAACTGTGTTTTCTACTTTTGTTTGCCTGTCATTTTAGAATATTGCTACCCACTTATAATAAGATACTTCGTTTGGTAATCTCTTCTTGTTTTTTAGAGGGTATTTTATGGTGGATTAGCGAGAGATTGATTTGTGATAAACAATCGAACTTCATTCCTTTTTTTCTTTTACTTACACGTAATTTTTTTAAGTCTCTTTTGGAGGAATTTTATTTAGGACTAGGTTAGTTTTTTCGAGATTTAAGGATATTTGGTTTTGATACCCTGTTCTCATCTTATTTTTTAGGAAAGTTCTTTGTTGGTATTTTATGGAATAATTGCTTGTAGAGTACTATTTTGGACATCACTTACAAGTCTCTGGTACGAGTGTATCTTATTTAGTGAGTTTACAATTTTGGTACCTTTTTTGTGGTATTGATTCACACTACATTTTGTACAAGCTCTTGGTGTTTTGACAATTTGTTCGAATTACAATGCATGTAAATACGAAACCGGAATTTACTAAAAGATTACTATAGTTGTCAATGTAGTTGCCCACAGATGGTGCCTTTGACGCCATTTGCTTGTTCTGACATTTGACAAAGATCTTCTACTTTCCACAATACAAGTTTCATACAACAGTATAGTTTGTAATAGTGTTGAACATGTCGAATTTTGTATCCGGAAACTACGATTTGCGGACAGAATTGATTTTCTGTTACCATTTGAAGAAAACTTGCAGAATCGCATCGAATGCTTACGACGAGCATGCTCTTAGTAAATCACATTGCTTTGAGTGGCATAAAAAATTTAAAAGTGGCAGTTTTGACGTGAGAAACGAAGAACGAAAACCACCGAAAAAGTTTGAAGACAGTGAATTTCAATAATAGTTGGACGAGGATGATGCCCAACAACAACTCGTGGATCAATTGAATGTGACACGAGAAGCTGTCTCCACGCCTTTGAAAATTATAGGAAAGATTCAGAAGATAGGAATATGAGTTCAACATAAACCGAATGAAAGACAGTAGAAACACTGGAACCTGCACGCCAGGTACAGAAGAATATCATTTCTCTATCGAATTGTGACTGGCGATGATTATGATTATGATGACTGATCAGTAAAATATTTAAAAGCTCTCGAGTTATTTGAAGCAATCTTAAATATCAGGAGAATTTTTATTTTTTATTTGAGGCAAGTTTAATAATTGTGTCGGTTCTAAATTATTTAGTTTTTTTATTTATACATTTCTTTTTTGTTTTTGATGATTACATCAGCTAAGTTTATGTATATTGTACTTTTTGATGTCTTCTTTAATTTTTATAATTTGGTTTACTATATGGCTACCGTAAGTAAATGAACATCCAGTTAACCTTGATAAATTTGAATGATATTTCAGAAAATATGCATTTACCGAAATATGCACGATATCCGTAGAACGTAATACGCCGCCGTGGAGAGCGACGTATGGGGTTTGCTGTTGAGAAGTATGTACAAATGACTGTTCTAGTAAAGGGGGATTATTGCCTATGGTAGTCTTGTCTTTATTGATGATGATGATGGTCGTTTACGCGTCTATGGACTATGGACATTCTCCAAGAAGTAGGTGTTAATGTTTTGCCGTACGCACCTGGTTCACTGAATTTAAATCCCATCAAATATGTGTGGGATGTGATGGGGATGAGACTGTTCACTTTGCACCATCCTCTACAGATTCAGGCATAGTTAATCCACAAAGTTCAAGTTGCTTGGAACGAGGTACCACAAACAGACATCAACCATCTCATTTTGTCCATATCTAGACGAGTACAGCTACGGGTTTGCCAGACACATTATTAATTTTTTTTGTATTAAATGTTAATAAAATTTATTGCAAATGTTATTGTTTCATTCTTGATGCAAGATTACCACATTGTCAAAAAATCAAGTTGAAGAAATTATTTCTTGTAATGCCATTGAGTATACATTCGTGATGTTGCTGGTCGTGTAGGGCATAGTGTCGCTACAATTTCTCTATACTGAAAAAGATGGACAGAAAATGATGATGATGGATGCACCACTAATCGTGAAGATCGTGGTCTTTGGCTTTTTGGGACTGTTTTTCGTCGAACAGGGAAATTGGTGGTAGATTAATTAACAAATCTCCATACGATCTGTTTATCGAACAATTTACTTCTTGGATTTATGTCGTACCAACCAATTCTTTGTTTACTTCTAACTCCACGTGTTCAAACTGCAATGTTAGAGCGGTGTAATGAAAGGTGGCAATGAGGAATGGAAGCGAGTAGGTTTTAGTGATGAATATCGGTTATGTTTAGGGTACATGATGGTCGCAGAATTTTTTGTAGAACGACATACCGCTCTTACTCAAGGTCTAATGTCATGGGGGCTATTTGCCTAGCAAGTAGATCTCTTCTAGTAATTGGTTACATAAATAACGTGCTAAAACCAGTGTTAGTTCCACATTTTCAGCAACAAGAAAATCCTATTTTCAGCAACAAGAAAATCCTATTTTTCAGCAAGATAATGAATGAGCATCCACATAGTTTACTACAGAGTCTTCTATGGTCTTTGCCAGACTTATCAGTAATCGAACATGTTTGGGACATGATGTACTTTTTTAATGTTTTTGTTAAATCTCTTTGTGCTTTAGTTTCTTGCGATTTATTATTTGGTCACTGTTTTAGATCAGGATTTTTTATAGAAACTTTTCTCATATGTGAAACTATTTCTCAGATATAGAGGGTGTTAAACTAATTTTGAAGATTACAATGATATTTTAATTATTGGCATATAATTAGTAATTGGTTAATATATGCAGGTAAAGTTTCAAAAAAATTCTGTAAAAGTTTGTCTGTCATATCAAAAAAGTTAAATGTAAACTGTCAAATTTATTCTATAGTTGCAAATAAATTCTTGCATTTGTTAATAAAGTTACACATTAGTTTGGTAATTTGGTAAAAGAGATCAGTGACTAATGAAGCTTTTTTTATTTACTGTTTTTAATTGCATTTAAATTTATGTTATTTAATTTACATTGATTACACATTTTTTCAAATAAATAAAAAATGGTACGAATCACTTAATATTTCATAGACCACCGTACACTTTCGATATTTCATTTGCCCTAAATACTTTTGGGTTTTACCACAAGTAGGTCGGAAACGAAAAAAAATGCAAATGCTTATTCGATTAACATGGTAGTAGGTAATCCCATGCTGTAGTTTGTCTGCAGGTCTCTATCTACAGCAATGATGGTCCGTTAGAGTCAACGAACGGTACAACGTGCACACCCATAGCATGTTAATTATTGCCACTTTAGTTATACTTACTAAAATAATGATACCTGGTAATTATGTGAGCTACTTTCTTATATTCCCTAACCTGGTTTTCATAAACATTTAGGATGCTGTACGTTGGGATTTTGGAACTAATTTCATTATTAGATTATTTACGCTGCGTATAGATTACAAAGTTTGAATTTAAAAACATTAATTTGTTCTGCATACTTCACTGAAAGTTTCGGTCCAGTTCGGATAACACGTACAATATCCATTTAAATAATGTATCTTCCTAACATTGCATAAGAAAGTCTTAAGGGAAATAGAGTATAAAAATTCTCAATTTACTTGTTTCATTCATTAATTGTTGTACAGTAATGTATTTCGCAGATTTTATACGATATTAAAGCGAAGACATTAAGTTATAAAATTGTAATTAACTCGTCGTAGTAATCAGTGGCTTAAATTAAAAAGTTATTATTTTGAAACATAGAATTACGTGCTTGAAAATATTTGTACCTAACTAAACACGCTTCTTTTGTTTACTGTGCACAGTGTACACGTTTATAAATGTTTATTTCATAATTATAACAACAGAGACCTCGTTTGTGTTAATTTTTTTTTTTTGAAGTTTAACAATAATCGTTACTTTTATTACGGGAATTTGGCAATCTAACAATTTGTTGTTAATTTACTTATAATTAAATGTGTTAATGACACTTGTTTCTTAGATTTGAAGTTTAAAAAAACATACCTTGTTTTAGTAGGTACTGATTTCCTCTGGTACTATAATCCACATCCACAAAAAAAAGTTTATAAGTTTATTTAAATGTTTAATAAATCACAAAACTAGTTCAACTTAGGTTCAGTTAAGCTTTGCTGTAAGGATTGCAGCAGTCACCACTAGCAACCTTCCACTACTTGGCTAAGACTGGCTTAAGCGACTTCTTCACACACCTGTAAAAGCATTCACTGACTCCGGCGCCCATCCTCAGTTTTTTAATTCCGTATAGAATTCTTATGTACGTTAATTAAACTATTGTTGATTTCTTAACTTATTTTATTATTTTACACCTGTAAACTAAGTATGTGCTTCCATAATGTTATTAACTGTACCGAAGTAGCAATTAACAGTTTTTTAATTTTATATATCTTTGCACATATGTTTTGCCAAGTATTACGTTAGTTATAGTACAATATTTTTTTTTGTAAAAGTTGCGGTTACTCTTTTCGGAAACAGTGTTCAGATTCGCAGTTATTATACCTTTTAAATTGTCACCAAAATTGTTTAACGTGTTATATGATGGTATTACGTAAAAATGGTAATTTTGACATTTAACGTGGCTTCTTGAATTTTCTATAATGTGACAATTAACGTTAGATGAAAATATTTTAAAGGTGGCTAAATATTGACTATTGTTTTTGAGAAAGAAGAGAAAAAGTGTTGGGTAAATCTGTTTGTTTAGCTTAATTCAGTGTTTCACTAATGAGACCTTGGTAGTAGAATCGTGAAATGTAATTTGCTTTTGTCCTTTCTCTATGCACGTTGTTGTATTTTTAAATGGTACATTCCAATAATCAATAAAAAATTTACACTGTGTAATTGCGTTGTATATGAAACAAAGATTTGTTGTTCGTTTAGTCTGATGTAATTTCACTATTACTAATTGCTTGATTTTATAAATAAGTATCTTCTGTTAGAGGTTTGATTCTATTTTTAAATTATTTGTAAGTCAAAGAACTAAAAAATTACATGGTACCGCAAATTACATGCAATCGTGATTTAATACATAAAAAATTAATTGTGTTTTAGGAGAATATTTAAGAAGCTTGTTTGAGCGGGTTTTTTTAATAACAAAAACAAACAATTTAGATCACAGCATCAAAAAAATGCACGAATTGTTTTTAGAAATAGTTGGGCTAATAAAAATTTAACTGAAATAGGTAAAGACGTGTCAATATGTTGTCGTATTACAAACAAAAAGCTAATGATTTAATAGAATTTTGCACATTCCGAAACTTTTATAAAATATTTGAAAAATCGTTATTTGTTTTGCGACGTAAAAAAAATATTATCGTTAGGGTCATATTTGAGGTCGTTGTAAGATATGTTCAAGAGCAAATGACAAAAAATGTTCGGAAACATGTGAAAAGTGCAAACTCTTTTGTATGTAAACAACCTTGCCAGAAAAAAACTACAATAATATGTAATAGTTGTTGCCCTCACTAATTTATGTTTACATTTTATTTTTATATTTTTATTAGATTATATGAAATCTAATGTTGATTTAAAATATTAATAAAGGTTACCATTACAAATTAATCGGTTTTTCTTTACAAAATAAGAAAAAAAAAACTTGGGGCCAAATCTGACCCCACTTGGCAATCGGCGCCTCAAAAATTGTTTGGTAATCCGAAGGCTAATAAATGTTATTTTTGTGGTTACAGCGTACAACAAATTATAAATTTCTCAGAAACTATTTACAAAAAAATTGTGTTTGCTGAGCTTCTCAAATTTTGACAAAGTACAAATACAATGAGATATACTTCACTTTCTTTTTGTTTCTTAGCTACTTTTGGTATGGAATAAAAACTGTATAGAGCGAATATACGACTTGTCTATCTAAAATTTGTTTGGTGGTTGTTTGCTCATGAACGTTTCTTTTATTCTATTCCACTGGTATCATTCTTTTGGTGCCATTAACCGCAGTTGTATTAGCTGATACAATACTATATCTGACGTAATTACTATGGTTTTCTCTGTGCTTTGGGTAGATAAACTTAGTGATAGCCAAAATCGGTCTTGGCAGTCTTGTCTTGATCTCGCAAGATTTGCATGACCAAGACCAAGAGCAAGATAACAACGCCATTAGCAAGACCAAGACTGGATGCAAGACTAACTCTGCAAGATATCGGCAAAAACAAGGCTATTTTGCCAGATTCTTGCAGTTTTTTTCGTATTACAAACGATTATTTATCTTTTTTTATTTACCCCACATACAAAAAAACATTTTTTTTCCAAAAACATTATTGTATGTATACGTGAAAATAAATAGTTTTTTGAAAAAGGGTTGTTTCGACTTTAGTAACATGTTGAAAAATAAAATTATAACTAAAAAGTAACCACTATAATCATCTTAAATTAAATGTTTACTTAAACCAAATAAAACTATGTATTTGAAATTTGGCTAAAATGTAATTTAATTTAAATAAATTATCTATTTTATAATTAGGGTGTACAATAAAACAAATTTAGTTTTTCAGAAGAAGAAAGTTTACAGTAAATTTGTATTTAAACAAAAAGATATTCTAAATTTTAAATAAAACATGTTTTTCTGTCTCATGAATATATGGTATAGGTAGATAGGTACCAATAAAATATTAATTCTCATCGATGCCTAAAGTGTTGAAAGACGCTGTTACGAATTTTAGCAACATTTGCTTATTTGAATTAATTTAATATTTTTTTGAGTAGTTCATCGAATATAAACTCTTCACATTTCTATGATCTATTATATACAAGTAATAAATTAACTCGTAAAATAACAACTTGTGGGAAAGCCCCAAAAAGCACGTTTTACTTAGTTTACAATAGACACCTACAAAGGATTTTAAACCGGCACGGCGCCTGTAAAACTCATGCAAATCCCCCAAACATGCTGAGGAGTTGTTCCTTTTTCAATACAACTGAATTCTCAAAACTTAAAAGTAAATCTATTATGAAATACAACGGACGCATTGCAAATGCAATAGTGCTTATTATTTAATATTTGTGAGAAAAAAATTGTCGATCCTTTAGCATATTTCAACAAGTTTGTACCTTAACAAATATTTTTACTTGTCTGTAATGTAAATTTAGCCATTTAATAAAAAATTTAGGTATATACTATTTTAAGGTCCTTCAAAATTAAGAATTGAAATTAATTGACATTTGCTTATGCATTTATGTATTTGTATTTTGATAGTTTGAGTATAAAATTAAATTACATCTTGTTAGATCGTTGTCATGTAAAATTAAAAATACAGTAATCTAATATTTTGTATGATCGTTCTTATTGCAGGTTTAGTAGATTAATGAAAAGTAAAAGATTCTGCGTAATCCACATTAATTTTTAATAATAAAAATTATAAGCGATACATATTTCTACTTTTTTAATACTTAAGCCATGGCTTAAGTGTTCATCATAATTTATGTGGGTTAGACAGACTTTTTACTTTTTATTAAAGTAGTTTTTCGTTATTAATCAAATATTCATTAAAAATTTTTTTTTTAAAACATTGGTTTTCATTGTGAAGTTTCATTTGTAGTACGGTGTAAAAATGCAAGACTGCAAGAGTCTTGCGTACAAGGGCTAGAAGGTGACCAAAACTTTATATTCAAGACCAAGAACCAGACCAACTGGTGCAAGACCAAGATCAAGACCTATCTGGTGTTGTCTTGGTCTTGCGTTTGGCTATAACTAGATCTAATAGACAAAGTTAGAGGGGACGATAACATTCTACCGGAAATTTTGATAGAGTTCGAGGAAACAACAAAACAAAAACTACAAACGTTGTATAACGAATGCTTGATACAAGGAAAAATACCAACAAAATGGGAAAATTTATTAACCATCCTTATATTTAGAAAGGTGACCCAACTAACTTTGAGAAATACAGACCTATAAGTCTTCTGTACCAGGTTTATAATCTGTTTATGAGAATTGTCACAAACAGATTAGAAAGAAAATTTGAAATCTTATTGCGTGTCATTAGTAATAACGTGTCACATTTTTTGAGAAAATTCTTCTACTGCACTGACATGAGCGCGTCACTGGCAATACGATTCAGGTTTTGTGTCGGACACTCGCCGGATTTTCATTTCCCGGTTAGTTTAGTAGGAATCTGTTCGTTCTACCTTTTTTATTATCTACTAAGTCTTAAGCGATCTTAATTATGTTATGCTCCATCACTTCTTTTAAGCCCTCAGCTACTTTCAGCAGTTAAGATTATTATTAATATTTTACTTTTAGTCGAGTTTATAGTTCAGCCTTCATGCTTGTGCATTTTTGGTTATGTTGACTGGTACAGTTTGAGTACCTTAGTAATTAGTTCGTATTCAAGAAAGTGGTGTTTAAGATTAAAGCGTCGAATGTAAGCTTACACTTATTTATAGTGTCGAGAGTAATACTACTGTAGTAATAACTTTTACCAGCTACTATGCCAAGGAACTAGGAGTGAGTGTTTCGTTTTGTAATAAGATAATGATCGCGTCTTGCTAGTCGAAAACTAAATGTAAGTGTTAATGCTTGATCGAATTTTTACCTTATGTATTATTTTGGCTTATTACTTATGTATTTGGTGACACAAGTGTTATTTTGTTAGAAAATATATATATATATAACCAAGTTGTTCGTTCTCTCATTCATAGTAGTTTGCTTTGCTCTTAATTTTTCGACAGCAGTTTCTTATGTACTCTTGGTGTCTATGAGCCAAGGATTTTACTGTTACAGCGGAGTGGCGCTTATTTTTTCCTTTTTAATTATAGTATTCTAAATCACGTTCATTCACCGACATCTAAGCTAAGTGCTGACGTGGTTATTACCAACAGGACTCATTGGAACAAAAGGTTGGATACAAAAACTGGCGCTCAACGTGGTACCTCGATTTACTTACTATTTTTTTCTTCACTTTGCTCGATTGATTGTATTAATCAGTGCTTAGTAAGATATGTCTAAGATATGTATACTCAAGAAGAACATCCACTTCCGTCTTCCATACCTATTGCCAATTCTAATACTTGTCGTCACTGTCGTCCTCAGGGCGATAAACCTTTATGTCCTGTTCCTGTTCTTTGTCTACTGGTTTGTCTTTATTTTTTGAAATTATAGGCCTTACTAAGGACTAGTGGTACAATCAATTAGAATCTAAAATCTTTGCGTGCCGTCGATTTTTTGGTTGGTTTGTGGTCCACGGTTTTTTTTTTGAAATCGAGTTTGAGTGTCTTAGGACGATAAACATATGTGGAAGTAGTTCCAAACGATCAACGTAAAGCAATCATTTACGAACATCATGTTCATCCCACTTCTGGTCATCGTAGTGTGGTTAAGACGCCAATTCTTCTTCGTCGTCATTTTGTTATCTTCATATGAGCTCGAAAGTGGCGGAATACGTTTGTTATTATCCGGTTTGTCGGCCACAGAAGGAGCTCTGTTTAGATCGATGACTCGATTGTGTTGCAGTTGGTTATTTATCGCCTATTCATTGTAGCCTAACTCAGAGGACTTCTGCGAAGTCAGCTCAGAGTTCTATTCGTTCTACAGATGTGGAGGCTATTTCTCTTTCCTCAACATCTACTTGTTTGGAAGGTTCTAATTGTGCTTTGTTGCCTTTCTCTAATCGATCTCTTGTCTTTTATCGGCGTCGCTAACGTCGTAACTGTTAGTTCGCTTTTGGCCTATTTCTTGATTTTTGTCTTTTGGGTTTGTGATTTGTTGTTGTGAGTACGTCGTTGGTATTTTTAGGTTGTAGTTGACACAGTTTGGGGGGAGAAAAAGGTTTGAGCGGATGAAAATATTGGTTTATAGGAAAAAATTAGAGGAGGAACAATGGATGGACTGAAAGAACTGATCAATAAAATGGATAAAGTAGTAGAAAGGAAAAGATACAAGAAAAAATTATAAAGGAGTGTAGAGAAAAGAGTTGGTGAAATAAGGTATGCAGGGAAGTCAGGAAGGTGGTAAGAAGAGGTAAAAAAAGGTGGAAAAGGGGGGATACAAGTTGAGATGAAAAAATGGAGAGAACATTGCGTTTAGGTCTTAGAGGGGAATGACGAGATGAAGGGTGAATTTGAAATAGAAAGGATAACAAGAGAAGGGAGCAGTACGACTATAAAGAAAGAAGGAATAGAAGAAGCATTATTGAAATAAAGAAAGTAAAGGCAGAAGGGACGGATGGGACGCAAGTAGAACAATGGAAATATACAGGAGAGCGAACGAAAGTAAGATTAGGGATAATTTTAAATAAGATACGGTCAGGTGATGGGTTTCCGGATGATTGGAAATAAGCAATAATATGCCCAGTTTACAAAGAAGAGGCCAGAAGAGAGGTAAAAAACTATGGAGGCATAAATGTGGCAAATGTGGGATATAAGATTTATATGACAATTTTGCAAAACAGACTGGAAAGAGAAATGGAAGAAATGGGAGAAGGGCATTACATAATGTATACATATTGAAACTGATAGTAAACAAAGAATTTGAAATGAAGAGAGGGAAAGTTTTTGTCTTATTTTTGGATGTAAAAGCAGCATTTGATAATGTAAATAGGAGTAAATTATGGAATATATTAAGAGAAACAGATAGAGGAAGATCTAGTTAAGAATATACAGGAAATATATGAGACAAAATTCAAAGTAAGAATAGATGGAAAGTTATGTGCAGCATTTTGGACAAATAAAGGATTAAGGCAGGGTGCCCACTTAGTCCTAGTTTATTTGCAGTATATTTAGAGGATTTAGAGAACGAGTTGATGGCGCAACATAGTGGAGGAATAGTAATGGGGGGTTAAAAGTGTGGGTTCTGGCGTATGCGGATGACATAGACATTATAGTGAAGAAAGAAAGAGAAATGAAATAGATGATAAACACAGTAAAAAAGTATCTGGAAAAAAAGTGTTCTATGTGTAAATGTTGGAAAAACAACGATAGTAGTGTTTTAAAAAGGGAGGGGGTGCAAAAAGAGTGGAGTGGAAGTGGGGAGACGACGTAATAGAAAGTGTAAATGAAGTGACTTATTTAGGTTGTTGAATCAGATACGACAATAAAGATGAGGCTCATGTAGAGTGGTTGGCAAAAAAATGTATTAGAATAGTAGGTCAGGTGTGGGGTATATCAGAGAAGGGGTTTGGGAAGCAAATAGAAGTAAGAAGATGGTTGTTTAACAAATTAATAAAGAGTGTGATGATGTACGGGGCGGAAATATGTGTGTGGAAGAAATGGGAGGAATTGGAGAAAGTACAAGAAACAAAATGGAAATGGACGTTATGATTAGAAAGGGAGGCGCCAGGGTACATAGTAGTGAAGGAAATGAAGTTATAAAAGATAAGAGTACAGGCGAGCAAGAGAGCAATGGAAAAAAAGAAGAATGTAAATTGCTTAAAATGTGCTAAAGAGAGGTAAAGAATGAAAAAACTAAATATGGACAAGAAGAAAGAAGAGAGAAAATAAGGGAGACAGGAAGGGAAATATAAGATAAAATAATAAGAAGAGATAAGGATATACAGAGACAAGAAACAAAAGCAAGAATAAGAGAGGGAAAATACAATGAGAGATATACAAATATAGTGATAGACAATATTCCAAGGTACATAAAGGGCGAAAAAAGCTTGAGATTAAAAAGAATGGTAGCAAGGTTTAGATGCGGGAATGAAGAGCAAGAGAATAAGTATTGGAAGGAAGATAAAGATAGAAGATGTAGACTATGTGGGGAGGGGTGGGAAAATATAGAGCACATGTTAAAGGAATGCATAGAACTAAGAATTTATTATTATATTATATTTATTATATTTGTTATGTAGTAGGATAATTTTAGGTTTAGTTTTAAAAATACGAATTCTTCTTTTTATGACAAATAAAGGCTATTGATTCATTGTAATATACAGAAACTACTTCTGAAATCATTTCTATGAAATTTAGAATTTGGCTTTGTTCACAAGTTGATTACCTATCTCTGTAGTGGTTCTTTGTTAGAATGTCGTTCGCTTCTTCAATTTTATCGATTTCTTTCTTAGTTAGATTTCGGTTGCTTCGATTTTTTTCACGGGTATCTGTTGTGTGGTGTAGATGTGAAATTGTCACTTTCAATGCTCGCTCTTGCTTGAGTTGATACGTATCAAAGATAATTCTATTTTCTCTTAGGAATTTTTATAATTTTCTCGATATATTCGAACTACTACTGGTAATTTTTATGGTGTTATCAGTGAACGTTTTTGTACGGTACTGCTCATCTTCTGGGAATATGCAATTATAGTTAATTGCATTTTCCATCATCTAAATTTAATATTCAGTTAAGCTCTTGAATGGTCTCAATATTTATTTTAAAATCGCATTTTATCAGATTGTAAAATTAACTGCAAATTAAAGTTAAAAATAAAAACAAAAATACTATATAAATTGGTCGTACGAAAAGGAATTTATATTGTTGCGAATTTATAGTGCTTATGACGAAATCGTAAAAAGTTTACAAGATAATAAAGAAAAGTGTGCTATCAGAAGTGTCACAAAATGTGCAGCAATTTAAGCTCGTCAAATTCGTTCATGCACATGCATAGTTTTTATCTTTATATTCTGTTATAATTTTAGAAATTCTTGTTATACTTACTTTATTCTCCTCATATCGGCATTGAACTTTGTTATAATTTAAAAAAAAACTTTAGATTTGATTGTTTCTTAGTACTAAGAAGAAAATTCAATTGAAAAATTTCTTTATCTGATAATATTAACGTTATGTCTCGTTACTTAATACATTTATGTAATAATCCAGATTTGAAATTGTTTTTAAATGATGAGAAATGCTTTGTTAAATACTTAGTTGCGTATATACAATTAAATCGCTGTTACTTAATCATAAAAATAATTTTCTTTGTGCATTTTCTGTAAGACGTTAGATAACTATATTTTCCCATGTAGGTATACTATCTCTACTTGTAATAAAAGTTTGACGTTTTTTAAATCATTTTTAAAACAAATAACTGTTTATTTTTTTAATTTAATGAATCCTACAGGAAATAAGTTAAAAAAGGAATTCATATATACACAAACGACTTGGTTATCAATTAAATACGTGTTACAACTACACAATCAATTTTTAGGTTATTGTCCTTGCCCCTGTTTTAGCTATACTTTTATGAATACATTGTATTACTTTTGCGGAAATCGCAACGAGCAAAGTTGCAATTAAACTCATAAATATTTATTTTAAATTGTTTATAATTAGGAATGTAATTATCAGTAAATTACAAATTAACGGATTTGAAAGTTGTGTTCCATTTTCTTGTAATTTGTGAAATTGATCTTGGGCATTTATTGGGATGCAAGTTATATAATTTCGATTTGTCATTTTGTCGTTTTTCGAAATCGAAATGTTTATATAAAAATTGAACGTAATAACTTTAGCCTTGGCTAAATCTAATGATGAAACTTTTTAAATATATTAAGACGGTGCTAGTTTAAACATGAATGTTGTAAGAGGGTTATTTTTTGTGTAGTTGGTTTTTGAGAATGTAGCTATAAGTAGAAAATAATTACTACTAGGATTGACAAATTGTAAATCGGGCAGTCGAGTTTCACAATTGTGTTATAACTGTAACTAGCTAGATTCAAACTTTTTTTGTGTGGGTTTAATATATCGTCCTAGTCTTTAAGCAACTTTGATATTCTATTTGCTCGATCTTCATATCTATAACCATAAAAAAATTGTAACATACTATTGCGAAACGTTTATTATGTAAATATTGCTAAGATATTTATTAGGAGAACCTATTTTTTGACTGTATCAGAATTTGTTTTTGACACATAAAATATTAGCATGGTTAACACTGAAGTATGATTCATCAATAAAAGTTAGTGTATGTATGAGAGATTCATTATTACAAATTTTATTATAAACATTTAGCACGTCTTGTATTTGTATTACAATTCCTCCGCACGTCAGTATTATGTGTTCTTGATGTCATTTCTATAGTCTATTCAGTTTCAAAAGATAGTGTACATAAACATTTACACGTGATGTAGGCGGTGCTTAAATAAACAGGGTCGTATTTTAATAATAAAAATATAGATATATAATAGTAATTTATTTAACTATTTCTCGTGTAAATTGAACGTTTTTGCAAGAATGGGTATTTTAAAGCAAAGGTTTACATTGACAAGTGTGCAAAAACTGTCAAAGACGGTTTACAGAAGCGAAAAATTAGAATTTATAATACATGGTTAAGAAAAATAAATAAACATATTTTTGCGTATACATGCGTAAACATAACAACCGGGGCATAATGAAGGCGTTATAGATTCATTGCGTTCATGATGATATTTTTCTTCATATTTTTGTTTGGAATTAGATGATAACAAATTTTTTATTTCTTTTTGTGCATTTTTTTAAACATATTTGGATATATTTTTATACATTCCTTATGATTGTAAAATTTCTAAAAGATTAAACTTCAAATTATTTATTGCTATACACTACTAGATATACTTAAATTTATTGGATGATTACGCTCTTTGACCAACATATATCCTACGGACCAGAGGCATTCGAGCTGTATCACGTTGTTCTCCGGGTGTAATAACGCCTATGGTGCATAAATAGCTATAAAACACTACGTTTCTCCTGTAAACGAAAAAATTTAACCAAAATAATGTGTAATTTATGTTAGGGTTTTACAATGGGAGTTTACAAAACAGCTAAATTAAAAACCCGATTAAATTTAACATCAAGTCATATTAGTTTACACCAAACCAGCAATCAATAATATGACAGTGTTTTGAAATTAAAAAAGTTTAATTATACAGAGGTTTAAATGTTCATTTGTTTGTCGTTATGTGATATTGTGATATCTGTTTATTTTTACAAATGTAGCTGTTTTTTTAGAAATAAACCGTTCACTATCGCTAGTAGAGCTCTTCCAAAGTTTAATACTACTGAAAACGCACATTTACCTGTTTTTAGTCGCTTACTACATCTATTTTCTTGTCAAAACAGTCTAACCGACCCATTTTTATGAATTAACAATTTTTTTTTTAAGTTTTTGCCCTATGGCTTCTGTTGTAATGGTAAAGTTTCTGCTTAAACTTTTTGTTGGTCTGAAGAAATGCACATTTAGTACACGAAACGTCGCTATAATAAAAACCTGAGTTGTTTTTATGTCACCCCTGAATAAAGAATTAAGTTAACCCTAGAGCCATCTGTTGCGTCTGTACAAAAAAGGGCTCAACATTATTGTATTTTTACTTCAAGACATTTTGTATAGTGTGAGACTGGACAATTTGATAAACATATTTTTTTGTTGATGTCATTTGTTGGTTGTAGCGTCACCAACATTTTTTAAAAATTGGCTTGTATAATTGTGCCATTTCGGATTAGGTTTTTTTATTGGAGATTCATTTAAATCTTCTTCTTCTTCTTCGTAGGTTAGGACTAAGTTCTGTGTTTGCATCAATGGTTTGCCAGGCGTAGTTGGGATGTTGAGGACCAGTTTTCATACCATCTTATAGGTGGTCGTCCAGGTGGTCGAGGTGTATTTGGTTTTTCCTATTTCGCAGTTTTTGCCAGCCGTTCATTTGGCATTCTGTTCACGTGATCTCTCCATTTTCTTCTCCGACCTCTTGCCCATCTTACTACATCTTGAATCTCACATGCGTCTCTTATTTCTTAATTTTTTTTCGTTCAAATAGCGCATGTCCTGTTATTGATCTTAGTGTTGTTGTTCTTAAAAGTCGTTTCGTTGTTGTGTTCTCTGCTTTGGTTTTTATCGCATATGTCATGACCGGTCTTACGCAAGTTTTATATATTCTGACTTTACTCCTTGTGCTCATATGTTTATTCCGTCAAATTATATCTCTTAAGTATCCTGATATTAATGATGCCTATGTTGTTTGAGCTTTTACTTCGTCTTTTAGGCTCCTATTACTTGTTATGTTTGCTCCTAGATATTTGAAGGACATTACTTGTTCTACACTTTGATCGTAGATCGCTAATTTACATCTTTTTGGTTTTCTAGATATTGTAAGGAATTTTGTTTTCTTTGTGAATATATGCATGTTGAACGTTTTTGCTGTTTGTTGAAATTTATACAGGAGCCTCTGTAGGTTATCTTCGTCTTCGGATATGATCACTGCGTCATCAGCATACCATATTATTTTTATTTCTTTATCACCCATTTGGCATCCTCTCCCAGTTTGCTTTACTTCGTTTATGATTTCATCCATTATGATGTTAAATAAGATTGGGTTTAGGCTGTCTCCTTGTCTGATCTCACATATGTATAATTTTCGGTATTCAGCTTTTCGATAATTTTTTTCTCCCTTTTTAAAGGTCGGAATCAGAATACTTTCTTTCCATTCAGAGAGATTGTAGTTCATCGTGTAGTATGTCCCCTCCATATTTAATTATTTTATTCCTTATTTCGTCAATTCCTGGGGCTTTTCTGTTCTTTAGTTTGGCTACCATTTGCTGCATTTTTTCCAAGGGTGTAATTGACGTTTTCAATCTCATGATGTAATTCCTGTGCTTGGGTGTTGGTTTCTGTTAAGCTATAAAGTTTTTCAAAATGTCTTTTCTATTCTTCTACCGTTATTTTTGTACTTTGTAAGTATTCATTTATTGGTTTTTTTTTAATTTCTCAGTAGATTCCATATTTTCTTTTGTCCTCCGTATAGGTCATGTTCCATATCTTTCGAAAATTTCTCCCAATATTCTCTTTTGATTTTCCGAATATTTTCATTGATCCTGTTTCTTACAGCTTTATAGTCATTATATGTTATTGCATTAGATCTATATTGCAGGTACGATTTCCGGTTCTCTTCTGCTAAGGTCTTGACTTCTTGTTTAAACCAGGGCTTTGTGATTGGTCTTCCTCCCTTTTTTATTGTATTTCTTTCGAATGCTTCTTCCGCTGCTTCTAGTATGTTAGTTCTTAATTTTGTCCATGCTGTTTCAATGTCATCCAGCTCTGGGATATTATTGGCAGCTATTTTTTCTCTAAGCCTTTGTTGATATAGGTATTTAGTCGAGTCGTCTGATAGGGATTCTATATTCACCTTACTCGTTTCCTCGGTGAGTTTGTTATAAAATCGTTGCATGATTGTTTGCATTGTTGCCATTACAAGATGGTGGTTTGTTCCTGCATTTGCTAAGGCTAGCGATCTAACGTCCTGAATCCTTTTCGGGAGAATATTTTTATTTGTGATTACGTAGTCTATTGTTGATCTTTGTCTTCGTGTGTTTTCGAAGGTGTATTTATGCTGTGGTTTATGTGGATAGAAAGTATTATTAATTCTTAGTTCATTTTGTATGCAAAGTTGTATCATTTGTTCGCCACTCTCATTAATTATTTCTTTGTTAAATCGGTTTTTGATACCAGGTATAACCTTATCGCCTACTCTTGCATTAAAATCCCCTAAGATTATTATTTCATCTTTATTCGGTATATTGTTTAAGACTGTAAGGTCTGGTAAAATAACACTATCTCTGCCTGTGGTTTGCTAGTATCGGGTGCGTAGATACTTATTATATGCGTCTTGATTTTTGTAATTCGATTGTCATCTGTCATCTGTGATTCTGTCACTAATGTATTTTATATTGCTCCTCCTGATGCTGCTCTTTCATTTTTATCCTTGCCGCTGTATATTAGAATGTAGTTTTCATATTTGCTGTTTCCTTTGCCTTTTTTTGTCTCTGAGAGTGTACATATGTCTAATTTGTGTCTTTTAATTTCAAGAATGATTTCTTGGTCTTTATTGTTACATGATGTTACATTCTAGCATCCAATTCTAAGTATAGTCGGTTTTTTTATTTGCTTATTCCTTGTTCTCGCCGTGTTGCCATTATTAGATCCAGTCAGTTGCGAGGCCAAACTATTGGTTCTAGGAGCACATGTTTTTTTCCCCAAGCAGGTCGCTAGCCTCACTTGAACAATGCTTGAAACCCTCCTCTTTTATCCGGGCTTGGGACCGGCTATGACGTCACTGAGCTACTCAATCCACCCAGTTCTGTCATAGGCAGAGTTATTTAAATAAGTTTTGCAAAAGTGAATAATTTACTAATTCAAATTGACAACCTTGTCATTAAATCCTAACAGTGTATTAAATTTTGGAAATAGATTTTATTGGTTTTGCTTCAAAAATCTGGACTTATACGTTTTGCGTATCAATAATATGGATTGCAGTGGCCTGATGAAGTGTTCGCTGGTAGCACAAAACGTTGCCGCAAACATAGACTAAAGTGGTTTTACATGCTTCTTCTAAGCGAAGAAGTCTAAATTAGTTACTGTAGTACTCAGAGAAAGATAAAGAATCTTTACCAAATTTAGATTTTGTGCGTTTTGCTTTCTTTCATGATTAAAACAATTTTATTTTAATTAATTTAATGTTACGTGATTATATTGAAAAAAAGAGATCAATAGTATGCAAATGGCTACAGAGATGGAAACCAGTGGGACCACACATATCATCCACCATTTCTGGAACTATTGGATCGTCATATTTGCGGCGACTTTCAGAAGAGGTTAAAAAGTCTACGTAAAATTTCAAGGAACACTTCTTATGCCACTCGTACCCACAATGTAATGTAAGGAGCGTTTTGACATCAAAATTTTCTTATTACTTACTGGAGCATTGTCTTTAAAAATAACTATTGGGTTGATGGTACAAAAATGTATTTCACTCTTCATTTGAAACTTTCACAGCAAGAAAGTTATAAAATTGTTCTCGTTGGACAAGAACCATCTTACACGCATTAGTTGAACGCTTTAAAATGTATCTCTTGAATGATTTCAATTTAAAATGCAATTGCGGAATGGGTTTAAGGTGATGTTATTTTTTCTTTCACTCTGAAATGGTACATCAACTCTTTGTTCTCTTTCTGGATTATGTCGATATACCTTGATAGGTTTTTGTTTTTTGTACTTTTTCACAAAAACCAAATAAACGGTCAGGCGGTATGAAAGAATGGTCTCGTAGAGGCAAAAAAATCTCGACTTCTTTCCCATTACTAGGAGCTTGCAGCATAGCTATCATTGGTTGATTTTTATTTTGTCTTCCACCTCTTCGGCGAATAATCTAATAATGTTTTTAACCTCTGATAAGTGCTGCAGACACACGAGGCTACCTTATTTGAACCTCTTGGGTTGGTTTCTTCTGTTCATACATAGCTCTGAAGCAATTCTCTACAGACATTCAAACTAGTGCGTTAGACAATGTGGTTTTTTTTTCGTTATGAAAAAAAAGCTTAAGTTCTTTTTTTGTGAACTGCTTGGGTATCTTGTAGTGACGACAGTTTCTTAAGATCAGTTTCTTGTTTTATTATCTTTGGTGAGCCAAATTAAAGTTATCTTTAAAAATTTTTCTTTTAAGAAGTTTTTCTTGAACAATGTACATCTTTGCTTGTTTTTCTTCGCTTAAATCGGAACTAAAGTAACTTCGACCAGTATTGATTACATAAGTATGGTCATCTCTTCTTCTTTTCTGGACGACATTACCAACCCTTGCATAAGTGCGAAGAATCATCTGAAGTGTTGAATTACCGACCCCTATGATTCGACGAGAGGCTCGTTCACAAACTTGAACATCATTCCTTTTCTGGAAATTTCTGATAAGGAACTTCTAAGTGAAATGATTTTCTTTGAGGTTTTCAGTTGTGCCGTTCTGACATCTACTGCGTAGAAGCTACACTGTATGTTTCATAATAAAGCTATCTTGATTGCTTTTCTTGTTGGTCACATAAAAAGCGTTTCGTATTATTTTCACAATCTGGTAAAACATTTCTGTACGTTTGTAGATTTTTTCTTATTGTGGTTGCAGTTTGGCATCGTATATTGAAATAGCAACTAAGAAAAATTCAAATGTGCTGACAAACGTTTGCAAAGAATAGTCTTTACTGTACCGAAACTTTGCTGGGATCACGATACCAACATCGTACTATCGACGGGTCTTCACGCGACGTTAAAGCAAGCATGTGAGGTTTTAAAATGACTAAAGGTTATTTAGATTGTAAAGATGGTTTTGCCAATTATTTCTAAAATTCTAATGATGTTTTGCTGTGCATCCAAAACGAATGGCGCAGAGTGAATTGATGCAAAACAATCATCCTTGGTTACATATTTTTATCATTATTCAAATTTCGTATATTTTGTGTAAAATACAGACAACGTAGCAGGGGCCGGGATGTCTCGTTTGAGAAAGAATGTATGGATTATTAGATACATGGATTTAATTTTAGTTGTACTGATATGTGAACTAAACTCAATTCTAAAGGCAACTGGCAGTACTCAAAGATGTGGGAGGAAGAAGTAGAAGAAAATCATGAAGTGTTCATAGAGTTCTTTTAAGAACTAAATAATAAATATGACTGAAATACGGTTTGTTTACATTTTTCACTGCGTTTTTGTTTTGGATGAATCATTGATTTTTGTGTCATCAAGTTGGCAGTTGATCGCTTCTCTCTAGTGTACTCTTTGGATGAAACAAAAATGAAAGGAATTTTACACATCATTTTAGACGATTTCTCTAAGATGAACATTCGAAGTGATAAATTAAATTAGTCTTAAATTTGTTCATTGTAGGAAGTTTTTTTTTCAAAAATTTGCTATTTTACTTTTTATTAAACATTGGCTGTTGTGTTGTGTAGTGTTTTTTAAGTTGATCTTCCGTCGGTTATCTCTTTAATAATGTCTACCGCTCCCGTTCCTTGACGTGTGACAGCTTTAGGTATTTTATCACGTCTAGTTATAGTCAACATGACTCTTTTCATTGCTCTCTGGGCAATCATCAATCTCTGAGTTAACTTTTTTGTTAGGACAAATCTTTCTGGCCGCATGACATATTGTATTATAATAGCATCGTTTTTTAGGATCTTCAACTCATCCTAAGCTCTACCGTAAACCTGGTGCGTTTGATTGTCTTTACAAATTTTGATCTGGTGTTTTGGAAACCTATATTCATAAACCGAGACAGTTGAGAGATACTCTGGTTACGTTTATGTATTTTTCTTCCCGTATAAACGTATTCTAATGCTATGGTAGTTTTAAACTATTGCCCTAGAACAGGGGTTTCCAACTTATGAGTGACCGAGGGCCGCCATTAGATTCATGGAGTAAATAGGGGGTCGCATCCGCACAGGTATATATTTATATAGCTACTATTTAATAGGTGTTAATAAAAGCCGCGGACCGCATGCAAGAAGGCCGCGTGTTGGAAATCCCTGCCCTAGAATATATCCAAAGAATTATTTCTGGTTTTAGACCCTAAGTTTTACTTATCAGGCTTTAACAGGTTCGAAATATCCGAGTAGCTTTCTTGATTGTTTTCTCTAAGTGCTTCCCAAATATTTAATCTCATTGGTCAGTTGAAGTTTTTTCTCCACAATTGAAGTTTCTTCAAATCTTGAAGTTTTCTTCTCCTTGTAAAGGCTACTATTGTTGTCTTGGTAGGGTTTGTTGTTAGGTGCTTTGTCGTACACCAGTTTTCCACTAGTTTTAGAGTGAAGTTTGAGACACCTCTTCCAAACTTACCACATATCAAAATAGTGATATAATCGGTATATCCTTACGCATGTATTCCATTCTGGTCAAGTTCCCGTAAAGGACTGTCTACTACTAAGCTCCACAATAGTGACGATTACAGCATTTCTTGCAGGAATCATTTAGCAGTAACTACCTTTTTGGTTAGATTGCCCAGCAAGCTTGTAATTCCTCTTCCATTTATCGCAGAGCTGATCCATTTTTCTACGGACCGGGAGACTCCTCGACTTTTAACAGTCTTTCTAAGGGAGTCAAAAGAGGTGTTATCAAATACTCTCTCTATATGTAAGAAAGCTTCCAGTGCAATCTCTTGATTGCTTAATGAACTTTTATGTGTGAGCTTATGTATGCTTAGTTCACCCGATTGCTAAGGTGCTGTACCCAGTGGTTCGTTTTTAATTTAATTTTTCAATATTCTTGAGTATAAAAAATGTCAAGCTAATTGGATTACTAGATTTTACCTGGGCGTATGATTCTTGTTTAGGTATAAAAACTACTTTTATTTTTTGTCAATCATTTGACACGTAACCTAGAGCTGTACTAGCTCTAAATAATGTGCACAAAGGCGAAAACAAAGATTTTATCTGTTGTAGCTTGATTGACAAAAGACTTTGCAGCCTAAATAATCTTATTTTTGTCTACCAATTTGTTAGCCAGTTTCCAGTTCTCCTTTAACCCTCGTTTTTTAGGTGTGTTAAAGCTTAAACTTGTTAGTACTTGTGCAGATATGGATGTACTTTCCGGAAAGTGTGTTTATAGCATTAATTCTAGTGTCTACTCTCTTTATAAAGTATAACATAACTGTGGTTTTTGCAATGATTTTAGTTTACCCCGGTTATGTTTTTTCAAGGCTTTATGTAGTCTATCACATTCTGATAATTTTTTTGTTTTTCTAATAGCGTTGTCATATTTTTATATTCGTCCCATCTTAGACAGGAAAGTTCTGGATTCCATCAAAGAGTATTTCGGTTGAATTGTATTACTTTTAAGGGGCAACTATTTTCGTAAGCGTTTTTGATAGATGTCTGAATGATATCGTTCATCAGTTCTATTTCTACCGAGATTCTAAGTATTGACGGTCCTTCGTCCAGTCTCTGTATTTAAGTCTTTCTCTAAAGAGATCCCAGTTGCCAGTTCTTGGATTTCTATACGTCTTTACTTCTCTCTGTGGTAACTCCAGTTTAAATTTTATGTACATAAAGTCACTGCATACGTGTGGTGTAATGTTGAATACTCCCCTTTTTGTATCTGTAACAAAAGGTTCGTTATCTCGATTTACGACTTTCACTCATGAGAAAAATAAGTTGTCCTTTCGGATCTTTCTTTTTATTTACAACACTACAGGTTTCTATTAGAAGCTCTGGATTTTGAACTTTTAAACGCTTTAGTACTTTTTCGGGGTCCACAATGGGTCCCGGAATCCATACCATGGCCGTAGCTTGTTTTGAAACGTCTTTAGTAGTTAAGTTTTGTATCTGGCCAGGTTTTTATTCTAGGGTCTGCATCAGCCAATTTTTAGTATCTTATCGGCACAAGACGTCCCTTTTTAATTAATTAACTCTAAAGAATCTAGGAGCAGATTCTCATTTGATTAATGTGTTCAGAGCTTCAACTAGAGCAGTCTTAATAAGGCCCGTCTGTTCTTTGCTTAAGACAACACCTAGATATCCTTGTGGCATTATTGCCATATATCAGACACGGACGTAGCATAAGAGGTGGAGAATTTTACCTCTCTACACTTCTCTGTTGTGGCGTGCCAGTGTCTGTTATATATTTCTTTGTTTTGTTTCATTTTAGGAAAATAGACAACTACGTGTAGAGTCCTTATACACATGGCGGGCTTTATACAACGGGGTTTGCCTGATACCCTGAGGTAACCAGTAACGACTAGTTCTCTATCCAATCACACATATATCGGTCTGGTTCTTTTTACCTTAGATTTAGGTTTTTAATGAGGTTATCTCTTTTTGTTGTAGCCAGTTAAGCCAATGCCCTCCAGCATTTATTGATTGTGAGACATATTCAAAGCAGCAAAGAATATTAGGTTTATCTGACGTGTCTACTGAGCAACGCTAGTAGAGCAACGATAGGCATCGTTTAACTCAGTATCTGAATACGTACGGATTTGATGCCGCGATTCCAACATCTGCCAAAGTAAATCAAGTCGTCCTGGGTCAACTTGTTAAGCTGCGTACCATGACACGCTATTTACTCCCCTATCCACCACTTGAAGATCCGCCTGATAGGTAGCTCAACCCAGGGGTATTATGCTTACTTTCAAGGACATTCCAATGTTTTGTCATCATAAAATGGTAGTGTGTTTAAATGTGCGTTGGCTTAAAGAAATTTCTTATTGTCTAATGTACAATTTTTGTTTTCAATTAACACATTTTATGCAGGTAATTAAATTTGTATTTAAGAAAAAAAGTTTATTTGGCTTGTATTCAGAATTAAATTTTCTGCTAGAAAATATGTCACTTCGCGTTTCCATTTTACTGCTCAAAAGTGCAGAATTTGAAATATGTGTACTGAAAATTACAAAATTCTGAATCTGTCGAATTTTGAAATGTTTTAGTTTTGTTAAACAGGTTCCGATCAGTTTACTTGACATTTAAGCTCATTGAGCGAAATACTAAAAAAAATATTTATTTACTTGAAAAATTTACAATAACAATGAAAATCTTTTCATCTTTCTACCTTGACACAAATATTGTCGATTTTAGTTAATTATTTATTATTTCAGCGCTCTAGAATCGCATTCATATTTAGTCAGAATTGAAAGATCATTAAATCCGTACGTTAACGCACAATTTCAATCATGCAAATGTATAATAGTTACAATGTTAATGTTTATAATTACTAATTAATAGTACGTAGCAGAGGGTATTTTAAATAATTTCATTCAAAGTTTGTACATAATTAATTTAATATTTAAATATTGAATCCGTTACGATACCAAAAGTTATTAATTAATTACTTTAATTTTTATTTAACAATTGTTATAGGGTCATTACCTTCATAATTAATGCTAACTGTAGTTGTTTGCAAAGCAATAATTGCAGTATACGTTGATAAAACTATCGGGTATAAAGTTTTTTTTAACAAATTAATTATTGTATTTCTATAAGCTTTGTTTAGAGTAAAATTTAGTTTTATTATTACGGTAGGTACCTGGTAATTATGAGTACGATACTATATTTGAAATAATACGAATCTGTTAACAGGAAAATGGATACCGTAGTGATTTTTTCAGAGTATATTTGTTAACAGTAATTATAATTGTTTGATTTCGATTGGTTTCTAACCGCTACGATTGCTATAAAGCACAAACATTTTTTTTTTGTTTCGATCGGTGTACATAGAATTATAATTAATTAACCAGAAATTAAAAAATATTTTTATTGCTTTCAATTGATTATACATCGCATGCCAACATTTTGACTTGTACATATCAAAGTAAATAATAATATAATAAATTATTTGATTATTTTAATAAAATATGATATTTGAATTTTTTTCTACTAATCATAATTTAAAATATTATATTGTTAATAATAAGGCCTCTATTTCCTCTTTAGATACTGGTGTGTATAAAATTTTTTGTTCTTCTTATGTAGAACAAACTAGTAGAAAGTTCAAAACGAGATTAAAGAACAGAATTATTTTGGTAAAATGTATTTAAATTCTGGTTTGTTCAACACTTCTTTTTTAGCTAATCATAGTTAGTTTACTGATCATTTTTTCTTTTGATTTTAATGTTAAATTTTTTAATTTCTGTAATCATCTTCAAATTCTTCAAACCCCTTTCACTTATGGCTTTGTGTCTAATTTCAGTTTAAATTTTTCGACATTTGTCAATAACTTTGTTAATTTATAGCTTTTTAGGTTGAATTTTTTTTTGCAGTTGTGTTTTTTATTTGGCAATAAAATGTATAACAACATTTGTATTGATGTTCTTCAGTTTAATGTACTTAAATTTTTTTTAATTTGGCAAATGCAGGATTTTATGTAGAATTAATATCGCTCAAATCCTACAAACTTTCGATTGATTTACCGAAGTAATAAAATTTTTTTGTTCTTAAAAAATTATCTTGGCTTCCTTGTGTTTTAATTGTTATGTTGGGTTCTTTTATATTAAACGTTACATATTAGTTTCGATATTTCGTTATTACTAAATGATAATCAAATGCCACCGGGGATGGTGTCATAGAAAGTAATAATATTAACAATCGTCACAACCATTAGTAATAAGGTGTATCTTCTTTTTCTTGATATGCGCAGGAAGTTTGGCAGGGTTTCCACTTTTCCTTTAAGTAGTAGCAGAACATCCCCTGTTTTTATAATAATAAAGAGACATTGGAGCTTAAGTGACATAGTTCTTTAAATGCTAGGGTCTGTTTATTTTACGCACTGGTCTACTATTTCTAAAACGTTTGCCATTATAGGCATCAGTCTTAACCATTGCAAAGTTAGCACTGAATTTTAACTTTAGGACTTTAGATTTAGTCTTAACCAGTTGTGCAAATGTTTCGGTATTTAGAGAGAATCCCTTGGTTGTTGAGGATGCCCATCACCCTTCCTTATTGATCTCAGTACATTTACCTAAAAATTCTTTAGCTACTGCCAAATTGTGCAATCAAGTTTGTAATGTTAGTTATTATCAATTTAAAAATGTTAATTTAAATGCTTTGAAATCTACAATCGCTAAATCTGATTGGTCTTCTTTATATTGTTTTTCTGATACAAACCAAGCTGTACAGTATTTTTATGATGTATTATTCAATGCTTTTGATAAACATGTTCCCAAGATTTCGATTAAACCGGAAAGTAAGTATCCAGTGTGGTTTAATTCGGAGATAATTAACCTTTGTAAAACTAAAAATAAACTTGCAAAAAAATGCAAAATATCTCCCTTCTTTTGCTCTAGATTTAAATTTATTCGAAAATTACTAAAACAAAAAATAAATATGGCTTATACTAATTTCATTGAAGATATTGAAAACTCTATTTCTATTGATGTGAATAAATTTTGGTCTTATACTAAATCTCTAAAATCTAAAACAAAATTATTAGATGAAATGTATTATAATGGTGAAAAATTTTGTGGACATGAAATTTCTGAAGCTTTTGCAGATTACTTTAGTTCAGTGCATAGCAAATTGAAATCAGATTATGATGTGGATAATATCTTGAAAACAAACAATAATTCTAATAATTTATGTTCCTTCAGTCTGGGTGACATCTCCTTACATGACGTTAATCTTGCCTTTGATAACTTAAAAAATAAGCGGAGCAGTGGTCCTGATGGAATTCCAAGCTATATATTTAAAGCACCTAAAGATGTGCTTGCTAATCAATTATGTTTTATTTTTAACCTTTCATTAAAAACTGCACTCTTTCCTGACTTTTGGAAGTGTATAAAAGTTACTCCAGTTTTCAAATCTGGTATTGAATGTAATTTAACAAACTATAGACCAGTATCAATATTAAACAGTGCAGCCAAAGCTTTTGAAAATGTAATCTATAAAATATTGTTCAGTTGTGTTCAGAATTCCGTCAGTCCTCTGCAGCATGGATTCTTCACTGGACGATCCACTGAAAGTAATTTGCTCAGCTTTTCCGAGTATGTTAGAAATTTGACATTGACATTTGACGTGGTCGATCATAATATATTATTACTTAAACTACATAGACTTGGTGCTTCCAAACTAACTTTATCTTTTTTCAGTTCGTACTTACGAGATCGATTATTTACCGTTAGGTTTCTAAATTTTAATTCAAATAAAAAAGTAGCTTTATCAGGTGTTCCTCAAGGGGCCAAGCTGGGAGTTCTCCTTTTTTTGACGTTTGTCAATGATTTGCCACCTATTTTCTAGTCGAAATGCCTAATGTATGCTGACGATTTAAAACTATTTTCAAGTATACGTTCTGGCAATGATTGTGATCTTCTACAGGATGATTTAAATAAACTCAATTTATGGTGTACCGAAAATAGATTAATGTTAAATATTAAAAAATGTGTTGTCATGTCTATCTCAAAACAAAGGCAAGATTATGAACCAGTTTATATGATAAATAACAATAGGTTGGAAGTAGTGTTCACTCATAAAGATCTCGGTGTCATTTTTAATAATAAGTTTACTTTTTCTGAACTTATTGATTCAATAACAAATTCATCATATAAACTAATTGGTTTTGTTAAAAGAACTACTCGTGATTTTAGTAACGTGAGATGCATTGCTATGCTTTATTATGCACTAATCCGTAGTAGACTAGAATATTGCTCAAATGTTTGGCTTCCCAGTAATATTAAATATGTAAAACAACTAGAAATAATGCAGAATCACATGCTTCGATACTTGTTTTATAAAAAAAATAAGAGGTATTGTTCTTTTGATATCCCTTCTGATACACTTAGAGAAGATGCTGGTATTTGTAAATTGTCAATCAGAAGAAACATATCTGTATTATGTTTTCTATTTAAATTAATTAATGGTCATATTGATTGTGCATCCCTTCTGGAGCAAGTTTCTTTTCATGTACCAAGGTCTGTTCATACCAGAAATTCTAGTCTACTACATATTAAAAATTATAAAACCGATATACTAAAATATTCTATCTTTGTGAATGAAGCAAATTTATCGTTTTTGTTTAATTTAACATCGTCGTTATTATTACGCTTGGAAGTAGTAGTAGCACACATAGTATACCGATTCAACCGGTATAATTAATAGAGGATTGATGATCTCAGGGGCTTCGCTTGATTTGATTTTCGAAAAGCTATGGATACTTGTAGATTATCGTTATTGAGGTGGCTTACTTGCTTTACGCAATCTTTGATCTGTATTATACTTATTGTAACTCTATTACGTAATTTATTTACTTTTATAGTATCTACTAAGGCTTAAGCGTTCTTACTTGTATTAAACCCTCATCTCCTTTTAGCTTATTTTAAGATCATTGTCAATAATTTACTTTTAGTCGAAACTATAATTGAGCCTTCAGCTGCTTGCAAAATTGTGCATTATTGGTTACGTTGACTTGTACCGTTTGATTATCTTAGAAATTAAATCGTCAAAGGTATGCTTACGGTAGTAACAACTTTTACCGGCTAGTGTACTGCGGAACTTGGGATAAGTCTTTCGTTTTATATTAACTTAATGCTGACGTCTCGCTAGACAAAAACTAAAGTTTTGTTTGGGATTGCATGTAAGTGTTACTTTTTGATTTTTTTGTTTATCTAATATCTTGCTTTATTACTTGTATATTTCCTTGGTAATACCAGCTTTATTGATCGGGAAATTATATATAACAAAGTTATTTGTTCTCTCGTTGATGATTGTTTTATCCTACTTCTTGAACAGTGGGTTTGTTTGTACACTTGGTGTCTCCGAGCCAACGATTTTTCTAGTACAACGGGGTGGTACCTGTTTTCTTTTCTATTATAGCATTCTCAACCACGCTCACTCACCGATATCTTATAGCGTTTTTCACTGAACAGATTTGAATTCGCACTAACACCGGGCGAGTTTACTGTGCACAATAATTGTGTTACCGGCAGTGCATTAAGGCTTGTATCTAGTGACAAAATATTTCGTTTACAACTGTTCTAGTGATTTTAAGAACCGCCTGTAAATAGGCAACTTATTTAACACATTTTAAAATTTGTTACCTGGTATAACAATAAGTAAAATTCTTGTCTGACCACTTGCAGAAATAGATAAAGATCTTGTTTACAATTAGTTGTACTACCTGCAGTTGTAGTTACGACGGGTACTAACTAAAAAGTTAATAAATTGCATTATACCATAAATGCAATTTTGAGATATATATAACCATGTTTGAATAAATTTCAGAAATTATTGCCTTTTTTAGTGAGATTTTAGTATTTATGTAGAACATTCCTTGCAATTTAATTAGTTGTACTCATACACTGTGACTCATTCTTCATTAGTACTTCCTTCGTCTTTATAATAACTAAGTAGGTAATTATTAATTTGAATACTGAAAACCGATTTAAGCGATTAATACATACTTGCACCACAAACAATACAATATCTTATGAAGCAGGATATGCCATTCAATAAGGGTATTAAAATAATAAATAATTTAAAAAGTATATGAATAAAACATGGTTAAATATTTTTTGTTTACTAAGAAGTTTAGAAAATAAATGCTTACGAAAAATATAAGTATCTCTAACGTAGCAGGCGCGGCTCCAGCAGTTTATTTCGGTGGGGGCTCCATCAGTTTAAAGCGGGGGACCATCTATATAAACAATAACATTGGGTCATTGTAACTAATTTACCGTAGTGTATCTTGCGAATTACTCATTTTAAGTTTGGACTTTATATTTTTGGTTTTAAATTAAGTGCGATTATTTTTCAAAATGGATCGTGAATGCTGTTCTGTTTCAAACAGACGTTATACTTCAAAACGATTGAGTGTAAAACAAAAAATGAGAAGAATGCGTAAACGCTGTAAACAAACAACTGAAGTCAGTGACTTATTAACAGTGTCTGCAGTGAATAGTGCATCAACCCAAAAGCAAAACACCGTAGAAGATATGTCTTTAACAGATGGTGATGGCAACATTGACTTTTTGCTGGATAGTAATAGTGATCGCCAATTCAATTGCCACAACGAAGAAGATGACGTTGAAACCGTAAGCGATGGTGGTACCGATATTAACTTTTTGTCGGAAATTGCTAATGATGAAGATATTCTGTCGGATGGTCAAAAAGAAGATGTGTGTAAAAATGAACGTGAGAAAACAATGTCTCCTTTGCCAGACTTAGAAATTGAAATGCAGCAAGAAGAAGAATATTTTGAGTACAACAACATTTCTGGGCGTCGAATTGTTAATATTACTCATCTGTTTAAAACATTAAAGTCACTGAAACACGAAGGGTTTGGGTGTTCGTTCTACGACATGGATATTGTTAAAGAAAAACGTAAAGGTTTAGAATCGATTTACACCGTTAAATGTATAATGTGCAATAAATTAGATACAATATCAACAGAAGATCATGCATCTCACAACATGCCTATAAATTTATCAGCAGTCTCTGGTACCATATCTATTGGTGCTGGATATTCCCAACTAAATGAATTTTTATCTGCACTGGATATCCCGTCTCCATCGAGCAGTACGTATACAGCAAATCACAATATTGTCTGCGACATTTACAACCGCACTGCTACAGAAGAAATGCGGAAAGCTGCCGAAGAAGAAAAAAAACTTGCAGTTGAATTAGGCGAAGTTGACGCAGAAGGGCACCCAAACATAGCTGTCGTAGCCGACGGTAGTTGGTGTAAAAGGTCATACCGCACAAATTACAACTCGCTCTCCGGTGTTGCATGCATCGTAGGACTTCGGACAAAAAAGATACTTTACATTTCTATTAAAAATAAATTTTGTTGTATTTGTGCTCGCAAGGACCTTTACAAAAATAAAAATGCCCGGTACATGTTTGCTATAAAAATTGGAATGGGACATCCACTTCAATGGAAACGGCTATAATCGTCGAAGGATTTCAGAAATCTTTGGAAATGTATGGGATGAAATATACAAAGCTTATTGCAGATGGTGATAGTAGTGTTCATCGAAAACTTTTGAGCTGCATGCCTTATGGACCTACTACCGTAATTCAGAAGATAGAATGTAAAAATCATATTTTGCGAAATTACATTAATAAAATTAAGGAATCTACAAAAACCACACCAAAGAGATAAACAACTACAAGCAAAAATTTCTCAAAACATCCTTCGATTTAGAAGCGCAATATCAAAAGCGGTAGATTTTCGAAAAAGTCAAGACCTCCCGGTGAGTACAAAAATCAAAGAATTAGAATTAGATATATTAAACGGACCCAAGCATATTTTGGGCGATCATAGTGGCTGCGAAGAAAGAAATTATTTTTGCACTGGACTTAAACCAGGAGAAATAAATGTAGTTCCAGACTTAGAAAAAAACGGAATTTTGGAAGAAATTATGAGTGCAGTACGTCGAGTCGCAAGTCATGCTAAAAGCCTTATTTATGATGTTACCAACAACTCTGCTGAATTGTATAACTCTCATGTGGCCAAGTTCATTGGCGGTAAACGTATTAATTTTGCTCTTCGGCGGTCTTACAAGGCGAGATGTGAAGCCGCTGTTATAGCACACAATAATGTAGGGATGCTGCACGAAATAGTACAAACGGCAGCAAACACCACACCTGGAAGGTACACCCTACAGTATTGTGCGAAGCAAAAACGAAAAATAAAATACAGATTAGAAAAAGACCATACAAGGAAATATCGCAAAATCAATTCCGGGGTTGCCGATGAAGATTATGGACCAGATGCAGCACTCAATCTTCCTGACATGCCAGAAGAAGAAATGAAAAATGCACAAAAAAAGTTTATTAACGAACTGTCACTACATCGCGACAAGATTTATCAAGAAACCCTTGGGCAACATCGATGTAATAAATGGTACGTGGAGCGACGAAAGCGTCTAACAGCTTCTAATTTTGGACGCATTTGTAAATTACGACCAAGTACATCTTGTGCAAAAACGGTGAAGAATTTACTTTATCAGCAATTTTGTGGTTCTGCAGCTACCCAATATGGCAAAGAAAATGAGCATAGGGCTGTCAGTGATTTTGAATCCCTCACAAATTTGAAAATTAATCCGTGTGGGTTATGCATTGACGAAGACCATCCATTCTTGGCTGCATCTCCTGATGGAATTACAAGAGACAACAAATCAATAGTGGAAATAAAGTGTCCATACAGTGCACAAGCGTTTACTCCGGAAGAAGGTGGTAAAAAAAAAAAATAAATTTTGTGAACTTACTAATGGAACGCTACAACTAAAAAAACAAGATAACTATATGTTTCAAGTGCAAGGACAATTGAACATTTTAAAAAAAGATGTTTGTTATTTTGTGGTTTGGACGCCTAAAGGTATATCAGTAGAAATTATACGTCGAGACATTTTATTTTGGGAGTTTCAAATGCTTCCAAAATTGCAGCAATTTTATTTCAGTGCTTCAACAGTGCATCATATAATATATAATGTGAGAACTTCTTTATATTGTTACCCTTCGAATTAGTAATGACGTTGTTACTTTACAACTTCCAGACCAATCAACGCACTTTAAACTAATGAGTAAAGTTAAAATGCATTTATCTAGAATTTGCATATGTAAAATGTGTTTTTAGCTGATAATATATATACAGTAAATTACGTAAATGAATTAGTATCCAACAATTTTTTACATGTTGAGGATATAGACAACATTCAAATTATTTAAATTCGCCATGTTTGCACTGGATCTGTTGCACTTGCATCTGTTGTCAGTGCAACAAAATCTGCACTACTACAGAATCAAGTGCATTTATCAGACCAGTGAAAAATAATAAAACTGAATCAGTACGCATTAAAAATACCAGTGAAAAATAACAAGAACACTCAGTGCGTAAAAGTGCGCACTAGAATGACCAGTGAAAAACGCTATTAGTTAACTGTGGTTTCTAAATTTGCAGTTCTATAGTAAGATTTCTTGAAAAGTTCTGCTATGGGCTCTTGCTCTACTGTATTGTAGCGGTTGCGTTTCATAACAGAATCCAATTCTGATTGTATGCTGTTTTTAAAGGACCAAAGGGGTGGTAACGTAATAACGGAGATTCAATTTTATTTACAAAACATATAATAGACGATTAAGAGACGTAGGTTCCGGTTATTCCGGAAATTTGCTGATTGCCTTTCCAAAAAGAGTAATGCCAGTATTTACAGCATATTTTTTGGTTTTATTAAAATTATTTTTTATGAGATTTACTTGGGCATATTCGAAATCAATTTTTCTAATTGCTATAGGGGTAAGTTCGTAAAGTAACTTTGACATCTTGATAATATACTGGGCCATTTCCTTCTCTTGTTTTCTGGAAATTACCGCTTTTCTTCCCAATATTTAATACAAATTTAAATTTTCTCCCAATGTTTTGTAAACTATGGTACCGTACGGTACGTCATACAACCGTACAGTTTTTCTGACACTAGTTCCTTGTTTCGCCGCTTTCATACCTTTTTTCATATCTTACATGTACCATTTTTTTGTATTCGTTTTTCTGACGTAGTTTGACGTAATTTCTCATAAAATTACAATGTGCATAAAATCAACAACGCATGGGGAATACCGGCCACTTGCCAGGTAATTTTACCCTCTGCGGACGTTGATAAGCATTTAAACAAAAACAGAATCTTAATGTTGACAGAAACACACAAAAAACTGTTACTATATTGGTTCACTTGTTATATACTTCTTCCTAGGATGGTCCGGTAACCCACAAAATTCCGATTTTCTGGAAGCAGTTTTTATGTATTCAACGTCTCTCTTTTTTATCAACAAGGCGAAAAGGTCTTATAACCGCATTTTGAAAAATGCTTCCATGTACTACCTGAACTGGACTTCTGACGTCATAATGTTTTGCATGTTTTTTTCACACTCGATTGAAATGAAAATTTGACTGTTGGGTGGATTGGCTCCCAGCTACCGTTTTGACTGATCTTGATCGCAGCTTTGTTTTAGTTATTCTAGAGACTTTTGTAACATTTGAAAATTAAGTATGTCTAGGCAATGAAGTGGTTTCAGTTTTCAGGAACCGCACAAACTGTAGCATCACTTTTCGGCATCATCGCTAAGGATGTATTTTAAAATATTTAACTTTTTGTTTGATTTTAAACTTTTCATTGATACTGACACTCGCTCCATGCTTGGGTATCGAAAAATCAAATTTCTGTGGTGTTGACACCGGCACAGAAATTGCTTGAAACATTGAAGTCACGGGTGTAGAGGGTGTTGACGTATCTTCTGTTGTAGACATTTTTGCGACGTTGATTAGGAAATTACCGGGATAATTCCGGGGTTTAGAAACACACGTGCGCACTGTTCTAATCTGCTTTTTAAACGCGCATCATTGCTGCTATCATGTTACGTTGGATTCTTAAAGACGAGGAGCAAACCACAACCCACATTTTGTATACCAGATTTCGTATTTTCGTGGATTTATCCACGATTTCTTTTAGATTTCAATAGATTTATTTCAGGATTTCCTTCGATTTCCTCAGATTTTTTTAAGATTTCCTTTTATTCCCTCAGGATTTCTTTTGATTTCCTTAGGATTTCCCCTGACTTTCTCACTCTTCTATTAACTGATTTCCCGTGATTTTGTCAACATTTCTTACAGATTTGTATTAATTGGGTTTTCTGGTATCCCTTATTTGGTCAGATATAGCACATTCTACAACGGCTTTTATGTATATGTCTGTAGTATACTGGAAACTAACGTTAACATCTGGAGACTGAGGCAAGGAACGTTTCTTCTCTCCTGGAAATATAAAACTGCATCTGCGACTGCTTTCGTCATCTCTATTGACATTTCTAGTATCTGTTAAATCCGAGGTTAAATCGTTTATAACATTGTTGAGAATTTGAATGCGGTTAATTCGGTGCAACATTTCTTTGATGCTAAAATTGAGTACCGCCGAATAAGTTGACGTCATTGACCTTGTCACTCCAAACAGCTTTTCAAGACTAGACTATTAAAACGGCATGGTGTAAACGATTCTGGCGATACTTTTTGAGCACGAAAATTTTGTATAAGCTGTAACAGTGTTTGCTTCCAGATTCTTAGGCAGCAAATAGAATATGTTACAAGCTTTATGTCTTACGAACCTTGCACGGCCAACTCACACAGTCGGAGGTAGGGGAGGTTCACAGGAAGTATGCTTAAGGGCGCCAGATCTGATCCAAGATAACACTTCTGCCTCGATCATGACAGACGATCCAAACTTGTAACTCAATTTGAGGTTCGTAATCCTTATTACTCTGATGTTCGAGTAGCCAAAATTAGTTAATAGATAGCGATAATTACAGGAGAAAGAAAAATAACAAGAGAGATTAACAATTATAATCACTTTAATGTATTAACGTTGGATACTAATAAGAGTATATGAAATTTCTTCACCTATCGATGCTCGAATGGTTTCTACGTAGAATTAACAAATATCACAGTTTTAATTTAGTGGCGCACTAAATTGACAACTATACGCTAAATGCGCAATCCCTAAATACTAGAATGACTAACAATTTTTGTTAACAAGTGTAGAAAACTTTGATTTCGTAATACATAAGATTTACTAGATTATATCGAAGTTCTAATACATGAATGCCCGCAGTATCGGCAACACACACTACACATTGAAGTTATGTCGAAATGAACAGCACCGAAAATCTCGTAATAAATATGTTTTTCCCTCACAGCATGCGATACAGTTACGTAAATGATTAAGATTACCTTATTGGTATATAAGCAATAACGTAATTACGGTCGTTAACATTAATTAAAATTATGTGAGTAACTTTCGTGATCACGATATAAAAGTTAAGCAAATAACTCACCCCAAAATCCAGTATCCACTTTCGCGAAGAAAACGTTTTCCCCGCCAGCGGCCTGTAATAAATAGTGAAAAGCAAATCGTATCACACACTAACTCACAAAGAACAGGAAGCTAAAAAAATAGTATTAATAAATCATTAAATGTTATATAAAAACCCGTTGTATCGTATACTGTAGGTAACAATTTAGCACAGGTGGCTGATAACACAATCGACTAGTATACACGAATTAACATCTCCCACAGTAAGGCTTGTCGAGACCCCGTTTTCGTGGTGGAGAATATGCCTTCCTAAATCGTACTTGTTTGGTAACGGTATTTCTTAATAATAATTAATCTTCATCATTTCTTTATTGAAACGAAACATGTGCTCGAAGCGTGGGAAAACGGCCTGTGACGACTCAAATATTTTACAAACGTAATGTAATTAGTTGGCTGTTATAATAAATCGTGAGAACGCGGCTGTAACGCGTAAACATCACAAAACGCCGTAAAAATAGGTACAATTAAAAAAAAAAAATAGAGGTAAAATATGAAAGTAAATACAGAAAAAGAAGACGAATCATTTGACATCAGTTAGAAAAAAGAAGACAAAATGGTAGCTTTGTAATAAAGCAGTAAATGAAAACGCGGGAAAAGAAAACATAAGGCTATCGTGGACAAACGGAAGGGCGATAAAGAAAAAACAACAACGTTTAAGGTAGGCCTAGATAGTAACAACTTAAATATCTAAAAATCTAAATAAAAAAACTAAAACTAAGGGCCAAAATCAACTTTTTAATACCAAAAACAAAAATTTCTATAAAACGGAAATTGGACAAAAAAAAACGTCGAAATGGGGCGGAAAATAGGCATGTGAGGTGTCAAATGAAAGGATATGATATAGCGAACATGATAAAAAAGGTAGCAAATGAAAAAAAAACTCATACAAAGTCAATATAGAAGCACAAAAAGCTTATCAATATAAATTTGATAATGTAATAATATAGAAACATATGAACCGATAAGCGTCAAAATATTTTGTTGACTAAATACATTTTAGTAGCTATCACTAAAAAAAAAATGAAGCTTATCGGGTTACAAATAAAATTAGGAGAGGTTACACAAAATCCATGTGATAATGAATTTCGAACAATTTTACAAGAGGCACTTAGAAAATAAAGTGACTGAACGTTTTACAAAGAAACCATACGAGGAACAACAATGGGAAAAATGTAGAATATACAGAGGCTCATATGCAAGTGGGAAAAAAAATCAAAAGTCAATAAAAGCTTAAAACAAAATAAAAAAAAAAGAAAATTAAAATTTCTGAGAAAGAACATGTAACCAGTACTATCGTGATGTCTAGTGTGTGTGAAGTCCCAACTGTGGTCTAGTCAGTGTTTTAGTCTTCAAAAGTGTAAATAAAATACAAAAAAAAACATTAAAATTAAAAAAAAAAAGCAATGTATTAGTCTTTTATCAGGTTCCCGCAAGGGCATGTTAAGTGTAAGGACATGGCTACGAATAAACGGACAATTCTAAACAATAAATTATGGAATTACACACTACAAAAATGAATATTACTGCGCAGGGGAGGGATACCCCAGGGCCGGCAAGGGAGGTGGGAACTCCCGGGTCGTCATTCAGAGACCCTGTTTTCGAGGTAGGCAACCAGGCTTCGAAAATTAGTACCTCTACTGGAACAGAAACAAAAAATACACGCCATGAAAGGAGCTTCTCATGGGGTGGAGAAAAAAAAAGAAAAGCGACAGATCTGTCTACTCAAGACGCAATAATATACCGAAGAAGGCCTAATGTAGCAGTTATGGAAATTATAGATACCATAGAAGCAATACAGTCAACCTATAATACTTTAATAAAAAACGTTTCGACGAATACCAAGAATGAATTAAAAACGGTTATAGATAGGCTAGGAAAAAAAATCGAATATTTCAATAAAACAACAATCCAAAACTACCTAGCACAGGAACGATGGGAGAAAACAGAAAAATTGACGATAGAAACTGAGTCACAAACGGACGCATGGAAAGCACACAGCAAAGAAACGAAAGAAATTGCCATACAAACGACGCAATGGACAGCAGAAGGAAAAGAGATGATAGACAGCGTAGAGAATGTAAACACATACGAAGAATGGAAACAAGTAGCCGAGGAAGAATGGGGAGATAGTGCTTATGTACACACAAAAATAGTAGAAGGACACCCACTACAAGAAACTACAGGAACAAGTACACTATGGGTAACAGAAAAAGAAGTAGAAGAAAATACTGGACTACAATTAATGATAGAAAAAGTATATCCAGAAATAAACAAAGGAAAAGAAGAAATAGAAACCATGGAGAGAGAAACCAAAACGAAAACAAAAAATAACACCAACGTAAAAAAAAATAAAAATAATTAGAATTATATATCAAGACCATCAGGAGGACGTATGGAAGAAGCTAGAAACAATAAAATCCAAAACGGAGGAGGACAAAAAAATAATGTTACACAAACTAAAAACGATGAGCGTAAACAGACTAAGAAAAATGGCAGAGTGTATATTCAAAACAAAAAAAACAAGAATAAACATAATAGTACCAAAGGATATCCAAACACAACAAAGTATAGCTAAGCAAGACAACCAAAAGAAGACCTACGCGTTAGTTGTAGAACAAAAAGGAAAAAAATACGAAGAACTAGTAACAAGAATGAGAACGCAGTTAAAAGATAAAGAAGAAACCGAAAAAATACAAACCATAAGGAGCACCAAAGAAGGAAAATTATTAATAACGATAGATAAAGATGAAAAGGCACTAAACAGAATAAAAGAAGAATTAGAAAAAGGAAACGAAGAAGTTAACGTGAGGAAACTCGGAGAGAGAGTAAAACAAAAAATCTGATTATTAGAGGGATGGATGTAATGACGACAACAAAAGGTATAGAAGAAGCAATAAAACAATATGGCAGTGTAGAAAACTTAAAAATAGGGGAGTTTAGGCCCAATAGAAATTACACAAAAACGGTCACAATTCGAGTTCCAGAAGACGAAGCTAATAAAATGATTCAAAAAAAGATAATCAGAATAGCAATGTCGCAATGTACCCTAGAAGAGCAACAACGAGCCGTCAGATGCTACAGATGTTGGGAGTATGAGCACAATGCCAAAGACTGTAAGGGAAATGATAGGACAAAATTATGCCACAAATGCGGAAAAGAAGGGCATGAATACAAGGAATGCCAAGAAGAAGAATACTGCCCACTATGCGAGGAGGAGGGTCACAGTGCCGGTAGAGGGAATTGCGCAAGCTGGAGAAATTATATAAAGAAAGCTCGAAAACAAAGCAAGGAGATGGGCGAAAAGACTTAGAACTAACTGCAGATAAAGAACTTGTGATATATATAAACTGTGATATAAATGTTGTGACGTCCAGAATCTACGAAAATAAACTGTGATATTTTTTACATATTTTATTTATACATATATATATATATATACATATATCGATTTATTTATTTGTCTACACGCTTATACGTATATCTACAAATTTAGTGATATCTATACAAAACATATATACATATATATTTTTCTATTTCTTCTACTTCATTTATAAAACAATAAAAAAGGATAATGAAAAAGTAACATGCACTACACAAATAATTAAAAAAACAGAAAAAAGGAAAAACAAAAGTGAAGTAAAAGTAAGAAATATAAAAAAGAAAAAGCAAGGCAAAATAAAAATTGGAACATGGAATATAAGATCAATGATACAACCAGGAAAAATAAGAGATATTGTACAAACTTTAGAAAAATATAAAATAGATATCATAGCAATACAAGAACTGAGATGGGCAGAAGAAGGTGAGATAAACAAGAGTAACTACACGATATTTTGGAGCGGAGGAAAAAACAAGGGAACAATGGGACAGGGTTTATAGTAACCCAAAAGCAAATGAAAAATATTATAAAATTTGAAGCTATAAATGACAGAATATCGAAGCTTAGAATAAGAGGACAAATAAGTAATACCACCCTCATATGTGTATATGCACCAACAGAAGTAGATACAAATGAGAAAAAAGAAGATTTTTATGAAAAACTTATAAGAGAATGCGAGAAAACTCCAAAATATGATACTCTAATAATATTAGGAGATCTGAATGCGCAAGTAGGAAAAGAAGATCACATAAAAACTGTAGCGGGAAAAAACACAATACACGAAAAAAACAACGACAATGGAAACAGAATCTGTAATCTAGCAGCTGCAATGAATTTATACTTAGCTAGTACTAAATTTCCCCACCCAACCAAACATAAAATCACATGGAATCACCCAAATCATGTAACAAAAAGTCAAATTGACCATGTCTTAATAACAAAAAAACGATTAAAAAACATAGAAGATGTTAGATCGTACAGAGGAGCTACTGCAGACACAGATCATGTTCTAGTAATTGCAACCATGAAAGAAAAGAAAAGTATAGCACAAGACAACGTTAAAAACAAGATGAAGAGCAGATGGAATACAGAAAAAATTAAAGACGTAAAGATACAGCAAGAACTACAAAAAGGTATAACACAAAAACTCCAACAAAAAAGAGATGATGAGCTTAAAAAAGGCAAAAATGGAATAGAAGAGGAATGGTATAACATAAAAACAAGTATTTTAGTGACAGCGGAAGAATGGATAGGTGGAAAAAAAATGAATAAGAGTAAAGAATGGTACGATCAAGAATGTGAAGAAGCATGCAAAACAAAAAATGAAAAATGGATAAAATGGCTGCAAACAAAAACAGAAGAAGACAAACAACTATATAAAGAAGCAAACGCAATAGCAAGAAATAGATGCAAAAGAAAAAAAGGGTATGCAACGTAAATAAGATTAAAAAAATACAAGAAGAATATAAAAACAGAAATACAAAAATGTTTTATCAAAGAATAAGGCAAGAAAAGAGAAATTATAAAATAAAACCAAGAGGTTTCAAAGATGAAAAAGGCGTCACAAAATATACACAAACTGAAATACAACAAATATGGAGAAACTACTTTGAAAAGCTATTCAGTAGCGAAACACAGACAAATATAAATACACCAACAAATACAACAGTAGACTTAAAAATACACAAACCAACTCTAGAGGAGGTGAAAAGAGCAATAGAAAATTTAAAAAATAACAAAGCAGCCGGAAGTGATAACGTAATTGCAGAGTTCATCAAAAACGGAGGTGAAAAACTACATAAAAAAATACAAGAATTAATAAGTCAAATATGGAGGGAAGAATATATGCCAGAAGAATGGAGAAAAGGAATAATAACAACAATACACAAAAAAGGAGATATGGAACAGTGTGAGAATTACCGAGGAATACAGCTGTTAAATGTAACCTACAAGATACTCTCAAAATTAATCAAAAATAAATTACAAGAATATGCAGATACTAAAATAGGAGATTACCAACAAGGATTCAGGCCGGGGAGATCAACAACGGATGCAATATATATATATTACAACAAATATTGGAAAAAGCTCATGAATATGACATAACACTACACATATTATTCATAGACTTCAAGCAAGCATTTGATAAAATAATACGAGCTAACATACCGACAGAAATGAAAAAAATGGAAATACCACAAAAGTTAATAAACTTAGTTAAAATGACATTAGAGGACACAACGGCAGTAGTGAAGGTGGGAAATATAACAACAAAAAGCTTTGAAGTAAAGGAAGGAGTAAAGCAAGGGGATACTCTATCAGCTTTAATATTCAATATAGTGCTAGACAATGCAATTAAAAGAACAAAAATAGAAGGTACAATAAACGTCAAAAACACACAAATTATTGCTTACGCCGATGACGTAGTAATCATAAGTAGAACTAAAATAGGAATGATAGATGCTGCCATAAAAATAGACGAGGAAACAAAAAAAATTGGGTTAAGAATCAACGGAGAGAAAACCAAATACTTAAAATATAGTAATAGTAACAATGAAAAATTTATAAAAGTAGGAAATCATAAAATAGAAAGTGTGTAAAAATTCAAATACTTAGGCACCATTATATACAACAGAAAAAATAAAGATAATGACAAAACCAAACGAAGAATACAAGAGGGATACAGAAGCTACTACGCAAATAAAAAATATATTAACAGTAAACATTTAAGCATAAATGCTAAAATCCAGATTTATAAGACTTTGATAAGACCAGTAGTAGTATATGCGTCAAAGACATGGACAATGACAAAAAAAGAAGAGGAGGAATTAAGAATTTTTGAAAGAAAAATAATAAGGCAAATTCTGGGACCAATCAACACGGGAGAGAACGAATATAGACCAAGAATGAATTTCGAGATAAGAGACCAAATGAAAGGTGAGGACATCGTTAACTATATAAAATCACAACGAATAAAATGGTTAGGCCACGTAATGAGAAAGGATAAAACGAAAACAATAAGAATAGTAACTGAATGGAAACTAACAGAAAACAGGACGAGAGGCAAGCCGAAGATCAGATGGATTGACGATGTTGTAGACGACCTAAAAACGTTAGAAATAAAAAACTGGAAAGTAAAATGCCATAACAGAACGGAATGGTCTAGAATCGCAGAAGAAGCAAAGAATAGCAAAAAATTAATATAAATTAAAAAAATAAGACAATCGGGAACTAATCCATCCCAAATAACGGATTAAGAAAGCTGAAAAGCAGACATAACTGCACGCGGTTACAGTTCTGGTTATATATATATAATGTAATTACAATTTGATTCCCATTATTACGGATGTCACTTGAAAAATTTCTTTAAGACGTCCAGACCATTTTAGGCAATTGACAGCTTCACGATTCTGTCGTAAAAATGACAGCCACGAGAAAAGATCGGTAGAAGGCGTCGAAACCGGAATCTAATTTTAATTCCTATACAGGGTATTCCGTAACGAAAATTTCGTACGTAACAAATACCACAGATAATACAAACGAGTAGAAGCGTCGAAGTCTTTTTGTAATAGAGCGGTGGTGAAAAAGTATATGATTTTCAAAAATATAACTGTAGTTTGACTGTCAGCAACTGAATCTACCAAGAGTTGGACGATTCTGGGTGAACAGAATTTCTCAACTGAAAGATAATTTATTTTGTTTTCCGGCTTGACATCCGATGATGTTCAAAAGTGTTGATCCTTCGAAACTGTGTCGACTGGACTTCGCAAATGACTCATCGAAGGATTATGGGTAGTTCAATACCGGGTTTAAGCAATCATGTTCGCACTTTTGTTGCAATGTGGACCCTATCTTGTACATAGCTCACTTCGTATTTTGCGTTCGAATCCTTAAAATCTATGAAAAACAATGGCTAAACATTTAGTGGAACTCGTCGACAACACGGAATTAAGACGCATTTCTTTTAGCGTATCCCCGTCAGACGCGTGGCCTATTACAGTAATTTCAAATTGTTGTGCTTTTTTTCCTATGTATTTGAAAGACAAAATGAAACCCTAAAATTTTCTTTGGAATCATATTGCACTTTGCCAGTTATTCGTGTACCATTTTCACTAATTCAAATTTGTTTAGGTAGGTGGCGATTTTCCAAATATTTTGTAAAGCTTTTCATAGAATTTTTTTATATATTATTTATAGAAATGCCGAGTAATAATTACAAGAAATTGTTGAGGCATCTTCGAGGTATCGTGTTTCGCTGTTATGACGTGAGAAGCTTTCTCTAAATTGCTCTTCTACATTTGGATTAGCTGCTTAAAATTTAAAATCCGTCGCAAATAAGGGAAATGTTCTGAGATTTTCGATTCGATGTTCATCCGTCTGTTCCGAGGTCCGTTCTCCTTGTCGCTTTTTTCTTTGGTTTTTCGAATATTTCTCATCTGTTGAGAGGGGTTCTAGCTCGGGTTTTGGTTTAGAGCATCCCGTGGCAGTTGTTTGTGACAGTTTCGTATTATCAGAGTTATTATCACTTGCGTTTGTTTAAGTTTCAGGTTTAAACTGGAACTCGGGCGGATGACGTCGTTAGAAATGATGACTATTTTTGAAGATGACTTGGAATGATAAGACGAAGTCTTACAAAATTTTTTGTTACTGATTTGTTGATGGTCATTTCTATTTGAGATTGTCTCGTTCTCTGACTGGAAATGTCGCTAAAAATTTAACAAGATTCATCAGTATTTAGCGTTTTTATGGATAAAGAAATTACTGGCCAAGTTGAACTTTAATTACTGACAACGGCTTCAGCATGCGAGGCCGTTACATCAGAATGTATATCCCGAGGTATATTCTAATGTGCGACCCCATTTGGTTTACTTTCTTTGAACTAGCAACAAGAAGCTTTTTGAAGGGCGTAAAAACGGCTGTATCGAAGTTTGTTTGTCTGCTGCTCGTTTTTTTATTTCTATATTGGTTTCTTTCGGTATAGTGCTTTCGGAAATTATAAAAATTCGAAAGAATCCAATGCTTTTGAAATTTTTTATTTTTGGAAATTTATACACGGTTATTTGCGCTGCCGAACAATAGCACGTTATGTGAGCTGCACAGTTAAGACACATGGTCATAGATGTTGGAATGCACTATACCTACTCTCCTGAAATTTTGCCATTCTTGCCGCACATATAGTGGTTAGTTAGATGTTAAGAGGACTATGTACGGTCTTATGCTACATAACCTACTTATCTTTTTAATTATTAGTGGTTACCCAAACAACACACTAATGTTTAAAAGACATAAATAAAACGTACTCGTAGATGGTCTATAGATAGTATAATTTACTCAAAGTCGGGCGTATATTCGACATCTAAATGTCCGCGGTATTTACGTATAACTTGAATCTAGTTTTAAACGTATTTACAATGTTTCGTTTCTCAACTTCTAAAAGATGTATTTAATTGTACAGAGTCCTAGCATTATAATTTAACGTACATTTAACGTTAAATTTTGTATCTCTAAAAGATGTCTTAGAGTATAACAAATTTAGACGGAATAATTTGTATAAAGAATATGCCAATATTAGACGTTCATTTTTTGCGAAAATGAAACATCGTATAGATATCATCTTCAACACGCACAGAATACGTTACCTACTTTTTTGATTTTAAATGTGATTTTGTTATTCGAATAAAGATCGGTTATGTGCATTAGATACATCAAATTAGAAGTTGCTTTAAATTATAAAAGTGGTAGAAATATTCAAACCTTTTACATATAACCGAATTGGTAAATACATTTTTTAAATAAAAAATATTATTATAAAAACCTGTAATATATTTTTTTACATAAAATAAACAAATAAACATATGCAATAGACATCGCCTATCTTTAAGTAATATTTTTTTAAAACAAAACTAAAAACAATACATTCTATACATTCTATTTTTCACTTGAATAACACCAGAATACTAGCTTTTGCCTTAACATGTATCCAAATTTAGCTGGGTTACGTAAAGATTAATTTTCTTGCCTACTTCTTGGGTTACTTTTCTTTTTATAGTTATAACGTGCTGCCGACCGAAGCCAATCTTGAATGGTTTTTGTGATTGACAAGTCTGTTAAATCTATAGGTTTATCTGTAGTGAAATGAACGTGAACTGCCTCTGCAAAGATATTACATATAAGATCTAAGTTTTTACCATCATGTACATAGTACATATAATGTGCCGTTTTGTTAGAAAAAAAAACTATTTCTCGTACATATTCCAATCAAAAATTATAGAAGATATATAAAAACTCATTTAGATGTTTAATGAATCATGTATAAAATGCGTTGTAAATTCAATTCGAAATTAATTTCGTTTTCAGATAACAATGTCGAGCGCAGCAGATTTTATATAGTACTTCAAAATAAACATATACCGTTACATTATACTGTGGGATAATCACCGTGTATAACGCTTCATAAGCGTTACATTATGGTGATGCTGTTGAAGGTCATCCAACCAATAAACCATAGAGAATTGTGTGAATGTTAAAAAATCATCCACATATTGCTTTCATTATCGTTTTTAGACTAAATGTAAGTAAAATACTGAAAATCTTTAACTTAAACCTACATACAACGCGTATTAATCAATTGCATGCAATAAAAATTTAGATGTTATTGAGAGAATTCGCAATAAAAGGTTTAGTACGTTCAAATTGCATTCAAAAAAACATAACGTTTTTGTTTGCACCTATCTAAGTACTTACCTACTACACAGGTTTTTATACACACACACTGGACTGAACAACGTAATTTTAATAAATTCGTTAAAGTAAAACGCTTATTGCACCTACTTCTGACAAGCATGAATTGGCAATTTCGACAATAATGTGCTCTGACACTGACCGAGGCTCGAAAGAATTCGCTGTGAGTGCTAACGTTGGTGCTAGTGATTAGCGTTGTTAGATAAGCGTTATAATCGCTGTAATCGCGAAAGAAAATATCACACTCATAAAAATAATAATTTTAAGACTATTAATTTGTTTTTAATTTTCTGTTTTGCACAAAAATGTAATTAAATATATTTTCTGTTGTTTATTTAATTTCTTGATAATGCGTTAAAGTATTTGGTATCATAAATACTTCAATTGAATGTTACTTTTTGCACAATTATTCTTTGCTAACAAACAAAAAGTTGTTTTTGTATGTTTTCCTCATGTGACTAAAAAGTAGTAAAATAAAGTGAGATTTTAGACGTCCATTAGAAATAACTTTTGCTGAATTTATTTTATGTAAAATTTATAAAACTCTAATTAAGATACAAGATTTTCGCAACTTTGGAAGTAGTCTAAATTATGTAAATTTAAGGTCTAAATAAAATTAATACCACAATAGACGTCTATTACCTATCAACTTTTTTATTTAGACGTTCATAGATGGTTTTAGACGTCTATTAAATTACATTTAGATGGGTATGTGTTGTTTGGGTAGTTGTTAGTTAGTTAGTAGCATGAACTCAGCTTAAGCGATTTGTTTTGACTCAGCTAAAACATAACAAACTTCTACTGCGTCTACTTGTTGTTGGAAGTTTAGGGTGGCACATCACCTCACATTACGTCCTAAACATAACCTGACTCTACAGAACAGCTAATGGAGAGCGCATGCGCACTTGTCAATGATTTCCTTTTAATTGCCTTGCGATTACGCCTGATTTCCTCTGATTGCACTTGATTTTTTTTTTATTCCCCATTGATTTCCTGTGATTACCAGATTTTTGTACACCAAGTCTTGACATAACAGCAAACTAAACACTTAGTTTATATTTTAGAACTGATTTTTTTTAATTGAACATTTTTATTAGATGATTTTATATGATATTATCTCTTTCTTTTTTTGTTGAAATCTATTTATAGTTTACATTTAGTGTTATAGTCTAGTGAGTTTATATTGCTTAGCTATTGTAAGATAAAGTTTAAACATAATTAAATAATTAATTTGGATGTTACTAAATAGCTGACGATTTAACAGTAGTTGTAAGGATAACTCAATTATCACACCTACCAAAGAAGCTTATCTGGTTTTACTCGCGAAGCGTTTTTTAGGTTTTATTTAATTTCTTATTGATTTTATTGTAGATGTTTTTAAAAAAGTCGTATATATTCTGTTAGTAAATTTACAATTTTTATTGCCCAATGGAGATTAAACAAAAAAAATTGATTAATTTCACGCTCAAATAACGAATAATCGTTAGATTAGTGCTTGCAAGTTTCAGAAGTCGTTACATCGAGGAAATATAATGGTCATAAACTAATTTGCATAAAATTAATTTTATTATTAATGTAATCACGTCAAAAAACACAACTTGAATTTTCTAATAGTTTTTCTTCTCAAATGATACCAGAATAAACAAGAAAAGTATTTTTGTATTTAAATACAGTTAACCTGTCGATTAAGTTAAATTACTGTTTTTTTTACACTATAACTAGTATTTGAACAGGGCTTTGGGCGTTAACGGATAACTTTTAGAAATTAAAATACACGACCCGATTTTGGTATCTTTACGTTGTTAACGCGTAGCTATAAATTAATATGCAAATGTTGATCATTTAACTGTAATTATTAATGATTTTACTTTTGTAAGTTTTTTTTTGTTACTAATTTGTAAATATCACATCTTAATGTCGCTAATGTCACGTTATTTAAAATATTATGAATTACACTGAGGTAATTAGTAACGGCATGACTTTTTTTCGGAAATGATTAAATCTTTTATGAAAGTGTTACAATTGGTTTGCGTGTTTTGGAAAAGACAACTATTGCAAGGTAATAGACTAGTAGTGGTACTTTTTATTTATATTTGGAAATAAAATTTGTGGCTTTTGCTATGAAATCATAATAGTATTATTACCTATTATTATTATTTACCAATTACAAGGGAAATGTTAATATGATAACCAAGAATTTTGTAATGATTTGTTTTGCTTTTGTTTATGGTTGGTGATAGAATGATTCATATTGATTTGCATTATATTCTTTTTGGTTTTCTAAATTTATGTTTTGTTTTTAATTCTCAGCTAAATTTAAGTCAGTTTTTTTTTGGTTTTGGTATAATTATTACACTAAAGTACCTTTCTGAGCCACTTAGCATACAGAAATAACGTGATTCTGAATAATATTTTTAAGGAAAGATGTGAAATTGTAAAATTAGAACATAGTTTTTTAAGGTGCCAAATGATGCAGCGTAAAAATTTCACATAGGATTATTTTAACATAGCAAAAGAAGATGAAGAGGCCACTAAAACTGTGGGTTGAAAATGCAGAGTATACCGTAAAACATGTGCAAACATGCTCAGAAATGTAATAATGAAGATCAGTATTTGAAACAGGGCAGGTTCACTATCTGATCTAAGAAACTTTTGATAAATGCAATTGAATTTTACGGAACTCGCTCTGTAATGAGTTTAATCCGTAATAAAAATCATTTGTTACTAACCTTTGTTTCCAGTAGGTTTTGGGTTAACAACTACGACACCACGGCTAGCTGGGATGGTTGAGAATGCTACTAAAAAAGAAAAGAAAAAACCGGGCGTTAGCGTACGCGTAGAAAAACCAAGAGTACATAGGAACCCACTTAATAACGACAGAACGTAAGAAATTGGATGCATATTCTTCACATAGACAAAAGTTTTAGTCAAGCAGAGACAAATCATAGAATTAACAAACACACACAGACGAAATAATGATGTGGTTTGATCCTTAAAAATGTAATGAGAATAACGTATGATTTACCCCTTGGACTTGGAGTCTCTTAGTGTAGCAGATAATAATATTAGCTACCAGCCAACTAAAATGACCACCACCGGCCTCGAACACGTAGGGAACAATTACTAAGGTTACTCGGTTCGGTTCAAGTCATGCACTCAATTACGGTACAAACTGAAGTCTAGATAATTACACTCGACTGAAAGTAAAATAATAATAACGATTGTAGATACCATAAAATTAGCTGAAGGTTTAATATAAAGAAATGTAGATTAGCAGGTAAAAAAACTGAAGGCTTAATGCAATTAACAAAGCAGAAGACTTCATATAAAGAAATGTTGATAAGCAATTAACATAAGGAATTATACGGAGGTTATCAACCCAACTCTGATTGCAACGGAATTTAATTGATCCAATCATTTTTAAATATCACTTCAATGGGATGATTTAAATTAAAAAGAATCTTTATTTAATAACCATCCCAATTGCTAAAAGTAAAAAGGTAAAACGACGACGTTAAATTAAACACAAAGAAGGTAATTACAAATCATGTTCAAAGTCTCTACAACATAACTGTCTCGCAGCCGGCATCAAAAGCGAATTAACCACGCAAAGGAATCGTACAGCCCGCCGCATAAAATAACACCACCAGGGTCTCATTTGCTTATATTACTGTACTAGGATTTGAGGTTTGTTGCAAAAGAAGATGAGAAAAATGAAAATGTTGTATAAAGAAGTTCAGCAGTTTTTAGACTTTTAGGCTTAAAGATGCTACAATTATTATGGCAAAGAAGGAGGACACATACGAAAATTTGATGTGGAAACTTTTGGCAGAACTCTGCGAAGAGAAAGATTTAGTATTTGCAAATACTAATTACAAGCCACTAGAAAGAAAAATCTACTATTGAACCTCCGGTAAACGATACTATCAAAGCAGCAATAGACTATAATCTATTCGCAAAGTTAAACTTAAGAAGGTGAAAAACTTAAAAAAATACATTGTTTGCAGTGACTAGATCTATTGATTAGAGAACAAGTGATAAGAAACAAACGATTAACTGAGAGCGGATGCTTTCGCACATCCAGTTAGGGAGGGGGGTAACGGTGTCTACTAAGGCATTAAGGGATACAGTGCCCCCTTCTACCTAAACTAGTTTACAAGCCTCTGGAGCGGAGGTCACCGGTGGGCCTCTTTATCTCCCTCGGACCGTCGCAGTCGCCATCTTACAAAAATGGATTTATCTGCTAATGTTCAAACAGCTCTCGATTTTTTCATATAAATGCATCATTATATTCGGGATACTAGAATTGGGTAGATTGCTTTCCATTTTACGGGTTTAGGGCGCAAGGCAACTCACATAGACCTTGGTGGTATTGGATCGCGTACGGATTCTACAAGACGCTTCCACTGCTGGAGGGAGAAGTACTCTTACCAATGCAATAGGACTCGGTCTTTCTACTCTTTTCAGTACTAGGTTCCGATTTACTGGCGCTGATGAAACCGTTTTGTCGTTCACCATGCCTTCTAAATGAAAACGTGTTGTATTCTCGTTAACTAAATATGATACAGCAATCAGATAAAAAGTTGCGGGTAAACAGTTGACTCAGAAGTACGGTGTTGAACAAGCAACGATTTCAGGCATGAAATAGCAAATCTACACTTTTAAACTCGTGTCAATGCTTGAAAACGAAGATGGAAGTTTTTTAAGAAAATCCATGAAGGTAGCAACAAAGAAAGATTTAGTAGAAGCTGTTTTCAAGTGGTTTTTGCAACAACATTCTGTTACCAACATTTTCTGTAGTGGTAACAACTACGTCACCACGGCTAGCTGCTATGTCGGTGAGTGGGTGTGATCGAAAAAACTATAACAGCAGAAAAGAAAAAAGTAGGAGCCATTTCTCATACTGATAAGATTTTTGACTGGGAGACATCGAGGGTACGTCTCTGCCCGCTAACGAAGAGAGTACGATAGAGCAAAAAAGACAATCAACAGCAACGTAACAAGCATATATAAGTTTTGTTCAACATTACCATGTGCTATCTCTACTTGTTGTTTTAACAGAAATGTAAGTTAAAGAATTTAAATAGTAAGTAAAAAAGTTAACATTACCGGATAACAATCACTGTAACCTTAAGTGTAAATCGATCAATGATTTCGTTTAGATGCAGTTCAACTTATATAATTAATATGAATAGTTAAAATGAGTATCAAAAAACTTACCCCGTTCCTTGCAACAAGTAGTAAACGTTAACTACTGTCAAATTTGATTCACGAGACGTGCGTAGTATGTAAGCTTACATGTACGGCGTGGTTCGCCAAAATCTGGGCTTGACTACTTTTAAACGACCAAAGAAACTTGAACGGTATAACGTCAGCGTACTCAAGACAAACTTCATAACATAAAGTTAACGGTGTTTTAAATTTATGACTGAAAGTAAAATGATTTAGTATGATCTACAATTAAATTCTTGATAGCTACAAATTAAGATAAGTGGTACGGTGAATCCAAATTAATAAAATGCTTAAGGCTGAAGGAGTAATTAGATAATTGAATGCAATTGAGAAATTTTAGTATACAATACGTTGAAGAAAATTATAGCGTCACGAGTCATCTATCGCTACGATGAATACTAGTGATAAGGTGAAATACACAGGTATGAACCGTTCGACCCGAATAACAAAACTTCCGGGGATTATTGGATATGCGACATCGTTTCCGGAAAAAATGTGCTTTCTACAGCTTAATGACACTGGGAAAGCCGTCTCGAAACCCCAGTAAACTCTCTATAAGAATTTTAAACGTATTAAAAGCAACGTGGTTGTCACTATCTTTAATTATTTGTGAACACAAACTTAATCTAAAAATTGTGTTAATGCTGCTAACATACTGAACAACTCTTCCTAATAACGTACTCGCTAAAAGCGTCTTAACGAAATCGACTGTTCACAGCGACCTAAATTATGCAAGTGAAAGCACTTACCGCACAAACTCATCACACCAAGGCAATGACTTGTTTACAGCAATCTTTTTACCATCAAACGTCACAAGTTTGTTGCAAGCAATGGACCAGTTTGTTATCGAAATCATGAAACGACACTACAGAAGGTAAGTTTTAGGAAAACTCTGGCATAGGGCGAGGACGAAGAAGAAGTTCAAGGAAGGAAACGGAAGAGACAGGAGATGAGGATGGCTTGTCATTTGAGGAATTAAGAGACATTCGTCTGAAAATTCTTGATTTTTTAGAAGTTAAATGATGATGAACTTATTGAAAGAGTGAAAGAAGAAAGTATCGTGAAAGAATATGACCTCAATGTCGAAGTTTGCGGGCCTTGAAACTGCGTTGAAGAGAATTTTCTATCCACATGCAACTTTTCATTGCCGAGCGGGTGCGCGATTTCGTTGCCTGAAAGGGGATCAAGACAGTCAAATAGCTAACTTTAACCGAGCTGTTCAGCAAACAATGACTTTCATTTTAATAATGTACAGCGCTTGTAAGTACGTACGCTATATAACATGTAAAAGTGTTGCTTTTTCATCTAATTAAAAATGCAATAAATGAGTTTCAATGTACTTGACAGGTAGGAGGAAGCGAAGTAATAAATATAATTTGTCAGTGTTTGCGTTGTGTTTAGTTACCTCATCTTCTAGTTTAATATTTAATAATTTAATCCCGTCAGGGGCTGCCTATTTTCATATTGGCAGTACGGGGATCATAAAACCAGGGGTACCCAATGGACCTGGAGAAGAAACTTTTCGTCTCCTTGTATACAACGTCAGAGTTACGTCATGTCTCTGCTTGGAGGGGGGGCTTGGTTTTATTGCCTGGCACACAGAGGAGTAAACTTCTGAAGAAAATTCATTATCTCAACTAAAGAGAAAGCGCCGATGAGATGAGAGCCACAGCAAATCCAGAAAAGCGTGTTCTGCCGCGGTTCTGGATCGTGAAAAAGGAGGAAGGTGACTTCTTTAAAGACAGTTCTTTTTATAATATATCAACAAATGTTTGGATATGTGTGATAAACTAAAATGATTAGGAAAATAAGAGAAGGACTCTGGTGCTCAAGCGGTTCGACTGGTAGCAATAAAAAATTGGGACAAACATCAGTGACGGTGACGCCACACGACAAGCTTAACCAGAGCAGAGGCGTCGTCACATCCAGAGACCTACTGAATTGTTCGGTCGAGGAGATCGTGGAACGATCAAGGCGTAGCCCGTAGAATTAAAACAAGAAGAAACGGCTCTCTGGAGGATAGGGCAAGTGAAATCCTTACCTTTAACAAGTCAACGATTCCCCAGAAAGTCAAGGCCGGTTTTCACTCGTTGCCCGTTTACTTATATATACCAGATCCTATACGATGCTTTAAATGTCAGACTTTCGGTCATACCACCTTGCAATTTGTATTTGTGGAAAAAACCGCACGAAAACACGTCGTGCGATACGCCAATAACATTTAAAATTGGAAAAGCCATTCAAGAAGTCAAAACCCAAAAGAATCTTGCTTATCACGAAGCCAAAATGAAGGTGGTAATCGAAACACCCGAGCGAGGCGTTTCATACAGGGAAACAACATCATCAACTTACAATCAAGCTACCGTGATGCCACCACCTCAAGCCAAATTAAACGAAATAAATGTCATAGAACCGAAACCTACCTCTTTTGGCAAAAGTAAGCAATCCGGTCGGACCCATCTCCGCTGGGAGAAGAGTTTCTATAAAGGAAAAATGGGCCATAATGCCGATGCCGACATTGTTGTGGATGTCCATGTCGATCAGTGACAACTTGTTGTTTTTCGAGTCATATTATCTGTAATATCTTTATTAGAATTGCGAACTGTGATATTTTAACGTTTTTATCTATTTATTCGCTTTTATTTACATGTTTGTTAGTCTATACTTTAGTTTACTGTGATATTTTACTCGTTTATTTTATTTCATCTACATGTATGTTGGTCTAAATTTACGTCCACGTCAATGTTTACTGGTTAATTTATTATCTTCTAGCTTTCTTATGGAGAGCATAATACAATGGAATTGTAACGGATTAGTATCACGATACTGTGCCTTGAAACTTTTATTAAGTAAATACAGACCGTTTTGTATTTCCCTGCATGAATCTCACCTGAAATTGGGACAACTATACTCTTTAAAAGAGTACGAAATAGCTAGATTGGGTGCAGCGATAGATTAACAGGTAAACGGCGGAGTGGTGATTGATATCAGAATTCATATCCGAATCGAACACCACCCTACAAGCGATATGCGTAAAAATTACACATCGACTTATCTTGTACATCTGCAAAATTTACTTACCTCGTTTCGATTGTCCCTCGTCAATCTTGAAGACCTAATCTCTCAGTTGCATCACCTCTTTCTGCTCATTGAGGAGATTAATGCTCATAATCCCATGTGGGGTTCCGACAAGATGGACGCTCGCGGTCAAGTCCTAGAACAAATGTTTATTAACAATTCTAATATATCGTTGTTAAACAATGGATTACATACTGTTTTCAATGTTTGGCCAAGCAACTTATCATTTCTCGATCTTTCTATGAGTTACACATCCATAATACCGCGGATAATGTGGAAAGTTCTCGACGATCTATACGCTAGCGATTATTTCATAATTGTCATGGAGTTCAACATTCCTCACTCCGAACGCTACGTTCCTGAAAGATGGAACATTGACAAGGCAAATTGGGATCTGTATGGATCGCACTTACCAGTTTGAGTTGCTCCAGCCGTAAAGTATCTGGACGAGGAGATAGTCGACCTCACTACTTACCTGCTTAACGCTGCGTCGCTAGCCGTTCCAAAAATCGGCGGCTACTATTGTAGGAAAAAGCAAGTTTTTTGGTGGAACGACAACGCAAAGGCATCTTGATCAAAAAAAAGCTTTCAACGCTTTTAAAAAAACGAGGAACGGACGAGAAGTTGATCGCGTTCAAACGCGCTAGAGCAGTCGCTCGACAGACCATATTGCGAAGCAAAAGATCATCCTGGGAGAAATATGGCTCAGACTTACATCCAGATACTCCCATATCACTAGTGTAGAAAAAAATGCGACTCCGGGTGTAAGCATCCTCATCGAACGTCTATATTACGGCTAGGCGATTAGTAGATTTCGCTACTGACGTAGAGTTCGACCATAACAGCCCATTTACAAAACACGAGTTCGAACAGTTGCTTGCCAAAGTCGACAAGAGCTGTCCCGGTGCAGATAAGGTGCACTACGAGTTCTGCAAGAAAGCACAAGAAGATATTAAGAATACACCCTAGCGATATTCAACTGTATATGGCCCGAAGGTGTTTACCTCTCTCGCTGGAGGGAAGCCATTGTTCTTCCTTTGTTGAAAAAGGGCAAAAACCCAGTTATGTCGCAAAATTATTGTCTGTTCAGTTTTACGTCATGTCTGAGCAAGTTTCTCGAGTCGATGGTAAACAGAAGGCTCATTTTGTATATGGAGAGCAACAACCGGTTGTCTACGTACCAGTCCAAGTTTCGTTCCGGAACATCTTCTATCGACAATCTGATACATTTAGAAATTTCAATAATGAAGGCATTCGATATAAGGCACCATCTGACCGCAGTATTTTTTCATATAGAGAAAGCCTATGACATGACTTGGAGATTTGGAATATTAGAACAGCTTCGTAACTGGGGTTACCGTAGCAACCTACCATCTTCATTATGTTGTTTTTGAAGCAAAGATACTTTAAATTTATTCATGGCTAAGCAACATCTCTCATCTCAAATCAAACATTAATCAAAGGAGGATCCACACTGTTTTCCAAAACAAAAACGAAGTGGATGCACTTTTGTCATTTACGCACTTCGTATCACAGACCCTGTCTAACCATGAACGGTCAAGTGCTTTAATGCGTACCTTAAATAAAATATTTAGGGCTGCTATGGGACGACTGATTATTATGGATGAACAACGTAGAACATACAAGAGCCAAAGCTATACAAGCACTCAACCTTATTAATTGCATATCTCACACTAAGTGGGGCGGCTTCAAGGAGCAGCTGCTAAACTTATATAGGCCCCTCTCTCTTTTTAGAGAAAAAGGTCGAGTATGTCTCATCCGTGTATGGCTAAGCGGCGGCTCGAACTATCTTAACATACTGCAGGGATCAGGTACGCCATTGGAGCGTTTTATACAACCGTTAAGCAAAGTTTGTACGCAGAATCTAGTATTCTACAACTCACAATTAGGAGAAACATATTGGCACTCTCATATATAACTAAAATTCGAATATGGGAGAGCAACAACTTGACAATGCCAGCGTTGGAAAGAAACATTGCACTGTCTAGACACGTCCGATACACTCCCTCTCTTTACGCGGTGCTCAAAACAGCCGACGATATTTTTTTTACTTTGACAGTTCAAGACCGTAGGTACGTACCAGATGATCCACCACGGAGCAGAGGGCAAGTAAAAGAGCTCCGAATTGCTAACGAAAAAAGTTCTATTTTCCTTCACGATCTATGGTTAAACAATGTGTCTCTTTTCTATCAAGTACTTGTAAAATATTATTTTTTCATTGCTTTATCTAGTATTCATTTTTTACACATTTACTTTCTCTAGTTTTTTATTTAGTCTTTTCCAAAGCAAGCTGTATAAATACGATTATTTTTCATGTACCTTTTTATTCATTCTATTAGTACATTTATTTTAAACTTTTATTAACTAAAAACAGTGACGTATTTCTATTTTCACTTCAATCACTGTGCATATTTTCAATCTTTTTAGTTACGGGATTTTTTTTATATTTTAGTAATAGTTTAATATGTATACGTTTTCTAAAATTTTAACAAATTTGCGTAAGAATTCTAGTATTTTATCATTACATAAACAAATATATAAAGATGAATGTATGGCGAAAAGTGTTATAAAATGCGAATATAAAACAGTAAACACCGACGAAATCGAATTCGCCAAATCTAAACCAGTGAAAAAATGTGACATCAAATAAATCGAGCGGTTAACGGAATCAATCACTTTTGCATATTTTGTAACGTTTATTAATTTTAATAAAAATTTTTCATTAAAACGAACTGTGCCATATAACGGAAAACGTGCTACGAAGAAGTGGCTAGCAATTTAAAGTACCGAGAAACAATTGATTCTTACGCTTCTTATATGCGTGTATTTCTTAACGCATTCGGAGTAAAAAAAGTTGTAGTTAAGGAAATTCGAATTTATTAGGAAGTGTGCTTGACTGGTTTATAAATTAGAGTCAATTAAGCTTATTACGAAAGTAAATTATTATTGCGAATAATTACTTAATATTAGTTCAGTAAACTCGCGCTAAATCACATTAGAAGTTGTTCATATGGTCTTGTTGGTATTTAACATCTTCAGATGGATGCTTTGTCGTGCATAAAAAAACTTACAGTTATCCAGTGACCACACAATAACTGTAAATTACTATTCCTACTATTATGGTCATTCTTCGTTGTCCTACAGACCCAATACTTAACGCGAATAACTTTATGAATTATCCCTTTATCACGAGAATCTATGAAAAGAAATGTATTATCAAGGTCATCGAGTATGTATCAGTAAGAACAAGAAAATGTTATTTGATGGGCGAGTTCGATTACACGCATTCTTTACGCTCCAATTCCTTGAAGCAAACTTCCATAAAACACGACTCATTTTCAATTCTAATTATTGCACCTATTAATTACAATTCAATTACTAATTAAGGCTTTTCTTACAGACTACCATCAGGTTACCCCGATCCAAGGACTTGTCTACTAAATCAAAAATTACAAATGCTAAATTGTTGCATTGAAAGAAAACGTGCACGAGAATCTCGAGAGACATCAACGCCAAATGTTGAAAACCAAACCGTCGATCCGAATTCCTCCACCGACGACGAAGAATTTTACGATTGTTCGCCCGACAAACCGGACGAAGAGGATAAGAAACGAGCGCGACATTCGCTATGGAATCAACCGGTAGGCCGTTTAGGCAAGTTTGAAAATTTAAAGTTAATTAAAACCGGAGATCCTCTTTATATTCCAATAACGCAAGACTGCGTTCCTAAAACTGAAGATCAATTAGAGGAGGACACCGACGTGTTGCTACAGCTGGGATCAGATGCACAAGGCTCTGAATTACGCGCAAAAATGATGAGCGCTTCTTTATTATCAGATATGGAATCGTTTAAAGCTGCAAATCCTGGTTCAATTTTAGAAGATTTTATTCGCTGGTATTCACCTCGAGATTGGATCGAAGAAAGTGAATTAGACGAGTGGGGACAAAAAAAAGGATATTTAAGTTCGAGAATGTTGATTTCGGATAATGCTTGGATACAAATGTGGGAATCGGCGAAGCCGGTACCAGCAAATAGACAGAAACGTTTATTCGACGACACGCGAGAAGCAGAGAAAGTTTTACATTTTCTCGATTCCCGCACTTTATCTCAAATTTCCGATATGTTATTTTCTATTGGGTCACACGCCGCCATCTGTAGGTTGTACGAAGAATGCGAACAGGTAAGTTCTGTACTTCCGACGGCGTTTAAATCTTTACAGCGAATTATTAAGTACGTCGAAAAGATTTCTCGTAACGGTAAAATATGCGACAGGATAGGTGGGAATTTGATTCAACAGATTGCAGCACTGGAATTATGTATATCGCAAGCGCATTCTTTACTTTATAAATTGAATCCTTCGAGGGGATGCGAACAAAACATTGATCCTTTTGTAGAAAAATTAATGAATGGTGATGAAATTGAAATAGAAGGAACCAGTAAATCGTATATTGGTGGTAGATTAATAACGATGTTTTCTGAAGCTCAGAAGCTTGCGAATATGATAATGACCGAGCACGGTGGTTTAGTCGATCACCATCCCACTGGCAACATAACTTTTCCTCATCCACATCAAAGAGAATTTGTTATGAGGGTGTCAGCGGTTCGACCCGCGACGTATTCTATTAAATCTCCACAATTTTTAAGAACGATTTTATCTAAAAACGAATTTCGTTTGGTAGGAGCTTTTTCTGAAGATGTCGTCTTCTTTTAACTTGCAAATAAGGAATTGGGATTAATTTTTAAGATTTTATGCTTTTAATGTAAATATTTGTTATCAAACCCTATACTTTTATATGTTTCTTTACAATTAAGATTGTTATTAATAGTAATTATAATTTTTTTTATATTTGGTGTATTTGAAATAGATGTTTCTTATAATACTTTTGTTTATGATTTGAAAGTACAGGTGTATCATTCATTTATTGAATTTACAGATCAACTAAGATCTTTAGTGTCGCAAATAGCAAGATCCTCATCACCGCGTAATGGTGTACAGAAATTAGTAAGTATAAATATTTTTTCTTAAAAAAAATGTATATATAAATGTTATAAATATTTTTTAGGAGTTAGAGAAAAAATTTATTGCAGTTGAAATGTGACAGTAAAAAATTGATTGCTAATGGAAATTTATATGTTACCTCGACTATTACATATCGTACACGATGAAGTGACACAGCCTCGATAATCCCGACAACGCTGCGTTTTGGCGGGAAGAGATTTATTTATTGTCTATCTGAATTGTAACTAGTTTAAATTCTTCACTTAGGAGTGGCAAAACAAACCACTTTATACTATTTTTTATGGAAACGTTTTGTGCTGCAGGTGAGCACTTCATTAGGTCAACGAATAGGTTAAAGCGGAATAATCCACCAGACCACGAACATGGGCAACTTTACTTTACACATTTTTTTAAATAAAATATAACACAAAAAAATGAAACTGAAGCATTCCCGAAGCATTTGCAAACTTCGGAACTCTGATCGAAAAACGTGGAACATTCTGGATGCAGATAACGGCAGAATATAAAAAGCATTCGAATGAAGTTCGAGTTACTTTTTCGTATTGGATCGGAAGAAGACTTTATCGGTTTAATTAAATTAACTGTTTAACGCGAGTACTAAGGTCGAAGTGCGGACACGCGATACGTTCCGATAACGTCGGTTGGGTTGCCGACACTTATGGTTTTGTACGTGGTCGGCAAACAATTTGTCTTAGTGAGATATGATCAATCTCGGCGAGGTGCGAATTTTAAAGTATTCCCCTTCGCGGCGTCACTTAACGCGTGCATGTCTACGGAAACTTTATCACCAGGTACACAAGGAGCGACTTCCTTATGGCGCAAATATAAGCACCGTTTAGATGCGTCATGTCGTAATTTATTAGTCTCACGGGCACGACCGAGGGTACTAGCTAACTTAGGAAGGTACGGCGTTGTTTCTTCTACTATGTTCTAATTGTCGATTATAACAATGAGGTCATGATGCACGCATCTCTCTTGCGAATAGCAAGTACGTTGGGGTATATCCGTATATCCTATTGATAATTTTTTTGCACTGTTCATGGTAAAACATACGAAGCGCAACACTCGGGCCATTTTGTGATCTTTTTAGATTCGATTTAGTTTCGTTGTTTCTCTGGGTTTGAAGACAAGATAAACATGAATCAGATTTTGCTTTATACCCAAGCAGTATACAACTTCTTGCATGACTTCGTTGATGAATTAGACCCATTATCAGTGATCATACATCTAGGGGTTCCGGATATTTCATCGATAACTATTCTGGCACTTTTCCGTAAAATACCGAAGGGTATTTTAGGTTTTTACAGGTCAATTTGTCTAATTAACGTGTTGGTGAAACTATACGAAACACTGATTAAGAAGAGACTAGATGACATAGAGAAGCGCAAATTGTCGAAATTGCAATTCGGTTTCAGAAAGGAAAAATCCACTATCCACGCGATAGAAGTTATGAAGAAAGTACGGAACACTATTGCCAGATGGGCTGTGCTGGTGACGTTGGACGTAAAAAACGCTTTTAATACGGCGGCTACGTTTAAAAATAATCCAAGTTGCAAAAACAAGAGAATCTCTAAATACCTAGATAATATAATCAAAGCGTACCTCGATAACAGGAAGATTAGCTACGAGAAGAAAAAACAGAACAAACATAAGAGCAGGAGTGCCACAAGTATCAGTATTCGCTTTTCTACGATGACGTACTGAACATCAAGAACGAATCAGGCGTTACAATCGTAGGCTTCGCAGACGATTTGGCGATTCTACTAGTATGTAGCAAACCTGAAGACATCAACCGTAAGGGTCCCTGTTAGCGTATGATCACCCAGTGGTTTAGCGGGAACGATATGCGCCTTGCGATGGTGTTAAAAGGACCTAGGCGGAGAGGCGTATTACGCCACAAAATCTTAGGGGTATACTTGGATGAACATAAAAAGTTCGGGGCACAAGTTATAAACATCGTAAATAAATTGGAGACAAAGACAGCGCGGAAAAAGTTAGTTTGTAGCGCAGCGAGGGCAATATTAACCTACGGAGCACAGATATGGCACAAAGCGATGGACATAAATAAATACAACAGAATTATAAAATGTTGCTACAGAAAGGCTAAGTTGATAATCGCTTGCGTTTATATAAGGCAAATGGAAATGAACCAACACTTTAATTAAGAAGATGAAGAGATAGTACGAAAGCCGACACATCAATTCGACGTATTACACTTCCCAGATGCTTTGTTGATTTTTTTTGCGTAAGTCGTGTCCTGTGACTTACGGAAAAAAAGCAACAAAGCAGATTACGAGAACTGTTTATATTGCTCTTCAGACAGACGACGCGGAATACTCGCTGTTCAATTGTACTGAATGAAGCGAGCCAAGGGGGAAATTACCAAAACACATTAACAATGATAATCTAAAAGAATTCTTAACAGGGTGCAAACTAAATTGGCAAATCTTTGAGCAGATAATAATAACGACTAGCGTATATTTACCGAGCAGACCAAGACAAGGAGTGCCTGGCTCTCTGAAGAAGTGCACGTTGCGGTGTTGATACCGGAAGGGTAGGTACAAGGAAGTAGACGTCGAAGAAAGGGGTTTTAGTAGTACTCATACTACTCACGTCGTGAATACCAGGCGGGAGTGTCCATGGGGATTTTCTGTCCTTTAAAAAAAGTACTCTGGCACAGATCTGATCAGTGGCCTGCTTTAAGGCGAATAACTCTATCCATTTGGTTCCAGTATCTTCCACCGCAAGTACCTAACGTTCTCCATGTTCATCAGTTGGCAAAGGACCAAATAAATCGTTAGCAAACACCTTGAACCTTTAGGCGAGCACTGGGGTTTGTAGAAGTTCTTCCGGTTTCAAATTATTTAGTTTAAATCTTTGTCATTTTAAACAATCTTGAATATGGATGGTTATGTCACGCCTCAGTGTAGGTCAGTAACACCTTTAGCGATGGTTTAGTCAACACTCTAGTGTCCGGCATTATGAGCATTGTAACACTCATGAAGGATCTTTTTGATACTTAAGTTAGAAATGACTAACTGTGTCTCTGTGAATACGCCATCAGGTGATTATTTATATAGGATGTTTTGCGTCATAACATAACATCTGTCCGTTCATCGAGAATATTCAGTAATATCTGACTTGTGGGATTCAAAACACTCGATAATCTGACGTGGACTCAGATCTTTTAATTGCTATTTTCGGAGGTTTTAAGGGAATGTACGTGGCATCATAGCCTTGGTGCACGGCGGTCGAAATAACATGTCAGCCACAAGATTATGTTTCTCTGGTAAGTAATCTATGCAAAGTTCGTATTTTTGTAAGCCATTTGAGTGGTTGGGGATCTGACTTCACGATGATAGACGAACCCTCAATATACCCACGAAATTTTGTCACAGCATATGCAACTGCTAGTGTTTCACGCTTTGTGGTACTATAGTACTGGTACTGACGCAAGGAATCGCATATTCCACTAGCTTCTCTTCCGACTCCTTTCCCTTGAGAATACATGCTTCAATAGCGATCGAGCTCGTGTACAGATTAGTAACCGTTTCAGACTATTAAAAACGTGTTCTTGTTTGCGTTCCCACACAAAAGTAGTGTTTTTTTGCCTTAGGACACTCAAAGGATGTGAGACACTAGCGAAGTCTGGTATAAATTGCCAAAACCAACTACAGGTTTGGAGGAACGACATCAATTAATTACTTCACCTTACTGCGTAGACGCATTTCTAAAATTGCACTAATTTTATTCGCATCTGGTCCGATTCCGGTGATCACATGTCCTAAGTATTTTACGATCTTACTTGCAAACGTGCACTTGTCTCGATTCACATTCAATTTAAATTAATGTAAGCGTTCCAATATTGAATTCAAGTCCGCGATATGAAGATCAAAAGTAGGTGGAAATATTAGCAGGTCATCTAGGTAAGCTAGATAATCCCGTGCAAAATTTATCGATCGTTTACTGAAACAGTGAAGGTGCGTTGCACAATGCGAATAGCATTCTTACAAAACGGAAAATACCGAAAGGTGTAATGAACGCAGTCTTAGACGATCTTTCTATTTTCGACTATTTGGTGGTATCCAACTTTTAAATCTAAGGTGGACATGTACGAGGTAGCGTGCAAAAGTCATCTATCCTTGTCAGGAATGATATGATTCAGGTAAGGGTAATCCACGCACAGTGAAACGGTGTCGGTGCCGCATATGGGAATTCACACTCTTCGACAATTCTTATCTCTAGTAAAATATCCAGTTTTTGTTTAAAGAAACCAGTTTTCTTTGGAGAAAGACGATATAGTGGTACTGAGAATAGCTCGTCATCAGTTAACCTGGTTTCATGTTCAGCGTACGGAATCGCTTCACCATTTTCAACGAATATATCTTGCTTTTTGTTCAACATTTCTACTAGTGCCGTTTGTTCAGTCTTCGTCAATTGTATTCCTTTCTCTTGCCGTAAAATAGATTTAATGAATCGACGTGCACTTGCCGAGAGCAAGGTTCCTCTCAGAATCCATATAATTCTAGACGGTTATCTCCACAATACCATTGCATCTGTGCAATCTCAATAATATTTGCTGCAGTGATAAAATCTACGCGTAAAAGTGGTTCACCGGACGCCACAAACGTGGTCGTTACACAACGATTTTTTACTGCAAAATTGAAGGTAAAAGAATGCGCAACTGCGTTTTCGGTTCCTTATCCGCAACAACGATTTGTATGTTGGTTATGGAGTAAGGAATCTTTCGTTCCATCAAATGCTTGTATAATCGATGACCGAGAATGCTGCATCTTGCTTCAGTATCAATGCATGCTAAGCACTTGAAATCAGTCATCGTTATGGCAAGAAGAGGTCTCGTATTGGATGCTTCTGCATCCGTTAACATTAGTTTAATCGACGCCGCATCATTTACCGCTGTACGTGTGTTTAATGGGTATTTGTGTCGACAGGTTGGACAAATGGACCTAACAAAGCTCAAGCTGCTGCAAGCGAAACATTGTATAGCAGAAGATGTCTGGTATGCTACTTTAGTGGGTGGTGCATTAGAGGTTTGAAAGATTTGAAGAAATAGTTTTTAATATTATTGAATTATATTGAACATGAGCCATCGACGAGCACAAGAGTAATGTTAGATGTAAATCACGTTATAGTTTGGCAAGTTCTGAAGGAACAAGGTCTCTATCGATTTTCTACACAAAAAGTGTAAGCTTTGGGACTTGAAGACTTCCATCCAATATTGTTGTTTTGTCGTTGGTTTCTTGAACATCGTAATCTTCAGAGGCGTTTTGAAAAGTTTATTTTATTTACAGAGGAAGCTTGTTTCACAAGAGATGCTGTATTTAATTCTCGCAATAATCACCTGTGGTGTGAAATAAATCTCCAAGCAACATTTATTTGTATGTCTCAATAAATGTATAGGCTGGAATCGTAGGGGAATACGTTATTAGACCTTATCTTCTCCCAAACCGATTCAATGTTGAAAATTATTTTAACTTCTTAAATGTTATGCCAGAGTTTTTTGATGACTTATCACTAAACATCAGAAGAGTTTGGTTTCAAAATAATAGAGCACTGGCACACACAACCCGAGAGGTCATAGTATTACTAAATAGAGAATATCCGAATAAGTCGATTGGGAGAAAAAGTTCTGTAGCGTGGCCAGCCCGAAGCCCCGACCTAACTTTTTCTTTTACATTTCAAATGAAGATCTCTGTATACGAGACGCCAGTAAACACCGAATTAGAACTGTTGGCTAAAATAGCAGCAGCACAAGATATAAGACACAACCCCAATCAACAAGGAAACATTTTTGAAATGTTTTTTTCAACGTTTTACTAAAGATATATTTACATTTTTAAAAACATTGCAAAAACGTCTTAATGGCCAGAATTACGTTGCAAAATTAATATTAGAAAAACATTTTAAAAATGGTTAAAAACATTATTTATAATATTATTTATATATATATATATATATTTGTAATATTTTACAAATGTTGCATTAATGTATAAAAAATGTATAATCAACGCTTTTTTTTAATATTGCAATATGCTTAAGGGCAGTTCTACAATCATGGTATAAATGTAAGTTTAGTTATACTTGCTTTAATATTAAAATACTGACATATTTGGCAGTTAGTTTTAGTTGTACTAACCAATAACGACAGCATTTTACAATCAAACTAAGTATACCTTAACTGACATTTATACCATTATTATAGAACCAGCCCTAACATGTTTACAAAAGATAAATAATACAATCTTCGTATACTCTAAATAGTTCAATTCCCAGCCAGCACACAGACGTCGAATCACGTAGAAGCGACGTTGAATTCAAGTGATTTGTGGTCGAAGTCGTAGAATGATCAAAAAAACACGTTTTATCGACGTCATTTTTGAACCAACTATAGACGTAACAAAAGATTTAAAAAACTATTTTCTTGTTCCGTTTATTATTCTGTATAATCTTATATATTAAACATAAATTAATTTTTGTAAAAAGATATATCTTACAACTGATGATTTAATTTCCTACGAAGTGAAATAATGGTTCCATTAAGACGTTGAAGGCACGTCATATATTCAACCTAAAATTCACTTTCAGTATCAATTAAAAACTAAACATAAGTAATTATAATTATTATTAAAAATTTTTGTTAGTCTTTGCTATCTTATATTTCGTTTGATCATCGATTTTATTTTACGCTCCATAATTAAGCACTTTTCAAAATTGAGTCAATTTACCAATGCGCATTACTCTACGAGTTGAACTGCGCGAGATAAAGATTACAGATATTTGCTCGAGTGTGCGCATTGACTGTTTGTTTTACTTAAATGTGCTTAACCTTAAATAATAAATGGTTGAAATCTTTTCATCATTTTATTATTTATTTTGCGATTTCGTGCATTTAGCTTGTGTTATTAATGTAACACTAGAGGTGATGTTTGTAGGAGTTGAATTCCACGATGATGAAGGAGGTGGATTAGCTTTAATTAATGAAAAATGGCTGACGCCAAGAAAAAACCAAACTTGGTGGCCTCCACACAAACACAGTGATAAATTGAATAAATCATTACGAAAAGGAGACACGCCACAAACCGATACGTGGAAGTTATATAAATTAAAACGTTCGTTTTTTAAAGAAAGTAAGTAAACCGTATAGACATTAAGAATAAGAGGATTTATGCTACAGTGTAAATTTTATAAAATGCTGCAATCTTCACCGAATTGCAATATATTGCGCGAAAATATGAAACATTGCAATTTCTACTGTATTATACGATAAGCTCAGCGCTAATTAGCGTTAACGGATTTTTTAACCTTGCAGGGGATTTTACAAAAGCACAAAAAAAGTTAAAAAGTGCCGAATATAATTCTGACATACAAACTGAAGCAGAAGTTTGTATACAAAAAAGAAAAGTAAAGCGTCCAAGGAGGTTAGAGGAATCTGATTCCTCAGATGACAGTGTATTTGAAACTTCACCAATTTTTAACAAAAAAACATTTATAGGTAATAAAATAAATTAGAAATTTAATGTGTTAAATTCTATTTGGCATTTTGAATTACAGAAAAAGTAAGTGCATCAACCCAGTTGAATGAAGGAGTGGCTGTACTAAAGCACTGTAGTAGTATCAATTTAGAACAAACCGATTTAAGTGGATCCAATAATTCTCCAAATTACCAAGACTCTACAAATACTAATGGTAAATTTTTATGACATTTTTTAATTTAATTTTGTTTCAGAATTGTTCTTCAAGAAAATATTAAATTATGTCATTATTTTAAAAAACCAAAATGAGCAAATAATTGAGGCATTAAAAAATACAAGTACTTCTGTAATTAATCCGACAGTGAGTAACATTACAAAGGATCTTCCTGTCAAATTACCAATTCAATCGGTGAATGATTTAGAAATGCTTGACAAATATTTAGAAATTGGGAATAATGCTGATTTACTGGTAAGACTATCCAATTGTAAATATGTTAGTTTTTACATTATAACATTTTAGACATCTTACTTAAAAACAATTGGTGGTAGTGATGCAAAAAATAAAACAAACATAATTTTAAGAAAATTAATTTCAAACGCTGTTGCTGTTAAATTCAGTTTTTTAGGAAGCCGACAAGAGAAGAAAGCGTTCAGTAAATTAGCATTGCATTCAGTTATTATTAGTGAGTTAATGTAGAATTTGATGAATGTATTTAGGTAATGTAAATTTGTTCCAGATGCATTATTAACTGATGACTTTAAGGAAAAAGATATCAATGATTCCATCAAGATTTGGTTGAAGCATGCCCCTAAGCGTTTGTCTAGTAGTGCAGTGAAATTGCAAACTAAATTGGTAACTAATGTAAATAGTTAAAGCTAAGTGTTAGTTTTGTTTCATATTTTATTTTTATCTAAAATGTCTAAAAAACATAAAACAGGAGTTATTTCGAAACGACAACTGTATAGACGGGTTGCCTTGGAATATGAAAAAATATGTAATGATATAAATGTCCCAAATCTAAACACCAACTGTGTTGAATCTTTGTCTGTATCTGTGAATAATGAAACTAAAAATGCAGAAGTAAACATTTCTCAAAATTTGTTATCTGATGATTTACAATGTTCATGTTTTGAGTCATCTTAGTGATGATGCTATGAAATTTGGTTCATTGGACTCATTTTCAGCTTTTGCTTTTGAAAACTATCTTCAGCAGTTAAAAAATTTAGTCAAATCATCAACCAGACCTCTACAACAAATTTGTCGTAGAATAAAGGAGTTAAATTATGTAACTTTCAAACAAAATAAAGAAGACGATATACGAGTTGCCCTAGAACATAATTATGGCCCATGCGAAGATGTTATTTTTTTTAAGCAATATAAAAAGTTGCATTTTCCTAATAGTTATGTACTGGTAATACATGCGTGCTCATTATCTGATTGTTATTTTTTTACATCTCAGTGTGTGGTCAGAATTGAGAATATTTTATTGGGACTTAATGGGAAAGTTCAATTAATTGGAAGACGATTTAAAATAAATGAATCATTTTTCAACTACCCATGTGATTCAAAAACATTTAGCATATACATCATTTCTCGATTGTCGATTGTTGTTAGAGAACTTTAGTATAGATTGTATTTTTGGGAAAAGTTTAGTTTTGCTTTTTAGAGATGATAGATTTGTTTCAATTCCGTTATTTCACACATGTTATTGAAATATTATTTAATTTTGAAAATCGATTATAATAACTGATAAACACATTATTTACAGTAGTTCTTGTTTCTTTATGTATGTAGGTACTTGTATTAAATAAAATTTATTAGCACCTATAATTTTTAGCAGTTTTATTTAGTCGAAAGAACGCTGTTAAATTACGTCATTTCACGTCTTACAGGGACGTCGATTCGATGTGACATATTGCCGTCTTTTATTCGTGTATTCGACGTTGAATTTTTGGTCACTTCGACGTAATAAGTAACGTAGAATTCACGTGGATTCGACGCCTGTGTGCTGGCTGGGTTTCATGTGGTTGTAAACGCTTCTGGTGCCTATAACAAAAATTAACACATTAACATAAAGTAAAACAAATGTTATTTATGTAATTACTTTATATTAATTGAAATAATTATAATAATCCTCATAAAAGTTTCCAATTAATCAAAAATGTTTCTATTTTATGAATAGGATCCTTCGGAGTGAAAGAACGACAACAATAAAAACAATCTTTATCTGTTGTTAAGGCCTGAACAATATAGGTTGTTTTTATTGTTGCCGTTCCTCCACACCGAAGGACCCTATTCATAAAATAAGAAAACTTGACTAATGCATGTAGCGCGCTCTATGTGTATAAACAAAAAGCAGAACAACTAACAATCTAAGATTTTGAAACTTTGTACACACAAAATAATGCTGCATCGATATCAAAAAGAATTACATAACAAGATTAATTGGTTATTGTGCACGTTCAAATCTCCCATTTGGTCAATATCATATCAATTTGATAACCTTAAAACATCACAAAGAATGGAAATCATGAAGTACATAGAATAAGCGTTTTAGTGTACCACTGCTGTAACAAATAACATTATACTTAAGCAAAATTTCTTGCAACAAAAACCAAAAAAAACGTACCATCATAATAAATGCTGACAACAAAAGTATCTACCTATATGAGTTTCGCTAGAATGCAAATTAGAAAACCATTAAACTGATACACTAACAATACATTACACAGCATAGCGAGTAATACCATGGAAATTGTTTCGCTGAAGCTTAAAACATAATGCAATTATAATATACAAAATCGCCATCTTATCACCCAGATACTGGTACTTTGCACAAACGCGGTTATTAAGTATTCAAATTTGCAAGGAAGTTTTTAGAAAAACGAAAAGGTTTAACATGTATTTATTAATAATATGTAACAAAATTTTATATAATTGTGTTTTTGTTACAATATATCGCTGTGTTTAAAAGAAATTTTAAAATAAATTAATTACACGTCAGCATATATCCTATCGCCCGGCTAGCATCTTCAGGGTAGGTTCAAATATATAAACTTTGAAATTTACTTGTCTACAATAAACAATAAAAAAAATCTTTTAATATCTCACCTTTATTTTTGGCATTTAACAAAAAAACTTAAACACGAAGAATTCCTATAATTAATAGTCCCACCCACAATTTTTTTAATAAAAAAAATGCACGCACTATAGTTTTGTCGTTAGTTCCATTTCCCCATCATATCGTCACCAAACTGACCTGCTTCAAACACGTGTGAAACGTTGTACTTCCAATAGTTGCTTTAATGTAGAATGTGATTGATTTACCATTTGATCACACTTCAATTAATTAAAATTATTGTTATCACTGGTATTTCCCAACCTTTCTTTCTTAACTCAACCATCAATCTTCATTCTCACGATTCAACTTTTTCCCCTCCTATCTTTCTCCTTCTTCCCTGCAAAGATAACAGTTTGATCTCGTGACGTTGCCGGCTGATAAGCAACACCTGCCGAGTCTAAAAAAATAAAGTACGTAAAGAAATGTATTACTTTAATCCTTTATTATAAGCAACCCACAATGCATATATCTGTTATCTGTACACAGCATTATCCCTCCCTTCGATTTTGTGAAAGAAAGCTAAATAATAAAAAAAAACTATGCAACTCTTCTTTTCTAACAACTTTCTTCAAACAAATCAAAGCTATGCAAGTCATGAACTCTAAAACTAACTTTTATTCATTTTTAATTATTACTCGAAATCCTATAAAAGAATATTTACCTATTTATTTATATTTTAATTTTTTTTTCTTGTTCTACCCACGGATAAATCATGTTTACGTGAAATTTTCCACAAATTTCACCACTTTGAATGTGCCCAAGTTAGTAACTATCCTGATGTCGACTTTTTACAACATAGAGTCCTTCAAATGTAAAAATTTTGCCGTCACCTTGCTATGACTGTCTGCAACTCCTAACTTTGGCAATTCCACCTTATCCCCTACCTGAAATTCGGTTTTCTTATTAATCTTCTTATTCTCCTTCTGTAAATAAGTATCCCTTCTTTTCTTCAATCTGTCTCTGACTCTTTCTAACCTTTTTAAAAATCTTTATCTATGAATTCTTCTCTTTCCCAATGACGTTCTGGCATTTTTTTTGTCATTACTAACATAGGAGCCTCTTGTGTAACAGTAGATGGGCTATAAATTTTTCAACCTGTTTAAGGTACTTCATCCAATTTTCGTGACGATCGTATTGCACCAAGATCCTTAAATATTTTGTCACTTCCTATATATATCTCTCCGATGGATTGCCCTGAGGATGTCGAATACTGCAAAATGATACTCTAATCTCTCTCTCTTCAAAATGATCTATGAACCGTCGGTTATTAAAATACGTGGCATTATCCACCAAATCCTTTTTGGTTTTCCAAACTCATCAATGAAGGATTGCAATGAATTCATGGGTTGGTTTGCATTACATTTCTTGCTAGGGTACACTTTTGTAAACTTTGAAAACACATCCACTATGATCAAAAGATGCTTAAACCCTCGGCTTTTTGTTAGATTTGACAGATAGTCCACTGCTATCAACTCCAATGGTTCCTTCACGTTTATGCTTCTTATCTCATTTTGATTTATATGATTTTTATATTTTGTTAGACATGTTGGGAATTGGTTAATGATTGTTTTTATAGCTGTTAAATCATTTTTATTCTAGTACGTCTATCTCTGCATTAATAATGTTTTTCTATCTCCCATGTGCCCATATTCCTTATGCAAAATTTTTAATTCTTTTATGTGCTCTTCATTTGTTACATATAATTCCATTCAATTTATTTCTTTGCATGTGATCCCTTCCATTAATTTGTATCCTTTCCTTTGGATTCTATCTTCATTTATTCTATCTTTTATATCTTGTATGCCAGCGTCTCTCGTTTGCTCCTTAATAATCCTCTGGCGTGAAAAAACTCCCTGCTGTTCTTGTAGCCTATTTACTGCTATTAATATATCTCTTAGTCCTCTATCTTTAGGTTCTTCTTTCCTGGACAGACTATCTGCGACTACGTTTCTGTTACCAGGAATACCTATGTTTAATTTCAAAATCAAATTCCTGTATCAGTAGTGTCCATCTATAAATCCTATTATTTGCAAAACGCGTCTTCATCAAATGCACTAAAGCCCCATGGTCAGTTTCAATCAGAAACCTATTTCCTGTAAGATAAAATTTTAGTTTTAATATCGCAAATACGATTGCTGCCATCTCCTTTTCGGAAACCGTATAGTTCCGTTCGTAACTTTTTAGAGTTCGATTTACAAAGCTTATAGGTACTTCTATTCCATCCCTAATCTGTGTTAATTCTGCCGCAATCGCGTAATCACTTGCATCAGTTCGGAGTGTAAATGTGGAATTGTAGTTCGGGTGATATATCCCTATTTTCTCTGCGAACTCTTCTTTAATTTTTTTGAATTGTGTTTCGTGTTCTTCTTCCCATTTCCACCTTTGATTCTTTCTTAATAATCTCTGGAATACTTCTACCGACTTTGCCAGGTTTGGAATTAATCTGCGATAATAAATTAGAACACCCAAGAAAGCTCTAAGAGTTCTTAAATTTTTCGGTCGAGGATATCTTTTTATTTCACTAATCCGTTCGTTGTCAATTATAATTCCATCTAAACTTACTCTAAAACCTAAAAATTTTATTTCCTCCTTGAAGAATTCACACTTATCCTTATTCAATTTCAAACCGTTCCAGGCCAGCTCGCCTAAAACTGTTTCCAGATGTTTTTCATGTTCTAGTGAATTCTCACTAAAAATAATGATATTGTTGCGAAACTATTTATTAAAAACTAATTTATTTAAAACGACTAAAAATACGTTTACTTATTCTAGAAATATGTACACTTTAAATTAACCGAAGTAATTAAATCTAATAATATTTAATGAAAACACTTACATTAATTTATGTATAACCGTTGTATAACACTATCACTTAAGATAAGATAACGTCCTCGGATAGCTTCACACTTGTTTACACTAGACATCACGCACACGATTATTCTCGGTATATTTATGTAGACACACGCGTGCTAACGACTTATTTATTTCCACTTTAATAATCTTCTTAACACTGCTGTATTCGCATATCAGCAATAACTGACCTACGATTCTCTCTTCGGTATTTATACACATTTGCGAATCCTTCTCGAGCGTTCCCTATTTTTCGGTATATCTTCTAGAAGATGGATAACAGCTTCTAGAATTCCTCATATTTGTCTAAGATTTGCTGCATAGCTCTAACAAGGGCTGCACTTGATGTTGATAGACCAAACGGCACCACACAGAACTGGTAAATATTTCCGTCAATACTAAATCCTGTATATGCCCTGGAATTAACCTCTAAAGGAATTAACCAAAAGCAGTTACACAAATCTAACCTTGAAAAATAACGTTTATTTCCCAATCGACTCAAAATGCTTTCAATCTTTTGTGGTGTTTCATATTGTGGTACTGTCCTTTTATTAATCTCTCTTGCATCTAGACACATTCTTATATTGCCGTTTTCTTTTTTCACAACTACTATCGGATTTATAAACCTTGTCTTTGCTCTTTCTATAATTCCCATCTTTAACATGGAATCAATTTCCTCTTTCACTTTCTCCTTATATTTAAAAGGCACAAGATACGAACGACAGTTAAACGCTGTATTATTATTTATTTCAAGCTTATGCTCATAATGAGTTGCTAATCCTTGGTCTTTATTAACTAATTTTGGGATTTCATCTAATATTCTTTTTACAATTCTCCTGTATTTTTCATCACACTTTAATTGTTCACTTAAAGGTCCCTTAATTTTTTCACATTCTTCATAACTGCATTGTTCTTGTCCCTCTTGGTTAATATTATTTATATGTAACCACTCATTTCCATTTGTACTAGGTTTCATTTCTTCTTTTTCTTCCCTCCTCAAATGCACTTCATAAATATCCCATTTTAAAGTGTTTCTTTCTAAATCAATCACCATCCTATACCTGCTTAAAATGTTCATACCTCTTAATACGTCAAAACTCATGTCTGGCACTATAAGAAATTCTTCTATTTCTTTTGTCCCAATTCCAAATATACAAGTTAATTGAGAACTGACCGTATTGATCCTCTTCCTATTAGCACTAACTAAATTAATTTTTTTTATAGGTCGCACATTTCGATGCAAAGTCGTCCATTGTTTCTTTACCCAGTTATCATTTATAATTGAAAATTCTGCCCTTGTGTCAATCAATGCATTTACTGTTAGACTACTGTTTATTGTAATATTTACAAATGGTAAACTATCTATTAAAATTTCATTGTTTTTTTCATATATTTCGGTATCCTGATTGGCAGACTCCAAAAACTCCCGCGGATGAGCATAAGTGCTACTAACCACGATACCACTATCTAAAAATCCTGTTTATAGATTTCGGCTATTGTTTTGATTTTATCTTGCACTTTAATCTCCTCCCGTATTACACTATTCTCGTCTTTATCTCGGAAGTTCTCTGTAGTTTTTATCTTTTACCATCCAATTTCTCCTATCTTCGTCCTTGTTGATTATTACTGTCCGCATAATTTTGGTTATTCCGTCCATCCCTCCTATACATTTCATCGTAGTATTGTCGACTACTGTTGTTATTACTTTCAGTTCTGTTCCTGTTATTGAATCTACTGAACTGATTCTGATTGTTATGACTATAATAAGTTTGAGGAGGTCCATTATAGGTGGTGTTATGGTTACTGTGATGATAAACTGGATTTATCTTGTTATTCCGATGTCCTTGATTTGAATGTGCTTTATCACGTTGATCAAACGCTTTTATTACCTGTAGCAACTGATCAAAGGAATTTATATCGTCTAGGATGATCTTATTTTGCACTTCCACTTCAAATTGACCTGAAAGGATGTTAATAATGTTTCTCTCGTCCAGGAGTTCCTCTAAGTGCTTAAACAAAAAAAAATTATTTAGTACGTACTCCTCTCTAGATCTATTTTTGCGTTTATACTTAATCCCGTACATTTCAGCTTTCATTGCTGCTCTATCCTTAGTTCCCCAATAATTACTTCAAAATCCTTGTTTAAATTCTTCAAAGTTTCCATATTCTTCTTCCTTTGTTCTGTACCAAATTTCCGTCTTTCCTTTCATGGCTTCTTTAATAATTCCTCTTTCCAACTCCTCGTCATACTGATTTCCTATTTGCTTCTTTACTTTATTTAAATACAGCTCTAACTCTTTTATGTATACCTTTGGATTATCTTTCTTACTCGAACAGAATTTTGGTGCTTCTTTTTCTAAATTCCCGTGATTTATCATGTAATTGTCCAGGGCTCCATGACACCCTTCAAATCTACTTTTGCTTTCCAAATTCTTTAAATATTGTACATTTCCTTCTTTTAAATTCATTATCTCTTGTTGCATTTATTTTTTATTTCTTTTTATTAACGTATGTAAATTGTCAACCCTATTTCCTTGATTTTGTACAACATCTTTGATCTCCTTTATTTCTATGTGATTGTATGCAATTGGTTCTCAGTTCTCTAGAATTCTTCTATCCACATTTCCATATTCATTCATCCATCTTCCTTCTGTCTCCTCCCATCTTCGGTCCATTTCTTCTCTGAATTTTTCTTGCTTACTTTGCCACCCGTGTTCTCATTTCTTTTCCAATTCTTTTATTAACTCTGCATTTTCTTTTCTTGTTTCTTTTAATTTTCCTTCTATAATTTTTTCTATTCTTTGACTATTTTCTTCTAATTTCTCATCTATCTTTTGTATTGTCTCTTCCATTTTTCTTTCTAACCTTTCATTTATTCTTTGCATATTTTCTATAAGTCTTTTATTACTTTCTTGTATAAATTTCATTAGTATCTGAAACTGTTCATTCTCCATATTGCATTTTTCTTCTCTTGTATTACTTGTTCCGACAATTTTCATTTTTTTTTCTTTATTTATCTCCACACTCACTTCTAGTTCATTAATCTCTTCTATCAGTTTTTGTTCTTGAACTTCCTCTCGTCCTTGTTCTTTTAACTTCTTCACATTACGCGTTTCCATTTTTCTATACTCAAAGAAAAAACACGAAAAAAAAATACAACGCCTGTCTAAATAAACAGAAATTATTTAAATCTTCCGGGAAATCTATCTTTTTCAACTACTTTCTTTTTTTTTTACTACTAATTACTTAACTCCTACAAGTTGATGCATAAGCGATGCCTTATCTATCACATACTGAATATCCGTATAATTTTTTTAATACACCGCCACAAGTTTTTAAATGATTATATTCATCTTCAAAGTCAATGAACTGTGTAACTTAATACATGCATATGTACTTGTTAAAATAGTGATTTACGCCACACGTTTTTGGGCGCCATTAAATATATGCTGTGTTTAAAAGAAATTTTAAAATAAATTGATTACACCTCAGCATATATCCCTACTTTGAAATTTACTTGTCTGCAATAAACAATAAGAAACATCTTTTATTATCTTACCTTTATTTTTGGCATTTAACAAAAAAACTTAAACACGAAGAATTCCTATAATTAATAGTCCCACCCACAATTTTTTTAATAAAAAAAATGCACGCACTATAGTTTTGTCGTTAGTTCCATTTCCCCATCATATTGTCACCAAACTGACCTGCTTCAAACACGTGTGAAACGTTGCACTTCCAATAGTTGCTTTAATGTAGAATGTGATTGATTTACCATTTGATCACACTTCAATTAATTAAAATTATTGTTATCACTGGTATTTCTCAACTTTTCTTTCTTAACTCAACCATCAATCTCCATTCTCACGATTCAACTTTTTCCCCTTCTTTCTTTCTCATTCTTCCCTGCAAAGATAACAGTTTGATCTCGTGACATTCACACGTTTATTCTCTCTCAGATGCATAAAATTGTTGTTCCGCTTGTTCACCACGCACTTTTCACTACTCGGTGAACTTAAACTTACAAACTACAACCCTTATTCTAAACAACTTTGGAAACCTACATGGTCCCTTCCATGAATAAAAAAATCGAGAACACACATTAACAAATTTTTTTTAGATAAAAAAAATTCTCCCCTTATGCTTATCGCAAAATTGAAAAAAAAAATAATGAAAAGAATAAAATAAAAAAAAACAGCTCCTAAAGACGTTGCCGGCTGATAAGCAACACCTGCTGAGTCTAAAAAAATAAAGTACGTAAAGAAATGTATTACTTTAATCCTTTATTATCAACCCACAATGCATATATCTGTTATCTGTACACAGCAGTATAAAAGAAAAAAGTTTATAGATGAAAGCAAGCAAAAGTATAATTTCTAATAAAGTAAAAACGTTTTTTACGTTACTAAAAAATGTTTTTGAAAACATTTTTAAAATATTTCAATATCAATGTTTAAATGGAATATTTTTAAAACGCAACAAAAATATTTTTTTGAAAAACATTTTTTGTTTCGACTATTTCAAAACGTTGTAACGTTTTTAAAACGTGAAAAAAACGTTTTCTTGCTGATTGGGACCTATTTTATACTCAAACCTTCAACGTAATTTCAACTATCTAACAATACGAAGTGTTACGGGTAATTTGCGACAAAAGCCGACGGTCATGAGTTTATTATTCAAAAAAATTTTCAGAAGTGCATAGCAGGGGGTGGATTATCTGTGGCAGGTATATTTTCCAAGAAGATTCATCACGTTCGTTTTCGTTTTACAAATGGGCACTAAAAACTTTTAATATCAATCAATTATTGTAGATCCAAAATAATGTCATTATATTTTTTACAGAAAACAAGCAAATACATTTTGTTAAAAACATATTTTAAAATGCAATAATTTAATTCCACCGTATCCGACTTCAAATTCATTGTGACGTAAACCAATACAATCGTTACTACAAAATACAAAATAAAGGTTGAGTTGTCAGTTTTTGGCTTTCGTTTTCCACAATTGGTAAAATGTTAATAACACCAAACAGATAAATAGCAAAATGATCTTTAAATTTTCATTATTTGCATAATTATTTATATAGAAATAAATAAACAGGCATATTTTTTTGAATATGCTAAATAATAATAATTTTGTAAAGGAAAGTTGTTTTGTCATCTAAAGCCAATACTAAAGTGTAAGTTGTCGGACAATCTTACCATACTAAATTATTTTTTTTAATATTGAATTTCATTATTTTGATCATAAAGGTGAATAAAATAAATCAAAACACTTCATAAAGAGCTGCTAGTAACATTTTGTTTACTCAATACAGTGAAGAAATGTTTGTAGTCAAATTATGTAATCAATAATTTTTTTTTAAATTCTGGAAAATTAGAAAAAATCTTGTAAGATACACGTGAATAAATACAATTTTATCAACTCAAAAACATTATCGCACAAACCATCTTTTCTTGGATAATTTTATTTATTCAGTTATACTATAAATAGCTATTAGTGTTTTCACTAAGGCCTGAAAATTTATGACATAAATATAAATATATATTTTTTTTTAATTTCATTTTGTAATTAGCAACCATGTTTGAGAATTAACTATTAATCATATTTTAAACGGTTTATAGAGATTAGGTCATATTTTCATTTTTTATATAAGCAAGGACTTGCTGTATTCAATAGGGTTCAATACTACTTGCTTCTAAGAATAATTTCTGCAGGTATGTACCATCTGTATTACCAGCAGGTAGGTAATGCATATAACTAAAGAATAATAGGATTAGAAAAACCAGTCGGCAGTACAGGAAAAAAATTAAGTTATCGTAAAATATCTCCTTTCGTTCTGAATGAAACTATACTTTTATATTATAAGAAATGTATTTCCAAAATTGAATCATTGTTGTTAGTGCTAAAGTTTTGTGATTGTGTAATATAAGTAAGTATATGTTTTTATATGTTTCACTTACAATAAAATGTTTAAGTTAGCGAAATACTTATATAAAATGCCAAAGAGTCGATTGCCTATAAGTCAACGGAAAAGAAGTAGACCGAAACGGGCAAAAACTGTTAAACATTTATGGTGTTTACGTAAAGAAAACCAACCTGATGTAATTCCTACTATGACTGATAACGAGTACAAACAAAATATTTATATTGACTTATAATGTTTTCATTACGTTACTTGTAGACCATCAACAAGTGATGTAGATAGGAGTCATTCTCCAATATTGCTTCAAGATTTAGAAGATGTTTGGAATATAAAATCTACTACTGGCCAAACCAATAAAGACCCATGGGGTAGTGATACAGAAAATGACCGGTATTACAAAAAATATTTTGAGGTAAAAAAATCTGATTTCAATATTTTCAGAATTGTAGCCGAAGAATTACAAATTGAAGCAGATCAACCTGAAGAGCCTGCTATAAGTGGAAAAAGAATTGTTAGCATTGGTTTCTTAGAAAAAGTTATTCAATTGTCAGAAAATCATGCGAGGTCATGTACAACTGGACGACTAAATATTGATAAGGAAAAAACTTTTTCTTGTTCGACAATTGACAAGAAAGTAGATATAAACAAAGAAGCTGTCTGGGGAACTTTTGCTATTGGAAGTACTTACAAGCATACTGAAGAATTTTTGAGTGTGATGAATATTCCACCGTTATCAGGAACAACATTTTATACAATTCAGGATGAACTATCTCAGGTAATATAAAAATACTGTGATATAAAGAAATCTATATATTTATGCATTAGATATGGATGAATTCGTCAATTAATGATATGGAGGCAGCAGGCAAAAAAGAACATTAAATGGCTGTTGAAAAGGGTTGTGTTGATAGTGATGGTATTCCATGGATTAGCGTATACTTAGACGGTGGTTGGTCAAAGAGGAGTTATGGACACAACTACAATGCTGCTTCAGGAGTAGTAAGTACATTAATAATCTGTAATTTTTAAATCAATAAATTTTTAGGCCGTAATAATAGGACGAGAAACAAAAAAAGTTTTGTATTTGGGCATCCGTAATAAATTTTGCATTATATGTACCAAAGCTACAAATAAGGATATAGAACCAGTACCTCACACATGTTTCAAAAACTGGGCAGGATCATCTTCTGGTATGGAATCGGATATAATTGTTGAAAGCTTTTGTCGCAGCATAGAAATGCATAACTTGCGTTACAAGCAATTTATAGCAGATGGTGACTCATGTGTATATGCTAAAATACAGCAAATCGTACCATACGGAGCACATGTAAACGAATACAATCTACTATTTTAATATATATTGACTCTTTTTGTACTGTTCATGTTTACTATTATTTTAGGTAACAAAAATGGAGTGCACAAATCATGCGATTAAAAATTATGGTAAAAGATTGCATACTCTACTAAAGACTGATACAAAAAATGTATCTGCTGCTGCAAGGAAACAACTCTCTCCCAAAGTTATTGTAGGATTGCAACGCATAGCACAAAAAGCAGTGTATAGTAACGCGCATGGAGATATAGATACTCTCATTCAAGATTTGAACAATGGTCCAAATCATGTTTTTAATCAACACACCGTATGCAAAGATTATTATTGTGACTCTGTCGGTGACATAAGTAATAGTCAAATAAAGGATGTCCAATTTTCAGGTATTCTTAGACTTATACAAGGCAAGTAATTTATGACAAAATTAATTAAGCTATGTTACAGTGTTGTATTTTAGGTGCTCTTAGTTTACTAATAAGAAAAGGTGGTTCCCTCATTGATAATGAAACTAACAATCGAGCTGAGTTGTTTATGTCTGTACTGGCAAGATACAATGAGGGAAAGAGGCTAAACCTAATACAACGGGGCTAATTTTAGTCTCGGTCATATTTAACAGCAATGCGATACAATAAAAGTAAAAATATAAAAAGTATTATACCATAGGTGTTTTAATATAAAATTGTAGGTTTTAATTGGCACACTAGTCCGTGGAAACGTGCACACAAATGCAGCCCAGGAAAATACTTAAAAAAATTTATAGACTCCCAAACAAAGTATAAAACAAATCTGAGTTTTGAGAGAAGTAAGGCAAAAACCACTAAAACCTGCAGTAAAAAAAATTAACTTTGAATATGGTCCATTTGCCATCGAACCTGAAATGTCTCCGTCAAAAATGCATAATGAGTGTCGTCGTTATTTAGAAAATTTAAAAGTAAAAAACAATACATTAATCAGTATCCATGCTACTATATGATTCTAGGTAACACCAGAACAAAGAGAAGAAATTGCAAACAATACGATTGGCCAATTCAATAATCCTTTATACAGAAGTGAACGAAATGGAAGGTTGACAGCATCTAATTTTGGAACAGTAGTAAAAAGAAGGGAATGGACCTCTTGTCACTCACATGTCAAAAACATTCTGACACCACAAAATTATACATGTGATGCAATCGAATTTGGAAAAATGCACGAATCTGTTGCTATCACAATGTTTGAAGAGTCACAGAATTTAAAAGTTCAGCAATCGGGATTTTTTATTGATTTAGATTTTCCATTCTTGGGTGCTTCGCCTGATGGTAAGGTTAAAAATAATGAGTACATAATCTAGTGCATGTGAAGGAATTTTGTAGGTTTGATTGGAGATAATGAATTAATAGAAGTGAAATGTCTTTTTAAAGTGGCAAAATTAGGCATAGGCTTAGAGGAAGCTGCAAAAACAATCCCGACTTTATGTTTGGAACACATTAACAACAAGGTCTCGCTCAAAAGAACGCATAATTATTACTATCAGGTATTTTTATTAAAATTACTTGAACATCGTTATTATGTACTTATAACCAACGTTTTAGGTACAAGGGCAATTGCATATTACACAAAGGCAAATGTGTTATTTTGTTGTGTTTATAAATGTGGAGACGCCGTTATTTATTGAACGTATTTATCGAGACGATAGTTTTTGGAATGACAGTATGATAAACAAGCTTGCAACATTCTATAATAAATGCATTCTGCCAGAAATTATTCGAGGCAATTTAAAAAGGGGGTTACGGTGTGTTGACCCTGATTATATATTAGAAGCGCAGAATAAAAGAAAAAAGCCCAGTACAGAAACTATTGCATAAAATATCTTTCCGATTTTTTATTTTTTAGTAATTCAGTTATAAGCGGTACGTACAAAATAGGTAATTCCTTTTTCTTAATCTTTAGTACCGGTATCAAAATGTATCATGTATTTATTTATTTTTCACAGCCGGACCTTACATCTGATCTGACTGCGACGGATTTCCAAACCTCTGGTGGAGATCTTATCCTGTAACGAGTAAGTGAAACAACGGAAAACTATAGATCTTTTGTTACAGATTTCGGATCGCCGTTTTCAACCGTTTGAAGCGGATGTCATCCAAGTGTCTATACCTGCAATCATCCCAACACGAAGATTGTTGCCCGTGGATTATACCTCTCGGGGAAACCACGTAAAAAAAATGCGCCAATTACTCTACCTCTGCGGTGGTGTGGAAACGAGTTTTATTTACGATATTTCATACGTAAAACTGAAATCTCAAAAACTACATAAACGTTTGTTTTATTGTATAGAACACTAAATAAATGTTATAATTTTGGCAATAAAAAAATTTTTAAAATCTATATTTTTCTTATTTTTATATATTATCTATCAAAGTTACTTATAAAGTCGGTTTCCACAAGATGCAAAACAGATCTTTTTGCAATATTTTGCCGGCATAATAAATACAATAATACTTTTTTAGTTTACTCACAGATAATCCACCCCCCTTATATACTGTTCGAATCTGTAACGAAAGCTATTGTCTTTACTGTTCGCAGGTGTTAGAGTTGTTACGGTATTTTTAAATAGTAACATAAATACCTTTGTGATTCATGCTTGATAATTTGACATTGTTTTCAAGAAAGTCTATTCCTTTTTAGCAAATGTTTGACCACGCCGGCAAAAAATAATAAACCCTAAACGGGTTTATGTGGCAAATGCAAACAAGATATACCTACTTGAAAAGCAAATTATACAATTTCATGCAGTTTAGATTTTTATAAAAGAACATGCATAATAAAGTAATTTATAAAAACACAAATTATATATTTTTTAAATTCCTAAATGGTAAAATAGATAAACTTTGCAAGTATCACCTGAAGGCCTTATAATTCTATGTTGAAAAACTAGTTTTAGTGTTTGACATGCAACAGATTTTAAATTCTACTACATAATATCGATAATACATATATTTAAAATCACTTTAATCAGATTTTACCATCTTTTATGCTTTTGTATAATTAATTTTCAAGGAATTTAAAAACCAGTACGTACATGCAATTATTCTGTAAAACAAATATACAAATAGGTAGTAGCTAGAAACTTGACATAATAAATGTTATAACTAATAAATAATCATAACCAAAATCGTATTTTTATTTAGAATCTCATCAGTGTTTAAATGTGCTTATAATAAATATATATTAATTTTTACAACTTTTTGGCCTTTCACAATTCTCGAACCGGGCGAAAGTTTACGCATATACACATGAAACCGTTATCCTGTCTGCTCATAAGTTATAAAAGAGAAAAGGGATATTTTAATCTTCAAAACGAACATTGCGGGTTGCAAACAATACAAGTGTTAGAAGCGCTCCCTATACTTATATCTTCAAACTTTTTCTACACAATCTCTTCAGAAAACGGGTTGAAACTTAACTACGTACCGTAATATTATTTTTCATTTATGTAGGACTTCACAATTAAATAGACAACTTGATTAATTTTGCTCCAGTATTAATTGTAAGTACATCAACTCTTTTAAAACATTTCCAGCTATGACATGATAGGTAGTATAAAGCGTTTAAATATAATAATAACTCTGTAATTAATAAAATACAATAACCTATAAACATCAATATTTGAATATCATTTTATCAATTATAAGTAATTATATTAAACTAAAAAATGTTTTAGGTCACAGTTTAATGCATTTTTTCTCTGTGTTGAAAAAATGAAAACAAAATATTTGATACTTTTTGAATTGTCTACTAAGTTAGCGAAGTCTAAAATAAGCTCAAAATTCCCCAGCCTAAGGCTGGGGAATTTCCTTGTTACGAAGACTTAAATAAGTAGATGGCGCAGCACGTACAATTTCTTAAAAAGTATTTCATACTCAAACCTTTTACTTAATTTCAACTATCTAACAATACAAAGTATTTGCGACAAAAGACGACTATAACCAGCTTATTATTGAAAAAAAAAATTTACAAGTGCATAGCAGGGGGTGGATTATCTGTGGCAGGTATATTTTTCAAGATGATTCATTGCTCACTGTTGTATTGCCATGCTCGTTTTCGTTTTATAAATGGGCATTAGAAACTAAAAATGATGTTATCCATCAATTATGGTAGATACAAAATAACGTCACTATATTGGTAAAATGCTAATTACGTCACACGTATAATGAGCAAAATAATATTTTAATTTTCATTGTTGGCATATTTAAGTTTTGGTAGATGCTAAATAATTTAGAGGTAATAAATAAAGAAGTAAACTGATAATCATCATTGTTTTATAACATGTTGCTAGTTACTTACGAACTCAAAGGGTTTCGTAAAAGAAAGTTATTTTGTTCTCTAAAGCCTAAGTTATCGGGTAATCTTACGATACTAAATTGTTTTAGCGTTTTCACAAGGGCCCAGAAATTTTTATTTTCATTATATAATAAACATAAAGCACCATTGTGATTGATGGGTATTTTTATCTTCACGTAGAAGAGGCAATAAAAACCAATTTTTTTATGACTCCGGTATGTGCCTCAAGCTCAAGTGTGGACTTCTTAAGGCACTGAAAATTTATTGACGGTAAGTGAACAATACAACACAATTACATAACTAAGAAAATTTTTTAACATATAAACAAAAAACTTACAAGTAAAGGTTATTGAGTGGTGACAGTTACTAGTCCAACAAGCATACCGCAACTGGTATCATTAATTAATCTAGTTATTCTAATAACTGATATCATTAATTATTAATAGTTATTTGTAAGTTTTTATTTATAAGTGTATCTGTAAAAAATTTTCATAGTTATGTAGTTGTGTTATGTTGTTCACTTACCGTTTTAGTGGCCCGAAAAACTGCGCGCTTGAAGCACGAAACGTAGCCATAAAAAAAGAATAAAGTGGTTTATTTCCCCTCCTACGTAAAGATAAAAACAACCATCAATCACAACCATTGTAGATAGGAGGGTAGGATACTTTACCAATAAATCACCATGTTTTAGATTCACCTAATTATTAGTCATATTTTAAACATTTTACAAAGATTAGGTCATATTTTCATTGTCATACAGACAAACGCCTGTTGTATTGAATAGGGTGCAATAGTACTTGCTTCTAAGAATAACTTCTGTAGAGATGTACCATCTGTATGGCCAGCAGGTAACGCAAACAATAAGAGAATTAGTAACAGTACATGAAAAACATTCAGTTATCGTAAATATCTCCTTTAGTTCTGAATGAAACTAAAACTATACTTTTATACTAAAAGAAATATATTTCCTAAATTAAATCACTGTTACTGGTGCTAACATTTTGTGATTGTGTAAGTATAAAGTTATTTTTAGCAAACGGTGGGATATGAAGATGCAAAACAGTTAGATCCTTTTGGTCTTTACTGTTAGTACTATTAGAGTGATTGCGGTATTTTTAAATAGTAAAATAAATGCCCTTGAGATATACAAGTAAAGTCTTCATTCCATTTAGCAAAAGTTTGACCACGCCAGCAAAGGATAATAAACCCTAAACGGGTTTATGAGGCAAATGCAAACAATATGTACCTGAAAAGGCAAATTATGCAGTTCTCTACAGTTCAGATTTTTTCAAACGAATTATACTTAGAAACACAAATTAAATATAAAAAACAGCTGTCATAAACGAATCTAAATAGTATAGTTACATTGAATCATTCGGTTTTTAATCTTCTTAGGAAATAACAATAGAAATTTTAAATTTCTAAACGGTAAAATAAGTAAACTTGGCAAATATTACTTGAAGATCATATGATTCTATCTTGAAAAATTAGTTTTAGTGCGTGACATGCAACGAATTTTGAATTGTACTACATATACATACATATTTAGAATTGCCTGAATAAGATTATATATTCTTTTATGCTTTCATATAACTAATTTTTAAGAAATTTAAAAACCAGTACCTATATGCAATTATATTGTAAAAAAATACACGCATATAGGTAGTAGCCGGAAACTTGCCATGGTAAATGTAATAACTAATAAATAATCATAACTATAACTAAAATCGTATTTTTATCTAGGATCTCAGCAGTGTGTAAATGTGTTTCATATTAACTATCTACATTTTTTTGGCCTCTTAAGAATTTTTGAACCTAGCCGCGCGAAAGTTTACGCATATACACATGAAACCGTTATCCTAAGTCTGCTCATAAGTCACAAAAGAGATATCTTACTCTTCAAGACGAACATTGCGGGTTGCGAACAATACAAGTGTTGAAAGCGCTTCCTATACTTATATCGTCAAACTTTTTCTATACAGTCTCTTCAAAAAACGGGTTGAAACCTAGCTACATACAGTAATAATTTTGGTGATTTCTGTAAGACTTCACAATTAAATAGACAGCTCGATTAATTTTGCTCCAGCATTAATTGTAAGCACACCAACTCTTTTGAAACATTTCCAGCTATGACATGATAGGTAGTATAAGGCGTTTAAATATAATAATCACTCTATAAATAATGAAATATAATAAGCTATAAACATCGATATTTGAATATCATTCTATCACTTATCAATGATTATATTAAACCACAGATAAATAAGGTATACAGATAGCCAGCGCATATGGAAGTTTTGGCAGTAAGTACGGATACAAAAATATTAGTTACCTATAATATTTGTAATGTACGAAAAATTAACAATAGATGGCAAAGTACGAAAGTTCTGAGTAGCTGATAAAACAATAATCGGCACTTTAAAATAAATCGTCTTTTCTCTGACAGATGGTGTACCTAAAAGTAGTGACGTAATCAAATTCCACGAAATTATTTAGAAAACTTACAGACTGGTGTTATCGACCATTACAATAATGTTTATGTATACGACAATGCTACTAAGCTATTAATTATCAGATATAAAAATGTGAAGTTTAATGAGTTTACGAAAGAATGTGTACCTAATTTATATATTATATTCATTATTTGATTGAGAATTAAGTAGGTTATAGATATACAGTAAATAAAACGATGTATAATCAAAATACAATATGTTTATTAGAAAATAAACAAACAGATAAACGTATTGAACTGTAAATCGGTAAACACAGTTTAGGAAAATTCAATCACGATCAAGGCGATATACGACAGGTCCGTTTTCGTGTTTGCAATTTCAGCTCTTCACTTTACACGAGCTTTATAAAAACTAAAACTTTTAACAAGCCTTCTTCCAAGACATTGTAAAACTAAATATTGTAAAAGATTACAACTTTTTTACATCAATCTTGAATTGGGGCATACTTAAATTATTTTATTATTACTACTACAAGCCGAAAAACGTAGTTGTAAAAACATCTGCGTTTTTCGGCTTGTAGTAGTAATAATAAAATAATTTAATTTTAATTGTATTTCTATTATTTGCATGATTGTTAATGTACGTTTTGTAAATTATGTGATCTTGTAATGATCATGAAGAACGAATCTACACGGGTGGCACGTGTTACCAAATTTTTAGCACTTCTAAATAATAATAAAACAGCATGATCTCGAGAAAAACATTTGGTAATACAGTTTTTGAAAATAGATGAATTTTATTGTTTTATTGCAGTTGACAATGCAAAAACTGCATTTAATGACAAATTTTATCAAAGTACAGTTAAGATGCAATTTAAAATTTATCACGAAATGAAATATCAGCAAAATAATATTTCAGTAGAATTTTAGAGGAAACAATAAAAATAACAACTTTATAGTTGGACTTATGAGCCCTTGGTCCACTACAATAATTATACGTTTTCATGTTTCTGTAATGTACGTAGATTTAATTTGAAATATTTACATATGCATTCTTATTAAATTTTGTAATTATAATTGATACACCTTATCTAAAATGCGTAACTGTCAACATAAAATAAGAAGCTTCAAAACATTGCCTGACCATCTTTTTGCAAATGTACGTGTTCTTTCTATAAACAAATGCTGATAGCGAATTCGTTATCCTTACAAGATAACAAAGTAGTGTAAACCGTAGAAAAGGTTCACATTAGTTATAACGGTACATCATCGTTGACATCATACCATTATCATACACATATATAAATATTTAGCCATCTGCAAACAAGTGGATGTACCATTAATAAAAAATTTCTATCATTCTTACTGTCGATTATTTGAGTAGCGCTACTACAGCGCTAATCTCACAAGTGTGTTGCCGCCAAACTAATTTCATTTAGCCGCCACAAAAGTACCGTCCAATTTAATGCATGTGGTTGGCTATCTGTATACCTTATTTATCTGTGATTAAACTAAAAAATGTTTTAGGTCACAGTTTAATGTATTATTTCTCTGTGTTGAGAAAATAAAAACAAAATATTTAGTACTTTTTAAATTGTGTACTAAGTTAGCGAAGTCTAAAATAAACTCGAAATTCCCCGGCCTTAAGGTATTTCTTAATGGTAATACATATAGCCCAAACATGAGTGACGGTAATTACTATTCTAACGTAATTTTCTTATATAGGTAGAATCATTATTTTTTTTATGCTACGTATACAGGATGTTATTACTAAGTTGTAACATCTAAAAATAACACAACTCATTGATACAAACAACTAATCTCAACTTAAATTTTGGATTTGTAGCCCTAATTCATGGTTAGGTATTAATATGTTTTTGTTTTTTGAAAAATCTACATTGCTCCCTTATTTTAAAGAATATTTAAAAAAACACAAAAACCTTTTTTTGAACAATGAAATAACAAGGCAGAGACTAAATATGATTTTCAAAATGGCTACTATTCGTAGCAACGCAAGTTCGACAGCGCGTTATTATTACTATATTGCTCTTGTAAAGAATTGTTACTAATGTAGAAACCCATAATGATACTGCTCGTGTGTGCATTGAGTTTCTCTAGTAGTTAATAGATGGCTCCGTAAGTATGATTGGGAAATTGCTGTCAGTATTTTTGAATGCAGTATACGTACAATTATTGTATAAATTTACGATTGTTTTCATCCTTTATTTGACTATATATTTTTACAATCGTTTACATTTCTTTCTTTCTAGGATTCAAACGGTTAGCAGTTAAACGTTTTGCTCAATCTTTTAACCGAGTCTATTAATCACAAACGAATTTCTTTTTTAAATTATTATTCAGATAATTGAAGCTAATTTATAAATTTTTTTAAATTAAAAGTTCAAATATTTCTACGTTTTTTTCGAGATTCAAATATCAAATTTCAAACTCAATATAGGAATTACAAGAAGGAACGAAAAATTAAACGTATTTAGTGACGTATATTTTACCACAAATTATTATTTTTGTTTGAGGTAAAAATCAGAAGCCTTATATTTATTTTTCTTTGTTATAATATTTGTTATTCTTTTGTTTTATGTTTTGGTGTTTGTTCTTTATATACTTGTAAAGCCACAGTTTATTTGGATATAAAACAAATCTGATTGTTTGAAAATGGTATTAATAGTACAAATACGAATAGTTAACAAATTTTACAAAAATGAAGTTTTAGACATAAATTATTTAAAAAAAGGTATAAATACTTGTGTATGTGTGTTTTTTATTGAGCTGATATTGTGAATAATGAAGACAATGCAAACATTGTCATTCTGTTTACCAATGGAGAATACATATACGTTTATTCACATTTTATAAAGTAGGTACTGCTTTCCGATACAATCATGAGCAGTGAAAATGGACATGTCTAGGTAGAAATTAAAGAACGTGGTCACAGTCTAAGATAAAACCCAACTTATGAGTTATGAGCGTGTAATAAACATTTGAATCTTCCAGGTAAATAATTAAAGTACATTACATTTTTACTTTACACCACTTTATTTACTTTTTACGTACTGAAAACTCAAAACTTCTATAGTTCAATTATATATCTATATTGTTTTCGTAATTACTGTCTCCATATATGATTAAAAAATCGATAAAAAATTATATAAAACATCAACATATTAAAATTTGTGAAATTAAATAAAGAACAACAAATTAACAACAGTAAGAATCAATTTTCGGCTTCGTTTACAATTAGATATATAAATAACCTCTATATTAATGTAATTATAAAAAAATATCTATATTAGTGTGTAGGTGTTGCTGGTTAATTTGGATATTTATTAGCTGCATCAAAAAACAATAAATTTAGTGACACAACAATATAGTTAACGAGTGATTTCCGGAAAAGTGCCAATTGGAAAATGATTGAAGAAATATTTTTTTTAAATTTTATTATTATGTTTTTATTATTATATACCTATTACAAAAACTATATACATAAATAATTGAACTAAAAGTTTAAAGTTTTTAGTACGTATAAATTAAATAAAAAAATAAACGTAAAAATGTAATGTAGGTACTTTATTTACCTGGAAGATTAAAATGTTTATTGGACGCTTGTACGTTGGGTTTACTTCTTAGGCTGTGACCACCTCCTTCAATTTCTATCTGTACACGTTCATTTTTACAGTCCATAAAGTTCATCACATCGTTCGGTTAAAAAAAATAAAAATAAAAAATACACTTTTAAAATTTAAAATGCAATCTGCTTAGCAATAACCGTTACAGTTGGTCAACAAGGTATGTCATTCTCCCCAGTTGAATGAAATGAATCCAAAACAAGTTTCGAATACCTTTAAAACCATCTTTAAGTCAAAGATCAGTCGACGAAGAAATAACATGTTAGATTACTCTAATACTAATTCAAAAATTTGTTTTGTTAAACAATACCTAAATACTTTTTGACTTTCTAGACTAAAAATTTTTTTTGAATACGTTACCTAACTTTTACACGTTTAATTCATTCACTTGTTACGTGTCGTTAGTAATAACGTTTTACATGTTTCGTATTTTGACAAAATTCCTACTGTTGCACTGGCAAGAGCGCGATTTAGTTTTTTGTGTCCGACATTTGCCGGATTTTCAATTCCCGGTTGACGTTTTTAGCGATCTGAAAGATATGAAGATCTACTTGTATTGAAAGGGTTAAATCGATTTTCTTAGTACTCAATTGCTGATAAGTGAATGGTTACGGACGCCATGTTGCTTTGGTAATTTAAAAAAATAAAGTGAGGTCGAGGTCATTAAACCCCTTGTAATGGTGTCTCATATCTAGTAAACCGATTAAGGCCGATATAATTGTCAGTTTGATAACCTCAAGTGTTAACTCAAATGTCATTTCAAACAGCTGTGGCTGCCTGTCAATTGTCGTTTTCGATGTGGTTTACTTACTTTACGCTTCAATTTTATTAATCTATATTTTGTGCTACGTATTTTGTAACGCACTAATTGTGAAAGGTGAAGGTGAAAGAAATGATTAAGTAGGATGTCTACTTACCTATTTTGCTAGCTTCCGTCGCAGATGGTTCTGAGTCGCATTGTAAATATCCAATATATTTGGGAGAGTCGGTGCCCTGCGCCACCTCTCCTTGCGCGTAGAGAAGCAATCCTAAAAGGAAACAAAAGTCTGGGTCAGAGAAAGGAAATAACTCAGAACACGCAATCCCAATTGTGCATGAAGAAATAAAACAATTTAAAGTTATCACAGACTTGAAGTTTCGATTTGTTATGAACAGAAAAGAGAGAGACAGACAGATATTAACGCAAAGTTCTGACAACAAAAGTAGTCGTTGATACACCCCTAAATCATTATTACATACAATAATATGGTTTAGTAGCTACGTCACTGCTAAAGTAGTTTTTTTTATCACTAAAAGTAAGAGAAAAAGCTAAACGATTGAGTATATCTTTCTGTCAGATCAGTCAGATTTTCAATAATTTTGTTTATGTCGGTAACGCTATATACAAAGATAGGTGGGGGATTTGGTGTTTTAGCGGTCCCATTATCATTTCTATTATTACTCGTATTTAATTTGTTATGTTAAAAGGTGGTACCCCTTCTCTTTCGTCGAGATGTCAAATTTTGGACACCATATTTTATTTCACTTCCTGTAAGGTCATCGACGAGCTTTGTATTTTTACGCCCAACGCGGCTTTCACTTTTAGTGCATTTCGCGCGAGTTTGCGAATGAAATTGTGAAGGCTTAGTCGGGGTAAGTTGGTAGATTTCTCTTTATTGTGGATTTAATTTGATTCTGTTCTAATTGTCTGTAGCGGATTTCGGTACCCACCACACGTTAACCGTTATCAGTGAAGATAACGAACAGGTGGCATAGTCGGAAAAACTTCCATGACGTAACTATTTACATCGTCAAGGGTTGAAAACCTTTGGGATTGCACCTCTTTTGAGATGAGCGCTACTATAAATTATTCTGTTAAGCCGAAGGGAAACGCTGCGATCTCAAATGATTGGATGCTAAAGAGAAAATTTATTTGTGGTAACGTTGTATGTTTGTTTGTGTTGGATTTAATATTACGTTTTAGGTAACTCATGTAGGGAATTAGCGAATCCCCTACTGGATAAAACCTAACTGTGAGTATTACAATTTCAAATTTTACTCTTTGTATTTCGATTGTTGACCCTAATATCATTTTGAGCTTCACAAAGTTATATGTAGTGCGCGTTCAGTCTCGAAGGCTTAAATTGTTTTGTTGTATACTTTTGCGATTTTAAATTTGCGAATACAAATCCTTACTTTCTGCGTGTGTAAAATTTTAGACGGACAGGGTCAGTTTATTGTGTTGCCCAGTATAAAGCGCAACTTATATTTGATTCTACCCACGTATTAACGTATGTACCTTCTTCATCATCTTTGGAATTATTGTCTGTGATAAAATAAATATATATTCTGTGTTATTACTTCTGTCGTGTTATTTGTTCTTTTCCAGTTTCGGGTAGAGTTAGACGGTATCTCCCTAATTTAATATTTTATCTTGGCGCCTTTTTTTAGGTTTAAGTTATAATTTAGCATCACAAAGCCTGCGATCCCTTTCCGGAGAAACTGTGCTAGCCGTTGCTTTGTTTTGTTACAAGAAGACCAGCGTAACAAATTTGGCTGCCTAACTCAAGGAACCTGATTTTCTTGTAACATCTTCCTGAGGGGTATTTTGTAGGACCTTAAATTTGTTTTAAGTACTAATTTGCTGTGTATTAGTAATATTAGATGTAAGTTTAGAATTCCTTTTACGTTTTTTATAAACTTAACTGTTTGCCAGTCATGAGTTTTCGTTACTTTGTTGTCACTCTCTTCCATAAAGTACATTTCGATTGTAATTTGTAACGGCACGAATAGAATATGTGAAATGCTTGGTTAGGGTAGGGGATTACGTAAATATTGGTTTGCAGGGAAGTTATTTTATTGGTTTTGAGGATATGGCTTTGAATTCACATTTTGTGAAAAATTTGAAAACTGCGGTAAAGCTTAGCTACTATAAGAGCATCACATCAGCAAATTGCTGAATGGTTTGCACATGGTAGGAATCCAACTGTGTTAAGGACAAGATCTGTCACAAGCTTAGGCTTGAGGTTTAAAAAAACTACGATCCCGGAGATGTTGAGTAGTTGATTAAAATGTATGCGTGTTCCGTAAAACACGTTTAGGAAAACAAACCGCATATAATATTACTGTTTTTGCAGCATTTTCATCAGTTTTACTAAAAAGGTTTAATGTAAACACTAAAACAACTGGTTTGTTTAAAAATAGAAGTAAAAAAATTGCAAAAAAATTACAATGCCATAAATCAATGTGTTTCAAGTTAGCAAGTTCTTCTATGGGTTAAAATAAACAAACGTATTTCCGATACACTCTGTATATAGGAAAAGTTTCTTTACAGGTCTAGCTATTCCCTACATCCTAGACGCTATGCATCCTGAATTTCTTCTTTCGTTAACTGTCTTGGTGTTATGGTTTCTTTACCTCGTCCATACAGGTTGTGCCAAGTAATCTGCGCTTTTTCTTTTCTACTGGGTTGTATTACCATAGTCTTTGTGGTCACCTATTATCTGGCATTCTTCTCATGTGTCCGTACCAAAAAACTTTTTTCTCCTTATTTTATAGTCTTTTATAATCTTTTTTGTTTTGTAGTTTGAAACCTTTTCCAGTTTTGAGATGCTGTAAATTCTTCTAAGAAAATTCATTTCTGATGGAAGAGATTTTGCTTTGTTTCTTTGCGCAATTTCCCATTTTTTAGTAGCATTCTGCGTTACCTTTTTAATTGTGCTTCTATATATCTTGATTGATATAGCTTTTTTGTCCTCAGCTATTATGTTTTCTTCATTAGTTCTCTTGTTTGTTATGGTAGCATTCAAGTGTGCAATTCTTCACTATCTTTCCAAATACATATCATTCCCATTAGCTGCTGCGACAAAATACATGTTTTTTCCATGCTCATTTGCAATTAGCCTTTATTATATATTTCTTTTAATTTCCTAATTATATAACCTGCATCTTCTTCATCCGCAAAAACCAACACAAATTAAATTTTTCATTGATTGAAATTCCGATATTACTGCATGTAAGTATATGTTGAATATAGTTGATGGTAAGCAACATCCTTGAAGAAGTTTCTTGCTCGTACTGAATTATTCCATAAACTTAACTTTGTATTTTGACTTTTTGGTTGTGTCAACGTAGTATTTGTATTGGTTTCGTCTATAATTTGTTTTAGTATTCTTTTGGAGACACTCATAAACGTTCTTTAAATTGACATAGATTAAATACGTTTCTAGGTTTTTACTCGTTCGTTTTTTTACCAGTTGCTGTAATGTGAAAACGTTATCAATCTGGGATCTGTTTGCACAAAAATCGCATGGTTTTTCTTTATTTCTCCACTCACTCTCCAGCCTTTTCTTGATTATCGTCCGCTCAAGTTTACTAACAAAACTCGCAATACTAATTTTCCTGTAGTCCGAACAGTTAGTTTGGTCTTCCTTTTTAGGTATAAAATGGTACAGACTAAACATTACTCAATCAAAAAACTTTCTCTTTACAAAAGACATTTATTAAATGGCAGGCAATTTTTAATTGACTAATATAACACATTTTAAGATAGAAAAGATTAAACAAAGTATTTTCGCTTGATTTAAAAACAATCCTCAATTAATTCAAGTAAAAATAATTTGTATGTGTTATTTCGTAAATGTAATATTTTTTTAGTCCAAAGATGAATCATAAAATTGATGAATATTTTGATGCTTAGAAGTAGGTTTAGAAGCTGTAAAATTTGTTTTCTGTCAACTGTTGCCAACCTTTTTTCTAGCGGGTTCTGCCGGTAACAAACACAACACCACGGCTAGTTTAGATGCCAGTGAGTGTCCGCTGTTACAAATTCTGCAAACACAATTCCTAACGTACTCGTGGAATCCTTGATTCGGAAACACTCAGAATACAAATGAACCTATCATCGCAAGAAATTAGATAGAAGAGAAAAGCAAACTAGTTAAGAACAAGAAAACCTAACAAATTGGTTGTATATTTTCTAATAGACAGAATTTAGTAAATTATAGATAAAATCGATTACTAAACTAATCTCAGTCTATTAGAGACAAAGTCGATCAAACATTAACAAACACATACAGTTGCAATAATTACATGCAATTAAGTTCTCGGTGCCGAGACGCGATTGTTAAAAATATTATAAATTAACGTAAGACCTAATTCTGGACATGGAGTTCATTAGTGTAACATGTTATACCAATTGCTACTTTGATAATATACTTCCGACCCTTTCGACGAGTGCAAGTTTGCATTCGCCAATTTAAAATAGCCACCATGGGTGTTGAGTATAAACAATTACTAAAGTTACTCGATCGCATCGTCATGAATGTAAATAGTAAGACACAATTTTGATATAAGCTGAAGGCTGAATAATTATACTCGACCGAAAGTAAAATATCAATAATGATCGCAAATACACTCAAAATTAGCTAACGGTTTAATATTATTATATGATATTATTATATGATCGATTCTGTTAAGAACACTAGGAGACATGTTGGACCTTTGCTTTACATCTCTCACGGAAGTAGATTGTGGTCCTACCGATGACCCACTAGTAACACCTATAGATATTGTTGGTGGACATCCACCATTATTGATTAATTGTTCTCTTACTACAGATGTAAATAAGGGCCGTAAATTAGAAGAAGTATATAATTATAATTTCAAACGTTCAGATTTCAGGTCCATGCATTTGTTTTTTTAGTCCATTGAGTGGGATTTAGTTTTAAATCACAATGATCTTGATCTTGCCGTAGAAACCTTCTTTAATGTCTTAGACCAAGCCTTCCAGAGGTTTGTTTCTTAGGTAAAGGTAGCGCCATCTTATTTTCCAAAGTGGTATTTTACGCAATCCTAAAAGTTTCATTACTACTAAGAAAATTGCTCATAAGAGATTTAAAGAAACAAGAACTGGTACCGACTATAACACTTTTGCTTAGTTACGCTCTAGTTGTAATAAATTGAGTAAATTTGAGTATTCTGAGTATCTAAAACAGACTGAAAAGAACTTACGAAATAATCCTAGTAATTTTTGGGAACATGTCAAATCGTTAAGAGGTATTAATAAATTACCTGAGATGATGAAATTTGGTGATGTCGAGTCAACCAATCGTCTCGAGGTTGCAAACATGTTTGCAAGCTTTTTTTCTCAGTGTATCAATTACCTAATTTTGAATACACTCGTAGTGATGAGATCTTCCGTGACCTTCCCCAATGTGATCAATCAAATATTGAATTTAGTCAATTTAATGTTTTCAATCTGCTTCAGTCAGCTGATGTAAAAAAACCGGCTGGTCCTGACGGTGTACTCCCCTTGGTACTTCGAGAATGTAACATGATACTTAATGTTCCCCTTCAAATTTTGTTCAATTGGTCACTGAAAGCAGATAAATTACCGTCTTTCTAGAAACGTACATACATTCGATCAATCTTTAAGAGTGGTGATGCTTCATTAGTTACAAATTATAGACCAATCATTCTCCTATTTGATATTTCTAAGTTTTTTGAAAAATTAGTTAATGCAAAGCTTACTGATGTCTTTAAGCAAATTATAGTTTTTTTCAAAAGGAAGGTCTACTAATACCAATTTAGCAATATATAATCAATTTATTCTAGACCTATTGGAAGTGGACGAAATAGTGCACTCTGTTTACACTAACTTTTGGAAGGTTTTTGATCGTGTGGATTATGCTCTTCTAGTAAATAAACTGAAATTTTATAAGGTTGGTGGCTCGCTTTTGGACTGGCTTGCTGTTTATCTCTGTGATCGTTGGTTGGCTGTCAAATTATCTCCTACCCACCTTTCAGAACTGTTCCTAACTTCTTCAGGAGTTCCACAAGGCTCACATTTGGGCTCTTTGTTGTTTAACATTTTTATAAATGATATAATGTTTGTTTTGTTGAACAGTTTGCTACTATTTTTTTGCAGATTTTAAGTTAATCTTAGCAAATGTTTTATAATTTTGTTTTCTAGAAAACAAAAAAAAATAGTTGATAAGGTTAATGATTTCGGTGTAACTTTAACGAAAGACATGTCCTTTAGAACCCATATTTGTGATATAGTTGCTAAGTCAAACAGAATGCTAGGCTTTATTATAAGAAATACTAGTCAATTTAGGAATGTAAATACTGTTAAATCTTTGTACTGTTCGTTAGTACGTCCCATTTTAGAGTATTGTCTTGTTATATGGTTCTTCCATGTTAATTGATCTTATTGACCGCGTTCAAATGAATTGCTAAGATATCTAGAATATAAGCTAGACCATAGACATATTAATGGTGATTACAGTTTAGTTTTGAATAAGGTAAACTTAAGTTTTTTAACTGATAGACGTAATTTTTGTGATATTGTTTTTCTATATAAAATTGTTAACTGTTGTTATGTTCCAATGGGGGAGGTGGAGAAAAAGAAAGAAAAAAAAAATCTTAAATTATTTACCAAGATGTCACGCTTACCTTTCAGCTAGCCTCACCGTAGATGGCCGTCGGGTAAAAGAAAATCGAAAGACACAGAGTTTTCTTTAGGTAAGCGAAATGCCCGAGTGCGCCACCTCTTCTCGAATTTTTGTCGAAGATAAACAGCCTAGGTAGGAGAATAGGAGATCCTAGACCCGAGGTCCCCCAAAAGAAATATAGCGAGAATAAACAATAACCATTTATTAATTGTCTATATATTAACAGCTAATTCCGGAACGGAAAGAGCCATTTGACGGTTACGCCACTGGTACAATCAGAGAATCAATTACCTTACATAACACACAACAAAATTGTAACATATAAATATAAGATTAAAGCAGGTCCAAAATAGACTCTGGAAGCAATAAGTAAAGCGCTAATATTTAAAATATATCTCCGCGGCTACCATAACCCGTAGCAGATCCACCCGCGGTCGCGCGTGGGTATTAAAACAAAGTAACACCGCCCGTGGACCTTGACGTCAAGTTCACGACCGGTAATAAAAGTGTCATTCAATTAGTTTATGACAAAAACGGTTCGAGCTCCTAAATCTTTACCCTTGACAATTGAAATTTTTCTTTTATGTTAACAAAAAATTGTAAGTTACGTTAAATAATCATTAAATAGATAAACCAGTACCTTAAAGCGTCTGTTAAACATCGTAATTAACCCTATTTGAATCGTAGCAAAATTGACGTTAACTATTATTAAACATAATTACGCATGTCCAAAAATTTCCTTAAATAGTTTAATTAAAACAGAAGTAAATGTAGTAGACTAGGTGTACAGAATGTACAAAGACAAAGTTTGAAACAAAAATGCATTTACATTTGAATTCAGCACTGATTTCACTTAATATAAATTCGCAGCGTATGTATAGACAGCAGCAATCATGACCCCGAAGCGCGTGGACGAAAATGAGTCGAGGTCTGGTGGTCGCGGTTCCAACACGTACACTTAACGATACTATAAATACCTCGTTTACTTCAAACTCCCAACCTGTAGCACAGCGTCATCAATCCACTAGGATCCTTTACTCTGCGACTTTGATCACTGCATCAGTACAGCGATTCCAAGATAACTCAGTCCGACAGCTTTGACGGAGCTCGGAAGAAAACTCCAATAGATACGAAGAACCAAAAGAAAGAAAGAACGAAAGAGCTAAAACAGCGAATATTAGTTGATATGCCTCCACTTTTAACCACGTGCGAAATACCAACCTAATTTACGATTTTTGCATCAAAATACATAGATATTATGTTGGATGCATCGGACGTTTAATCGGATTCATTAGTGATTTCTAAAATAAAACGTCGTTGCATTAGATATCAATCGATGAAAGAGAAACCTCATGTTTCTTACCCATCCGACTTTGTCACGTCCCTTACACCACAAACCGACAAACCAAAATAAATTTTGTAGATAGCCGACTACTCTCGAGCGCCCTCTGCGAGCATAACTTGACAATTACACCTCGAGGTCGAGTATTCCCCACTTTAAAGGTAAGTTGCCTAACTATCAGGCGGATTTTCGCTCAATTACGAATTTACACGTTACACTGTATTGTTGATTGTCCTGAATTGTTACAGCAAATAAGTTTTAATATTCTTTAACGTACCACTCGTTCCTATAAATTATTTAGTATAGAATATAAGAAAAGGGACTTTAGCTACTACCACTCTGTCATTCCTAGAATTATGAGAAAATTCGATTCGTAAACTAAATGACTTAAAAGCTTTGGTTCTATAATCTTGTAATTTTAAATGTGTTTTATATTGGGCACCTTGTTACGAGAAAATCAGGTTCTTCGAGTTGGACCGCCAAGAATAAATTGTTACGCTGATCTTCTTGTAACAAAACATAGCAACGACTAGCACAGCTTCTTCGCAGAGGGATCGCAGGCTTTGTTATGCGAAATTATAACGTAAATCTAAAAAAAAGGCGCCAAGACGATGAAAGATTAATTAGGGAGATATCATCTAACTCTACCCGTAGCTGAAAAAAAAATAAATAACACTACAGAAGTAGAAATTTTCATACTCGAGAATTGAACTACTATTTTTTAATATAACAACCTATATGCCCGTGTATATAAATAAATAAAAAAATAATATTATTACTTATTTATTTGTATTTAAAGCCAGAGTTTGGCAAACGTAAGTCGGCGATTGTTAGCTTACGCTTTTTGAAAGTTTGAGCATAATGTTACTAAAGTAGCATGATTACTAGCAATCTAATATAAGGAACTTCAGATGTGGGCTAAGTCTTATGTTATTATACTGATTTAAACGTTCACACCTTGCTTTTTAAGATTTACAGTTTACGACTGCATGTAATTGTTAATGCTTGATCAATTTTGCTTTGTGTTCTATAGTTTTATTATTATCTACTCGTGAGTCAAAATTATAAAAAGCTATTTTCTTTGTTTAAAAAACAATAGTATTAGAATACATTTGTTAACATTAATTAATTTAACTTATGTAGAATTTACTTTTGTTCTTGTTACTACTTGGAAGACAAAGTGCTAGTTTGTTATTGAATAGAAATTATATTAATCAATTTCTTACAATCTCCCGTTTGTAGTTGTTTGCTTTTTTCTCAAGTCTTTCACAGTGGGGTTTCCGATTTAAGGACTTTGCCGGTACGCTCAGAGTGGCGCCTGTTATTTTTCTTTTGATATAGTATAACATTTTCAACCAGGCACACTCACCGACATCTCAGCTAATCGTGGTGACATTGTCATTACCAACTGGACCCACTGGGAATTAATTTTGTTAATAAACTACTTTGCAGAAGCATACTAAAATTAATTAAAACTAAATTTAGCAGTTAAACCAGAAACTATTAACACGCAGGCTCTGAAAAAAATTACAAATTTACCTATCTAAAATACAATTAAATTAGATAATTACCAAATTACGTATAAAATTAAGAATTGATTGTTTAGATTATGGTAAACATTGTATTGGTTAAACTAAACAAAAACTGAATTTTTTTTTAAACAATTATAAATTTAATTGCAAAATCTTAAAAAAACAGGCACTGCTCTTATATTTAGCTAAGTTAACACAATTCATATTCAACATTAAAACAAAATTATTAAAAAAAAATTATTCTTATTATCAGATAAAAATAATTTAAGTGTCATGTACAAGAATAAAATTTTTGTACATAACATTTTAAGTTTAATTAAAAGTAAGTTGTATGTCACAGATTTGTAATATGGACTACGTTTTTATGCAAAGTAGTAATTTTTTAAAATATAATAAAACAGTTTAAAACAACAACTTTTATGCTGTTTTTAAAAGAGTAAGGTACATTAATCAGTTTGAATATTCAACGCCTAAGAATATTGAACGACTTACTCTGTTGATTTAAGATTCGAGACCTTTTGCATTGATTAGTACTCATACCAGCAACCATATAAATTTCTCTCTTGGTATTACTTTTTTTAATAAGATATAAAATTTTATTAGTTTAGAAATTTACCTTCCCGAATTTATTTGCATATTATTTAGATATTATTACACGGATCAAGAATTTTTTTAACATTTTTAAAGTAAATAGGATTAGTAAACTGTTAAATCTGCTTAACAATCTATAGACGTAATCTACATATTTTTCTGTCTCGAAAAAACGGATTGTACCTTTAGAAAATGCTGAGAAGTCTCACTGATAGAGTTCAACCACAATCCCTAATTCAATTTTACGGTTACTTGTTGCGAAGTCCAATTTAAAATAAGTATTTAGAAATAATAGAAATAAATTGCAAACTACGATTTTGTGCTAATTGCATAATTTCTAATTAAACAACAATTACAATTATTTAACAATAGAAATAATTATGCAGGAATTCCTGTTTGATTATTTATTTGTATAGTCTAACAATTACATGCTTCGTTAATTAATTTAATGTCATCGATTTAAACGTAGTGTACCTTACATTTTATTTTGGGTTTCATTTACACTGTTTTTGTGTTTCCCCGGTGTAATAAATGAATAAATTTTGTAAACAATACCGCTACAGTGCTTGCGGTTTTACTTTCTTATGTACCAGTAGCTGAATTTTTTATTCGTTTAGATTACATAACACTAACACCAACATTGCTTTTTAAATAAAAGAAAAAAAACGATGGAGTATTATACATTAAATTTGTTACATTGGTTTTCTTGTAACAAAATAAAAGAACCAACGGCTAGCACAGTTTCCCCGGAGAGGGAGTCTCATATTTTGTGATGCTAAATTATAGATTAAAGGTAAAAAAAGGCGCCAAGACGATGAAGGATTAAATTAGGAAGATATCGTCTTACTCTACCAGTAGTTGAAACAGAACAAATAACACGGCAGAAGTAATAACACAGAATATATATTTATTGTATCACAGTAGTTGAAGAGGACGAAGACAGTACATAAGTATAGTTATATAAACGTTGCAAACAATATTACATGGGTTGATGTCACAGGCCAAATATAAGTTACGTTTTGTCTGGGCAACACGTCTACGTGCCCTAATCGATCGAACTTTTACATTTAACGAAGAAATGACTTTACTTTATTAAGTTAAACTTAATTTGATTTAATGCATACAATATGTGACTATAAAGAATGCGTCGAGCTTCTCTCTAATTAACTTTGCACTTGTATAAGTGTTTCTTTCCATAAAGTTGTGTATAAAATGTTAAATGTGTTAAATGCTCTTTTAATATCTAAAAAAGCATCCAATGCTATAGCATTGTATTAGATTGCATTTTAGCATTTGCTTACTAGTTACTAGCTCGCAAGATTTTTCGAGTTGGTCTACATTCTGGTTTCGGTGCAAAGCAAAGGCTTTAGTGTTCCGTCCCGTATATACTTGTTGACTTCTTTTTTAAGTAGTTTTAACATACAGGAAATCAAGCTGATTGGTCGGTAAGATTTTGCCTGGGCGTACGTAGATCTCCCTAGCTTTGGTATAAATACCACCTTAAAAATCCGCTAGTTGTTTGGTATATGCGAAAGTGCTAAGCTGGTTCAAAGATTTTTGAAAACTGCGTTTCGCAAAGCAGCAGATCCTTTCTGGAGATTCAAACGTATTGATTTTAAACGTATTGATTCTCGATTCTAGGTTTTCAAGAACTCAAGAAATTTTCCGGATTAATGGAAGAAGGCAAATCTTGTTCTGGTCCGACGACCAGAAAGGATATCGGTCCATATGCCTTATTGACAATATTGAAAATATTTGAAAGAATTATTCTTAAGAGAATTGCAAAGTTAGCTAGGCGGTTTGTCACCCCTTCAATATGGTTTCAGACAGAAAAAGTCAACGATCGATGCCATGAAAAAGATCCGCAACCTACCTGCCGAGGCTTCGAAAGAGAGAACTAGACGAGTTGGGGCACTAATCTCTTCTGAAAAATGCATTCAATTTGGTCCCATGGGTCTTCCTGATTGAACTGTCACCTGATAAAACTCACTACAAGCTAACTGGCAAATAGAACTTTGATGTACACAGTAGAGGGCGAGTTCAGTATCCAACATTGAATGACCTGTGGGATCCCACAAAAATTCGTTTTGGGCTCCACATTGTGGAATGTTTAACGACGATCTTCTAACCACCCAGGTACCAGATACCATACATCTAACGGTCTTCATTTACGACTTAGCTTTCATTGGGGCAAGAAAAACTGTTCAACTTTTAACCTAAAATAAATTGTTAGTAGCAATTGAAAAATCTTAGGCGATTGCTTTTACGGACAGGAGAAAACTTGACGATATAAAATTCTGATACAGACGGGTGACGGTATCTACCAAAAATACTTTAATATACCTGGGTGTCGTTCTGGACAAAAACCTCTTTTTCGCGCAGCACCTAGAAAGCACAGCCACACTTCTATACGCAGCGCCAGTGTGATACAGAGCGTTAGGGATAAGTAGACTCCGGAAGCGGACAGAAAAAAGAATTTCCTTGAGAATAATTTTGACTTTCAGAACAGTTTCGCTCAAGGCTGCGAGAGTCTTAGCGAGTGTCGTTCCAATTGCCATCTTTGCGGAAAAAAGGACAAAAGCGCGACTTGGAACCTCTAAATCAATAGGCAAGAGTCCCTACAGGCCTGGCAAAAAAGATGAGATCACTACCAAAAAGGAGCTTGGACTTACCTACTTATCCTGAAACTCGACGTATGGGTTAACCGAAAACATGAAAACCCAAACTTTTATAGTACGAAAGCATTTACAGGCCATGGTTGTTTTAACTTAAAAAAAAAGAAGATTCGTCTTGTTTCCTGTGTCACGATGAAGTAGATGATGTTGCGCACTACCTCTTCTCTTGCCGCAGATGGGATGTAAATGGAAAAACTTTGAGTAACACATACATCATTGACCAAACAACCTGATCAAGTTTATGCTGCAAAACAAAAATGCCTGGACTGATAAAAGCGCATTTCTGTGGAAGGTCCTAAAAACCAAAGAAGGTGAATGGCAAATATGCTGCATCCAAACAAATGACGTGCCAGCAAGACAAGACAAGTAATAGGGGGGAAATGAAATGGGATCTTTTTCTACCTACTACCATAGTGTGTGCGTATGCTCTTTTGTTTAATCTAACTCGTATTGGGCTTTTTACTTGTAGTCCACAATGAGTAACCGGTTGTCTATAGTTTTTACATATACTATCCCTATTTACTTTCTATAGTCTCTTAATACGTTTTAACTTTTATCCACAGGTATTTATAATTATCTCCCACTAGTCGGCTACCAAAAAATTGAAATTAAGGTTAACCACACCTGATAGAGAATAACAGTTAATATAGTGTAAAGAAAAATTTCTACACCTTAGGAATGCTGACCTGGTTGTCTGTGTAACTGTGTATTTTGAGGTTATGACAGGGTGAAGAAAACCGTTTAGTGTTACCACCTGTCATGACTAACCGTAGCAAAGGGGAATTAAGCCTTTTTGTCAAGAATTATGATTTTTTTGCTAATTTTAAGTTCCTTTTGGGTGGCCGTTTGTTTGGTACCTCTAGGTTCTGGTGCTTAGGAATTTTAGTTAACGATGAGCCCAGAAAGTATTTTTTCTAATAGTTCTTACAAAATACCTTCAACCGAGCCTGTAAAGTTTTTTTTGTTTTTGGTCAGCAAAGAACCGATGTTCACAGTGCGGTCCTTGCTCAGAGCTTTTTAGATTCAAGAACTTGTGGATTCATTTTCTACGTCCCTACAGTACTTTCTCCATGAGAGTCTCTTTGCTTTTGTAATGTCATTGTTGTATGTTGGGAGGCTGGTTTTGGATTCATCTCAGTCTTTATCAAGTTTTTGTTTCTACCAAGTAATCTTGTTGGGGGTTTGTTTGACAGTTTTTGGGCAGCTTGCTTCAAATGCAGATTTTAATGAATTAACAAAACTGTTATCATTAGTTCTAGCTCATGGGTTGACCTTGCAACTAAAGGACAGTCCTTAATTTGGACGGTTAAAGTTTGTTGAGCAATTCCCAGCGGTTTTTCTCGGGTTCTTGTAGTCCATTACGAAATTTTGAATTGAATGCATCTATAAAGAAGGATCATTTGATATTTTTATCTTTGTGCTTGGTTTTGGACTATAAGCGTAAGGTCAATAACTTTACTGCGCGACACGATTATAAACGTAGACGCGTCTTTGTTATTTATTATGTCTAATTTAGATTTTTCACCTTTTGTATTTGTGTTTGTGCTCCCCCACAAAGTTAAATGTGCATTAGCACCGCATCTGAAAATCAGTGGTTTGTTGGTCCCACTGTTAATCACCCGTTGGATTTCTTCCGGCGGTGGTGGTCTTGTTTGGTCCTAAGGAAAGTAACCGGATCCGATACCTACTGATGCCTGCAAGCAGCCATCTACCTGGACAGTTCAACCCTCTGTGGATGGATTCTGAACAAGAGCATTGATGTATATCTATCTGAACGACTTTGAGCATTAGATTTGCTGTCAGTACGTTTTTTCTGGCTCTGGATTTTACATCTATTGCCTTATGCACATGGCTTGTAGCATCCAGTTTTGTCTTGTTTGGAGTCGGGCAACACCCGAAGAGTGATCCTCAAAAATTCAAGGTGCAGTTGGTTGGCTACTGCTTCCACCTTCTCCTAGAACCCTTAGTTTATAAACAGGGCGTAAATAATTAATCAAACGTAAATTTTTTTACAATCTTATCAACTAAACTATCTCCTTTCCACATTTCTTCAAAAACACACTGGTTTTGCAATCTTCATTTGTTAAATCAGCAAATGCTTTTTTTTAGTGTCAATACTTCGTTGTGTGATATTATACAATGCAATTTTTTTTTACGAGACTTCATATAGATTCAGTTGGTTAACTTTACGTGTATTATAGCATTTCTTGTAATGTAATGAAAAAGATTTTCTTGTTCCTGTATATATATTGACAAACTATTTGTTATTTATCAAAAAAATCAATGACATTACTAATGTTTTCTGCTTCGGAATGAACAATTTTTCGAGTTTTGCTTTTCATAGATTATAACTGTAATACAAAGTGTTACTTTATTTAATAATTATTACTGGTTTTATATTATAAATACAATAAATAAATTAGTTTGTGTTGTAAATTAACACATTGAGCACGGCGTGTAAATAGCAAAAAATATATGCAATTGATGGGAACATTTTTACACTTATTATTTCGATAAAACTCAATTTATAAACATACATTAGATTGCAAAATATTAGTTTAATGTAATTTTTTTATTATTTGATGTGATGTGGCAAGACGTGGATGCCGCGCCATTCTTAGGTACTAACATTTAACATATAGGCGCTGGGGCATTGATGTGATGACGTATTTTGCAAGTCGAGATTTGTTAGTTTCTATTATTTACGTTTACACATTTGTGTGTGCTGTTTTAGGTGTATCTTATATGAATTCAAATAACATAAGAAAACGAATACGAAAAGAGACAAAAGCATTTACAACAACTATGGGATAATTTTATGTCTGATGAGAACAGTAATGTCTTTGAGTTCAGCGATGTTATTTGTCCAGCGCGTGTAAACCTTTTTTGAGTGAGGAGGAGATAAGCGAATACGTTATTGTAGAGCGTGCTAAATTATTACAAACAGTTTTAAATAGCCCAAATCAAGCAGGTCTTTCACGCAGGAAAGAAATGTGTCTCTGAAATTTGTGTTGCAGATACGGTAATACGGTATAGGTTTTATTTATTGGTTGGGTCTCATAAAACTACCACGATTAAAGAGTTGTTGCAGTAAGTAAAAGAAGTAATGTCCAGAAACAGATTCAAACAGCTTCTGCAAATGTGGCATTTCAATAACAATAAAGATGATAATTTCATAGACCATGGACTGCGGAAACTAATACTTTTACTAGAAACTTTTACACTCCAGAATGTGATGTATGCATAGATGAAACGCTCGTTTTCTTTTGATGTATATTGTGAAAATGAAAGTAAAGAAGATGGTCTTTCTTTATCGAACGTTATCTCTTTGATAAGCAGTATCTTAGATAGTGGGCGCACAATTGTTACTGACAGTTACTACGTCAGTGTGTCTTTAACTAAATAAATTACTAGGAAAAAACGCTAAAAGCTAAATAAACATGAAGTGTTCGAGCAAGATAGTGACACTAGCATTATAATGCTCAAGTGGAAAAAAGTGTTATTTTTTACAACTCGGCACACTGACGAAAGAAACCAAGGTGTTGACTACAATCAATCTAAATTCTACATTGACCTTTCAGATCAGCTGAAATCATATTCACATGGTCTCAGAAGTAGCTATTGCATTTGGTATATGTATCAGTTTTTTCTACATAATGTTGGCAAATTTCTTGTAGAGAATTGTATGACACTAGAAGATTTTTTAGATATACAGAGAGCATTAGATAATTAATACCTTTTTTGACTTGATTAGGAAGGCTGTTAAAAATCGAAGAGTTTCTCGGTCCGTAGAAGAATTGATCAGTTTTGCAATAGCTGGCAGAGAAATTAAAAGCTTGATGAGCAATGTAAACAGAAAAGTAGTTGCTGTTAAAGGTGTTATTGCCGCTACTGTAGAGTTTAGTAATAGATAATCTTGTATGGAAACTTGACCAGAACGGAATACATGCCCAAAAAACCCTGAAAATAGTGGAAAACTGGTGTATGGCAGTGGGGCTAATAGTAAATCCTGCCAAGACAACAATAAAGCTTTACAAGTAGATTTGATTTGAAAAAACTTTAATTGTGGGGAAACAGCTTCAACTGAGCAATGACATTTAATATTTGGGACACTAAATTAACTTTTAACGGTCACTTAGAAAAAACAATCAGCAACGCTGTTTAGGAATTTTGGGCCTGTAGAAGTTTGATAGGTAAAACATTGCGGCTAAAACCAGAAATGATTTTCACAGTCGCATATGGATCTCTAATTTGGTGGCATAAATCCATAACAAGACATGGTAAACATAAAATTGGACAAAACAATTCCAAGTTTTTACTTTCACAAACCTTATCGGGTAGTTATATCGTCATAGAGAAACAAGGTAGAAAGACAATCGAGAAAGCAGCAAGCAATGAACTGGTACCCCGATGGTTCCAAAACTGCACAGCGAACAACTTTAGCGTAAACCTGGGCTGTTTAGCAACCTTATTTCAAACAGAAATAATTGCAATATCCGCGTGTGCTTAAGACACGATTAGGAAATCTTATCAAAAAAAGAGGATTCAAATTGTTACCGATAGCCAAGCAACATTAATAACTTTTGACTCAGTAACAATACGCTCTAGAGCAGTTAAAAGGTGTGGAAATTTGCTAGTTTGACTAGCTGAGCACAACAGAGTTATCCTACAATGGACAAAACTTGGTTTGCTATTTGACTCTGTTTTTTGGTGGTAGTTGATTATAGTTATTTTTTCCAATGTAAACTTGTGATGTGATTTCCTATTGTTAAAGCTTTTACACATATATTTTTGCTGCATTTTTGTCTTGTTAATTATCATGTAATTTATAATTGAATTGATTTTGTTCCCAGAAACGAACACTTCATGTTAGTTCTTGTGTACAAATGTTAATAAGTAATTTTTTTCATGTTTCATAAAGTTATCTTAAATTATAATAAAATTGTTAATTTGTGTACTTTACGTTTAAGTCTTCTTTTGCTTGAGACATATCGTTATGATTTTAGTTGTAATTGATGTTTCCGGTGTTCATTTATCTTTAGACCAAATTACTCGACGTCGCAATGTATTGTATACTGTATATGTTTTTAAAGTGCAGTTTTGTAGCGGTCGTTTGATTTTTAAATGTATTGTTTCGTGAGTGGCTTTGTATTATTTCACGTTTTTAAATTCATTTTAATTCTACGTATTTCGCACAGATGAATTAAGTCATTTAGGTCAGTTTTATTGTCCCGTGTTTTGAGAGCACTTTATAATTTATTAGTTCCGCCAGTCATTAATATTTTGTTTCAAAAATTTAGAATTTAATTCTATATTTCAGTACGCTTGTTTGCTTCAGTCATTTATATTTCCTTAATGATTTTGCGTTTCTTGTAAAATTATTTTTTTTATGCTCTCGTTAAATTATGTCATGATTTCGTATCCTTGTTTAGTTCATGTTTTTCTTGAAAATTTTACGTTACAGTTTTTAAATTAGGTAATGGTAACCGAAGTTAATTTTTTTTTAAACTTTTACATAGTTTATATGATGAGTAGTATAAACAAATTTTATATAGGATATAAAACATAATTAATATAAAATGTTCAGCTAATTTAAAATGGCAGAGTCCCAGGAACATTTTACTTTTCTATCAATAAATTAAAAAAAAAGAAATAAAGTAGCAAAAAAGTTTCTTTTTTAGATTTATGTTAATACAAAACAACATTTTTTACACAGTATTTAAGAACTTTTTTTAGTGCCATACACACGTAGTTCCGCATTTTAACACAATTTTAATTTAATTGATCGACATTAATTATCAGTTTTCGTAAAGTATATAATCTTTTCCTTTTTTTAATTAAGAAATTCAACTTTTACTTATTCGTCTACGTTTTTTACGATGCACTTGCCATTATATAGATAGAAAATTCTATTTGTTTTGACGTAAGGATCACAAGAAGCCGTCTCATTCGAAATTGCTGTACTGTAAGTATTGCTTGTTAGCAATACTTATTCGATACCATCTGCGTCTGGAGCAAAGTGCATATTGTTATTTATTTAGTAGTATTTTCCTATTCACAATGGAATAGTAAATATGTACCTTAAATATAGCTATGATAACGTTCGCTTAAAAAATGTCTTACTGTATAAACTAATAACATAAAATAGAGCATTTTATATACTTTACCGTACAATAAATATGCACTCAAATACAAATTACTCTTACGGGGATGATATTACGGTATAACAAAGTAAAACTAATAAATTGTCTGCTTTTCTCTCATTAATTAATTAAATGTTAAAAAACTCGCACTAATTAAAACGTTAAAAAACTCGCACTTTAGAATAACCAGACACTAGAGAACACGTATTCTTAATAGTACCTACTAGAAAAACTTTGTCGCATTATTAAATTATGTTTAGAATAACGCAGTGTTTAATCACACTAGAAAATTACTATAATAATTAAACTAGCTTCAAAGCATGAGTGAGCCTATTTCTGTGCAGTAAGCACTACTTGGTTATTTTGAATATAATTGTAATTATAAAATCATTATTTAAATACGTACTGTTCTAGTGGCTAAAATATTTCATATATTTGAATTAGCAGACATTTGTAGATACATTACATGTAGTAATTAAACCTTTAATTTCCAACGATTGAAAACCTTGTCTAGAAGTGTACATTCTAAGAACTTATCGTTAAAGGTAAAATGCTCAAATTATAATATCAAAAAAATGCAAATGTTGATACCGAAATTCAATGTAGATACGTTTAATATTAATTTTGTGACAGGGTAATATAATATTTTAAACATCAACGTCATGACGACGAGTTACCGATATCTTAATTCTTAAATATATTGTTATTTTTAAGATTTCTATAATTTACTTTTCCGAGAGTATGCTATAGATTGGCAGAGATCTTGCGGTTATGTAACGGCTAGGTTTCAATTTTGTCGAAGAAGAAAGATCTGTTTATATGTAGAAAAGACTATTTATTTTGAAATTATTTTTTAGTGTTTTAAATTTTAATCTATTTTATGATTGGAGATACTGGAAGCAGAGATAAAAAAGAAGAAAATTATACTGAAAGGTGTTGAAGATAAATGGGACGAAATAAGAGGAACAGTGGAATATTAATGACAACTTATAAAACAAAAGAAGAAATTATGAAAACGACAGAAAACTTTAAAAGAAAATACAGATATGGATAAATGATGACTTCCCAAAACAAATTATATAAGAAAGAAGATATTGAATAAAACATTGGAGGTTACGGAAAAAGAAAAAAAAGTAGACTTACAAGAAATGAGTAACCCAACTGCTTACATTGGTAGAGATAAAGAACAGAAAACAAAAAAAAGTAAAAGGTCATCACACTAACTAGTGGAGGATGAGGAACTAAGAAAACAAATAAGGACAATTTTCAATATTAGTAAGAGGACAAAGAACTATTAAGAAAAGAAATAAATGAGGCTGACGATACGACCGCAATGATAAAGAACTTGACAAAAGGAATACAGAAATTAACACAGGATATAGAAGAAAGAAGATATTGAATAAAACATATGCACAAAAAATTGGAGGTTACGGAAAAAGCAAAAAAATTAGAATTACAAGAAACGATTAACCCAACTGCTTACCTTGATAGAGATAAAGAACTTAAAAAAACAAAAAAAAAGAGTGAAAGGTCATCACACCAACTAGTGGAGGATGAGGAACTAAGAAAACAAATAAGAACAATTACCAATATTAGTAAGAGGGCAAAGAACTATTGAGAAAAGAAAAAATGAGACTGACAATACGACCGCAATGATAAAGAACTTGACAAAAAGAAAACAGAAATCAACACAGGAAATAAAAAAAAAGCGATGCAATCAAACAACTGCAAATAAAGACGTGGAATATAGTTTCATTACAGAAAAGAAATCCAAAATAGTAGAAGTAATAAAGCAATAATGCATTGGAATTATGGGACTTAGTAAAACTAAGACAAAAGAAACTTCTACACAGACCTGCAGACAATAATTGATAAAATTAGAGATAAAAGTAAACAAATAACAGTTATGGGGGACTGAACGCTAGAATTAGTAATGAGAAGAATAAAGGAATGGGCTGCATGGGAAAATATGGAGACAGAATCCTAACAGAAGCAGAAAAAAGCTGATAGAATTCTGTCAATTGAACAACTGAAGAATATGAGGTAGATTTTTTGCAAAGAGAGACCAGTACTTTTATTAGAAGCAGTTTCTTTAGTTTTTACTAACTTATGTATGGTAATTAAATGTTATTATTTAGTAAACAGCCATGACAACGTAGAAGTTTAGTGTTGTTACATAACATTGCATGTTTATTTAGAGTCACTTTATCCTTTTCCTTATCGACTTGGTATTAACCTTGAAGAGAGGATACGTCGTAAAGCATATACCTCGCGAAACCACGTGCTCACATAGCACGCACAAATACTTAGCTCGTCCTACCGCTCTTGCAAGATTATCTTATCTACTCGCAACATTTCCTTACTTAACCTTGTTCTCTTGTAGCGAACTTGTATCAAGCAACTTTGGGTGGTATGGTGGGTTCACATCTACCTACCACCCACTAAAACAAAATAAAAGAAAACATATTTATAAGAATGTGGTATGTTGTAGGATTGATAGAAGCACAAGTTCTGAAAAATAGTTAACAATGAGGGGATATTGAATTGTAAAGCTTGAAAACTATGTACTATTTAACAACGGGGATGTAGAGAGTGCCTAATTCTATCACAATTTAATGCAATGCAAAAATTGCAGGGGTATAGTTATTTAGTATTGTACTAGCTACAACAAATAAGCTTAATTACCAAATGGAGAACATCAATGGGCCGAGGAGTAGTAGACCAAGTCAAATTATGCATTGACTTACAACAAGCCTACTATAGGACAAAAAAAAGAATTATACAAAGCTATGATAGTCTTGGGAATTAGCAGTAAATTGATAAACACGGTGCAAGTAACTTCCAAAAACAAGAAAAGCATTTGCTGATGAAAAAACTATCTTAACAAAATATCTGGACCAAACAAATAATGCACTAAAATATTATTCTTCTTTCTGTTTTCTAATTAGGTTGAAAGCTTGTTTTTTAATGTTGCCCCATTTTTTATTCTTGGTGTGGTTCAAAATTGTCGATTCAGCATTTTTTAATTCCCTGTCTAGTTTCCGCCGTGTAGGTCATGATCGATTGTACTGTGCTTTTGTATATTCTTGATTTTGTCTTCATATTCAAGTGCTTATTTCTCCAGGTATCTGTTGGGATACTTTATTGTTGACATCGCCGTAACTCGATATTTACATTCTGAGCAACTGGAATAACATTGCCAGTTTGATAATGTTTTGCTTTAATTGTACGTTTAATTTTAAACACTGACATTGTTCAGCGTGTTTGCATGTAATTCCCAATTTTTATAGCCTGCTTCTTATTGGATAAGTTTTATAAAATAGGCGTAACGGTAAGCATACGGCTTTTAGGTATCGGTAGAAATAAGTATTGAGTACACGCGCGTCGCATTGGAACTACTACTATTATATACAAAATGATACATGTTAATAAATATATTATTAGGGGGTGTTTATACGTGATAACAAGCATGTCATAATAAAATTTCAACTCCTTAGGACGAAGTATAAATCAAATACCCAAAAGCCCGATGCCCTAAAAAAACGAAAAATTAGTCTCACGTTCGAAATACAAAAAAAATAATTATTTCAAAACTAAAAAAGACACCGTAACAAAATTTTAGGGGGTGGTTATACGTGATAATAAGCATGTCATATTTTATTAATTAATTTTAATACAATCTGAAATTAAAAAAAATTAGAATCTGAAAGAAAAAAAGATTAAAAGAATCTGAAAGAAAAAAAGATTAAAAGAATCTGAAAGAAAAAAAGATTATTAGAATCTGAAAGAAAAAAAGATTATTAGAATCTGAAAGAAAAACCATACATTATTCTTCGCACTCGTGGCAATTGTAGTTTTCTATGTCAATCTGCATCGGGTTTTTTTCTAAACCTGGATAAGCTCTGGCGATATCGTTGCAGAATCTAAAAAACTTTTTGTTATCGTAGCATTTCCGTCCAGGATATTCTATTCTTCCGTTACCTGCAACCCGTTGCATCTCATCAGAATTAATTTTTTTTTGTATTTTGAACGCGGGACTAATTTTTCTTTTTTTAGGGCATCAGGCTTTTGGGTATTTGATTTATACTTTGTCCTAAGGGGTTGAAATTTTAGTATGACATGTTTATTATCACGTATAAACACCCCCTAATAATATCTTTATTAGCATGTATCATTTTGTATATAATAGTAGTAGTTCCAATGCGACGCGTGTGTACTCAATACTTATTTCTACTGATACCCAAAAACCGTATGCTTACCGTTATACGATATAATCGAATTCAGTAACTGATTTCAAAGTATCAAAACCATAAATAAAGATTATAAGGCACTACATTTTCAAATCATACAATTAGATAACGATGATTGTCACGATACTGAGCAAGAATCCTTTGAAAACGCATACTTTAAATTACTTTCTAAGGCCTCATATTTTATCAATCAACATTCGGCACCTGACCCTATTGCGAGAGCTGATGGAAATAAACCCACAAGTAACAACAGTAACATTGACATCAACCTGCCCATGCCCAACATTGAACTTCCGATCTTTAGTGGTAAATTCGAAGACTGGATAGAATTTCGCGACGCGTTCAATGCAATGATCAATGATAATCCGAAATTAAACAATGTTCAACGATTTTATTATTTAAATAGTTCCTTAAAAGGCGAAGCAGCTCAAAAAATAAAAACTTTAATAAATTCTGATGAAAATTATATCGCTGCTTGGAACATTTTAATTAAAAAATATGATAAAAAAAACTCGCTGTAAACAACAATATTATGGCATTATTTAATTTAGAAGTTATAAAACGAGATACCCATTCACAATTACAATCATTTCTAGATGAACTGCAAAAAATCATTTATGTGCTTAAACAATACGAACAGTCTACAGCTGACACTTTATTAATTAAATTCTAAGTTCAAAGTTAACCCTAACTACTAGGCAAGACTGGGAATCAAATATCAAAAGAGACACCTTTCATAGGAAAGATATACATATATAGAGTCCAGGAATTTGTAGACTTTATTGACAAGCGTTGCGATATTGTAACCTGCGTTGGATTTTAGCAGTAAATCTTTTATGTAAGACCCCGTAATTAGATTCATCTGGCTGAATTTGCGGTTTTCTGTTTTTTTTTCGATTGATTAGTTCGATGTTAGCATCGAAAGCGTTCTACTCGTTATTTTATTACGTTTGATTTAAGTGTATTTGTATTTCATAGTTATTTCACAATTATTACTGGTATTTTTTTGAATGCATAAAGTTCCGTGGTTTTGGTTTTGATTTAGTGTTTTTACTTCTGGTTATCTCATTAGAAAAACAACTCTATATAATTTACGACTTCCTTTTGGAATGTAATTTGATCAATTTTTCTTGGTATTTATATTTTTGTTTATGTTGAGTTCTTTTACGAGCGCGATTGCGAACCACCTGATAACTTAGCGAAGTAAGCGTTTTCTGTGAGAACATTTTCTTTCTTTCGAAGGCCTACGTGACAAGACGCACTTGGCCATTATATTTTTCATCTTTGTTAATTTACGTTGTTTAGTGTTGCATCTTTTACAAAGATTTTACGGCGCAAGTTCGTTGAATTAAGTGGGATTACGAGGTGTTAAAAGGAGTAAAATTTTGATTTTGGATAATGATTGTTTTCGGGGGCAATTAAGAAATACCGGGTACCGTGATGTAGTTGAATGGTTAGGGTACTTTTACCCTATCGTGATGTAATACCGCGGAAGTTAGATGGAACCGTGAAAATTAAGTGTAGTGGTGGAAAAGTTTGATTTTCCAAATTTCGTAATTTACGGTTTAAATAGTCTTTATGGTTTCCAAAAATAAAACTCACGTTTCAAGTTGGATATGCAATCGTTGGGTTGTGCTACATCCAGTCTTCGCATTTGTGCGGATTCTAATTAAGTGTTAAAAAGAAAATTCTTCCGCCGTCATTGCAATTGTTTGGGGTACCTTTCAACTGGCCACTTAGAACCAACCACCGGTTCTTTCCTGAAGTTACAACAAATTCAAGGTATTTATTTTGCACCATATGTATTTAATCGTGAAGATATTATTTACGTGATTGAGTGTTAAAAGCTTTGAATTTCAAATAAAAGTTTTAAGTGTCTCGAATTGATTTAACGTTAATGTAACTAATTATTGTCCGGATTTATCGGAACTGTGTCATAATCCCGAGTTAAAAATTTATTAAACGGGACCGAATTTTCGATACAAGATATATATATTAGTTTTATATTAAATAAGTTTATTTTTTTTGTTGTAACTGAGTAATTTCGACGCGCACACGGCCGTGATAAATTAAGATTGACTAATTTGTGTTTGGTTTTATTAAATTCTGTATTGTGCATTGATTCTAATAATTTCAAATTTTGTTTTTTTGTTTTTTTTTATCAAACGTTCATTTACGTACTTTTTGTTGTTCTGTTTTGGCTAATTTTTGTTGATTACTATACTTTATTTTGTGTCATTATTTTTTTTTTGTTTTTTTGTGTGTTCAAATAAATGTTAAATTGTTAAATGTAAAGAGCTTTTAATTCCGTCGGCCTCCGCGTGTGTAACTTTGTTAATTTATTACAGATTTTAGTGAGATACACTCTAACAAGGTAAGTCCGTTTAGAGTGTATCCTTCAGGAGCGGACTTGTGGTTGGCAAGGGCCAGAAGTCCATTAAGCTTTACTCCTTCCTGGCGCCCTTTGATTTCGACATTATTGCTTTTCGATTTTGTGTTTTCGTCAAGTTGATCCAATTCAATCACGAAACTTTTAAATATAACCCACCCCGTCTCCACTGAGCAGCGGCACCCATCATTTGTGTTACCTCATTTCAGGCAGTGACATCGTTCCATCTTTTGCATGTAACAATATGTTAGGATCTTTTGAAGCCAACAGGTTTAGTCAAGGTTTATCCAATAACAATAATCATAACCAACATCCGTAGGGTATCAGTCAAAGGGCTTACGTTTTCTCGACTAAACAATCGTGCATTCGTTGTAGACAGGAGCATACCATTTTCAATTTTGAAGCTTTCCTTAAATTAAATACCAATCAGCGGATTGCAAGGATAAAGCAACTCCGGCTTTGTTTAAATTGCTCCAGAAAAAATCATTCGCATCAATCGTGCACTTTAGGGTCTTGCAGAAAATGCAGCAAAAAACACACCACTTTGCTCCACATTGATTATTCTAATCCGCAAAATATTCATTCTAACGTAATTGCATCAGATAGTGAAAACGGAATTTGTAATCCTCCTAGCTATTCTAAAAACACTACAAGTCAAGTTCTAGTCAATCACGCTACCGATGTAGAAAATGACATGTTACTGCCAGTCTAGTATGCATCGCAATTAATTTTACCCACCAATAACCATTCTTATGAAATAATTCTTTCTACGGCATGTATTCTAGTCACCGACAGCAATGATGCCGTTCATAAATGCAGTGCCTTGCTAGACACAGGCTCGCAAATAAATTTTATCATTCGCGAGCGAACTTTGCGATAAACTAGAGCTGCCAAAATCTAAATACAACTTAAAAATCTGGGGAATCAGTGGGTCCGAATCAAACGTACGTTTTAGAACTCAAATTTCATTACACTCGTGCGTTAATTTATACAATGCGACAATATCATGTCTTGTACTTGAACACATAACGGATCACTTACCACCAAAGTCTTTTGATTTGCAAACGTTACAAATACCTTCTCACATTCAGCTAACTGACTCTAAACCGCACATTAAAAACAAAATAGATATACTTCTAGGCGCCGACGTCTTTTGGGATTTGCTTTGTGTCGGGCAAGATAAATTAGGTTCAGGCAAACCCGTGATAAAAAAAATTAAACTAGAAAGTACCACGAAAATAAACTTTATTGCTTTGTTGTAATACTTCAAATAACGTTAATGTTCAAAACCAACTAGAAAAATTCTGGGAATTAGAAGATTCTGCAAATTTTTACAATACCAATTCTGCAGATCAACAACACTGTAAAGCACATTTTTCTATAACCACAACTCGCGATCAAACCGGCCGATTCATTGTAAACATTCCTTTTAAGAAGAATTTATCGGAACTAGGCGAATCGCGACCCACTGCATTAAAGCGATTTTATTCATTAGAGCGGAAGCTATGCGCAAATCCATAGTTAAGGTAAAGCTATATCGAATTTTTAGTCATTTACGAGTCCCTTGGTCATATGACTTGTTACGTGCATAAATTCAAACAATGCACTACCCTGTATATTGGTTTAATTCAAAATTACTTTTCCATTTCACAACGCCATCTATCGTTGGTCCCTTCGTATTGAGTAGACGATATCCGGTGAGATAGGGGCATTTTGACTTTAACATCGTTCACGATATAACATATGTCTGCGTGAATTAAAAATCGTTTTCTTAAAACATCCACGTGTTGGGACACGATGGGTAATAAAAGTATTCTTATTTAACTAATTTAATCCACGCAGGGTAGGTGGCTTTAATTTTTTTTTTTATTAAAGGTAATTTTTATGTCTTTTCGTTAGCGCCATGTGCTACCTCCTAAGTTTTATATATATAGATTATAATCGGAAGCTGTAGACCTAAGAACGCTGTGATACAAGGGCAGAATTTCTATGCGGAGGAAATTATTACCGTTAATTATTTCTTCTTCTTGTTCGGAAGAGCCTAAGTACCGGACACGATTGAATTTCTCTTCGGAGGCAATAAATTAATACCATCGTAGACGAAAAGACATTGTAACAGCATACGATAAGTTTCGGTTTTATTACGTTCTTTTAAATGTTTCTTTTACCTGTTGTAGTTTGTGAGTCGCCAGGTAGACACGATTATTTTCAGGAAGTTTAATTACAGGAAACCAGTAGGAAAACGTTTTCTGAAGGTAACCCTAAATTTGGTAAGTCAATTTTTGATTTTAATTATTCGCTATCGCTACGGTGCTACTCATGAATAACTATATTTACTGATCGGGTCGAAACATTCGAATTGATTTGTTTCTTATTATTGTTACTCAATTAGTTTAAGTGACTTACTATCGCATGCTAATTACGTCAACTGTCAATTATTACTATTATTAATATAATTTACTCACAAAGATTTTTTTCTATGTTCTGATGATTACACTTTTGCTTTAAGTGTAGTGTAAGTTGCCGATACTTCTGTTATTTTACTAACTACATATATTTGTACTCGGACTAAAATTATTCTTTTTTATGCTATCCACTTATCTTGTAATTGTTATTGATTAAAATTTTAATCTATTTATCCTTATAGAGTAATTAAAGTGCAATTGTTGTTAACGATTTAGTTTCTTTTTTTGTTTCTTCCAGCTTTACGAACAACAATTTTGTACAAGCTTCGAGCCTCCTGTGTTGATCTAGCAGGAGCTATTTCTGCAAAGAACAAAAGATCTGGCGCCCTTTAAAATAAAGTCACTTGAACCTTCCCTTTCTCCTACAGGTATGGTTTCAATCCTACAGTGAGTTGGCCGTGCAGGTTCGTAAATTACTAGAAGCTTGTAACAGACTCGTATGCAAGAAATTCCTCATTCTATTAAGACACATTTCTATTTAGCACATCATGCGGTAATCAAATCACGCAGTACCATTACCAAGATGCGCGTCGTTTTTGACGGTTCCGCGAAGACGATTTCGGGAATTTCTTTAAACGAAACTTAACATGTCGGTCCAGTCGTACAAGACGACTTATTTTCTATCCTGTTGCGATTCTACAAACATACCTACGTTGTTATTCCGGACATCGAAGAGATGTACCGTCAGATCTTAGTTGAACCCAATCAACGCAACTTTCAGTTAATACTTTAGAGAAAGAATCCTAACGCTGAGGTAACCTGCTACTAACTAAATACGGTCACTTACGGCACAGCGTCAGCGTCATTTCTTTCTACCAGATGCTTAAGACAGCTAGCTTTACAGGATCGGCACAAGTTTCCAGCCGCAGCCGACGTCATATTAAATGATTTCTACGTGGGTGACCTTTTATCGGGTAGTAATGATTTGGCTACTATGCTACAACTACAGTCAGAAATATCCCAAATTCTAAATTCTGCCGGGTTTCGCCTACGAAAATAGACGTCCAATTCTTAAGGTGCAATTTCTCACATTAATGAGACAAATTCTCCCACGTTTACGCTCTCTTATCTCAAAATAAAGAAGTACGCACTCATGGCATCCTGTCGACTCCCAACGTCGACAAATTTCAATATCACATACGTGAGTTTTCAAATTATTCTAAGGTGACCAAAAGATCAATTTTGTCCACTGTTGCACAAATATTTGATCCGTTAAGGCTTTTGGCTCCGGTAATCGTTCAGGCAAAATTAATCTTACAACTTTTGTGGCAAGAAAAACTGTCGTGGGACGAAAGCTTTCCACTAAGATTACACACTAAATGGTTATCATTCCGGAATAAATTGCACTTCCTTAGGTCAATAAAAATTCCTCGTCACGCATTTGTCAAAAACCTTACGACAATCGAGCTTCACGGTTTTTCCGATGCTTTAGAAGCTGCATATGGAGCATCCGTGTACATTAAACCCACCGATTCCAACAATATCACACAAGTACGCTTATTATGCGCGTAGCGCCTTTGAAAAGTGTAAGCTTATCTCGCCTTGAATTATGCGCGGCAGTACATTTGGCTCGACTAATGCAAAAGGTGACTTCGGCTTTAAAATGCACCTTTAGTAATTTCAATTACTGGTGCGATTCCACAATTACTTTAAATTGGATACGAGGAGCACACAAGCGTTAGAAAACATTTGTAACCAACAGAGTAGCGGAAATTCAAGCCATTAGTTACAGTAAAAACTGGAGGCACATTCCGACACACGACAATCGTGTCGCCTCGAGATATTGAAAACGCTAATTTGTGGTGGCGAGGGCCCACTTGGTTAATGGGCGATTCAGCATCCTGGCCAACTCAACCAAAGTGCTTTGAAAATGATTTAGAGATTCGCGTCTCCTCCCATGTAGCTATTCATCCACAGCTATTAAATAGATTATCAAAATTTTCATCTTTGATCAAGTTGCAACGAGTCGCAGCTTACTTCTACTGATTTATAAATCATACAAAAAATCGAGGTAAACGCAACATAAACCGATATTTAACTGTGGAGGAAAGGTAAAATGCTTTACTCAGCTTAATAAAACTTGCACAACGTAAAACCTTTATTAGAGAAATTAAACTTTTATACGAAGATCAACAATTAAACTCCAAGAGTTCCTAGATGACCAAGGCATTTTACAGGTATGTGGTCGTATCCAGGATTCAAATTTTAATTATGACAAGAAGCACCCCATTATACTTTCACCTTCGCATTGGTTAACAAAATTAATCTGCATTAATGAACATATTAGGTTACTACATTGTGGTGCTAATCAATTGCTTTCATCTCTAAGAGATAAATACTGGCCTATCTCTGCCAGAAGCATGTTGCGAAAAATAGTTCTTGACTGTATAAAATGCTTTCGCCCCAATTTTAAATCATTTAACCCACTCATGGGAACTCTTCCTAAAAATCGCATCACCGAGACCCCGCCCTTTTATAATAGCGGTGTTGACTATATAGGTCCGGTAATGTTAAAAAAACAAGAATAAGCGTGGCTCAAAATTAATAATATACATTTGTATCTTAGTGTGCTGTAGCACAAAGGCGGTTCATTTAGAACTGGCATGCGACCTCACTACTGAAACCTTTTTAGCAGCTTTAAAGAGATTTGCGGCCCGAAGGGGACAACCCTCAAACATTTACTCCGATAACGGAAAGAATTTTGTTAGGGCAAAGACTAAACTGGATTCATTTTTGTCAAATAAATTAACTCAAAATCACATTAAAGATTCATCAGCTCATGTCAATACTTCCTGGCATTTCATCCTATCACGTTCACCTTAGTTTGGAAGACAGTGGAAAGCGGGTGTGCAATCTGTAAAACACCATTTAAAACGAGTTGCTGCAAACACCTTTTTGACATTTGAAGAGTACTACACGTTGCTTACACAAATTGAGGCTATATTAAATTCCCGTTCTTTATCCTCTCTTACTACTGATTCTAACGACCTCGATCCATTAATTCCAATACATTTCCTTATCGGAAGAAAGCTTATTGCTTTGCCTGAGCACAATCTTATGGACACGGCTAACAACAGACTAAGCAAATGCCAGCATATTCAAAGACTCCAACAACACTTTTGGAAGCGTTGGAGTAAGGAATACATCCATAAACGTCAAGTTCGCTCCACCAAAATAAACCACAAGAATATTTTGGAATTGGGCTCTATAGTTCTAATCTGCGATGACAATCTGCTTCTATTAAAGTGGCTGCTTGGACGAGTCACTCAACTGCATCCAGGAGCTGACGGCGTAAATGGTACAGTACTTAAACGTGCAGTGTGTAAAATTGGTGCGCTCCCTGAAGAATGAAAACAGTTTTAAGATGTAATGAGAGTAATGTGTTTAATTACATTGAACATTCATTTCCGTTTTGGACTGGTATAGATTAGGTCAGATTGAAATTAAGATTTCAATAGGCTGCGTCCTAGCTATTTTAGTGGCAAGACCACTTACAATAGTATTATTTGTATATACGTTTTATTTTATAATCTTTGATTTATGGTATTGTAAGCTTGTCACTTAGTATTAGTTAAAATTCGATATTAAAGAAATTTTGTATTATTACTAATGCAATATTTGTGTTTCTAAGCGGGGTTTTTACGTACCTAATGTAATAGACTTACGTGCTATTGTACGTTTAATCTCAAGCACTGACTTTGTTCAGCGTATTTGCATGTAATTCCTAATTTTTATAGCCTGCTTCTTATTGGATAAGTTTTATAAAATAGGCGTAACATTTAGTATCTCAAGGTTTCATGCAGCAAAGCTACGGGTATGCTAGTTAGTTGATGTAAATTTCTCATTACAAATACATTACCTTATTTCAAACTTCGTTATTTATTTTGCATCGATTCGAAAAAGATAAGTGTGCATCTAAAAACACAGATATTTTCCCGGTAAGCTTCCCATTTAGTCGTATTTATATGCTGTTTTTGAAGTAGATATTATCGATGGTCTTGACTAAATTTGCTCATGAAGATTATCGAAAGCAGCTCTTTAAATTGCTTATCAAATTATTTGGTTGTCGGAATAATGTAATCTTTAAGGACTTTTTGAACGTACGGTGTTGAATTGTAAAGGACTACAGCAATTTCTAGCATTGGAATTAGTAATATTTAAAGAAAAGGGTTTGTTGAGTATAACCTCCACACTATGATTTATACTAAACAGTAAAATTTGTAGTAATTTAAAAGTGTATTTAATATTTCTAATTCTTTTTGCAAATTTTAAACGAGAAATGAGGTTTCAATTTTGTCACGTGATAAAAGAATGTTAACGTTGATAATACCTGAGTTTAGAAAAAAGTTGCTATTGGTCAATTTCAAAATCATCCTGAGGCAACGCCAATAACATTTTTTAAAATAGTACAAAGCAATCCATGATATTTTCATAGTTGGCACGTAACTTTATTCAGACTTGTTTACACCATTACTTGTACCGTTCGGGTTAAATTAATAACAACTGTACCGTTAATACAATTGTAATTAAGTAATTACACAAGTGGTGAATATGTGCGGTTTGTTTTTTGTGTAAATATGCACTATGAAGCCGAAAGTTTCAGCAGACTCGAGGATGCATCGTAAGGTAAGGTTAATCCTTTATTCTAATCAGTGATTCTAATATTCCTGATCTATCTAAATAATAATAGATTTTAATTTAGGTGTAGTTAGACAAAGCGTTAAGATTTTTAAGATTGTTGTATAATGCTAACTTGTTACCTTTTTTAGCCTAAGCCAACTAAACATTTCCGAATCATTCTCACTTGGTATTACGTCACGTTTCTTTATTAAATGTACAAAATCTCAGTAAAGTAGTGTGTACATATACATTTTAGTGTCTTAGTTTGAAATTCATCATCTTCAATGACAAGTTTAATACCTCTATGTATAACGATGTTTTTCAAACTTTTTGAATTAATTTTAACTATCTGGCATCAAAAACTTTAATAAAATAATTTAGAAATTTTTAGGTGTGCTGTGATCTTGAATTTTAAGGAATTAATGCTTTTTACGTTTGCATGTTGACTATGCATTTATTTATTATTATTATTATTATTATATATTGTAAGCTTCAAACTGCTAAATTTGACACATTTGCAAGAATTTTTAAAATGGTAAAAAAATTTAAAAAAATTGCTTTAGTATCTGCGCTAAATTAACGTTTTTATGAATGACAAATGCAGCAATAAATAAATTTTTTGTAGGAGGAAGTAAGAGAAAATCTGAAGTTTGTAGATGCTTTTATTCTCCTTTGTTTCTTTGTATTAGTGCTATCATTTTTGTGTTCCTTTTGGTTAATCATTTGTTTTAAGTGAAACTTTTTTAGCGAGGGTAAATCTAATATTTTGGTAAGTTGCAGCGTAACGACAAAGAGGACAGCATAGTCGCAGCAAACTATATTTTTTTACCTACTTACATTTCTGTTTATATTGATACTATTCTAATCCTTAATTTCGTTGTGATTATCCACTTGTTTGTGAAGCGTTGTTTTGAAAATTTCTTTAATTTCACTGGTCTGCAAAAAAATATTTTTTATTGAGCCCTGACACTATTCCGGGCGATTCTTATGTAAAATGACGTCCTGAATCCGAATATGTCTTCCGTTTTCTTTCATCACCCACCATTTTTGAGGGAGCCCCAAATCTCTAATTTTACCACTTTTCGATAAATTAATTATAATTTATTTATCGAACGATAATAATAATAATAATAATAATAATAATAAATATATGGACATGAATTTAATTTAAATGAGAAAAAGAACTATTTTAGCTATAAACAGTAATAAATAAAAAGATATTTATCGTTACTTGGTGCTTGCTTTCCTTTTATACCCTGAGGTACAGCTCTCTCGTTTCAAAAACCAGCAGTACTCCGCCAACATGCTTGCATTCCACTTCCCTGAAAATTTCTTCTCCAGCATAGCGATGTCTTGATGGAACCGTTCCCCGTGTTCATTCGAGACTGCTCCCAAATTTTCAGGGAAAAAGTCTAGATGCGAGTGAAGGAAGTGAACTTTAAGAGACATGTTACATCCTATGTCTTTGTACGCTAAAAGCAGTTTCTCCACGTGAGCAACATAATCTTCACTTTTGTGGTTACCCAGAAAGTTCTTACAAACGTTTTGAAATGCAAGCCAAGCTCGTTTTTCTTTTCGATTTGAATTGAATTGAAATGCGCCACCTGTCTTGTCTACTGCTTTCACAAACTGCTTGATCAATCCAACTTTGATGTGTAAAGGTGGTAAGTAAATATTTTCCTTCGGAACCAAAGGATTGTGGGCGACATTTTTCTGACCAGGAATAAGATTTTCTCGCAGAGGCCAGACCCGTACGATGTAATGTTTATCTCGGGCTCGGCTATCCCATTCACAAAGGAAGCAGCAATATTTTGTGTATCCTGATTGCAGGCCCGTGAGTAGAACAACAACTTTTAAGTCAGCGCAAAGTTACCACTTATAATCATGATAACTAATTTTATCAAGGATTCTGAAGATGTTTTCGTACGTTTCCTTCATATCAACAGAGTATGCAACTGGAACTAATGGGAAGTCATTCCCATTTGCCAACAGGACAACTTTTAAGCTTGTTTTTGATGAGTCTATAAACAGTCTCCATTTGTCTGGGTCACATGGCATCTGTAGCTCTGTCATCAATAAATTTGCATTAGGGCAGAACACTAAACCTTTATCAACTGAGAAAAGACATTTCAGGGTTGCTTGTTTGGTCCTGTAAGAAGATATTTTTACTCCCTTTTCTAAGAGATTCCACTGTTGAAGTCGCGATCCTAGGAGCTGAGATTTAGTCTTGGGTAACTGCAAATCCCTGACAAGATCATTTAATTCCGATTGAGTGAGGAGGTGAGGTTGCCGAGAAACTAAATCTGCGGAATACTCTTCATCATCATTGAACGTATCATTCGAAGCCCCAGGTTGTAACTCAGAGTCTTTTAAATCAATTTCCGGCTCTAGAGTATAAGTGTTTGGGGGCTCTGGGATTGGCAAAGTATCGTTATGAGGAACAGGTCTTAGAGCCGACGGAATATGAGGATACTGAATTGTATGCTCACTTTTGCTCGAAAACCCGACGGTGGAAGTCGTACAAAAGTAACAATCTGTAAGATGACAGCGAGGTTCACGCCAAACCATGGGCACAGCAAATGGCATTGATTTACGGGTATCTTTAAGCCATTTGGTTAAACTACTGTAACAAGTCGTACAGCAAACTGATGGAGCCCAAGTCTTGTCTTGGTCGCCAACTTGACAATCAAAGTACAATTTATAAGCTGTTTTAACAAGCAGAGAAAGGGGTTTTCGTTGCGCTTTTAAAGTTAATTCCCCGCAGACATAGCAGAAGCTATCGGAATGATTTTTACACTCGCGTGGCATAATTAAACAGTAATTCAACGCCCGACATAAACCACAAGTCACTTGAAAAAATCCGGAGTAAAAGTAGTTTTACTGTTTTACACAAATGAACACAAAATCCAGCACGTTTAAAACGTCGACAAGTTAACTCTGCAACAGCTATAGATGCACTGATTGAAGCAGTTAAGCAAACAATGTAATATACTATAATGAGAAGAGTAATGCAAGTTCAAGCCTGTCGAAAATTCCTGTTCAAACCTGCATGTGGTATTGAGATCGCCAGCGTCGTGCAGTGAATCTTCCTAACTGTTTATTGATATTTTTTTACTGTTCTTATATATTTGTATTTTATTGTTGTTTCTATATACATTTTATAGCAAAACTTTTGCCATATACCTTGGTATAAATGTTATTACCTGCTTTGGGATGTTTAACGGCTATAAGTTAAAATTCTAAATAAAAATGCGGTCCCCACAAAATAGGTGGGTGATGGGTAAAAACGGAGCTCATTTTTGGATTCAGGAGGTCATTTTACATAAGGATCGTCAAGAATGGTATCAGGCCCGATTTTCATGCAGACCAGTGTTTTCAATGACTTTAATTGATGAGTGAAACATTTACTTTTTCATCAATAAATAAAAATTAAAAAAATTAATTAGCAAAGTAGTTTCACTTTTTCCGTGAACTCGTGTAGGCGAAGCTCACTTGTTTAATTTTTACTTTCCTAAGTATCGCGATCGGAATTTTTTTTCAAAATTTTTTTTGCGGAATTTTGCGTTTTAAGGTTTTCTGAATCAGAAAATTGTATTTTTCACCAAAAAAAATTGGGTGTCTGTGTGTGTAACCATGTACCCACGAAAACTCTCTAACCGAAAGTCTTAATACCTTGAAATTTGGTAGTTGGCCTTCCAAATTCTCTCAGTTCTATCAAAAGATGGGTCTGATAAAAAAAACGAAAGTGGATGTAACCGCCATTTTAAACAGTTTTTTAAATATAATTTTGTATGTTTGTAAATTATTCGAATTATTTTTACATATCCTAATAGAGATAATTCTTTCTAACAATTTATTCAAATAAAAAATTCTTCTAAGTTTATTAAATATTTAGTTTATAATCTAAAGTGAATTTCATATATAATCTAGGTTCGAATCCTGCCTGCGACGATTTTTTTTGAAAAAAATTTTATATCTTGAAGGAAAAGCAAAATACGTTAAAAATAACAGTTTTTCTCTATATTCTTTTGACTTGTTTATACACGGAGTGCTGCATCTTCCTTACAATATTTTTGGATGTACCCACGATAACCTTCGAACCAAAAGTCCTAATAACTTGAAATTTGGTATGGAGCTGGCTTTTCATATTCTCTCGTTTCTATCAATAGATGGGTCTGATAAAAAACCGGAAATTAAAATTTAAATATTTGTTTTAATTTTCTTTAGTGAACTAGTAAGCGTTCTATAACAAAATAAAAAAACACATTTACTGGATTGGATAAAAACCGGTGTACTCAAATGGGTACAATGGGATCACCCCTGCGTTATAGCCTGCGAAAAAAAATTGTACACAAAATTTATTATTTATTTTAAAGTATTTTGTAGCAATACAAACCAAAAAAATTACATGTAACCAGACTCTGCGGAACACCCTGGGTTTTCGCATAACACCACTTTTTTCAAAACTTTGCAGATAGTGTCTTTAAATCTTTCTGATAAAATTTAGTAAATCTAATTTTTTATCTTTGTTAGTCAATAAATGTAGTCTCCAAGCATTGACTACAGATACATTTAACATATGAGTTCAAAGCGGCCACCACCATTTTTACCTTGAATTGTGACTATAATTGCTTACCGCTTGATCAAGAAGATCGACACCGCTCATTCCAGCATTATAGGCAGGAAATAGCATCGGTTGTGGTACATCAACTTTTTTTTCTGTGGACCATCGTTTTATTTTTCCCAATGGTTCAAAGCTATTATAGTTAGTTGTTATTGTAACAATCCTATGGCCTTTCCAGCTCAGACTAACAACTGTAAACTTTTTACTACGTACTGGTATTAAAAAAAACACGCGTTTTTGTCTTCATTTTAGCTTCTTTTGCTAAAGGACACCTCTTAGTGAGGTTGTCACGAACTGTTCCAGTGACCCATTTTTTTGTAATTGTTTTATTAGATCATAACTAGTAAAATAATTATCAAAGAATATGATATGATCACTTGGATGAACTACTGCTTCTAATAATTCTAATACAATTTTAGATCACAGTGGTAAACAAGATTTGTTTTGATTTTGTTTAGCACCACAGTAAGTGTCAAATTGGTAGCAATACCCGGTGGAGCTGCAAAGCATCCAATCTTTGTACCCGAATTTCGGTTTGCCACGGATAAATTGTTTGGACAAATGATGACCAAAATACGTTACTATGGCCCAATGGATAGCTTTTCATGGAAGATAACCCACTGAAAAAAATTTTTGTTCAGTTGTTTCATCAAAGGACGCACTTTTGTCATTTTATCGTTCTTGTCAATTTTTTCATTAATGCATACATTTTAAGTCGTGCCTATTACGATTGATACTATTAGCCACAATAGCAAAATTTGGATCTTTATCTAGACACCAATACATTTTTTCGCGTGGCAAATGATGATAGCCACTAAACAAAAGAAATTCTTTGAAAGTTTTGATTTGATTTCCTAGTACAGCGAAGTTGTGGTTGTTCTTTTGTAGTGCATGTCTGTTAGTTTTTTTAACCAAATATGATATCACTTGGTAGTCAAAAAACATTTCAAATAATTGAACAGGACTTAAATCAGTTAATTGTTTGATTCATTAGGATTGTAATTCCACAATTTCCCTTTTTTTGGTCTGAAGATTAGTATTTATTGTTCGAAACCTCGTCAAGTGTATATTCTCGTCAGAATCACATTCAGAATCATTTGTAAAAACTTTAATTTTGCCAGGAACATCTCCTGGCAAAACATTAGATTGGTTGTTGTCTTCGTCGATGTCCTCTAAATCGGTTTTGTAAACAGGGCTTGGCGGAATAATACACTTCGACGATATAATAGTTGGAATAATGAACAATACCGGTATAATAACGCAATTATTAGTGATGCCTTAAAAGGCAACAAGATACTAATGAGGTACCTAATGAATATTTGTACTTGTAATAGGTATAATGAATTTACAACGCGCAACTCTCAGGTAGTTTAGATAAGCGAAGAGTGCACTAACAAAAGATGTAAGAAAATTAATCAAACAATTAGAAAAATTGTCAAAATTGGTCAATTAACTTCCGATGTCAGGGATGCCAAATAGTTTGATTTTAAGACTAAACTATTAAAGTCTTATCTGCAATAAAAGTTAACCAAGAATAATTCATTGATTCAATCTCAAAAGATTTATAATCCTATATTCAAAAACAAAACAAAAACAATACATGAGGTAAAATTCAGTAAGGTTACTTAAAACTAAGAATAGAAATTTTTATCATTTAATTGATTAAACTTAAAATTAAGAGAATACCGGTATTTCTTTACATATAGTAAGAAAACAAATTTTAATTAAGTTACTTTAAATATTTACAGTATGCAAATGTAATTTTGATATTAATTAGAGAAATTTTATTATTTAGTATTTAATAAGTTACGTTCAAATGTAAGTTATTTCGCAAGAAGAAAACTCAAGTTTGTTGATAAAGCAGTTTTTAATCAACGGAAGGAATGTAGAGATATAAGTAACTCACGCATACGGATCAAATTTCCAACGGAATGCAGAGTTGAAGCTGTCGGATGGCCTTGGGAAATTTTCCATCAAAAATTGATGATGATTAAGGTGTATTTTCTTCACGAAAATCGATTCGGATCATTGGTATTTAGTTTATTATTCATATAGCAAACCCATTAAATTATAAAGATAATGATAATTTCATTAAAGATAAAATCGGTACCCAAAAAAAAGTCTAAAACAAATAAAAACTGGGAATTAGATAAACTCAACAAAATAGAAATGAAAGACATACCTGTATTATTAACACAGACTTTTTAAGTAAAGATATTGTAGATATAAGGTAAGATAAAAATTACATGGCTTCAAAATGAAATACCACATGCGTACTCGTCGAGCGCTAAGTACTGAATGAATCTCAAGGCGACAACGCCTTAAAAAGTAGCGACTCCACAAAATAAAAATAAAGGAAGGTTTACACGCAAATTTAGTTAAACTAATACAGATAAATTTAAAATCAAATAATAACAGTAACGGAAACGTTACACACCCCGTTCGATCAAAAAAAAAAGATAGGTACTATCAAATGAAGTACTAAATACCATGGTGAATCTACGTTAACACTTAACGTAAATATCAACAAAGGCATTGACAACGATAAGGCAAAGGCAGCGACAAAAGGCAAAGGCATCGACAAAGGCAAAGGCAAGATGCAACTGGAACTCTATTCTCTATAGAATTGAATATTTACAGCTTACTCTAACTTATCACTAGCCTAAAACTATAAAAATCAAAGTAGGGGAAAAGAAGAGAGAAATTTTGAAACTTGGCTTCGACAGCTAAATAATTCTGAAGGAAATGCAAGAGGGCGTGTCTTTGCGTCACGAGATCGGCAAATAACGTTATCCCACAAACAACTGTCCCAACAAAACTACCGACACCTAGGCACAATAAGATCAAGACGAAGAAGAAAATGAAAATGTTAAAATCACTACTTATCATCTATAGGATCTTCGCCATTATAAGCTTTCAAATCTTTAATATGCCATTTCCCTAAATTGTTTCCAGATATATCGGATAATTCATAAACAAGACGGGAATGAACTTTAACAACTTTACATAGAATAAATTTTGGTGCTAGCTTAGCAGCAAAACTTTTAGTAGCGTTTGAAAGAGCATAATTTCTTTTCCAGACAAAATCATCAACTTTGAAAACGACAGGGCGTTTCCTTAAATCATATCGTTGTTTGCTTTGCTCATAAGCCTTTTTCAAACGAGGTCGCACATCTTTATACAGTGCAGGTAAAGATAAGACATCTTCCTCCCATTGTTTACGCTCGATATTAGATATAAAATCATTAGCATGATTTTCAGATACGGGACTATAGAAAGATCCATCAACAGGTACGGTACGAGCAAACATTAGAAACGAAGGAGAAAATTGAGTCAGTTCATGTCTAGATAAATTAATGGCTTGAGCAATCTTGAAAACATTTTCGTCCCAACAACGATGGTTTTCTTTAATAAAAGAAGAGATAGTGGTTAAAACAGTTCTGTTTGTTCGTTCGGTAGGGTTTACTTGAGATAAGTGACGAGCACTATACCAGATATTAGCTTTATGATTGGAGATAAAGTCGGTAAATTGTTTAGCCTTAAAAACTTGTGCATTGTCACGCAAGATAATTTGAGGTACGCCAAAGATAGTGAAGACACTTTTTTCAAGATATTTAACAACAGATACGGTAGTGGCGTTAGATAAGGGTTTCACCATGACAAGTTTCGTAAACCAGTCGGTAATTACTAGCAATTGAGTATTTCCTTTCTTAGAACGAGGGAAAGGACCCATAAAGTCAATAGAAATCATCTGAAACGGAAAGTTAATGTTTTTGTATTTGCCCATCAATCCAGCACGAGCAACATTAGGAGCCTTTTGAGAACCACTAAACCACTAACCACTAAACAATTAGAGACATATTTCTTAACCGAAGATAATAATTTTGGCCAATAATAAAATTCGGTAATACGAGAGACAGTTTTAAAAACTCCAAAATGACCAGAAGTAACTTCATCATGGAATTCAGAAATAATTTTATTTCTGTTTTCAGTAGGTACGACAATTTTCCAATCAGATAGGTTAGAAACTACATTATGTTTGCGACGCAAATGTTTATATAAAATACCATCCTTTACTGTAAAATCAGGATAATCAGCGGGATTAGATACAACCCTAGACAACATACTTTTATACCAGTCATCAGGAATTAATTCAAAATTTTGAAGAAGATTAACGGAACGAGAGAGATAGTCAGCAGGAACATTTACGAAACCTTTACGGTGTTTAATTGGCTTAGTATTACCAGTATCGATATAGTGAGAAGATAAATGCGTTTCAGGTAAAAAGGTATCAGGAGATAACGACTCAATTTTTTTTAACAATATCTTCAAGTTTACTGATATTTTCAGGAACTTGATCAGAGAGAGTCTTAACTTTATTTACACTACAAACAGAAACTTCTTTAGGTATAGATAACAAAGAAGAAAGAAAATCCATAGATATATTAAACAGATGACAGAAATCCATTCAAAAAATAAAGCTAGTAGAAATAGTAGGCACGACATAAAATTTCACATGTTTGGTGACATTATTAATACTAATAGGGATTTCAATAACTTGAGATACTGTTTGAGGTTTTCCATCGGCAGTAGATATAAGAATAGAGGTATCGTTAAATACTGTAGCGAAAGAAGAGACAACATGTAAAGCATCTTTACCTAAAACAGAGATATTTGCACCTGTGTCTAAAAGAGCTATATGTTCTTGATTATTCAAGAAAAATTTAATGTAGGGACGATTGTCATTCGGCATAGAGACAAAGAGAGGAGATAATTCAGGTAAGCACTGCGAGGGAGAGTTACGATAAGAAATGATTTTTAACCAAACAGACCATTCATTTTTAGAAACGTAGGTTTTAGACAACCTTACTCTTTCTTTCGGAAGGTAGAGGAGATATTTTTGTTGAGATTAATTGGATTTTCGGGACACACTGCACCTCTTTGTGCGCCAGACTCGTTTTTTTAGAAGAGAAACAGTTGGTTGACCGGCAGGAATTCTAGAAACCACATTACGTTTAGAGGAACAAGAAGAGCACTTCGACTTAACTATGTTAGGAGTTCCACATCTATAACATATAGTAAGAAAACAAATTTTAATTAAGTTACTTTAAATTTTTACAGTATGCAAATGTAATTTTGATATTAATTAGAGAAATTTTATTATTTAGTATTGTTACGTTACGCCAAAAATTACTTTAAATTGTAATCTTATTTTATTATTCATTTTTAATGTTATTACTCATATAATGTATGATCTAATTGCATAACGCAATAATGTACGAATGTTGCAATCGATATAGTCGTGTACTTCCTACAGGAAGAGGTATCATTTAGTTCTAAGAGATGTCTTTTTTATGTGGTTAACACGTACCACGACCTCGCCCCCGTATCGTGACAAACTTTCTTCAATTTCAAAGTTTTCACTTGGACATAAAATACTAGTTGTATTTTTTGGGTGAGTGATGACAAAAATATCACTACTTATTTCTGATATAAGCATAGATTGTGATGAATGACAGCGAAACGAACAGTGTTGACTTAAGTCTTCTACGGTTGTTCCAGTATACATTTTATATGCACATTGTGGACTGTAAATTGCGTCTGAATCAAATCTGGGTAAGTAACATAGTTTATCGTGATAAGGTTTGCAATGGTGCAACGAAGTACCAGAAATGGATTTCAAAGTTTGATTATGTGAGACAGCCATAAAAAGTGTTTCGTGCATGAGTATACACGTTTCGTTTTTCCACGCAAAAGGAGTTATCAGTTCATAAAGTTTCCACTCTTGATTAGTTACAATAATTGGAATTTTAATATGAACAAATAATTTGTTTCCTGCAGTAGTACAATCTGCAATAGACAACTTATAGTATCGAGATAATTCGTGGATGGGTATAGCAATTGAATAGCCTTTTTTACTTAGTTCAGTTGCTAATTTTTCTAAATCTGTTTGTAGACTTTGAGGGTTCACTATAATCGCTGGAATCTTGTGATCTTTACATGTACTAAGTATTTCAATTTGACTTACTACACGTTCTAAGTTTAGTGTATGAATCATGGTATCGTATACATAGAATATAGTACGTTGAACTTTTTCTTCGGTAAGGCTAAAAGTTCTACCTATTTTGTTCTTAAATTCAGCTTCGTATTGATTAACGTTGTTTACCTTGTTTTTAATTTCTTTCAGATTTTCTTCGACTTTGTTATGATATTTGTTGAAAACTTTCGAGTTATTACTTATTTGTATAAGACTGTGTTCTATTCCTGAATGTAGTTGTTTAAGAAATTTTTTCATTTGATTATAACCTATTACTAAATTATCTAATTTTCGTTCTGTCGCTACTCCACAACACCATGAGAAAAAATCTCCTATAAAGTCTAATGCTCGTTTATCTTTAGTAGTTGGGTAGGTTGTTGACACTTGCAAATACTTGGTGTCAATAGCTTCATGAGTTCTTACCATCTCTTTATGAATTAATTTATTTAGACTTTCAATTTCGTTACCTATTTTGCATGTAATATCCGTGTTACTGCATTATGCTCCTTTTCGTTCTTCCTGTCTTACCTCGACTAGGCTTGTTTCCGATTTTGACTGGTATGTCAATGGTATGGTAGCGCTGTAGGTAATTACGTCAGGTAATGGCTTCCAGAAAGCTCCTGTCGTAATTTGTACTGGTGTGGCCATTGTTGTTGTAAAGAGGTATAGTCTGTAATGGACAATATATTCTAAATAACAAAGCAAATCTTTTTCTAAATATACTTGAAAATGGTATAACATTAATTGTATGAACTTGTATTTATAATCTATAGTTATAACAAATTAATCGGTATCACTCCAAAAATCTTCCTCGCTTTCGTTATCCCATGACAGTGATTGCGTGATGGCTTCGTACTGTCCCAAGTACTTTGCTTGTTTTCCCGCACACTTGAGCAATCCGTGGATATGGTAACGGCATTGAGTAATTTGTCTCGGTAGCTTTATATTAGCATTTTCTACTTGATGATCTTCTAATATTGACCTGAAGAATGTAACTTTTTCTTCCCCGTGAACCCTTATTCTGCCTTCTCCTACTATGGTTTTTAGTATAGCTGGCATTAACCCATATGGAATGGAGCCATCGTTCCACGTTAAACCGTGAAAATGCGTTTCTAACCATGCGTTTGTCACAATCTCTTTTGGTTCCAACCTCTCCACTCCATATAGCTTCTTGAATAAGTAGATCTCTTCTTTTTTTGTTTCCGGTGTATACACTCCTAGTTCTTTCAATATCATTTCATTATTCTCTCCTCTCAAGAACTGACCATCTACGTATTTGGTGCTAATGAATAGACTCATTAATATCTTATAAAAAAATATTTAAAAAAAAATTGTGCGCACGATATAAACCAGTTTGGTCATTTGCATCACATTTAATAATGATGCTCTCGTCCAACAGGTCTACATCTTCAGCATTCTACGTCTAATATTTAAATTAGTGATTAATTGTGACTAAACTAAAATCTTTGAGAGAGTTAGGGCGGCTTGTATCTCAGACAGTACTATCTTCGTTTGAGATCAGACCTCCCCTCTCTTTCTTGAAAAAAATCATTACTATCTATTCATCCGGACATTTTAATATTAATGTAGTGAATAGAGTAGAAGAAACACCTCTGATGAAGGCGATAAGGAATCAGCACACTACCACGGTTACGTTTCTTTTTGAAAATAGAAGAAAGAAGAAAAAGAAAATAAAGAATTGTGCAACGTATAATCCTGCACATACCATAATACTTCATAGATTTTCGACATCTTATAATTAGCAATGGAAGAAGAACAACGTTATTTAGTGTTCTAACGTCCATGGATCATTATATGGAAGGATACGTGAAACGTGAACTATATCGACTTTGGATTTCGAAGTTGGCCCCATTTGTATAAGATCGACATCTCCTTTTTTACCTATTACCTTATATGGTCCAAACCATCTTAAAAGAAGTTTTTTACTCCTTCCCACTTTCCTAAACGGTGAAAAAACTTTCACTTGATCTCCTATATTAAAATGAACTTCTCTGTGTTTCCCATCGTAACGATCTTTATCCTTAACTTGCTTGCTGTGTATATTACTAACGGCTTCATTTCTGATCTTTACGGCTTTTTCTCTAATTTGCCTGACATCTTGTGATGTTTTCTTGCAATAAATTTGCTTCAGTTGGCAGAACTGCTTCTCTTGCGTAAACTAAAAAGAATGGCGATACTTTTGTAGTATCTTGGCGTGCCGTGTTATACGCAAAAGTCACCTGATGTAAATATTGATCCCAATCAGTTTGAGCGGTGTTAGTGTACAAAGAAAGCATATTTGCTAAAGTTTTGTTAAATCTTTCAGTTAAACCATTAAATTGTGGGTGATACGAAGTACTAAAACAGCTGCGAACTCCCATTATTTTCAACAGTTCTGTTACGAGTTCTGATTGAAATGTTTTGCCTCGATCACTTAACATAAATCTTGGGGAACCGTGTCTAGTTAGAATATTTTCTAAAATAAATTTTGCTACTGGCCCAGCTTTACCACTTGGTAATGCTTTTGTCTCTGCCCATCGTGTGGCATAGTCTGTAGCTACTATGATCATGGTATTTCCGTTTTTACTTCTACGAAATGGTCCTAGTAAATCAATTCCTATTCTATCAAAGAGTAATGACACTGGTATTGGTTGTAATAACCCTGCTGGTTTGAAATGGGTTTCTCCCTTACGTGCTTGGCAGTCGGTACAACTTTTTACATATTTCTGAACATCTTTAAGTAAATTATCCCAATAATAACGATTTTTCATTTTATGGTAGGTTTTAGTGATTCCTAAATGGCCTGAGAGTGGGTCATTGTGATGACTATAAAGAATTTCATATTTCAAATTGTCTGGAACGACAAGTAATTCTGAAGATCCGTCTGTTGAAGGATTTTTCCTATATAAGATGTTGTTTTTTAATACATAATTCGAAATTTGTTTGCGTAAACCTATAGACGCTGTGTTGGGGTTTCTTAATGCTTCGAAAAGTAAAGACAACTTTTTGTCTGATTGTTGATGACTAATGATATCATCGGGTTGTAATAAGAAAGTTGGAGTATCGAGAATATTTTCATCTTCTTCCGACTTAGGCTCGCTTGTCGGATTTCGCGATAGACAATCAGCATCTCTGTGAGCTGTACCTGGTTTGTGAATTACTTTGAAATCAAATTCCGATAATTTATTACACCATCGTGCTAACCTTCCACTTGGATTTTTTAAAGATTGAAGATAACAAATAGCATTATGATCTGTTACTACCGTGATAGGTCTCCCGCGAATTAAGTGACGTAATTGCGTTAAACTCCATACAACTGCAAGACACTCTAAATCTGAGATTGAATAATTTTTTTCGGCTTGTGTTAAACTACGTGAAATGTAAACTATTGGATGCATTTCGTTGTTTTGTTCTTGCAAAAGAACGCCTCCTATTCCTAAACCTGAAGCATCAACATGAAGTTGTTTCTGTGCTTTGGGGTCGAAATAAGCTAAGACTGGTGAAGAAACTAAACGATCTTTGAGAGTTTGAAAAGCAAAATGTGTGGTTTTCCTCTCACTGAAATTCGATATCCTTTTTTGTAAGTTCGTATAATGGACGAGCTATTTGTGAAAAATTTTGAATAAATTTGCGATAATAATTGGCTAATCCCAAAAAGCTTTGAAGTTTTTTAACGTTGTTTGGGGTTGGAAATTTATTGATTGCATCTAATTTACTGGGGTCAGGTGAAATACCTGTATTTGAAACAATATGACCTAACAAATGAACTTGATTTTTGGCATATTCACACTTAGAAGGTTTAAGTGTTAATCCTGCTTGACGAATTCTTTCAAAAGCATGTCGTAGTCGAATTAAATTTTCTTCAAATGTATCAGAAAAAATTAAAATGTCATCTAGATAAACAATAAGTTCTTTCCATTTTAATCCAGAAAAAACATTATTCATAAGTTTCATAAACGTTGCTGGTGCGTTACAAAGACCAAAAGGCATCTTTGTAAATTCAAAAAGACCGTCAGGTGAAATAAATGCAGTTTTCTCCTGACCATTAGAGTCTAATCCGCATTGCCAATAACCCGAAAATAGATCAAGACACGTGAAATACTTTGCATTGTTTAAATATTGGAAAATATCATCAATTAGAGGTAAAGGGTAATTATTTTTCTTCGTTACTGCGTTAAGTTTCCTATAATCAACACAAAAACGAAAATCTCCACCTTTCTTTTTAACAAGAATAATAGGTGACGAATAATTTGAAGTAGAAGGAACAATAATACCATTTTGTAACATTTCATCAATCTGATCATTGATGATTTCTCTCTCCCTTTGAGAAACTCTGTAAGGACGACTTTTTACTTGTTGAGAATCACCTGTATCGATAGTATGAGTGACAAGGTCTGTATAACCCATGTCTTTTGCTGATTCGGCAAAAATATCAGAAAATTCGTATAAAAGATCATTCATGAGATTACATTGCATTTGAGATAATTGCTTAGAAATATTGTGTGTTATACTAGGTTTGTTAGTCATTAAAAGTTCCTTAGATTTTTTATCTATGGTAAGATAACCTACAGTGGTTTTTTCGAATAATTTTTCTTTATTTTTTAATAATAATTCTAAATGAACGCATAAGTTATTATCGACAAAATATGGATTTTTTGTAACAATTACTGATTTTTTATTAAACAACTCGGGTGATGGTCGAAAACTTATTTTATTCGCATCTGTTAATAAAAAACAATTATTATCATCACGAGTTTCTGCATTTACCGTCACTGACATTGAATTGTTTGTGGTTAATGTGACATCATTTGCTAATGAAACTTTTAATTCGCGTATTTCCTTATTCTTATCTTTTGTATGATTCAAGCAAGCATTGGTTTTAAGATTATTATAATTATTATTATGAAAGGGTATTTTTCTATTTCCTAATTTATTACATGTAACGTTTATTTCATAGTTTTTAAAATCTATTAAAGCATTATATTTATCTAAAAATTTTTTTCCTATATTAAAAATATTTCATGTAATGAAAAGATTTTTTTTGAATTAGTAATGTTAGATTACAATCAAAGATATGATTGGACCAGATCATTTGTAAACATGTGTCAAAATAAAAAAATGCAATTAGATATAGTTACTATAGATATTTTAAACAATGTATTGGAGTTAGTTAAGATTAATATTTCTAAAGATAATTATGTTATAGCTTTAACCACAATATCTCAGTATTATTCAATGCCACTGATTGAATGCGTCATTTCGCAAGATGTTGCCATAATTGGTATTCACATCCCTATATTGAAGAAAGAACTCAAAGACCTTGTTATGAAGAAAGTAGTCACACCAACTTTTGCGTGGAATGAGTACACTTGTTCTGTAAATATACCTTCCTTCGCAGTAGCGTTAGTACAAAGAAACAGTGAATGGACTTAGTGCCAAAATGCGACCCATTTAAAGAAGAGTTATGTTTAGTTTCAGAAGCACATAATACTGAAACCATAGCCTTATTATGTGTTAGACAAGTCTTAACTGGTGGAACGATGAAACAATTCATGCCAGTTTGCCCAATTAATTGTCGAGAAACAGGAAAACAAAACCAATTGATTACACCAATTGGAAGCCATAAATTTTTGGTAACACATCCAAAAGAAAACTTAACGTTACAATGTCCAGAAAAACATCATAATCTAACAATCAACCCTAACATAGGTTCATTATGGGTTGACATACCTTGTTATTGTTATTTCAAGGATAACAGTCTTAAAAATATTTATCCAACGTACCCTTGTGTGGATAAGACAATAACGTATTCGACACGTCAAGTTATACCCGCCGTATGGTCAAAATTTCCAGGTTTAACATTACCATCATGGGAAACAACAATGCCGCAATTCGACAACCTTAATAGTTGCCTGAATGAAGCATGGATAGAAAATCATCAAGATGAAGTTTCAACGCCTAAAATAACTTATTTTGTTATTATGAACTTTATTCTAATAATTGTAGTAAGTTGTACGTACACCCCAGTAAACACAAAATTGATAATGTTTAGTAACAGTTTCAAAACAAAAAGTTTATGATTCACTCTTGTTTCAAACATAAAAGAAACCTAACTGCAATAAAATAGCTATAAGTCCATCGCTGTTTCACTTATTTGAATCAGTATAGTTTCGGTATTTTAAATTCAAATCTGTTGCAAACTAAATGTTGCATTCGGTTTACGTTTTAAAAGCTTCGTTCTTGAACTGATACTAAATGATTGATACATGTATGATTTTTTTGTTTCAATAATGAACTAAAACAATTCTTTCAATAATATAATTATACATTTTCGAATGCACTTTTCAAATTTTATTGCACAATAAATATTTTTAAATACAATATCACATTGAGTTTTTTACATATTGCAACTTTCCTAGATGTGGTCTTTTCACGGAAGCCTCGAAAACTGCATCAGTTACTGTTGGGTAGCAACTTTTAACCGCATCTGTAACATAGAAATAAATATTTCATTTATATACATACATAATCATATAGTTACACAAAATTAATTACATTTTTTAATCAAAAACAACACAAACTTAATATAAATATCACTTTAGCAATCATTAGAAAGTTATAAAAACACTATGAATACCTTTAGCTGTACATAATCGTATAGAAAACTTGAAGAATTGAACTGTAATTATAAATCATCAGATTTACGCAATAATCTACCTTAACGCAACCATGTGTGTTAATTTACATTTTTTTTAAACAAATTAAAACATGATACATAAAGAACAGAAATGATAATAATATCGATTACATTTATAGATTATAATAAAATGTTTCGACTTACCTTTTATTGTTCCATTTCGTAATTGTACACACAGCATCACTTATCAAACTGCAACCGAACAAGTGAAAAGATATCAATTTGCAGCGCAAGCGTTGACGACAGTAATCAAAAGTATAGCAACGACTAATGCTGACTAATGACAAAGTATTCGATTTTCCTAGAACGATTCCACTGTTTCGAAAATAATTCAATCTTATTTAATCGATCTTTAACCAATTCTAGTTATTCAAAAAATATTCGGTTTTAATAAATCAGTTTTTAGACGGTTGCTGATTATGGGAAAAGAATTGCAAGTACTGAAACGGTTTAAAACTGATTGTGAAAAATCGGAACTCTTTCAATTTATTCACTGTCAGTTACATGTAAATGATATACAAATGGAACTAACACGAAACAACGTAATGAAACAATTGTTTTAATTTTGTGACTGTAACAGTTTCAATCCGTGTTTACTGGGACATACCTTTATGTACAATTACGACACAAGTTTTTATACTACACACCTTACAAAGTAAATCCATCAGACAAGAAGTCGTTCAACATAAAGAAAATGAAGTTTTCCAATCCAGTTGTAACCTTCACGAAGCTGCAAGACAGACCATTGCCTGAAACACCAATACAAGAAGAAGAAAATGAATATTTAAGTCCAGATGAAATCAACCTTCCTTCTACGTCAACGACTACGTCATCACAGTGTACCACACCTATCGGTTCTACGTCAGCACGCGAAGACACCAACGCACCTAGCAGTTCAAAAGACACTTGACACTACGTGAATATGAATCAAGTGCGAAAGTTTAAAAAATAATAAGTGAGTTCAGATAATTTTAAATAACAAACAAATAAGTGTTAAACAATTAAGTGAATACAAGACAATCAACAACAACTAACAAATAGTGGTAAAATGTTAGGACAAAAGCGGATACTGAGGTTAACAAATTTAGAATGTAAAATTAGGATAGTGCATGTTAGATAAGATAAATTAATTTAAGTATTGTATCCAAAATATATTGTATACGAAGTACTTCAAAAAAGTAAACCAACAAATTTTGTTGTTGACAAGATTCTCAGAGTCTGTCACCGGTAAAACCTGTGGGTCCAGCTTTGTGAAGACGAGGGGAAATGTTAGAAAAGTAAAATTTAGAATTAATTATTCAATGTAAAATATACAATTATTCATATAGAAATTAGGTTATCAATTTAAGAAATGTAATCATACATCCAAAGAGGAAGATGAGTTATAATTCTCAATGTTACATTGCGGTAATTACTAAAAAAATTGGGACCAACATCCACATGGAAAATTACATACCTTGACTAAATCTTCCTGTAAAAACAGGTATATGGAGGATGTGGTTTCAATGAACTATGGATGTATGAAGAGTATAAATATTGTACCAATAAGGAGGGGCATTCATTATTGTTATATTCGCATTATTACTATCATTATTATTCACTAGTATTAATCAATCACGTATAGTCGGTAGTGCAGTGAAATGTCACTTCAAATAATGTAAGTCTTTATAATTTTATTAATTGTTATGCTTATGTTAAATGTAAATAAAATGCTTAAATATTACTTCGAGAAATGATTCTGGTTGAAAGTCACGACCTCTTGCGTAGCAAACCCCGCTACAACCCCCGTATCGTGACAGTATTTAATAAGTTACGTTCAAATGTAAGTTATTTCGCAAGAAAAAAACCCAAGTTTCTTGATAAAGCAGTTTTTAATCAACGAAAGGAATGTAGAGATATAAGTAACTCACGCATACGGATCAAATTTCCAACGGAATGCAGAGTTGAAGCTGACGGATGGCCTTGGGAAATTTCCCATCAAAAATTGATGATGATTAAGGTGTATTTGTTTCACGAAAATCGATTCGGATCATTGGTATTTAGTTTATATTATTCATATACCAAACCCATTCAAATTATAAAGATAATGATAATTTCATTAAAGATAAAATCGGTACCAAAAAAAAAGTCTAAAACAAATAAAAACTGGGAATTAGATAAAATCAACAAAATAGAAATGAAAGACATACCTGTATTATTAACAGACTTTTTAAATAAAGATATTGTAGATATAAGGTAAGATAAAAATTACATGGCTTCAAAATGAAATACCACATGCGTACTCGTCGAGCGCTAAGTACTGAATGAATCTCAAGGCGACAACGCCTTAAAAAGTAGCGACTCCACAAATTAAAAATAAAGGAAAGTTTACACGCAAATTTAGTTAAACTAATACAGATATATTTAAAATCAAATAATAACAGTAACGGAAACGTTACAAAGCAACGGTATTTAATAAAATAATTAAATATGGATAAAGTCCAATAAAAATCAAGAATGTTAACTACCCTTGATTAGAGATAGAATGAATAATTCCAAAATTAGCAAGTAATGTAGATAATTTAGAAATGAATTGAATTCTCGTAAAGAAATATTTGGACTAAAGAACGACGTTATAATTACAACTGTTTAAAAAAAAAAAGTAACACTCAGAAAACAACGTTCTGCACTATCAAACCAAACTTAATTATTCTTTAAAATACATTTTTTTATATAAAGAATTTGGAAAATGTAACTTCTCACATGTTGATACAACTATGAAGTAGGGTTGTTATATCAATTTTGAATTAATTACCTTTTAATATGACTGTAAGCAAAGTGTACTCAAATGAGTACAATGGGTTAAATAATTTTGTACGTATGTAAATTATTCGAATTATTTTATAGAGATAATTCTTCGCAACAATTTATTCAAATAAAAAATTGTTCTAATAATAACAGTTTATTAGATATTTGATTTATAATTTAAAGTGAATTCTATATATAATCTAGGTTCGAATCCTGCCTGAAGCAATTTTTTTTTGGAAACAATTCCATATCTTAAGAGAAATGCAAAATACGTTAAAAATAACAATTTTTCTCTATATTCTTTTGACTTGTTTATACACAGAGTGCTGCGTTTTCTTTACATTATCTTTGTATGTACCCACGATAACTCTCGAACCAAAATTCCTAGTGACTTGAAATTTGGTATGGAACTGGCTTTTCATATTCTAACGATTTTATCAAAAGATGGATCTGATACAGAAACCGAAGGTAAGTGTATCCGCTATTTTTAACAGTTTTTCTATATAATTTTGTACGTATGTAAGTTATTATTACAGTTTCTTATAGAGATAATTTTTCTTAACAAGTTATTCACATAAAAAAAATTTAGAAAAAAAAGGTTCGAATCCTGCCTGCGGCGATTTTTTTTAGAATTCCATATCTTGAAGGGAAAGTTAAAAATAATAGTTTTTACTGATTTACTAAATCAATATCGAGGCGCACAAATGTAGGGGTTAGTCGATATGTGTTAATAATGTAAACTCATACACGTATATTTAAACTCGATTTATTTCTATTAGCGTTTTACACACGCAAAACAATATGTTATTAATTTATTTTTTTTGACAGACATTTTTCTAATAATACTCGATAGATAATAATCATTAACTACATAGTACATATGTATGCACATTTTACTCATTCCGCCCACCAAGGAGTTGTTCTTCACTTTACAAAGCATTTTAATTTTTCAACAAAAAGTCTTTAAAATTGAACTTAAATAGATACAGAAACTTCTACATTTAACGATTATAACTTTTCTCATGCAAATACCATCCTAATTACCTGTTTATACAATAACAAAATAACATTAAATATGAAGAATGTGCTGTGCCGCCCACCGTGACAATGTGCGTTAAATTAATTACTTTTGGTTAAAACACACAGTTTGTTAAGAGGGCGTTTAACAAAACCTTCCTTACATTTGGCAGTTACAACTCGTGTCATATTGTCTGGTTCAGCGTGTTTATCAACTATTTTACCTAAAATCCATTTGGCAGGTGGAATGTTATCATCTTTAACTACTACTACATCTCTAACATCTACATCAGATTTTTTAGTACACCATTTATTTCTTTGATTTAAGTTGCTTAAAAATTCTTTAGATCATCTTTTCCAAAAACTATTTAACATTCTCTGTACTAACTTCAATCTATCTAAACCAATTACATTTTTATCAACGTAATATATATCACTAATTGTTATCAAGAGCTCTCTTACCAAGAAATGACTAGGTTTCAAAGGAAGAGAATCATCTGGTTTATCACTAAGAACTGATAAAGATCTTGAATTTAAACATGCTTCTATTTGTGTTAGCAGCGTAGAAATTTTTTTGTAAGTCAAAATACTATCTCCTATGACTCGGTTTAAATGAGCTTGAGCACAACAAACGCTTGCTTCCCAGAGTCCACCAAAATTTGGTGCTCTTAGAGGTATAAAGTGCTATTTGGTCGACTCTAACGTTAATAATTCAGCTATCTCATGAGGTACTTTGGATTCTGCACTATTAAACATATTACGTAACATAACATTTGCTCCAACAAAGTTAGTGCCATTATCACTATAAAGATTGTGACACACACATCTACGTGAAACAAATTGCCTAAATGCAGCAACAAAACCTTTAGCTGTAAAATCAGTGACAGCTTCTAAATGGATCGCACGAGTAGCCATGGAAACAAACAAACACATGTATCTTTTATAAGATTTTGTTCCTCTTCCTGGCAAAAATCTTATGTTAATGGGACCTGCGTAGTCCACCCCTGAGTTCTTCAATGGTTTGCTTTGTTTTAGTCTAGTCTCTGGTAATTGACCCCTCAATTGTGTAATTGCTGCTTTAGAGTATCTTAAACAAATTGTACAATTTCTGTAACATTTTTTAACCATATTTCGTGCTCTTAATATCCAAAATCGACTTCTTAAAAAACTCATCATGACTTGAGGTCCGCCATGGAGTGTCTTTAGATGAGCATTTTCAATTGGATGTTTTTGATCGTAACTCACATTCGCTTGATTGATACGTCCTCCTACTCTTAAAATACCATGTTGGTCGAGAAATGGATAAATAGTGTATAAAGCGCTACGTTTTGCTACGTAATTTTAATGAGGTAATTTCTTCAATAAATTTGCTCTCTTGAACTTGTTTAATACAAATCTGTAAAGTTTGGTTTATCTCCTCAGTCGTTACAAACTTTGAATATGATTTTCTTTCATTTAATGGTAATTTTATCTTTAGAAGTTTTCGGCATAACGAAATCATTATCTATTTGCATTGTTGCAAAGGATCTCACTCGTTCTTCTTTTTGTGTTTCTGCTACATCAAGACCTTCAATGTTGATCACTATTTCCGACAGCCAGTTAGGTCCGTTCCACCACAATTTCTCGTTTTTCAAGTTAATTGGTTGTAAGCCTCTTGATGCACAATCAGCGAGATCCATATGAGTTGATACATGTCCCCATTGTTCGCCATCCATTATGGCGTGAATGTGTGATTACTCACGTAAGTAACCCATCTATTTACAAGACTACGTAACCAAGCCAACACTACACTCGAGTTTGTCCAAACATAAACATCTTGCTTAGGTATGTCCATTACATCTGATAATTCATTAATAAGTTTTGCAGCCAACACTGCCCCACACAGTTCTAATCTAGGAATTGAAATCTCTTTTTCTGTAGACGCAACTTTAGTCTTAGCAGTTACTAACTTTACGTGTACTTGTTTATTCTCGTCCACAACTCTTAAATAAAGTGCAGCTGTATAGGCTGCATTTGTCGCGTCTGAGAACGCGGGTAATTCAAGTTTTGATTTTTTAGTTGAGCAAACCCACCGTGTAATTATAATATTTTGAATGTGTTTTCACTTGTTTCTAAATTTTAACCACTCAGTCATTAAGTCTTTTGGTAAATCGTTATCACAATCCAGACCTGCCTTCCACAATTTTTGAATAAAAATTTTAGCAGTAATCACTACCGGCGTAATCCATCCGATAGGATCATACAGTCTAGCAATGTCTGAAAGAACTGGTCGTTTTGTAATTCCTGCTCAGGTAAATTTACTCTATATTCGAAATTATCCATAATTCGATTCCAATGAATACCTTGTACCTTTATTGTATTGTCAACCTTAATTATTATTAATTGTTGTATATTTAACTTGTCCTTTTCAATCTGATTCAAAAAATATTGGTTGTTGCTACTCCACTTTTGTAATTGAAACCCACCAGAATGCATTAGTTTATTCATTGTCTCGTAAATATGTAAGGCTTCTATTTCTGTCGGACAACCTGTCATTAAGTCATCTACGTAGTAATCTCGTTTAGTAATTTCTGCAGCTAAAGGATAATTATTTTTCTCTAGTTATCCCAATGTTTGTAAAGTTTTCACAGCAAGATAAAGCGCACACACAGTTCCAAACGTTAAAGTTAATAATTTGTAATGTCGCTTAGGCATCTCAGGTCTTATTCTCCACAATATTCTTTAAAATTAGCGTCGTCTTCATTTACGTAAACTTGTCTTTACATTTTTACTAAATCAGCTACAATACATATAGGATGTGTACGCCACCGAATTAAAACATGTCGTAAATCCTGTTGAATTTTATGCCCTACTAGAAGGTCGTCGTTAAGTGATACATTGTTTAATCTCTTGCTCGAAGCATTAAATAAAACTCGAATCTTTGTTGTATCCTTATCCTCTCGAACAACCGCGTGGTGAGGCAAATATACGGCAGTGAGATTTTTGATATCGTCATTGTCTACTAATTTAATGTAATTTAGCGTAACTCTTCTAAAATCTTGTTGTATTCATTAAAAAACACAGAATCTTTACTCAGTCTTTTCTCTGACGCAAATAGTTTTCGTGTAGCAATGTCACGGAATTTACCATACTGGCATTGTGGGTCAGCTGTTTTAAAAGGTAATCTCACTATAAATCTTCCGTCTGCACGTCTTATTGTAGTTTCTTCATAAAACTGTTCACAAAGTTGCTCTTCTCTTGTTTGTTTTTTCTCGATGCTGTTAGGCTTGTTCTTCATCTCCCAAAAATTTTTTAGTAACTCGTCTTACTTTATTTGAACTTGAAAAGTTTTAATGTTCTGACTGTATAATTCTTGTGACACCTTTCCAGACAAAATCCATCCAAATAAAGTATTTTGTGCTATTAAATTCCCGTACTGACTCTTTAAGATCAGCAAGAGGTAGGTTTTTCAACTACAGCCAATCAGGGATATGCACTTCGTATGACGGCAATAAAGAGTTAAGTGATTTTAATACATAAGCATTAACCCATATAATTTTTCCAGGTTCTAGACGTGATTTAACTTCAATTCTAACTTCTAGCTTGACTATCATTTGACCATCTCCTAAACTTGACACCTTACCATTTACATTTAACCGTTTGAGAGCTAATAACTGAACTGTGTCCTCAGAAATAAAAGAAGCTTGCAAATTTTGGTCAAGCAACGCCCGAATAACAAAAGATAAACCGTTTTTACAATTAGTCTTTACAACAGCTGTTGCTAACAATACATTATAAGTTTTTAAATCTCCTTTCGAAAAATTGGTTATCACATTTGTCTCGTTCACTAAAGAATTCACTCTTAGATTGTTGTAGATTTCTTTTTTAGTTTTCTCATTTTGTGTCAAATTGTATCGTTTGTTATTATTTTCAAAATGAAGCAATGTGTGTTTTTTCGCATATTTGTGACACGACGTATTTTGGCGACATTTGAATACTAAATAGATAGGCGAAAGACAATTAAAGCAAAGTCGTTTTGTTTGTGCAATATTTTGTCTCTCAAGAACTGGCTGCTTCTTAAATTGAACACAATAATATATGTAATGTGGCCCGTCACACATGGCGCGTAGCTGTTTAGCAGATGTAGTCGACCTTTCATTCACTGCAGAATAGTAGTTAATCACCCTTTCTTGAAACGCATCTTGAACATCGTTTACAAAATATGGTATCTTATTCTTTTGCTGATCTGTGAATCCTAAAACTATTTTAAAATGATTTTGGTTAAACGCTTTCTCTAACTTATATAATAACTCAATTATTGTTGTTAAATAACTGAGTTTTTATCGAGTTTCAATATTTGCCTTTTTGAAATTACGTTCATTCTTTCTTAACTGCTCAACAAACCCCATTTGACTTTTTATTACATTTACCATTTTGATAGTGTTGTAATAAAACGTCTTTAAGATTCAAAAATTTCAATGTTTACACGAATGTTCTCCATACATCTAACTAGAAGCTTTTAAAGTTTCTATCACAATACTCTGTTACAAGCTTTAGGTATTTTACGAACCTGCACGGCCAACTCGCAATAGTCGGTGAGAGGGGTCGGTTCCTAGATACATTAAATATATTTAAGGGCGCCAGAGCCTATCCCAAAGTAACTTCTGTCCGCTCACAACAGAATGGTATCACTTGTAACAAGATGTTAGATTCGTAATGCTGAAAGAAGCGAAGGAAAGAGAAAAACTAAATCGTTAATAACAAATGTACTTTAATTACTCTATCACGATAACTATAGTAAAAGTTAAATAGCCAAATCTAAGTAGATACTAGTGAGAATATACAACATAGAATAACAGCAGGATCGGCAACTTACACTACATAAGTGAACTACAATGAAATAGATAGCGAAGAATAGTTCGTAGTAAATATCGTTTACATAATTAGTAATATGGCATTACTGACAATAAAACAATGCTAATAAGTATGGCCTTAACATTAAATTATCACAATAAGCATTGGTGGTACACAGCATGCGTAACCCGAAATGAGAGAAGAAAATTACTATATAAATGGTACTTCAATAACGTTCGTAACCACGAAATTAATATGTACAACAGTTTCGTGAGCGACCTTGTTGACAACAAAATAAGATACATATAAAATCACTTACCAAACACAGGAACTTCCAGTTGTGCAGAGAAAGTACTTTCCCCGACACGTAGTCCTGTAAATAATTTGAATTGCAAATCGTGTCAAACCAATGCCTCACGAAATCAAGATCTACAAAATCATTACTTAAATTTTAAAGCAAACACACATAACACAACCCGGTAGTCGGATGCGTTGTACCCCTTTACTGTGGTTTAATTATTTCTACTCGTAGGCCTTATAAAAGTTAGCATCGTCCCCTCAAGATATTTATCGGTGTTAATATGCCAGATAATGGTGGAATGGCCGTTGACGATTCGAATACTCCACACGAGCGTAACACGTGGATGATCTTAGAGAACGAACTTTCACTCACGCAGACATAGATAATCACAGGTACGATGGTAAAGTCAAAATGCCGGAAATCTCACCGGATGTCGTCTGCTCACTACAAAGTGACCAACGAATTCGATAGATGGCGTCAAGAAATATAAAAGTAATTTTTTAATTAGACTGATATACAGGGTAATGCATTATTTAAATTTATGCACGTAACAGAATTCCCCTCCCAGCAAGATAAAAGCGTGGAGCGGAGATAACGAAACAAAAGCTAAAATGAAGACAGAAATTTAGGCATACGCCAAGGATAGAACCCTTAAATCCAAAACCAACCCAAATCCAAGAAACCCAACCCCGTGTAATCTCATCAGATTACCACAAGTACAGAAGAGACAGAGGTTTTCCAGAATCTTAAGAATGCCGACAACCAAAACTGTAATAGAAGCGCACGAAGCGAAAGGTATCTCCAAGAAACCAAGAGTAATTTGATCTAAAAGCAAAGAAGAATACCAACACGGTTTACTAATTTCCGAAGCGCATAAAGCGATACCAAAAAGTAAGGTACAAACAATCAGTAACCCAATACAGTAAGGACGTAAGTATCAAAAGAATTCCAGAGAAAAGAAAAGAATATAGGAAAGGTAGAAGATTGGACAAGCGTCCAGGACTAAGTAGCCCTAAAATCCTCTTAAGCCCCAACCCGTAAGTATAAAACCACCTTGAATACTAAGCCCAGGAAACCCCTCAGGAAAAGGACAATGTACTAAAGGAAGATGGAAGAGGAACGGTACCCAAACCCACGAGACTAGGAAATTAGCCCAGGAATCCTATCACAGCCTAAGGTTTCCTCGTTAAAGTGCCGGACGATTGTGTGGCGTCGAAGTCTTAACCACACCTCAAGCCCTCGCGATCAGATGGAAAAACGCGTCGTTGGGCCCCCCAACGTTAGTCCACACAAGCGCGCGTCACCGCAACCAGTACTTGCTTGACCACAATAGTCTTCCTCCCACCCAGGAAGGAATCTGATCCATGATCAGAAGGAACAAGACCCAGGAAAATCCCTCCCACCCTGAAAGTAGATAAAAAAAAAGAAAAGAAGCATCCCAAAAATTTTGCCCACAAATCCAAAATGAAAGGACTACAGCCTGCAATGGCTAGACTGTAGCCGGAAGCGGTGTCTGCTGTACAACCACAACATCCTATGCGCCGGTTAAGAAGAATTGGTCACCCCCGCCAAGCTCCACCAAGTCCGCCGTTACGGCCCCCGAGAGGTATTATGCCTGGTCCAGAGCTTGGGGCTACCGGGTCGGAGACAACCAACCTTCCCGGACGCATAGCCGTCAGGTTCCCACAACAGGCGCCCCCCCACCCATGGTGACAGATCGAAAGAAGAGAAAGAAAGACAGGAAGACAGAAGGAGAAAAGAGAGTACAGATGTTGTTGTACGGCTCGATTACCTCTCCCTAGATAGCCGACCCCGAGTGACCTACCCTACAATGCCCAACCAACCGCCCAAAGTAGATAGAATCTGTGATATCCAAGAGTTTAACTGTAGAACAAAACAAAAGAAACTTGTTTTAAACATTCCAAAAGCCGACAAGCGGGATAGAATAATCCGAGAGTAACCTTACATACTAAGTAAACTAAATAAAAGGAATTCAGGAAGATAAGCCTTCCAAAAGAACCAAAGAAAAGGATAAACTTTCTATCAATGACAGACAACATCGAAAAGCCGACAAAGCGGAACGTAATATATACAGTGATGGCGTTGCTGTCGTTTAAACTACTAACTATACTATACTAGCAAAGCAAACCCCAGAGAAAAAAAAAATCTAACTAAAGATACCATTACGGAGTTTTGACTCCTAAAGAATGGGAATACTATACTAATTACTATACTACTAAACTTATATTAGGTGTTACTACAGCCAAGAAATAAGGATATCAGATTCAAATAATCAAAATCAGAGAAGAAAGAGAGAAAAAATTGTCAATCCGAGAGTACATCAGGACCAATAAAAGAACGCTAATAGTCAAAATATCGAGAAACCGAGAAGTTACTAGGCTTCAACCGCTTTCGAGGTTTGTGATAGTTAAAGGATAAGGTATCAGTAGGAAAAGAAATTGAGTCTACAGAAGAATCTGGTTCGTTGTTCGAAACAGCAGGTTTAAGGTCTTTAACATGCCAAGTCCCAAGAGAAACTCCCTCGTTATTTGCTAACTCGTATGTCCAAGGAGAAGAAACGCGTTTGACCTGGAAAGGTCCGATAAATTTCGGTGCTAACTTAGCATTGAAATGTTTGCTGGCGTCAGAAAGTACAAAGTTACGTTTCCAAACACGATCTCCAACGTGGAAACGAACAGAGCGACGACGTAAGTTATACCGATGACCAGTATTAGCATATGACTTAGATAGTTTTTGTAGAATACTTAAGCGAAGTTTTTCATAGAATTCGTTGCGTGGATGTATTGGACGTTCGGGTTCAGGAAGTTCTTCTGTAGAAGAAGGAGGATTACCTAATAAGTCTCCATAGAGATTATGTTCACGACCACAGAAAGCAAAGTAAGGTGACATCCCAATAATTTCATGTTTCGCAGTACGAATAGCGCAACCAATGTGCGGTAAGTGAACATCCCATGAGCGTTGGTTTCCTTTTACATAAGACGCCAACATGGTTTTTACTACCCTATTAACCCGTTCAGCAGGGTTGGCTTGAGGATGGTAACGAGCCGTAAACAAAATAGTAGTGCGATATTGGGCACATAAACGAGTAAACTCGCGACTGCGAAATTGAACGCCATTATCAGAGATAATGTATTGAGGAGTACCGAACAGTAAGAAGATATTTTCCTCTATTAACTTAGAAACTGCAAAAGCCGTAGCCGTGCGCAATGGAAAAAGACAAGTAAATTTAGAAAAAGAGTCTACCACAACCAAGATGTAACAGTTTCCTTTCGAAGATCGAGGTAAAGGACCAACAATATCAATACAGAGTACTTGCCATGGACGTACTGGTTTTGCTCTAGGAGCTAGAAATCCTGGAGGTGCTTTCTGTTCTACTTTATGAGAAGCACACACTGTACATTTCCGAATATATTCAGTAACCTTAGCTCTTAGATGAGGCCAGTAATAATGTTCACGAATACGCGCTAACGTTTTTGTAACTCCACAGTGACCAGTAGTAGGAAGATCGTGATATTGCTGTATAATTAATTTTTGTTGATTCTTAGGAACCACTACTTTCCAATTAGAATGATTCGACGAAGTTCGGAGTGATTTATATAGCAGGCCATCAACTACGGACCATGAAGCAAACTTGCGAGGAAACATCGTAACTCGGTCGATAAGTTTCAAATACCAAGAATCAGTTATAGGAAGAGTAATGCCGAAGCCAGATGAAGGTACATTAGAAAGTTCAGTCATTGTATCCACTGGTGTAACAGAGCGAGATAATAAATCAGGTACTACATGTTCTTTACCTTTTCGGTGTATGATAGAAAAGTCGTATGGTTGTAATCGAATAGACCAGCGCGCTAAGCGTCCAGAAGGAGATTGTAATCGATGTAACCAAAGCAAAGAGTGATGATCAGTAACTACCGTGAAGTGAGAGCCTTCAATATAAGGACGAAACTTTTCTATAGCCCAAAGTACTGCTAAGCATTCCTTTTCGGTTGTAGAGTAATTACGCTCAGGTTTGGTTAATGAGCGACTAATATAGCTAACGACAGTTTCCCCTTTATCAGTAGTCTGACTTAACACTGCCCCTAACCCAAAATCTGAAGCATCTGTTTGCACAGTAAAAGGAAGAGAAAAATCTGGACAAGAAAGAATAGGTGCCGAAACTAAGAAATTTTGTAAAGTAAGAAAAACGTTTTGACACTCTCGAGTCCAAAGAAAAGAAACATTTTTCCTAGTCAAGTTAGTTAAGGGAGATATCAAAGAAGAAAAGTTAGGAATGAATCGCCGATACCAACTCGCCATGCCAATCAATCTACGCACTTCAGAAACTTTTTTAGGAATAGAAATATTACAGATCGCAGCAACCTTATCAGGATCGACTAGTAAACCATTTTTGTTGACGACATAACCTAGATATTTCAGCTCAGGCCGACAGAAATGACATTTGTCTCGATTTAATGTGAGACCAGCAGTAAATAAACGTTGTAGCACTTTTGTCAGAACTTGCATATGATCGTCGAAAGTAGGCGTAGCAATGATGATGTCATCCAAGTATGCAAAACAAAAAGGTTCTAGATCAGCCCCAATAACTTGATCAATAAGACGCTGAAACGTAGCCGGTGCATTATGAAGTCCGAAAGGCATTCGAGTAAATTGAAATAAGCCCCTCTGCGGCACTGTAAAAGCTGTTATCGCCTTAGATTCAGAAGAAAGAGGAATTTGCCAGTAAGCTGATCTGATATCTAAAGAAGAGAGAAAGCGAGCGTCTCGTAAGCGATCTAGAATAGAAGAGATGTTGGGAAGCGGATATGCATCCTTTTGAGTCACTTCGTTGACTTTCCTAAAGTCCACACAAAACCGATAAGTACCGTCAGATTTCTTAACTAGAACGATCGGACTAGACCAAGGACTTGAAGAAGGTTCTACTACACCCATTTGTAGCATTTTGTCCAGTATGAGCTATTGAGAGTAAAGTAGGAGAAAGAGGATAGTAACGCTGCTTAATTGGTTTAGCCAAAGTCAAGATCCGATGATGTACTAAATTGGTTTGTCCTAGATCCGATGGTTGAGAAAGAAATGCTTGGTCAAGTAAATTAGACAAAGTAATATTTTGTTCCAAGGTTAGGTCAGAGAGAACGTGTAGAACATCAACACTAGGTGCTGATTCTAAAGAAGAATTAAAGCTCCATAATCCCTTACGAAAGTCCGGCACGAAATCCATAGCCTTCCAAAAGTCAATACCTAAAATTAAGGGTTGAGAAATTTCAGGAATAATTAAAGCATTCAATATTGTTACTTTATCTTCAAGACAAAAAGGAATAGATAAAGAACCTAAAACAGTACATGTCACCCCGTTAGCTAACTTACAGAAGGAAGTCTTTGAATTCAAGAAAGTTACGTCTAAAGAGCGTAGTTTCTCCCACCCTGGTCCGCCAAGAATAGTGCGTGAAGCTCCAGAATCAAGTAGTGCTTTGAAATGAATTCCCAAAACCGTAACATTTATCGGTGTTAATATGCCAGATAATGGTGGAATGGCCGTTGACGATTCGAATACTCCACACGAGCGTAACGAAGCCACAACTTTCCTGGTGGACGTTAAATTATAACCAGAATGCCCCTAGTTATGAGGTAGCACATGGCGCTAACCAAAAAGACATAAAAATTACCTTTAATTAAAGAAAGAACAAAATCACTTACTCTGCGTGACTAAACTGAGTTAATTAAGAAAACTATGTGTCCCAACACGTGGATGATCTTAGAGAACGAACTTTCACTCACGCAGACATAGATAATCACAGGTACGATGGTAAAGTCAAAATGCCGGAAATCTCACCGGATGTCGTCTGCTCACTACAAAGTGACCAACGAATCCGATAGATGGCGTCAAGAAATATAAAAGTAATTTTTTAATTAGACTGATATACAGAGTAATGCATTATTTAAATTTATGCACGTAACAACTCGTCATCAATTATCTTGTTTACTTCTCTTCTAATGCTACTCGATAGATATGATTTTTAGAATAATCATTAACTACTGTGATTGTATTCCTCCAAAAAAAAATTAGAAGTAAACATAACACCAACAGCATTCTTCATTTTAATCAAATTAACTACATATGTATGCACATTTTACTCAATATGACAACATAAACTCGATTTGCCATATTTCCTTTATAGCTTAATGAAATCGAGGAGAAGAATTTTAAACAAATTATAGCATGCTATGAGGTCACTTCAAACTGATCGTATGACAACATAACTTTAAAAAAATATATAGACATTCCTTCATCATTCTTTATAGAAAAGTCGTGTGTTGACCACGCCAGTTTTTTTCTTATTATTGCGAACAAAGCCTTAAAAATTTTTAATATATGGTACCTATAAGGTTTGGTAATTTGTAAAATTGGTTAATTTTAATTTTTATTTTTTTTGCAACTTTAAATACTTTCAGATTTTAGTGGTATTTAACCGGAGCGGGCTTTGTGTTGGCAAGATCCAGAAAACTCTTTTTTCAGCTATAAACCTTCCTGGCGCCTTTTTAATTTGACTTTACGTTTCGAGTTTTTTAGTCAATCACGAATTGGTTTTAGGGGTGACCTACGATTATCTTCACTGAGCACCGGCAATTATTTATTTGTATGTTATCTTATTTTGGCAATTTTCTTTATAACATCTTTTGCATGTAACATTTTTGGAAAGAGATTTGTATGGCGTTTTATAAACGATTGTTAGCAATTTGTCTACGTTTACCGTTGTTGAAGAGTGTTTGTTTCTGTTAAATACAAAAGCACCCTATTTATGTATCTTATGTATCTTAAAAATTGTGTATTTCTCTCGCTTTTACGTTATGTTTATATGCCTACGTTTGGCGTCCGACACTGTTCAAAATCATTTCTAATTAACAACCGTTAAAAATTTGCCATTTAACAGTATAAATTAATTAGAAGTATAATAGTCAAATCAAAACGTCTGTAACAGATATTACACAAATTATATAATCTGCGAAGTCTTTATAAAAGCAATAAAAACCGTTATAATAAGCACTTGGATAAATTATTATTACAAAAAAGGGTGTAAAGTACTAGTTATTCTATATTCTTGAATGACTTTGATATTTTGAGAATATCCACATTTCGTTCTTTATAATACGAAAACCTGTAGAGGAATCTGCGATGATTCCCTTATACTCTCAGAAAGTAATAAAAATCGTTGTAATGGAACGACTGAATATTGTAAATTTTCTAAAGGTCTCAATACTTGTGGAAAAACCATTTTATGTCGCTTTTAATGTGCCTCAACTTGGATTTTTGTGGATGCTCATTAGATTTGGCAGGTTTTAAATTAAAAAAAAAATTGTTTTATGCACTGGATACTAAAATATTCTTACACTTTTGAACAAGAAATTATAATAATGTGCATATTTTGTACTTAATTCCACCAACAAAATATTATTCTAAATGATAAAAAAGTCTATCAATAATTTTGTTTATCTTTTTTAAAGAGATTATATCAGACATTTCAAAAAGCCGTAGCGGAAATAAACGCGGTGGATTCGGGATTACCGTTAGGGGATGTAAACGACTGTTACGATGGCTTTGGAAAGAACTAACAGCGTAATTACACGTACATAACAATTCAAAAGGTTTGAATTTGATATAATCAATTTAATTTCAATTTATTTTTGCACGTTTAATATTGGTTTTTGTGACAGTTTTTTATTGATTAAAATTACTGATGACATTAATCAAGATTATTTACAGAACTTGTTTGTTAGAGAAATTAAAAGAACTAAATATACTAGAAATATGACAATTTTAATTAAACAATAATTTTTTTTATATTAATTGATAAAGTTAGATCATAATAAATTTTCAAAATTTCACATCTACATTTTTGTTGTATTATTTATACAATTGAAAACAAGTAGAGTTCATGTAATTTATAAAGGACCTATCACGTGATAAGCGCAGTACACGAAATTAACACGACAAATCAGTAGGTCCGTGAAGTTAGCAGTGCATAAACGGCACAAATGTCGGGACCTAGTGCAACGGTTAGTGCCTCGTTTGTGATGGTTTGTGCCGTTATCAGTTATTCAGCAAAACCTCAATTGGCAGAGTTATGGGGATTTTTGAGTGCACTGCTAACTTCACACCTTACTAACGGCACAAATGTCGGGACCTAGTGCAACGGTTAGTGCCTCGTTTGTGCTGGTTTGTGCCGTTATCAGTTTTTTAGCAAAACCTCAATTGACAGAGTTATGGCCATTTTTGAGTGCACTGCTAACTTCACACCTCACTAACGGCACAAATGTCGGGACCTAGTGCAACGGTTAGTGCCTCGTTTGTGCTGGTTTGTGCCGTTATGCGCTTTTTAGCAAAACCTTAATTGACAGAGTTATGGCGATTTTTGAGTGCACTGCTAACTTCACACCTCACTAACGGCACAAATGTCGGGACCTAGTGCAACGGTTAGTGCCTCGTTTGTGCTGATTTGTGCCGTTATCAGTTTTTTAACAAAACCTCAATTGACAGAGTTATGGCGATTTTGTGTTTGTGTTTGTATTGTATTGTTTACGACAGTATAGAACCGCCGTAAATCAGTTGGTCTTGCAAACAAAATACAATACAATGCATTTCTTAGTATATCTTTTTCTTTAATTCCTACAAAAAATTCAAACTTAAATTCAGTTAAGAGTAAATACATGGTAGGCCAATCGGCACCAACAATACTTAAGAAAAATAAAGTATCTATATTTTTAAAAAAATCACATATTTACTGCGCTAAATTCTCCTAGAGATTAAATCAGCAATTTCAATATTTAATTGAATCTTAATACCTACCACTTAAAATGTTGATTTACTTTGGGAAATGACAAATTTTCTGTTCTAGATAATTACGTGCTTAATCAAAAAAACTTATCTAAAATAATAGTACAGACAAACAATTGAAATTTTTAGAAAAAACAGAATGCTTTTTCTCTATTTCGACATGAGAATTAGCGATTCTTACACTAAAATCCGTGTAAGTATAAGCAAATTCTTACACGAATTTTAGTAATGTTAGTTTTTTCAAAGTTGGTATCTCTGCATCGTAAGTTGACATTATATGAAAAAGAAATCAAAATTAATGAACCTTAACAATTGAAATTCAAATTTTGATGCAAAGATAAAATAAAAAAGTCCTATTAATTCAAAGTTATTTACTTATAAAGGTATAAAGAAATAATTTTGTATGAGATTTTAGGTTAACACACAAATTTCAATATGTCAAAATGTAAGTGTTGCCAATTCATTAAAATTATACGGAAAACTTTAAATATTGTATCAAAATAGAGAAAATAGTATAAAGCACACGTCATAGAATACGTTTCAATCACTCGACCGCTTCATAAAATCGCCGCTGCAGAAATAAAAAAAATAAAAACCTTTGATATAAAAAAAAATGTTAAACTAAAAATTGTGAATATTTTTTAACAATTTTTCCTAGACTTTGAAACAACTTGTTTACATAAAACTTCTAGATAAAAAAAATTATATTAACATGCTTAAATGTTTTTTTGTATAATATATTATTAAATTAAGATGTTAACACAAGTTTTTGTTTTAAGAAAAATTTTGTATAAGTAATATTTTCAAAAATACACGGAGAAAAATATTATGCTGAATTTAATCATTAGAATTTCATATTTAAAGCATTTGCTTTTTTTCTAAAATTGATTCACATTCAAATTAAATTAAACCTACATGTTCTAAAACTTAAATTACATTTCTTATTGCAATCCAAACATGTTTTTATTAAATCATTCATAATTATAATGATACAAGTAAAAAGTTTTTGCTAAAATTAAGACTACAAATTGATCAAATTCAACTAATTATTATAAGAAATCATATCAGCGATTAAAGTACGTAATAAATTACTACGAAACCACAAGTAGGCATTTCAAATAAGCATTTATGTTATCACTATTTGTTCCACGCTGGTCTAAAATAAGGTATCAGCAATTTAATTTACGTTAAGGTTTGCAATATGTGCTAAACTTTTTGCTAAAGCTGTGGCAAAGATAAATTAACGTGTACCGGACTCCCGACAGTTTTTTGTTTGGAACTATACGACATGGATCCATCATTTTATAACAAGTTGCTTGCAGCATATAATCTATAACTCACTACATCAATTAGTGAATGATTGGAAACTATCAGAAACTTACAAGTAAGTATTGACTCTGATTTTGAATATTGTTCACTGTCGTTATATGTTAGAATTATGTCGCAAAGCTTGCACATTTTTTGGCATGTATGACTTAGTTTTTTGCAATGACATTTAATTTTTGTGCATTTGCTTTTCTTTTAGAACAAGATATTGATGTTACATCCCTTGTGTGCCTAACGGAAAATAATTTGGACACATTTAAAGAAGGTGAATTTGGGTTGATTGTAAAGTTTAGTAGTTAAAGAACCCTTTGACAGAAAAAAATAACTTTCCAAAAGTTACAAGAAGATTATTTAACTCGGATGGTGTAGATTCGACTAATATTCTAAGTGTAACATACTATTAATGCTGATGCGTGTACATATTGGTGTCAAGGACAGTATTGTTTGGATCGGTAATATTACCAATAATTATAAATTTTAATGTAATCTAGGATTAAACCATAAACTGTAGTGATGATAAAATATAACACATTTATTTTGAATTTAGCAAATAAATACGTTTAAACTATGTGTATATTTACTGAAATCATTCATACCCTGAAGCTGCACAAAAGCAAACATTATGACACTGCGTGCTTAAATTAATACGAAGTGTTATTACTATTAAACCTATTTATGATAAAACGCAACAATCAACAGAGATAAGAAAAAGCAGTACTTGTCATAACTATGGTTCTTCTCTACGATCACATTAAGCAGTTTTTTAATGATAAAAGAAAACGATGTTTTCTTAAATTGATATATAAAATCTATACAATTCTTTTTCAAAATATTTGTTGTAATAAAATGAAAGCTTTATTTAAGCGTACATCGACTTGACTCAAAACCAACAGTCTATTTGCATGAAATATAGCTGTTATTACAGTAAACTTCTCTCTCCGTGTACATAATGTGAGACTATTTGAAATATACCTAAGAGTTGATTAAACCATAGTTAAGAATTTAAACTAACTCTAATTACTTAGTCAAAAAAAGTGAAAAAAACGGGTACTACATTATCAAATGGAACTACTAAGTATATTAGTTTAAAACACTAACATTAATTTCAGAAAACTGAGGAATTACATCATTTGATAAAAGCTTTAATTATTTAAAGAATGTTTTTGTGGTAACTGACACATGTATATAAATGATCTTTTTGCAGTCTATTCTATTCAAATAATATTGTGTATTACGTCGATTTAGTTATATCACATAGTAGAACTGATTCTTATTTAATTAATATAGTAAATACATATTTGAGTTTCACAATGCATCGTATACAAATTTACCTATGAGAATTTATTAGTTCATCTTAGTACAACTGTAATCGTTGTGTGTTACATAACTACTGCTCAATAACTATTTAAAAACTTGATGTTTTTTAAAATACCACGGCACAAAACAGCATAAACGACACACTAACCGTTGCATTAGATCCCGACATTTGTGCCGTTAGTGAGGTGTGAAGTTAGCAGTGCACTCAACAAAAATGGCCATAACTCTGTCAATTCAAGTTTTGCTAAAAAACTGATAACGGCACAAACCAGCACAAACGAGGCACTAACCGTTGCACTAGGTCCCGACATTTGTGCCGTTAGTGAGGTGTGAAGTTAGCAGTGCACTCAAAAATCGCCATAACTGTGTCAATTGAGGTTTTCCTAAAAAACTGATAACGGCACAAATCAGCACAAACGAGGGACTAACCGTTGCACTAGGTCCCGACATTTGTGCCGTTAGTGAGGTGTGAAGTTAGCAGTGCACTCAAAAATCGCCATAACTGCGTCAATTGAGGTTTTGCTAAAAAACTGATAACGGCACAAACCAGCACAAACGAGGCACTAACCGTTGCACTAGGTCCCGACATTTGTGCCGTTGGTGCGGTGTGAAGTTAGCAGTGCACTCAAAAATCGTTATAACTGCGTCAATTGAGGTTTTGCTAAAAAACTGATAACGGCACAAACCAGCACAAACGAGGCACTAACCGTTGCACTAGGTCCCGACATTTGTGCCGTTAGTAAGGTGTGAAGTTAGCAGTGCACTCAAAAATCCCCATAACTCTGCCAATTGAGGTTTTGCTGAAAAACTGATAACGGCACAAACCAGCACAAACAAGGCACTAATCGTTGCACTAGGTCCCGACATTTGTGCCGTTAGTGAGGTGTGAAGTTAGCAGTGCACTCAAAAATCGTTATAACTGCGTCAATTGAGGTTTTGCTAAAAAACTGATAACGGCACAAACCAGCACAAACGAGGCACTAACCGTTACACTAGGTCCCGACATGTGTGCCGTTAGTAAGGTGTGAAGTTAGCAGTGCACTCAAAAATCCCCATAACTCTGTCAATTGAGGTTTTGCTGAAAAACTGATAACGGCACAAACCAGCACAAACGAGGCACTAACCGTTGCACTAGGTCCCGACATTTGTGCCGTTTATGCACTGCTAACTTCACGGACCTCAAATCAGTGTACTTTTTAAAGATAACTTTGCAAGTAAAGTATTTGCTATATACGCCATTGCTTAATAATAATACAATAATTGGAGTTTTACTACGTCATTGTCTTTACAAAAGTGCGCAGAATAACTACGCTTGCAGATCTTTAACAATTTACACAAAATCTATATAGCAACATTACGTTTACAAAAAAACTTTAACACTGTGTTTTTAACGTTCCTAGAAATATAAATACATCGAAAAAAATTTATTTGTTTTAGTAATAAACTGGTTGAAAAATTTACGGAGAGATTTTCGATATTTAATAATAATTTAAATTTTATATAGAGTATATGTTACGTGCAAAAGCATTAAAAAAATTAATTTGCTTGACGTAATAAGAGATAATTGTCAAAGGACTGTAACAGGCATTTGGTTGAAGTGCTAACTTCACCAACTATAAAAAAATGCCTGTCTTTGATGTCTCGATTATAATCGGTTAAAAAGGAGCCAGAACGAGAAGGACTGCAAGTACTCGTTCACACTGAAACATTAAATTGTTGAAATACACCATTGTCGTAAGTCGCTGTCTGTCTTTTACAGCAGGTGAGGTTTTCCGAAAAGGCAATTGCATTCGATATACTTGTTGAGTACCGGCTGGCATGTTACTTTCAATTCTCGAAGTAAAATCATACAAACGTACGTGCGATAATTATGTAGCGGCTATAAATCGTGGCCAATTAGAAATTGTGTTTAACTGAAGGAGATGTTGAGTTTCCCGACTAGCTTCTCGGAGAAAAGAAAAAGAAGAGACGTAAAAATATCCGGGCGTGGTAAGGCTCTGCAATCTTTTCTCTTAACCGAAGAAACTTATCATGTTTATCCCTAGGCGCCAAATCTTTCCTAGTAGCGAATCCACCCGATTACGATGGAAGGGTTATTCCGACACAAACCTCTCGAAAGAAAACCACCAATTAAGCTTGCTTTGAATTGAACGCCATTATCAACTATTATTGAGGATGGAACACCAAAAAGTAAAAAAACATTGTCTTCAATTAATTTAGCTACGGCGTTAGCGGTAGCTTTCCTGAGAGGGAAAAATAAAGGAAACTTAGAGAAATAATCCACTACAACTAATATGTACATAAATCCTTCTTTGGACTTAGGGAGAGGGCCTACTAAATCGGCGGAAATTAATTCCCATGGCTTGCTTACATTAGACCTACCTACCATAAAACCAGCGGGGCTTTTGTTTTCTGATTTATGGGTAGCACACACTTTACAATTTTTAATATACCGTGCTACATCAGAGTGCATTTTAGGCCAGTAGAAAAGATTTCGTAATTTGTGAAAAGTCTTGAATATTCCAAGATGACCAGACGTGGGTGAATCGTGTGCAGAAGAAATAATGTTCTGCCTATCGAACTTGGGAATTACTTTTTTCCAAAAATCAATTTCGGGTTCGGAGAGATTTTTATGTTTTGAAGGAATGTGTTTGTATATCTCATTATTATGTATACGCCAATTTGAAAATTTTGCTGGGTTTTTATCTATTGATTTCAGTAATTTATTGTACCATTTATCCTGATGAGCAGTTAAAGTATTTTCTTGAATGGAATCAATAATAGGAACCGAACGAGATAAGCAGTCTGGAACTGAATGTTCTTTTCCTTTTCTATGTATGATGGTAAAATTATATTTTTGTAATGACACTGACCAACGACTTAAACGACCGCGGGGATCTTTGAGATTATTTAGCCACACGAGGCTGTGGTGATCAGTAATTACCGAGAATTCGGAACCTTCGATGTAAGGGCGAAATTTATCGATTGACCACAGGACGCCTAAACATTCTTTTTCCGTAACGCTATAGTTACGTTCGTTTTTAGAAAGGGAACGACTTATAAAGGCTATGACACGTTCACCGTCTTCCCGTGTTTGAGATAAAACTGCACCGAGTCCGAAGCTAGAGGCGTCACATTGAATGGTAAAGGGCAAAGAGAAGTCTGGACAAGTTAATACTGGTGCCGTTATAAGGTGTTCTTTAATTATACGAAACGCCTGGTGACATTCATCTGTCCAACAAAATTTGGTGTTCTTTTTGGTCAAGTTAGTTAGAGGAGCTACGATTGTTGAAAAGTTTGGTACAAATCGTCTATACCAACTGGCCATTCCAAGGAATCTACGTGTTTCGGATACGTTTTTAGGTGGAAGAATATTTAGAATAGCGCTAACTTTTTCTTGGTCGACGCTGATGCCATTAGCGTTAATCACATAACCCAAATATTTTAATTCTGACCTGCAGCATATACATTTGTCTTTGTTTATAGTGAGACCCGCTTTTCTAAGACGTGAAATTACTTCTTTCAAAACAGAAATGTGTTTATCGAAATCCTGTGTTATTATAATTATATCATCGAGATATACAAATGCGAAGGGTTCGAGATCGCTAGTGATGATTTTGTCTATGAAACGCTGCCATGTTGCCGGAGAATTGGTTAAACCGAAAGGTAGTCTCAAAAATTGAAATAAACCTCTATTAGGTACAGTAAATGCTGTAAACTTTTTAGATTCCTGGTCTAAGGGTATTTGGTAGAAAGCAGACTTAATATCGAGGCTGGATAGGAACTTTGCATTGTGAAGTTTGTCTAATGTAGAGTTAATCATAGGAAGAGGATAAGCGTCCTTGACTGTGACCTTATTTAGTTTTCTAAAATCGACGCAGAATCGGTAACTTTCATCTTTCTTTTTAACTAAAATTATAGGTGATGCCCATGGAGAATTGGAAGGTTCTACTATCCCTTGATCTATGAGTTTGTTAAGTTCTCTGTCAATATGACTTTGAACTATTGGACTGACCGGGTAATATTTTTGTTTAATTGGTGGAGAATTAACTACAATGTTATGATAGACTAGATTAGTGCAACCGATTGTTTCAGGCATATTATGGAAAGCTTCATTTAGGAAATTAGTTAATTGAAGTTGTTGATCGGATGATAATGAGTTTAGAGGCAGTAAATTATGTCCTGCAGATATTTCGTCGATTGAAAATTTCCATACACTTTGGCTTAAGTTAGGGACTATTTCCATTTCTTTCCAAAAATCGGCGCCAAGAATGAGGTTATGTTTTAGACTCGGAATAATTAATAGTTCGATAACTTTAATTCGATCTTTTAGACAGACTGGGGCATTTATCGCACCAAGGACTTTACAGCTGTCGCCGTTAGCAACTGAGACTTCTAAAGTGTTAGAAGTATTAATCGGGAGATTCAAATGTTTGATTTTGTTCCAACCCGAACTGCCAATGATTGTGCGGCTGGCGCCAGAATCAAGAAGCCCTAGAAGATTAACTCCGAGGATTGATATTTCGAGGTATGGTCTGTTATCATCGTTATAATGGGATAAGATGAAATCAATAACTGGCTTATTCGTAAAAGAAGTGGTCGTTTCGCGGTTTAGAGTGGAGACAACTTCTCGACCATGAAGGGTCTCGTTTAAAAGTTTTTTTGATTATTGCACTTTGGACATGTCCTAACTGTGAAATTGGGTGTTCCACATTGGTAACAATAACGTTTGGATTTTGTTGTGCAATTAGTGGCTATATGCCCTATTCCATTACAACGGTGGCATTTTATTTCGTTATTGTAGGAAATGACTGAGCACTGGCTAGTGGATGGTTCCGAGTAAATGCAGGCTAAGTCTCGTTCTAGAATGTGTTTCGATTTAGCTGGAGGTGGAACATAAGCGTTTACTGACAGTCGATTTGCTTCTAATTCACGAGCAAGTTCAAGTAATTCGTCTACAGAATTAATGTTCTTTATGTGGAGTGCAAGGCCAATTTTGTAAAACGGTGCCATATTTTCCAGCAGTATCTTTAATTTTACACCGTCCGGGATTTTTATGGTTAGCCTTTGAAAGTGATTGTTCATGTATGCTATAAATATACCCATTGGCTCTTCGGGGTGTTGTGTTCTCTCTTTGATTTGTTTGAAAAGAATGTCATTGTAGTTTTTTGGGAGAAATTCCTGTCGAAGTAAATGAGTTAAAGAATTCCAATCAGTTGCTTTATGTTTGTTACCCCGATACCAAATTAAGGCGATATCTGAGAAGAGGTCATAAGCGGAATTAAACAACTCTGCGTCCGATACATATCTAGCCGTTTTTAATTCTTCTACACGCTCAAGAAATGCATTGATTGATATATCAGTGGGTTTACCAGAAAATTTAATATTCCATTTTGAAACAGGGATAGATTTAAAAGTTTTTTGAATTCGTGTGCTTTCAAATTTGGGAGGACTAAGAACATCATCGTCAGGTAAGGAATCATTGTCGCTACTGCTGCTACCACTTTTGAGAAGACTTAGATCTAAGACGCCTTGACTTTTGTTAAGAGACGCGCGTTCGTGCGATTTAACTTTTCTGTCTAAATCGGACTTAAAATTTAGAATTTCGACAAGTAGTTTGGACTTTTGTGATTTTTCGTCTGCAGTAGTGGGTAATAAACGATTTACTCTACCTAAAGCATAAGCGTATTTGGTTAGTAATTTCCGGTACGTGTTTTGATCTGCGCCGTCAAAACCTATTAATAATTTGTTCATTTCTGAATACTTTTTTTGTAATTCGCGTATATCTTCCTCTACCGTGAACGGATAAGAAGGATAGTCCAAAGATTGACCCTCGCGTTCTAATTTTAACAAATTGCGTAAAGTTTTACGCATTAATTCTACAGTGGCTACCTCCGTTATACCTCTAATAGCGAGTTCATAAGTAAGTTCTTCCGAGGATAAACGATTAATTTCATACGATATTGGAGCCA